>CAXKVT010000049.1:0-1410000 GCA_964058875.1 Carex rostrata | reverse complement strand
GGCCTAAAGAGGCCCGGGATGCGGTGGTAGTCATCGATGATATCCTCTTGAAAAGCAACCTCTTTAGCTTTATCATTTTTTCTTATTGATTTCTTTGTTTATAATAGGATATACAATATGTGTATTGCATTGAATTAATTAGCCTTAATTATGCACATTATGGTTTTTTTTATGGAATTTCACCTATACCCCTCAAAAACTTGAAAATTATGTATTTCTCTTTAAAGTTCATAATTTCATATTTACACTTCTAAACTTCAAAATCTCACAAATTTACCTATTAATTGTCTATTCTACTATAAAATCATTTTAAATTTATGAAATACCCATTTCATCTTTCGTTAGACAAATAAAACTAATTGTGTATTTTTGGGAAAAATTAAGTCAGTCTTCTAATTTATCGGTTTTCGAGGGAAAATGTGCCATTTTTTCTAATGCTTACACAAGCATATACCTAAATGTTATTGTGTAAGAGTCTGAAGTAGAGAAATGACCCATTTACACTCGAAAACCATCCAACTAGAAGACTGGCATTTTTCTAAAATATGCTACATATTTTTTAGTTTTTAATAAAGGGTAAAATAGATATTTCATAAATTTAAAATGAGTTTTAATAGATAAGACATTAAAATCAATAAATTTGTGAGTTTTTGAAGTTTAGAAGAGTAAATA
This sequence comes from Carex rostrata, assembly GCA_964058875.1. NCBI lineage: Eukaryota > Viridiplantae > Streptophyta > Magnoliopsida > Poales > Cyperaceae > Carex > Carex rostrata. Next base: position 1,409,328 of record CAXKVT010000049.1, on the reverse strand, counting down.
TGATATAAAAACATTTAGAGGAGGGAATACATAATTTCCAAGTTTCTAAATAAAATATGATATTATGGTTAATTAAAATATAATAGACCAATAAAAATGATATATTATTGTTTGGCTTTTCACAAAAAATGATATTATATTTTACATTAATTCACACAGACCGACCTAGACCAATAAAAATTTATACAGTAAATGCTTATATGGTTAATTCATTCCAAGAAAAAAAAATTATTTTGCCAAAATTTTATTTCTCAAGAAAGGAGGTCAATTTTTATTAATTTTTTTGGATTATGCATGTTCAGGTGGTTACCAAGCCTCAGAGGAAGGGAAAAAACCCAAAACACAATTTGTCAGAAAAGGTAGGAAAGCCTTGTTTTTCATAATAATAATTTATTTATTCAGGTTCTATTTATGTAAAATAATATCTATTTAAATACAATGTCTAATGATAATAAATTAGAACATTAATTTTCAATTTATAGAGGAACCTGTTTTGCTTTCTAAATACAATGATCACGTTTGATTGTTACTTAAAGTTAATTAAGGAGGATTAACTTAATTACTCCAAGCTAATATGGCTTGATCTATTATTGTTTGGTTAAAACTAGTTACTTGAATTCTAATTTAGAAATCAATTAAAAAGAAGAGAAGAATTGAAAGAAAAAAAAATTCTCTAACAGCAGGTTCCAAAGCCGGAATAAGTTAATCTATCTAAAGAGGTAATTTAACTTACTCTGTTGTAAGTCTGTCCCTCTCCCCCTTACATATTTTAAGTTCCCTAAGTTATTTTTGTTTGTTAGCTTAAGTAAAAAATAAATCACTTATTTCTTTACTTAAGCTGCAATTAAACATGATGAACAAAACTAATGGTGGAACAATTTTTTTTTTTTTTTTTTTTTTTTGTGTTCCAATTCGTATTTGGGAATGTATCTCAAGGAAACAATCACAATTGAATTTAATATATTATGTTAGCAATTAATTAGGAAATTAAAGTTTGTAGAGATCTTTTCAAATAGCAAATAAAGTTGGAAATTTCTTAAATAAATTATTAAATCATTTTCCTTTTTTAGAAGCGTCGAGATAGAATTCAAGCCAAATTGAAGCTATTGAGAGAGGTCATCCCAAATTGTCAGAAGGTATAGCTTTGAAGTAATTACTACTCTCCCTACATATTATATGCTAATTTCTCTTACAATTTTTTTTAATTAATTTCATACCTTACCTTGATTGAAGTTGGATAGTGCTGCTCTTCTAGATGAGGCAGTTTCTCACATAAATGCTCTTAAATGTGATCTTCAGGTACGTAATTCATTATATTATTTCACCTATAAATTTTATTTTGGTTATACACATGAAAAGCTAGTTGTATTGTATATATCAGTGTTACAAATAACGGTATGCAGTTATCGGACGGACAGAGTACCGCTAAGCGATTAATTAGGAATAATCGAGAATAATTAGCCATAATCGGAAATAATCGACCGATTAATCGAAAAAATCAGTGATGGTTTGAGTGTTTGATTACAACCAACAACTAATCGGACGATTCATTAGTCTAAACGGACATTTTTACAACACTGTTATGTATTGGTAGATGTATATAGCATGTATGTATGAATTTAATTAAGGCTGTTTCATTAGTATGCAGGTTTTCTTCAATTTCACATTAATAACAATGTGCATGGTAAAGTTTTGCTCAGAATGACTCATAAATTTATACATAGGATCGGAATTTAATATTTTAGATAATCATATATATACAATTTTGTATGATATAATTTACCAAAATTATTTCTTTGGATCAGAATTATGAAATTTCTTACAAATTTTTTTATTAAATTTTAGATGATGCAAGAAATGAGTCAATTTCCATACACAAATGTGCCTCCATATAATCTGCAATTCACCGGAACAACTCCGATGTCTCCGTTTATATCACAAGCCAGACCAAATATTATGATTCCTGGTATGAATGGCAACTTCACAGCAATGCACCAACCGTTATATGTAACGTTTCCTCCTCGATTCTCCGCTCCGGTTGCCGGAAATGTCATTCAGATGCCATTTTTACCTCCAAATTCTTATTGTTACGACCAGTTACCAGGCTCTTCGACTGCAGCCATGCAACCGCAGATGCAAGCAATGCCAGTACATGCAAGTTGTCAAAAGGAGATGACTAAGAGAACTTTAAATGAAGATTAAATGGAATATGATACAATGGTTCTTTTTATTTTCCAATTAAGGCTAGAGCAAAGATTTGTATTCATGTTTTAAATGTTTTAATTTCTGCAATTCTTATTTTTTGGACTACTGTATAATTAATTTTCTTTTCAATTTTATGCATGTTTGAAAAATTTTGGTAAGCAGTTAATTATCACATTGTTTACTAATTGTTTTCTTCTCTTTTCTTTCTTAAACGTATGTTATAATTTGTATTCATGTCTGAATACTTGGTATGAACAGTAAAAACACCTAAAAAATCAAAAAATTTCAACGCTTCAATCTAACTTCAATTTTTTTCACCTAAACCAAAATTAATCACAATGCATCAAAAAATTCCAAACTGACTATAAACCAAGAACAAAAAACACTAAACCAGAGGGACAAACAACATGCTAAAATAGAACCAATTTTTGTCGATCCAATTCCGGTTCAAACCAATATAAAAACAAAAAACATAGAAGTACTAAACAACTCTAACATAAACCTCATGCCCAAAAAAAAAATTAGAATTATTTAAAACAACAGAGACTATAGAAAAGTAATCCCCCAGGGCAAAAATTTGCATAGCACTAAAGTCTTGCACTGTTGCTGCATAATATAAAAGCATAAACAACTACCAATTCGATTCGATTTGCCACACAAAATTTGAATCTAACCACGGTTCCTAGAGGACCAAGAATTGGTCGAAGGAGGCAACCGTGACTCCCCACCTGCTACTGGCCTGCTACCACGCTGCCACCTGTCACCACCCGATTGAACAGGAGGCCTGTCATCGGAACGGCTCCACCTGTCAGTATCAGGTGCTGCTGCAGCTGGTCTCTCAGGAGGAGCTGCATCACTGCCACCACGCCTAAACTTAGGCACATATTTACCACCGCCTGAAGGAGCGGTGGAGGCAGCAGCGGCGGCGGCAGCAGGAGCAGCAGTAACAGACTCAGTGGATACAGCAGGAGGGGGTGCGGTGCGTGGAACCGGGTCCACGGTAGAACGTAGGAGAGACTCACGACGGAGTTTCTCCTTCTCTTCGAGTTCTCTTTCTCTCTGGCGCTGCTTCTCAGCAATAGCATCGAGTCTTGCTTTGCGCTCGGCTTCTTCTATCTTCTTCCTCTCCTCCTCTGTAGAAGGATGCAAACAATAAATTGTGTAAATTATATAGAGTGATGACTAAATTTTATATTTTTAGAATTTGTTTAGATAGGTAGAAAATCACTACTTTTGAATGGTCATCAGGTGATTTTCTATCTATTTAAAAATTACCAAACAAATTCAAAAAAATATAAAATTTGATATACAAGAACATTTTCATATGAAGGTCATGTTGAACGGTTCAGATCAACTGTTTGGACTTTGAAAATGGAGATATTGATCTATATTATGGACCAATATGCGTTATGCATAGTACCATAGCCTCACTCTGTGTGTATATTATATATATGTTTTTAAGTTAGGATCAAGCTTTGAGCTTTGTCTGTAACAATAAAAGGGAAGATGAATATACCTTCGCGCTTGCGGGTTTCTTCCTCTTGACGGAGTTGAGTGATGCGCTCTTCCTCAGAGGTGACGAAATAAATGAGTTTGCGCATTCGGTCCCTCTCCATTTTTCGCATGGCCAGCTGTTGGTTGATGCGATCTTCTCTCTCCTTCATCACTTGCCCGAACTCTGATTGCCGCCTCTCATCTATTTTTTGCCTCATTGCATTCTGTAAAAAAAAAAATCAAGAAAAAAACATCAACACAATAAAATAACAGATCAATTTTAAACAAGCTAAGAAAATAATATCTGATTCATAGATCAAGACATACAAATTTGGAATCAAGCAAGGAATAAAAAGGGTAAAGATATTGACATAGCTGTATTTTCTTCATGCAGCACACAGACAACAGAGTCGTAACAGAAATGCATATGACTCGTGTACTGCATGAAGCCAAGACTGCTCTGTGAATAAAGATTTGCATACCGCATATTCAACAAGACGAGAAAGCCTATTCTTTCGCCTGAGGTCTTCAACGTGATTCTTTTTGCTTTCTTCTATGGCTCTCTACAATATAGAATATATTTTTAATTATTAATCAGCAAACACAAAAAAAAAATTAAAATATAAAACCATTGTAACATATCTAATTTGCTGGACAAAAGAATGGGAAACTGTTTGGATTTGTTAATCCATTTTTTTAAAATCTGAAATCTAGACTTCATATAGGATTTATTAATATTTATTATGTTTATAAAAAGAAAAAAGGGAGTAGTTTAGAGATAGTATTCAGACAGGAGCGCGTGGATGCTAGCGATCCACGTACCAGAACCATGACCTAGTGCTGGTTAGGGATTATTTAGAGATAGTATTATAGGTCTTAGGTCATATGAGTAGGAAGTTAGAGTTTAGGATGTAAGCTTAGGACTTTGACCTCTACGATTAGGTAGAATATAGTTAATATTAGTATTAGTATTATTACTATCACTTTCACTTTTATTTTTATTACTTTTATTTTATGACTACTTTATTATTACTTATCTTTATTGTTTGATTGTGATTGGGTTTCATTTCTAGCCTACCCCAACTCATTTGGGACTAAAGGCTTGGTTGTTGTTGTTGTTGTTAAAAAGGGAGTAGTTTCTAACCAGTTGTTCTTGTTCAAAACGGATCCTTTCCTCTTCGAGACGTTTGGCCCAGCCTTGTTCAATGAGTGGACTCTCATTCTCACGGCGGGCGCGCTCCAAATGGTCCATAGTTTTAGCGAGTTTTTGCAACTTCTTCTCAGTTTCTTGCCTCTCCTTTAGTTGCTCGCTCAGCGCCAATTCAATCAGTCCCTGCTTTGTCAACTCCTACAAATATATAAAATAAAGGCAAATCTGTAAAACACTACTCCCCAACTATTTTACCAAACCAGATTTAGATAATTTTACCTACTTGTATATTTGAATCTGCACTATGTTAATCTGCGCATTCACGTAAGAACCAATTTGAACCATTCAAAACTAGTGATTTGTACCTATCTAAAAGTTTTTTTTTTAAATGTAAAATTTAGTTTTCAAGTAAATTTACATATTAAGATCATCTAGTATGGTTCAGATAAACTATTTGAACTTTGAAAACGAAGATATTAATCCATAGTACCATAGTCTCACTCCTTTAACAATATGGAAAAACAATTATAAAAAAACAAGAGAGAAGCGCAAAGTACCCCTTCAATTAAGGGTTTCTTGCCCTTGTGGCCTTTGCGCCTTTGGGCATCCAAGAGTGCTTGCGCCTCCTGCATCTCTTTCTCTGCAACTTCCTTTTGAATTCTCGCTCTCTCTCTTATGCTGTATTCTGTCTCCAGTCGCTTCTTCTCCGCCTCCTGTGTTATCTTTTGTATCTTCATCCTCTTCGACTCTTCCTCCCTCTCCTGAATTTTTTTCCAAACATAAATTTCATCCAATGTTACTTCTTTTCATGTCAGACATAAAAATCACCAATTATAAAAGAACTTTTAATTTAAAAAGACATGTTGACATGTAGAATTCATTTAAATTGAAAGAAAATTGGAATACCATTTCAAGCATTTGGCGCTCGTGTTCTTCCTTGCGCTTCTCTATTATTGATTTTCTGGCAAGAAGCCTCCTGTGCTCTGTTTCGACAATATCTGACAAGTGATATAGCTTATTTCCCAACTTGGACTGTTTTGGTGTCGGAGGGTGGATGAGGCACCACGCTTTGTTAAGTGACTCAGTGAGTTTTGCCAAGTGATCACACAGCGTATCAGATTCAATGTCCTAATAAAACAAATAGATAATCACTGTTGAGTAATAATCTTGTGAAAAGGAAACAAATTAGGACTAATTAGGGCTAACTGTGAAAAAAAAGAAAGCTGCTCTATGCCATTTAGTATACTTGTATTAGGGCTAATTAAGACTAATAAGTTATATTAACTTTTATAATATTCTTTGATTTAATGCCCCGTAAAAAAAAGGAGAAGTGACATACCACATTGCCGAAAATGACGGCACCGTTGAGGTGGTCAACCTTCATGGCAACATAATTGTACTTGACAGCATCAACAGATATTCTCTCAACAACCGCAAAGTCGAAGAAGGGGATCATTTTTGAAAGCATATCTATTTTCATTGTCTGAAACACCTGAGCAGCCTGTTGAAATTTCATTCAAAAACAAAAAATATGAAAAAATGACTGTTACAAATAACCTAGAGCAATTTCTCCTTTACTAATTTAGCTTAATTATAATGTTAGGATATTACACAAATTTCATAAATTGCAGTTCTTTGTCTCTGTACCTGTTTCAAAACCCTAAGTGCTGTGAGTTTCTCCAGAGCAGGGGTATACTGAGCGAGATGCACCTCTGGCACAGCCGAGGCAGTAGAGAGCTTGCCACCAAGTTTTGCAATCTTAGCAAGAAGGGGTTGCACCCTAGATGCAAGATCCAACGGGTGACATTCATTCTCCAAAATATTGTAGAGATCCTTCACTTCTTGAGGCACACATGACATCACCCCTTTCGCTGCCTATAGAACGGGACAAACTTATAAGTGAATTCAAAAATGATAAAAAAATTATGAATATTAGTGAAAAAGATCATGAAATGTATGTTCTTAGGATCATACCAGCTCTGAGAGAAGCGAGGCCCGTGAAAGCTGCATGGCATAGCAAAAAAAATAAAAATTAATTACAAGTCAGACAAATTTATAGAAAAATAACTAACAAAAGCACACCAAAACACATAATAATAAAGTTACCACTTCTCTATTCTCGCGTTTCGCATCCAATGTAAAATTAATCAACCCAGCCATGCGCAAGTTTCTCTCCTTATCATTCTCTAACTCTAAATGAGAGGCGCCATACTTGTGATCATAAGGTGCCACAGAAAGAGCGGCAAGGAGAACCGAACCAGCGATGAGTTGGATATCCTTTTGAGAGAGGTTTTTGTTGTAGCTCTTTTGTAGCGTAAAGAGCTTCAACCATGCATAGGCATGGTAGAGGTGACTATCCGCTACCCAAAAGATTTCGGTGAGTTTTGCGTAATATACGACCATTAAAGATGGTTTTGGGCTCTTTTTGACCAGAGACATCAACCCATGAATATCTTCGACTGACCTAAAGGCTTCCTGCAAAACACAAAAAAAATAATCAAGTACACATCTTATGATCAGCACAAGTAGGGGTGTTCATTGGGTCCGGTTTATATGGTTTTTTATGTTTGGTTCGGTTTAGATTTTTCAAAACTGAAAAAGCCAAACCAATTCATACTTCAGTGTGATCGATGGTTTGCTGAATTTTTTGGACTTGAATGAAGAAAAAAAAATTGGTTTGGATATTTTAGAATCTACATATCTAGTAAGGAATTGAACAATGTGTGTAATGTCAACAACTGTTATATAAATTCATATTTATTTCTATGATTATTAAATGTATGTGTGTATGTATTGAGTTATGACCTTCTAAAATTTGATCTCTTATTTCGGTTCAACCAAACAAACCGAAATTTACTTTAGTTTTTTTGGTTCAGTTGTTATTCGGTTGGCAAGCTTAATTCAGTAGGTTCGGTTATATTTTTGAAAACCGAATAAAATTTTGGTTTGACTATTTTAATTTGGTTTTGACCAAACATACCTAATGAACACCCCCGAGCACACACTGCAACCAACAAATAAATATATATCTTGGCAGAGGAGAATCAGAGAGAGTCTAATACAACACTACATGCTGTTTATCACATAATAGGTACTGGGAAATTGCATTGTACCAATATAAATTACAAGACAAGGAAAAATACCTGCCATAGATCGAGTTCAGTGGCGATCTTTAGTTGCTCCATGCGTGTGTCAAGATAAAGCTGGAGACTCTCTGGTGCCGTCAGATCAGGACGATCTCTCTGGTCACGGTACTTGTTCAGATTCGCCAGATGGTTGCGAATTATCTCACAAAGCCTTCTAAACTCAGTGGTTCTTTTGTAAGTTTTGCAAAACTGGAATGCTCTGTGAGCAGTCATCTGTGTATCCAACAACGAGTCATTAAACAATAGCACTAGTGAATACATACCAGTAGACTTATAAACCAGGTACAATCCTTTTTAGATGGCACATGCTCCTGTTTACATATCAATACTGGTTTGATATTTATCCATTAGACATTGCTTCAAGGGCATTTTTGTAATTTATTTTCCAAACAGTTCCATAGAAGAGAAACCAATAAAAAAAAATACTATATAAGAAAGCCAGTTCTGACTTAAAAGAATGAACAAAACAGCCTACGGTAATATGTACAATAAAATAAAATAAAATAACAGAAGAAACAAGAACAAAAGGCCCAAAAATAACTCGAAGAAGCCTTTAAAGGTACCCAGATATATTCAATTTATTTATTCTTTGTAAATATGAGAAGAGATATAAAAAAACTAACCGCATAGAGTGCCTCGAGCTTGGAGTTATTTCTAAGTATCTCCAAAACAGTCCTGTAAGTCTCCCAAAGGAACTTGAACCAAGGCGTGACTAGTTCCCTGTCTGACCTGTCCTTTCCTTTCTCTCCACTGACATAACTCAGCATCAGATCCTCCGGCCTCTTATCCATCTCCAAATCGTCCACATCAAGCGCCTCCTCCAGTGCCTCCGCTTGACTACGTGCCTGCTCATACAATACAGACACTTAAGCACAAACCATAACACCAAAATCTAACCCTAATGTAGTCAACATCTATAATATTTAACCGAGTAGGGTTATAACACCCCATTGTTATCATGCCCCAATCATGCCGAACATCCATATCTTCGTTTTTAAAGTCCAAACAGCCAATCCGAACCGCTCAACATGCTCTCCATATTAAAATGTGCTTGGAGACCAAATTTTATATTTCTTCAAAAAAAAATTTGCCATCTTTTTAGATATGTACCAAAATCAACGTTTTTCAGAAGTTTCAGGACCATCCTAAAACAGTGATTTTCCACCCATCTAAGAAAATAGTAACAGAAATTAAAAAAAAAAAAAAATTTAGTCTACAAGCACATGTTAATACAGAGATCATGTTGAGCAGTTCAAATGTGAGGCATGATTGGGGCATTTTAACCCTACTCTATTTAACGAGATGAGCACAATGCAAAGTCATCTTAGTAGAAATTGGGTGCTCTTATGAACCTCTCTATATAAATAAAACAAATTACCTGCTCAGCCCGCTCAGTGGACAATTGCATGAAGTACTTGATCACCTCTTCAAGAGACGAGACATTCACTTGTTGGCACACAATACGGTATTGGATCAACCCATCTTTCGCAAACCGACCCTTGCGCATGTCGACACAAAGCTCGACGTACTTGAACATTATTTTCTCTAAGGTTTTTTGCCACGCACGGTACCTCTTTGATGTGATGAGGTCGTGAAGAGCCTGGAGCGCTGCTTGCTTTTGTCCCACATTGATAAGCTCTGAAATACATAAAGGGATTCATGGGATTAAAAAGGTAGCAGTATAGTTACCAAAATCATATACAGTATGACATTTAGATACCCCTCCCCCCCCCCCTCCAAATCCGAATCCCCTGAGATAACTCACTTTTGAGTACATACATGTAAAATCTGACCTGTTCAGCACAAATCTTAAAGAAAAACATTTCGAATTAATACACCCCATGTGCACCTAAATAGGGACCGTTTAAAATCTGGCCCGTAAATCCATCAACTCAAAAGTTGAGTTATCTAAGAGGATACGCTTCGCCCCTTCCCAACACCATCTTTTCACTAGAGTCTGTATCATCTGAGATATCTCAAACTTTCAGTTTATCTAAAGTTGGACCAATTTTTTCTCGGTGCCTATTCGGAATGCAGGGGTCAGTATTATTGTGCTTTGAGATTCGTGCAGAAAAGAATTTGAACAGTCGGGATTTTCCATGGATCAACTTAAAGTTTTAGATGTCTCAGAGGAATAGTATCACATTTCTTCAAGATGATGATGTTAAATTGGCACTAACTAAAATAAAATCAGTTAAACTAATACCTTCAGCACGCTTGAGAGCATTTTCAGGTTTCGCAAAAGTCGCCATGATTGAACAAAGGATTCAAAAGGCGCCCGCTTCCCTCAAGCAGGCGCTAGATAGCCTGAAACACATCAAAGAAAATGCACCAACAAAATGTTTCAGTACCAAATTAAAAATTTATATGTACCACCACAGATTTTCTTTGGGACCAACAAGATGCTTATTATATGCACAATGAAGATTGTATACCACATACACTTCAAACAAGTAAAACTTGGAACTTTCCGGGTATAATTGCACAGATTTAAAATTCTCAAAAAATAGCAAACAAATGAACCATGAATTTCAGATGATACGCAGACCTTTATAGGAGAAAACAATATGTAGTCTAAAATCATGAAAGAATGATCTTTCAAACTAGGTAATGCATGTATGACAGATAATTGAAAAGAAACCAAATTTCCAATAAAACCAATGATGGATGGATCCAAAATCAACATACCTAGTTTGGGAGGTATCCGCTAGGGTTCTTCGACAAAAGCCGAACAAAAAGTAATCAAATCAAAGCACGATCTGAAGTAACACTCGTTCGTCGCGACGATGCTCTGGTCTCAGATTAAAGGATGCAATTTTGCGAGAGATAAGAAAAAAGCGGCGGCGGATTAGAGAGAGAGAGAGAGTTAGGGTTTCTCTCCAGAGACGGTAGAGAGAGAGAGAGGAGATTCAGTTTCTGTAGGGACCGGACTAAAAGCCCTTAAATTTTAGCACAAATCCTCTGAAGTACCTCCAATTTTGAGTCTAAATCTTGAACGTCCGATCAGAATCCGGGCCAATCAAGCTGTAGATGGAATGCACGGACCCTTTCAATATTCGTGCAAAAGTAGATCGGATGGTGACGATTTAAATTCAAACATTGTGTTACCTTTAAGCGATAGTATGTAAATTTAAGTCTTGATCCTCTCAAGTAACTCAAATTTTGACTTTAGAGTAGAACCGTCCGATCAGATTCCGGACAAAATATTCTCCTATAATGTTCGTGGAAGATCTAACGGTCCGGATCTAATCACGGAATTTGAGTTACTTTAGGTGATATGAATTCGTAAACTTTGCTCGTTGCCCTGGTTTGGTATTTCCATGCTCTTAAAATAGTCGCTTCTAATAAGTATTTGATGAGTATTTGAATTTATTTTATTTGTAATTATTAAAAGTTTAAATATTTAATTTTTAATGTTAATAATTATTTTTTAAAATTATACGTATGTTATTTTTATCAATTATTAATCTAATATGATAATATCATTTTTTACGTAGAATAATCATAGTATCCTTATTTAAGTGATTATTGTATTAAATAAATATTAACGGTATTTTTTGCTTCATCCTGTGTGCTATTGTTTATATTTAAACAAAAAGGTTTTATCAATTTATTTATTTAAAAAATATAATTTTCTATAAAAGTAAATAAGCACACAAAAGTCTTGTATTATTATAAAAATAACACATTAATCAACAATATTAATTGAAATATCTATTTTTTTACAAATTATGAAGACATATCAATATTTTTTTAAGTATTATACTATAAATTGTTTTAGTCCAAAATGACTCGAAATAAATGATGTTAATAGATGCACGTTTAATCATTGATCAAATTAATGACTCAAAAATTTTACATGACTAATAACACTCTATTTTATTTGTTAGGATTTATAAATGATATTTATTAATTTCTAAAATTAAATTAATATAAAAAATTTATTAATTATCTCATTTAAAATATATATATATTCTTATAAGGGGTGAAAACTCTGAAGGAATATATTAAAATGTTCCAAAAAAACTCTAAAGGAATATTTAATCTTAGTCTTAGTAGTGCATTTTTTTTACTCTCAAGCCTAATAATATATTAAAATGTTCCAAAAAAAACGACTAAATACACACAAAAATAATTGAAAAAAAAAACTTGTTGGATCGAGTCGAGTGTTTCCATTACCAGAACCATGACGAGGTAAAAACGAAAGAATCCATACCCGATTCATTTACTAACGGTGGGGGAGTCACATTGATTTTTTTTTTTTTGAGATGAAGCCCTTAGGCAGAGTCACATTGAATTAGAGGTATGTTACTGCCTACTCCTATATTTTAAAAATCGGGTTATGTCTTGATAGGGGTAAATAAGTCGTTATTTACTCTATCACTCAACCTAAAAAATGGCGATTTATCGAATTATTTTTATCAATTTTATTAAGAATCAGATTCTTTTTGTTATTTTACTTGATTTTAGATAATTGCAAAATATTAGCATTATTTGGGCTAAAAAGATAAGAAAGCACGCGAAATCAGACACAAAGTCAGAGACCAACCTAGGGCATGCAGATGCCCTCATCCGCATGCGACCCAGAGAGTACCTGCATAAGATTTGTGTCATGCTGTGCAACCAAGCAGTGAACCGCATACAATTCAGGCATTCACACATAATAACTGACAGAACAGCGGTTACGACTCTAGGTCAAGGTTTAAGGCCTATATAAGCACCCAATCGGTATCTGGAAGCACAACCCACCATTTCATATCAGAGAACTCCATTTTTCATGAATATTAGGAGATTAGACTAGTAAAATAGCAAGGTCTTCACAAGGAGAGAAGGAAGAGGCAGCAACTGAAGACGGTGTGCATGAAGAAGATAGCATAGGTGTCAGCATTCCATCTTTCTTCTTCTTTGTTCTCTTTCTTCATGTCATATGTCTTTTTTGTTGTTGAACCCGCCATGAGTGGCTAAGCAACCCTTTTCTAGGGTAAATGCATGTAATCTTGAATTCTTATGAGTTAATCTAATGGTTTTATTTATATTTATCATTTGCGCTTGATCTAAATTTTACTTGAGTTTTATTCTTTATATCACTACCTATTTTAGTACATGTAACCTCGACAGCATGGAGATGTACACTCCATGGTAGACGTATATGGTTGACCAGTAGGAATAGGGTATAATTATCATAGATCCATTAAGAGAAATAGACGTAACAGTTGATCTCTTACGGTCTGAATAACAAGTAAAGACCTATTGGGATTATTGATCTACAGACGAATGTCGTGTTCAATAAACCAATAGTGGGGTATTCTCAATTGTTACAACCACAGAAGTAATATAGAAAGGACGTAACTGTGAACTTAAAACCTTCTAGTCTTGATAATTGAGACTTATCATATATCATTTATGCAATTGTTTAGGGTGAGGATATGGTATCATCCCCTACTAGTCCTACTCAGTTAGGGTGTTATATCGGCATTCCAATTATTAATACTAGGATAGGATTAGCAACTCTCAAATTGCATTTGGTATCAATATCGGGCGTGTACGGTTGTGATCAAATCGTGTGCGATTCCGACTGGAGGTTATAACCAGAACTATACGGTTTGTCCAGTAGCATGCAGATTGTGATGAACCACATGTGACTAACTAACTTTACTTTTGCAGGTTTATGCAGTATAATGCGGATGGTGACAGAACCGCATGCAATTGTGTACTTAACCAAAATTAGATTAAACTCATTTGAATGATAGAATGTCTGATCCCTAGAAGCCTCATCTCCAATCTACTAATCAATCAACCTCCAATCTGTTGTAACTGAACCTTACAACACAACACAACATAACTCAATTGATCAAACAAACAATGAAACCAAAACCTAAAAGAACCGATAACCTAGACTTGGCATAGCAATTAGATCTCTTAATACACCAATCATGTGGATCGACACCCCGATCTATACTATACGGTTAATTCGTAGTTAAGCGATTAGTTCGTGCGCTTGTGAATTAGTTGTAAAAGTAGACAATTAGAGTTCATAAATATTATTAGCTCTGATTTTGACCCATCATGTCTATGTAAATTACCTACTCTGGGTAAAATTTTGTCTATTCCTAGACAGTCCAAAGTCTGAATTGTTTAATTCACGGCAGTCCACAGCTCACTAGTTGTATCAATAAAAAAATTTATCTACTCTTGATAAAAATGCTGACTACAGTCCTGTTTACTAACATATCACTTGTTAATGTAATCCTTTTTTTTATCTTGAAAAATATTAGTTTTTTGTTTTAATATCAAATTTTATTTTACAATATGTTGCATGAGACTTGAAATAAATGTAAAACAGAGTAAATAATCAATAACACCTTAGGGTATGTTTGGATGAAATGAGATTAGCTAGAATAGAGGGCTATTCTAGAATAGGGACTATTCGGAATAGCAATGTGCATCTAAACAATATTTTTGCTATTCGGAATAGTTATAATAGCTGTTATTCTCTATTCCTTATAAATGTTGGAATAGCTACTATTTGAAAGTGTGAAGAGAGAAAAAATTGCTTCATTCTCGGATTTTCGCTAACACAGTTCCGAAATTATAAAATTGACACCACTTATGTTATCTCCACGTTATGACAATTCATTCGAGACCTCACTTGTCTACCCTTATTTGGTTGCATCACAAGTAGTAGAATAAGATCTTTTACTCCTCACTTAAGAATAAGTAAGGAGGAATAAGATATAAGAATCAATTTATGGCGGTGGAGCTTAACATCTTGTTTGGATGGACAGTAGAGGAAGGGAGAGAATGGAAAGAAATTTCTCATTAACCTTCTAAATTTTAATCAACCAAATAAAAAAATAAGACAAAAAGAAAAGTTAAATTTATTTTTTCCTCATTAATCATTCAAACACAAAGATATTAAATATGTTAATATTTCTTTCTGCTTCATTCTATTTCTTTCTATTCTTCACATGGTGTAACTCACCGATTCAGGCTCCTTAACTTGTTTCGCATATATTTATCATCTCTTTGTCTGCCTATGCTTTGATTATGGGCAGACATAAGCATTGCCAAGGGGTGATTTAGCCACTCCTATAAATTAAAATTTTACATTTTTGTCTTTTTAATCTGTAACTTTTTTTAGTCTAGGTTTGAAGTCACCCAATAGAAGCATTTGTCTATATATAAATGATTTATTTATCTGGGTTTCGAACCTGTGACCTCTTACACATAAGGCATTACCTCTGTCAGAAGATCAAAGACTAGGTCTCCAAATTTGCAATTATTACAAGTACTTATAATTTTAGTTCTCCTTATAAAATAAAAGTACACTGCAATAACTTATTCAACCCTCCTTTCTTCTCAATTATCTAGTTCCACTCTTGACTTTGTGCCCTGTTTACATTTTTAGAATATATTTTATTTTTTAGATAAGTAGAAAATCATCTGATTTAAAGATTGTTGACCATAAAAAAACAGTGATTTTCTAACTATCTAAAAAAAGTAAAATGAATCTAGATAATATAAAATTTGATCTCCTAGTAAGTTTCTCAATGAGGTCATATTGAGCGATTCAGATTAACTATCTAAATTTAAAAAATGAAAATATGAATCTATAGTACAGATCGATCCACGCCTTGCAAATTACCATAGCCCCACTCATAACATCATATACACATCATTTTTAGTTCATTTGTTTGTTGCATATTCTTCTACACAATATGTGGCATCACATTGAAAACCTGGTTATAACGAATTTGTAACAGAGGCATAGTTAGGATTTATATTAGGGAGGTAAAATTTTTACTGATACGATTAGCGGGTTGCGGATTGCCGTGAATTAACCAACTCAGTATGCGGATTGTCTACGGGGAAAACAAAATTTTCTTCAGAAGTAAGCAACAAATTGATTATACATAGACATATACTTGATTTTCAAAATTTAGAAATAGACAGTTGCCAGTCTCTAATTCAATGTGACTCCATTACTAATCAGTAACTAATTTTCTGAGGCGTGCTAACTTCAACCTTTTGTGATAGAATAAGGAGATTTGCAACAGAAATCTGCCATAGGCCATTTTCGGACAAAAATAAAATAAAATTATATGAAGTTTGAAAAATCGAGTTGAAAATTTCTATTTAGACAGTTATGAATTTTCCTTTTTAATTGAAACCAAAATAATCCTTTTAAGGAAATTTAAAATTATAATAACAAGTTAATACAATAAATTTATAATCAATTGTCATATTCAAAGATTTGTTATATTAATTGAATTTCTGATTAGACTTAAAATTTAATGTAACTTCTAATGATTTGTAAACAAAAAATATATTGTTATAGTATATTGTAGTGTACTTTTTTTTAAATATTAATTTCTGCATAACTGAAATATATTTATACTTAGTTAAATTAAAAAAAACAAAATAACAACTCAATACGATAAATTAATTATCACTTCAAATTAATTCATCACTTTAAACACAATTATTGATAACTATTATGCGTTTTAATCAAATGAAAACTCATTTTGACATTAATTAACTGATACCTTGAATTTGCAAATTAATTATTGAAATCTATTAAAAAAACAACACACTTGATTATTGTAAAATGGTCATTTAATTATTATGGAATGTGTACCTTATCATAAATTATACATTTAATAATAATATAATACATATTTAATCATTATGAAATTATATTTATCTATTACTTATTAATTCTTTTTCAATTCATAGCATGAGCCTTTGAGTGGTGGAAATAAATCTGCTGTTATTTCAAAGGAATAATAGGAACCTGTTATTTAGATTCCAACCATTGATCTTCGATGAGATCCGTGTACAAAAAATTTCTTTCTTGAGATTCGCACATGAAAAAATTTGAACGGTTGTGATCGTAATAACAGGTTCCACAGCAAATTTCTTTCCTTGAGTGGTAGACTAGGTATATATAATATTCAGATACGTATCCTCTGCATTAACGTACTGTTTGAGTTAATTTCTGAACCGTACGATCAGAATTCTGGCCAATCCGGCCCAAGCCTATAACGCACGGGGCCCTTTAATATTAGTACAGATCTCAATCGGACGGTCCACATTTTAACTCAAAATTTGAGTTAATGCAGGAGATATGAATTCATAATATTCCACTTCAGATCTGATAGTTAAGCCGGACTCTGTCAATTCAAACTACCTCTGCAGTACAATACCGTGCAGAATACCCCATCTTTGCTTTGAGATTCGTGTTAGAATAAGGCACACGACACAGATCACATTCTACACGGTCCGGTACCGCTTTCGATCTGATATCGAAATTTCATTGATTCAGAAATAAGGTAACAGAATATTTATGTTTAGATACGGACCGTCTGATTTGAGGTTTAATGCCTTAGGACCTTCCATATTCGTGCGAAAGCAGATCGAACGGTCCTGATCTAAGCACAAAATCTCTGTTACCTCAGTAGATATGAATTCTTCTTTGTTCGGTCCGCTTCCTCTAAGATAAAAGATTAGTTATGATTAGATTCCAATCGTCTGATCTGAGGTGGAATGCTTATGGATCTTTAATATTCGTGTGAAATCAGATCAAACGGTCCTGATCTGAAGACAAAATTTCGGTTACCTCAGGAGATATGAATTCCTCTTTCTCTCTCTCAATTCGCAGCATTTCTCAACTGAACTGTTGAACTGTTTCCCAAAAGGCAAAAAAGTCTTTTCTTTCCTTCCTCTCTCTCTCAGATGAGATGTCAAGGCCACCATTACTGCTTGCTCTCTGTCTCCTCTTAGCCTTTGCGTTCTTCTTCTTCCAGAGTCTTGGGTTCTTTCGTGCTTCCACCATTGGTGCTGCTCCAAGGAAAACTGTCGGGATCTATGCTCTCAGAAAGGGAGATTTCTCTCTCAAAATCACAAATTGGGGCGCCACTGTTGTCTCTCTTCTCCTCCCCGATTCCACAGGTATCCATCAAGTTATACCCCATTTCGTAATTTTAACAGAGCTGTTTTCGCTCATGCAGAGCACGAACCATGTGCAAAGCTGTTTAGATTCTATACTGCGTGCTCTGCATGAAGCCGAAACTGCTCTGTTAAAATCTCTACCCTTTTTTTTGTCTTGTAGAATTTAATTACCGGTTTTTTTGGTAAAGGTTTTAACAGAGAAGTTTTGGCTTCATGAAGAGACCATATGCAGCGCTGTTTTGATTCTATAGTCCGTGAGCTGCATGAAGCCAAAACGGCTCTGTTAAGATATGTAGACCTTTTTTTGTGTCTTGTAGAATTTAATTTTTCCTTTTTTGTTGGTTGGTTGGTTTACTTTCTCTTTCGTCTTTTTAATCTTGGATGGTCCTTTCTAGGTTTGACTATGTATAAATATATTATAAAATATGCATTATTTTTTTTTCATTTATAGGGAATGTGGCTGATGTAGTGCTTGGTTATGATGGAATTGGTCATTATATTGTAAGTTGAATTCTTTCTCTATTTTCATTTTCCAAAAATTATACATAAGGTGGATGATATAATTTAATTAATTTTATATACATAAGCCAATTTTCATATAAACTGTCTGTTTCTATTATAACATCCCTATAATCTCCAAATTTGGAAATTTCTAAATTGGCATGGAAAAGACAAAAGGAGCTTTCCTGTTATGTACTGGTACTGATTTTTGTAGATTGATTAAGATTTTCATAACATTTTAAACTAATTACAGTAAACAACTATGTTCTACAAACATATACCTTAGGTTGACGTAGGTCACGTCTGGTACTAGTACGAGTGTGCAAACAGTTTCCTTTTTTGTAGATTGATTAAGATTTTCATAACATTCAAACTGATTACAGTAAACAACTATGTTCTGCAAACATATGCCTTAGGTTTATTGTCATTTTTAAAGTAATTATTGACATTTTATTATTTTTTTGTATACTTTTTTACTGATTTATTTCAATGAGTAACACTAACAAATCAGTGCTAATAGTATTCTTAATTTACCAGAATGATACCGCATATTTTGGGGCTGTGGTGGGACGAGTGGCTAACAGAATAGCAGGCGGACACTTTTTATTAAATCGGAAAGTTTACAAATTGCCTGTAAATAGTGACAAAAATACCCTTCATGGTATGCTTGTTTCTTTTCCAAAACCAAATTTTGTACTATATATCTAACATTCGGTGAATATTTGATGAGTATTTATGGATATAACATAGGTGGCGATAGGGGATTTAGTAAGGTGATCTGGACAGTAAAAGAGAAAGGAGGCGGTGATTTCCCATATATCACCTTGTACTACCATAGTTTTGATGGGGAAGAAGGTACTTATTATTTTTTTATATTTTTTTTACCAGTACATTTAGCATTATTAGTGTAAATATGCACTTCTTATAAGATTTTAGTGCAGAGCTTTCTTATTTCTCTTCAAAACCCTAGTGTAGGTTTTCCTGGGGACCTGGATGTATATGTGACATACAAAATCTCGGGGCCATATGAGTTGACAGTTCGCATGAATGGAACTGTAACCAACAAAGCGACACCTGTCAACCTTGCTCAGCACAGCTACTGGAACCTAGGCGGCCACGACAGCGGTACCATCCTGTCCCACATGGTTCAGATCTTTGCCTCAGAAATTACACCAGTTGATGAGAACTTAATACCTACCGGAAGCTTCCAGAAGGTTACTGGTACACCTTATGATTTTAGGAAGCCAGCGTCTGTTGGGAGTCGAATCAATCAAATTTCGGGAGGGTAAGTGATATTTTTTTGTTCCCGTTGTTAATTCTTTATGATTCATAAGTGTACCAGTACTGTCATTAGTACCAGCAAAAGTTTTGTGAAAGCATGGGTGCATGTACCAGTATAAGTACAGGTTAAGTAATATGACCTATGAGTGTACTGGTACTGTCTTTAGTACCCGAATAAGTTTCTTGAAAGCACAGGTGCGTTTACCAGTATAAGTACAGGTATGTAATATGACCTATGATCAGTGAATTGGTACTGTCTTTAGTACCTGAAGAAGTTTCTTGAAAGGACAGGTGCTTGTACCAGTATAACTACAGGTTAAGCTGTACCACTTCTACAGCATAGAGGAGCGCTTTGGATATCAGTATTGTCATAATGATTTTCCATCACTCAAGAATTAGATCAGATCTATACCGGTACTGGTACTTGAAGGTACTAGCTCAATTAGCAATACTGGTACAGAATGGTACAAAATAAACCAAATGAATGGAAGTCCTTGAACAGGTTTATATTGAAATGCGGTGTAAATTCCAACATGTAAAACTAAGAAAATAATTTCATAAGTTGGTATAGACCAAGTACCTATCAGTACAGCACCTAGTAAATCATACATTCAAATGCAAAACAGGTATGACATCAACTATGTGCTCAGTTCAGCGCCGGATGCACATGGGATGAGGAAGGTGGCAGCAGTACGGGACCCCCAGTCAGGACGGGCCCTACAACTGTGGGCCAACCAACCAGGCGTGCAGTTCTACTCGGGTAACTACTTAAATAACGTAAGAGGCAAAAACGGCCATGACTATGGCCCACACAACGGTCTCTGTTTAGAGACACAAGGGTTTCCTGATGCAGTTAACCATCCCAACTTCCCTTCTCAGATCATTAGCCCTGGTCAGGTTTACCGGCATGACATGTTATTCAAGTTTTCTTTCTAATGTAGAATAGAGTGCCATGTTGCATGTGCTTTTTTGGGGTATTGTCTAGTTTTTTTTTTTTTAATTTTTTTATTATTAGCACATTTGCATATAGAGTTAATTTATTTTCCTTTTCATTTTTGTTTGTGAGTTCCTTATCCTTTACTGGTGACAGCTCCAATAGGGCTCTACCTTAGTTGGTCTAGTTCTGATTTTATATGTATTTTGGTTATAATGCAAAGAAAGTAAAGTCAGGAAATATGATAGGCAAAGTCATCTTTGTTTTATGCTTATTATATTTGGAGGCAAAGTCAGGAAATATGATTATTCTAAACATAAGTATGTTTTTATAAATTTTTTTTTTTTCTGAAAAAAACATGACAAAAGAAACATATTTTGATTTTTTTTTTTTTTTTTAACCCTGATCTCTCTAACTTGTATATCTAGAACATATTTACTTTTTACCCAAATGTGCTATATGATCTAATTTACGAAGAACTTGTATACCTTGTGAGATGTCGTGCTCTTCTTATTAGACACTAGTAGGTGAAGTAAAACTTAGACATACTACAAACTACAAAGTGATATTTACATGACAATCGCTATAATTGACAAAATTAATCAAAGACAAAAAATTATAATTATGTTCAATATATTTAATTAGATATTACATCTTAAATTTGGTGTCAAGCCACCAACTAAATGCAGGTAAGACCAAATTGTTAACTTTTTATAATGTCCAATAAAGAGTGAGGCTATGGTACATTGCGATGCGCAGATCGGTCCGTGCTTTATATATCCATTTTTCAAATTCAAATAATCAGTTCGAACCATTCAACATTATTATTGTATGAAAATATATTTGAAGATCAAATTTGATATTTTTATGAATTTTTTTTACTTTTTTTTAGATAATTAGAAAATCACTTGATCTAAAATTCTGGATTATTGGAGAGCAGTGATTTTCAACCTACCTAAAAAATAGTTAAAAAAATCTAAAAATAAAGAATTAATCATTTGGACTTTGAAAATGGAATTATAAATCTAAAGCACCGACCGATCCACGCATCTCAATGTACCATAGCCTCAGTCGTTCAATAAATAATCAATTGATAATTTGATTATATTTACATGTAATTATGCATTGTTATCACTAAACAGTAAACCATGATGGAAAGATGCAAACATAGCATGAATGAATGGCTAATATGACACAAAAATGTATGTAAAATGCGATCAGACGGGCTGTAAAATCGGCATCACATTCATTTAATTTAAAGAACACTGAAATAGCATGTTTCTCACCCACATTAACTCGCATAGGCTAACTGCCATAGCCCTGTACTCAGCCTCAGCTGTAGACCTAGCCACCACATCTTGCTTCTTGCTACGCCAGGATACGAGATTGCCTCCAACAAATACACAGTAGCCTGTAGTGGACCTACGATCATCCATACAACTCGCCCAATCAGCATCACAATAGCCTTCAATTCTCAAATGTCCAGAACTCCTGAACCATAACCCCTTTCCTGGGCTTCCTTTAATATACTTGAGAATTCTACGATCTGCCTCCATATGTTGTTATCTGGGATCATGCATATATCTACTCACCACACTCACTGCATGAGTAATATCAGGTCTTGTATGACACAGATATATAAGCCGTCCAACTAGTCTTTGATACTGCTCTTTACATACTGGGTCACCACCCTCGGCACACATCTTATGATTATGCTCGATAGGAGTAGATGCAACTTTGCAACCCAACATCCCTGTCTCTGAGAGAAGATCCAAAGCATACTTTCGCTGAGAAAGCACTATACCCTTTCGCGACCTTGCAATTTCAATCCCAATGAAGTACTTCAACTGCCCCAGATCTTTAACTTCAAATGCCTCTCCCAGCTTCTTCTTCAACCGTAGCATCTCCTCAGCATCATCTCAAGTGATTACAATATCATCAACATAGACCGCCAGGATAGTGATACGAGTTTTGGAGTGCCTGTAAAACACTTTATGATCTCCATTGCACTGCTTGTATCCCATACCACAAACTGCCAACCTGAATCTATCAAACCATGCCATCGGAGACTGCTTTAACCCATACAGAGATTTCTTCAACTTGCATACCTTCCCAGCTGCTTGAGAAGTAGCGAAGCCTGGTGGAATCTCCATATACACCTCCTCCTGGAGATCTCCATGCAAAAATGAATTCTTGACATCTAGCTGATGTAGTGGCCAATTGAAGTTGGCAGCACATGACACCAACATTCTAACTGTGCTCATCTTTGCTACTGGAGCAAATGTCTCATCATAGTCGATGCCATACGTTTGACTGTAGCCTTTAGCAACCAATTTGGCCTTGTATCTGTCGATCTTGCCCTCCGGAGTTTGCTTAATAGTATACACCCACTTACATCCAACAGCACGCTTTCCAGCTGGCAAAGGTACCAGCTCCCAAGTGTCATTCTTCTTCAAGGCCTGAAGTTCCTCTTGCATGGCATTCAACCACTTAGGATCTTGCTTAGCTACCTGCCAGTTGTTAGGTACAGGCACTGAATGCAATGATGCAATGAATGACTTATATGCAGGTGGAATGGATGCATATGATATGTAATTCGCAATGTCAGTCTCCCAAATACCAAACTTAGTTGTAGGTATTCCAGCATTGACTCTAGGGGTTCTACGGGACAAGACAGGATCATTAGAAGTATCAGGAAAGGAATCGTTACCTCTCGACTCAGGTGGAGAAGGTGAAGAAGGCATTGGTGAGGAGGAAGTTGGGACATCAGCATTTATGGGTACTGGCACGGGAAAAGGAGGTAGCTCATGCTGCTGCTTCTGTCTTCTCGTATATACTCTCAACTCCCCCTGACCTTGACTGCCAACTTCTGAGTCACCACCACTGCTCGACGATGCACCATCACTATTTAGTGACTCAAGAGGACATGGAATCATCCCAACCACAATGCCATTCTCATTCTCATTCTCCCCCTCTCTACTAGCATAAGTAGAGCCATCTCCAAACAAGGAGATCAACTCCGTCTTCTCCCCATAAAAAGGTTCAAACTCTCGAAAAGTCACATCCATACTGACAAACAACATTCTTTCAGTGGGACACCAACACTTGTATCCTTTCTGACTTGATGAGTAGCCAACAAAGATACATTTAACTGCTTGCGGATCCAGTTTACTCACCATTAATCTGTGATCTCTCACATAACATTTGCATCCAAACACTCGTGGTGGAACAACAAAAACATTCGAGCCCAAGAGGACCTCACATGGTGTCTTCATCCCTAATACTCTTGACGGCATCCTGTTAATCAAATAAGCTGCTGTCATAACAGCCTCACTCCACAAAAACTTAGGCACGTTCATTGTCAACATCAATGAGCGTGCCACTTCTAATAGATGCCTATTCTTGCGTTCAGCCACCCCATTTTGAGCAGGAGTGTCTGGGCAGGTGGTTTGATGAAGAATTTCCTGACTAGAGATGAGGGCCGCAAACTCTTTGTTGACATACTCAGTCCCATTATCTGTTCGAAGAATTTTCACCTGCACTTCAAACTGAGTCTTCACATAAGCCGAAAAATCTTGAAAACATTTGTAAACCTCAGATTTTTGCTTCATCATGTATATCCAGGTCATACGTGAATAACAATCAATGAAAGTAACAAACCATCTAAAACCACTAATAGAGGTAATAGGACATGGTCCCCAAACATCAGAATGAACAAGTGCAAATGGCTCAAAACTTCGAAGACCAATAATTTTATAAGTAGAACGAGTATGTTTTTCCAAGTTCACAAGCATTACAAAATAACTCTTTTCTATCCACTTTCTTCATTATCTCAGGTTCTAACATATTTAAACTATCAAAAGATAAATGCCCTAATCGGCAATGTTGAAGCATTGCTTCTGCCTCTGGCCCTCCGCTAACAGCAGCAGCAATCATTGCAGTCTCCCTGTCCAAATACCAAAGGCCATCACGCCTGATGCCAGTCCCAATCTTCCTCCTCGTTTCCTTCTCCTGGAAGACACACATATCCCGATCAAATAACACAGTGCAATTCAATTGATCAATGAGTGAGCTAACTGTAACGCCACGTAGATTGAGAAAACGAACTTAAGAAACGATCCAATTTAAATTTCAGTGTTAATTAATTTGATTAGTAAGTCATGATATAAATGGAATTGATTTTCATATAAAAAAAAAAGGCCTCAACCCAATTGAAATATAGGAGTCCATAATTATTTTTTTATCTCTTGTCGAAAACTGTAACTCTCTGCTTTGAAACCGCACCCTTTCAATTTGAGTCCTGTCCACTAGGCGTCTCCCTCTTCTAAAACCAACGCTCCAAACATTTTAAATGCCGCCTTAATTGAACCCACGATCCTCTTTGTGTATTAAATACTGTAAATCATTTTCTCTTCTTTGATTTTGTCTCAAACCGTTCCACTTCTCTATGGTTTAATTGAAAATATATTAAACAATGATAGCATGATAAAAATCAAAGAGAACTTTTCAATTCCTGCCACACGATACTCTCTCTTCTCATTTCTTCACAGCCACCAACAAAGTTCCCCAATTCTCCACTTTTGTTTCGAAAATTCTTCATCAAGGTACTTTAAAATTTCTATTATTTTGTTATACTAGATCTTTTTGGTTAGAATCAATTTTGTTCTTCAATTGTATAGATTCATGAATAAGTATTTATTTTAATTAAAATATGAAAACTTAGATTATTGGTAAGAATTTCTTTAATTATACTAAAATCTAAAATTTGTTTATTATTAATAAGTTATGTAATTATATTTAAATCTGAAAACTTTACTTTATCGAGTTTGGTATTTATTTGAGATCATATAATTGGATATATTAATTTCTGAAATTTTGTTAAAGTATATATATAATCTATAAAATACTTTCCGATCATTAATATTTATCTTGTTGATTTTATTTACTATTTATATATATATATATATATATATAGAGTTAGGCTGGGGTGCTATGGATAGCATAGTGGCCTCTCGTGCTACGGCTCAATATTCAAGTTTTCAAAATCCAAACGGTCAATCCGAACCGTTCATTGTTTAATCCATATTGAAATGTGCTTGGAGACCAAATTTTACATTTTTTGGAATTTTTTTGCTATTTATTAAGATGGTTTGAAATCGCTGTTTTCCAGTGGTGCAGAATTTTAATAAAAACAGCGATTTTGAAACCATCTTAATAAATAGCAAAAAAATTCCAAAAAATGTAAAATTTGGTCTCCAAGCACATTTCAATATGGATTAAACAATGAATGGTTCGGATCGACCGTTTGGATTTTGAAAACTTGAATATTGAGCCGTAGCACGGGAGGCCACTATGCTATCCATAGCACCCCAGCCTAACTCTATATATATATATATATATATATATATTCGAAGATCCAACAAATATTATACTTAAAGTATATTTATATATATTTCAATCTGAAATTTTTGGTTTATTTATAATAACCTCTTTTGTTATTTTAAAACCGAAATTAGTCTTTTTATATAACCATGTATTCAATTGGGATCATATAATCGTATATATAATTTATTTCATCTAATTAATTTTTGATATATATGATATACTATTTTTATTATTTTGTTTCTTAATACTAAACAGAGAGGAATCCAAAATGAGATTTTAAGCCGAATTAATTGTATACTAATCAGTGTTTTAAATAGCGGCGCTATAGCGTTTTCCGACCAAAAAAGCTATGGCGCTATGCCCAAATAGCGCCGCTATAGCGCGCTATTCCGCGCTATAGCGCCGCTATTTGAGCATAGCGCAATTTTTTTAACCCGTACGCTATTTCGCGATAAACGCTATTTAAACCATTGATACTAATTAAAATTCAAAAGTTAGGATTAATAACGTATAGTATTAAGGATTTTAGGAAACAAGAAATCGTGAATTCAAACATTATTAATTAAATGCTTGCTGATGTTTTAGGTTTGACCTTGAAGTAAAATAACGACGTAAGAGACGATCAAGGAATTACTCAAATATCAGGTGCGGGTTTCCTAGACTTTGTAAAATTATTACTTATCGTTTTGTGTGCATTTATTTTTATATAGTTGAGTTATGCATGTTGAATTCGAACAATCCTTTTGGCTTTGTTTAGAGAATATTAGGATATGATTATTCGTTTGCTCAACAGACTTATAAGATGTGTTGTGTTGAGTTAATATATGTGATGTGAACGGATAAGAAAAGTGAACAGGGGCCGATGTGTTCGCATATCGGGATGTATACATCGGGTCTGGTGTTCGACTGGACCCCTCGTTAACGTGGCGTCGGTTGGACTTCCCGTCACGGGTCAAGATCTAGCGTAGGGTGGACTCCCCGTCTAGTGAGACAAACTCTCATTGTTGGTTGGACTTCCCAGTGAGTTGGCAGCCTTCCATTGTTGGTTGGACTTCCCAATGGGTTGGCGACATTCTAATGTTGGTTGGACTTCCCATTAGAATGACAAGATAAATGGACTAACGGAAAACTTGTAAGAAAATAAAAGTGGTTATGATCGTAGGATTCCATGGCATTAGAAACGCATGAGTATTTATTATTTATTTCATTTTCATGCTTTTGAGAATTAAGTTAATTTTATAAAATCCGGGACTGGAATTGAATCCCGCACTGAGAGAATGTTCGAATCTCTCACCCGTTCCACTGTTATGTGGGTTCCAGGTAATGAAGAAGAGGCGCCAGAACAAGGTTGTGAGTAAAAGCAAGCAGAAGAATCCATGGTTATGATTAAATGCCACTTATGTTTTATTTTATTTTATTTGTTTAATTTTCATTAAATTGGTACACTTGAACACGCATGGTTGTTACCGTATTCATAACCATGTATGTCGTGACCGCTGTTGAACCACTTTATTTATTATTGTAAGACTATTGGTTGTATATTTAATGTGGCATTTGTGGATGTTATTGATAATGTATGTGATGTGTATACGCCTTACGTATAAATACGTGGCGGGTTGTCTCGGGGTGTGACACTAACAGAGAGTAAGTTAACTGGAAATGAAGGAACATGCAATACAAATGACAAGGTAACATATGAAGTGCAATGGACCGAACCAGTACCCCTGATGGGTTGGGATGTCCCATCAGCGGTCTGAACTGTCTCAGGATGCATATGCTTACTTGGATAATATAATGCAAACTCACTAGATGCTCCTGTGACATGCCTAGATGCACCTGAGTCTATGATCCAATCAACATGAGTTTTAGTGGATGCAAGTGCCTGAACCTGTGTACCTTTGTTCGCATGAGCATAACCAACAAAGTTACCAAAGCAGGTAGTGTTATCCAGATCCTGAGTGACTTGTCCCTTGCCCTTCGAGCTCTCAGCCTGAAGCTTGAACTGACGTAGTTCCTCTAGCTCTGTCATTTCAGCTCCAATCATCCCATCAGCAGTGTGGGACTCCTCTACCACAGCTAGGTGAGCAACTCCTCGGCCTCCTCGACCTGCACGACCACCTCTCTGTCCTCTGCCCCCTCGGCTACCACCAATATTGCGGGGTTGAGGGCAATTGTAGCTGAGATGCCCTTTCTTTCCGCAATTGTAGCACTCTCTATCATCCCTGATGTGAGCACCGGGAACCACCAATGCCGAGCGGACAGCAGGTGAGGCCTCGCCTGTCATCACCTTTTGTCTAATCTCCTCTTGTTCCATGGATGCAATAGCCTCATCCAAGGAGGGGAGAGATGACATGTGATACATTGCTGCCATTCTTCCCTCAAACTTTGGATTCAGGCCCTTGAGAAAACGAGCCACACGTCTGCGCTCAAGATACTGCCTCCCAAGAAGAACATCTGTCGAGGTTTGCAGTGATAGCGGATCATAATGGTCCAAATCTGCCCATAAATGATGTAGCTCTGCTGCATACTGGTGAACTGTTTTCTCCCCCTGTGTGGTAGCATCAATATTCTCCTCCACTTCCATCATCATCATCACACTCCCAGTGATAAGCCGAAATTGTATCTACTGAAACCTAGGGTTTGTTATGTAAATTAAGCCAAGTTTTGATTAAATTAGGTTTGATTAGGTTAGAAATGTCCAAAAGTTAAAGTTACTTCCCTAGTTATGTTTATTTTGCAGGTAATAAAGTGCTTGGATCTTAACGGAGCAAAACGGGTGATCTGTAGCAAGTCAACACGAAATTTGGAGCATCTTTCACATTTATTGCGGACCGAAATGAAGTTATTGCGGGCCGCAACATTATCAGACAGAGCCAGCTTCCAGACAGCATTTTCTGAACTTTTATTGCGGCCCGCAAGGACCTCTCCAGATTTTTCTGCGCAGTCTGTTAACTGCCTCCATTCATTGCGGCCCGCAATGAATGTATTGCGGTCCGCAATAAGGCGCTTGAACTTTGCTTGTCCTTAAGCAAAAATTCTAACTTAGGTATGGTTGTTGGACTTACCTAAATGCAAGTTAATCTACTAAGAGGAAAAATTGCTTGATCTTGCGTTCGTTAGAAACCTATTAGAGTCATTTTGGATACTGATTTGGTTTTCTTTGGTCAACTTTGATTCACCCCACAATTCAATCGATTAAACTCTATATTCAAGAATGAATTACTATTTGTAAGAACTAAGCAATCAAACGCATCAATAGTTCATTTTTCTACCAAGTTTATGCCCCCATTTGTGGTGATTTTTTTTTCTTTTATGCTCCCCCAAGCTTGGAACAAGCTTAGGTCAGAAAGTCGCGGACTACATGTGTTGATATGTGCAAAAAGTTCTTCTCTTTTTTTATTATTTTTATTTTTATTTTTGGGAGACGAGCTCAAAGGCGCCCTAATGGACTTATAACCAGTACTCTTATTTTCTCCATCTTTTTATTTGTTTGCACATATCATGAATACACATATCCAATGGTATTCTCTCATACCAATGGATATCCCAACCTTTCTGTTGTTTTCAAATCTCATTTCTCTATTTTTACAAGGCACAGTTCGGTTTCAAATGCTTTCTTGGTACAATTCAATTCTCAATTCTACAAAGTCCCAAAACAAACTATCGTATACAGTTCTTCTAACCAAATGTGTGGTTATTTCCAATTTCACAAATTCAACCATGTCACAACCAAAATTTCTCAAATTGAACCCTAATTCTCGCAATTCACACAAATTTATCACCTAAAAATACAAATTTTTGAAAAATAAACATGACCTAAATGCAGATACAGTTTTCTTCTATTCCACCCCCCCCAAGCTTGAATGAAGCATTGTTCTCAATGCTTGAATTCACACAAGAGAAAGAAAATAGAAGAAAATATGGAAACTAACCAGACATGGAGTGAGGGGTGAGGCAGGGCGCCTCACCGATTGGTGGGAGGTGAGTCGGGTGGGTATGGGCGGAGTGCCCACCTCTAAGGTGCACAGACCGTGTGCTGATCTACACGGCCCGTATGATAGTCTGCTGGTAAAATCCTGAGCTCGCATGCGGCTGGTTTTGTGCCTGTCACCTTCTCGATCAAGTTCCCGATCACAGTGTGATGAGCTCTCATTATAATACCTTGAATCACCATTTGCAGAGCTTTCAAATTCTCGAAGAATGTGAGGTTAGCTGGGAGAAGCTTGAGTTCAAGAGTTTGTTGCTCTGTCTGGGCTTGTGCACGGTCCGTGTGAGATGTGTTCGGTCCGTGTGATGCTATCTCCAGCTTTCCTGACTGTGGTATACGGTCCGTGTGTCAGGTCTTCCAGAGTGTCGGGTTTTGCTTCTGCCGCACATGCCTTCTCCTGAGCCGTTTTCTTCTCCTGCAATTCAGCCAAATAATCAGAGTAATTTTTAAAAGATTTACCATAATCCTCACGGCTTTGTTCCTTGACCAATTGATCAACGACGTCGATGGCGTAGCATGTCTCCGGTTCAGATGGTTCAGATGGGTACTTCATAGCTCGGTTGAGGTTGAACTCCACTTTCTCATCGCCAATCCACAGAGTCAGAGTCCCATTCTCCACATCAATGAGTGTTCGAGCTGTCTTTAAAAATGGTCGTCCCAGAATGATTGGGATTTCCTTGTCCTCCTCCATCTCCATCACCACAAAATCAACGGGTACATAGAACTTACCGACCAGAACCGGCACATCCTCCACTATGCCAAGTGGTACCCTGACAGAAGAATCAGCAAGCTGCGGATTCATGCGCGTGGGTTTGAGCTCGCCTACTCTCATGCGCTCAAAGATGGTGCGTGGCATGAGACTCACGCTGGCCCCTAAGTCACATAGTGCTCGCTTGATGGTAGCCTTCCCAATTTCGCAAGGAATGGAGAATTTGCCAGGATCTTCCAGTTTGGGTGGGAGCTCGTTACTCAAGATTGCGCTGCACTGCTCTGTGAGTTTCACTGTCTCACGCCCCTCCAAGCTTCGCTTGTTCGTGAGGATGTCCTTGAGAAACTTGCCATATGTTGGTATTTGGGTCAAGGCATCGGTGAATGGAATGGTGATGTGTAGTTGCTTGAGCATTTGAAAGAACTTGGCGAATTGACTGTCGGGTCTGCACTCAACTAGCCTCTGAGGAAAAGGAACAGGTGGCCGGTAAGGTGGTGGTTTCTCAGTCACCTTCTTTTTCTGTCTGTCAGCTTCGTTCTGTACGGGCCGTACGGGATTGGTACGGACCGTATGGTCTGTCTTCTCATTCACAATTTCAATCGGATCAGGTTCTGACTGCTCGGAAATCACAGGGGGTGTCAATACGGACCGTATGGGATTCGTACGGGCCGTATGGTTGGCTTCTGGCTCGACATGCATGGCTGGTCCTTGGTACTGTGTCCCACTTCGCAAGGTTATGGATTTTACTTCCCATCTGGGGTTGATTTCTGGTTGACTGGGTAGTCTTCCAGGAGGTGGTTGTGTAGAGGCAGCTTGGTGACCCATTTGTTCATTCCTTTTGTTCTGAGCAGCTGAACTGGCCAGTTGGGCATTGAGAGTCTGCAATTGCTCCAAGATCATTTGGTTCATTTTCCCTTGCTCATGCATGAAATCACTCACAGCGGGAGCGATATACGGCTCGGGAGGACCGGATTGAAATGATCGGTTGTTCGAGCTGGGAAAAGAAGCATTCTGGAAGAAGTTATGGTTGTTGTTGCTGCTCGAAAGGTTGTTGAACTGTGGTCTCTGAAAATATGATGGTTCATTGTTGAGGTAGTTGACTTGTGCAGGTTCCTCATCCCTTTGGGCTAGTGGGCATTGTTCGTAAGAGTGCCCCTCTCCACACATGCAACAGGACGGTGGCTGTGTTAGATGGTTCCCAAGCGCTTTGACACTCATCTTGTCAAAAGCCTTCTGCATGGCATCCATCTTGGCGTTGAGAGCGGTGATCTGATCGACCTCAAGTCGGCCTCCTCCAGTTGCTCGAGTGCTCTCTCGGCCGGATCACTGTTGGTTGGTTGCCATATTGTCGATTAAGTTCATTGCCTCGGTAGCCCCTCGATCCATGAGAGCTCCACCTGCAACTGCATCAACAGAAGTACGAGTGGTATCAGTTAAACCAGCATAAAAAGACTGAACAAGTAACCATTCGGGAATACCATGATGTGGACAAGAGTATTGCAATTCCCTAAACCTTTCCCAGGCCTCATTTAGTGGTTCATTAAACCTTTGTCTGAAACTGGTCAGTTGGGTCCTAACCTCGGCAGTTCTTTTATGGGGAAAAATCTGGTCAAAAACAGTTTGGACAATTCCCTCCAAGTGGTAATTGAATCCCTTGGTAATGACCCTAACCATTTCTTGGCTTTATCCCTAAGAGTGAAAGGAAATAAAGCAAGTCTAATGTAATCAGCTGTTGCGCCATTGATTTTAATGGTGGCACAACACTCAAGAAAGGTCTGAACATGGGCATGCAGATCCTCATGATCCATGCCATGGAATGTGTTTTGCTGGACGATGTTGACAACGCCCGGATTGAAGTTGGGTTGGTTGCCGGCAACCCTTGGCAGTCGGATTGCTCCTCTAACATCTCCAGCTCTCGGGACATTGAACTCTCGCAATGTCCTTGGCGCATAGTCTGCTCCTTCATCATTAGAGAATTGGTCTTGGACGGGAGGGTCCTGGACGGGTGCTGCATTGATGGGTGGATCAGTGACGGGTGGATTAGCTCCGCCGTTATTCATTGCACCTTGTTCTAGGTCTGTCTGGCCTCTGTTGTCGGCTGGTACAGGCTGTATGAATCTTGTACGGGCCGTACGGAGAGGTGACAGATGTGGTGGTGCTGGAACGAATGTGTTGGAAGTTTCCCCTTTGCTCCTGAGTTGATAGTGGTTCTTAGGCAGTGACCCTTCCAGTATGTTCCTGTCAAGATAGAAAAAGAAAAATTAAAATTAAAATCTAGAATCAAGCAAAAATAAGAAAAAGTCTAGAATTTTCATTGCCGTCCCCGTCAACGGCGCCAAAAACTTGTTCGCACAGAATATATGCTACAAAGTTTTAGTATAGCAAGCTATACCTTTTAAACCTTTGTTACACTCTGTCAAATCAGATAGCAAGTGTACTATCCTATCGATGAGTATGCCCAGGTATCGATCCACAGGGACGGAAGAAAATAACCGGACTTATCCTAAAGTTACTTAAAATTCTAGAAGTGAGAGAAATTGATTTGGTTTAGTTCTAACAATTCTAATGATTTATGACAAGTTTAAAAAGCAATAAAAAGAATTAAAGTTGTTTTCAATTAATAAAAAGGCGTTTCCAGGGTTCAGATTTCATTTCTGTTCAGCCCCGAGGCATACGGCCCGTATGGCTTCCCATACGACCCGTAGGGGACCCCGAGTTAATGCTGCAGCTACTGTTTTCTGTGTTGATACTAATGTTTAGGGTTTCTATCGACCAGATCTAGATACCTAACCTCAACTTTCGCATTTTGGCCTAGTACCCGATTACCGGACTCAAATACTTCCCTCTTAGATGCGTTAAACCTCAACTTTCGCATTTTGGCCTAATTTATCTAAGTTACTTGTTGGTTTACTAAAAGTATCCAAGGACTTTCGCCTCAAGGAAAGTTTCACCTTTCGGGTACTCCTTGGTTTAACCCTACTTCATATACTTTATTCGGTTGGATTAAATGTCATAGACTTGGCTCCTAACACTTAGATGTGCGCATTCATCTAACGGGATGACTAATCAATTCAAGCAAGCACAAATAAAGCAATCAAAATACTACTCAACAAAGTAAAAACAAAGCATTCAACACAAAATCCAAGTAGCATGCAAACAAAACCAAACTAGAAACTACATCTTAGCCCTAGAAACAAAGTAAATTAGCTACTCATGTTCATAAGATAACACAAATAACAGAAAATAAAAGAGTTCATGACAAAACAGTGGAGAAATCCGAAGATCCGTTGCAAACTCGCGTTTTTCACTTCTCTTCCTCTTCTCCTCCTCTTGTCTTTTGCTCCAAGAAAGGTTGTCCAAGTTCCAGTGGTGAATCCCCCTTTTTTGGTGAAGAAATATCTCAATTAATGCTCCAGATCGCACCCCAAAAGGCTTCCTTTTCGGCCTCCTTAAATTATGCTCATTTCAGATTCCAGCTGGATTTTCCGAATTAGCGTCCTACGGGCCGTAGGGGAGCCCGTATGGCCCGTAGGGCTGTGCTTTGTCTTGGAGACTTTGTGCCTCTGTTGTGGAAACCTTCTGTGTGGTTGGGAAGATCTTGTACGACCCATAGGGAATGTCATACGGGCCGTATGAAAAATTGTCAGATCCAGTTTTTCGCCCTTTTTCCTGCAAAATACCAAACAAAGCATAGCAGTACTACATTTCATCGAAATATAAGTAAAAGTCCACACTTATAGGCTTTAAAACACAGGTTTTAGTATAAATCAGGGCCGTAATTAAGGTATAATATGGAGATATCAGCGGTTCAGAGCCCGAATTTGCTATTTTTAGTTAGTTATTTCTAGGTTTTACAAGGGGTTATAAAAGGGGATCTGTAGAACGGATTAAGGACGATTTTTTAGAGAGAATTTCTGGTTATTAAACAAGGAAAAGCAAGGAAAAGCAAGAAGAGAGAAGAAGGAAGAAGAGATCATTGATCAATCGGTTTTATTATTTTCTTTCCTTTGAAACTCTTTTACTCTTTTTGATTTCATTTGTGTCTTAGCCATGACTGGCTAAGGGCTTTTCTAGGGTTGATTAGGGTTGTACTTGAAACTTTTGTTATGATTTAGTTGATTTTATTTTATATATTCTTGTTCTTTGTTATGATATATTCTTTATTTTAATTGATTGTGAGGACTTAATCGAAATCACATGAAACCCTAGGATTTGGTATTTGCAATTGAGAAATTGAATATTAGGTCCAGACCATAAGGAATAGAGTATTTGATAGGCTAAGTACCGAGAGGTGACACTTGTCTTATACGGGCTTCACCTAATAGTTTAGAAAATTGTGTCAAGTACCGAGAGGTGAAAGATAGTTTTCTAGATCAATTGGGACAGTAAGAACTTAATGACTTTAGATTAGAGTAGCCAAGTACCGAGAGGTGACGTTTATTCTAATTGAAAGATGGTATTAATATAGGGATATCACTTTGTACCTACAACACCCAACTGTGCCTTCATAAATATAAGAACAAAATTTACAAACCAATTAGTCGTAACACTAGTGGATAGGAACCCTAAGAAACCCTAATTTCTCATACTTGTTAAAAATCAGATTTTGCTTTAAAGACTTTAGTTTAATTCATTTTAATCGAAACCAAACCACTTGAACAAACACAAAACCTTTTTACTTTCTTTTACTAAATTAAATTGTTAGGTTAGAGCTAATATTCCAACTTATCCCTGTGGAGACGATCCCTAAGTACTACTTGACAAGGTTGTACACTTGCAACCGAATTGAGTATCAACTAGGATTTATTACTTGTATTGTAATAATCACATCACCCAGCTCCAGAGTACATCCCCTCCAATGTCTTCCAGACATCAACTGCACTTGAGATAGACTCAACCATCCCAGCTATGGTTGAAGGCATAGAAGTCAACAACCAAGAAACCACCAGAGAATTAGTATTACTCCATGTGTTCCACTCAGCAGTCGCCTTTTTCTCTGGCTCAGTGCACTCCTCCTTCACATACGTTTCAAGTCCTTTGATCCGAAGGTTCAACAATGCCCTCCTAGACCAACTCAGATAGTTTCTCGTTCCCTCAAGCCTGATGTCATTAGGCAGCAACTCTATTCTTTGCATTACCTGTGCCGACTCCGGTGCGGCCACGACTGTCCTACTAGAATTCTCCTCTAGTTTGGTCTGAAATACCCTGGCTACCCCCTCCAGGATCTCCTTCAATTCTTGACTAGTCACAGGTGTTCCCATCTTCCCAATTGACTGCCCAAACCCAATAAAAGAACGAGATCAAACACAACTCAATCACAAGCCGTACGCCTACACGCGTTCACGGCTTTCTCCATCTATTTGTAAAACACCAAGTTCATACACATCTAAAAGAAAATCTAATGCCTTTTTCTTTTCCTTTCCCCCCCTTTTTTTTATATAACAAAAAAGAAACGGAAGTCACCAGAAGCAAAAATAAATAAACAAAAAATCTTGTAAGTCACCAGCGAATGAGAAATCAGTGGAGAAGAACATTTGTCACATTTAATGTGGAGAGTCGCTAGTGACTCTAGATAGCCAGCGCCAAAAAAAGGAAAAAAAAAAAAACGCGGCCAGAAGAGTTGCGTCAGAGAGATCGCGGCCCTCATCTCTAGTCAGGGAATACGGCATATTCGTTAATAGATCGAACGAAACTGAAGCGGAGCGGAGTCGCCAGATTCATTATCGGAGGAATTTCATACAGCCGCCTCTAACAGCTCTGATACCATGAAGTTATTTGAATAAAATTAGGGTTAACCTTGAGGTCCCACTTTTATATTAATACACTCTTACAAATAAGTCCTTACAAATAGGTCCTTATAACATTAACTAATTAACTTAATAGATCTAAATAACTCAACCCAAAACATCTCTAAAAATGGAAAATATAAAACACTATTGCTCATGCAAATAAGGCTATCGATTTTATCACCCTACATGAGAGGTTCCAATGACAGTTCTTTTTTTAGTTAATTAGTTAATTAACATCTCAATGTATATATAACTTCTTAATCCTTCCTTTATCTTCACCATATCAGAAAAGTTGATTTTGGGGGAGCTTGAATAGGATCAAGCTCCTCAGCTGCTCAATCTCCTGCGATCCTATTGATCTAGCTACATCTCGCATGATCGAAAAAAACACGCAAAATGGCTAAACAAGCTGTTGCTAGCCTTCTTAAATCACTGTTGGTGATGATCATAGTATGTGCCGGTGAAGCAAAATCTGACATCCGCGCCTCCGGGCCAAGCAACTCTTTCTGCTCAACAGCGCTTCACAAAGAATCATGCGAAGTCATGTTGTCTCAACTATCACGTAAATCCTCGGCATCACGGGACAGTAGATTCGAGTCCTCATTGGCTCAAAGCTCGTCAGCACAGACCGAAGTTCTTAAAAGTTTCATCGAAGCCACGCTAAAAGAGTTGACAATTGCTGTCAACCGCTCTGATGATGTTACTAACAACAAAATGGTTGGTAAATCAGCTGCAGCAATGGCCGATTGTAAGAAGCTCCTCACCGATGCTTTACGTTATGCAAAAGCTGCGGTTAATCTTTTGGGAGACAAAGATATTGAAAGTTTGACTGCTGAGGCCGATAACATCGTGCACATGTTGACGGCATCAATGACATATATGTACACATGTGTGGATGGCTGTGAGAACAAGAAGCTAAACTCAGAGATGGATCAGATTTTGAACAATGCTACCGTGACAAGTAGCAACGCTTTGGGGGTGATCAATGGAATTTCGTCATTCGTCACCAAGACCAAATCTCACGTCGGAACAAGCAGGAAGCTATTGGGTTATAACTTGGATCGACATGGTTATCCTACGTGGCTTTCTGCTGGAGACAGGAAGTTGTTGCAAGCTGCAAGGTATTTTCTAACCAACCGATTCTATGCTTATATATAATTTTCTATAAAATTTAGAGTAAAATACTATGGTACAGTAAAATTAATCCCCTTGCTCGGCATGAAAATTTTATATGTGACCCAATGTGTGTTTGACCTCATAGCTTAAAAGTGTGGTTCAGCCACTATCCTAATTATACGATTTTTTCAAAGAAAGGTAACTGATTAAATATAATATTACAATTTTTGTTATAGTTCAAAGCCGGATGTAACAGTGGCAAAGGATGGAAGCGGTGACTTTAAGACCATAACTGATGCAATTAAGAGCATCCCGGCCACTTACCCAAACGACCGATACGTGATTTATGTCAAGGCTGGGGTCTATGAGGAGAAGGTTCTGGTGCCGTCGGACAAGCCAAAGGTGACAATGTATGGTGATGGGATGGACAAAACTGTTGTTACTGGGAAAATGAGCGACCAAGGTTCAGCAACCAAGCTCGAATCCGTATTCGGTAATTCTCTCTCTCTGTCTATAGCTCTTATATTAGTCTACATCTAATTGTAAACATTGTTTTTGTACATTTGTGCACCCAAATCGATTGTGACAATCACATATATTGCATGTGTCTTTGTTTTTCAATTCTACAATGATGATTTCATCTACATTTTCATAAAATATCCATTCGGTATGTCTCACTCTGCAGCTATAGAAGGGGAAAGCTTCATAGCCAAGGATATGGGATTTAGTAACACTGCGGGGGCAATTGGGTTCCCGGCCGTGGCAGTTCGCACTAGTGCAGAATACATTACTTTCTATAATTGCAAAATTGATGGTTTCCAAGATACCCTCTATACCCACACTGGCCGACAGTTCTTCCGTGATTGCACAATTTCTGGTACCATTGACTTCATCTTCGGAAACTCCGCCGTGGTTTTCCAAAACTGTAAAATCATTATCAACACTCCACATCTCGGCGCACAAAATATCATCACCGCTAATGGTAAGAATAGATGTCAAAACATTTTGTGCTCCCACAAAAATTCAGCATGTATAATTGAAATATTAGTTTCACTTGCTGGTTATTGTACTTGTTTAAACAGGGCGTACTGACCCGAATATGAAAACGGGAATTGTATTACAGAACTGTGAGATTCTTGCTTCCAAGGATTTCCAGGCAAACCGCTTATCGACTGCAAACTATCTTGGCCGACCATGGAAGGAGTACGCCGTAACCATGATCATTGAGTCCACAATCGGTGACCTAATCCATGAAGAGGGGTGGTTGGCTTGGCATAACTCCACTGTTGGGCAAAATACCTTGTCCTACGGGGAATACGGCAACAAGGGACCCGGTGCTGCTACCACAAAGAGGGTGAAGTGGCCTGGATTCAAAGTACTTGGCAAAGGCGATGCAGCAAAGTACACTGTAGCATCCTTCATCAATGACAATAAGTGGTTGGAAACAACGGGAATTCCCAGTACTGCGGGGCTTATGAGCTAACTAATCAATTAATTAAATATATATGTAGGAGATCAGGCATGTCTGCCCTGTTGTAAATTTTTATTGGTATATAACAAGTTTTGAGATATACGTGTATACTTATTATTAAATTTTAACTGGGCTATTCTAAATAATATAGTCTCTCTGTGTAATTCGGAATTATATAATTAATTTGAATGTTATTTTCCTTGGTGAGTTAACTGTTAAATAAATGATCCTCCGTGCGGTCAAGTTAATAGTTAATGTTAATTTATGCAAGGTACAGGAGAACAATAAGATCTGATATTTAATTTCTTCAACTCATTCTATATAACTAATCAAAATTTAAGAGCACATATATGCAGTAACACAAATATGGTTAATGAGAATATACCTTTTACCCTTGATAGGCTGTGCTTCATAGGATGCTGCTGTTGTGCATTAATTTGTATTTGTCATGCCTTTTTCTTCTTTATTTACTTGAGCATTGCCTTTTTCTGTCAAGGTTAACTGCTCCTGCTAAGTGATACTGATACTTATATTACTGATACTACTCATGCATGACCAAGAAAAGTCTGTTGAGTTATTCTGATGCATTGCAAGAGATCTATACCTATTTATCTAATTATAATATATTTTTATGTATTTTTTTTCTGTAAACTCCAAAGATTAATTAAAATGACGGCATGACTCCTATTTAATTAAAATGATGGCATGATCCTATTTTTATGTAAAAAACAGAGTCTAATTATAAAGCTTATAGTTTGCAGTAGATGAACTAAAGCTGTGTATCAATCAAATTTGTCAAATTTGTTATGTTTGCTATTAAATTAGTATTTGATATGAACTTACTTTATTTAATAGTGGAAGAGAAAACACTCTACGATATAAATTTAATTTTCATTATCAATATTCTCTTGCTCTCTTTCAAATTACAAATAATAACATCTCAATTTATAGGCTATATGTGCCCTTAGATACCCTAGAATTAACATTAATATCATTAAACATGACACAAATACCAAAGACATGAGTTGAACATAACTCTAGAAAAACTAAACATTTAATCTATCTAGAAAATCTAAATACATTCATCCTAACCATTTGACTAATTAACCAATCAATTAAGTTTACTATTTTCAACATCCCTCCTTAATTTATTTTCATCTTCTCCAATATATGGTAGAAAACCATACAATTCTTCTTTCAGAGGCATCTTCCTCAAAATCGGTTATCACCATGGGGTTACACCAATGAGTCTTCCGCTCATCATCATACTTGATCTCCAATTAAGTATCTTCATAGCCACTTCTCCGCGCTACTTGCTCCGGCCATGAGCCCTAACACCATCACATAACTCCTACTCGAACATTGATCACATCATTCGCTACATCCGCAACCATGTGTTGTTGCACCTTGGGATCCCGTGATAAAATCATAATTCATCACTTATTGAGTTACACCCACGATCATATTTGCAATTGTGCACCTGGCCTCACCTTGAACGTCACGTCGACCTCTTCACATCTTCCATGACCAACACTAATAAAATAGTCTCCAACGAACTCACTCTCCTTCATCACAATCGACTCAAACTCAACCCTTAGAGTTTGAAACCGTACATTATTCACTTTATAAATTACATCCACCGCATTTCTAAGAATTTCTCATGTTTTCTTAGAACTCATCTCATTAGCAAACTTCTTGAACATTTAGCTCGCCTACCATGAGTTCCCAATCATATTCAGGTTCTTTAACCCTGTTCTGACAATGTTCCCTAAGCCATGAGCACCAACAATGACCTTGATTCACAGCGACCTCTATCGTGACCATAACTGCGACCTTCATGACAGCTATGACCTTCACCTCGACCTCGATTACAGCTGCCTGGTTTCTCTTCTTTTAATTAATGTTGCCTTTTCTTGCAACTCTTCTTCAAGCAATTTGGGTTTCTTTCTCTTTTTTCATGATTACCATCTGGAAACCCCACTTCGCATATCCTTTTCTCTCTCTCTCTTTTTTTTTTTTTTCTTTGTCGCCATGGTAGGACCCTCCTCTGTCTCACTAGTCTCTGATACCGAATTTGTTAGTATTTGATATGAACTTAATATATTTAATAGTGAAAAAAAGAACACTTTATAGCAAAAATTTAACTTCTATTATCAATATTCTCTTACAAACTACAAATAACAACATCTCAATTTATAGGTTATATGATGCCTTTTAATACCCTAGAACATAAATATCATTAAAAATAACAAAAACACCAAAGACATCAATTGCACAACCAATATATCTCTAGAAAACCTAAATATTTAATCTATCTAGAAAACTCAAATACATTCATCCTAACAATTTGACTAATTGACCAATTAATTAAGTTTACTATTTCCAACGTTTTGCTACTACAATTGGTTCACTAGAGCATATCAGTACGAATTTTAGAAACTTGTGTGTTCCTGCTTTGGCATCAACATATGTTATAATCACCACAAGACAAATAAGTTATTTCATTTCTCACCAGTCAGCATGAATTCCGATCAGACATAAGAGGGCGCCGGTCAGTAATGCTACAATTATTGACCGCGGTGGTCACATAATTTTGATCTGGGTGCCAGTCAGAAATTTTCATTGCTGACCGCAGAGGTCAGCACAGATCAAAATCCTTACCGTCGCCATGCTATTGTTTACCACTATCTATGGACAATACTAGATGCACCGGCCATGGCACATGAAATTAAGGTGTATGAAACAAATGATAATAATCACAAATTATGTTTACTGTAAAATGTCTCATCTGAGTTTTTTTGCATCGCATATTGTTAATTATCTGTCCCTCAGAGGAACAGCAAGTATTATTTGACTCATGCATGTCATACATCATTTTCTAAATTGAACATACATTTATTGTTGCATAGCCATGTGAATATAGTCGTATATAGCCTTAAAATCTGATTGCCTACATAATTAGCAAAATATTATCTGTCAGATGAGATGATTATATATGTATCCACCAAGGACGTGCCTAATAAAGAAAAAAAATACACTTTACTAATCTTGCAATTATCAGGGGCATTCGGAACCGGTTACCAGGTCCAGCTTGTGATGTCTTAAATTAAGTCAATCAGTTAGATCTTCACACATATATATAACCCATGTCCTCCCTCTAATTTCCTCAAGAAGTTTGAGGTTGAGGAGCTTGAGTAAAATCAAGTTCCTGATCTCTTTATCCTTTACAGTCTAGCTACATATCTCGTCGCAAGAAGGAAGAAGGTGAATGGGGAAAAAGGTGGTGGTTACCCTTCTTGCGTCGATATTAGTATTAGTTGTGTGTGCTGGTGCAATTATCGCACTAGTGCACTCATCAAAAGCTAGATCTAATATCCCTTCTGATCCTGGTTCTCCCTCCCTGGGCACTGCCTCTAACATTAGCAAACTGTGTGTGGCGGCCACATATCAAGATTCATGCGAACGCACATTATCTCAGATTCCAATCAATGATTCTGTAACACCATCTGATGTATTCAAAACTTTTGTTGAAGTAGCTATTAAAGAGTTTGAATCTGCTATTGGCCGCTCGCCTGATGTTACCAAAGGCAAGAATCTTGGAAGTGACACGACTGCAGTGCCACTCTGTCAAAAATTCTTAAACGATGGTCTAGAGTACTTGCAAGATTTACACGTTTCGCTTGAGGGAAAAGATGTTCAATCTTTGGTTGACGATTCCGACACCATCAAACACGCGATATCAGCCTCCATGACACTTTTGTACACCTGCGTGGACAGTTTCGACGATCCTACATTGAACTCACAAATGGATAACGTTTTGAACAATGCGACTGTGATGGGCAGCAATGCTTTGTCAGTAATTGCTAGCATTTCTTCGGTTAAGGAGGAGCTTGAATCTGACATCAGTAATCTCCCGGCAAAGGGAGCGAATAGACGGCTGATGGGGTATGACTTGGATGAAGAAGGTTATCCCACGTGGTTTTCTGCTGGAGACAGGAAGCTGTTGCAAGCTGAAAGGTATTCCAGTAAAAATCTTAGTATTCTAATCAGGTTAATTGAGTAGTACGGTTAAAATGCCCCATTATTTTTTGCCCCAATCACACCTCACATTATTATCTCTGTTCTTAAAGTTTATACAGTCAATCCGAACCGCTCAATATGATCTCCATATTAATAAGTGCTTGGGGACTAAAATTTGGATTTTTTTTGGAATATGTTTTATTATTTTTTAGATAGGTACAAAATAACTGTTTTTGGATGGTCTAAAATCTTGGAAAAAACAATGATTTGTACCTATCTTCAAAATAGTATAAATTTTCAAAAAATATAAAATTTTGTCTTTAATCACATTTTAATATGGAGATAATGTGGAGCAGTTTGGACTTGGGAAACGGAGATAGGAATGTGACACATGATTAAGGCACAAAAACAATGGGAGGGGGGGGGGGGGGGGGGGGCATTTTAACCCTACTCAAATTAATTAAGATGACTCATAATTAATAAATTGACTAATATTATTTTGTAATGAAGAGATAATCACATGACTCATAATTAATTAGTTAGTACCTCATGATTCATAAATCGGGTGAAAGAGATCACATGAGACAATGATGCATGATGTTTAATTTTTCCATATGAACTCTCAAAAATATTGACCCATCAAAATTAAGTAAACCAAAATGAAGAGATAATCACCCATCTAATCCAAAAATAAAAAAGGATCAATATATCAACGTGGGAAGAGTAAGTCCACATTTCCAATATGCCAACTCAAATAAAATCAAATAATGTGGTTTAGGTGGCACATTCAAACCATATTTATCTATAAAAAGTTACTAAATGTGGGGGAAACTGATTACATACAACTATGATTTTGAATTTTTGGAACAGGGTGAAGCCGAATGTAGTGGTGGCACAGGATGGTAGTGGTAACTATAGAAAAATAAATGATGCGATTGCAAACATGCCCATAAAGGCGGGCAGATATGTGATTTATATCAAGGCGGGAGTGTACCACGAGTATATCTTGGTCCCAAAGCACAAGGATAACTTGTTCATTTACGGTGATGGGCTTGAGAGAACTATCATTACCGGGGACCGTTCCAATACTAGTAAATTCAAAACAGACGCTTCGGCGACATTTGGTAAGTTGCCTTCTCTTTGTCAGTTTACTTGTGGTTTGGATTACGTTGTAACTGGCATGAATATGATTATACTATTTTGCATTTTTGTCAGTCCAAAAGACATGTACAGATTATTTTTTTCATTGTAAAATTGTACCAGAAGAAAAATTATATATTTGTTGTTTGATTGCTCAAGTATCACCAAATTTTATCAAGTTTGCAACTTTGCATAGTTTTCGTCAAATGTTTCTCCTCCAATATATAACAATAATAATCAGAATATGCAAGCCTTCCATAAATTTTTTTTAATGATCCTTGTATAACTACGAAAACAACATCTGACAAATATACGTGTGCAGCGGTTGAAGCAACAAACTTCACTGCCAAGGATATAGGATT
This sequence comes from Carex rostrata, assembly GCA_964058875.1. NCBI lineage: Eukaryota > Viridiplantae > Streptophyta > Magnoliopsida > Poales > Cyperaceae > Carex > Carex rostrata. The sequence continues at coordinate 1,364,686 of CAXKVT010000049.1, read as the reverse complement.
TATAAACGCTGCAGGGCCCGAAGGAAGCCAGGCTGTGGCCGTCCGAATTAGAGGAGACATGGGTGCATTCTTCAACTGTCGTTTTGATGGATACCAAGACACCCTCTATCTGCACATGTGGCGTCAATTTATCCGAGACTGCACCATTACTGGCACAATCGATTTCATCTTTGGAAATTCTGCAGTAGTTTTCCAGAACTGCGACATCTATGTTAATCGTCCAAAGGACGGTCAATATAATACAGTTACGGCAAGTGGTAAGAGCTAAAGTCTACAAATTAAAGTTTGTTTAGTATTTTAGGATGAATAATCATTCAATATTGATATAAAACCAATCCATTGTTAACTACTTGCAAAAGCACTAGTCAAAATTGATGATCATAATTATTTTCATCCTGTCTTATTTTAAAAGAGGAGAGGTCATCCCACAAGTTCATATCAAATCATCAAATGGGGGAAATGAATAACAATAAATGATGGTTTTAATAGATAGCATCATAATATATTAAAATTGTTGAAGGCTGAAGGTACTCTCTGTTGCAATCTGAAACAAATATTATTTATTGTTGGAGGGTATTTATAGTTAGTGAAATGTTTGGTGCCAAAGCAAAGATTACATAGTTGAATGATCTTTCTTTTTTCAACAGGGCGCACAGATAAGTACATGCCCGGAGGAATAGTGCTTCAAAACTGTCGGATCAAGGCATCCAGAGATCTTGATGTCATGAAGACACAGAGCTATCTTGGCCGACCATGGAAGTATAAATCCCGTGCTGTGGTCATAGAGTCCTTCATTGATACCGTAATCAATTCTAGGGGGTGGATAGAGTGGAATGGCAACTTTGCACTAGATACCTTATACTATGCCGAATATGGCAACACGGGCCCTCGTTCATCCACAGCTAACAGGGTGAAGTGGCCCGGGTTCCATGTCATCGGCTGGAAACAGGCACTTCAGTTCACGCCAGGAAGGTTCGTCGGTGCTAATTCATGGGTGGCTCAGAGGAATATTCCCTATGTTTCTGGCTTTATGAAGAGGAACTAATAAGCACGTACGCATTCGTGGCCGAGATAACACATGGTTGTTTTGTCGAGAGGGAGATATATTATAATTGGGGGAGAATTACCAGGCTGTATCATTTTTGATAATTATCTATATATATACCACTGTAACTCTAAACACGTTGAAATATGAAAGAGGTATATATATGAAGTTTTAAAAAGAGTACTGAGCATATATTGGCCGAGCATGTCTAACTTATATTTCAAATCCGTTTCAAGAGTGTAGTTTTTACATCTGTGCTGCGCTCAATAATAAGATTCCTCAACAAACACACACACACATATTTGCAATTAAGAATCCAGTCCGCATAAGAAGTAGATTAAAATTAGTATAAATTTTTTATATCACTTTGATGGATGATGAATGTTTTTTAAATTGAATTAAATTATAAAGACAACCTACCTAAAATATTGTGAACATTTTATTTTAGCAATCACTGAATTAAGTATCAACACAAATTAAGTATCAACAAAAGTTATTTCTTAGGAATTTTTTTTTATATATTTTGTTGAATATTTAGACTATACAACTTACAAAATAATAGTTAAAATTTTAATCATATATTGTATGAACCAAACATGTTAAAAGGTACGACAAATATCATTTTTAAGGGAACAAATTTTGAGTCCCCAATGCAAAATAATACAAAAAAATATAGCATCTAGCTAATTAAAGTTATAGAAAGAAAATTTGATGAGAGGCACTACCTCATCTTCTGTTCTGTCAACGGGAATGAGTGCACATCATGCACTCCACTTCAGGAAATTTTGAGTCATTAATTCTAAATAAGGTATCCATGTAAATCAATAATTATTCAGTATAATAATATAATAATATATATATCCGCAGCTAACAAGAGAGTTGATGAGAAACAAAGAAATTAATCTCTCTCTCTCTCTCATGCGTGCTTCACATATTGGGAAGGGGTGCATTAGGCAATTAACTGAAGGCTCTTGAGTCTTTCGCCTTGTAAATCTATAAAGATTAGAAGTTGTAAAAAAGAGTGAAAAATCAATAAAGCATTACGGTGAGGGTATTCTGCCAATTAAGCGAGGATTACTCCCTCTCTATTTGCAATGGAATGGTTGTTATCGCTCTTTCAAATCCCAATGATCCCTTCCAGATAAACTTTTAATTATCTACTTCCTACTAGCAATGAAAAATGTTTATTCGAAGGATCTGATGTTCTATTTATTTTTTAATTATTTAAATTTGTATTGTGAAATTAATTAGCACTGGATCAAGAAGGAAGTTGACGGTGGTGGCTTCACTGTTTTCTTATATGCACACGAGAAGAACTCGTGTTGTATTTCAGTAATGAAATGAATCTGAACAACAACAATTCATGATTATTACAAATATGTGATGAGCACCATTACGACACTGATTGGTTATCACATGGACGAACAAGTACAACATGTGGTTCTTCGCAAATCCGGTCTTCGCAACTGTGAACATTGCCACCGGCAAAGCTCTCCAGCATGGAATCCTCCGAAGTTATGGTTATCCTGTATGTGGCCCGCATATACTCTACCTGATAACTATGTATAAAAAAAAACACACAAATATCACAAACAAATATAATAACATCGACTGGTGTGCGAGAGTTGTAAAAATTTTAATTTGTTTTTGTTACAACAGCACTGCATGCCTTCCTTGCTTAATGAAATATCCTCTCATCTATTTGCCTCGTGAAATATCAGAAATATACTTGAATGTCACATACTAATATAAAATAAAAACACAACGTGATCACATAATTTATTTTTAAGGCTACCTTTTATGCTCATCATTTGTTTATTTATTTTTATTTTTTTGGTTTCCCGGTTCTTGTTCAATCCAACATACTTGGAGAAGTCACTTTTGTGGACTGAGAGTGTTGGTTCTGGCTTCAAGCAAATTAAATAAGGAATTATGTTGAGTATGGACTTGATGCCTTGTATATAAGACAAGAAAATGATGTCTGTGGGTTTACAGGAAGTGTAGTCAGAATTTGAGTCAGAGTAGGTAGAAATTGGATTTGGGTTTTTTTTTAATGGGTTCGGATTCGGATCGCTTCCATAATTCTCTTTCTTCCCTGCCCACCTACCAAATTGCATCTCTACCTATTGAATAAGTTGTAATTTCTAAATTAGTAATTGATACCAAAATTACTAAAATAATTACTGGTAATTTCTAGAACAATTGGTATCAATTGAGTGGAAGGGAAATCACTACTCCAAATTGGTGGCCTATATCTGTTCAAAAATTAGAAAATTAATGCAGTTAATTAGATTTTTTATTCAAAGATGCTCTTCACATTGAACTTCTTTATTTGAATTGGTCGACATACTCATGTGCTAATTAACCAGTCCAATTGCTCCTAAAATATGTGACATAACTCTCAAGTCAATCTAAATTACCCGATTTATTATGTAATATGTCCCGCTCTTGTATGTTGACCAACAATACCGTTCTAATTATTTTAAGAGAAATTGTGGGAAATTTTGAGATGCTAACAACAATGTGAGGTATATTTTATGGTGGGTATATATAATGCTAATTATGTTAATTTGGTTGGTGGACTTAATTAGTCGTAGATAGTACGTATATGTGAAGTTTAGACCAAAAATTATTGTTCTTAAATTTTGTTGTCTTATTGGGTTGTTGGTTACATCTCAACATGTTATCTCTATTTATGATATTTCTAAGTATATTTTATAACCATGACAAAACTTATCTAGAGATTTCTAATTCTATTTTTATCATTTTCTTTAAAGGGAAAATTTCCAGTATACCTATGCAAACTTTTGAAATAGCCAATATCCCCATTAAAACACCATAATATCCAATATCCCCATTTAAATTTAACATTCTTATTTCTATCCCCTTCTAATTATTAAGCTTTTTATTTGAATATTTTTAATTCTAAACTGACCAATATGCCCTTGAACTGTAAATGGAGGTGTCCATTTTAATTGTTTCTTCCTCCCTTCCTGTGTCTCTCTCAGCCCCGGCCATTTTCCCTCCCTCGTGCTTATCTATCTCTCAGCAAAATTAATATTTGTAAAATCGGATGGTGGAACTTCCAAAATAATAATGAGGAACTCTCATAGAATCTTTGGTCTTGATTTCCAATCCAACTATCTAATTTTATAACAAGCGTCTTATCAACTGATATTATCTTTAGTCTCTAACCATAGCACAACACTTCAAATTTTTGTATCTAGAGTTCCATGAAGAAGAAAGATTCAAAATCCTCTGTAGCGAAGTTCATATCCTTCCGCGAGCAAACACTGCAATGCTTGCTGTCGATCCATATTAACATTCATACAATGACAGATCTTGATTGTATCTCCTTAGATCCTTGATCTAGGTGAACAGTTGGATCTTTGATTTTTTTGAATCTTAAAATTAAAAGTAGTCATGAACATCATGTAGTTCTTGTATCAAATTGAATCAAGAAAAGATCGGACAGTTGTGCACTAGTGCTGCTGAGTTGCAGAGGATCCATTCTCTGGCAAGCCATAATGATATTCGACTATGTTATTATTTTTCTTTCTACTGGGTTGTTTTTATAGTTGATCATTGTTTATTTTTTATTTTTTTATAACATTCTTTTTTGAACTAGATATAATTTACCAATTAACATTTTTGGTTATTTGTGCGAACTCGATTTTGCTGGGAGAGAGACTCGTCTGAGGGAGAACGGAGCTGAGAGAGACACAGGGAGGAAGAAACAATTAAAATGGACACTTCCATTTGTAGTTCAAGAGCATATTGATCATTTCAAATTTTAAAACAATTAAATAAACATCTTAATAATTTAATGGGAATAAAAGTAAGAATGTTAAATTTTTATGGGGATAGTGGATAATATGGTGTTTATATAGAGATATTGGCTATTTCAAAAGTTTGTATGAGTACACTGGAAATTTCCCTTCTTTAAATATCTTTCAAGAGCACTTTCTACTATGCATACTTTGTAGCTTTCTAGAATACATATTGTAAAATATACTATATCATTAACAAAACAAAAAAATAAGGCTATTCAGTCAACATAATTAATTGTACCGTTCAAACATTATTATATAAGCCACCATCAAATTTCACAATTCTAATATATTTGACCGCACCGGGTCTTGCATTTTCTAGTCCCTGATCCCATCTCAGAACCATACAAGACAAAGAATATTCAATAAGGTATTTATAATTTCTCTCTCATATCTCTTTTTTCCTGTGACCTTAACTCAGCTTTTCTACGTGTAACAGTTTGAAGATGAACATAATATAATAGTGTGCGGGTTATGACGACTCGTTGTGATATAAAAGAAGTAATGTAGCCTCGTTGAAGGAAAACATGTGGGTGGCACGTGGCCAGGGTTTTGTTTGTTTGTACCTTTGCAAAATTGTTTATGTCCCTGTCCATGTGAGATTGAATATCTTGATGTGTGTAGTGTAGCTAAAAAAAACAGCGATTGAATATCTTGATGTGTCCATGTGATATTCGTTGTTTTTCAGACAAATTTGGACCATAAAAAATAGCGATTTTTAATAAATCTAAAAAATAGTAAAAAATTCTCAAAAAATATAAAATTTGGTGTCCAAACACATTAATATGGAGAATAAGATGAACAGTTTGGATCGGTTATTTGGACTTTGAATTTGGTGATTTATAGTTTAATGTACAAAAATATCAATGCATTGCAATGTATGGTAGCCTTACTCTCTATATAAATATATAGATATGAAAGAAAAATCGATCATCCTTTCTCCAAGTATATTTTCGTTTTTCCACCCTTTTTCTTCAAACAAAAAACTTTCCTCTCTTCATTAAAAAAACACACAAAAATAAGAATAAAAAAACATGTCTTGGCACAAGATTCACATTTTATGAGAAAAGGAACCAGTATATTGTTAGACAAAATCAAATAGAGTTTTTTTTATCATGTGCATGACATAAAGAAGCAATCAGTATAGATTGTTGTTGTTGACAATTATTGTCAGGGGCGGAAGATAAGTATGGAAACTCTATTAGCATACAGAACAGCTGGAATACTATCATCATGCCCCATGCAATCAGAAGCAAAGGCACTACTAGAGGCTATGAGATATGTTGTACTGTGCGGTATTTCCTCCTGTAGGTTTTGCACTGATAATCTGTCCCTATCTAAGGCAATATCGAGTATACAACCACCAATGAAAACTGAATGGCATGCCTTGGAGGAAACCATGCAAATCTGGAAGCTTGCGAAGGAAAACACTGGTTTTGTACGTAGCCATGTAGGGGTGTCAATGGATACGATACAGGTAGGGTGGGAGCATTTTCATACCCATACCCACTAAGAATGATCTTACCCATACCCTACTCTTACCCATTAAGATTTGATCTTACCCTACCCTACCTTTACCCGTTAAAATTATTGGGTAACGAAACAGTAGCGGGTGAATAACGGATAATACGACTATAATAATTAGTTTTATTATATTTTACAAATAGAACATCAAAACTCATTTATTTTGCACATATACAATGATATTACTAATAAAAAATAAAAATGAAAATAATTGTGCAATCAATTTCAACTAAATTATATTTTTTTATAAAACAAGAAAATTTAAAAACAAAAATATATCTTTAAAAAAAATTAATTATTTAATTAAAGAACAAAACACACAAATAAAAATAATATGTTTAATATTTTTCTTATAACAAAAATAATATACTAAATAATAAAAGTACTCACTAATTATTGCTCAAATATTATCATATTATTATATTTTATATAATTACCCTATAGGATAATGGGTACGAAATAGCTTTTACCCGTACCCTTACCCATTTAGCTAACGAAAAAAAATTCTTACCCATACCCATATCCAATAAGCTAACGAAAAAATTTTCTTACCCATACCCGTCTTATCGAATACGGTACGGGTCGGGTAAATGGCTAAAAGGGTATCATTGACACCCCTATAGCCATGTGAGTAGAGATGAAAATGGAAAGGCTGATAAGTTAGCAAAAATGGGTTTAAGGAAAGGGATAGCTTGGGACTGTATGGGGTACACATATCCTATGTTTTTGGAATTTTAGATTTTTATGGGAGGGTTTTTATATCAAATGTAATCTCCTGTGAAAAGTTGTGATTAATAAAGCTATTGCCTACGGGCATGATTCATGCAAAAAAAAAAAAAGAAAAAAAAAGAAAAAAAAGAAGATAAGTATGGCCAGGGGTGGCTAAGTCAGAGAAATAATAGACAATTTATTAATAGGATTATCTTGAACGAGCTTTACCTTTATAACTTCTTGCCAAAAAAAATATGAAATGTGTGTGTATTATGTGATCATCGATTTTCAAAGTGGTTTAATAAATAATAAAAAATTCAGAAAAATATAAAATTTGGTTTCCAAGCACATCTTAATATAGAGATCACATCTAACTGTTTGGATCGATTTTTTGAACTTTGAAAATTAGAAAACGACTTAGTTGCACGGGACCTCAGAAACAACCGATTTGATATTAGCCAACCTCTATATATCCATCTATATATATATATATATATAGAGTAATGCTACGCTACTTCGCGAATTAAAAGGGCCGTTTTAATTCGCGCTCATATCTCTAGTTTTGAAGACCAAATAGCCGATCCAAACCGTTAGATGTTTAATTTATATTAAAATGTGCTTGGAGACCAAATTTTACATTTTTTTAATTTTTTTTACTATTTATTAAGATGGTTTGAAAATCGCTGTTTTTATTAAAATTCTGCACTATTAAAAAACAGCGATTTTCAAACCATCTTAATAAATAATAAAAAAATTCCAAAAAATGTAAAATTTCGTCTCCAAGCACATTTTAATATAGATTAAATATATAACGGTATGGATCAGCTATTTGGACTTCGAAACTAGAGATATGAGCGCGAATTAAAACAATCCGTTTAATTCGCGAAGTAGCATAGCCTTACTCTATATATATATATATATATATAGAGAGAGAGAGAGATGGGCTATGGTGCATTGCAATGCATGGAGGGATTTGTGCATTGGACCATAAATCTAAAATTCAAAATTCAAATGGCCGATCCAAACCGTTCATCTTGTTCTCCATATTAATATGTGCTTGGAGACCAAATTTTACATTTTTCTGAATTTTTTTACTATTTATTAAGTATTTTACAAAATTGTTCATCCAACGGTGGCTGCTGATTTTACTGTTTTGTTAAGCCACCGTTGGATCAACAATTTTGTAAAATACTTAATAAATAGTAAAAAAATTCAGAAAAATGTAAAATTTGGTCTTCAAGCACATATTAATATGGAGAACAAGATGAACGGTTTCGATGGGTCATTTGGATTTTGAATTTTAGATTTATGGTCCAATGCACAAACCTCTCCATGCATTGCAATACACCATAGCCCATCTCTCTCTCTCTCTCTCTCTCTCTCTCTCTATATATATATATATATATGAAAGCAAAATCGATCATCCTTTCTCCAAGTAGATTTTCGTTTTTCCACCCTTTTTCTCCAAACAAAAAAACTTTCCTCTCTTCATTAAAAAAACAAAAATAAGAATAAAAAAACATGTCTTGGCACAAGATTCACATTTTATGAGAAAAGGAACCAGTATATTGTTAGTCAAAATCAAACACATTTTTGTTATCAAGTGCATTACATAAAGAAGCAATCAATAGATTTTTTTTTTTTTTTTGAAAGATCAATCAATAGATTGTTGATGTTGACAATTATTGTACCATATATACTGCTGAGGTGGAGAGAAATGGAATGGTCAAAGTTAATATCCCGGAGTGTCCTAATAGGCACGCGTTCTAATAGAAGCTTCATTTAACTGATCAAATCCACAAGTCTTGTTATTATCCCCTCTTTTAACTAATTAAGCCTCTTTTCAAAATATATTTGATCATTTTAAAATTTGTATATGAAATTGTAATTGAGTTTGAGAGAGAGTGTTAGTGGCTTGATAACATTCATATATTGTAAAGACTTCAAGTAGAATGATTTTCTTTGTTTGCATTTAACAATTATGGTGAAATTTAATATTTTGATACTAAGTAATTTAATCAATTTTCTTTTGTTTTAACATGAGTGTTCTCCGGAATTTGTATATGGAGCTACATTATATGAACAAAATTGGAATGTAATAAAAAACATGGTGGTCGTTTAAATTTTTTTACTATCTTGCGTGTATTTTTGAATAAATATATGCAGTTTTGTCCGGATACAACGGCACATGTTAAATGTAAGAGCATTTCTGTGTGTCATTGCATACATTTGGCAGTGACCTCACCATACACGCACCATCTTACGTACATATTATTGTATGACTACATATGTTGAAATATGCATATAAATACTACCTTTGCACAGATGTACATGCATTAGAACTAAAGTAAGCAGAACAACAAGAAAAACAAGAGGATCAGTCTCGGAGCAATGGATGTTCAAAAAGTTCTTTACATGGTTGGCGGCGCCAGTGAAACAAGTTATGCTGCCAATAGCAAGATACAGGTGGGAGTTTTTTTTGTTAGTATTTGATATAAACTTAATACATTTTAGTAATGGAAGAGAGAACACTCCATATTAGAAATTTAACGTTTAATATTATTATTCTCTTACTCACTTACTTTCTTACTATCTTACAAATTAAAAATGATAACATCGCAATTTAGAAGCTACATGGTGCCATTTAGATATCCTATAACATAAATGTCAATAAACATGAAACAAATATCAAGTTAATGAATTGCACAACTCAACATAACTCTAGAAAACATAAACATTTAATCTATCTAGAAAACCCAAACACATTCACGTAATCATTTGACTAATTGATCAATTAATTAAGATTATGTTTTCTAACATGCCTCCGTAAACTTAATTATTTTCCACCGTCTAAAAAATATGGTAGAAAACTGTACGATTATTCTTTTAGAGACATCTTCCTGAAACTCGATTATCATCGTGGGATTACATCAATAAGTTGTCCGCTCATCATCGTACTTGATCACCCATGATGTATCTGCGTTGTTGCACCTTGGCTTCCCATGATCAAATCATAATTTGTCGCTTATCGACTTACACCCACAACCATATTTACGTTTGTATATTGGACCTCACCTCGACCTCTCACATCTTCCATGACCAACACTAGTAAAATAGTATCCAACAAACTCTCTCCTTCATCACAATTGAATCAAACTCAACCATTAGAGTTTAAAGGTGCACATTCTTCACTTTATAAACTACAACCACCTCATTTCTAAAAAATTCTCATACATTCTTACAACTCGTCTAATTGGCAATCATATTGACGTTGTCATCATCTATCCATTGATGGAAGATACTTAGTGTGCTTTGAAATTCATTCTTCTTTTTCAAAGCATTTAACTCGTCTAACGTGAGTTTGCCATCATCTTCGAGTTCTTTAACCCTGTTCTCGACAATGTTCCACATGCCATGACCATTCATCACTACCGCGACCATAACTGTGATCTCCACAACCGTTGTGACCTTGACCTTGACCCGATCACCGCTGTCTGGTTTCTGTTCTATTAGTGTTGCCTTCACTTACAACGTTTCTTCGAGAATTTCATGCTACTTTATTTTTTCATGATTACCATCTGGCAATCCCACTTACATGCCCTTTTCTTTGTTTTTGTTTTCTTCTTCTTTATTTTCTTTTCTTTCAGCTCTTCTTTTTCTTCTTTACAATGGTTGCACCTTCTTATATGTCACCAGTCTCTGATACCAATTTATTAGCAATATTTGATATGAACTTAATATATTTTAGTAATGAAAGAAAGAACACTTTATACCAAAAATTTAACTTCTATTATCAATATTGTTTTACTCTCTTACAATTTACAAATGACAACATCTCAATTTGTTGGCTACATGGTTCCCTATAGATACTCTACAACATAAATATTATTAAATATGACACAAATACCAAGTGCATGAATTGCACAACCCACCATAAATATATTCACCCAAACAATTTGACTAATTAACCAATTAACTAAGTTTACTATTTTCAACAAATTTTGGCAACTGCACTTTTTCCCTACATCTAAAAAAAATACTTTGTAAAGACAAAAAAGAAGAAACATTTGTGTGGCCTTAAATATGCCCATTTTCTAATTAACAATAGGATTAGCATTCTTTCATGCTGTTATTGTTTATGGATAAATCATGTATATAACATGTGTTATTACATTATCAGGAGAAGGCTATACTAACTATCATGCCTATGGTCGAGGAAGCCATCGGAGAAATATACAGAAATCTTCTTCCTGAGAAGATGGTTGTGGCTGATCTAGGCTGCTCTTCTGGCCCCAACACACTGGTCGTTTTGTCCGAAGTGATAAAAATAATAAGCAATCAATGTCTGAGGTCGGGACAGCAGCCGCCTGAGATGCTATTCTTCTTAAATGACCTTCCTAATAACGATTTCAACAACATCTTTCAGTCGCTCGACCATGGTGAGGAGAGTGTAAGGGCAGAGAATGGTTCCATTAGTGTTCCCCATTTTGTTGCGGGCTTGCCTGGATCTTTCTACGGACGGCTTTTTCCTCGCCAGAGTGTTCAGTTTTTCCATTCGTCATATTCACTCATGTGGATTTCTCAGGTATGTACATGTACTTTTTTTAATAGTACTTTTAGTTAAAAAGCGCGATACTACGATCAAGATAATGAGATATGTATAATATTCAGATAATTTTTGTACAGTACATCTAATTTATGGTGCATCCAATTCTTATGGTACATAATTATACCTATTTAATTATGTGTTTAATTTAGATTACTTGGATAGAAAATGTATTAATTTTGAACAATTAAATTATTATATAATCGAATGATATATAAATGACTGACTGAAGAAGTCATATTATTTGACTGAAGTATTTTCACCATCATGCATACTAATAAGCTATATGGATATAAACAATTTATCTTATCTTGTTTAGTCTAACAACTTTATATGTATATAAAATATATAGGTGCCTAAAGATATAGGGGACAAAAGAAATGGAATGCCTCTCAACAAAGGAAACATATACATTGGTAAAACAAGCCCACCTCTTGTGGTGAAACTATACCAGGAACAGTTCCATATGGACTTCTTGCATTTTCTCAAGCTCCGCTTTGACGAGCTAGCACCTTGTGGTCAGATGGTGTTATCATTTCTGGGAAGGAATAAAAAGGACATATTGGATGGAGAGCTCAGCACAATCTGGGGATCAGTTGCTGAGTCACTGGATTCAATGGTTCGAGAGGTATTAGCAAAAATCCTACAATGTGCAATAAATTTCTTAAGAAGGTCGATGAAAGTTCTAAGATTCCCTTATATCGTGTATATATATATATATATATATGAACGAAAACAAGTTGCACATCCCGAATTCTTTATTAGTTTTCAAAATTAACCACTCAAACAAATCCTTCAACCATTGTTCTAGCTTGTTATAAATAAATTACACTGGTTTCACAATTGAAATTGTTCTGTAATCTTGAAATTTTAAATATTAATGAGAATAAAATTGTAGAATCTTATGGCACCCAAATTTGTTATATAGTGGAACACATTGTAAGAGTTCTACGTATGGTTGCATAAAAAAAATAATTGTTTCAATCTCAACGAGCCTTCCGTTAATTACTTCCTATACCTCTTATGGCCAGCGCTAAGATCAAGGGGCTATATAGCGAGAGATACATACAACTCATTAATTATTTCTGTCATATATAAAATTAAAAGTCTCTAACTTTGGTATTTCATTGTGTATTTCTTTACATTTAAAGGGACTAGTGGAGGAAGAAAAGTTGGACACTTTCAATCTACCTTTTTATGCACCTTCTGCCGAAGAAGTGGAGGCAATCGTAAACTTACAAGGGCTCTTTGATATTATCCACTTCCAAACATTTGAGTCGAACCTTGACCCATTTAACGATTTGGATGACAATGTGGTGGTTGACAATGTTCAAAGCAGTGCAAATTGCGCAAAGGTCATACGATCTGTTTTAGAGCCGATGATTGCAAGCCATTTTGGTAGCGCTATAGTTGATGACTTGTTCTCAAGATTTGGCACTCATGTTGCGAAACACCTCCTCAAGGAGAAGCTAAAGCTTCCTGTTTTAGCTCTCTTATTGAAGAAAAAATAATAGACATAATAAATCTGATAAAAATAATTTCTTTCTGAATATTAATGCTTGTTAAATTAAAGTCGGCAGTAAATGCACCTTAGTTATTTTGAATGTTATTTATAAAATTTCATATCAAGAATAATTTAGTTAAAATCACTTTCTGTTATTTACATTTAGTCTTGAACTATTTGATATTTAACTTGAATGAGAGTACTGATTGAACTTAGTTTGAATATATAAGAAGATTTGAATTTGCTGACATAGAGGACCTTTCTGCATTTTTTACTTTAAAATTTTCTTTCTGTTCTTCATTTATTACGGCAATTTTTGCATCTTTCTTTTAGGCTAGTCATTTCCATTGCGTTTAATTTTAGTCAAAGCTCATTACTCTTGAGCATTGTTATTTTCTTTTATCAAATGTAAGTTACATATTCAGTGTAACAACCACTTTATATTAATCAAATACGGGCTAGACCCATATTTCTACTCAAAAAAAATAAGAAGATTTGAATTTGGCATGGTATGCAGTTTATCTAATGACGCGTGCAGGTACATATGCTAATATTTATTTAATGAAAATTTATGTTCAAAATAGATTGCCACTGTTGTTCAAGAACACGTGAAGTCCTTATTACAAGTGTCGCACTTCGCAAACGTACAGTCCGTTTGTGCAACTTATTTTGATAATCCGGTCACCCCTCCTCTCCTCTCCCCTCACTTATTCTACATTTTTCTTTTGTGAAGCAGTTTTAGAAATTTGTGAATGGCTTGTAGAGTTGTTCACTTGCTTGCACACTCTAAACCGAAAGAAATGGTTATGCCACAATGAAACATATGGTCTTTGGTGAATTTTTCACTGAAGAAGTTCACAAGGGAGAAAGAAGAACCTAGCCTACATCTGTACTAAAATGAATAAGATACCGTTAATTATTTAAATATTTAAGCATTTTCTACTGCAAGATGCTATTCACATTGAACTTCTTTAATTAGACTTGGTCGACATGCTCATGTGCTAACTAGTCCAAAATATGTGACATAGCTCTCAAGTCAATACAAATTACATGATTTATTATGTAATACTCTTGTATGTTGACCAACAATACAGTTCTAATTATTTTAAGAGAAATTATGGGAAATTTTGAGCTACTAATTAATAACCATGTGAGGAATTTTTTTTGGTGGGTATATGTATAATATTGCTAATTATATGTTAATTTGTTTGGTGAATTTTGGTGCATCTGAAGGAGAGACAAGAAAATATTGTTCTTAAATATTGTTTGTCTTTCAATATAAAATATCTAGCTATATCTATTTCCTATATATTTTTCAAGAACACTTTAAACTTGCATATTTTCTAGCTTTCCCGAATACATATTCTATATATGAACTTTATATTTAACCAAACAAGAAAAGTTAAGGTTGTAATATTGATTCAACATAATTAACTGTACCCTTCAAATACAGTCATATTATATAATCCACCATCAAACTTAACAATTCTAATTTATTTGACTGCACCGGGTCTTGTATTTTCTAATCCCTGATCCTATAACCATACAAGACAAACATTAATCAATATAATTTCTCTCTCATCTCTCTTGTTTCCACCCTGTGGCTGTAACTCTGCAGTTCTACGTGTAACAGATTAAAGATTAACAAAATTGGGGGTTATTTTCCATCTATGTATTAGAGACGAAAATTCATAATTATGTCAAAACTTTTTATCTTACTTTAAACTCATAAAACGAAATATATCAGCAAACATTACTCCATATATGAGGTGCGAATATAAGATTCATAATTAAGTTCATTTCTCTTATATCTATTACTTAGTCATACAACTCAGGATTAATGACAATAAACACTAGTTGCATGCATGGTGACTTGTTTGTCAAATTTTTCAGTATGATATGTAATCTTTCAAAGAGCCAACACCCAAAAAAAAAAAAACCAAACAAATGCTTGTAACTTAGAACAACATCATCATCGCTTATATATTCAATTACAAGATTTAACCTATCATTAATTTATGGGCTTGTAACTTCAAATTCAAATTCTCTGACAATCAAAAAAATATTGGAAATGCCGAAGCAGTGGAACCGGGCTTGGGCTTTTCTGGTCGGTTGGAAATTCTGTAAAAAGGCCGTGTTTGATAGGGACACAGCAAAAGCAATAATGAAACGGTTTGCTGAACTTCAGATTGAAGAGGCTGCTGGATACGGCTACGGTCACGATGCCTTCCCATCCAACCCCGCCTAGAAACTAGGAGTTATGTCTGGTTCAGTGTTGTAAAAAACAGGTCTATTAGTCGCTGGCATTGACCAAATCGTTATTGATTTTTCCGATTAATCAATCGATTATTCTCGATTATGGTCAATGATTCCTGATTAATCGCTTGGCGGTGCCCTGTCCGCCCGATGACCGCATACCGTTATTTACAACACTGGTCTGGTTGCACTGGTCGGAATTGGCCGAATTGGATCGGAAACTCGGATATTTTTTACAGAAGCTTGTTTTGTAGTAAAAAAATAGATAAATATTGATAAATAAAATATTTTTGATATCTAAATGAAATAAATATATAGAAGATAAATAGAGAAAGAAAATCAAACAGACAGGAGTAGAAAACATGAATAAACAATTCAAAAACAAATATAAAAATGAAAAAAAATGTGTAAATTGGTGGATCTAATGAAGACCGAAATGAAGAGAAGTAAAAGATGGAGGCAGCACTAAATTTGTCTTAAATCTTACAAGTGGCTCCATCTCTCAATCAGAGTGTTTTCGTTGCTCTTGGTTCACGATGAACCAACTATTTTATTTATTTATGTGCTTCATGGACTTGTACACCGAGTATATTTAAGATTTATCTATTAGCCTTCTTCTCCACAGGTGCCTATCTTCTTTCTTCCCAAATCGACTACACTTCTTCCGATAAACTCAAATTGATGCAAATAAAAGATAGAATCGGCTTATCTTGGAGAGAATCTCCTTCAAATCGTGAGAATTGGTTGAGACTTGCTTGATTCGGCCGAATCACCACTATTTAATCTGGTTTTTCTATGAAAAAATAGTCACCGTGTGACTCGGTCAAAAATCGGATCGGCGTTGTCCGATTCCGTTCTGACTCTGCCAAATTTGCATACTATAGTCGCAAGGGGATCGTGATTATATGATAGAGCTGCAGTACTTAATTAGTGGTAACTACACACTGTTACTCACTAAACCGATTGATTCCCAGCTGTCAGAAGCTGTAAACATTTTCATAAATGGTAAACACTTCTTTATGATTAAAATGCTACTCGCTCTTGTGACGTAAAACAGTCCCGTTATGATCTTGTTCGTTAAGTTCACGTGCCGATTAAGTAGAAATAGAGAATAATATAAAATATGAAGTCTCAAGTAAACACAAATAAAACTTTCTATTTGATTCACTAATTTCCAACGGCAGACCTATTGCATATTTAAAGTAAACAAAACATAAAAATGCAATTAATGCTAATTTTAGTAAATCAAGAAAGAGTTATCTCTTAACAAAAACCTATGCAGTCAAAGTAAGAAGATCATGTATCTAATTTTTTCTTAGATGACTGCCCATGCCATTAAAATATGTGGGATCAAATTTCAAGTTGTACATACAACTCCTTAATTTATTGATCTGAATCTGATGTGGCCATCGTTTACGTCTGAATCTGAATCAAATATTTTTTAAATACACACGTGTCATCTTAATTCCTCCGTCAAGGACAAAATCCGTATGAAACACTTGACCTATGAAAAGGTGGGAAGAATTAAAAATGACGAAGCAGCACAAAATAAGACGAGTTAGCTAGCAAACTTTGTCATACCTACAAAAGGCCCATGGGTTGGCAGCCCATCTCTAAATACCTGAGAGAAAGGAGCAAGAAGGGAACGCTCAACTATGGGCCTTAAAAGGGCCATAGATGAAATTCTAGATGAATTGGGTCAAGCCAACCAACGTCCCTTTCAAACTTCTATGATTATAGCAAATGATTTCTTCAATTCAGGCTTCTAGCATCACAAATCAGAGGACATGTACATTTGTATATAGACCAAATGTTAGTTCTTAATGATTGTAACGTTGTCAATTTATTTTGATGTACAATTAAATCAATTAAATCATGAAGAAATGAAATTTTTATGGCGTCGAATAATTCCTCGTACTCATCAAAATTATACTCTAAGAAGTAAATATAAAGGATTCATTTTTGTTACAATTGATGACAGATGGAGCTGATGATAACATTGTCACTTCATATATGGCAAAAACTGGATGAGGACGGAAGTGAAGGCATTTTTATTGAAAATTAGCCAGCTGGCTTAATTAGAACCGATATATTACATATTTTGATACATCTGCAATTTTTGAAATATTCAAATTCTTAAGAAATTCGCAAACTAAAATATAAGATAAGTCTCAGTTTTCAGGCACTATAATTAAATAACATGAAAATATAGATAATTGAAATTAAATTAACACTTGACATGTGAAACCGACATGTCAGGCCTAGTCCCCAATTTTTTTACTATTTATTAAGCTGATTTGAAAACTGATGTTTTTATTAAATTTCTGCAGCATTGAAAAATAGCGGTTTTCAAACCAGCTTAATAAATAGTAAAAAAATTTCAAAAAATGTAAAATTTGGTCTCTAAGCACATTTTAATATAGATTGAATATCTAACAGTTTGGATTTGTTGTTTGAACAACAAATACTAAAATTTGACCCCTTAAGCACTTAGGTTGAAGTGCTACCGGTAGCAATTTAGCCATACTCTATGCATCAATCATGAAGTATAAAAATTTCAACGGTTTAGATTTATAGTTCAAAATCAATTTAATAACCATTTGGAGGTGTGCTCACCAACTCCTCTTGGTGAGCACATCACACTCTAGTTTTGCTCATATATATATATATATATATATAGAGATTGACTAATATGCTTTCGGTAGCATATGGGCCGAAGTACTACCGGTCCAAATTTGAAATTTCAAAATCCAAAAAGTCGATCTGAACCGTTCATCTTGTTCTCCATATTAATATGTGCTTGGAGACCAAATTTTACATTTTTCTGAATTTTTTTACTATTTATTAAGCCACTTTGAAAATCGCTGATCCAACGGTAGCACTGTTTTGTTAAGCCACCGTTGGATCAGCGATTTTCAAAGTGACTTAATATATAGTAAAAAAAATTAGAAAAATATAAAATTTGGTCTCCAAGCACATATTAATATGGAGAACAAGATGAACGGTTCAGATCGACTTTTTGGATTTTAAAATTTCAAATTTGGACCGGTAGCACTTCGGCCGAAGTGCTACCGAAAGCATATTAGTCAATCTCTCTCTCTCTCTCTCTCTCTATATATATATATATATATATATATAGAGATGGGCTATGGTGCATTGCAATGCATAGGCCATGGTGTGCATTGGACCATAAATCACCGATTCAAAGTCCAAATGACCAATCCAAACCGTTCATCTTGTTCTCCATATTAATATGTGCTTGGAGACCAAATTTTATATTTTTTGGAATTTTTTTACTATTTATTAAGCCACTTTGAAAATCGCTGATCCAACGGTGACTGTTTGGAACAGTAAAATCAGAAGCCACCGTTGGATCAACGATTTTCAAAGTGGCTTAATAAATAGTAAAAAAATTCCAAAAAATATAAAATTTGGTCTCCAAGCACATATTAATATGGAGAACAAGATGAACGGTTTGGATCGGTCATTTGGACTTTGAACCGGTGATTTATGGTCCAATGCACACCATGGCCTATGCATTGCAATGCACCATAGCCCATCTCTCTCTATATATATATATATATATATATATATATAGAGGATGGTTCAAATGCCTCCATTTTTTGTGCCTCCACTATGCCTCTATTTTTTAAAACTTTAATAATTTAAAATTTAAAACTTAAAAGTCAAAATAAAACCGTTGGATATGATCTACATCGCTTTATTTATGCACGTGTAAAAAATTATGATATTTCAATTATATTTTGATTGTCATCAAGAACTTGTAAAAATTGCAATAATGTGGATGATTTCTAGACGTTGATTTTTGAACTTATTGATTCATATAAAAACAAAATTGAAATGTGATAATTTTTTATGAGCACATAGAGAAAATAACATAGGAGTAAAGCTAGCGTGTGACATGCTCACCAAGAAAGTTTGGTGAGCATAACTCCAAAAGTATATCGGATCGACGTCAAATGCCAAATCCAAACCGTTGAAATCCATGTACTTCATGAGTGATGCATATACATGCAAAATTTTGAAAGTTTCGAGTTTATTTGCTACACGGTCAAGTGGTCAAAGAAATAATAAAAATTGAATATATAAAATAACTTATAATAAAATGTTCATTTCTTTGACCACTTGACCGTGTAACAAATAAACTCGAAACTTTCAAAATTTTGCATGCATATGCATCACTCACGAAGTACATGGATTTCAACGGTTTGGATTTGACATTTGATGTCGATCCGATATACTTTTGGAGTTATGCTCACCAAACTTTCTTGGTGAGCATGTCACACGCTAGCTTTACTCATAACATAGATCACATCTAACGGTTTTATTTTGACTTTTAAGTTTTGAATTTTAAATTATTAAAATTTTAAAAAATGGAGGCATGGTGGAGGCACAAAAAATGGAGGCATTTGAACCCTCCTCATATATATATATATATATATATAGAGTTAGGCTGGGGTGCTATGGATAGCATAGTGGCCTCTATGCTACGGCTCAATATTCGAGTTTTCAAAATCCAAACGGTCGATCCGAACCGTTCATCTTATTCTCCATATTAATATCTTTTTGGAGACCAAATTTTATAATTTTCTGAATTTTTTTACTATTTATTAAGCCACTTTGAAAATCGCTAATCCAACGGTTTTACTGTTTTGTGCAGCCACCGTTGGATCAACAATTTTGTAAAATACTTAATAAATAGTAAAAAAATTCAGAAAAATGTAAAATTTGGTCTCCAAGCAGATATTAATATGGAGAATAAGATGAACGGTTCGGATCGACTGTTTGGATTTTGAAAACTCAAATATTGAGCCGTAGCATAGAGGCCACTATGCTATCCATAGTACCCAGCCTAACTCTATATATATATATATATATATATATATATATATATATATATATATATATATATATATATGGGTAAGGCTAAGGTGCTATGGGTTGCATAGAGACCTACGGTGCTACGGCTCAATATTCAAGTTTCAAAATCCAAACGGTTGATCCGAACCGTTCATCTTGTTCTCCATATTAATATGTGTTTGGAGACCAAATTTTACATTTTTTGGAAATTTTTTACTATTTTTTTAGATAGGTAGAAAATCAGTTGATCTAAAAAATTCTGCACCATTAAGATATTTGATTTTCTACCTATCTAAAAAAATAGTAAAAAATTTCCAAAAAATGTAAAATTTGGTCTTCAATCACATATTAATATGGAGAACAAGATGAACGGTTCGGATCGACCGTTTGGATTGTAAAAACTCGAATATTGAGCCGTAGCACCATAAGTCTCTATGCAACCCATAGAACCTTAGCCTTACCCTATATATATATAAAGAGAGAGAGAGAGAGAGAGAGAGAATGGCTAAGCTCAAAACATTTTTTCCTAGTCCCAGGAACAAACGACTCGGTTTTTCAATTTTTAAAGTCCAAACAGTTAGATGTTTAATCTATATTAAAATGTGCTTGGAGACAAAACTTTACATTTTTTGGAACCTTTTTACTATTTATTAAGATGGTTTGAAAATCGCTGTTTTTATTAAAATTATGCACCATTAAAAAACAACAACTTTCAAACCATCTTAATAAATAGTAAAAAAATTCCAAAAAATATAAAATTTTGTCTCCAAGCACATTTTAATATAGATTAAACATCTAACGGTTTGGATCGACTGTTTGAACATTGAAAATTGAAAACCTGAGTCATTTGTTCCTGGGGCCAGGGAAAAAATGTTTTAAGCTTAGCCATTCTCTCTCTCTCTCTCTCTCTCTCTCTCTCTATATATATATATATATATGAGGAGGGTCCCAATTCCTCATGACTTTCATATCTCATTATAACTCATATTTTATATCTTCGTTTCCAAAGTCTAAATTGCCGATCTGAATCGCTAAACATGATATCCATACTAAATATGATTCGTGATGAAATTTAATAAATTTTGGAACTTTTTACCATTTGTTAAGATAGATACAAAAATAATAGTTTTGTACCTATCTTAAAAAAATAATAGTTTTGTATCTATCTTAAAAAATAGTAAAAAAAAAAAATCAATTTAGCACCGGAGGCACTGCAATTTTGTATTTTGAACACCGGAGAAAATTGGATGGTTGCTGTATAGTTCAAACTCTTTTTTTTTTTTTTTTTATCAATGAGAACAAAATGGTCACATTTAGATAAAGTTATACCTTGACTTTCTTTTCCTCCATGTATATTTTCTAGAGCATAATCTAAGACATTTCTCCGCTATATCCCTTTGACATGTTTTTCCTTGTTTGAGTTGGCTTTTCCTATTTCTTAGACATCTTAATTACTTAATTTTTGTTGGGATCTTTCTCAAATGTATTCGGCCCAAAATCGGCCCAGTCCAACATGGTCTTTTTGTGATTAGAAGGAGAAGTTAATTTTCTCTCTCCTCTAGATGTGCCGTACTCTCCATTTATGGCTTGTTCCAGTGCATCATCATCTTCAAACCAGCTCTTAAACTGGTAACTTGCCTTTAAAATGTGATACAAAATTAAACAAAAAATGAAATTAATAAATTAAGATTGTGCAAATTATTATTAACAGCAGATTACTCAAGCACAACTAAATGTTGTACCTTGTCAGATAGTTGGCAGCATAGTGTTCTTCCTTCCAGATTTGTGCTGGTAAGTGATAGAAATGAAACAGAAAATAGATGTCTTGTAATCATGGAAAATTTAAAAAATGAAGTAGATAATGTTTTATACGCATAGAAAAATTTAAGTAGATCAATGACCTCAAATTATTATAATTAAGGTCCATAATTTTGAATCAGCTAGTTAATTAAGGTCCTCAAATTTAAGTAGATCAAGTCCTTTACAATTATCAATCAGCTAGTTAAATTTTGAATTTAGCTTAAAATTGTATTGACAAACCTGTTCCCAGTAACTATCCAATTTACAACCGGAGGCACTACAATTTTCAAGAGGAACCTGCCACTGACAAAACCGATGCGCCATATGCTTGACTTTGCAAAAAGAATAAAGGCTTTATATAATTAAGATTGACAACGCTACTAAAAAAATGGAATTATTAACTGATATAGATTTGATTCCGAGATAACAAGAAAATTAGGGGTGGTATATATTTGAGAAATAACTGATTATCTGTAGTTTAATTAACTCAGTTAAATTTGTGAGAGTTAATTGCGATTTACCTTTTTTTCAGGAATTTCATGTATACACCTAGAAAAAAACTTGAAATTACGTATTACCCCCTCTAAAATTTACCCAATTTATTGGCTTTTCTATTAAACCACATTTTAAATTTATAAAGTACCAGTTTACCCTTTATTAAAAAAATAAAACAACGTAGTATGTATAAGAAAGTTGTTTCGTCCTCTAAAAGATCAGTTTCCGAGGAGAAATGCTTTGATTTCTCGACTTGCGACAAATACACAGTGATAATTGAGGAACGACCAATCGATTATCGATCTTTGTTTTAGCTGAGGTAAGTTTGTGAGAGTTAATTCAGATTATTTTTATATAGAGATGAAGATAGAACATGCAACCTCTCCCACATAGATCACTATATTTGTCTTTTAATTAACTTACCAAGAGAGAGCATGTGCCAAATTCCAAAGAGGATCTATATATAGATGCCATGTTGGTAGTCAATCTTGCTATTCTATGTATAATTGCTACTCGTATCCTCCTCTGCTCCTCATAGCTGCATTGAAGTCCATATGGAAACAAAAAGTAAAAAAAGAAAAAAAGAATCAGAATTAAAATAGACCTTTAAGGTTCAAGAGAAATTTCCATCACGGAATGTTAAATACTAGTGTTCATTATTACCGTTTCAAAGAAGAAACAATGTCTATAGCTGTATCAGATTCCGAACTCTCTATACATGCCTTGTTGAGCTCCCGAGCAAGTTGATAACCATCCTGTGAAGTTGTCATAAAAAAGGTGCTGACACAACATTTCTGGGCTCTTTATCTCAAGAGTTCAATGCTTCCAATAGTTTGATATAATAATAATGGTTTACATTAAATTTGTTTGGTTATCCATCAATAATTAATGCTGTTAAAACTAACCATTCAAATTTTGAAATCAGTTGATAGGTTACCAAAAGATTCTTTTCCAAAATTTAATGCAAGGACTTCATACTTCAATGATGAAAAACCAATCTAATTTTTTTTTTTCGAACAATAACATCCGGTAATTTGCATGTATAGACTATATATTTTTAACAGAAAACTGAACTTCATGTTCTCCTCAATTTTACCTCGATGGCCATACAACCGCCTTGGCCAAGGTTAGGTTGCATGGCGTGAATGGAGTCACCAAGCAAAGTGACACGGCCTTTTCCCCAAGTCATGATGGGGACATGGTCGAAAATGTCCCGTCTAAGGATCATCTCTTCATTCGTTGCAGTTATTAAGTGTCCTACAGAGTAGCACCAGTCTCCAAATAGATGCAAAAGCCTCTCCTTTTTCCCTATCAGAATACCGGCACCATCAAGTTAAAAAAAAAATTTGGATTCAAGTTATTTTGATCTATTAGATTTATTGATGTTAAAAAAAAATTTGATGCTATCGAGTTATTTTGGATCAGATTTGGATTCATTCTATGATTATATTTGATTTTTCTTTTTAAGATCTAGGATTTACCCAATAGTTAGGCTGGTCAAATATAGCGCAAGTCTAACTTCAGGCCGGCTTAAGTTAAAACACCTATCTATATGGTTATACTTATTCTGCCTGTAGCGTGTGATGTCAATGAAAGAAGGATTTCGATATTTTCTCTCTTTCTTAACTTAGGCGTCCTTTAATCTTAATCTTCCACCAAACAAGGATAGCTTAGGCTGATCTAACTTGGAATAACTAACTTAGCGTACTTAACTTTAAGCCTCCACCAAATATGTCCAAAGTAATTTTAAATATCGATGATCTGAAACTAACAACTTTTTATGCATAATCAAACAATGCTTAATTTGCATATATATATATATATATATATATAGAGTAAGGCTACCATGCTTTGCAAATTAAAATATGTGTTTTAATTTGCACTCATATCTCTAATTTCAAAGTTCAAAACATTGATCCGAACCGTTCAAGTTGATATCCATATTAATTTGTGCTTGGAGACCAATAAATTTAATACAAGTTATATAATTTACCAATGACACATAAATGAGCCACGATGCATAAAGAAATTTACTACAAGTTATATAATTTACATAATAAAATCGAAAATAAACCTGTTACGGTAGAATAATATACAAACGAAATACCATAGCAGATTTATTTGAAATTAACCTTCTTTGTGGCAAATCCCGCAACTCTTCAAGTTCTACATGTCGTTTTTCTATCATTCTCTTGGTACCTGGAACCCACAAAGTGGAATGGTGAGAGATTAAAAATCTCTCAGTGCGGTATTCAGTTTCAGTCAAGTTATTCTCAGATCCAACCAACTGAAACTAAAACAACACCGAGCAGAAACAATATAAACTGCACAATAATCTCAGATTCAAACAACTAGCGACAATATAATTTAGTCAAGCAACATAAATAAAAGTTTGCTTTATTAAATACTCGAGTGCCACAAAAATAATCAACAAGCTAGAAAAGTACCACGAAAGAAAATAAACAAGTTATATACTATAACAATCAAGCCTAAAAATAAAATCATAAGATGTAATGCTCATGTATTACAACAAATGCAGTAATGTTCATATGCATAAATTCTAAGAGTTAATTTAGTTTACATGTACTACATCATTGTCTAACTATACTCTATTCTTTGTTAATCATGTCATATACACAACAATTCATATGTACATAGGTAGGGGTATTACCATAGTATGGATTTTAGGTACGGAATCTGGTGATCCGCAGCAGGAGATGTCAGGAGCTATTTCCAATGGCCACACCACTTGATTAGTTAGAGTTAGGTTTACGAGTCCCGTATTTCTTGTGTTATATATACGAGCTCGATAGATCATGTATCCCCTTTCATTAGATGATGTTATTTTTTGATCCGAGACAGATTGTACTATAGGAATGATATGTATGTTTATTTATTTTTTATGTGACTGATGCTAGATACTTTATATTATTATGCTTCCGCTGGTGTTGTTTTATTATTTTGTTATCTTAGCCTTGCGTGCTTAATGATTAATTAAGTACGAGGCGAGGTTGGTCACATCTTAATCCAGAATTACTGGTCTGGGGTGTGACATTTAGGGTATACTCCAATTGAAGGGAACAGAGGGGAGGGGATGGGAGGCTGGGTGAAAAATTCGAAATTTACTTGCTCCACAACTCAATATCGGAAGGAAGGGAAAGATCTCAGAGTAACGCTCTTACTCTCGACGGACGAAATTCGTCACCCTCAAATCGGGGTGTAGCCAAAGGAAATGAGGGCTCACATGACTAATTTACGCGAGTTACCCTTTTCCCGCGTGCTTTATATCTCTATTTTCGTATTCCCTCCACTTTTGTTCTTCTCAGGTCGATTTCTCATACGCGGTGTTTTTTTGTCTTTGTTTTTATGGTCTCCGTCACTTGCCGGGTAAGTTCGCAAGATTTTTTTTTTTTGGTCGTGATACCTTGGTGAAAAGAAAGAGAAGATTGTATTCTTCACAAAGTTAAATTACCGTGATACAAACCAGATAGTGAGGAAGAATTTTCATCATTATATTTTAATGAAATTGGCAAGGGTCAAGGTTGTAGTTCGAAAATGATTGTATCATTTGCCTAAAGCACCAGATACGTAGATATATCATGGGTGATATTGAGTGACCAGTTTGGGTTAAATTTCATGTACAAGTCATTCAAAAAATTCTCAAGATAATGATGATGCTTGATTATGCAATTTACTAAACTTTTGTATGCACGCAAGCTATTCGATAAGAGTCAGCATACTTTTGTTTTTGTATACCAGTCCAATGGTAGTTTAAGTGTATGTCTGATTTGGGATTCTTTGACATACGTCTCTTTTGACATACACTCCAAACTCCAATGGCATTTTTACATTCACTGGGATTCTTTGACATATGTCTGATTTGGTGCTTGCTAACAATCTGAATTTGCTAGCCTTATTAACTACTTAGAAGCAATTCTTAGCAATTTAGCATCTGCTAGTAATTTGTTTTTATTTTTATTTTTTCTAGTAATTTGCTAGTAGTTTTATATGTATTAGTTATGCAATTTGTCAACTTTTTTTATGGTACCACTGTATCAGTATAAATCAAAATGTATAGGTTGGAAATTTGTCATATACAGGTTTCACTTTGCCACTGTTCAATAACAGTGAACTCTAGGAACAATATACATATTTTTTTTTAATAAAAGATAAAAAGCAAGGTTCAAATTGAAAATCTCAAGTTTTTATCAGTTCTGGCCTATATAATTGAAATGAGAATGCTTTCAAATAAAAAAAAATATTGAGTGAAAATTCTATTATTTGCATTCTGTGATTTTCTGAAACAATAGGGTTCTTTGTGTAAATTTCACAATACCCTCTGTCAGAGACCCTGGTAAAAAAGAAATTAATAGATATAAAATAAGTTTATTTAGATCATGTAGATTCTTCAATTGCTTACTGGTAAATTTCGCATATCATGAGATTTTTTTGAGCAATAATTGTCTATACTGTTGTGAGCAAAAAGAAGCATACTGGTAGAGTCAAATAACTATTATGAGAGGGTCAAAAAGAAGCATACTAGACACAAAATAAATGAAAATATATTTCAACAAGGTCAAATAACTATTATGTTGTTGGTTTTTTATAAAAAGAAAGCTTGCATCATGCTGAGGGTAAAACAATCATAATTGATAAAATATAAGTTACATTAGAAAATTACACCACACCCTTCCTCCCTTCGTCTATATTACTGGAGCAAGTAACCACATTAAAATTTTACCGTCCCCTCCCGTCCCCTCCCCTTCCTCTCTTATACAATTACTGGAGCACAGTCTTAGGCCATTTCTGAATGTGGCGTCAAAATAGGGTATCACATGAAGCATGCAACAGCTCACACGAAGTGCATAATATGCAACATGGTGAAAAACATAGAAAATTAGCTATGTCAGGAGCCTTGCGGACTGGAGCATACCGCATGCGGCTAGGCGTCGAGGCTGCAGAGCACACGGATTCAATCCATGGACTGTTTTGGTTTGATTAAATCTCAGCCATTGACATAAATTTCAAGTAGAAACCTTCTAGAAGAACGCACTTACTTCAATTCCAAGTTTGGAAGTCTATTTGTGGTATATTATTTATGGTATGAGAGGCTATAAATGGTCTTCATGATCTCCACTACTTCCACTAAGCTACATCTTCTTAGGAATACTATATAAACCCCTCTTGTAATAGAATTATGTGTGCGTGTTTTATTTATGTTAAGTTCAGAAATTAGAGTAGAATAGAACGTAAATTCTAGACAAAGAGAAATGGATTTTTATCTTATCATTTTTGTGACACTTTCTAATTTTAATTACATGAATCAAGTAATGTGTTTGTTTGAAACAGCATAAAACAAAATATGTCACGTAGCCATATTAGTTCCGCTATCTCACATTTAGTAGTGCCACCGCATCAAACTATTGTGGAGTACAATGAACGAGCAACTTATAATTATCCTCCTTTAATTACATAAAGATGGGTATCATTCATTAACACGAAAAGCTACTTCTGACCAGATCCAACATACAATATATATATAATAATGCCTCACGGGAGAATTTGTCTAATGGGTTAGGTGCGTAGATACTAAATGATTGAAATCTATTTTGTAGTCACCGAAGAGTTCTTCGTATAAATATTGAATTGACATGTACTTCGCGAAAATATTTCTTATAAATATTGAATTGGTGTCACAATCGTCAATATTTAAATCTTTCTTATTGTCATTCACGAAAATAATTTCGTATAAATATTGAATTGTTGACCGTCAATCATTGAAATATTTATTGTACTTAAAGAAGAAGTATTGAATTGGTGCCTGCGTCATCAATTATTGAAATCTTTCTTGTCATTCTGGACAATGGTCTCGTATAAATATTGAATTAGATTTCAGAAATATTGTTTTTAAGTCTAATCACAATTGCATTATTTTTTATGTGAAATATTGTAAGCTTAAAATTCGACCGGACTTAAATCATCATTTCTGTTAAAAAAATAATTAAAAGTAGGTGGTTCTTCACCGTATGATGGCATAGGCTCTGAAGAAAATTAAGAAAAGGAGATTTTCAAAAAATTGACAAGGTGCGTAGGCTTTTTCTTTAGGGAAGAAATGATAAGGATGGTAGGTGTATGTCCTTGATCAATTGGGACACGACGTGTTTGCCCAAAAAATGAGGGGGGGGGGGGGGGGGGGGGGGGGGGGGGGGTTTATGGGCATCCCAAACACAGAGTTGCAAAACATTGCTCTTCTATTGAGATGGTGGTGGAGATTATATCATGACCCGGGAGCTCTTTGGTGTGTTTGGGCAAAAAAAGATTCGAAGTTAGAGGGGTGGTCCTTTGATTTTGATGAGGAGCGGGTCCTTTTTCTGGATCCAAATTCTCAAATTAGAGACTCTTTTTCAATGGTGCACAACTTGGAACATACGTGATGGAAAACTAATTTCGTTTTGGTACGATAAGTGGCACGAGAATCAGCTAAGATCACACTCCGATGGTCAGCCGAGACCCAATAATAGACGATTATCCTTAGCTGATGCATTGCCCAATATTTCAGACCTACTGCCAACACTGGATTGGGTTCCGATTTTGAGTAATGGACATGACTACTTGACTTGGAGATGGGGTTCATCAGGTGTATACTCCGCAAAATGTGCTTATGAAATGATGGTGATGGGTGGATTGGAAAAATGGGATTTTGCAAAAATTTGGTCTGCTAAGTGCCCTTCAACTACAAATTTTTTTGCATTCCTATTGATCAGAGGAAAGATTCTAACTCAGGATGTTCTGAGGAAAAGAAGGATACATTGTGATATGGGACGTGTTATGTGTAGAAATTGTCCAATTGAGTCGGCCCTGCATGTTTTCTTTCTATGTCCTATTTCTGTGCAGATCTGGTGCTCAATTCTACTAATATAGGTTTCTAGATTTTCAAACCGGGACTGACAGTAGAACAGATTTGGCATAATTCGTTAGAGGCATATAAAAACACCTGCAACGGGGCTGAAATAACATGGATAATGTGGTTTATTTGTGTTACATGGTTTATTTGGAAAGAGAGAAATGAAAGTGTTCCGAAGTGCAGCACGACCTACCAATATCTGGTACAGAAAATTTTACATGAAGGTAGCCTGTGGTCCAAGTATTGCTAAGAGGGAGAGTTGTTTCAATTTTTTCTTTGGAGTGCGCTGAGTATGGTTTTTATTCAATTGCCTGTAGTATAGTTGTTTTTTTCTTTGTTATGTTCTATTTCTTTTGACTACTGTCAGATTATGCAGTGTGGTATGCAGTAAGGCTTACTAAGCAAGCACAGAGGAGGTAAGGCAGCTCCTCAACTTTTATAATCTTTGTTGTCTCAATGTACTTCTGGCAGCTTCTGCCATGATTCTTAAAAAAAAAAGATGTGTTGGTGCATGAACCTCGGGTATTCATCTCGAAATCAGTATTATATAATATTCTACTTTCGAGGTGAACTTGCATGACTTGAGAAAGTAACATGCATCAGCTCAGAATTTGTCTATTTGATGTATTGGTGCATGAACCTCGGGTATCTCGCTCGAAATCAGTATTATATAATATTCTACTTTCGAGGTGAACTTGCATCACTTGAGAAAGTAACATGGGCTGCACTTAGATCTGTCGATAGCTATTGAGAAATTATGATCTTAAATCTAATTTATATATGAATTATGTGTTTATATAGGATTAAATTTGGTAAATTTAAAAAAAAATATTTGTTACCCGAATCTCCAACAAAATATTGTATCATTTTTCATGAGATATCACATTGTGAAATTTATTTCTTAATTTTACCATAACCTTCACAATTCCTGTGCGTGAACCTTCTCTTCTCTTGTCAAATTTGGTCCACCAAACCGTCAATTTATTATAAATGTTTCATGACAAGTTTACCTAATCAGCTACAAAAATTCAGCATCTTCCTGGTTCATAGCAAATGATATCAACAGAGACGAACACTACAGATTGTAACTAACGTGCCACATTAAATCGAGCCAAAAACAATACAGCATGACACGTGGTGGGACCGTTGTAGTTGGTACACGCACTGATGTGTCTACAGTCTACACAATAAAAAGACGAGAACATTTCGGAGTCAGATTTCATGAATTGGACAGACTGAATGGATTTGTACAGTTCGATTCACAAGACTTGACTTTATGAGAAAAGGTTAGCTTAAGGGTGGCCATGTGAAGCTCCTGTAAAATAATAAAATACATAAAATATATAAAATATATATACATGGATAAGCGTATTTTGAAGATTTTGAAAATTCTTTTATCAATATATTATATTTTTTAAATAAGAACAGAAATTAAGCTCTTATTTTATTAATCACAATTGGTTAAAAATATATAAAGGGTTTTGAGAATTAACTCATCGGTGAATTTACAGAGGATGACGGATGTAAAAAAAGAAAGTAGCACTTCTGTGCAATCTACGATTAATGCAGTTGTATCGCTATATTTTATATATCAACAATACTTGTATGGTACTTACAAAGCTTTAATAGAGTACATATAATTTCTGGATTCTATAAGAGCAAAAATAATTGTTCCAATTTATTTTTATTTTATATTAAACTCTCTAAAGTGCCGGCTTGAAGAACTTAACATGTACTACTTTATTATTTAGTGGTTAGGACAGATGAGTCCCGCTGTGCTATTATATATTGTCGCCAAATAATATAATAATTATATAACATGTGATTTTATTTGTTAATAAGATTCAAATTAATCCCATCAAATTAACTTAGCTCAAGAAGAAAAAAAAGAGCTAAATTACAATTAGATGGCAAACTTATGACTTGATTATGCAAGTAAAATACGTCATTAGACATGAAATGACATTTTATCTTAATGTATCTTTCATGCCACATGAATGTATATTTTTCTATTTTTTTAAAAATCTAAATCACAATTAATTTAATCTGCTCCACATCTATCAATTTTGATTTTCAGTAGATTTTGCATTGTAAAATTTTTTGTTTCTTATTATGTCTTTTTGTAGTTCCTAATCAATATTTGTCTTTAAACAATGCCAAAATAATAAAGCAATTTTATTTTCCTACTTGGCATTAGATCATATAAACTTACTCTACTCATTTAAGTCATGCATTTTCTTTTGAGCATTTTCAGGAGTTTGATTTCGAATTTATATCTTTCACACAAAAAATATTACTTGAAGAATAATTATAATTGGCGTAATCACATATTGACATCCATCTCTTCATTTTGATTTTTAATCTTCTAGTAAATCTTTAAGTAACTAATGGTTCGTACAAATTAAAACCTGCTCTGCCGATACAACTATTTAATTTATATTGAATGTTGATCAGCTAAGTATATCTACCTCATGACAAGGCAGGACATCGTTTTAAAGATACAAATAGTCATAACTCAATGAGACATGGAAAATGGACATACTATCTAAAAGCATCTCATACGATTAGGAGTGTTAATGGGCACGATATGATACGGATAGTGTGAAACTATTTTTATACCCATACTTAGAATTGACTATCATATACTGTCAAAATATACATCATGATGCGTTGACATGAGTTATAAAATATCAAAATAACATTGGCAAACAAAGAAGAAGATTGGAGAAGATTGTTTACCTTCAATTAAATATTTAGACAATCTTAGATTAAGGAAATAATGTGAAAAATGAAATATCTTATTAAGAAAATATGTATCCGGTACAAAATATGCATTAAAAGTAGGATAGATTAGCAATGAGAATATATATGAGGGCTTGTTGTATGGAAAAAATATATATGAAAATGGCGTGTTGTATAGGAAAAAATATATACGAAAATACACTGTAATTCTATTTTGAATTAATAAAACAAGAGAGGGAAGGGAGCTTCATCAGGGTGATTGTGTTTGTGTTATTTGTTATACTATTCTAATAATTTTTTGACACTTTCCATACCAATTAAGAATCAACCTTACCCTAATCTACTCTTACCCTTACAATTAACGGTCAACGATACGGTAGCATGTGAATAATGAATAATATCCATATAATAATTCATATTATATTATATTATAAATAAAACATCCAAAGTAATTCACTTACATTACTAATAAATAAATAAAAACAAATGTGAAATCAATTCCAACTAAATTATTTCTTATCATGCAAGAAAATTCAAAAACACGAATATCTCTCCGAACAAATTCAACTATTTATCTAAATAACAAGATATACAAATAAGTAATATGTTTAGAATTTTTTTCCAACAAAAATAATACACTAAATATGAAAAATACATCACTAGTTATTCCTTAAACATTATCATATGAAATATCACCCAAATTAATTTCACCATCACTAATTATTGTTAAAACATTTTCGGCAACATTTCCTCTTATTAGTTCCCCGAATAATTGGAGAACTAAGGGGAAGTGTTGTCGAAATTTTCTTAATTACTTAAACACGACTAACATGTGTTCACTACAGAGACAAAGTATTCAAAGAGTAGGATATAATTGTAAATTGGCCGCATATAAGCCATAATTTCAACATTTGACCCTGACCGTCTACTTAATCATTTTTTCTTATAATTGAAGATGGACCGCAGTTGGATGTACGGAACATCACTTGTTTTAGGTGAATATTTGGTTGGTGTTGATGAATTTATGAAAATTGCTATGGAAGACATGGAAAATAATTGGAATGCAGTGATATTGTGTTCTTGTCGTAATTGTAACAATATCAAGATTTTTTCTAACCTTGTCCAAGTGAGGAATCATTTAATCCATCATGGGTTCAAGCAACAATATATGCATTGGATATGGCATGGTGAAAGTTTGAAAACCAGCATAGGTACTTGATGAGCATAAATGTGTTACGCGCTTTTAAACAAAAGAAATCAAGAAAACAAAACCAATTACAAGTACCAAACAAATTTATATTAAAACTTCATGTAACAAAGTTCACTACCAAGCCCTAA
The DNA here is from genome assembly GCA_964058875.1 of Carex rostrata. Lineage (NCBI taxonomy): Eukaryota > Viridiplantae > Streptophyta > Magnoliopsida > Poales > Cyperaceae > Carex > Carex rostrata. The sequence continues at coordinate 1,331,050 of CAXKVT010000049.1, read as the reverse complement.
GAATCAAAATTTAGCGAAAGAATGGCATGATTACAACAAAGACATAAGATAAAGATTCAACCATATAAGATGATATCCTCCTACGTGATCACTAAGCACTCCAATCTCTTACTTAGCAAAATAAAACTTAGAAATAACCTAAGGATCTAAAGATATCTTCTACTTCTGTCCAGAAATGTTATATAGGAGTCTAGGGGAGTCTGGAGATAATTAGAGTTCAAGGAATATAATTAAGAGACTATTATATTGGCTAATACGATACATATTCATCCTTGTGAATTCGGCGTTTCAGGACTTAATGTGTATTCGTCTAATTATGGTTTGTATTGGAGTTGTTAGTACGTATTGGTGAATATCGTTAGTAATAATGCCCTCATGTTGCTTCATCGATATTCGATTTGCCCTGATTGTTGCTTCAATTGATGTAAAATAGCCCCAAATCATGTTTCCTGGAGTAAAATATATAAAGAATGAATCAATAACAGATTTCTCATGCAAAATAAATATAAAGGTGAGATATTATAGTAAAACTTAAGTCAAACTCTTTGTAATTTGTTATACGTGTGTGCATCATCATACCTCCCAACTTGAACTATTGCTAGTCCTTAAGCAAGGACATACCGATCAGTTTGAGTCGTATATAAATTAAACCGTTCAAATTCAAGGGAATTGCTAAAAAATACTAGAACTTGGACTTGGCTCCAAATAAATTAAATTTCTCAAAATTTCTATTGTCTCTTCCTTGAACAATTTATTTACCCCATAATTGATCAATTCAGCATCTCACAAAGTAACATTTCCAAGCAATACATCCCGCAAATGTTACTAAATGTAAGAGTGTTAATTTCTCCTTCATTTATAAATTGATCCCTTTCAAATAATAGAAATTATAATAATTTAATTATTGATTTTAATTTTTCCTTTCTAATTGATCGGAGCAAAGGATGACAACTAAGTGTCTTGGTACATGCAATAGATTTTTAGAAAATATATAATGTGGTAAAAGGGTATAGATTTTTTAGGTCTATTTTCTACACTTTTACTTTTAAATTTATAAAATCCTAAACACACAAAGTAAGATTATTGCGAGCGCACAATCTAAATTATATCCATGTAGTAATTAAGGTATCGATCAAAGAGACAATGGGAGAGACTCATTTTCACTAAATTAATTAATTCTAAAACAAGTGAAATTAAGTAAATTAGGGGGGGAGGGTTGTCGCAATTTTTCCTTCTTAGCCGGGTTAAATACCCGAAAAGTTTCGTTTGTATTGAAGCAAGGGAGAGAGAGAGAGAGTTGAATTCAAAGTAGTTTGTTAATAATTGAACAAAGTCTAGGGGCTTAACGTTACTATCTATTGGTTTTATTACTACTTGACATTTATTCATGTCTTGATTTAAATTGGGTTTTTGATTCAAATGACTTAGCCTAAACTCAATCCATAAAATCGTTATTACTTTACTCGTGAGTTCGAACAACCTTTCACTTCCAATTGGCATGCACTACTACAGAATAAGAGATTGCACACAGACATAAATGGAGGAGCTACATGGATTTCGGACCGTATATGCTGTGAGGGTGTAGAAATTCTTGAATAAATACATACGGATATTTACCCGTGTGCGACTATAAGAGAGCTGTGAGGCTTTGTTTGAGAGCCATTTTTTGGGCCTTTGGCACGTGGCCATATCAGATACTTCTGTCTGTAATGGGAACCAATTCGGCATCCAGAACAGCTCACTGAGCTTAACAACATCAAAGTTCTACTTTAGAGTGTTTAACGATTTTGATATTGTTATTACAGAAGAACATCAATAACCTGGGCCTAAATAGTCAATTACTACGGCATATTCCTGGCAGGGACGATTAATGCGAGTTATATTCATGTCTGTACATTTTAAAGAAAGGAGATACCGCTTTGCATGGATTACGAATCTAAAAAGTTGTTACATAGAAGTACAATCAAAATATGAAACTTGAAAACATGAATAAGGTAGATCCGTAAAGAAATATGGATCTTTGATGTCTTATACAACATTAAATAACACTTTCATGGACTCAATCGTATCCCAATTTATTGGGACATATCCGGTATTGGGGACCAACTTACCTGCAATTCTTCATTATCAGGACCCAAAACTTTCACTTTCTTCTTGTTCCTTATAAATTCAGATAGTCCTGAAACAATTGAGGCTGATAGATCTAGGATTTCCAGCTTAGCCAAACGATCAAGTGTCTTTCCTAGAGATCCGCATTCTACCAAGCACACTATAAACCCCAAGTATCGTAAGTTAATTAACTCATCCAGCCAGCATGGTGTATCTTCCTCTGGAAACTGAATGTGGTTTGAGAACACCGCTAACACCCGTAGAAAATTAAATGGAGAACATGTGACTGGCGCAACATAACCGAAGAAGAACAAAGAATGTAAGCTTGGGTAGTTGAGACACTGCAGCTGAGGTCCCTTTGCAAAGGAAGAAATGTGATTGAATCGATATGGCCGGTGCAGTGCCAAAAGGTGCACATGTGGGTTGTTTATATCAGTGTGTAGAGGATTATTATATTCATCGAAGGCATCCAACGAAGTAAGTTGCGTGACATGGGTAAATCCCTCTTCATTACACGTTTTGTTGCGATGAGCTTGCGAATTGATAATATAGTGCACAATAGGCTGCAGAATAATGCTACGGATTTGGTGATTAGCATTATTATGGTAATATGACCGGATAATACGCAACAAGCCCCTGTGCAGAAAAAACGATAACTTCATAATCAGTTGCTTATATATGCATTCAGGAAGCAAACATGGGAAGGTTATCTCCCTGCAATATTTTTTCAAAGAAAAGGGACCGAAAAAAAAGTATTTGAGGAATCCCTAATTAAACTCCAACAATTTTGACCCAAGCTGTGTTTCCCTCCCATGGTTAGGATCTTCTACTGTTGCATTTTACCATGCTTAGATATCTTATGTAACACATCCTTTTTAAAATGTAACTAAATGGAAACTCAGTAACATTATCTCTATTTTACCATTTGAAGGATTAGTTTCATCAAATATGTTTTAGAAACTAATATTATAAAGTACCTTTCGACAAGCTGTTCTAAGTAACTCTCGGCTATGTCATCCATTGTTATTGCCTCTTCATGTGGTATGATGCCTTCAACAATCCAAAGTTGGATTAGTGAATCAGCAAGTATTATGCTACCGCAAGGGAAGACAGTTGCCGTGTAGAGAATGCACGTCTTAAGAACCATTGGAAGTCCAGAATACCATTCGTCTCGATATGTCCAGGCCATAGGGTGTCTATCATCAAGTACGTAACTCAGCAACTGATTGCCTGAAAGCACTGGTTTTGTAGGTGAGCCAGCCCCAAAGAAATCAGTGGGATACTCTTCAGATTCCAGAAAACCTTTTGTCCCGAAGTTCTGTAATTTTAATCCATCTTGGTAATGTAAGGATGGGAGTTTATATTCTTCTTCTTCTTCTTCTCCTCCTCCTCCTCCTCCTCCTCCTCCTCTTTCTTCTTCCTCTTCATAATCACTATCTTCTTCTTCACTGGTTATCATCAACAACCGACTTCCATTGTTTCCATCAGAAAAAACAGTACTCACTACATCCCATAATTCCTTACAATTGTTGTCGACAACGATCAGACACCTTTTCTGGTACAAGTATTGACTGAGCCGAGACTCTATTTCATTATTAGAGGCATCCAATGAATTGGTGTCCCCTAGTTTCGATAACATCTTTCTCATGATGTCAATAGGTTCAAACAGGTAAGGCTTGCTATACGTAGGGTGAAATCGGATAGGCGGAAATAACCAAAAGCATGCTTCAAAGTGGTTCTTGACCTTAGCGCTACAAAATGAAAACAATACATCCGAAACAAAGTTAATAATTGATGCTTGTCATCCACAAAAATATTTCATTCTGAAATGTTTTCTTAATCAATTTTACATCCTTCGAGGAATGTTCCTCCTAACATTCATCCTAAATTTCGTAATAACTTTTACAGTTTAAGTTAATATTTACTAGATAAATGACTGCACCATGGCTGCTAAACTTTGACAGAAGTTTGTTAATTTTGTACTAAACATAAGTAGGAAAAAATGGTAAAAGAAATTGTTTGCTTAAAATTATGTTAAGACAAACAAATATTAATAAATTAAAGTTTGCTATACATAATATGGATGTTATATTTTTAACTTCAAATGACAAATGAAAAGATAAAATCCTAATTGGAGACAATGTTCTAAATAGCTAGCTATAGCTGCGCAATATCTTTTTTGGACCTTAAAAGTGATGATGTGATAATCGCTAATAGAACCTTAATTGGAGATCATAATAATTACATTCTTTATCATGATTTGTGATATCCATAATATCGGTGAAAAGTTAAAATTTAATTGACTCAACAGCTGTTAATTGTCCAAATAACAAGTAAGATTTAATATGCCAACAACAAGTCAAATTAAATTGACTCACTTCTGTATTTACGCTCAAATGCAGTGGAATCGGCTGATCCAGGTCCGAACCGTCTGATTCAACATGGAATAGGCCGATTCTCAAAGCCATGGATTACACCTTTCCCAATTTTTTTTAAAGTTAATGATAACCTTCCAGTTCTGATTGACTATCTTCATTCCTTTAAAGACTCGACAATATAATGAAACTAATTTAGCAAATGTGTTTTTTAAAAATTATCTAACAATGCATACACTAGTGTGAATTATCCTCTTTGTAATATATCTACCTATTAGTAGCCATCTAGACAACAAAATTTACTTTATATTAAAACGTGCATCTGATACTTGAACATATATACTTGGATGTTCGAACTTATGATGTGATGAATATTGTAAGTTTATAAGATTTAAAGAAGAACCTCTGATATATCTTCTCGGCAAGTACTGCTTTTGCAAACACTTTTCCTAGTACTTGTACCACAGAGCGTGTATGATGGCATTGATCAACCAGTCTCCGAAGAATGTTCTTATGGTGGTTTTCAAGGCCGAGAAGCCAAATGCTGTCATTGAGAAGAGATCGCCGAGCTGATTGGGTGATGTCTCTATCGCTAGGTACACCGAGATGTTCGATGTCGATCCATCCGACTTTTGATTTGATCTTCTGAATGTCAACCTTAAGCTTATGGAGAGCAAAAAAGTTTACGGGTTTTGAGTTTATGCCCTTGAAAATATCAGGAACGGTAGTGTCTACCACTTTGTTCATGAAGGTTAAGATAGCAATCTCGGTGCATTTGCCCACATCTTCACAATCCATTATTATGTGTTCCCAATTGGCTTGAGAAGTTAATAGGAAACGGTGGATCTGCTCCAACTTCTTTTGTAGGGACTGCAAATCCGAGGAAACACCGCTTAGTTTTGTTGCTTCGCTCTGGGCCGCAGCTTCTGATGATTGCATATCCTCAATTTTTCGTGATGCAAATTTCACACTTTCCGGAGCGGCCACTATTCTAAAATTCATAGCACTAGTTAAATCTTTTAGTAAGGGGTCTTTTGAATGAAGTAGTTGTAGAGGAGCTACTTATGAATGGTAATTATAGGGTAATAATCTGAAAACTGTCAATGGACCTTTCCGATTTGGGAGAGAGTATGTATTTGCTATTAGGTGTTGACTAATTAACGAGAGGGATGATGGGTATGTACGTAACTGACCTTTACATGTCTGAAATTTGCACATTCATATTCCTTTGAACTTAGACTTGTTCATATTATATTTTAACCCGTTAAATATTAATCTAGTTTAATTTATATCCAATATATCCTTATCAGTTAAGATAAACTGTAACAATATTAAAAGAATAAGTATCATATAAATTGATATCTTATATAATTTAATAAACAAATATTAAAAAAATAAGTATATTAAACACATATTTCATGCAATATCATAAAATATTAAAATAAAATTTTAGTAAATTATTAAATTAAATTTATATAAAATGTTGTAGTAATGAATTTCATGATAAATTGTTGGAAAAAAAGTTGTATAAAATATTGGAAGTACCTAGCGTGTTGCACCCAGTTTTTACCCAAATCAACTACCATTTAACATGCGCAAATACTGTAAAACTTGATATTTCAAACTGTATACTTCAATAATAGGTAATTTAAAATTTTAACAACCAGTGACTCTTGCAATTGGTCCCAAATTGGTTGCTATCCATTTTGCAACTTGCACTACTTGCCATATTGCTTGTACTTCCACCGGGACCACTGTTGTGTATTTTAGGTATAATTATTTTTGGTCTAATTCGTACACTTTTGCTTTAAATTTATAAACCTAAATACGCAAAGAAGATTGAATTGCAAGCACACAATCTATTTTTGTAGTAAGAAGGTATTGATCCAAAGACTAAGGCAATTGTATTTTCTATTTAAACTAAATTAAATCTAAATAAATGCAAATAAGTAAATGGGGTGGGTGGGTTTTGTTGCAAGTAAACTAATTTTGGGTTCAATACCGAAGTGGTTGGTTGTAACAAGAATTAAACTAAATGCTAATAAAAAGGAATTTGTGATCAAGATAACGAAGTCTAAGGGCTTTTGGTCAACAATCATTTGATCATTCTATTTCATTTTGGAGTTCTCTAAATTCATGTTATTGTCTTGATAGGGATTGGTTTCTCTACCTCCTAACATTACCTTTCATAATTTCATATCTTGACATTAATATACCTCCAGCCTAGGTCTGTCACTACCTATTTGGGTTCTTTAATTGAAGTCATCTACTATTACTAATTGGTACTGTATTTGGTAAATTCCCAATTAACGTATGTAATTGAACAATTGATTTCCCAACCCTTTCCATATCGAACCTTTGGTCCTATGTATCCGAGGTAGACTAGACTTGTTAGGACTAACCTATTATCCCTAAGGTGATTTGTGTACAATGAAAGAGTTTTATCTAACGATCCATAGAGACAGGAGGTACTGTCACTATCTCCGCAAGGGTAGGTTATCAAGAACACAATCATGCATGACTCACAAATATAAATTAGAACCAAATATCATACCAAAACAATCATAATAAAGAGAACATCTAAGTAAATAAACTAACACAAGTTCATGATACAACTTAAGTCCTTAGAGAGAAAATTAGCCTTTCATAGGTGCAATAACAACAACATCCATGATAGAAAATAAGAAATCTATACAAGTAAAATAAAGAAAATAACAAGAGAAATAGAGTACACCAATTTCCAAGTTACGCCTCAGTTCTTCCTTGCAAGCTTCTTGAGATCCGCCAAGTTTTTCAATCCTTTGTGCCTTTGATTTACTTGAGAGATGAGATGGATGGAGATGGTGATTAGGGTTTCAATAGAGTGGTATTCAAAGATGAGTCCCCAGATGGTTGCCTACTACCTTATATAACCAAATTCATAGTTTGAGAAATAATCAGGCGCAATCTAGAAGTGAATCAGGTGAAGATCTAGTAATAAATGCACAATATTTGCTAAAATTCAGGATGGTGTGGCCTAGGGTGTGGCCTGGGCAGGCCGCACAGGCGGCTGCACTGTGAAATGAGATGGAGGGTGTGCAGGTAAGGGAGACCGCACCTTCACCCGCAAAAGTCCTCTGACTTTTGGGGTGTATTCAGCTGAGGTGTGCGGCTAGGAGTGAGGGCAGGGGTGGCCGCATAGGGGGCCGCACCAATTGTGCTGCGCTCAATCTTCTGCACTTCTAAGAGGTGTGCGAGTCGACTAGGCCGCACAACCTCTCTGACTTGGTTATTTTTATTCCTTTTCGATCGAGGATTCTTCCAAAATGGATACGGTCACACCAAGTGCCCCAGAGACTGTTCCAAAGCTTGCAAATGCTCCAAAACTACAAATAAAATGAGAAAATGGCAGTAACTTGATTCTTGATGTATTTCTAAGCTAAATTACGCTAAATTAACCTAATTGCACGAAAATTGGTCAAGTTATCAATACAAAACCCTAAGCAAAAGTGTATATATTTTGTGCTTTTCAACCACTTGTTGTACTTTCAAAGGGACAACTTCTAGAATAATTTGAAAACAAGACCACTTCTCAAACTTGCAGTTATTTCCAAATAACTCCTGAAATTATGCAAAAAAAAAAAAATTGGAAATTAAATTTTTAAAATTAAATTTGTTTTTTATAATTTTTTTTTATTTTCTTTAATTATTAATATTTATATATGCATCTAGAACATATAGAATAATACTACACATACTGTAAAACAAATATATGCATACTATAAACAGAAGATGGACATTGAAAATTGAAATAAAACATTAATAATGTAAAACTAACACCTAAAACTATAAAACTAACATATACAAACTATAAAACATCAATACTAAAAAACTCGCAGATGTAAACTATAAAAGTAATAGATGCAAACTATAAAATATCAATACTATAAAACACATTGTTCAACAAAAATTGTTCACAAACATAAAATGCCACCGATAAAAAACACATTGTTCAACTGTAGCATATACAGACAATAACATTCAACACACAAAATACATCGTGTAGGGCACTAAGCGTTGCACTAAAGAAGGGGGGAATCAGATTCAGATATATGCTGATCCCTTAGTGCAATGGAGAGCATTCGAATCAGTACTGAGAACCTCATTCATTCCAGGATTTACACCTATTTTGGTGTAAAATGAGTAATAAGGCTAAGGAAAGGCTCATGTAAGGGTCATTGGTTGTTTGATTGGTTCTCATTTGATTTGGACATGATTTGGACAGTTATTTGGCATATGTGCATGTGCATATTAATCATGATATGCATTTATATTTCTAAAACATGTAAAAATGCATGAAACATGTCATTTATGTGATTTGGATTTGAGAAAATGTGTTTAAATATTATTCTTGTTTTTTATTTATAAAATTTATGTCAAGGGAGTATTTTGGTCATTTTAGGTTTTGGCTGAAGCTTGGATATGCTCAATTACTACTTGGAATTATAGATAATTGAATTTGGGTTCATTTGGAACTGGTTTGAGTCAATTTGGACTTAAAAATAAGAAGTTATGATTAAAAAAAAGACAAAAAAGGGCTTTTCTGTGAAGTTTTCACTAGTACAAAAAGTACATTCACTGACTGCTGAAATACCCCTATACCGACTGTTATAGCGGCGTCAGTAAAACCGGCGCCAGTGAAAGTTTCTTTTACTGACTCTTTAAAAACAGTCAGTACTGCTGGTCAACACTAACTCTTTGGCCAAAGCGTCAGTGTTGAGCACCAACACTGACTCTTTGGCAAAGCGTCAGTGTTGAGCACCAACACTGACTCTTTGGCAAAGCGTCAGTGTTGAGCACCAACACTGACTCTTTACCAAAGCGTCAGTGTTGAGCACCAACACTGACGCTTTGGCCAAAGAGTCAGTGTTGAGCACCAACACTGACGCTTTGGCCAAAGAGTCAGTGTTGGTGCTCAACACTGACGCTTTGCCAAAGAGTCAGTGTTAGTGCTCAACACTGACTGTTTGGCGAGAGAGTCAGTGTTGGTGCTCAACACTGACTGTTTTGCAAGAGAGTCAGTGTTGAGCACCAACACCGACTGTTTTTCAAAACAGTGGCATGGTTCTATTTAATTCTGGGCTAGCCTCCATATTTTTGCTAGCCATATATTACCATTCAACATTTATTGATATTAAAAAATTAATATGCCACAATCACAAACAAAAGACACCAAACAATTTAATTGCCATTAAAAATTATCAAATTACATGTTATCCAAATTACATGCCATATATCCACAAAACACACAAAAGACACCAAATTATCCAAGTTAATTGCCATCAAAAATCTATTTACTTGACTTAAATAAAAAATGCTTCTCTTTCTTGCAACCTATAACTAATATAAGGATAGTACCACCCGAGAAGAGATGACATTCAATTGACGAGGCCTATTCAACGTAATCAACCTCACATTGCCACTTCACCAAGTACAACCTACGGATAGCAATTAGTGAAAATTAGAATTTGTGCCATTAAATTTAATATAACAATGATAAAGTGTATGACAATATACCGTAGAAGTGTATTCACTCCATGCAAACTCACTCTGCAAATTATTCTTAAATTAATGCAAGCTCACCCATTAAGCAAAATTAAGAACATAAGCAATGTTGTTTTAGCAATTGAAAAGAAACATATTTAAAGTAGGACGAGAAGATCGAGATAGATCAATGGAAAGAAAACCAACCCAGATCTGAGTTTACTGCTGTCAGCCAATCTTTAAAAATTCATTCCGGACAATCTACAAAGTCAAATTTTTTGTTCTTTTTATAGAAATGTAAAGGAAAGTCTAAACTACATGCTTGCCAAGTTTCAGGATTTTAGTAATTTTCTAACTATTTTTAACAGATGCTTGACTGCAGGGGCAGATTGGTAAAAGATGCAGAGAACAGCATTTTTTTGGAGATTCAGAAAGCAAACTTTAAAAATAGCTAGTAAATCATAGAAAAATGCTACGAATGCAAAATTTGGGTCTAAAGTGTGTGTTTTTGAGTCCTCTATCTGACTGTTCATGTGGATTTTTGGTTTGGACTCCTGATCAGCCTGCACTGGCTGATCTGTCACAGAAGGTCATTTGGGGTTTTTGAGGTGCCAGTAGAATTTCAAGGGTCAAACTTTAAAGCATTTAGTGAACAAAAATATATGCTTGCCAATTATTCAATGTTATGAAAGGTTGAACTGAACCAGCATTATTTAACGCAAAGGTACAAGCTTTCCAATTATTCAATGTCATCAAGCAAAATCAGCAAGCAATTCACAAAGGTGCAGATTTAACTCAACATGAGTTTAGATTTCAAGCCTTACAAGGCACAACAGAGAAGCAAAAAGAAAAACGCAAGGAAGCTAAATATAGTCCAAAAACTAAAAGGAAAAGAAAATTAGCATACTTTCATCTGGAATAAGTTGAAGAATTTTGTGAAACCTCTCTTCATGTTCAAAGAGTTTTTGAGTAGAAATCCATTTCTCCTCGAAGTAATGCTTGAGAACATCTGCATAGGCTCTTCTGAAATAAATGATATACTGGTCTATGTTACTATTTTAGTTTAGGAAAGCTAAAAGTACCAAAAATTTGGTCTGATTTAGTGGTGCCATAATATTGATGCTGGTTACCAGGAGGTACCAAATAGATAGAAACATCCTTTTTGTGTGTGTATTTGGTCTGAAATTCTCTCATGGCTTCTCCCACACCTTCGCTTCTAGAAGAGCCCCAATTAACAGAACATAGCACCGACACAATTTCAGAAATGCAATCAAGCCTGACTCATGTTAAATGTGCATCAACCAAGTTAAAGTACCTTTAACATGAATTGACCCTATTTTTTTAATCAAAACGAACCTAAACCTGTAATTTAGACTCAATTGAACAATAAGAGCCTGAACGGCCAAGAACAAGGAGGCACACAATAAAAGAATCACATTGCATATGAACAGAAATTCTTGATATAACCAATTGCTGATCAACTTAGATGCCAATAATAATTTTCTGCAAGCAGTAAAGATACAGTCCCAGAGGAATCCTGGAATAGAACTTAGCACTAGACCAGTACGATACTAAAATGGATAAATAACCAACTTCCCTTTTCGAACAGTTTGACCAGCTTTTAGGGAGCTTACACAACACATAGTTAAATTAAAAAGAAATAAACTTACAAGATGAGGCACATTACGGTCAAAGCACATGCATGATTTTGCCCTTACACGAGGGTCCTTGTGCTTCAAAGAGGCCTCCAATTTCAGCAGCAAAATTGATTAGGGCTGCCTCAGCTGCCTCACACACATATTTCTTGTCTTGTGATGATCTAATAAGAAACAATTGTACCAGCTAGGGAAAGAGAAAAAACACAACAAAATGAGATAAATTTTAAAGAGATATAAAATATCAATGATACAAAACAAAATGAACAATTTAACCATCAACTTTATTAAGCCTATACCCAGCATGTTTCTCAATTGAGCGGCTGAGGCGCGCGATTTGGTATATTGAGCGGCTGAGGCGCAGGAGAGACGCGCACTGTGCGGCTGAGGCACGAGATACGCGAACTGTGCGGCTAAGCGGATTCTTTCCTTCTTCTTTTCCTTCGTGCAGGAGAGACGCGGCGGAGGCGATGAGAGATGGGTCGGGTCTGGCGGCTAGGTCTGGAGAGAGCGAGAGAGATGGAGCGGATCAAGATTTTTGTTTGGCGCTGAGAGAAATGCATCGCGGCTGATCGTAATTTTGAGTTACAAACCCGCGAAATGAAATTAACAGCGGTAAAAATCACCGACGGTTTCGCAAAAATAGTCAGTGTTTTTATCAACACTGACGGTTTCGCAAAAAAAGAGTCAGTGTTGCATATTAATACTGACTCTTTTTCACAAGAGTCAGTGTTGAAGCTAATACTGACTCTTTTTTAGAAGAGTCAGTGTTGGCTTAATAATTAAGAATAATAAGAGTAATTATTTAAGCAATTTCAACTTAAGAAGTAACTAAATATGGCATTTATACTTAAGAATATGGCCTTTATATTGCATGTTATAATTAAGAATATGGCCTTTATATTTATATTTTTATTTTCTTCAACATAAATTAAATTATCATATTATTTATTTATGTGCATACTTTCTTAACAACTAATCAAAATTTAAAAATATATTATAAATTTTGGAAGACTTAATTGTATTATAAAATATCCACAAATTACTTAATTGGATTCCCTTCTAAAATTTGTATTATATTATATATACATATATATACATATACATGTATTATATATGAGGAGGGTTCCAATGCCTCATTTTTTTCATACCTCATCATATCTCATATTTTATATTTTCGTTTTCAAAGTCCAAATTGTTGATCCAAACCGTTCAACAAAATATTTATACTAAAATATGCATGGAGATGAAATTTTATATTTTTTGGAATTTTTTTGCTATTTTTTAAGATAGGTACAAAATCCCTGTTTTTTGAACCGTTCAAAAAACAGTGATTTTCTACCCATCTTAAAAAATAGCAAAAAAATTCCAAAAAATATAAAATTTTATCCCTCTCCATATTTTAGTATGGATATCATGTTGAACGGTTCGGATCGACAATTTAGACTTTGAATATGAAGAAAATGAAGATATAAAATCACTACAACAAAACGTTTTTTCAGCGACCGGAAATTGCGACCGGGGATTTCGCCGGTAGCTGAAAGTGATTTTTCCGTTAAAAAAAAAAAAAAAAAACTTGGATAGGCGACCAGGAATTTCTGCGACCATAATTAGCGACCGGTCATTGCGCCGGTCGCAGAAAGTAATTTTTCCGAAAAAAAGAACAGGCGCCAAACCCGTTCTCTCTCGCGCCAAACCCTAACCCGCCCAGCCCTTTCGATCTCTCGCGCTCTCTCTCGCTGAAAAAAAAGAAAAGGCGCCGTCGCGCCACCAGCTCGCCAGACGGAGCCGCCCTCTTCCCTCTTCCCTCTTCTTTGACCCGCCCTGTTCCCTCTTCTCCCTGTCTCTCGCTCTCGCCAGAAACGCGAAAACGCTCAACCGCCACCTGTGCCCAACCGAAACCCTTCCTCTCTGCGCCAGTCAGCAGCCGCAGGACCTTCTTTGCTCGATTTTCTTCATACTGGTACAAGTTTTTCTCTTTCTAAGTTATGTTTGATTTGGGTAAAATAGTCATTAATGGCTGACTTAAAGCTTGAATGCGGGCATGAATTGATTATGTTGATATTGTCCATATTTCTAAATTTGTGAATTTGTGAATTTGTGAAATAATCGGTACTGGTAGATATACTGTTTGTGAAGTAATTTCTAAATTTCTGAACCCCTTACCTTTCTGAATTTTTGAAATTCTAAATTAAATAATTTCTGAATTTCTGAAATTCTTATTCCAAGTAAAGTCAAGACAATTATTTATGGGTCGATTTACACTTGCAGCAGCTATTTATAGACTTGCTATTTAGATTTAAATTGGGATAGAATTTATATTCAATTAGGAGCAGATTTTTATCATATAGTCAAGTATATAGCAGATTTTTTTCATATATAGCAGACTTTTATCATATTTTAGATGTCATTTAAGGAATAATTTTGATTTTAGATGTCTAGTTTTTGAATTTTGAAATTATTTCAAAGTATTTATTCGATGAAGATTAATTTTGGGGCAGCCAGATTTTAGGTGAAATCAGGTCATATATCAGATTTTTAGGTGAAATTAGGTCAAATTTTTAGGTGAAATCAGGTCAGATTTTTAGGAGACAGCCAGATTTTTGGGCAAATTATTTTTGGTTAGATTTTAATAGTATATCCAAATTTTGTAACATAAATCCAAATTATTTCAAAGTACTTGAAAGTAGTTAACCAATTGCTTAAATTATAGCAGCGCCTTTTGCTTAGTCTTTTTGTTTGTTGCTATCTCATAGGAAAAGGTGGAGTTGGAAGAAGAAGGATCGTCACGCCCTTCCCTTCCCTTCCCGATCTCAACGACTAGATTGAGGTATTGATCTGCGCCTCTCCTCTCCTCCTTGACTATTATTTTCATCTATGCCCTCTATTACTATATATGTATAGTCAAATATTTATATAGGAATAGTAAAGTTAGAATATATATAATAAGTTGGCTAAGATCCCTTCTTGACCTCCTGTGACAGATCAGCCAGTGCAGGCTGATCAAAAGTCCAAATCCAAAATCCACCTACACAGTTAGATAGAGGACAGAAAAACAAGTGGTTTAGAGCCGAAGTTTTCTCCATTTGGATTTTTGTGCTATTTTCTAACTATTTTCAAAGTTAGACTTTTCAAAAATAAAACAGCATACTATACAAAAATAAAACAGCATACTAGACATATGAATCACGTGGCTTCATATAAGATGTGAATATGAATCACGTGGCTTCCATTTTGATCAGCTTGTTATCTACCTATCTGTAATTTTTATTTTACCGTTTGGTCCCTGTAAAATCATCAGAAGGCAGTGCAGACAGCACAGGTTACATGCACTGTTTTATTCAGCATTTTCCAGATTCAAATGTCGAACTTTGAAAATTCATTAAAAATCGAAATAAAATCATAAAAATGTAAAACTTGTCTTGAACTTGTGTATTTTTGAGTCCTCTATTTGACGGTAAATTTAGATTTGCATTTGAGTCCCTGTTTTGGTCCAGATTTTCTGTTTTGTCAGTAGGGGTCAAATCAGCCCTTTTTGTTCCAGATTCAAATGTCGAACTTTGAAAATTCATTAAAAATCGAAATAAAATCATAAATTTGTGGTATAGACGAGCAAATTGTCTCTCTCTCGGGTCTGTCTCTCTCACGCCTCATCATCCTTTCTTTATAAGTAATTTTCTATTTCTTCCATCTCTATGATTTCTCTAAATTGCTTATTTGAGTTTCAATTGATGGGAATTTGGTTCATGGACTTTTTATGATAAAGAATTGATGGGAATCGGTGATGGTTTCATGCGTGGATAAGTTAAGATTGCCCTTTCACGTTTTTGTTGTTATATATAGGGTTTATATTCTTACTAGATTTTCGTTATTTGTTCAGTTGGAATTTCATTTTATATTCTTACCCTTTCACGTTTTTGTTGTTATATATAGGGTTTACATTCTTACCCTTTCATGTTTTTCTTGTTATATATAGGGTATAGGTGCACAAGGAAAAAGGCTGAAAGAGGTACATAATAAGCAGAAGGATTAGTTGTAGTCAGGCAAGATTTCTCACTCTCTTAATGAAATTGTAGTTATATTATTAATTGCGTAGTTATTAGTACAGTATTGTTTTATGATCCAACAAAACCGAAACATTTAGTATGCTTTTTAGGTCTACCCGTTCAAAATTAATCCAATAGGGATTAATTTTGAATAGTCCCCGTTTTGGGACTGCTCTTTGAATGCCATGTCTCATTTAGGATATGAAGAAATGTTTGTGGATTTAGTATTTAAGAAAGATTCGGTATCATTTTCCCTTATTGTTCCTACGAGTACGTATTGAAACATGTCTTGAATGAAGTGTTTCTAATGCGTACTCGGGGAACTAAGGGGAAATGCTGCCGAATTTTTCTTAAATACTAAATCTACAAATATTTCTTCATTACTGAGACATGGCATTCAAAGAGTGGGATAAGATTGTACACCGGCCATTTGTAAGCCCCAAAAGACTAACCACTTTGGACCTATTTATATTTAATATCACTATTTCATTGAAGTATGAAATTATAAGGAAGGCATAACTTGAAGTTCAATTTTGACCTCGTGTGCATTTAATTTTATGTAGACCCAATTCAGGCAAGGCAAGGCAAGGCCACCAGGAGACGTACTCTCTCTCTATCTGGTACGTATGTTTAAATTAATAGATTATGTAGCGTAGATGCCGCTTGTATGGCTGTATACAAGTCCTATTGCATGGATGATGCAACAATTGATTGTGATTTCAATTTTTAGATTGTGAGTTTCTTCCATGACTTGCTTTAGAGGGTCCGTTATCAATTGATGATATCTGGAGGGTCTAAAGTATAGATCTGGACCTTTTTTTTTGTTCGAGTCAAAATTTTCATTTGAATGGTAAAGTAATAAAATTTCTTGTTATTTTAAATTAAATAAACTTAGGTGTAGTTAGAAAGCATGAGTAATCAAGAATGTCATCTATTAATTGTTGCATTTAGGTCATGTTTATACAATGTCTTAATTATAAATGTGTATGTCATGATTAGGAGAAATGGAGGGTGATCGTAGTTGGATGTACGGTCCTCGTTACGTGAACAAGCGAATGAATCCCACATTTGTTAAGGGTGTTGAGGGGTTTTTAGAATATGCATTTGGTATTGAAGAAAATATAATAAGTGGCGATCGCATTAGGTGTCCATGTTTCAAGTGTGGGTGTACCCGATGGTTGGATAAGGAGAGTATCGGAAAACACCTGATGAAATCGGGATTTCGACCTTTTTATCAGAAATGGTTCATGCATGGTGAGCAATATAGCCAAGTGGAACAGAGCCAACCCGAACAGAGCCAACCCGAACATAGCCAACCCGAGGTGGAGTCGCCAAATGCTATGATGGACATGCTTCTTGATGCTGCAGGTCCGTCTTTTGAATGGACTGCGGACGAACCCCCGAATCAACAAGCTCAAGAGTTTTATAACATGATGAAAGCGGCAGATGAGCCGCTATGGGATGGTTGTGATAAGGAACATACTGTTCTTGCATGTGTTACTGAACTCCTCAGCATTAAAGCCGACTGCGGCATAACCAAGGAGGGATTCAATCGCATCGTATCGGCCGTGAAGAAGTGGCTTCCGAAAGAGAATAGGTTGCCTCCAAATCAATATCAATGCAAGAAATTGGTGAAAGGGTTGGGATTAAGCCACGTCAAGATCCATGCTTGTCCGAATGATTGCATGTTATACTACGGTGATGATAATATTTCTAAAGAGCAGTGTGATGTCTGTGGACATAATCGTTTCAAGCAAGGCAACCAGCAAAACACAACGAAACGTTTGCCGTATAAAGAAGTGCGGTATCTTCCAATCGGTCCGAGGTTGCTAAGGCTCTTTTTGACTTCTACAACCGCTGAACAAATGCGTTGGCATAAAGAAGGAAAGCGAGAAAAGGAAGGAGTCATGGTTCATCCTACTGATGGTGAATCATGGAAAGAGTTCAATCGTCTGAACCCAGATTTTGCAGCAGACCTTAGAAATGTCCGTCTTGGGTTATGTTCAGATGGTTTCTCTCCTTTCAATATGGGAGGTCGGTCTTACAGCAATTGGCCAGTATTTCTAGTCGTTTATAACCTTCCTCCAGCTCTGGTGATGCGTGACAGCAACATATTCCTGTCCCTGATGATACCAGGGCCCAATAGTCCCACTAGAAGCATAGACATCTACTTGCAGCCTCTCGTGGATGAGCTGAATAAATTGTGGAAGGATGGAGTGCTAGCATACGATAAATTCAAGAAACAAAATTTCACAATGAAGGCTGCCTTAATGGGGACTATTAGTGATTATCCGGCCCTAAGTATGCTCTCAGGATGGTCGACGAAGGGAAAACTAGGTTGTCATGTATGCATGGAAGACACAAAGGCTTTCCAACTTAAGGAGGGAGGAAAGACCTCATATTTTGATGATCACAGACGGATGTTGCCCCGTGATCATGAATTTCGATTTGAAAGAGATGCATTCAAGAAGGACACAATCGAGACTGATGGTCCCCCTCGACGCTTGAGTGGGCAAGAATTGTTTGATCGGGTCTCTTTGTTGGAGCAAGTCACATTTGGAACCAAAAATAAGAAGAACATTCCTGGTTTTGGTGAGACGCACAATTGGAAGAAGAGAAGTATATTTTGGGAGTTGCCATATTGGAAAGATCATCTGGTACGACACCACATAGATGTTATGCACCTAGAAATGAATTTCTTTAAAAATATATTCTTCACGTTACTCGATGTTAAAGGAAAGACAAAAGATAATGCAAAGGCTCGTCTCGATATGGCACAGCTATGCAGTCGTCCGCACTTGGAGCTGACGGTCAACGATAAGGGCAACATGGTAAAGCCACACGCAACCTACTGCTTGGACAAAAAACAGAGACAAGAAGTTTGCGAATGGGTTAGGAATTTGAAGTTTCCCGATGGGTATGCCTCTAATCTGTCGAATATCGTGTCTGTTGAGGATGCTTCATTCAGTGGGATGAAAAGTCATGACTGTCATATTTTTATGGAGCGGTTGTTACCTACAGCATTTCGAGATTTCCTTCCTAACCCAATATGGGAGGCATTAACAGAGGTTAGTAATTTTTTTAGAGAGCTATGCGCTCGGGAATTGGATCCGGTTTACATTGAGAAGCTTGAGAGGAGTATTATTGTCACAATGTGCAAGTTGGAGAAAATATTTCCGCCAGGCTTTTTTGACTCAATGGAACATTTAATTGTTCACACCGCTTACGAAGCACGAGTTTGTGGTCCCGTCTCATTTCGTTGGATGTATAAATTTGAAAGGTTGGCATTCTATTATTCGTAGTATATTCATTTCGATGTTATATATCATTTCAGATATATTTCATTTTTGAACTATGATATTGTAGATGCATAGGGCGTTTGAAGAGAAAGGTGACCAATAAGGCAAAAGTCGAGGGTTCAATCGTGGAGGCTTATATCGTTGAAGAGATGACAAACTTTATGTCTTTATATTTTGAAGATGAGGTAGTTACACGGTTGAATCGCCCAGAGCGATACGACGATGGTGGATTTGTCGATAATGACACACGACTTCCTGTTGTGAGTTACCCTGGACGTGCAACGGGTTCTATTCCTGTCAGAGATCTTACAGAGAAAGAGTTAAATGCGGCACACTATTACATAATGACAAACTGTCGCACCGAATTCGACCCTTTCATCGAGTGAGCTATCTTTACATATTCCAATTTCGACGGTCTATTTGAAAGGTTGTTCATCTTTTGTTTACTCTTTGACATATTGCAGGCAATTCGACGCTGAAATTAGAGCAAAAAAGCCAACAATAAGCGTATCAGGTCTCGATAGAACCCGTTCGAAAGAGTTTGGTATGTGGATACGTAACTTGGCGCTCAGTGGTAAGATTGCAGATTCAAGAATTGCTGAAATTGCACGTGGGCCAGTCACACGACGAGTTCAACGTTACAACATGTACGATGTGAACGGTTTCCGGTTTCACACTGAGTCATACGGGATAAACAAGAAAACAACAAATTACGGTGTTTGTGTTGAAGGGGAGAATTGGGAAGGCACATCAAGAGACTATTTCGGCATACTTGAAGAAATTATTCGGTTGGAGTATAGTGGCGTGAACAACCAGGTGTTCTTGTTCAAGTGTCGTTGGTTCGACACACATCGGGGGTTGCGGGTAGATAAGGAGCATGGTTTAGTGGAGATAAATCATACAAAGCTCCTTCAAAAGGACGAGCATTTCGTATTTCCCTGTCAAACAATTCAAGTGTATTACCTGCCTTATGCGTCATCGAAGCGAGAGAGACAAGAATGGTGGGTTACTATCAAGACAAAAGGGAAAAGAAAACCACTTATTTTGTTCAATGAAGATGCGTCTGCGGAAAACGCTCCACATTTGACCGAGTTCTTTCAGGAAGATGGTTCGCCAAAAGAATTTGTAGTGCGTGCTGCAGATGAACTGAATGACCCGAGTATTTTCGTTGATGGGGCTAATCCTGAGATTATAACCGAACAAGAATTACGAGGAAACAATCAAGAAAATAAAAGCAAAAAAAGGAAAAAGAAAAAAACAACGTAAATTGAAAGATTAGGTTAATATCTTTTGTTTTCTATATATATTAGGCTAATATTTTTGTATTTGTTTTTTTTTTCAGTTCTCTTGAGTTAAACTAATTATTTTTTATCATCTCAACTCTAGATATGGCACCAAGTCGAAAAGGGAAGGGAAAGGCACCGGTGGAAGAGGAAGGAGAGGCTAGTCAGAAAAATAGTCGCGGTCCAAATGCCTATATTGCGCCGGCGGTAGATCCGACTTTGCGACCAGTGATTTGGATAGGGGGTTACAAGTAATATTCATTTTTTTGTGTATTTTGTAAATATGCATTAATTGTAGTGCTTGTAATAATTATTCCTATTTGCAGGACTTTTGATGCAGGGCATCCAGAAAAAACGAAGCAAGTCGCGAAAGTTATTTCGCAGACAGTACGTCAGAATTATCCTGGCCCGTACTACAGATACACAGATTTCCCCAAGGATAACAAGGATGTTATCCAGGAAGAGTTTTTAGTAAGTAAATCATTCTCAAACAAAACCTCCAATAATTACTTCTTTTTTTTTAAGTTAACAAACGATATTAATTCTTAACTATACATTGCAGAAGCACTACCAGTTTCATCCGGATATACCTTTGACGGATGCATGGAGTGTATTTAGAAAGATAGCTGATGTAAGGCTTCAGGATATGCTGAATAAATGCAAAGCGGCAGCAAAAAAGTCGTACGGAGAGTCCATGCTCGAGTGGAAGGAGCGTGGGGCTGCTCCTCGCCCCTACGACGCCTGGATCCAGCCAGCGTACTGGCCCGGACTCGTCGATCATTGGTGCAGTGACGCTTTTGCTAGTCGGAGCCAGCGTAATGCAGAAAATAGGGCCAGTGCTGAAGGTGCAGGGGCTTCGACGGGCTCTGTGAACATGCTTGTTCACAAACAGCGCTTCGTAAGTTGTTTTCCATTAAATTAATTTATTTTCATTCGAATTGATTCTAATCGATCTAACTTTAATAATTTTTTTTTAAAAGAAATGATTTTTCAAATTCTTAACAGGAGCAAACACAAGGGCGCGAACCCAGATGGTCGGATGAGTTGTTCCAGCCTACTCATACGAGAAAGCTGACGGGGGAATACATTAATGTTAAGGCTAAAAACGCACAGGTAATAATACTTTTGAATCGTTTAGATTACACCAATTGGTTCCAGTTGTACATAACATTATTCTTATATTTTACAAAATTTGCAGCTAAAATATGAGAAAGCTATGACGGAGAAGTATGGAGCGGATCGAGGCACATGGCCTGCATACGACGCCGACCTCTGGTACTCTACGGGTGTTGATGATCAGAATTCCCACGGCGATAACTATGGTCTCGGTGCTCTAGGTAAAATAAAAATTCTTTGAAATTTTAAATTTATTATTTGTTTTGTCAGATAATACTAATTGTCTTACTTTTAATGTTTCAGGGAAGTCAAGAGGCATGTATCGCCCTGGTGGGTCTAGCAGTGCTCGATCGCACTCGTCACAGTCATATTCTTCTATGCCTCCATCGACGAATCTCACAGAAGAAGATGTTGAGAGGATATCTTCCCGACTACTTGCTAAGATGGAGGCTCAAATCGAGGCTCAGGTGGACGCTCGGTTGGAGGCTCGGTTCAGAGCTTCTTCGGTACGAAAGCCGATATTTAAGTGTATTTTAATTGTGAACTCTAAACCCTAAATCATAATTATCTAAAATACTTTCTTACAATCTCACAGGGAGGTTCGGGCTCACAGCCGGCCTCGATGCCCGCTCAGGATGTCGAGGATGATGACAGCGATGACGACGAGGGGCATTGGTCGGATGTTGGCGGTGATGGTACTGCTTAGGATTTATATATTTATATCTTGTTAGATGATACTGTTTATTGTTTGTGCTCCTACTGCTTATGTTATTCGGATATTTACATTTCATTAGATATACAGTTTCCTGATCTTTATATTTATATTTGTTTATGTTATGATGTACGTTGTATGCGATCGTTATGTTGTTTGTGTATCGTGATTTATGTTTGTGTTCTGATTTATGTTATACGTTGGTACGTGTGGTACCAATTAATTAAATGGTGCAAATATAAATAACAAAAAAAAATATCAAAAACCTAAAAGAAAGTATCTGCGACCGGAATATTTTATCAGAGACCGTTTTCTGAACGTTATTTTGGTCGCAGAAATAATATTATGACGTCAGGAAAAAACTTTCAGAGACCGTTTTTAAAACTTTCAGCGACCGGTATTGTCGTCGCAGAAACCTTTTTCTGACGTCATCAAAAAAAACAGCGACGAAAAAAAAAGGTCGCAGAAAATACTATCAGCGACCGGCTGACGTCATTCAGAGACCGTTGACGTCAGCAGATGATTATCTGCGACCATGCTTTCTGCGACCGTACTATCTGCGACCGGGATAAGCTATCAGCGACCGTATATACTTTCTGCGACCGGCGCCCATACTTTCAGCGACCGGATTTCCGGTCGCTGAAAGTTCTTCCTGCTGTAGTGAATATGAGGTATGATGAGGTATAAAAAAAATGAGGCATTGGAACCCTCCTCATTATATATACATATATTATGCATATATTATACATATATAATATATACATAGCCCATGCGGCGCATGCGGGCGCAAACCAAAATAAATTAATGTATTACATGTGTTCAATGAAATTTTCAAACCAAAATAATATATTTTTAATTATGATATTTGAAAAAAAAAATTAAGGAAAAAATGTAAAATAAAATGAAAAATGAAACAAACAAAAATATGAATAATAAATATAATTGTTAAATAAAATTCACCTAATACACATAAATTATTATTTTTAAATAAAATTCAACCCTAATAAATTATAAATACTGGAGCCAGACCCTCATCGTCTCTTCCCGGGAATTGAATTCCTTTTGATTTGAAGCTTTAGGAAAAGATGTCCAAAGCAAGCATGTTAGCATATACAGTTATTGTGATTGTGTTAATTATAAAGACATTTATAATCACATGTAAGTTCTCAAAATATTTTTAAACAATTGTTTCAGTGCACTTTATTTACACAGAACATGAGAACTACACTAAAATGAAGTCACTGTTTTTTCAAAATTTCAGTGGCATTAAAAAAAAAATCACCGACTGTTTTTAAAAAACAGTCCGTGTTGGCATTCAACACTGACTGTTTTAGAAAAAGAGTCAGTGTTGGTACTCAACACTGACTGTTTTTAAAAAGAGTCAGTGTTGAGTACCAACACTGACTGTTTTTAAAGAGTCAGTATTGCTACTCAACACTGACGCTTTACAAAGAGTCAGTGTTGAGCACCAACACTGACTCTTTTTCAAAAGAGTCAGTGTTAGTACTCAACACTGACTGTTTTTCAAAAGAGTCAGTGTTGAGTACCAACATTGACTGTTTCTTAAGAGTCAGTATTTCTACTCAACACTGACGCTTTACAAAGAATCAGTGTTGAGTACCAACACTGACTCTTTTGAAAAACAGTCAGTGTGGACTACCAACACTGACTGTTTCTAAAGAGTCAGTATTGCTACTCAACACTGACGCTTTACAAAGAGTCAGTGTTGAGTACCAACACTGACTCTTTAGAAAAAGAGTCAGTGTTGGTAGTCAACACTGACTGTTTTTCAAAAGAGTCAGTGTTGAGTACCAACACTGACTGTTTTTAAAGAGTCAGTATTGCTACTCAACACTGACGCTTTACAAAGAGTCAGTGTTGCGTACCAACACTGACTCTTTTTCAAAAGAGTCAGTGTTAGTACTCAACACTGACTGTTTTTCAAAAGAGTCAGTGTTGGTACTCAATACTGACTGTTTTTCAAAAGTGTCAGTGTTGAGTACCAACACTGACTGTTTTTAAAGCGTCAGAGTTGGTAATCAACACTGACGCTTGAAAAACAGTCAGTGTTGGTGTTCAACACTGACTCTTTTTTGAAAAACAGTCAGTGTTGATAACCAACACTGATTGTTTATAAAGCGTCAGTGTTGAACAACAACGCTGACTGTTATTTAATAAAAGAGTCAGTGTAGTGTGAGCAACACTGATGCTTTGCTTAAAATAATCGGTGATTAAGGGTCGGTGAAGGGGTTTTTTGTACTAGTGTTTTATGCTTCTAAGGACCTATTTGTAAGTTTTCAGGGACCTGGGAATGTGATTTGGGCATCTGACAGAGTTTGGAGTGCAATTTGGGCTTCCAAGGGCCTGTTTGAAAGGATTTTATGTTGCCAGGGACTTGTTTGTAAATTTCCAAGGGCTTGTCTGCATTGTATAAACAGAGGGGTTTAAGTGCACAAAAGGGCATCATTTAATGATTTCCAGGCTTTGAGATTAGTGTTGGCCTTCAGGATTTGGATATTAGGCCTTTGAGATGTGCACTGGCCACTGGATTTGGTCACTAGGCTTTAAGATTAGGATATTGGGCTTTGAGATGTGTGCAGAGGCTTGATTCTGGCATCTGGAATTTGAGATTTGGGCTTGGAGCGTTAATACATGTGCTAGGCCTTTAATCAGTGCGTTGGGCTTTGGATCTTTGATAGATGGGCCTTAAGATTAGTGCAAAACATGATTTGATGGTTTAGGCTTTGAGATTTGGACTCAATGCATTTAGATGCGCATTGGGCCTTTGAGGAGTGCACTGGGCCTCTAAATAGGTGTGCATAGGCTTGGATATTTGATATCTCGCAAACTTATCTATATTCCGACCTGTATTTTGTACCAAAAGCTGTGTTTAAAACTATTAAATCAGTCGTATTTCATTGAAATATCTATAGAATGTGGTATTGTTGCAAGTTTGTTCTTATTTTGTAGGAATTAGGCAAAATCGAGGAAGAATCTGAAATTCGAAAATTTTTACACGGTCCGTGTACCATCTTGTGAGGACCGTATCAACCTCGACTCAACCACAGACATGATCGCTGACTCGACCTTAGAAGGAACACAGGCACACGGCCCGTATAGGATTTCACACGGGCCGTGTCAGGCATTTTCGAAAACAGATCCAGAATTTGGATACAAGGTCTATTGAAGGAAGGTTTGCCAGAAAAGCTTATAAGCGGGATTTCTTGCACCAGAGTACTCATTCTAAAGCAGAGAAGCATTTTCTAGGGTTTGGGTTGGCAGCTATTGCTTGGAGGCGAAGTTGAGAAGCAAAAGACGCGAATTTTGTTTAAATATTTTAAATTTACAAAAATTAATCATGTCTTACCACATAATTCACCTATAAATTAGATTTAAGATTATAATTTACAATAGATGTCGAGAGAAGTGCAGTCCCATGTTACTTTCTCAAGTAATACTGATTTCGAGATGAATAGCCGAGGTTCACGGACCAATACATCATAGAGACAAATTTTGAGGTGATGCATGTTACTTTCTCATTAAATTTATCCAAGTAAAGACAAATGAATTTCGAGGTGAATGCATTATATCCGATGAACAAGTTAATATACTATACAAAAAATGGTACCCATCTTAAAATGTTGTTCAGAACAGAAAATTATTAATTAACATTCTCGCAAGGGGTAAACCCTTTCTCCTCATGTTAAGCCCACGGTAGAGAGAGAGAGAGAGAACGAGAGAGGATAGATTAATTTCTTGTTAATCAACGCTGTTGTTGGCCCGATTCATTTATTAATCGAAAATAAATAAATACAAGGACGGGTTTTTTTAACCCGTCCCAATAATCCCGTCCGCTAAATAAATTAACTAAACAGAAAAAAAATTAAAAACCAGAGACGATAAGATTATTCCCGTCCGACAGCAAACAAAAAAAAAAACATGGGTCGGTATAGATTGTCCCTTCCCAGAAGCAGATTTTTTTTTTTCAAGGACGGTTATTCCTTTCCATCCCAGGTTTTAATCTGCTATTGTAGGAGAAGTGATATGGCGCTGCTATTTTAGATGTGCAGAGATATCAAGGAGAAAAAAATTGGTGAATAAAGTGAAAGGGATATGGAAGAAATTGAAAGGAGTAAGAAGAATTAGAAAAGGTATTAATTTAAGAAATCTGGAAGTAGTAAATGTGTGCTTTGTAGGTCGAGACTAGCATCGCATTAATGGCTTTGTAGTTTACTTCCTGTCACAAAATGAAATATCACGAAATATTATACAATATATTGTTGGATATTTGGGTAGCAAATAAATGTTTTAAATTTACAAAAATTAATCATGTCTTACCACATAATTCACCTATAAATTAGATTTAACATTATAATTTACAATAGATGTCGAGAGAAGTGCAGTCCCATGTTACTTTCTCAAGTAATACTGATTTCGAGATGAATAGCCGAGGTTCACGGGCCAATACATCATAGAGACAAATTTTGAGGTGATGCATGTTACTTTCTCATCAAATTTATCCAAGTAAAGACAAATGAATTTCGAGGTGAATGCATTATATCCGGTGAACAAGTTAATATACTATACAAAAAATGGTACCCATCTTAAAATGTTGTTCAGATAGAAAATTATTAATTAACATTTTCGCAAGGGGTATACCCTTTTTCCCATGTTAAGCCCACGGTAGAGAAATAGAGAGAGAGAACGAGAGAGGATATATTAATTCTTTGTTTATCAACCCTCTTCTTGACCCGATTCTTTTATTAATCGAAAATAAATAAATAAAATATCGCGAAACGGGATAGTTTTGAAAGAAATTCGATATGTAGGGTTGTTTTATCCCATTCTACAGGACGGATCATTTTATCCCGTCCCAATAATCATGCCCGCTAATTAAATAAACTAAACAGAAAAAATTAAAAACCCAAGACGATAAAATTATTCCCGTCCGACAGCAAACAAAAAAGAACAAAAAACACGGGGCGGTATATACTGTCCTGTCCCCGAGCAGATCTTTTTTTTTATTAGAGGACGGTTTATTCCTTTCCGTCCCAGGTTTTAATCAGCTATTTTAGGAGAAGTAAAACATGGCATTAATGGCTTTGTATTAATTTTAGAAATCAGGAAGCAGTAAATGTGTGCTTAATTTGTAGTTTACTTTCTGTCACACCACCATTAAAAGCTGCGGGGTTTGAAGTAGTTTGGACAAAGTCAAGATTTTAATGGTGTTTTTGTGACAAAATCCAAGTGAATAGACTTCACATGACTTAAAAAAAATTTCGCTGGCCTTATAATATTTTATACTGGCGCTATAAAACTTTCTTCAATTACGTGTTAAATTTTAAATCAAATAAATTTTCCACCTGTTCAATACCGGTATGTTACAAATTTTTTCCCTTACAATATGGTCAGTCCTCTAAACATACCTAAGTCAAGAATGGTCGTGTTTGAACACATGGACATTACAATTGATGTAATTTTGATAGCTTAACACTTTAATCTCTAATCTCAATACAATTTGGTCGCAAGCTCATAATCTTATCATTTAGTAATTTGGATATCGAACCACAGAGAGAAATTGTAAGTACTGGTTTACCGGTTTTCAATAATCTAGACAATCAAATATTGAGTGATTTTTTTTTAACTAAATTCTAAAAATGTGAGATGAATTAACTAAATGCATGATGAATTATAAACTAATACAGACTAAATTCCAGGACCTCAGTCTGAATTCCAGATTGAATGCAGGGCAAATTATCTGAATGCAACTTAAATTAACAAAATGCAGATTAAATTTCAGAAATAGTAAATGATGAGAGAAATTAAAGGAAATGAATATCTAGGATTATGGTTTCACTATGATACTTTTAATTATGTATTTCTAATTGTTTTTCTAATAATTGGGTTGTAATTGCTGAGGTGTTATCCTAAGGTAAATGCTTATCCACTTTCGTGGCTTCGCATCGTATCTAGATTAAATAGGTTTCCTACGTTCGTGACTTACCAGTTTTAATATAAACCCATTAAGCTATTTGATAACTCATGTTTTTCTCCAAAATCCTTTTGGACTACTTCGTAGCTCCGAGTACTTAAGTTTTTTTTATGTTTTTCAAGCAATTTAATTTCTCCTTTCGGTCCATCATCAAATTTACCTAGTATTGTTTGCATACCTATCACTATTTCAAAAAATACTTATAATATAAATTTCTTCTTTTGGTCTCAATTTCTTATTTACCTAGTATTGTTTGCATACCTATCACTATTTCAAAAAATACTTCTAATATAAATTTTTCCTTTCGGTCTCAATGTCTTATTAGCGGATCCCTTCATAAAATAAGAAATAACTAAACAAACCATTCAAGCATGTATAAACAATTCAACATCACAACCACAAATAAATTCAAACAACTAAATTAACATAACTAAAGTATCAAGTTACACCCATATTCATAGATAAAATGTTTAGCCAAGTATACTTTCAATACAAGTACAAGTCATATTTGATTTCATGAAAATCAGAAAATAAAAATAAAAGAAGAAGAAGAATAAAGACTCCCTTAAATCAAATATGACTCTAGCTTCCTTCGGTTTGTCTCTGGCCGAACTCCCCTTTCTTTGATTATCTCTCGCCGAATTCTCCAAAATATTCAAAGTGTCTCAATAAGAAAATGCTAAAAATCCCCCGGTATCTCATTTCTGTCCAGAGGCGAGTATATATCAGGTTTTTTTCCTAAATGAACTTTGGTAAGAAAATAAATGCTCACGTGATACGCCAGCCAATCAAATTAACCTTTAACTTGCCGAATCAAATAATTGGCTCTATTCATGCTTTAATTGGCAATTGAATTGGTAAGAAATATGCGCCATCAAAGTGAATTGTTAAAAAAATATGCACCAGCGCCAAATATGATTAATTGGTAAGATTTGATGCGGCAGCCAAATGAAATGCATTAATTGACAGCAATAGCCAAGATATTATAGATTCATTTGTTTTTTCATTTGGCTTGATATTCTTGATCTTCTGTGCACATGCAGATTGTGCGGTTTCGTGCTCCAATTCTGCAATAATTAACAACTTATGTAGGATCTTGTGTCTCGACTAACATTAATTAAAACTGAACGAAATGATAAATAAAATATAATAAAATATAATACTTAAGATAAATTTTGAGCTCAACCGTATGTCAAATAATGCACTAAGGCATCTTGGAGTCGGGACAATGGTCATGATCTTATTCTCCACATCCACCACGCTTCCACTGCTCCTTTCCGATAAGTTAACATCACCAAGTAGTAATCACGTGTTTTTTGTATCATTAGAAATCAACTTTTTCATTGACAATAGAAGCATACTCATTTTAAGTATAAAGTTATTTAATATAAGATCAGATATGCGGTATGAAAATGTCATTAGTAATATACATGTATATATGTGTTACACTTCAAGACAATCTGCCATATATTTCTACGTAAGGTGTGTGCACATTACATACATTATCTATAAAAAGATAAATAAAATCACATTTATTTCATAAGCAAAAGAGTTTTTACAAATGATCACAGCCGACATGGCTAGTAACACAACACTGCCATGCCGACTCAATGTATCAATATAGAATTATGGAAACAAAAACTAAACAAGATGTGCTAATTTATCAATAATATGTCTTCCCGCTTAGTCTCACTCTTGTCCTTGCTCGAATCCTTCCTATTCATTACCTGGAATCCACGTAAAAGTAGAACGGGTGAGAGATAATACCTTCTCTTAGTCCGAAATTTAGTTATAGCCCAGAGCTTATAAGACATTTACTTATATTCACAAATATGATAAGAAAATAAATAAAATGCGTATGCTTCTTCTAATTCAATGCATATCCTAGCATTACTTACTACTTTCATTTATTTAGAGAAAAATCTGTTAATCTTGTTCGTTTGCCTCACTAGACGGTGAATTCATATGCCGCTAGGTCTTGGCGTGATAGGACCGCTTCCACCTGCAATCACGTCCGTGAAAGGACTGCTTGCGCCTACGATCACGTCCGTGAAGGGACCGCGTCAGCCTACAATCACATCCGTGACAGGACCACTTTCACTTACAGTCACATTAATGAGGGGTCCAATGGAACACTAGACCCAATGTATACATCCCAATATGCAAGCATATTGGCCCTTGTTCAATTATCATATTCGTTTCTTTTCAAAACACATTTATTCAATCACACAGTTCATGCCATGGTCAACACATCCTGTTCATGCAAGTCCATTGGTCAATATATGAATCCTATCATTTCATGGAAATTATTTGTGTCTGCTCAAGTCATACGAATGGTTCGAAAATCAACATGCATAAAT
Organism: Carex rostrata; assembly: GCA_964058875.1. NCBI lineage: Eukaryota > Viridiplantae > Streptophyta > Magnoliopsida > Poales > Cyperaceae > Carex > Carex rostrata. The sequence continues at coordinate 1,300,580 of CAXKVT010000049.1, read as the reverse complement.
CCAATTAATGCAACAATAACAAGCAGTTGAATGACAATAGGAAAGTAAAATGGTTTTATAAAATCTAGGAAACCCGCACCTGTTACCGTTTGTCGATCTTCTTGTCTTCTAGTACTTTAGAATTCGAACCTAAGTCACATAAATACTACTTCTAATTAATATTGTTTCATGACAGTACTTATCCGTTGTTCACACAAAAGCATATGTACAAAGTTTCAGTACAGTAAAATGTACCTTTTAAACCTTGGTTACACCTTTCGATTCAGATTTCAAGTGCACAATCCTATCGAGCAGTATATTTAGGTATCGATTCAAGGGACGGTTCAAGTATTAACCAGACTCTACTTAAGTTAATTGAAGACTAGAAGTGAGAAAAGTTGGTTTGGGTATTTATGTTTCCTAAATAGTTCAACAACAGTAATTAACTGGAAGGAAAAAAATAAACTTGGTTAAATCAATAATAAAAAGGCGTTTCCAGGGTTTCAGACTCATCTCAGTTCTGCCTCTCAATCCCTGACACGGGCCGTGTAGTTTCTGTGATTTGCACATTACAAATTCTAATTAATAACCTTCCTAAAATTGTAGATCTCGTTGTCATCTTTTCAGCAAGTTTTTATTTGCCTAAGACGGAGTTCGTATGACCAAGATATGGTCAAAATACGAAAAGATGTCGAAAGCTGCTGTCTGCTTTCCGCGCGGCCCACTTGGAGTCTGTGCGGCCCGCGTGGAGTCTGCGCGGCCCGCGTCCTGCCTCTGTTTCTGCTGTGAACCAAACTTCAAATGGGCATAACTCATTATCCGTAACTCCGTTTTTAGTGTTCTACCACTTTTCGAAAAACTTGCGAGAAGATCTATAATTTGCTACATTTTCTGAAATTTAAATAGACTTTGGCATTAACTTGATTCTTGGTATAATTATAAGCTAAATTAAACTAAATTAACCTAAATGCATGAAAATTGGTCAAGTTATTGATATAAACCCTAGGCAAAAATATACATAATTGGTGCTCATCATCTGTATTTTCTGAAGTTCTTTAATACTATTTATCATCATATATAGTCGCAGATTATTGGACTTCTTCTAAATTTTAAACGAGTTAAATCTTTTGATATTTTAATACTATTATGTAATTAAAGACAAATAATAAAAAGAAACCAAAAAAGTAATCAAAGTAAGTTTGAAACTCTGTTCCGGATTATTTTCATATTTACTTATTATATATTTTTTAGAATTATAAATAAATTAATCATATCAATATAAACCTTAATAAGAATCCGAAACTTATTAATTACTTATAAGTTCATAAGAATCCGAAAGCTTTGATTGAAGGAACATGTGATAAATTCGTTTCTAAACTTTAATCATCTAGTAATAGAAATAAAGATAATAATAATTGTATCTGATGTCAATTAAAAATAAATAAATGAAATATCAGAGTCTTTGATCTATTACAATTAAAATAATTGTATCCGGTAATAGGGCAGTAGAATATATATAATAGAAACAAATTTCACTTTTCTTATTTAAAACAACCATAACAAAATAAAATCCATGCATGGCCGAACTCCATTTTATCAAATAATGAAATAAATTTACTTTAAATAAAAGTTTAATATAAATTCTATAACAGTACAAGATTTGAAATAATATAAGAATAACATAGAAGAACAAAATATATAAGAAAGAAAAGAATTATACACACAATAAACTATAATTTCTTCAAGATTATTAATTACTATTTATCTGAAAAAAAACCCGTGCAGTCAAAACAATTTAATTGATTAATTGCTTCTTGACTCTTAAAGAACGCGCATGCTTGCATCCAATTGAATTATGCAGATTCCTAGTTTCAACATTCAAGAAGACCGTCCATCCATACAGTCAAAGAAACTCTTAATTTTAATAAAAACCCATGCCATTAAAGCCCAGTCTTAATCGAATTGGATCTGGTGTGGCCATCGTTTACGCACCGCATATCACTCATTGAGCAGTTTAGAATTTTTATATTGCTAATTGAAATGGAAGACAAATTGATAAAGCAGTAACATCAATTATTCCAAGTGAAGTATATACTATGGTTTATTTGTTTAATTCATAGAGTAGGATAGTGCGATAAAAAACACACATGAATAAAAACGAAACGAAACTAAATGAATCTAAACAAAACAAAAAATAATAAGCTAACAATGGGAACCCGAAGAGGTTGGATTAATTTATCCCACATACTATAGGAAAGAAAAAGTTCAGAGCTGTCTGACATGACGAACAATCGCAGTTCTAATAGTTACAACAGTCAGTTCCCGAGACTCCAACAGTTAGAATGCCTGGTGTAGAATGCATGGATGTTAAGCTCAATAATATCCCCATTGCTTTGTTGTTCCAGCAACTTTTTGTATATGATGCCTTCTGCCAGAAGTAACTCTCCGGTCCCTCCAACAATGGCCCACTCACCATTTTCTACAACAGGCCCCAGCACCTGAAGTGACGACCCGTTGAACCTATACCATGCATAATATATGAAAGAATGTATAGGTTAAATCATCCGTTGTTAACAGATATCACATCCAATTGATGCAGTCACAAATATAGAAGTTGAAAATATATATATTATGGAAATTTCATCTCATTACGATGAGCTCCAAGTTTTTAATTAACTTGCATACACACCTGTTGTCGTTAAACACAATGCTGAAAGCATTGTACCAGTTCCGAGTAGTAATTCCAGCCTGGATATGCAGACCCCGTGCATATGCAATGACCTTCGCGTTGGGGCTGACTCCATCATACAAGGACCAATCATTAACGAAGGTCCATCCAAATGCATTATCAAGTTTTGGGTCTACAATTATTGATTGGTTATGGTTTGGTCCGACATATGTGCGGTGCAAGTACAAGTGGATGTGAAGTTCATTTTGCTGGTGTGCATTAGGAACAGGGGCAATGCGGAAAGTGGGTTCAACCATGGATATAGAACTGTTGGTACAAGGTGTGAATCTAGATTTGAAGTTTCCCAGTCTGTGTTCACAGAAGTGGGAGGAGGGTGATGGGTATTTATATATTAATTTAATTTTGGTGATGCCACAGTACTCTAGTTCATCTTTCACGTGTTCTTATCTAAAACAGCGCATTAATCAATGGCTTTAATTTAGACTATCGGTTGTGCATAATTAAATAGGTTAGCTAAGCATATTGTAAAAAAAATAGAATTATCTGTACTCCATATTATAAATGCTGGTAAAATATTTATTTTATAGAACTTAAGGCCAATAAATAAGAAGTAATTCAAAACCTCCCAAGAGACAACCGACGTTTCATTTATTTTAGTACTGGACTCTCAGCTTCAGTACTAGAGCTCTCCATATGTTGTTTAAACTGTTATGGACTTAAATGGAAAATGGCGTGAAATATAAGAATTTGGATTTAAGAGATTGAAATTGGGGTAAAATTGAGGAACATAGTAAATAAATTAATAAGAGTTCTGTCGAGTTCATTACAAGCGTGCATCACTTCTCTTCATTACGATATTGAGCGCTGAGAATTTTTTTTCTCCTTATACCAATTATACCCTTATTTAGTTCCCTCTTCTTTAAACTGAATTATGCTTATAAATTGCAGTTTAGTAAAAAAATTAATTTGTTTTACATAGAATGGTTAGCCTTGTTTACTTTTATAGAAATGTCATTTTAGAAATGCAATTTTTGCAACTTCCACCATGTAATCAAGCAATATATTCTTATTTATAAATAATTTATTATAATGTACAAACCTTTTTTCTAAATTAATAATTCATGGGTTATTTAACTCTAGTGTTATAATGTTTGTCAGATATCAAATTCTTTTTAATGTGAACTTGTTGGATGTGATCGTATTACGAAATGTTTTAAATATAAAATCACCACACAACATACAAAAATAACAAAATAAGTGAATGCTATTATAAATATTACTAAAAGTATAATTTGGTTAGGTTTTTGCCAAAACTTAAAACTTAGGGCACTAGATATAAAAAATTGCGAAATCTACAAATATCGAGGAAACTTGCATGTGACTCAAGTAAATAGAAAATTCGAAAGTGTAAATGAAAATTCTGAAAAGAATGAAACATATTGAATAAGAAATTCAGTTCAAATAAAACGATTGATAGAATTAATAAAGTGAGTGTACTTGAGCCGTTGAACTTTTATTAAATTTTAATATGTAAATTAGCAAAAACATAAAATGAAATAATGTTATGACCTCCAAAAGTTGTCTCATAAACAAGACAGATATTAGATATCAACGTTAGGCACCTTTGTTCCTTCCTATCTCATTAAAAGAGAATAAACAATTTGATATATGAAAACATTTGCCAAACTTGTTAGAAAGATATAACTTTTTTTTTTTACAAGATTTTACACATCTAATTTTTTATTTCCGTTTCTCTTTCTAGTTTTCGCATGAACAACTTATCATTTATAATGTATTAATTAGAATAAAATTTCTATATCAAACTAAATTCTTTGTAATGGTATGGAATAAACTCAAAATGGAAAAGTATCTCATTTAGTAGCAACAATTAAGATATTTCCATCAAAGCATTACTTTTTCACAGATCTTGGCAAATATATAAAGAATCTTGATTAGGGGCAAAACTGATATAAAGAAAAAAAATTCTCTAAGCGCTCAATCATTCTCTCAAAATAGTGCCCTCGTTTTTTTAATGTTTACCGTTTGTATTATAAATAAGAAAAAAGTTAAAAAGTTATTTACAGCATCTCCTAAACGAAGAAATTTGCAGAAAAAAAAAACCCTAATTAGCAAATCCTTTTAGGACAGTCCCTTTATACTCGTACACCCAAAGTCTGATCCTAGAAGTTCAGAACTTCAGACTATGCACGCAGACAATATTATTGAGTTATTGGCCTTAACACTCGGGTGAACCCTCCATTATTTACTTATTTTTGCTATATGTTCAAATTTCTTATAAGAATACATGTTTCCAAGAGTATGTCTAGATCCAAGACACAAGTACATTTTTTTTTCATAAGAATAATTTAATAGTAAAATGTAGCATACCAATATTTTTGTAAAAGCCATACTCAGATTGATCTTGTGGCACACGTTGAACAGTTTGGACTGTTTATTACTGCTAATTGAAATGGAAGAGAAACTGATCAAGCGCAAACATTAATTATTCCTAACCAGTCAAGTGTAAACTCCGGTTTTTTTGTTTTTGTCGACCCATTTAAAAGAGTAGGATACTGAGATTCAAACAGATGAAATTGTAACAAAACAAAATTAAGCAAAACAAAAAAGAACAAACAAACAATGGGAAGCAAAGGTTGTAGGATTAATTTATTCCCACCTACTATGGACTCCAAATGTTTGGAGCTGTCGGACATGACGAACAATCTCAGCTCTACCAGTTATAACAAGTTACTCCCTGAGACTCCAACAGTTAGAACCAGTTTGCACTGGGGAGTAGAACGCGTGGATGTCAAGCTCCATAATATACGCATCGCTTGGTTGTTCCAGGATCTTTTTGTATATGACACCTCGTGCTAGAGGGAAATATCCGGTCCCTCCGACAATGGCCCAGTCAAACTTTTCTGCAGCAGGCCCCATCACCTGAAATGTCGACCCCTTGAACCTGTTTGATATGTCATGGAGCATTTATTGGTTAGAAAGTTACACTAAGAAATTTCCCCATCTAGATTTCGAACCTCCCACATGGAGAACATTGCCTTTGCCACTAGACCAAAGACTAATTCTCAGTTACACTTGCTACTTGTCCGTCCAAACTAAAATCATGCTTTGTTACCACACATCACATCCAACTGATGAGGTCAATATATATAAAATGATGAGAGATCAAGTTACAACAATTTTTTAGTTATAACAAATTACAATAACCATTTTTTTCATTTTCAAAGTTCAAATCGTCGATCCAAACCATTAGATATGATCTCTACAATAAAATGTACTTGGAGACCAAATTTTACATTTTTAAAATTTTTTTTACTATTTATTAAGATGGGTACAAAAACTAGTCAAATTCATACCATTGAATTTTGTACCCATCATAATAAATAGTAAAAAAATTCCAAAAAATGTAAAATTTGGTCTCCAATTACATTTTATTGTAGAGATCACATCTAATGATTTGGATGAACGATTTGGACCTTAAAAATATAGAAAATAATTTTTGTAACTTGATCCCTCCTCGTATAAAATATAAACGTTGAAATTATATAAACTCAAAATTTTAAAATTTTATCTCATGCAGATGAGCTCGAGTATCTAAGTTTATAATTAACTGTTGCATGTACCTGTCATCCTTGAACACAATGCTGAATGAATTGTACCAGTTCGGAGTTGTAATTCCAGCCTGCATTTGCAGGCCTTGTGCACGTGCAATGACCTTCGCATTGGGGCCGACTCCATCGTACAAGGGCCAATCAATAACGGTGGTCTGACCAACTGCAGTACGGTGAACCGAGTCTAGTATTATCGATTGGTTATTATTTGGCCCCAGGTACGAGTTTTGCAAGTATAACTGGAAGTAAAGTTCATTTCGCTGGTGTGCATTGGAAACAGGAGCGATTCTGAAAGTGGGTTTATCCATGGTGTATAAGATTGTTGGTACAAGGAGAGAACCTAGATTTTAATTATTCTGTCTGTTGACAGATATGAGAGGAGAGCGAGGGATATTTATAACACTCTCTGCATAAATTAATTTTGAGGAGAGAGGGATTTTTTCTGTCTCGAATCTAATACAACATTAATTAATCAAACAGTTTTCACTCCTGGGTATCGGTTGCGCTGAATTAAATAGGTCCACAAATCATATTATCAAAAATTAGAATTTATAGTATTCAAAATTATTAATTCCGGGAAAATATTTATTTAGAACACTGGGCTATTAGCTTCCAAGATACGACGGAGGCCTCATTTATTTTAGCACTGGGCTATTGGATTTGGTCGTAGAATTTTTTATTTGTGATTTAAACGAGGGAAAACTAGGGCTGGGCAAAAAAGCTCGAACTCGTAACTCGCTCATTTACAGCTCGTTTAACTCAGCTCATTTACAGCTCAGCTCATTTACAACTCGAGTTGGCCAACTCGTTTAATAAATGAGCCGAGTTCGAGTTGGCCCCAACTCGCTCATTTATAACTCGAGTTGCAAATTATTGGTCACAATAAATTCCAAAATAATCAAACCCGAATCTCTAGACTGTTATTTGTGCTTTGAGATTCGCGCAAAATATGTTTGAACTTGTGTTGTAATACTATCATTGGTTAAACGAGTTGTGAGCCAACTCGAGTTGATAAACGAGTTGTGAGCCAACTCGAGTTGATAAACGAGTTGTGAGCCAACTCGAGTTGATAACGAGCCGAGTTCGAGTTGGCTCTACAACTCGTTATTACCATCTCAACTCGAGTTGGCTCGCTCGTTTATTAAACGAGCCGAGTTCGAGTTGGGGGTAACTCGCTCAAACTCGACTCATTTACAGCCCTAGGGCAAACCCAATTTCACTTCTTCAAGAAACACACAGAAATATTGTAGTTATTTGGAGCGTTTTCAATTTTTCTATATCTCCTATATACTTTTGATCCAACTTCCAATTATTAGTATATAAACAGGTATTCATTCAATTTGAAATTAGTTTATCTTGTCATTACTTTAACATTAGTTCCATTTTGATACAATTTGATACAGGTGTGTGTGGATCACTATTAGAATCTGCACTATATGCGTTGGTATTTGATCGCATTTCGGTGTGTGTGGATCGCATTTCGGTGGCTGCGTCGGCACAAAAAATGTCAAAATAGTGACACAAAAAGACTAAAGCATACTCATGTATTTAAGCATCTAACATGACATAAAATTTTCCGTGATTTTTAATTAATTTTCTTCTTCAATAATGGAATTAAAAACAGATAGAAACACACACGGGAATATGCAAGATAAATTCAAAATATGAGAAATTTTTTTCCGTGGGCATGTTTCCGAATTATATGTCAAGTTAATTGTGTTGTTTTCATATCCGTCCACTATTAAACAAAAGACATTCACCGACGCCACATACCATCAGTTTTTGTAAGAAGCAAATGGTGTTTGTAATCAGAGACGACGGATGCCTCTGTTGGTGTAAATGGGCAACACTACACCATCAGTTAATTGAGAAAAGGTTCTTGTACACTGTCTTTTGTCTACCATCTGTCCACTGGGTTATCTATTCTTAGTTCAACTGTCTTCAACTTCCGTTACCGACTTTCTAGCTGTCATATTCTCGTATTTAAACATGCCTCCGCTACCGACTTTTTTTTTTTTTTATTTATTTCCCAAATTTCAGATCTGATCAGATTTAGCTCGCAATTGCCTTCCTCTTTCGTCGCGACGTAAGATTCAGATCGCGATTCGCAATTGCCTTCCTCTTTCGTCGCGACGTAAGATTCAGACCGCGATTTGCGATTGCCTTCTTCTTTCATTCAAACGATTTCTGAGTTCTTCGCGATTGCATTCCGTAGTTCGAAACTAATTGAATTGCGTGAATTGAACTAGTTTCAGGCGTTTAAGAGACGTCTTGCTTGGCCAAGTCTATTGCATCATCACCTCTCAAGGTAATTAAATGCACTTCTTTTCTCTTTTGATCAAACCGATTTTGAATTTTGATTTTCCTAATTAATGCATAGGTGACAAACGAAGAGGAGCAGCAGCCTTAATCATTGATTTTCCTTCATCAATTTGTTGTTTGTTTTACTTTTGCTCTTCACGAATTTTCGAGTTCAATGGGATTGGAGATATGTTTTAAATCGTGTTTGGTAAATTTACTACAAATTTCGAAAGATTTTCAAGTTTGATTACATTGCACAATCGTCTCTGGTAATTTTCAAGTAGTAGCAGCTCAATTGTCAATGGTAATTTTACATGATACATGAAGTATTTTAATATGATATATGAAGTAATTTGATATATGAAGTAATTTTACAGGATACGTGAAGTAAATTTACATGATACATGAAGTAATTTTACTGGATATATGAAGTAATTTTACTGTATATATGAAGTAATTTTGCAGGATACATGAAGTAATTTGATATATCAAGTAATTTTACTAGATATATAAGTAATTTTACAGGATATAAGAAGTAATTTTACTTTACTGGATACATGAAGTAATTTTATAGTATACAGGAAGTAATTTTACTGGATATATGAAGTAATTTTACTTTACTGGATACATCATTGATTTTGATTTGAATGTTTTTTATCGTTTGTGTTGTAGTTGGTTGAAATGGTTTTGAGTGTCATGCAATTTGAGATGCCTGTCAAGGATAAATGGTTCTTCATTAATCCTTATTTGTCTGTAAGTATTTTTTTTTTGCTTTTTTATTTTATTATCTCTTTATTAATTTAATCTTTTTATTTTTGTTGTTGGAATACACTGCATATGCTTTTCAGTTAGGTAAATAACTTGTAAGATTATTTTGTAATTCTTATTTGTTATAAATCGAATTTGTTTCATTGTTTATTTTATTATTATGCAGGATGACATCTCAAAAGAACGTGTTGTTCTTGTGATGAGGATTCTTATTCATCAGAACAATGAACACAGGAGGTTTTTAATGTAAAAATTATTTGTCCATAGTTTTTTTGTTGCTATTATGCTATTATGTAAAAATTATTTGTCCATAGTTTTTCTTGTGATGAGGATTCTTGTGTTGTTCTTGTTCTTGTGATGAATCTTGCGGTGAATATTTTTATCTTGTGTTGTTTGTGGTGAACAGATGTTGTTTTGTGGTGAACATATTTTGTGTGTGATGATGGATGTATGTATAGATTTAGCAATTTTATAGTATACATGGTATTATTTTATGGTTTATATTTTGCAATTTTACAGTATACATGATTGTTTGCAGATTGTAGTTTAAACTGAAATGTAGCATTTTTTACATTTTATCTTACAGTATAGATGGTAATATTTTATGGTTTAGTTTTATAGATTTTACAATATACAAGATTCAATTGAAAATTTACAGTATTATGTGAAAATTTTACAGTATAGACGATTCAATTGAAAATTTACAGTATTATTTGAAAATTTTACAGTATACAAGATTCAATTTTACAGTATATATTTTACAATATACAAGATTTAATTGAAAATTCTACTGTATACAAGATTTAATTTTACAATATACAAGATTCAATTGAAAATTGTACTGTATACAAGATTCAATTTTATAGTATACAAGATTCAATTTTACAATATACAAGATTCAATTGTAAATTTTACTATGTAGAAGATTCAATTTTACAGTATACAAGATTCAATTTAAAATTTTACTGTATACAAGATTCAATTTTACAGTATACAAGATTTAATTTTACAGTATACAAGATTCAACCCAGTGCGCTAATAACTCTAACTGCCAATAACCGCTAATAACTAACTCTAACTGCCAATAACTTTCTATAACTGCAATTTCCGAAAGTATAGTTTAAAGGTACATTTATTTTGTCCTATTGTGCAAGTTGCAATCTTTTTCTAACTATCATGGGACCACTTCAAATAGTTGCTGGATGTTTTGTGATTAACTGATATATTTTATGTGATATATTGTATAATTATACAGTATGTAGAAGTAATTTTACAGTATTTGCGCAAGTCAAAGCTGTGGACAAATGGTAAACAAAAGTGTGTGGACAATTAGACGTTTCCCAGTTAATTTGGATCCACTGTTGATTTTATATTCTTGTTCAACATCGGTTGAGATAAATCAACCGTTTGTGTTTCTCGGTCCACATATATCAGCTGTTGATTCATATGAGTCGTTGCTATTGGTCAGATAAACCCCAACTTTTTACTTATTTAACCGATGGTGATGTTATGCAGATTTTGCACTAACCTAAGTCTGATACACACAATTGTTCATTAATATGAATCGATGGTGTTATACTAAAGTACATAAACGAGTGCCTTATTTTTTCTCCCAAAGCCGCCTCTCTATGTGCGAATTGAAAGCTTTTATTTGTTCTTTGTACGGGGTTTAATTTCTATTATAAGCTCTCTTCATACTCTCAAGGTTATTTTTTTTTATTTTTGTAGTTATTAATTAATTTTCTATTCATTCATTAAATTTTCTTTCATTTCAATAATAACAGAGTTAAACATATAAGTACTTTTTAGTTGGCCAATTGGGAATATATTTTTCTTTTCTTTGTGAATTAATTTTGATATTTACAATTCCTTATCATTAAAACATATATGAAAAGTTTCTTAAAAAATTAAACCGAAAATCAACAAAATTAAAAAAATATATATAATTAACTTTCTTTGTCCCCTTGATTTGAAAGTGTAGACATGTATATTGTGATGTGTTACTTTCTTTGTGCAAACATTTTGTTTTAAGATAATTTTCATAAAATAATTAACTTTTTCACTTTGTTTTTTTTAGGGTAAGGTTGCAACTAGCCATCTTACGATTGTCATTGATAATAAAGTTAAATACATTGCCCAAGTAGGCTAAGTTAAAACTAAAACTCATTTACATATAGAATAGTAAAATATAAATATACACAGTTGGCTCACACAGCCCTATTAATTTTCCTAATAGTGTTCACTCCATTGCCTTATTTCATGTCTTGTCTCTCTCAATAGGATTTCCAGAGATTTGGACCTCTGGTTGAATATCATGTTGTTCCTCTCTCACCACAAGGCCCAAAGTCCTGCCGCCCATATCGAATCCCATGTCGTCCTCCCGATCACGTCCAATCGTACCGATACTATATTTGTAGGGACATATTTCAATAACATTCAAAGAACAACAAAATCTCAAAAAAAAAAAAAAAAAAAAAAATATAATAAAGAGATAATATAGAATTCATTAAATCCAAACCCTAGAGAGGAGAAGCTTAGCTACTCAAAGCCATGACAAAATAAAAGAAATTAAATAAGAAAGACATAACCTAAAACCTAGATAAACCTCTTTCTTAGATGAAACCTTCTTCTTCCTCATTGGACTTCGAGAACTTTCCCTTCTCCAACTCCAGAATTTAATCTAGATATGGTGCGAAGCCGCGAAAGTAGATAAACATTTACCTTAGGATAACATCCCTCAACAATTACAACTCAAATATTAGAAAAACAATTAGAAATACATAATTAAAAGTTTTATAGTGAAACCATAACCCTAGATATTCATTTCCTTTGATTTCTCTCATTATTTACTATTTTTGCAATTCAATCTGCATTCTGTTAATTTAAGTTGCATTCAGATAATTCATCCTGCATTCTGACTGAAATTCAGGCTGAGGTTCTAGAATTTATTCTGCATTAGTTTATAATTCATCCTGCATTTAGTTAATTCATCCCCCATTTTTAGAATTCAGTTTATAAAAAAATCACTCAATATTGGATTGTCTAGATTATTGAAAACCGGTAAACCAATACTTACAATACCTCTCTATGGTTCGATACCCAAATTACCAAACGATAAGGTCATGCGCTTGTGATCGAATTGTATTGGGATTAGGGGTTAAATTGTTAAGCTATCAATATTTGTGGATTGTTCCCAATGCCTACTAGAAATGAACAACAGTATGTTATTACTTTCATAGATGACTATTCAAGATATGACTACATATATTTAATTAAGAAAAATACTCAAACCCTAGATGTGTTCAAAAGTCACAAAGCGTAAGTTGACTTACAACTTAACAAACATATTAAGGCCATTAGATCTAATCATGGTGATGAATACTACAATAGATATGATGGATCAGGTGAACAATGTCGAGGGCCTTTTGCATAATTCATAGATGAATGCGGCATTGTGCCTCAGTATGCATTGCCCGGTTCATTGGCAATGAACAGTGTTTCTAAGAGGCATAATATAACGCTTAAGGATATGGTAAGAAGTATAATGAGTCATACTACTTTACCACAAAATCTATGGGGTGAAGTCTTAAAAACAACAACATATATCCTTGATAGGGTACCCACTAAAGCAACTAACAAAACCCCATATGAGATTTGGACAGGGCAGAAGCCTAGTTTAGGTCATTTTTTTGTATAGGGATGTCCAGCTGAGGCAAGGTCTTATAAGCAGCATGAGAAGAAACTGGATGAAAGTACTATTAGTTGTTATTTTATTGGGTATGCCTAGCTACAAGAGGTTATAAGTTTTATAATCCCACAGAACATTCAGTTTTTGAGACAGGAAATGCAACTTTTTTTTAAGATGTTGAGCTTGTGAGGGGTGATACAATAATATATTTTGAAATCGAAGAGGAGTATGCAAATATTCCCACAGGTGTTGCGAGTTTTGTAGATATGGAACCCATTTTAACTCAAAATACAATTGTCGAAAACAAAACCATTATTGAAGACCAAACTCAACAAGATCAAACAGCATAAAGTGAAATTCCAGATACTTGTGCTAGTCGCACGAAACACTAGATGATGTTGTTGTTGGCCAAATTGTTGCAGACAATGTTGGAAACTCTCAAGAAAATTTAGAAAAGGTCTGCAATATTTTCAGATTATATAGTTTACCTTCAAAAACATGAGTTTGATGTTGGCATGTTAGAAAATGACCCCATAAATTTTAAACAAGCCATAAAAGACTCTAACTCTCACAAGTTGATCGATGCCATGAATGAGAAAATAAAATCTATGGTTAACAATGACGTTTGAAAAATTGTCCCATTACCTAAAGGTGTGAGACCTATTGTTTAAAAATAGATATTTAAAACCAAGAGAGATTCGAAAGGTAATGTAGAGAAATATAAGGCTCATCTTGTCGCTAAAGGTTTTACACAAAATGAATACATCTATCAATGTTTGCACCCTAAAAAATTAGAGTAGCAAACCTTCCATAGGATAAACTTTCAGTGACCCAAGAGACTCGCCATATACATCTATGAAACGTTCAAAGCTCGAGATAACACACCAGGCTGTGCTACTTAACTGGGAAGGAGGAATTTTGAACATCTTCAGCATATTTCACCGAAATAAAGACAAAGGTAGCTGAAAGCTGCAAAAAGGCATTTTCCAATAGATGCTCATCCCTTTTCTATGGTCATGCACTCTATCCTTTGGTCCAGGCAATGACAGAATCAATTTCCTGCGAAGATCCTTATATTGATCCCCGGGTTTCACTAACTCATTAGCAAAATTGGATAGCCAAGTACCATCATTGTAAGCCGACTTGGAAGGAGGAATGGCATGCACTTTGGACCACATGCCGAGTTCTGCATCTTCTATAGCTACACTACCAGGGGAAGTTGCACCTTACTAGCACTACAGGCCCCTTAGTTATTTTGTGCACAGCCTTTTTCTCTTTCATTTTCGAGGTCTTTTCAGCACTAGAGACCTCCTCGACTTCATGCATTTTTCTCTTTCATTTTCGAGGTCTTTTCGAGGTCTTTTCTCTATCCAATTCCTTCTGAAGATAAGCTGCCAACTCAAAATCAGTCTCGGTCCTAAAACTGTCAACAGGCTGATCCAGAGGAAGATCATCTAGGCCACTTTTACTACTTTTCCCTCCACACAACATCCTCCTAACATTCTCATACTTCTTTCCCAGCTAATGAGAATGAGAAACAATTTCGTCAAGGTCTATAGCCTCGACATCAGGGGCAAGACCCGCTGTTTAAGAGATCATCCGACGAGCTTCATTTCCAGAAGTATCCACAGCTCCAGTAGTGTCTAAATTAAAGAAGAAAAAATGACAAGTAGTTGAGGATCTATGTTAAAATAAGAAAGCCAAGTACGCAGCCAAGAAGCAACTTTTCCCATTGGTGGTCGAGATGCGTAGAACATGAAAAACCTAACCTAAAAGGTGGTAACCCCCGAATGGCCAAGCCTAAATTGTGCTACCCCGCTAACCAAATTCGAAAGGAATATTACTTAAAATAAAGGAAAAGAAACAAAAGTAAGAACCAAAGATTACCTTCCATTACTAATGTGTGATGAATAATGCGATATGCAAAAGCGACACAAAATGATTTTTCATGAGACGGTGAAAGCGACTTTGAAAACCAAAAACTTATCTCAACAGTGGAAATGGTAAAAAGTGACAGGTTTCCATATACAGAAACCCTATATATAAGCAGCCGTATTGTTGTACCTTAAAATGTTGCTAATTAAATAAATGAGAAATTGGCAATCATAAAACACTTGAAAAATGCCAAAAATGCATGAAGGCTCTCCAAGGTTAATGGAAAATAGCACGTTAAAATTCATGACAATATTCTACATGAGAAACCATGAATTTTGATATATCATACATTTCCTAACTCAAAATGGTTGGAAAGATATGAATTTCTGAAAATAATGCTGACATGGCAGCCCCTGAGTGGTGCCACATGGCACAGGGTACCCATAGCAATTGCCAAGCATGAACCAGGCACCCTAAGCCCCACTGTCAGTGACTCAGTGAGTATTTCGCTGAAATTTAGTTTTGGATGGACTTGGAGCACGAGAATTAGACCTGGTGCACCAGACTGTCGATGAAACGGTTCATGCAGAACCAAGCTCACCCAAATCTCATAACTAAGTTAAAATTCAGACGCTTAGTGCCTCTGAACCCCTAAACCCGCGTGGGCTTGGCCCACTAGATCGAAGCACACTAAGAGATGTTGTCAATGCTAGGACATGTTAGAGTCACTGACATGTAGACCCGACGCTCTGACAAGCCTTCTTCTTCCTCTCTCCCGTTCTAAGCTTGATTTCAAGCTCAAAATTCGACTAAATTGCAAAGCAATTGAAGCAATGCTTACCTAAGCTATAGAAGTGATCATGATCCAACCACCTCAGCTGATGCCCTAACCCTAAAACCATGTATTGCCTATAAAAGGTACCATATAGCCAAGTTCAAATCATCTCCCATATACACAAAAAACACTACTAATTACTATAGTATAGCAAAAAGTCCTAAAATCCTGTAATTTGGCTCACCAGAAGCCTAAATCTTCCCCTCTCTCTATAGCAAACCCCTAAGCTAGGTAATTATAGTTTAGAGAATGTAGGCTAATAGAGAACCATGCTTTTGTACATATATTTTGATAAATAAAAGTTCTTTTGATGTTTCTTCTTCTTTTTCTTACACTATTCTGCATTTTGTTCTATTATTTTTGTGTACATTCCTTTATTTTTGTTCCAATGCACTTTAGATGCTAAAATGGTGAAGACTCATGTATGCCTAAGTTCTCTTGCAATGAATTTAAGGTCTACAAGTCTAGTTATCATAAAAACACTATTTTCTTTGCATTTCCTTCTTCCTTCTCTATTTTTCCTTGTTATTTTCTTCTAAAATCATCTAAATGTATATTATAATGTATATAAGCATTTAAAAACAAACAAAATGGACATAAATTATATATTTTTTCTGAATTTTCTACAGATAATTATGAATTTTTAAAGTTCATATTCTAAAATGGGAAAAATATATAAATTTGATCCTTTTATACCCTTGGGTTACATAAAATCTTTAAAAATAGAGACAAGTTTCAGAAAATGGTCAAATTTAGCCTATAAGCCTCTGATATGCATATATTTGCTCTCATGAAAGAAAAATTATACTATCATGCATAAATTTCATGAGAAATTACATTAAAATATATATATGTGTGTGTGTGTGTGTGTGTGTGTCTCTCATATGATTCTCATCCAAGACTCAATTCAAGCAAAAACAAAGTGCTTGCAATACTCAAATATCCTCAAAATGGTTAATACAAGCTCTTTGAACCTTTGAACCACTCCAAATGCCTCTGTACCGGCCGTCGGTACCAAACAAGTCCACTAACAACACTCAAAAACCCCCAAATCACGATGAAGCTTTGTTCAAATCCCAAATTAATAATCCTAATACCCATTATAGCCTTATGTAAGTTCAAATAATCAAATTCTCGAAGAAATCATAGAGAAATCGATTAAAATTGATCTAATAACCATTCAGTACTGACCAGTAGTGTCCAAGTTGTTACCCGCCGTCCCTGATGGCCACCAACGGCACCAATAGCCTCCTAACATCAAGACAATCACAGCCGTATAAGTGGCCTGCCCTATCGTGGCTGGAATCAGCCGGACATGATCTTGTCAGACAGGAACCCTAGTTGTATCGAGTCTGCACGACATTTGATGAACCCGTTTGATCGGATGGCTCGTATTCAAATCAAATTCAACGGGCTCTGATGTGTAGACCCCACTTGTCGGTCAGCTAATTTAATTAAAAGATCAGTACGAATCTCAAAACCTAAATACTTGATATCCATGCCTCACACACTTATTGATGATCCAGTGCACTCATTGAGACCCAAAATCCCAATCTCAAAGCCCTTCGATCAAACCAAACCCAGTGCTAGTCTTAAAGCCCAAATGTCAAATATCTGATTCCCTGTACACTGATTAATGGCCCAGCACATATATTGATGCACCAAGCCCAAATCTCAGAAACCCAGCACTCATCTCAGAGCTCAGAAATCATTGAATACATTTGTTTTGCATATAGACCCCTCTATTTATTAGAAATCTGCAAAGAGGCCCTTGAAAACTTATAAAGAGACCTTTGCCATCATAAAATCCCTTCGAATAGGCCTTTAGAAGCCTACTTTCCACTCCAGACCCTGTCAGAAGCACAAATTACAGCTTCAGTTCACTGGAAATTTACAAATGGATCCCTGAAAGTAGAAAAACTTCACAGAAAAGCCAATTTCATTCCTTTTTGGTAATAACTTCTTCGTTTTAACCCCAAATCAACTCAAATTAGTTCTAAATGAACCCAAATTCAATTCTCTACAATTTCAAGTAGTAATTGAATATGTCCAAGTTTCTACCAAAATCCAAAATGACCAAAATACCTCTTTCTTGACATATTTTTATAAATAAAAATAAAAAACTGATGTTTAAATGTGTTTTCTCATATGTAAGTCATATAAATAACATTTTCATGCATATTCACGTGTTTTAAAATGTAAATACACATGCATACACATCCCAAGTAAATGTCCAAATCATGTTCAAATCAATCGAGAAACTACCAAATGACAAGATGAACCTTACATGAGCCCTCCTTTAGCCCTAGTTACTCAGTTTACACCAAAATATGCGTAAATCTTGAAATGAATGAGGTATTCAGTACTGACCCGAAAGGTTGTCTAATGTAATTAACGGCGGGGGCTTACTCCCGTTGGGAGTTTAAACATCCCCACAATCAAACAATAAAACTCCGATAGGCCAATTATAAATTGTAGGCCTGTCATAAGAGTGAACCGGAAGGTATACCGAGAGATATCCTAGAACTTTGTTCTGCATTGCACTATTCCTATTACTCTTTCTTTAGTACAACTCTCAGCACCCTACACATATACAACCATGTATACACGTGTCGATCGACGGAACAAACCTTGCTATTATGTGGTTCACCCGCAATGGACGAATATGCGGTGCGTACAAAATCGTAGGTAAATAGCTTGATTGCCAAGAAAACAATATCGACAAAACCTTTCTCAACCACCATAGTCACACACACTAAGCAATTAAAGCAGTAGCATTTAAGAACATTTAAGAAAATTGTGTTTTCCAATGCCAATAGAGACTCTATAATTAGCGTTATCCTTACGAGCAAATCACAGAGTGGGGCCTTACCAGTCAAGTCATTTTATTAAGAATGAGTGCCAACACAGCAGAATCTCGCGTACGACCGCTTAGCCTAATTACATAGGTGCAATCTCGAGTTAAACACGCTTCCCCTACTTTCGTTCAACGAATCTCGATGAATTTATGATAGAGGAAGACTTCAAGAACCCTCCCCAGAAAACACGGCCTTGGGATAGCACGAGAGATATAGATTATTACCTCTCATGTCGACAGTCTGGAAACAAGTGGGAAATGTTCTGCTGTGCCGAGTGTTTACATGATTTCCATCCTCCCTGCATTAGTGCCTACCCAGTGCGCTCAATAGAAGATATCAGGCTCAAAAATTTTATATGCCCACCATGTGCATTAGACAAGTCCAGGCGAGGTAGGATAACAGGAAAATGCAAGAAGCAATGGAACTCAGACTCTGACTAGGATTATCTCTACTTTGTAACATTTGTTTGAAAACGCGAGTTATGAATTGTTTAACTTATATTTTATTTTACCCAGATGCTAGTTGTTGTATCGTTTGTACCCAATGTGGTTTCAATGCTTAAAATGATATTTCAAAACTTTAGATATAATCACTTTTCGAGACCTCAAGCAAAATAGACTTACGTGCACATCGATATACCTTATTGAATTGTGCTAAACAAACAACTATTAAACATATAACTTTACCATTTAAAAGCGACGTAAGGCATACAACTTAAGATGATATCCCCATTTTCCCTTCTTTCATAAATTACATAAAGATAGCTGCATTCGGGCACTCAAAATCAACTATTTATATCGATTCCGCGAACTATGCCTTTCAATCACTTTGAAGGCAAAAATAGAGAAACCTGCAGCAAGATGAGTAATGACCTCCACAATCCCAACTCACAACATCGTCAAAATCACAAGTTGCAGAATCTCCTTCTCAACAACTTTGGTTACCTATTTCTTGGAAAACGACACCATTAAATGCCCTCTAATACGCGACTGGTCATGCCTCGAAAATACAAAATGCCGTCCAATCCACGAAAAGTCGACATTGGAATACAAGAAAGCCTGCACCGTATTTTAATGAGAAATGACATGGCACATTTATTAGTGGGTTCCAACAAATTTAGTACAATCTTAGTAAAATCTCACCCTATAAATACCCACCCAAAGACGCATATCGAAGGCACACCAACTCCTCTCATCTCAATCTCGGAATAATTTCCATTATGCCTTTCAAGCTTGCCCACAAACTCAGACAACCAAAAATGGACCCTGGGGCATCGACTTCGTCCCCACCAAACCCGTGATGTCACTTATCTCAAGAAGATAGAGAGGCGCTCCTTAAGGTTTTCCCCAATTCACTCAATTGGATGCTGGACAATGAAAACATCCGGATTGGGGAACTCATCGACAACGCCCTTCAAATTATTCGATGGGCTAGGGAGGACAACATCGATTGGGAGGAACCAGAATGCAGTAGCTCAGACAAAGCTGAAGCTGGAGCTAAAGTTTCGAAGTCACGCTCCTTGGATTCTTATGAAGTCCCACTCGCACTGTGCTTCATTTGCTGGAAGATGAATGTCGGCACCTGCCTAACCTCTTGTGAAATTTGTTGCAAAAGGGCTCACATTTCGTGTTTGCCGTTGACAGTTCAGCAAGATCCCAGTGAGCCGGAGTGTTTTTATTGGGAATTCCCCGACCATGGTTTACTTCCGCGACTTACGCAGTAAGGTGCGATACTGCTATTCAGAAGCGCCATTGCGCCACCTCAACCTACGATTCCCACAGTTTTTTGTTCTTGTCCAGAAGCGACATCACACCCGACTTTTTGCTGAGAATGGAAACCGTATTGTACGAAGAAAACCTCCAATATATATAACTCTTATTATAGGCTATCAGTTTACTCACTTACCTTTTGTCATAGATCAATACGAAAATATTATGAATGTAGGATGTAAGATGTAAGTTTTAAAGATATAAGTTTTTGCTATCTGTTATACTTTTTACGCTTCAGTTTCGACAACAATTTAATTCCGCTTCGAAGATTCATTCCCTAAAGTTATAACGCGACTTAGCACGTTCTAAAAAAAACATGTGCTTCATAACAAGCGCCACTCGTAAACACGCACTTTGTATTTAATGCCTCTTGTAAGTCGAATCATTCATTTTCAAAGCAACGGCTGGAGAGAGTACATTTATGATAAGCGAGACCCAGAAATGCGAAGTCCGATGATCTAACAAATCGTATAAATGTCCCTTCTCAAGTCTTTTGCTAAATTACTCGTTCAAAAGAACAAGAAACAAAAATTTGCTAGGTCACGATGCCTTTCAAATGAGTAGCCTCCAAAAACAAAAAACACATCCCGAGAGAACAAGGCCAAACCAGTAACGCAAGTCGAGACCCCAATCAACCTCGCGATACGCAAAAAACTATCTCGCCTAAAGAAAAACAAAGATTACCTCAAGACTTAAAAGAGGAAGACTTAGAGTGGATGCTCAACAACCCAAACTTGCACGACGAAATGGACGTCGCCCCATACTTGCAGAATCCTGATGATGGACCCCCAGAGCCTGAGTACTACTGGTGTGAAGGGTGCAACCAGCAAGAAGAACGAGATGAAATGGCAAAGTGCCGAGTATGCTTTTATTGGTACTACACATGGCATGAAGGAAAAGTCATACGGGAAGGGCGTAATGATACTCGTTTCTGTTTCTGGAAATGCTCCAAGTGCCACTTGACCTTCACGGGGGGTATCAACCCGAACACCACTACACAAGCGGAGGTCGAGGCTGATGACCACTTTGAAGACCCTTAGAAGGAAGTCTACGCGTAGACCACAGGATGTTAATGTAATTTTAGAATCGAGACAGAAGGGCAATTACACCCTTTAAATGAATCTAGAAAAAGTTAGAATTTTAAGTGTTTTCTTTTTATGGCTATACAAACACCTCTTAGTTGAAACTAGTGCATTGTCTATTTTGTCATATTTTAGCTTCTTTTACATTATTCGCAAAACACTTGCTAAAAACACGACGTTAGTCATCGATCAATAGTCTCAACCTTAATGGTCGAGTTGATAGCAGAAAAAGTAAGAACCAATAAGTCACCAAGGATGAAAACCAGATCCATGTCGATAAAACGGAATCTCACGCGAGATACCTGGTCAACCCGAAATGTATCCTATAAGATGCCTTCCGGCTTCGGGGGCTCATGATAGGGAAATGTGCCCAAAACCCTTATATAACTAATCTATGGTCACAAATGATAACTTGGGTTGAAAACTACTTTGATGAAATTAACTCAAGGACAAATAAAAGGCCAAAGATATAGTAACATAGGCAGCCTGGTCACGCGGCCCAACCTAAGATGGGGGCATCTCGATCCAAGGCCTGGCCTAGAATTGATTTAGGATCACCTCCATTAGCTGTCCGTACAGGGCGGGTGCGATTTAGTCACTGCCTTCTATGCAAACGTTACCGCTCATTATGCAAACCCTGCATTTCGAATATGCGGGTGTCGCTGCGTTCCACGAAGGCCTAATTGCTCCTATGCGATCTCCTCTGACAGTTCTGACAACACGGAATATTAGAATTGGAGGAGGCTATTTAAGGTGACCAGTTCCATTGAATTGGGGCTGACACTTTTTCTACTCGAGACACGGTATAGGGTAGAGTTGTAGTGTCTCATAATTACCATCGGGTTCCTAGTCCCGACTTCGACATCTCGGACCATCTCCTCGAGACAGGCCACCACATACACGTACACATTCAATTATACAACCCATTACGAACCTCGTGTCATACCCCGATATAGGCCGTATCAGTATGTACTAACAGAGATATCTATTAAAAGATTAAAAATTCAAGATATTTTTACTCTATTTCGTCCTGCAGGATGTGGCATGAAAGTGAAGAAACGATACAACGTGGTCCGAACTGGTTTTTTTAAAACAAAGATGCTCACTAATATGACAATATATGCATGTTACTAATTGATGGGTTTCATTGTAACTGTGTAAAAGGTTGGAATATTGGGGACTGATAGGTTCTTAAATGGACCAAAAGTTGGGCCCAATCGAAGTTGTAGTAAGCAGTGCGGCACTATAAACAACAATACAATACAAATGTCTCATATTTTTCGTAATCAGAAAATTATAAAAGATGTTCATATATAATCATCATCATACAAAAATCAAAGGAAATTCGTCTTCAAAATGAACAGCATGTTTTGTTTAAGCCCTCCTTTTATTTTTTTGTCAGAAAAACATCAGTCAACACATTCTTTGATTGCAAGGATGCTTTTAGTAGCTCTAAACTTTAGTTATTAGATAAATAAAGAAAAACCATAAGTGATGGCAAGTTAGAAAGCATTTACTAGCACAATTGAAAAGGAAAATCAAATATTACAAATGGCTATAAAACACATTAATGGCAAATGAATTAAATAGAACATAATTTTTATTGTTAGTATTTAGATATAAATTTCAAATTTGGTTATCAGAAACCAGCAAGATTTAACATTTAAAGTTCCTTTCATAAATTATGATCATTGTTAATAAGAGCTTACGGGACGGTCATGCCTCAGTTAGCATAAATTGATATTTAATAAATAAAACAATGTATCACAATTTGCTTTACAAATTTGTTAATCTAAATCATGCATGAAAATAAATTTCTTAGTCAAGTAAAAATTAAGTGCCCAAACTCATGATTTGGCATTGTGAAATAGATTGCAAGAAATTAATTAAGAGAAGTTAATTATGAAGTGGATTAATTAATTCGTCAGAAGGAGAAAATTATTTCACCATTTAACAACTCCTCTAGTTAGTCATTTCCCTTATATATTTACGACATATGAGCAGCTGTATGCAGATAGCTAGATCTGAATTCGATTAAATAAACTGAATTATACAAATGAATTGAGTCGGCCTCGAGATCTGCCTTTGAATATGACTAATGAACTAAATATTAATGAGCATTTGGCAGTGCGCCATAAACTAAACATCATGTGATGTACTGGATTAATTAAACAAAACAAAAAGAAAACACCTCGGATCCGCGTGCCTCGAGTTATTTTTTATGTATTCGAAATATTCCCCATGTGAATGCTTGGTTTCTTGCAACTTAATTGGACCTCTACCTGCGCTGCATAGAGTAATTAATTTAATCATTATTATAAGTCGTTATTTTGCATCTCTCTGATAAACATTGTCTGCGAATTAAGCAATAGGAGGATTCATACCATGACATGATAACCGTGACAGCCCACGGAACAGTAGAGGAATTAACTTTCAGCATTTTATTTCGTTTGATCTGACCATCGGATGGGAGTCATACCAGGTGTCCAAATCACATGCTGTGGGGACTTTCTAATAATTTTGGTACAATTGGAGGGGGGCAATTTTAAAAGATGAGTCCATATTCTCCTACATAGTAACTTAATTTTAATTCTCCTACACTAGTGGAGAACCAGCAATCAGAAACGGTCAAAAACACGTAATAGGAACGGACCTATGTCTATTCTTGACCCAGCAGTTACTGATTGTAACACTAATCAAGAACGGTTCAACAATCATTCCTGATTGTACAAACAGGAACGGTCATTTAAAGAGCCGTTCCTATTTACACAATTAGGAACAGTTCTTTATTGAATAACCATTCATGTTTGTACAATGAGGAACGGTTCTTTATTAAACAATCGTTTTTTTTTTTAAAGGAACGGCCTCTTTAATAAACAACCATTCATGTTACTGTTGCTTTTTTTTTTTTTTTGGCACTGTTAATTTTAATTCCTCTTTAACAATCAGGAACCGTTCCTGTTCCTATTCCTCTTTAATAAAAAACCATTCCTGATTGGGTTGAGCATTGGGATGAAATATCCAATCATTAACCGGACGAACATTGGGTCGGCAGTAAGGAGGATGTCGATCTATTGCTTGTGTCACAATCCAACCGAACTGCAGCATGTATTGAAAAATATTTTCTGGAGAATAACGAGGGAGATCAACCGAAATTGCAATACCGTTTGCCTCAATAATTTGATGAATAAGATGAGCATATGGTAGAAAATAAGTAGTGGTCCAGTATGCATTCCGCATATGAGAAATGATAATGAAGGGGATATTGATTGTCTTATTATCAAGACAAGAGATGGCGCATGAAATAAATTGCATTGAACTTCTTGTTGGATTTGATTTTTTACTTTGGAGTTAGAATGTTGTTGATAAATTGATGAACCAAACAGTGAAGTGAAGGGAGATGAGTAAAGACTAATCGGATTGGATGCCATCCAGAGCTGTTTTGGGTTTTGGTAATTAATTTGTTCTTAAATTACGTTTACTATGATTCACATCATACATGCAGACGACTCAATGAAATAACCACTGAAATAAATTTTTATATTTATTATTTTTCTTGAGTATTAACTAAAAGAAATAATGAAAAAAAAATTATTGCCGATTTAATTAAAAGCGAAAGAACCATAATGCCTAGTTTACCTATTAAAGTTAGATGAACCAGTATTCTCAAGTTAATTAACTTACTTATTAATGCTGTTTTAGATAATTAGAAAATGTGAAAGATCAACTATATCGAGCACTATCATGTCAGGAAAAATAATTTTAATAAATCTAGAGACTGCATGGTTATAAATACCCCTCTCCCCCTCTCTAAATTTCTCTCATCAGATTGAAAAACTTCAAACCTTGATTCTCTCCTTCTTGTACCAACAATCCTATATAGCCATGTTTAGTCCCACATTCAATATCGCTTCTGTTTACACACAGCAGAAAAATGAGATTTATTGCCAGTTGTACATGGTCCAAAAGGGTTCGGGAACAAACGTCAACCAATTAGAAATAGTACACCCGCCAACAGCTTCTTGGTTTGGTGTGACCAATGTTAATGATTGGCCCTTGTACGATGGGCTCGGTTCCGCCGCGACGGTCATTGCACGTGCACAGGGCCTGCATATTCAGGCTGGAATGAGTCATGACAGCTGGCAGAATTATTTCAGCATTGTGTTCGAGGATGACAGGTAAGTATGAAAGAATATAGTAGGAAATATCCGCCGATGCCGATCCGGATCGGCCGATACGATACCGAGCCGATATTCGCGGATTTTGTGTTTTTCATCTAATTTCAGCCATTCTGGTCGGATTTTAGTCATTATTCATCGTAAAACTTGAACCCGTGATTGATTAAATAGAGTATAAACTATGCACATGCTGAAAACTAGTCACATTCATTGATCAAATAGAGTATCAAGTATCAATCCTTCATTTGGGGGGTATAATTAGCCACCATATGCATATGGATACGAAGATGTTAATAAACCTTCATTTGAGTCTACAATGTCTTTTTTTTTTTAATTCCAAACAACAATATCTCCATTTTTATCATAATACATACGATGATGAAGTGATTCAGCCAGCACGACATAGTTTCTGACAGTGAAATTAAAAGTGTGTTTATAGTTTTAATGCTTGTATTATATTTTATTAGTGGATTATTTGATTGTAATCATTTATCTAAATATAAATTATTGACAAATTATTTTTTTATCAATTTTTTTCTATTTTTTTAGTGTAAAACAAGCTTCTGGCTAAAAAATCCTATTTTTAGATCCGAATCGATCAAGACCGATCACGATCTCAATACCGATATTTCCTACTATGTGAAAGATAGAAACTTATATATAGCTGATATGAATTACATGAAATTAATATTTTTATTTTCAACTTTTATGGTGCCATGAATAGTGGGATATTGTCAGACATAACACAGCATGATTTTGAATTCTGACACAGAAGTACAAGTAGTGTAACATGCTAACTTGTATATGCATGGCATGTCAAACATGCAGGTTCAAGGCTTCGTCGCTTCAGGTGATGGGGCCTGTTGTAGAACAGGGTGAGTGGGCCATTGTCGGAGGGACCGGACAGTTCCATCTGGCACAAGGCGTCATATTAAAAAAGAATGTGGAAAACCAACAGGAAAAAACCATAGAGTTTAAGATCCATGCGTTCTACTTCGCGGGGCAACCTTGGACTCTCGGGGTGTGACTGTTCATCACAAAAATTCGTTCTGGGATTGTTACCTTATGTCAAATGGGTGTAGACTTTTTGTTCCCAGTACTTGTTTGTGATCTTCTGTTTGTTTTTTTTTTTTTATATATTTCATGTCCGTTTCGGATCATTCCAGTATCCTATACTCTATCAAATGGATCCAAAATAAAATAACGCTGAATTTGGTTGTCGTACGGCTGACTAGTTTGGAATAATTATTGTTACTGCTTATCAATTATTTTGTCGAGTGTTAAAAAGGATAGACTGAAAACCCAGCCGGATTATCCACTCCATATTCAATCCGTATCTGCTAGAAATCCGAATTAGCCGGATTATCCGCTCCATATTCGATCCGTATCCACTAGAAATCCGAATTAGCTGGATTATCCGCTCCATATTCGATCTGTATCCGCTATAGGTACCAATTAGCTAAAGGTACCAATTATTCGTACCATTTATTTATTCAAGAGTTGATAACCCCTTCTTCGTACCATTCATACCATTTATTCCTGCATCAATAAAAGAAAAAGGATCCTGATAACAATCCCTGCAGGTCTATCCCCACGAAAAACCCTGCACAAACTGTCAAAAATATCATGGGGGGGACCGCTCAATAATTAATACTCCACAAAAACTGTTAGTATTTAACTTGAAGTATCAAAGTATTTATCGTGGATTTGCAAAGTATTAATCCCTATGCAATGATCTCTATTTATAACTGAATAAATAAATTCATTAATTGTCCCCGCACAATTTTTTTTTTTTTAATTGTCCCACACAACTGGGGACCATTAAATAAACAATCCTCTCATAAATACTTATCAGTTATCCCCGCACAAAATTTCTTTTTTTTTTTGGATTGTCTCCGCACAAACTGGGAACCATTAAATAAACAATCCCCTCACCCAATGATAAATACTCTAAGATATAATGATAAATATATACTCTATGTTACATTGATAAATACTCTATGTTACAAGGATAAATACTTTATGTTACATAGATAAATACTTCTCAAATATAATTGTACTTACAGTAAAATATCAATGATAAATACTCTTAGACATAATGATAAATACTCTATGTTACATGAATAAATACTCTATGTTATAAGGATAAATACTTTATGTTACATAGATAAATAGTTAAATATTTTTCAAACATAATTGCACTTACAGTAAAACATCAATGATAAATATTTTATGTTACAAGGATAAATACTTTATATTACAAGGATAAATACTTTATGTTACATAGATAAATACTTCTCAAACATAATTGCAACTTGCAGTAAAATATCAATGATAAATACTTTCAGACATAATGATAAATACTTTATGTTACATGGATAAATATTTCTCAGAAATAACAAATAAGCATTTATTAACGGAGATTGTTATTAGATAATAATATAATTAACGGAGATTGTTATTAGATAACAATATAATTAATAATTATTAAAAAAAAAATGCTGCTGCATCAATAAAAAAAATTTCAGCTGCTGCTGAACGTTAACAAAAATGAGATAATTAATACATTAATAAAAACTGCTGTTGCTGCTGAACACAAAAAAAAAAATGCTTCTGCTACTGCTGAACACAATCCTTATGCCATAATTTAATTGAAAAAAATGTAAAATAAATAAAAAGGATTAGTGGCGAATGCAGATTAGTGGCGGCGGAGACATGATTTAAAATTTAGGGAAAATAGATTATTTGTCACTCCAAAATCTTAAAATTTGAAAAATATCATCCCGAAATTAGAAATCATCCTATGCCACTCTAAGCTTAATTAATTTTTAATTTTGCCACAAATATACAATTCTTATACTACCTTAGAAGACCACCGATACAAATTGACAAATTATGAAAATGGTACGTCCACCAAACCAGTGAACAGTCGTTATTTGAAACCATACCAAAAGGGTGAGACCCATGATACCCACCACCAAGAATACTCCTGTCACACCCCAGATTTTTATCATCCGGAGCATGATTATAACATCGTTATCGCACTTTTTCATGGCCCGTCAACCTATGTCACCAACAGAAAAGAAAAGAAAACAACAAAACAGAGTCAGCTACACAACTCATTTACCGGTTATTTAACAACGTGCTTCTTTATAATTGACTTAATTTAACAACCATTCAAACAAGCCAGATTAATACAGACAAATACACATCAAATTATGCACGCATATTTAACAAGCAATAGCACATCGGTCTAGGTTATCCATAAAATCAATCACATCATATTCACATAGTTGGAATCCCATCACACAGGCGATTCCCAACTCTCATAACACACAATTCCGTAAACCGCCAATCCAATGGGAAATTCATCCAACATTGGAAGGCCGCCAACCCACTGGAAAGTCCAACCAACAGTGGGAGGCTACAATCACATATCAAATTCCAACCTCAGACCCGCTATCCCGTTAAATATGTCATCATAATCCATTATGCAATACCAATATTCAAATCAACTATACAAAACGGAAACACAATTATAGAGAAGTCTGGTTACCTGATAGCAAAATTTTCAGAACTTCAAATCGGATTTCAACAACTTAAAACCATTGCGACGTAGTCAAAATACGAATGAGATAGACAATCGATCAATAATTGAAATTAGAATTTTGGAAATTGAAATAAAATGAGAAATGATTACTGACATGTGAGATATGTGTTGACTGAAATGATCATCATTGACAATCCAGTTGAAGATATAATTTATGGAGATATATTGTAATAGTATTTAATTTTATGAAAAGAGTATAAAGTAGAGGGCAGGATATATTGAAAAGAGAAACGGAATTTCACAGGGTGCGAAGTTTAATGAATCAAAGGGTATATATGGTTCTTATTTATAGGAGGCGGTTTAATTTAAAGGGTACGTGGATGAATTAGAAGGGATGCGTTTAGGGGACACAGTTATTTATAAAATTAAACTCCCGAAAGTACAGTGAAATAGTGGTTATTGCCAAATTAGAAATTAAACATAATAGCATTTGTAACCTTTTTTTATTAAAGCTATAAAGGATGAAGATATATTTAAAGTAAACTATATATATATATATAGTGTAGCACTTACGTACCGTAATTATTCAAATATAGTAGTACAGTATATTAATTAAATCTGATAGAGTTGATGATAATGTTATGATTATACTAACAGTGAGATTGAATCAAAGAAACATGAGCATTAATGACTAAAATTATTTTATTAATTTTTTTTTCAAAGACAATCTAGTGTTGTATAAATAAAATATGTTTTCAAAACATCATATAATCTTTATTGTAATATAAAAAAAAATTCTTGTTACCAACAATAATAATAGCTTAATTTTTTCGGGATGTTACATTCTTTCCTCCTTTAAATGAATTTTGTCCTCAAAATTCAAACATAAAATTATAAATAAGGACTCTACGCTTCCGTTGCGCAACTCTGATTAAATTATATAACTATTTTATATATATAAAAAAAATCAAATGAAATGTGATGATATATTTAATGAGATCAAATTAGACATAAATTGATTTGATCAGTAATCAATAACGTTAATGTAATTGATATGTCGGATTTCACATGTCAGAATGAACAATGGTATACAATTAAAGACATATTGGGTTGATAACGAATAAAATTACACAAGATGAAGAGTGAGAATAATTTGGAGTTCGTCAGTGTTGTAATGCAATTCGATCAATAATAAAATTAAACAAAATCATATGGAATCAAATCTTAGACAAAATCAGATTAAACAATTTATATGGAAAATTATACTCGTGCAAATCGGATGAAGGTCAACCATGCAAAAAGAAAATATGTATTTCATGGAATCAACATTTAATCAGATTACTCAAATTTTTCAGATTGATCTCATAAATGAGACATTAAAATTTAGATTAGATGTAGATAACAAATGAAACTTGGACCCAAACACAGTCTGAGGAACGAATGCTCTGATACCATATGTCACACCCCAGATTTTTATCATCAGGAGCATGATTATAACATCCTCATCGCACTTTTCTTTGGCCCGTCAACCAATGTCGCCAACAGAAAAGAAAAGAAAACAACAAAATGGGGTCAGCTACAAAGCTCAGTAACCGGTTATTTAACGACGCGCTTCTCTATAATTGACGGTTATGACCATGACGGGCATGTAAACGCCCGAGGGGATGATATATATATACCCCCTTTATTAAATGGAAGTCGACATCCCTGAGGCGTAGACTTCCCCAATCTCCAAAGTCCAATGCTGCAGCAATGGCATACCTGAGACCAATTTCTAATAATTGGGCAACCATGGCGCTTACTCTGACAAATAGGATGGGATATGGCCCGCTT
Source organism: Carex rostrata (assembly GCA_964058875.1). NCBI lineage: Eukaryota > Viridiplantae > Streptophyta > Magnoliopsida > Poales > Cyperaceae > Carex > Carex rostrata. The sequence continues at coordinate 1,269,546 of CAXKVT010000049.1, read as the reverse complement.
CCGATTCCCACTTCTCTCAGTGTTAATTTCGACGCGCTGCTAGATGACCTTCTATGGCTGGGTCGTTCCATCTTTATCTAAATCACTAGTGGAAGAAAGACAGCGTACACTAAACATCGCATAGGCCATTACCTTGCCAATCGACTTAATTGTGAGTTCAACTGCCTAATCATCGAGGAAGTCGATGAAGTAGGAGCCGATTATATACTTATATGCCCGATGAAATGCTGCAAAGGAGGATCCTCGCATTAGGAGTGCTCACTCTGGAGATGAGTATTCCCCGTGTAGCTCACATCGACATCTTTTGTCTTCACTCTATAACTCTTGGCAAATTTTATGAACTCATCAACGCGAGTCAAATATTCTGCACTATCACGTCACAATTCGTACATCCAACTTCAATTCATCTGTAAATTAAATTAAAATAATGATTCTAATTAATCATGGTGGTCGATCAACATATATATTGTTCCAAATTCTTGGCTTACAAAGGGCCGGTTTACAATCCTAACCCACTCTTTGAATATTATGCCTCATGTGTGAACACATTAGCGAGATTTAATTAGTATTTGAGAAATCATATACTCGTAGGAGCAATAAGGAGAAATATTGTCGAACTTTTCTAAATGAGACACAATATTCAAAGAGCAGTCACAAACGGGGGACTATCCAAAATTAATCCCTATTGAATTAATTTTGAACGGGCATGGACCTAAAAGCATCAATAGGTCGGTTATTGGACCACAATACACTAATTAGTTACATTATCTAAACAAATCAAGCATGCATGCATTAATTAATAATTGACCTAAATAATTAAGCAATAATAAGTAACAGAAAATTAGAGAAAGAAAAGAGGAATATATATGACTAACCCTAGCAAGATAGAGAGAAAAAATGCAAATTAACTTCAAAGATCTCAGATCAGGTCTCGATCCTTGTGCGCAGAAATCAGACCAACATTTAATACAGAGAGAGAGAGGGTATTAATTGATCAAAACGACGCTAGAAGAAGGCCTTTTATAAGTTACAAACTTTAAAATAACCTTTCTACACGGATATTTAGCTATAAATCCATGTAGAAAGCTTTGAGAGAGCTACACGGACTTTTATATAAACAGCTGTGTAGAATTACTCTTTCTACACAGACTTTTATATAAACAGCCGTGTAGAATTGTTTTATTATTATTTTTTTTTTTTGGCTATCCTCTAGTTTTGTTTCTATTTTTCAGATAGCAAAACAAACAATTTCTAAAACAGAGGAAGACATTTAAAATTCAAAATTCCAAAACGTAGCAATTTAAACTAAAAATTCATGTACACTAAATTATACAAAATTATACAAATTCATATTGAGCATTACAAAAGTTGGAATAAAAATTACACTGATTCTTTAATAAATATCCGTGTAGAGATTCCACAGATATTTCAGGCATCCAAAAAATTACAATGTCTACACGGGTTTTCTGTAAAATTGCCAAATCCGTGTACAAACTGCAGTGTACAATGACCATTTCTATATTTTTTTCTTTTTTGTTAAATAATTGATGCTATCTAAATAATTTAACAACATATATTTAACAACAGATCATACAAAAACACACAACAGATCATACAAAATCATAATATTTTAACAATGATAAAAGTTTCAACATAACACAAAATATAACGTAACATTAAGGTACTACGGACTTAACAAAATACTGAAAAAACTAATAAAGAGTAAAATAAAACAGCCGTTCAGGAAGGCTGACGCTTGGCCCTACGGATGTAGGGCTTTGGTTCAAGATGGCCCCTTGGGCTCCGCCTTGGCTTTGAGAGGGGTGGCCACGGCCAGCTTCTCCTAGTTCTTCTTTGTTCTTCGATCGCTACGGCCACTGCTTCTTCTTTGATCGCAGCCGTTTTCTATAGAGTATGATCTTTTTGAAGGAGTGCATTTCTCTTTGATCGCCGCCAATTAATATATATTGAGTTTGAAGCATCGTTTCTTCTTCCAGGAGATTTCTACACGGATTAATACAAAATAGGCAACAGAGAGATTTCTACATGGATATTTAATTAAACGTCCGTGTACGATACCTTTCTACATATATGTTTAATTAAATGTCCGTGTACAAATCCTTTGAAATTATTAAAAGGTGACTCTTCATTTTTTATTTTTTCAAATAATCTAATATTTATATTAATAATCAGATATTTATATTAATATTTAAGTAATCTAATAAAATATTTATATTTATATTTAAACAAATAAAATATAAACTACAAACACAGTAAAATGTTATCAGGTTACAGTCATCCAAAGAGAAATATTAAAATTTTCAAGTTTAAAAGGAATAAATATTATACATTGGATTTTTTTTCCTTTTTTCTCTTTTTTTCCACTGTTTGTTTCCTTTTTTCCTTTTTTTTTTTCCTTCTTCTCTTGCAAAGGTGTTTAGTTTAGTATTGGAGAAATGAACATAATATGTTTACATAGGGTAATATGAAGATACATGTTTTAAAAGTAGACTTTGTCAGAATCTTCCAAGATCTTAGATCCGGCCTCCAGTTATAACATGTATCATCATATTACCCTCCAAAAACACTTTAGCGTAGAAATCAAACCAATTAATTGTGGAAATGAAGCAATTCGCATGGGAATTCGAGATGTAGGTTATCAATTATATCAGATCGCTCATCATATGAGCTCCAAAAACAGTAGCTCATCTTGATAGATTTGTGATCCGAAATAATTGATAAACCTAAATCTCCACCCAATTATTAACTGCGAGAGGGAGAGTATAAATTGATCAATACATGTTTTAATAAAGAAAGAGTGGAATAAAAAGGTGGATGAAGGACCTTCAAAAAAAAGGGAAGAGGTGAATGAAGAGTCGAATGAAGAGTCGGATGATCTCGTCCGACTCTTCGTCCGGCTCTGAAGGTCCTCATCCACCTCTTCATCCGACTCTTTATCCGGCTCTGAAATACAGATCTAGAGAAAACGGCACGAAGGCCGGCCTTTTTATATAACGTCAAAACCCTAAAATAATATTTCTACACGGCTCTTTATTAAATGTTCGTGTAGCTCTTTGAAGGCTTTCTACACTATTAATTAAACAAAAAATCGTGTACAATTTTTACCTTTCTACATAGCTCTTTATTAAACGTTTGTGTAGCTCTCACAAGCTTTTCACACTGTTATTTAAACAAATATCCGTGTACAAGTCATACCTTTTTTCTCCACGGTTCTTTAATTAAATATCTGTGTAGCTCTCTCAAGGTTTTCTACACTATTATTTAAATGACCAACACTAATAAGTATTAGTGTCGGCTTTTTATTAAATGAACGACACTAATACTTATTAGTGTCGGCTATTTATTAAATGGCCCACACTAATACTTATTAGTGTCGTCCATTTAATAAAAAGTCGATACTAAAGTTATAGGCATTAGTGTCAGCTATTTAATAAGGGGAGTGCTATATTGAGGGCATCTTTTCTAATTTTGAGAGCTAAGATAATTATTTTTCTCAAAATATCTATTTTGTTCTTTCACCCCCTCTCTCACTAACCCAATTAATAAAAGAACTAATAAAGAAAATAAAGAATACCTTTTCTTTCCTTAGTGATTGACATATATGGAATGAATTATACTTTTGTATGCTGGCAAGCTTTAATTATTGTGCGTCTAATTACCAATAAATAGATTAATTACTGTATTTTGGATTAGTTGTATAGCTTTAATTCCAATTAATTATATATATATTGTTGTCCTTTAGTTACGAGAGCTGGTGCTGGATATATTAATTAATGTTTTCATTTTTTTTTTCCGGGACGATGATGATGGTAGTAGTTATTTCGAAGCACTCGTCGAATTATCGATTTTTTATGACTAAAGGAGTAATGTTGTAATTGATCTATCTTTTCATTATGTTATCATGTTATTTTATGAAATCCTTGTGTTCTTAATGGTTGCCTTTTCAATTCTAGACTCTTTCAACAATTTCAACTGCTGGTATTGGTATTGGTATTGCTGCTATTGCTCGATGACTACTGGTACCTGGTGGGATAGTTGTTGCTTCTGGCCACATGCCTGTACTATTGATTTTGTTCTTGTTGTTTTACTGGTTTAAAAAAATTCAAATATATTAATAATTAGATCTAAATAATTTTTACTCAGTTCTACACATTAGAATGATATTAAATTATAACATCAACTAAATCTTGCAATCTTTTTTTGCCCATTATCTTTTCTAATAATTCTCTTGTAAAAAACTCAACAAAATCCTGAACACTTATAAGTCGTATGATTTCAATTATGTTTTGTGCACTGCTTGAGCTATAGTTTCAACTTTTTTTTTGTATTTTTGTAAGCTGAACGATTGTTCAAAAGGTGTTTATTAAAGTGTAACATTCTTATCACTCAATTTGTGTTTTGAAGAAAATCACTCAATTTGTGTTATGGATAGAGCAATGCTGTAGAACATTCACATAAATTATCAAAGAATTGAGTCAACAGTAAGAGGAAGTGGAAAACCAGCAAAGATTTTTACATGACCAATCAGGGTTACTGGCAGTCAAAACAGTCCCGGTACTGGTAGTATAGTTTCTGGTACATAACTCTGTATCAGCAGGTTGCTGGTACTGTTGCAGCTTCAGAACGGACACTCAAGCAATCAGAAATTATTAGAATCTGTATGAAGAAGAAAGTATTAATTCATGGAAATTCCATGCACCAATTAGTAACGGAAAGAAATGGTAACTTATTTATTTTCTTTATTATTACTTTTATTAATTGGGTTAGAGAGAGGGGGTAGAAGGACAAAATTGATACTTAGAGAAAAAAATTATCTTAGCTCTCAAACTAGAATGTTGGAGGACTTGGGAGGCACGGACAGAGATTTATTTGAGCAATTATCAAGCTTTTTTAAATGACTATTTGGTGGGCGAATTCAGACAAGAGAAGACACTGCACAGCTGATTATATCGGTGCTAGAAAACTGTTTTTTGATTAGGAGAAGATGAAATTGTGATCGAAGGCAAAATTAAGGGCAAAATTTCAGAAATTGATATCTCATAAACAAAAGTGTACAATAAATGTTTAAAATAAACAAATTAATCCTATCTAAGCACATAATTTATGTATAAATTATATTTAATTACATAATAATTTATCATTATATCTCGAGAGAAGTGGTGGAAACCCATGTTACTTTCTCTAGTGATGCATGTGTTAACATGAAAATAATTTATGTAATACAGATTTCAAGATGGATGCATGATACCCGGGGTTCACGTCCCAATACATCATGTAAACAAATTCTGAGGTGTTGCATGTGACTTTCTCATTAGATTTATCTAAGGAAAGACAGATTTCGAGGTGAATGCATAATACACGGCGATCTAATCTATTATACAAAAATGGTACCCATCTTAGGATGTTGTTCAGATTAAAAAAATATTAATTGACATTTTCTCAAGGGGCCTCTTCGGCAAGGTAAGAATTACCAAGAGAATAGAAGAGAATAGAGGAATTGTGGAATTGAGAATTGATCTCTCTTCTTCTCTATTCCAATTGTGTTCGGTAGCTTCAACAATTAGAATAGTGGAAAAGAATATTCATTAAAATATAAGAATGATAAGAAATTACTCTCATAACCTTCACTGTGATGAATGCTAACACAAAAAAAAACATATTCAATAAAATGTAAAATGAAAATAGTGCTAAATAATATTTGTAAAAAAAAATCAATATAGTCATGAAACTTTTTGTAATAAATAAAAATACAGCCATGCAATTTTCATTAAACAGTATTTATCTATAATAACATTAAACATTAAATAACAATATTAATATAAAAAAAAATAAACAGAAACAAAGATGGCATAATAATTTCTAAAATAGCAATACAGCATACAAATTTAATTTGTCCGGTTTCTTCGATTTTGCATACAAGAAGCATACAATAGCAACATATAATTTTTAATTACTGATTAATAAAAAGTATTAAAGTTGCTGGCCAATAAATTTTCTCAATTACTGAAAACAGCAGCAATCAACTAAAAACTGGAGTTGACCTGATAATAAATTTATGTATAAAGATTATAAACCTAAGTTGCTGGTTATAAACCTAAAAATTTTCAATTTCTAACTTTACCTTGCAACTGAACTGAGAAAAAGTGATCACTTAAATGAAAATTAAAAAACTGATAAGCATAATACCAATTACACACAAAAAATTGTGAAAGTGCTCAAAGAACGGGCTTGTTAGCAGCATTATTGTGTCTAATTGAGCTCATTCTTGTTTAATCAATAAATCATTTAAGCTTTGTGGGTATTGGAGTTGTATCGAAATGATTTGATTATATGTTTGTTGTTTTCCAAAATAATGTGCCCCCGCCCACGCCCCCCCCCCCCCCCCCCAAACCCAAATTCACCCACCTCAAGCAGTAATGAAGCCCATGAATTTTAGACAGGGGAACGAAGGGAGTAATTAGATGCAATGAAGAGGCCATTGACGAGTTAGCTCCAGAGACATTGACGAAGTACCAAAATTGCTTTAACAAGATGGATCTCATTTGAAAGTAGAATTTGCATCCATCTCACCTGTAGTTTTAGTTTCGAAAATTTCAACCTCTCCCTGGAATTAAGAATAGGGGAATAGTCCTCTATTCTGACTCTCTATTCCAGCTCATTTAATTTCTGTTCGACAGGAATAGAAGCTTAATTTCATTCAATTCCACTATTCTAGTGGTGCCGAACAGACCCAAGGGGTATAACATTTCCCAAAAATGTGAAGCACGGGTTAGAGAGAGAGAAGAAAGAGGATTTTTTTTTTTAAACCATAATTAAAAAGTGTACAATAAATGTTTAAAATAAAAAATAATTAACCCTATCTAAGCACATAATTTATGTATTAATTATATTTAATTACATGATAATTTATCATTATATCTCGAGAGAAGTGGTCGAAACCCATGTTACTTTCTCTAGTGATCCATGTTAACCATGAAAAGAATTTATGTCATACGGATTTCAACATGCATGATACCCGGGGTTCACGCCCGAATACATCATGTAAACAAATTCTGAGGTGTTGCATGTCACTTTCTCATTAAATTTATCTAAGCAAAGACAGATTTCGAGGTAAACAAATTGTGAGGTGTTGCATGTGACTTTCTCATTAAATTTATCTAAGCAAAGAAAGATTTCGAGGTAAACAAATTCTGAGGTGTTGCATGTAACTTTCTCATTAAATTTATCTAAGCAAAGACAGATTTCGAGGTGAATGCACAGTACACGGCGATCTAATCTATTATACAAAAGTGGTACCCATCTTAAGATGTTGTTCAGATTAGAAAATTATTAATTGACATTTTCCCAAGGGGTATAACATTTCCCAAACATGTGAAGCACGGGTTAGAGAGAAGAGAGGAGAAAGAGGATTTCTTTTTAAAAAAAAAAACATAATTAAAAAATTAGAAAACAAACACGATTACTTTTTTTTTACAAAAATCATAAGAAGTGAAATGTCATTTCGGTCAGCTATTTTTCTTTTATTTGAGACTGAAATGGCATTTCAGTCGATCTTGATTTCAAAGGTACTCATATCAGCGACCACAGAAAATCTATAAACATCTCAGGACTAAAATGACATTTCAATCCTGTACCAAACTGAAATGGCATTTCACTCCTGTATTAATTTTCTTTTTGCCGAGATAGCCTCCCTCTTCGTTTTCTTTTCTTTCTCCTTTCTCCTTTCTATCTTCTTTTATTTTCTTTCGACCCGAAACTAAAGTTATTTTTTTTCAACTCTCAATATTCCATCGTTTTTTTATTTTAAACACTTAGATTTGTATATTTTTGAGAGGAGAACAGAAAAACTTCAGATTTGCAATATTTGTAAATTTGTATATTTTTTAGAGGAGAAGAAGGGTTATTATAAGAAAACCCTAAAAAATAAATTACATCGGACCAAAATGCCAATTCAGTCCTGGCTAAAAAAAAAATAATATTGGACTGAAATGATATCTCAGTCCAAAGGTATTACACCAATGGCTCCGCTATTTTTTCTGAAAAACTATGAAACCATGATGGACTGAAATGTCATTTCAATCCGGAAAAAAAGGACATTCTGAAATGGCATTTTAAGTTTTTATGGTTTTTGTAAATAAAAAAAAAGGTGATCATGTTGGTTTCCTAAAATTAAATTTTTTTAATGAGAATGGTTCAAATGCCTTCATTTTTTGTGCCTCTATCATGCCTCCATTTTTGAAAAACTTTAATAAATCAAAATTTAAATCTTAAAATTCAAAATAAAACCATTAGATATGAACTACATTATTTTATCTATGCACATGTAGAAAATTATGACATTTCAACTTTGTTTTGGTTGTCATCTTGAGCTTGTAAAAATGTATACTAATGTGGATAATTTTTAGACGTTGATTTTTCATCTTATTGATCCATATGAAAGGAAAATCAAAATGTGATAACTTTTTATGGACACAGAGCAAATAACATAGATCACATCTAACAGTTTTATTTTGACGTTTAAGTTTTAAACTTTGAGTTATTTAAGTTTTTAAAAATGGAGGCATGATGGAGGCACAAAAAATGGAGACATTTGAACCCTCCTCTTTTTTAATTATGGTTTTAGAAAAAAAAATCGAGAAAGAGAGATTAATTTCTCTATTTCTCAACACTGTTATTGCATACAGCTATCTTATTATATTTCAGTTTTTTTATGGTTTCTGTAAAATAAAAAAGTAATCACGTTGGTTTTCTAAAATTAAATTTTTTAATTATGGTTTTTAAAAATAAATCGAGAAAGAGAGATTAATTTCTCTGTTTCTCAACACTGTTATTGCACACATATATCTTATTATATTACTGTACATAAATATCTCATTTTTTTTAATGACTCAAAATTTCCCTGTTTCTTCATATTTTGGTTTTATGTTTTAATATATTAAAACATATAAAAGTTTTAAATAATTGACGCGGGCGCGTATTGAAGAATTATCCAATTCATATTCGAATGTAAATAATAGCCACATCAAATTTAGACCGATCAAGAATTTGTACATACAACTTTAATTTGCTCCACATATTAAATGGCATGGGCCTTAATTTCAAGGAATTAATTCAACAAGTTTGACTGAATAGGTTTAATTAAGTGCAAATTCTCATTGACTGCATCGCTAGAAATCTAAGGAGATACATGGCGGTCTTCTAAACAATTAAATTTTTTCTTTATTGCTTTGACCGCTTGGGTTTCTGATAAGAGTTAAAAATTTCATTGAAATCAGTATTAATAGTATTTATTTGTTTGTATTTTCTTTTATAGCTTTTAATATCGTTTTTCGTTAAGGGAAAATTTCTAGTGTACTCATCAAAATTTTCAAAATAGCCAATATTCCTATCAAAACATTGAAATTTCTTATTTTCCCATTATAAATTGAAATTCATTCTTAGTTCCCCATATGTTGATTAATTCTGAAAATTTAAATTAAATTTATAATTTCATTTAATCTTGAAGTTTAAAATTCCTATTTTACCCTTCTAAGATTCCCTTTCTTCTTCACCCCATTTTTTATAGAGTTGCTCTTGTTTCTTTCCTTTCCTATTCTTGCTCCTGTTGAAACATAAAACATTAATTTGAAGATACCATATCCCGATAAATCAAGCAAGCAACTGTGCCATGAGAATTTTACAATGGATTTAACCTTATTTTTATTCTTTATTTGATGGGAAATACAGCTCATCACTCTCCTTTTTCTCTATTTTTCCAACGACACATTAATTGTAATATATACAATTAGAAAGAACAATTAATTTCTATCAACTAGTTTGTATTTTCAGGTTTCCTTTCCTTTTTTGACAGAGAGCGGGAAATGAGAGAGAGAGAAGAGAGTCAAGAGTCACAGATTGGGATTTATATACATATGTAGATCAAGAGAAGATATGAGGAGCAGTTTCACTGGCACGAATCGTTATAGATATACATATGGAGATGAAAAGGTTTTACATACAAGAGCAGGAGAAGAAAAGGTTTTAGATGTACATTTGAAGAATGGAAGGAAATTTTAAGAGCTTCATAGAGATGGGATGAAGGAGAAAGGAGATCTTAGTTCTAAATAGAAGGGCAAAATAGACATTTAAACTTCAAAATAAATTAAAATTATAACTTTAATTTAAATTTTTAGAATTAATCAACATATGGGGAGATAAGAAAGGATTTCAATTTGAAATGGGAAAATAAGAAATTTCAATGTTTTGATGGGAATATTGGCTATTTTGAAAATTTTGATGGGTACACTAGAAATTTTCCCCTTTAAATATGTATGAAAAGTTTATGTTGGGCTAATAGTGAATGATAGAAAATGAATAGAAAAATTTGTTGTTTGTTATTTTGTTCTATTTGTGACTGTTTATTTTTCTTTATTACTATTTAATCGGTATGTGAACTTAACGGACAAGATCGTAACGAAGCTGCTTTGCATTTGCACTTGCACTGCGCTAACATTTTCTCTGTTTAATTGTTGGACTGTTTCTTTATAAAGTTAAACTGTTTCTTGAATTTATTTTTCTTTTTCATTTTCATTATTTCATCGTAATGAGGCACTTTACGTTACAGGGGTTCTAAAAAACAATTTTATATATTCTTTAATACAATTGTTGGTGAGCAATTAGCTCACTAACCTTTTAAAAAAAATTAAGAGAAATAAGTTATATTGATAACTATATTCTGTTGATAACAATGACAACCAATTCAATGCGTGTAAAATGTTCTCAATAAATTATCTTGGTTGTATATAAAATTTTACTAAATTTAAAAATTGTGGATCATCCATCAAGTGACTAATGATTTAATTTGATACTAATTTTAATCTATGGAATCTTAACCTCAGGCGTGTGTATATACACACACACACGTTGATATTGAACGAAGAATCTTATTTCTGTTCACGGCAAATGATTGTTCAATTTTTTTTTTTAAAAATGTTAAAAAAATAGATACCGGATTTACGAAAATCTTATTTCAATAAGAAAACAGACAGCTGGATTCAAAATAGAAAGCTAGCAATTGTACTTATGAAGCGCATGAACAGTTTCTTCATTAATTTAGTTGTTTTGTTTTTAAAAATATACTAAAATTTTGAAATATGCACGAGCAAATATGAAAGCAAATTAGACATTACAAAAGTTTCTTCCGTGTTTATTGTTTCTTAACATAGACAATACAAAAGTTTATTATTTTCCAATACACTGTAGAATCAAATTGTGATTCTCCACATCAAATGCATGCTAAGTTTTTTATTATGATATTGTCCATCATGAACATCCAATACATTTGGTGTCCATAATGAGCATCCAATAAAGTGGGCCTTCACCTCAGTGCTACAAAATGAAAAGAATACTTCAGTTTAACACAAAAAATGAACAATTGATGCTTAACTTGAAGAAAAATGTTTAATTGTGAAAATTTATAGTAATCAATGTAAAAACCTTCAAGAAATAATTCCTCCTAAATTTTGTAATCATTTTTACACTATTTTGTCGGTATTTTAAACAGAAATGACTGCTGCCTCCCCATGTTTCATTGGTTTAAAGATTCAATAGCATAATGAAAATATTATAACAAAGTTTTTTCTTTTTCTTTTTTTCTACAATAATGCATAATACACTAGATTTAAATAATTCTTCTTATAATTTTAATGTGCCTGTTAGTCAGCATCCGGACAAGAAAATTGACTTTAAAAAATATGTATCTGGTACTTGTTACAGTGAAGAAAGAACTTTGGAAGTTCGAACTTATGATGTATTGAATTTTGTAATCGTTTAGTGTATAAAATTTAAAGAGGAACCTCTTGTATATCTTCTCGGCAAGTACCCTTATTGTAAACGCTTTTGTTCCTACTACTTGTACCACAGAGCGTGTTAATTTGATGGCTTTGATTAACCAGTCTCTGAAGAATGCACTTGTAGTGGATTTCAAAGCCGAGAAGCCAAATGTCATTAACGTTGCAAAGAGATTGCTGAGCTGATTGGGTGATGGCTCTCTCCCTTGGCGCACTGAGGTGTTTGATCATGATTTTTTCGACTTGTGATACAATCTCCTGAATGTCAGTCATAAGCTTATGAAGAGCAAAAAAGTTCACCGGTTTTGGGTTTGTGAACTTGAAAATTTCTGGAACAGAAATGGATTTGATGGCTACCACTTGGTTCATAAAGGTTAATAGAGCAGTCTCGGTGCAGTTGCCCACATCTTGAAGCTCCAACAAGGAATTCTGGATATTGGGATCACTATTTTGAATATCTTCCCAATTTGCTTCAGCGTTCATTAGAACATGGTGAAACTCTTCCAGCTTCTTTTGTACGACTGCAGTTCGTTGAAAGCTCCACTTAAAGCTGTTGCTCCACTCTGGGCTGCAGCGTCTGAAGATTGGAAATCCTCAAGTTTTCGTAATGCAAATTTCACATTTTCTGGAGTGGCGGTCTGTCTCTTGATGTCCATACTTTTAGTTTATTCTGAGAATTATGTATGAATAGTGTAGATGTGGAGGAATTTAGTATAAATGGAAAATATGTGGTATTAATCTGAATCCCAATGGACCTTTTCTCTCTGAGAGAGAGTATTAGGTGATGAGAGTGAGATAATGGGAATGGAGACAATTAGTCAACTAGGGACCTCATTCTATTATTAAAAAAAAGGTGTTTGGCCCATAGTAGGCAATATCAGCCAATACCAATCCGGATCGGCCGATACGTATTAGTATCGGCCAAGTCTGATCCGATACCGAGCCGATATTGATGGATTTTCTGTTTTTGGCCCGATTTATGCTATTTTGGTCCAATACCCAACTATCACGTAACAGTAAAAGGTTTATATATGCTAAGTACCCGTGATTAAATAGAACTCCATATAAAAAGGTTCAGAAATGGAGAAGGGATGTGAAATTGAGTAATATGCCGCTACCACGTGCATGCTGCCAACTAAATAGTAAATAGAAGGTGTTTTGGCTGTAACTGAGTTCGTTTCTTTATTCTTTCAATAAGGAATATGATGCTATTTGCCTGATTTCAAAGTTCAACAAAAACTCAAATTCAATCCTCAATGATCGGTCAGGTACTTGATGAAATACCGAATAAGCACAATTACAAGCCATATTTAAAAATTAAATAAAATAAAAGATCTGGTGATTGTTCAAATACATAACAAATGCTGTATAGTTTATATAACCTTTGAAAATTACATTTTGTCAGGGACAAAATGACAATTTCTTAAATAACCATCTGTTACAATGCATCAGGCCAGCAGCCATACGTATACCCTTTCTCCCTCATGAAATTGCTTATTGTACTCAATTACACTCATAAATTATTTCAATCTAGATAAAACAATATAGAACAGAAGTTTCAAACATAACAGTAACAACCTAATTAATGAATGTTATTATCTAAAAGGTTGAGATCTGAGTCTGATCATAGAACTGTCCAGTGATCCCTCCTTCAGCCAAAACAACCATCACGACATAGTTTTTTATCAAGGTTCACTGCCAACTAAAAAGGTTCAGAAATGGAGAAGGGATGTGAATTGTCCAGTGATCCCTCTAGCCAGCATGACATAGTTTCTGGCAATGAAAGAATGTGTTTATAGTTTTAATGCTTGTATTATATTGTATTAGTGGATTATTTGATTATAATTATTTATCTAAACATAAATTATTGAAAAATTAATTTTTTATCAATTTTTTCCTATTTTTTTAGTATAAAACAAGCTTCTGGCAAAAAAGTATGATTTTCCGATCCGAATCAGCTGATACGCCGATCCCAGATCGGTATTGGCCGGGACCGATCCCAATCCCGATATCGATATTTCCTACCAAACTTTGGCCTCTTATTTAGTAAAAGGTAAAAAGATAACCAAACTATAAAACTAAAATGGAGAGCCTTCTGATAAATATTTTGTGACAAATCCCATGTGCGGTGGCTTCTGTGAGGATTTAAATTTGAGGATAGGATTATAGGTTCAAACGGGGATTGCAATTTATTACAAAAGCCATATTTGCTTGGCTTTTACATGCATCTTAAATTTATAATTAATTAAACCTTTTCTCTAACTCTGCTACAATCAATGATAAGTTCCTCTCACCTTACACCCTCTCTCTCCTCCCCACCCCAATCAATCTTCTCTTCCAACTACCCCCTTCCCTCACATATTCTCTCCTTCCTGTACCTCCTACCGAGTTGACCAGAACAAACCTCCTGTCCTGAACCTGAAACAGCAATTATAACAGGTGAGTATCTCCTCTCTCCATTCTCTTTGTTTCACTATTATCTCTCTCACTGATTTCCTGTCCATTTTGTGGTCACCATGGCGGGGCCTGATCTGTTGACAGGAGCTCTCCTGTCCATTTTTTCTTTATGATTTGCTACGTGGGGATCGACTCAGGATCGGATCGGGGTCGGCCGATACCGATACGTATCGGCCGATATTTCCTACTATGGTTTGGACTGTCTTCAAGTTTGTTGCATTTCATTAATTTTAGTAACTCAAAAACGTAGTTAGGATTTTAGGTATGATCAATTAATTAAAATTTTAAAATGTTTCTTTGCAGTCCAATTAATAGACAGAGGAAGGGAAGAATTTTGGGTGTGATTTTGAGAACCTTCAACAGAGATGGATGCCTTACCTTTCATAAGAGAAATGATATCTGAACCCATCCTCAGAGATTTTTTATCAAGCAATGTCCCTGTTGATGAGAAATTTCTGAAATTGATAGTCGATGAACTAGTCAAAGTTCAGATGTTCATGACAAGAGAAAACTTCAGGGACCACCCTGAGAACCAAAAGCAGGCTCTAATTGAGGGTCTGCGATTAACAGCCCGTAAAGTTGGAAATTTCATGAGGGAGATTGTTGGAAGTTATTCCAAAAATAAGTCCTCGGGATTGGAGAGACATGATTTGGTGAAAGATTGGAAGGAAACCCTAGATTTTATCATTGGTATCGTGGTTTCCTGTAATTTTCTGAAACAAATAGAAGAAGAAGGTGGGTGGGATGACAGAGACATGGAGGCAGTTATAAACTCTCTCAACGACATAAGTAAAATTGAAAACTTGCAACTTGATACAGCAGATAATTCAAACTGTATAACACTGGATGCGAAGAAGAGCCGAGCACTCCTCCTTATTAAAGCATTTCCAGAAATTCGCGAGCTCAAAGAATCTTCTAAAATTCTTGAGTTCTTTTTAGAGTTATTGAAAGAACTGGATAATCTCCCTCAACTAATTTGCAATGCATGTGAACAACAGCCTCTGGCTCTTCTTCTTATAGGGAGTCTCCTTTCGCTCAAACAAAGGTCTTACGACACATGGAACCGGGTAAAAGATGATCTCTTCAACGTCAAAGACTCTGACAACCGTGCTACTAACAATCATATGTGGCACATTTTAACCTACTGCTATAATGATTTACCTCACTTTCTCAAACCGTGCTTTCTTTATTTAGCATGCTACCCGATAAATTATGAGATTCCTGCAAGGTCTCTAATTGAAATATGGATTGCTGAGGGATTTATTACACCAGTGAATGGAGAGACTAGAGAGGAGACTGGCAATAAGTACCTAGAGCAACTCGTCCAAAGGTACGTATTCTCAATATTTTTGGGAAATTTACTTTTGGTCTAGTAATTTATAGGTGATTATTAGGTCTGTGATTTTTCCCATTGTTGCCATAAATGACATTGCAGTTATATATAAGATTATTGCAATTTTAATCATTTCGTCCTAGTTTCTTAAAAATAGTTGAATTTTGTCTTCTTCTTTTTTATTACATGTGATAGATAATTTTCTCTGGTCTACCAGATGATCGTTAAGTTAAGCACCACTTTTGTAAGTAAAATGAGAATTAAGTAGACTAATGATGGTGCCAATGATGGTGTTCAATTCTAGCTGTTGAAAGCCAAATATATTCTGGAACGTTAATAATACAACACTCCTCCAAGAACAAAACAGTTTTATTTTCATTTCTGCAAATTTAATATTTATTTTCTTAAAGATAAAAAGGTTCTGATGTTCATCTAGAAATTTTGTTCTTATTTTCCTTATTGCTTGCAGGTCTTTGGTTTCGGTTTCAAAGACATCATTGCTAGGCACAATTAGGTATTTCAAAGTTCGTCCATCCATTCATGAATTTTCCATTCAACAATCCATCAAGGATGGGTTTCTGGTTGCCAATCCAGATAGGCAAATAATGGATTCCCTCTTCCGTATGGCAATCCATCACGATGACAAGAATCAGTACACAGAGGTTGAAAATAATCATATACACGCCTTCTTAGCTTTTGATTTTGATAGGAATGTTATTGGAAGTGCCGTGTTCCTAAGAGTGCTGGAATTGCGGAATTCCTCTATCCCAGAAACAAAACTACTGAATATGACTTACCTACGTTATCTGGGTTTGAGGGGTAGTAAAAACATATCACAGGTTCCTGAAAATATTGGGGACATGAAAAATCTCGAAACATTGGATGTTAGAGATACAAGCGTAGAAACTCTACCTGGATCAATATGGAACATCTCAAAACTTCGTCATGTATATGTCAATCCTAGCCCCCATATTAAAGGTCCACCCTCTGAAGCACATATACCAGACTTACAAACCCTGAAAACAGTTGTAGTTCCAGAATCGTGGAAAGAAAAGTTTCCGCAATTCCTGATCAATCTTAGAAAGTTAGCAATCTCAAATAGGGACAATCCAAATGAGGAATCTAATCCATATTGGAACTCAATTTCGATCTTGTTGAGTCGCATGGTTAATCTCCTCTCAATTACCATTAGGGCCGACATTTTACCTTCAGAGTTTGTTGACACAAGGGCCTTTCAAAATCTTGAGACGGTCAAGTCAATTAACTTTGAGGGACAATGGAATTGCAGGAAGCTTTTCATAGATAATATTAAATTTCCACCAAAACTTGCAAAGCTCATCCTAACCAAGTGCGGCTTAAAGGAAGACCCCATGCCGAGGCTAGAAAAACTAGAGGCACTGAAATATCTGAGCTTACAAGATGGAGCGTACACTGGGGAGAAAATGGTTTGCTCTGCAAATGGGTTTCCACAGCTGCAAATCTTAGAACTTAAGAAGTTGGTGAACTTGAAGAATTTGGAGGTGAATATGGAGATGAATTTGGAGGGGAAACCAATGACTATGTCACAGCTTGCCACTCTGCGTGTGGTTTTATGCCCGAACCTAGAAAAGCCTCGTCACCTAGAGCATGTTACTATTGAAGGTATAGATACTCCTCATAATCTGGAGAATGTTACTATTGAAGAAATAGGTAATTGAAATGCTAGCTACTTTCAGTCTCGTGCCTGATTCTTTCCTTCTTCTTTTTTCTTTGTTCATGAGTGATAGGTGTCTCTTGTTATTTATATTGTTGTTTTAATGTATGTTGGTTTTTGTTGTTTTCGTTGTGCCTTTCTTTTCTTTACTGTTCTTGTTCTAATGCTTCCTTCTAAAATCACTAAAAAATATATATATATATATAAATGTATATAAACATTTAAAATGAAAAGATCTATTATCTCAATGCAAATCTTTTATAAAAAATCACTTTTTAGCCTATTTTCTCTATTTTCTGCCTTTTTCTTCTTCTCTGCCTCCCTTGATCATTTTTATAAATTAATTGAAGGTAAAGGTGAGTGTAGTGAGCCACAGGCATCCTTGCTCATCTGATCCTTTGATTCTTTTGCAAAAATAATCAAAATAAGAGAATAAAGTGACTTAAAACAAAAGATAAACACACAAGGGTTGTTTAAAGTGAGTCACAGGCATCCTTTGCAACTCTCAACCTAATGATTACTTGGAAGGACTTATTTGCAAAAAAAAGAAAGCAAAACAGTGAGGTTATGCTGCCAAAATGGCTAATTTTACTATTTTTAAGGGTTTATTTGCAAATAATGAGAAACTGAGGTTCAGGGTGTAAAAATGCAGTAGCTATGGCTGCCATATGTCATTTACATCCTTTGCCTATGAAGTTTCAATGATCTTGTCCTTTGAAACCAAGTGAGAAGGTATAAAAACATGATTTTTAAATAATCAGGAGCATCCTTGCAAAATTATAGATTCTGACATATTGAAAATATATTAAAATGATGATTTCATGATCTTTGAATCTTTGAATCTTTGATACTGGTATGGAAACAGTGGCCATATACCCTTGAAAACCTGTTTTGACACCTACGAGACCATTGATTATGTGCTAATGACTCCCTAATGACCTCTGGTATATGACTAAGTCCATATTTAGTGATATAATGCAATTCACCCATTTGACCTATGCTGACAGATCAGTAAATTCTGATTAATATAAGGACCAAAATGAAAAACAGACTTCACCATTGGATAGAACACTGAAAAACACATAAAATGGACTTAAATTTTGTATTATTTGGGTTTGTATACACAAAGATATGGATCTCCAAAGTTCATCTTTTAAAACTGAAAATTATGTATTTAAAATTGTGAAATTACCAATTATGCCCTTCACACTCAAACACTCTTTTGATTATGAAATAATACCTAGATGGTCATGAAATTTTGAATAAAAATCCTTAACATGTGCCTCTTTGATCCTGTGCAGTTAAAATCACACCTTGTGCATTAAAATCATAAGAAAATGGATCTAAAATCATGGAAAATATAGGTTTACATACCCATCAGTTGACCAGAACCTAATATGAAGCAAATTGATGATACTGCCATGTTCTAAACTCTTCCAGATGATCTAAATGAATGTTTTGAAACCTTGAACCAACCCTTGAACCACTGTACCAACCATTGGTACCAGATTGATGCTTGAACCGAAAGGGAAGAACCTGAATTATACTCAGATTGTCAGGTTCTGATCCCTGACAATGAGACTCAACCTCAATTGAGACTTAAGAGGTGAATTTGAGAAGAAAAAGATAGAACTGACCCCAGCTAACTATAGCTTTGATCAATAGAGAAGAGTGAAAACCAAATTGTTTATTTCCTTGATAAAATCGAATCCATACAATGGTTTGCCTTATATAGGCGATGCAAATAAAGAAAGAAAATTTACAATCAGGTTCTCGGATCTTGCTGACCATTGTCAGAATGACACTACAGCATAAAGATCCGACCCGTTATTCTATTAACCGCTTAACTAACTTTCAGCGGTTGCACAGCTGTTTCGCTCTTTCCTTCTGTCTTGCGGGGTCTACTGGCAGGGTGATTCAATTGAGCTGTAGAGAGCCCGTTCTGTGAAGTTGGGTCCAGCTGCAGTGTCTCCCTTCTCTTTAATTGCTCTGACCGGTTTGCTGACCGTTTTTCCCTTCATCCCTTCAATTGACATCCTGCTGATTGCTGATTCAAAATAGCCAACGGCTACCCCCAAATTAGATGGAGGTTGCGACACTTTTCCCCCCTTCACACCATTCTCGTCCTCGAGAATAAATTCAGGATACTTCTCCATAATCACGCTATAATCTTCCCATGTCGCCTCATCTGCTGATTAATTCTCCCATTGAACTAGTACTTGGGTCTCCGCTGCATTGTTTCTCTTCACCATACGCCTTGCTAGAATAGTGGCAGGTTGGGTAGGCAATCTTGGCTGTAACCCAAAAACTGGGAGAGTGGGAGAGACAGCCTGAGTGTCACTTATCCTTGCCTTGAGCTGTGACACATGAAACACTGGATGAAGGTTCGATTCAGCCGGCAAGTTAAGACGGTAAGCCACATTACCTATCTTTTCCATCACTTCATAGGGACCAAAAAATTTAGGACTCAATTTTTGATTACGCATTCCTCCTATAGTCACTTGCCTGTAAGGTTGGATTTTCAAATATACCCAATCTCCTTCTTCAAAATTCCTTTCAGTACGATTAGTATCAGAATACCTTTTCATCCTTTCCTGGGCTTTTCTCAAGTTTTCCCTTAACTGCCACATCAATTCTTGCCTATCTCTCAACATTTCATTTACGGCTTCCACCTGACTTTTGGGGCTACTAGCAATTGAGAGCTGGGGAGGATCATACCCATAAAGAGCTTTAAAGGGAGTGGTTTTAAGAGCCGAGTGATAAGAGGAATTATACCACCACTCAGCCAAAGGCAGCCATCTCTTCCACTTCTTTTGTTGATTGTAGCACATACTTCTCAAATAATTTTCCAAACACTGATTTACTCTTTCAGTTTGCCCGTCAGACTGTGGATGATAAGCGGTGCTCATGTTGAGCTTAACATTCAAATTGACCATGAGCTCTTTCCAAAATTTGCTGGTAAATATCGGATCTCTATCCGAAATAATGGTTTGAGGTAACCCATGCAACTTATACACATTATCGAGAAAGGTTTGAGCCACATCTCTTGCTTTGAATGGATGTGCAAGTGCAATAAAATGAGCATATTTGGTAAATCTATCCACCACCACCATGATTACTTCCTTTCCTTCTGACCTCGGTAACCCCGATATAAAATCCATACCTATGCTTGACCATGCTCCATCTGGTATGCTCAGGGGTTGTAATAACCCAGGTGAGTGTACGTGCTCAGTTTTGTTAATCTGACAATTTTCGCACTTCTTTACATACTGATGCACATCCTCTTTGAGATTAGGCCAATAAAATGACCTTTTTACCCTTTGATATGTTGCTGTTATACCCGAGTGGCCACCCACTGAAGATGAATGTAATGCCTCCAAAATTTGCTTCCTCAAATCTCCATTTCTGCCCACACAGATCCTCCCTTTCTTTCTGACAATTCCTTGTTGTTGAGAGAGTGTTTGCTCCTCTCTAATTGGTGGTTGTGCAGGTGGTTGAGCTTGAGTCCCTTCTCCTTTCTCTTGCTGTTGTGCACACATCTCCTCTATTTCTTTCTTTAATTTGTTGATCCATTCATCTCCTTCATAGCTGTTTTGTACTTCTTCCATCCATTGAGGTCTTAACTCACTAATTGCTAATACATTTGAATTCAATTCCTCATCTTTTCTCACACCACCTTCTCTTCTGGATAGAGCATCAGCCACCACATTTTCTTTTCCTTTTTTGTACTCAATTACATAATCCAGTCCCAGCAGCTTACTAAGGCCTTTATGTTGCAGTGTGGTATTCACCTTTTGTTCCAACAAGAATTTTAGACTGATATGATCAGTTCTAATCACAAACCTTCCTCCCATCAAATAGTGTCTCCACTTCATCACAGCCGTGATCAATGCTAACAATTCTTTCTCATAGGCTGAGAGGGATCTATTTCTTATTCCTAGCTTCTGACTCAAAAAAGCTATGGGTTTTCTGTCTTGTAACAGTACAGCTCCAATCCCTTCATTGCTTGCATCTGTCTCAATGACAAACTGTTTAGTAAAGTCAGGAAGAGCTAACACTGGTGCATGTGTCATGGCCTCTTTTAACTGTTCAAAGGCTGCTTGTGCCTCCGAATTCCATTGGAAGGAATCTTTCTTCAACTGATCAGTTAGTGGCTTGGAAATCAAACCGTAATTCTTGATGAATTTTCTGTAATATCCTGTCAATCCCAAGAACCCTCTTAGCCCCTTCACTGTTTTAGGCACAGGCCACTCACTCATGGCCTTGATTTTCTGTGGGTCAGTAGACACTCCTTCTTGAGTAATTACATGCCCCAAATATTCTATCTTCTCCACACAAAATTCACACTTTGATCTCTTCACAAACAACTGATTCTCTTGCAACACTCTTAATACCAGTTTGAGATGGGACACATGTGTTTCTATATCCTTACTATAGATGAGGATATCATCAAAAAAGACCAACACAAATTTTCTGAGAAATGGTTTGAAAATTGAATTCATCAAGCATTGGAAAGTTGCCGGTGCATTAGTAAGTCCAAATGGCATTACCGTAAACTCGTAATGCCCTTCATGAGTCTGAAATGCTGTTTTGAATCTATCTTCTTCACACATTTTAATTTGGTGGTAACCAGCCCTTAGATCCAATTTAGAGAAATATCTTGCCCCTTTGAGTTCATCCAACAAATCCTCAATGATAGGTATAGGAAATTTGTTCTTAATTGTACTGTCATTCAATTTTCTGTAATCCACACATAAACGCCAGCTGCCATCTTTTTTCTTTACCAGTAAAATAGGGGAAGAGTATGGGCTTGAGCTAGGTTGAATAAATGAGTTCCTCAACAATTCCTCAATGATCTTCTCAATTTTCATCCTCTGAAAATAAGAGAACCTGTATGGTCTCAATGACACCGGTTTAGCATCTGGTTTTAAAGGAATTTTGTGATCAATTTCTCTAGAGGGAGGTAGAGCTGCTGGTTCTTCAAAAATTGCACTGAATTCGTCCAGTGCCTTCCTAACTTCTATAGGGCATTCTTGTCTCTCTTTCTTCTTTTGTTCATTCACACAGAAAAGGTGTGCTATGATCACTTGATTTCCTTTCTTCTTTTCTTTCTTCATATCCACAGTTTGCTCACACAATTTCACCTCTGAATTCGTCCAGTGCCTTCCTAACTTCTATAGGGCATTCTTGTCTCTCTTTCTTCTTTTGTTCATTCACACAGAAAAGGTGTGCTATGATCACTTGATTTCCTTTCTTCTTTTCTTTCTTCATATCCACAGTTTGCTCACACAATTTCACCTCAGCCTTCTCTTCTTTAATTTGCAATTTTACAGGTTTGCCCTCGTAGTTAAACTGCATTACCCCCTTCTTCCAATCTACTGTCATAACACCAGTAGTTGCAAGCCAATCAATGCCTAGAATAATATCATAACCAGGCACCTTCATCACCCTCATATCCATGTGAAACTCTTGGTTTTGTAACGAAAATCTGAGATTTTTGCAGATCTGTGTTGAGTTCATTTGGGTGCCATTAGCTATATTTACACTCAGAGGTTCAGTTTGGGCAGTTCTCAATTGGAGAGTTTCTGTCAGTACAGGGTCGATAAAAGAATGTGTACTACCACTGTCGATGAGAGCACAAACGGGTATATTACCAATATAGCCTCTGAATTTGAAAGTTTTTGCAATCTGTGACTGGAGGTTGGTATGGGCACATAGAGTTATCATGGCTTGTTCTTCTCCTTCCTTGTCATCACCTTCATTCTCCTCTTCTTCTATTACTGTTTCTATTATTTCCCTTGGATTCACATCCTCTTCTTCAGATTCAACTTCATTACCTTCCCCATCAATAGCATGCAGTGTCTTGTTGTGACACTTGTGCCCCAAATGCCATTTCTCACTACACCTGAAACATAGACCCAACTTCTTCTTTTGCTCATTTGTTAATGGGGCTGTGTTACTTACTTTCAGAGGCTGAACCCGACTCGGGTTACTCTCCCATTTTCTGACAGCAATGTCACTGTTTTTCTGAACCTGGTGGACTACAGGTCTAGAATTGTAATGAACTCTTTTGTGACTGCCTTCTATTGTTACCTCTATCTTCTTTGCAAGCTTTATTGCTATCTTCAAGGTGGATGGTTCAAAAAGGTCAAGGTTATTTTTTATGTCATCTTTTAACCCACTGACAAATGACCCTAAGAAAAATTCTTCATTTGATATCTGTGTTTTACAAATCAATCTGGATTTAGCCCTCAAAAATTCCTTGGCATAGTCCTCTACCCTTCCATACTATTGTACCCTTTTAAACTGCTCAATCGGGTTACCCGAACTGTCAGAAAAAAATTCCAACACTTCCTCTACCAAGGTTGGCCAGGGAGGTGTTCTCTTGGCTATTTTCAGTGATCTATACCAGTCTTTGGCATCATCAACAAAATTCATGGTAGCCATACGTGTTTTATACTCATCTGGCACCTGATACAACTCAAAGTATTGCTCACAATCTTCTACCCATTCTACAGGTTTATCTCCCTTAAAAGAAGGAAAATCCATGCGAGGAAGGAAAAATTTCTGATTTTGAGTTGTGAATTCACCTTGCTTATCATGTCTGGGAACATCCTCATCATCTAGATCGTTCTGATCTGTATCAAGATTTGTTCTTGCTGGATTGTTTGGACCGGTTGTGTCAGCAGTACTATTTTCACCTCTCTCCAGGTGATTAGCAACCAGCAGAGACTCGAGCATCTTCATCACTTTTCCCAGTTTGACATCAGTTGCTTCTAGCTTCTCTTCGATTCGACCCACTCTACCAGTCAGATCCTTCTGAGACTTGCTCAGTTCTCTCTGTGACAACTCGGATTTGGACTCCAGTTTTGAGATCTTCTCAGCCATCGCATTCAGATCTGGTTCATCTTCCGTTGTCGTGTTACTCCTGGTTCCCACCGCCATTAGAACGTAACAGCTTCGCCCCAGTGGAGATCGATGCTCTGATACCAATTTGTCAGGTTCTGATCCCTGACAATGAGACTCAACCTCAATTGAGACTTAAGAGGTGAATTTGAGAAGAAAAAGATAGAACTGACCCCAGCTAACTTTAGCTTTGATCAATAGAGAAGAGTGAAAACCAAATTGTTTATTTCCTTGATAAAATCGAATCCATACAATGGTTTGCCTTATATAGGCGATGCAAATAAAGAAAGAAAATTTACAATCAGGTTCTCGGATCTTGCTGACCATTGTCAGAATGACACTACAGCATAAAGATCCGACCCGTTATTCTATTAACCGCTTAACTAACTTTCAGCGGTTGCACAACTGTTTCGCTCTTTCCTTCTGTCTTGCGGGGTCTACTGGCAGGGTGATTCAATTGAGCTGTAGAGAGCCCGTTCTGTGAAGTTGGGTCCAGCTGCAGTGTCTCCCTTCTCTTTAATTGCTCTGACCGGTTTGCTGACCGTTTTGCCCTTCATCCCTTCAATTGACATCCTGCTGATTGCTGATTCAAAATAGCCAACGGCTACCCCCAAATTAGATGGAGGTTGCGACACAGATCATCCTTGAAAGTAAAATTGATGCTCCTGTATGCTTTTACACCTCTATGCGATCTCAAATCACCAAGTTATTGAAGAGAAATACAATGAAATCGATTAAAATTGAACTGGGTCTCAATTGGTACCGATGAGCCATGTAGAAGCCTGTAGCAACACCTCCGGTGATTCCCTACCACCGATAATGGCACCAGTCGACTTCTGACATCAAGATGATCAAGACGGAGTATCTGGTCCGCACCGCCGTGATCGGAATCAACCAGAACCCTCCTTTCTCGGCCCTATCAGAGATGAACCCTAAGGTTTATCGAGTGGCACAAATATTAAAGTACCTGTTTGATCTGATGATCTGAATTCAAACCAAATTAATCGTTTACTGACCCATGGAGCCCTCCTGTCAGTCGGTTAAGACAATTAAATGAACTAATCCGAATCTCAAAGCCAAAATGATTGACATCCGAACTCTGTGCACTTATTGATGGCCTAGTGCACTTGTTATGGCCCAAAAGCCCAATCTTAAAGCCCTATGTTTAAACTAAACTCAGTACTAATCTTAAAGCCCAAATGTCAAGAATTTAAACCTTTGCACACTGATTGAAGGCCCATTACACGAATTAATGCATCAGATCCAGATCTCGAAAGCCCAACACCAATCTTGAGGCCCAGAAACTATTAAACATATCTATCTTTGCACATAAACCCTTCTGTTTATACAAAATCTGCAGACAAGCCCTTGAAAATTTACATATAAGCCCCTTAGCAGTATAAAATTCATTCAAACAAGCTCTTAAAAGCCTAATTTTTATTCCATATCCTGTCAAAAGCTCAAATAATAGCTTCAGGTCCCTAAAAATTTATAAATAGATCCCTGAAAGTATAAAAACTTCACAGACAAGTCATTTTCAGTCTTTTTTTGCCATAACTTCTTCATTTCAAGTCCAAATCAACTCAAATCAGTTCCAAATGAACCCAGATTCAATTATCTACAATTCTAAGTAGTAATTGAACATGTCCAAGCTCCATCCATAACCTGAAATGACTAAAATGCCCTTCTCATAATCAAAATGTCATAATTTCTTAATAAAATTATAAAAATCCTAAACAACATTATATATCTTATATCATAATCAAAATGACAACATGTACAAAGTTTCATAATGTTATAAAATGACCCAAAATCCCCTTTTTCCATACAAATGTCTTGATACATATTAATGAATATAGATGCATATATACAGCCATATAGATGACCAAAATAAACGAGAACCAACCAAAACGACCAAAATATGACAATACATGAGCGCCCTTTTTAGCCTCATTACTCAATTCACAACTAATAGGCACAAATCCTGGAATGAACGAGGTATTCAACTTGACTCGAAAGGTCTTTCTGATGTAATTAACGGCAGGGGCTTACGTCCGTCGGGAGTTAAACGTCCCCACAATCAAATAATAAAACCCCGATGGACTGATAATGAACGTAGGTCCGTCACAAGGGTGAACTAGGAGGAATGCAGAGAGATGTCAAATGGATGCCCCGAGTTCAGTGCCCTGCTCATGGTCGTTTGGAGAACTATAGCATTGAATCCATGCGGGAGCATTCCCTACAGTATGATGGATCTGGACCTTATATTTAGAGAAACTTGTCTCACTATTACGAATACAAGTACTTCTGATCAAAAGGTGAAAAGGAAAAGTGGAATAGGTTTAATTAAGGGGTGCGATTTTAGATTTGAATGTTACCATTAAGGAATTTTTGAAGGACATTGAGAAAAAATTCGTTCAAAATAAAAACAAATTTCAGACAAAAATGGCATATGTTGGTACAACCTCCAAAATTAAGATTTTAAAAAGAGGAAACAATCGAATAAAATATGAGATAATAAAGAAGCTACAGAGTACACTCAAAAGGTACTGAAAAATGGCAAGATAATTGCCCTATCGGATGATACGAGTTGTTTCTTTTGTTGTCGAGTTGGACACAGGAAAGAACATAGCCATAATTTCATGCTTTGCGTGTTGAGAATGGTGTGTCACTTCATTTGGTTTGTAAGGAGGTTAATTAACTTCTATATCTGAATACAATTAGTAGATAGATTGAAACTATTCACACAAGTGTATTTTTTTTTTGCAATGCTGCATAAACTATCGAAGCCAAGTGATGATGAATGACTCATCATCGTGGGCAATCGTAATTAAAATTAAGGTGAGAGCTATTAACAATTATATATATAATTTTTGGAAAAATTAGAATTTAATTGAATTTATATGAAATATTTATGATATTGTCTTTTAGACAGAATAAAATTTATGTTTTAAACAAATATGAACTTATGATAATTTGCTTTATTTAATTTTATTTATAAAAAAATTTGTTTGTTTAGAATTCAAAACAAGTTGATTATGATAATAGGGCATTTACAACCCTAATACAACACTCCAATTGAAGTTGTTTGGAGCACTCCAGTAGTGTCTCTATATGGCAAGATAATAGGACATTTACAACCCTAATACAACAATCAATTTGAAGGTGTTTGGAATACTCTTATCGTGTCCCGATATGGTAAGACAATTGGGCATTTACAAGCCCAATACAACACTCCAATTGAAAGTGTTTGAGGAACTCTAGTAGTGTCTCTATATGGCATGAATAATGAATTTACAACCCTAATAAAACACTCCAATTGAAGGTGTTTGGAGCACTCTAGTAATATCTCTAGATGGCAAGATAATAGTGTATTTACAACTCTAATACAACTCTCCAATTAAAGGTAGGGGTGTACAAAAATACTGTCGACCCACCCGACCAGTCTGACCTGTCCGACCCGACTAGTATTTTACCGGGTTGAGATATTACTGGATCGGGTACGGGTTGGATTTTGACAAACCCATTACTCTTAGTCGGGTCATGGGTTTGCTCTTAATAACCTGTTTATACCCGGACCCGACCTCAAATCTACGTTTCTACATTTTTTTTTTGTCTTTCTTGCATTGAGGTTACCATTCTCTTCATTAATAAAACAATGTGTAAGGTTTTATAGTATGATATTCAACTTTTTATGCTGCCATGTACATTGGAATTTATTTATTCTATATGTTGCACATGAGTTGTTTGCAAAAAATGCTTAACTGACTTATATTATCTTAATTTTCTTTATCAATCTTTGAATAAACTTGCAAAAGTTACTATTTACTAAAATATTTAAATAATTGTGTTCATTGGCACATATGATTTTAACATTTTAATATATATTGCTTCATTATATGTCGTTGCCTTTTTTTTAGGATGTTACATTCTAGATATGTTGTTTTTGTTATGGATGTTATATGCTAAATTATTTCTATTTTATTTATGTTTGTCACTTTTATTTGTTCCTAGTTTTAATAAAAATAGTAAAAAGATATATAATAGATTTTTGATCAAAATTATAAGCCGTTTAACCCGTCTAACCCGCATAACCCGTAATAACCCGTATATAAAAAAATAGATGGGTTGGGTTTGGTTATGGATGGGTCAAGTAAAGAATTTTTTTAACCTTGTGTAATCGGGTTGGATTCAAATTTTAATAAAATATCATCGACCCGCCCGTTGTACACCCCTAATTAAAGGTATTTGGAGCACTCTAGTAGTGCCGCTATATAGCAAGATAATATGTCATTTAAAACCCTAATACAAAACTCCAATTGAAGGTGTTTGAGAACTCTAGTAGTAGTGTTCACTATATGACATGATAATTGGGCATTTACAACTCTAAAACAACACTCCAATTGCAGGTGTTTGGAACACTCTAGTATTGTCTCCAGATGACAAGATAATAGGACATTTACAACCCTAATATAACACTCCAATTCAAGATGTTTGGAGCACTCTAGTAGTGTCTCCAGATGGCAAGATAAAAAGGTATTTACAACCATAATACAACACTCCAATTGAAGGTGTTTGGAGCACTCTTGTAGCGTCTCTATATGGCAAGATAATCGGGGATTTACAATCCTAATAAAACACTCCAATTCAAGGTATTTGGAAGCACTCTAGTAGTGTCTTTACATTTCAAGATAATATGGTATTTACAACTCTAATACAACACTCAAATTCAAGATGTTTGGAGCACTCTTGTAATTTCTTCCGTACCCTCTTCACTTTATTTAGCTATTTTTTTTCTCCTTGATATCTCTACACATCTAAAATAGCACTACCGTATCACTTCTCCTACAATAGCTGATTAGAAACCTGGGATGGAAAGTAATAAACTATCCTTGAAAAGAAAAATCTGCTCCTAGGACGGGACAGTCTATACCATCTCGTGTTTTCTTTTTTTTTTGTTTGCTGTCGGACTGGAAGAATTTTACCGTCTCTGGTTTTTAATTTTTCATGTTTATTTAATTTATTAGCACAAGGGATTATTGGGACGAGTTAAAATGATTCCTGTGGAACGGGATAAAACAATCCATTTTACCCACATCGAATTTCTGTCAAAATCATTCCATTTTGCGATATTTTATTTATGTATTTTCGATTAATAAAAAGTTCGGGCCAACAAGAGCATCGAAAAACAAAGAAATTAATATATCCTCTCTCGTTCTCTCTCTCTACCGTGGGCTTAACATGGAGAAAAAGGGTGTTGTACCACATGCGAAAATGTTAATTAATAATTTTCTATTCTGAGCAACAGTCGAAATTTGTCTTCAATTGGATAAATTTAATGAATTATACCTGATAGCTTCTATCCGGTTTTTAAAAAAAAATCTCAAGATTTGTCTCTATGATCACTACTAGAATTCACACTTTTTTCATGCCCCCGAAAATGGCTATTTCCAAGGACTTACCCTTCAAAAAAATCCAAAAATTGCCATTTCCAAGCGCTACCCTTGGAAAAACTACCATTGATAATACCCTCCTTGGAAATAGTCAGTATTTCCAAGGGGACCGTTGGAAATATTATTTTCTGACTTTTTCCAAGGGACTACCCTTGAAAAAAGGACCGTTGAAAATACTTTCAAACTTGGCCACTGTCTACATTATTTCCAAGGGAAGCATCATGGGGCCCACTAGATTATTTCCAAAGGGAGCATCGTGGAGCCCACCAGATTATTTTCAAGGGGAGGGAACGAGGGTCTCACCTGTTTATTTCCAAGGGTAATGCATATGGGACCCACCAGAGTATTTCCAAGGGCAATGTACATGGGACCCACTTGAGTATTTTTTTTTTTTTGGTTCTTACATGGCCCGTAGGCCTACAATCCATCAAACATAGCTAGATTCAATTGTAGATCTGTTGAAATATCCCTATTTAATCTACCTAGATTTGCCAAAACGTGTGCAACTCCCATTTGATTATTCTCCCTACCATAATGTCTTGTGATATAACTGCCCTCCAATTGACCCTGAATTAGCCAACTCTCCTAGATAGTGCTGAATGATCTCTAGTCATGGATCATTGGGTTTTTATGCGCCAATGAATCCACTATTTCAAGACAGTCAGATAGAGCAGTACCTTGAGGGCAGTTACATGTCATCATGAGCCGGTATCCTTCCAGAACCGCTATTGCCTCCGCATGAGTTGCATTTAGAGCTTGGACTTCTTTTGATAGCCAATGGATAGCAGACCCGTTAAGGGTTAGTAATTCTCCAACACCCGCTTTGCCATCCGATGACCAGAAACCGTCAACATAACAATAGAATCCGGTTGCCTCAGTCACCTGTTGAATGCCCAATTCATTCCTTTACTATGGTGGCCCAGCTCCACTTTGATATGCATTTGTCTGACATGCCATTAAGGTCTCAGTGTAGTACCTGCCCACTGTAGCAAGCTCCATTTCTTTCCCACCCATAACCTTGTCATTCCGTACCCTCCAAATCGCCCATGCAACACAAATGAATTGAGGAAACACATGAGAAGGCAATTTCATTACCTGCTCAATAATGTCCCTGAAGTTCCCCTGCAGCTGATCGGCTCTGATGTTTAGTGGCGAGGCCCACCAAGCCATTCTGGCAAATTGGCATTGGAAGAGCGCATGCTCCACCGTTTCTGTCTCTGATTGGCACAACTGACAGGTAGTCAGAACTGACTGTATTCGAGCGCCTATGATTCCTTTAACTGGAAGAGCATTTTGGACTGCTCTATATGAAGGTCTTTAGGTTTGGCAATAACCCCTTTTCACCCCAAACACCTTCCCAGAAGATTTTGTCAGAATTTATACCCGAGTTGCCTCTGACCAGTTGGTATGCCTTCTTGACAGTAAACTTACCATCCCTTGCATGAGTGAACATCAGGGTATCCGGTGTACCTGCAACCCCAGGCCTATTCTGCTCATTCGCCGAAATTGACAGTGCTTGGAAAAAACCAAAATTGGACAACAGGAGTTGAAAGTCCCAGTTGTTGTTGTTTTGGTCAATAAGAGAGGATATTGTCAATTGCCGTTGTGTCGCATTGGCTGCCCCAAATTGCTCCCAGCCCGTAAACCAAGGCTCATGGAACAAATGAATTTGTTCTCCATCTCCAATTTTCCATTGTAGATGCTGTTGAATTAGCGGTTTGGAGTGCATTAGGTCTCTCCACAGCTTGGTACAATTATGCGTTCTGTTTGTAGCCCAAAAGATCGATCTTGGAAAATATTTGGCTTTTAGAACTAGTATCCAGGGGGCATTACCACCACACGCAATCTCCCAGACATTCTTCAAGACCAAGGCAGTGTTCATTTCCTTCAAGCTTCTGAGTTCGAGACCCTCCATCCCTTTAGGTGTGGTGACTTTGTCCCAGGCAACATAGCACATGTGCCTTTTTTCTGAGTTACCACCCCAATAAAAGTTTCTCATGATTGCTATTAGTTTAGCGATGATTGCATTGGGTAAGATGATTGTTCCCATAGCATACACCGGCAGACCTTCTAGCACCGATTTAATGAGGATGAGACGACCCGCATGACTGAGGAGCCTGAGCCTTCCAATGGTTAAGGTGCTGCTCAAACTTGTCAACAAGGTAATCAAATGAGTTGTTTGCCGTCACTGTCACTGGTGCCCCCAAGTATCTCTCATCTCCTGTTGCTTCCTGAACACCAAAGAGGTTGAATAGGACATCCTTCTCTGCATGGCCAGTGTTCTTGGAGAACCACACCTTCGACTTGCCTTGGTTGATCTTAAGACCTGACAGCAAAGAGAAATATGTTAGAGTTAAGTGCACTTCATGAACCTCTTCGGCTGTTAGCCGACCCATTATGATTAGGTCGTCGGCAAACATTGAGCATGCCATTGGAAGTGCTGAAGTTGCTACTTTGAGGCCTCGGATCAATCCGACAGTCATCTTGTGTTCAAGCCATCTAGAGCCCTCCATGGCAAGGATAAATAGGTAAGGCGACATCGAGCATCCTTGCCTTAATCCTCTTGTTGGAGTCAGAAAACCGTCACCCTGACCATTGAATTGAATGGTGAATTTTGTAGATTTCACGCAAGATTCAATCCAAGAGCACATTTTTGGAGGGAAGCCGTAGAGAGGCAACAAACCAATCAAATAGTCCCATCCGACCATGTCAAACGCTTTAGCCTGGTCCGCTTTGAGGAGGAACTGCTTAGGACCGGAGTTTGATTTTTGGAAGCTATGTAAGACCTCTCTCATGAGCACAATATTCTCCGAGATTTCATGCCTCGGAATGAAGGCTGTCTGAGACTGGGAGATGAGGTAGTTCATCCAAGGTTGCATTTTCTTAGCCAAGATCTTGGAGATGACCTTGTATAAGAAATTACATACACTGATGGGGCGGTATTCACCTACTGTTGTTGGTGCCAAAACTTTAGGAATAAGAACCAAGTTTGAATGTGCTATTAATTCCTTCATTGTAGCTGTTCTGAAGAATTCCTCCACTTCTTTTATGACAATTGGCCCAAATTGAGCCCAATTTTGCTGCACTAGTGCAGCTGTTACCCCATCAGGCCCCGGTGCTTTTGTAGGCCTGAGAGCGTCTACAACCCATTTAATATCCGTCGGTGTCAGGAGGCGATCCAAATCTGCACCCGCAATTTTCAAAATTTTAGTGATCGACTCTAGCACACTAGCAGGTATGTGCAAGTGGGTTTGAGGCCTTTGATCCGCCGTGTATATTTTCCTGAAATGAGCAACAAATTCAGCCCTTATCTCCCTGTCATTTGCCGCCCAACCCCCAGATTCTTTACATATTGCACTTATATGATTCCTTCTCCTTCTTACCATGGTTGTGGAGTGAAAAAACTTCGTGTTTTGATCACTTAGTAGGGTCCAGTTCAGCCTTGATCTTTGTAGCCAAAATGCTTCCTGAGCCGAGATAAACTTGCAGTATTCAGATTGCAAAAAAAGGAACCGGGTTCTAACAAGATCCGTTTGCGGTTGCATAAGGGCTAATATTTGCATGGGAAGATAATTTTTATTATTCCATTGATTAACTATGGTAATGACAAGCCTAAATGACATCATATAAGCATGCCCATATTCTACAATCATTCCTGTACCAACCCAATACTAACCCATTTACATTCCCTAATTCTTATTCAGCCAAATTAACAAACACATTGAAATATAGAGAATGAACATGTAATTAACATTAATTGACATAATATCATAAAAATACATTGTTTTAGTCACTGATACATTGTTCCTGAAACAAAAATTCACCAATTGTGACTTAGTCACTGATAAAAAAAAATGGAATCAAATTATAAATAATTGTGTATTAGTTCAAGGTTGGCACTGTCGTCACTACTATTGCAGATAAATTAGAATTGCTCCCCGAAGCGGGATATTCCCTTTGGTATCTCGATTTATTTCTTGTAATGACCTACATAAAAAGATGCACATAAAGCTAAAAAAATTCACGAAAAGAGCAATTATAACACCTAGACGCCCCAAATTAGAATTCTTGCAAAATGACCATTTACTTTAGATTTTGTGAATAACAACCAATCCCCTCATATACTAAATGACAGGAAAACTGTCAAAGCATCTTCTTAACAAATATTGGAGTATTTTCTTAACTTCACAGTTGTGGATGTTTAAGTCTTCATTTTTCGTGATAACAAAAATTGATTAATCAATTGGCCAAGTGTAGAAAGAAAACATAAGCTCAAATACAAATAAATAACTCAATTGAAAATAAATAGACAAGAGACAAATACAACTAACATGTTAACCACGAGAAGGTCAGAAAGAGCCCAGTCGAATGGTACAGTTTGCTTTTGAAATGACAAGTCATCCTACATAAGGCAAAACAAAAATAATTTTTATGATTTTCATAAAAATATACACACTGCTTAGTTAACCCTAAAAATAGAACTTTCTGGGAAAAAAAAATGCTATTACTGGTAGAACAATGTCTTGTATC
Organism: Carex rostrata; assembly: GCA_964058875.1. Classification (NCBI taxonomy): domain Eukaryota; kingdom Viridiplantae; phylum Streptophyta; class Magnoliopsida; order Poales; family Cyperaceae; genus Carex; species Carex rostrata. The sequence continues at coordinate 1,235,325 of CAXKVT010000049.1, read as the reverse complement.
ATATCACAATCCAATCCACATTCCAATACCTAATATGTGCATTTAAAATGACTATTAGTCTATCATCACATTTCAGCATGAAGTTCAACTTCATCAAGAGCACCATAGTACTGTTTTAACCTTTAACTGTCCTCCACACCCCCCCCCCCCCCCTTTAAAAATAAAGGTCAAGCCTCTTTGCAACAAGCTACTCATAGAACAAACTAGCACCAAAATTTTCATTGTTTTAAAATAAAAAAATAATAACAGGGACCTTACTATAAAATTGAGAGAGGACATCAAGGCATAATGCTAATCTTAGTTGAGTCATGGAGGTCACTGATGTCCTATGATTCTTCCTATAAAAATATCATTTAAATGTACATAATTGTTGTTTTAAAATAAAAAAGGAAAAATAATAAATGTAAGGACCTGTGTGAAAGAAAACACATCACTGTTGACTCGAGAGGCGTATAAATTTAATCTAAGTTCATAGCTGTTTCTTATGGCCACTGGATATGGACATCATTCAATTAAAAAGACTTATTTTTAAAAATAAACAAGTTACAAGAATATAGATGCAAAGCTGATTTGTTAATATTGTTTGCTGATGACTATGACTATAATTTGTTACAATAAGTAGAACCACAAGGGAAATGACTATACTGCTTTTATGCTCTGGATTTGTCATACGTACCTAGCCGCCCCTCCACCTCAGCCACAAGTCCAGTGTCGACTCTGGAGCATTAATTTGTCATATTTTTATGTTTGCTCAAAAAGCCCTATAATAAAAAATGGGCTAAATTGTAAAGACAGGACTTCAACATTACCATTCTCGATGTTGTAATCAGCAAGTGTGCGTCATCCTCAAGTCACTTCCTGGCATAAATCAGGCTCTGGTCACTTATTGGGATCCCTACAACAAATATCAGATTATTCAAACCAATATTCTTACTTGAATATTTATATCTGATTTTATTTCAGATATATTGAGAGCTAAAAAGAACAGCATTTGTGTAGTCTTATCAAGAAATCATAGCATGAATAGTCCTAATTAGCACAAATCATAAGCACTTGATACTGCTCTAGTATTCTTATGGTTAAACAAAATCAAAGTTTAAATCAATTGTTTGAATCAGAGAGACACCTTTATATATAACTAAAAAGAAGTCATTTAAGGGAAATAATACAATAAGTTGATCTGTATTCTTGAAAGACGCAAACTAAGTTCTAAATGCACATTATATTTCAAGGTTTAACAGCAACATATAATCATGAAATAGAAGCGATACTGAAGCTAAGAAATTTGTCGAGAGATTAGTACCTTGACAGATCAACAAGAGGGTCAGCGGACTTCAGTGGACCCCACGCCGACAGAGGCAAACACTGTGGCTGAAGGATTGGAGCAGCAATCCTACATTATCTCTCTTTAGACCACTGAGCAGCAGTCCTACATTATCCCCAGCCTAAATTGATGACAACAATAGTCATAAAGTATTTATAATTTAAAACATAACAAAAGTATAATTTAAAAATCAGGAGCTCAGATGATTTTCTAAGCAACAATTACATGTTTACAAGTTAATATAATGGTAATACCTGTCCATTATCCAACATCTTTTTTAACATGTAATTTCCAGTTACAGTTTGTCTTTATGGGACCTCCCTGTTAGAAAAAAAAAAAAATGGGGCACTTGAGTTATCAAGTTATTGCAAAAGATTGAAATTATAATTTAGTAATGTTGTTAAAAAGAGGAAAACATCAAACCCAAGACTTCAGCATCTTCACCGGTTTTGATTGTTCCCTGCTCGATTCTTCCAGTCACGATGGTACCACGTCGCTCTATTCATTAAAATAATAGTATACAACTAAATTAAATATAATCTGCTGGTAATTCATTAATAAAATCAAATTTAAGGTTGTTTATTTAAACTTTATTGTTCGAGATTCGATTTAAGCCTTGAACCATACAAAAGAAGAACAACGGCAGTTAATCAAGCACATTGATAGGAAAAATATACACTACACATCAATGATACAATTTCAAAATTGTCAATCTGATATGTTGGTGGCATACACTTTGGAATGTGTTATACATGAAATACTCAACAGAAGAAAATAAGAAAATACTTGAACAGAGAAGAACCAAGTCCTCTCAAACTAACCAAGTCCTTCTAAAATTAAGCTCAAGAACTAACTGTGTCCTTGTCAACCAAAATTATATTTTCATCTACAAAAGCAATGGTTAACATAGGAAAGGGCTAGAACTTGCTTAACAACGAATGCTTAACAAAGGAAATTGAGCCAGAAGAACATACACAGCATGCACAATCCCAAATTTGTTGAACTTTCAATCCCAAACTACGTACATGAATTTTAGCTTATAGACAAAAAATTAGTAGTACCGAAACGACGGTGCTGGAACCCTAGCTCTGAACCCTAGGTCGGCGGAAGACTTCCAATCGACGGAGCTACGCCTTGGTGCTGGAATCCTAGCTCCGAACCCTAGCTCGACAGACGACTTCCAATCGACGAAGCAGCTACTCGGTGCCAGAACCCTAGCTCCGAAGCCCGTCTAGTGCTGGATTTCATTTTGAAGAGAAGCAGGTTTGAGAGAACACGGATAGAGAGAGAGGACATGAGTGAGATGTTTGGTAACTAGCGGGAAGTGAAAATTGAGGAGGGAATCCAATTTTTGGTAAAAAATTTAAGAGGGAAGTTTAAATTTAGGTCAATTTTTGATAGAGAGGCGCTGAAGAGAAATGGAGACGGATGAAAAAAACTCATATGCTCTAAAAAAATCTTCAAGTCCAGAGAGGTTGAGTGAGAGGAGAAAGGCATGACTCTATTCACAAGCTCATATGCTCTAAGGTAGTATAATATTTGTGTTTTGATCGGAGCCGTCTGATCATTATTTTGTATGAGTATTAAAGGATCGTGTGCATTATCTAGGGCCAGATCTAAACTGAAATTTTATGTTACCTCAGAGATAGGGATTCCCTACTCACAACCATTCAAAATTAATAAATCAGCACCGTCCTTCACTTATTCGATGGCATGGAATCTGTTGAAATGCTAATAATTTAAACAGAATATTGATATTTACTAGTCATCTAATGTATGTGTATATATAAAAAAAATGAAATTATTTTTTTACATCTTATATGGCCAAATAATACTTATATATGTCATTTTTATAGACTTTTGTCATTATATGCCACATCAAATTTAGAAAATATTTTAGGACCGTTCATTTTCACACGGGAAATCAACGGTCGATCTGCGATGAAATCATTTCAAATTTGTTTTGAAATGATCAAGAGAAAACATTGAACATAACCAACATAAAAATTATGAAGTTTGATTGTGTCTGAGTTTCAATCCAATGTGAAGTGTGTATGGCCCTTTGATCTTTCAATATTCTGTCGGCTTGATGGATGGATGAATAAAAATAAAATTTCACCAAACTTCGCTGCAGGAAAATAAATTCAATGCTCTTTAATTTCAACGGTTCCGATTGACTAACAGACGACGCGTTTACGTGCGCCTTCATTAACTCGCAAAGCAAGAGTTTAGGAAACATTGTTTGTTGGTCGATCGAAACCGTTGAAATTAAAGAGCACTGAATTTATTTTCCTGCAGCGAAGTTTGATGAAATTTTATTTTTATTCACCCATCCATCAAGCCGAGAGAATATTGAAAGATCGGGCTATACACACTTCAAATCTGAACCGTCTCTTCTCCATCAAGCCGACATAATTTTTTTTTTTTCTCAGCTGTCTCTGTTAAAACCATCTCTTCTCCTTTTTTTTTCTTTTTTTCTCTGAACTCAGAGAGGTCTGGATGGTCCTTTGGTTCTATAACTGACTGACCATTCGATCTAAATTAAGATGCGTGCGCTCTACTTCAATATCCGTGCATGAATGTTCAATTTTCGTGCGCACATATCTTAATGCAGATCGGACGGTTCTGAATCTTATTGGACTCAAAAGTTTCACCTCCCTTCATTCGTCCTCTTCCTATCTTTTGCCTCCGCCAAACTTCCCTTTTCCTCTCCGCTTTCTCTCTCCTCCGCCCTCGGCATGTCTTCGACTCTTCTCCCGTTACTTACACCTTGTTTGGATGGAGAGTAAAGGAAGGGAGGGAATGGAAAGAAACAAAAACTTTCCATTGAATCGTGTTTGGTTGTTAAAATTATGTCGGAGGTGAAGGGTATAGGAGGTGAAAGGTATAGGAGGTGAAAGGTTTAACCTTGTATCATTATAATTAATAGAATTGGTTTCCCTTCCAAATTGGGGTGTAACGGATGGAAATAAATTTTGTTACAAATATTTTTAGAAAAAATAACACAAATGCCTAACCCTATATTTTACATATATAATTCTCATACAAGATTTTTTCCTCAAACCTACAACAGTCACCGAATTTCTCATTAACCTCCTAAATTTTAGTCAACCAAACAAAAAATAAGACGGAAATGAAAGTTACATTTATTTTCTCTCATTAATCATCCAAACACGAAGAGGTTAAATATGTTAATCTTCCTTTCTATTCCATTTCATTCCCTTCTATTCTTAACCCCCTATTCCTTCCTCTACTCTCCATCCAAAGATGGTGTTAAGTTCTAATCCTTCGCCTGATCTTTTACTCTTTCGCCCGTTCCTCCGATCTCTCTTCTTTGTCTCTTTCGTTTCTTCTCCAGTTACGACGGAGGAAAGCAAAGTCCAACCGTACTCTGAAAGCAATTAGGTACGTCTATTTCCCAATTAATTTTTCAATTTCTCTCAATTATTTGCAAATGTTTTTGAATTTCTCCCAATTTTTAAGTAGTATGGACTGTAATTCATTTCTGTGATTCTTGATTTTGCCTCTGTGAATTGTTCATGCTTGTCTGTACCAGTTTAATACCAGAACCGGTACCATTCTATACTTTGATATGGGTGTGCTACTGAACTAATGAATTTACAGTTCATGCAGACCACGAGTGAGCCAGCACATGGCATGCATGACAAAAACTTAAATGGAAAAAAAAAAATTACTCTCACATGCATTCTAAAAAAGTTACTGATTGTAATTACATCTCCAATTTCCTGCCACCTATACCTATTACATTATTATTTGTTTTCATTTCCTTTCAATTTTCGAATTTGCAGTTGGATTTGTTACATTGGTTTCCACAGTATCATATTGCACTTGCTGCTACTGCTTCATATGTGCATCGTTTGAGGTTTGTGTGTTATATTGTTTCTTAGATGCCTTCAGTCCTTTTTTATATGCTGACTGTATAAATGAAGATAGTCTTTTTTTACATACTGGTACATATTAGTACATATATAATTTCATGATTTTATTTTTACTATAGACAAAATCATACTGGTACATGCATTTTCACTGACACATACTCAAGAAATGAACTGTATATATAAACTGTACCAGTATACACTAGTTTTGACGTGTTACCTTATTTCGATATGCTTAACCATACTAAATCAATATCGGTTGCTTTATGCCATTCAGCTCTTAATGAGCACCGTTCTGCTCTTTTTGAGATTGGCTCATTAATTAACTCGTTTAATTGGGGATAAGTTGATGTCAGTCAATTCAATTCAAATGCATATTGTACGACACGTGTTTAACCAATGTTAAACCAGCGAACACCATCTGTTTGTTGAAATTTCCAACTGAAGCTCATATATATTTCTGGCATAACAACTGTTTGCTGAAATGCTTAACTCTGGCTTCAAATAATAGCTCTATTGTTTTTTAATAATGGAATATTCTTGACCACTGAAGATATTATGATTAATAGATTGCTCTTAGTCTGTTTACTATAATTATCACACCTTCTATTTAAACCTAAAGTGACATTGCAACAATTTCATTCCATACCAGCAATGATGATCTAAATTTTTATTTACTCCTTAGAATAGACTCATTGCAAAATTTGTTGTTTTCTAATTGACAATGTAAATAAGCTGTGTATGGTTCAAGATATCCAATTATATGCAATATAAACTTTTGAATTTACTTTGACTGGTACCGTTAGACTGGTACAAGTTGGTGGATGGTTATATGTGGTAATCCAGTTTGGTTATAAATGGTACTTCAGTTTGGTGGCTTATGGTTATATAATATGCTTGGGTCATAGTTATTTTGGAAATTTTGGCACTTCATAGCTTTACTTGTTTAATTAATAAAAGTAATTAATAAAAATAAGATTTGATCATTGTGGTTTGCATAGCTTTACGTGTCTCCATCTCCAATAGGTTATATTAAGAAAAGTTATTCTGTTTTTTTTTTTTTTTGCTTAGTCTACTAAATTGATTGTGATTGGTGTTAATTAGTTACTCTTATAATTAGGTTACCGTATCCTCTTAAATTGTCATAAAATGAGAATATAATTTCATGTACCCTCTGAAACATAGTTATTAAGATGGTGGACTTGAGGAACCGGTTTTGATGCTGGTGGACTTGAAGGGGAAAAGTAAGTAATTGATGCAATTGTACATGCTCAACCTAAATCTGGCCATTGCAGATTGCAATCTGAGACTAAGGTAAGTTGTGGTTCTTTTTATTTCCTTAAAAAGAAAAAGGAATATTTGTGGGTAAAAATGAAAAATTATCTAATTTCAAAAAGTTAGCAAGAAGAAATAACTAATACCTTTGCATCTATGCTACTGGATTGAGTATGAAACTGATCATACTAAGTTCATGTCAATACACATTGCAAAAACAACATGTACTGTGGGTCAGTTTGTAATGTCCTTGATGCTCAATTTGATGATTTTATCACAAAAATGTATGCACAACTTACTCAAAGACCATACAACCTGTGTGCATGTTTTCCTTAATTTTTTCAATATTTTTAACAATTTATTTCATCACTTTTCAGTCTGTGAGGTGCAGTTTGGATCATTATGACATGCTGTTTTGTAATTTTTGTGTAGAACAAACCATAGATCCAAATTGGATGTTTTTTTTTTGTCTAAAATTTCAGGAAGTCATGATCTGCACCTACAATTAATTGCAACTCGTTGTATTGCCTAGAGCTATGCCAAACTTAAGTTTTTCTCAATATCAGTTTTGGTTCTGTACCAGTTTTTTTTATTTTCTGACAACCAGTTTTTTATAATTTTCACAGGACAAACTACAACTCCAAATTGAGTGTTCTTGGTACCAAAATTCTCAGGATATTAAGATCTTTCACCATGATTTATTTCACTTTCTTATGGATTATCTAAATGAGTTGAATTTGGGGTTTCGTACAAAGAAGTACTGCAACAGCAGCACTATTGTACCAGTTTTTGATTTACCTCAATCACAAGGGAAGTTAAGGTTGTTTTAGAAGGTTCTGACAGGGCATGAATAAAGAGAGAACACAAATCCTTTGGGAAGCTAAGAATCATTTCACCAGTTCCCTTGTCCCCTTCTATTGAGATATCTTTTCGGCTAGTGATGTTTTTCCAATTACACACTTACATTCCAACAATTTGCAAATTTTTCCTGACATTTCTCATATTTGCTTTTGTGGTTAACTTGAGTAGAACATGACTTAATTATCTGTTGTTGTATTTGAATTCAACCCAATTAATATTTACCAAGATAAAAATAACCTTATAACAGAGAAAAAAGTTTACTTCCTAGCTAATATTGAAGGTTGGTGTTATAACATTGTCATTTAAAACATTTTTGAGAAAATAAATACTTTAGTAATAAAGTAATCTAAAGTTTGTTTTACTTACACTAGTGTATATATATTGCAAGGGTTACAACATTTCGTGTTTACACAAATTTGAGAAGAAATAGGGGTTTCTCTTTCAAATAGGATATACCTTGCCAGTACTTGTAAAAAAGATGTACTTGTAATATATTTACCCTGCCTACCAAGTAAAATATGTAAATTACAGCTTTGCAAATGGTACCTAGATTATCAAATGGTCCGCCATCTTTTTTAATATTTGCAAAGAAGGGTTAAGGAAGAAACTGGAAGTTGTCGTGAATATTACTGTAATGCTTTGAATTGAATTTATATAGGATATGGAGAGATTACCGAACTTAGTAGATATTATACATTCATCACAAGAAACCAAAATGAATGCTCTTAGGAAGTCTCAGCTAGAGGAGTTTTGGCGAGGCTCTTGTTACTACCTGCAAGAGGATGCCTCAAGGACAAGTTGGTAATTTTCACTTTATCACAAATTTTCCTTGGTCCATTTTACAGATCAGCTGTCATTTGATTCATTTGAGAAACTTGAAGAGAAACACAAGGCAAGTTTATTTTATTATATATATATTCTTTTTTATTATTTTACTTTTGACAAGGAAGAAAATTTTGGTATAGAACAGAATCTCAAACTTGCCATTTGCACAAATAAAGATATAAAAGGAGAGACAACTAAGGAGCCAGTACCAGTACTGTCTCATTGGTTATTTACAAGTCACTATGCACTAAACAAATAGAAAAGCATAGCTCTAATTCAAATATGTTCAAACTGCTACATGTACATGTAGAGGACATTCATATGAATATACTGAAAAAGGAATTTCTTGATTTGGAATTTTCTGTGATTTATGATCGATTTTAGAAGTTCATCTTTTGAAATTGGGACTGGTTCAGAAAAATTGCTACCAGCCTGAAATTTGTCAGTTAGAAAACCACCTGTTCATCATAGTCCCTGAGCCATAAACATTCTGAAATTAATTAGGCATAAAGTTCAAGTATTGATGATCATTTTCATATAAAAAACTCCAAATTTGGCCCAACCAATTGCTCTCAGCAAAAATCACAAATCAGACTGTCAGAATAGAGAACTGCAGTTTACAACAAACAGATTTGGTCATTTTGAAAGGAGAATTGTGCAAAATCAATTGAATTACTTGTATGAAATTGTGTAGATTTGACCATTTCCAAAGAAGGTAAACTATTGTCTTCCTAATTTAAGTCTTCTTCTTATTATCTTGTACTTGGTGAAATAACTTATCTTATCCATGACCTCATTTTATTCAAAAAAGAGAGAGCTGACATTGCTTTTTTTTTTTTGCCTCTTAGTCTAGTAATTGAAGATGGAAGCATACAAGGAAATGAACAAATGATCAGATTACGAAGAAAAATTATAGGTGGATTTTTTCTGATCATAAATATATGAAATTGTGTGTTGAATAATGAAATACTTTGATTTTGTAAATATGATACTTGAATAAAATGATATTATTATCGTGTTATTTAGTAATCTTTTTATATAATTTAGTATTATTAATTGGAATTGTGGGTGTTTATTGTACTAGTCTTATTGTCGTGATTTATTATTTTCATCATTCAAAGGGGTATCTCAAATAAACAAAAATGTTTCTGTCTCCAGGAGCTAAACTTTTTCAATGGTAGCCTCATGAAAATATTATGTCGAACTATAAAATAATATAAACTGAAACAATAAAACATTTCCAAGGGTGTGCTCTAGCATTTTCAAGGGCTCAGTATAAAATAATATAAACTGAATTAATATGAGCTCTCAATAAAATAATATAAACATACTTACCAAAACATTTCCAAGGCTAGGTCCTTGGAAATAATATGAGCTCTCAATAAAATATAGTCTTTGTTCTGTTTAGCAGGTCATGGGCTGTGCAAAAATATTTCCAAGGGTGGATAACAAGCATCTCCAAGGATTGGCATGAGGCATTTCCATGCGCTACTATTTTCAAGGGCCTACCCTTGAAAATGGTGAGATGTGACAGCAAACTCGATTTTATTTCCAAGGGCCCTTCCTACTCTTGGAAATACAGATGCTACCCTTGAAAAAACTAAAAATTCTAGTAGTGGATGTATTGGTGCGTGAACCTCGGGTCTGCATCTCGAAATCAGTATTAATTGATAAAGTAACATGGTACTGCACTTCTCTCGACATCTATGATAAATTATGATCTTAAATCTAATTTATAGGTGAATTATGCCGATTTTTTTTATTTATATTCAAAATTTTTTTAAAAAAATAACCAAAGATGGGCTGTATTTTCAAAAGTACCCAAACCGGATTTTTTTTTTTTCCAATTTTAGTCCCGAAACCGGAAATTTTTTTTCCGAAAATGGGATTTCCCGGTCTCCAATTATTTTTTTTTTTTTATAAACTCATTTACATATATCATATACACATATATATACATGTATTATATGAGATGAGCTATGGTGAGTTGCGAAATAAAGCGACTATTTTACTTCATGCTTATATTTTGCAATTTTAAAGTTCAAAACATCGATCCGAACTGCTTAACATGATTTTCATATTGAAATGTCCTTGGAGACCAAATTTTACATTTTTTGAAATTTTTTTACTATTTAATATTTATTAAGCCACTTTGAAAATCACCGATCCGGTTGTACAGAAATTTTTACTTTTTTTACTGTTCACCTGAATTTTCAGATTTTCAAAGTGGCTTAATAAATAGTAAAAAAATTCCAAAAAATGTAAAATTTAGTTTTCAAGCATATTTTATTATGAAGAACATGTTGGAAGATTCGAATCGGCTATTTGAACTTTGAAAATAAAGATATTGCATGAAGTATAAACGTGTTTTACTTCACAATTCACAACTCACCGTAGCCCATCTTTGTATTATATTATATCTACATATAGATATGTTATATTATATATACATATATTAAAAAAAAATCCAAATGACGTTTATAAATAAAATACTGATCGTTGTATGCCTACTATTGAACGAAAACTTAAACTGAATTTTTGAGGCACTAAATTTTTCTTATAATTGGTGTTAAGACTAGAATTTTTTTTGCTAGTTTGGGTGCTTTTAAAATTCCAGCCCATGTTTGGCTATTTTTTTTTTTTTTTCTTTTTTGGATATAAATAAAAAATTTATATGTATAATATATGTATATGTATATCAAATTTGACCTCTGCTGGTAAATCAGTAACTCTGGACTGATATAGGGACCAAACTGCAAAAGTGATTACATCATCATGTAGAGCATTCGAAAATACACAGAATTGACACAAACTTCAATTTATTTGGATTTTCCTACAGTTAGTTATGAATTTCCAAAGTTCAGCTTTCGAAAAAATTTTACAGCCATAACTTTGATTAGAAAAGTCAGATTTGGGTGTATGACCACTTTTCGGAAAGGGAGAGGGACGAGACAGATCTGAATATTGCCCCCGTGTCACCCTCGGGCATCTGAAGCATCATAATTTCAAAAAAAATATTGTTTAGTGCCTCAAAAATTCAGTTTGAGTTTTTGTTCAACAGTAGTAATACAACGATCGGGATTTTGTTTATAAACGTCGTTTGGGTTTCTTTTTTATAAACTCATTTTTTTAAAATATATGTATATATAATATAATATCTGTATATGTATATATGATATAAGAGCATGGCTAAATTGCTACTGGTAGCACTTCGACCTAAGTGCTTACGGGGTCAAATTTTAGTATTTGATGTTCAAACAACAAATCCAAACTGTTAGATGTTCAATATATATTAAAATGTGCTTGGAGACCAAATTTTATATTTTTTTGAATTTTTTTACTATTTATTAAGCTGGTTTGAAACACTGTTTTTCAATACTGCAAAAATTTAATAAAAACTTCTGCTGGGATTGCATAAAATTTAGGGAATAAATCTGCTGGGATTGTCCCTGCGATTCCACATCCATCCCTTCATTTGTTTTGAGATTTGTGCAAATAAAACAACTTCTCTTAAGATTCGTGTGTTCTAAAAAATGAATGGTGAGATCTGAAATCGCAGGGACTCTGGTATTCTTTGGAATTGCTATATTTTATCATACATAAAATGATACTTGTATCGTATTTATGCAGCTTGGATGGAGTGCATGTGACTTTTATTATTATTTTATATTATTCTTTCTAAAAGGCCGTCTTTCAGAACTTAACATGTACTATTTATTATTTGTGGTTAGGAGAGACGAGTCCAACGCTATTATCATTATCGTCGCAAAATAATATACTAGTTATGTAACACGTGAAGTTACTGTGTTGATTCAAATTAATCACATCAAATTAACTTTAATCTTTTAGAAACATTTTCCTATTTGAGCTAAATTCATATTAGATGGCAAAGGTATGGCTTCATTTGACAAGTATGGTAGTAATCACATATTTCACATATTGATATAAATATGTATACGCCATTATACAAGAAAGGACATTTTTATCTGAAATTATCTTCCTTGACACGAATGTATAGTTTTCTATTTTTTTTTTTTTTTCAAATCGAGTGCGCAATTAATTTAATCGGCTCTAGATTTGAAATTTTTTTTGTTAGAATAGGTATATATTAGAAGGTTAATGATTTATTCTAACTAATGGAGAATTATGCAATTAACATAATCTCGTAAAAGGGTCAAAATTATTCCCACATCTTTCAACTTGGTTTATTCAATAGGGCCACGAATATTGATCTATTATAAAGAATTACTAATTATTTGCCAAATAAAATATAAATGATCCAGCATGATGTATTAGTGCCGCCTTTTGATTTTAAGTAGATTTTGTTTGTTAAGGGTATGTATTGTGAACTTCTCTGTTTCTTATATATTATGTTTTCCTGTAGTTCTTAAGCAATATATGTCTTTAAATAATGTAAAAATAATAAAGCATTTTTAATTTCCTATTGGGAAATTATATAAACTTATTCATTCACTCACTTTAGTCATGTATTTTCATTTGAGCATTTAAGAGTTTGATTTCGAATTTATATCTCGCACACAAAAATTATTATTCCAAGAGTAATTATAATTGGCGTACGTAATTATCTAGATTGTAGAAATTGAATATCTTGACATCCATGTGGGGGTGAAAACAGTATGGATAGTATCTGATTTGTATTTCATCTGTATGTGAAAATACAAATTGTATATCCGAATATCTATGTAGATATGGGTACAAGTATGATTTTACGTTTAAATTATCCATAACCGTATAACAGATATATATAACCATATAGTTTAAATGTGTTGAATGGAAATATCTTTATATTCGTAACTGTCATGATAATGAAAAAAAAAAATTAACATTACTTAAACAGAACCAAAACTTCACCCTTACTTGTCTTTTCAAGTACTGTACGAATCAAATAAACGGATAAAAAAAAGTACTATTGACAGTCGAATTTTTGCTTTTGAGAAATTATTGGACCTAACTAGATGTGACAAAGTCTATGGTTATGGCTTCTTGCTTTCACATTGCAAAAACCTTATGCAAAAGGAGAGACTTGTGAAAGATTATTATTTCCTAATCCAACAACTGATATGGAGTATAGCTAATATAATATCAGTGTCTTTTCAGTCTATACACTACAGCAAAAGTTATTTTCAGCAACCAGTATCAGCGATCGGTGCTTCGCCGGTCTCTGAAAATATTTTTTCGCAAAAGAAAAAACAAAAAAACGGATTTTTCAGGCGACCACGATTTTCTACGACCGTATCAGTGACCGGCGCTGTCAGCTAAAAGTTTTTTTTTTTTAAACGTTGAAATTTTTCGTTGAAAAGAAGGCGCCAGTGCGACCCTTCTTCTCCGTCAAAACCCTTGTTCACCAAAACCCTTCTTCTCCGCCAAAAAAATAAAATCGATAACCGTGGGTTCAGCCGCTGGTTCTTTTCTCGACGGCAACTCTCTTCTCCGCGATTCTCATCTCGCACTCTCGCTCTTCCTCCTGCTCCAGCTGAGACGGTTCTCTCTTCCTCTGCAACCGATCAATGCCGGTTCTACTGTAGTGCCTCCGCTGCTCGCCCTTACGTCGGTTTTGTTGTAGTATGATCTCCTATCAACCGATCAATGCGGCCAGTCTGCAATCAAGGTGCAAACTTTTTTGTTTCGTTTCTTTTGTTCGATTCTGGATATGTCTCGCCTACAAAAATTGAAATTGGGGATAGATTGGAGGTCGTATTTTAGAGCCCGATAAGGGCATATCTCTGACCTTTGCATCAGATAGCACAAATGCGTATATAAATTTACCAATTAGGTTAAGGCTTAGCATTTAACCCAATATTTACCAATTATGTTCTTTTGTGCCTTACTCAGTTTGTATGGAGAAATTGAATTTCTTTATTTACTTTTCAACTAGGGTCATAACCTTTCTCATTTCTTGTTTATCGACTTTTTGGTTATCAGTTTGTTTCTTTACCATGTGCTTAGTATGGTTTCATAGACATAATGAAAATATGGTACCAGTAATATCGCATGCCAATTAACAAAGCGCCTTGGTGGCAAATCCTTAATTTTCATCTTTTGAATGTTCCTTTTCAGATCTTATTCTCTGTAAAACCGGGCTAAAACTTCACTATGTTGGTCACTCGCTGGTAATTATTCATTTTAATAATGAAGTAATTCAGTATTCTTATTTAGCCAAAATCTTTTTCCTTTATTTATTGTAGCTACATAAATATATATCCCTACACATGTAAAATTAGTACTCTTCTATTAATTGTCCAAAATAAACAGAGATTTTAAAAGCCTCATATTTCTAATTGGATACATTGGGTGAGTTCAAATGAATAATTTAAGTAATGTATTTGACTTAAACTAAAATTTGATGGTTAGTTATCCAATTGGCCTTGTTATTGCTTAGTTGTACAACTAAGCTTTAATTCAACTCCACCAGGCTTAGTTACCCATCAATGCTTTAACAACCTTCGCTTGACCTGATTCTGTCTGTTGTTATGAATTGATCCTTAGCTGCAATAAAAGTATGTGGGCCAATTTTGAAGGAGGTACCTATGATTTTTATTGATATAAATTATAACTGGTACCAGTTCAGTACCAGTATTTTCTGATTCTGGTACCGTTAGGGGCTGTTTTGTAAGTTTCCAACAGGGCGCCATCTCATTGTGCTGTTCCTTTATACTATCAATTTGTGCTGTTCCTTTATATTATCTAACATCTTGAATTACTTTCCTGCAAAAGTGGACCCCAACAGGGCGCCGTCTTATTACTGGTTCACAGAGTGGCGAGTTCACTTTATGGAATGGTCAATCTTTCAATTTTGAGATGATTCTTCAGGTAATGTTAACAGATATTCCTTAGATCGGATATCATTTTTTGTGCATTGCTATAGCTCTCGTCTTAATTTTAACTTGTATTCTTGTCTTAATTTTCAGAAAAAAAGAAAACAAACAAACAAACCTGATCATAGACTACTATTTGGTTAATTGTTAAATCACATGCTAGTAAATTGTGTGATATAAAGAAAACAAACAGACAACCGGATCATGGCACTAATACATGTGCGTCCTCAGCATTGAAACTAAGTATAGATGCCACTGGCACTCAAAGTGCTTCAAATGACCTCTGACTGGTCAGCTAGTAGAGAAAAATTGAGGGACCAAATTAAGAACATAAAACACAGCTAAATAAAGGGCTAAAAAACAAATACACTAGAACTTGATTTCATATTTTTAGCATTTTTCTGCTATTTATTAGGCATTTTCAAAGTTGGCTTTTTTGAAATGCAAAATCAGCATTTTATGTGTTTATTTCCACTTCTGTCCCTGTGTCAAACAATTTCTTGGTTAATTGTTGGTGAGATTAATATTTTCTATTGAAAATTGGTTATGTGCAGAGGGATTTAACATCACCATATGTTGATGACAGAGAAGTGACTGTTGCTGCCTTTTTTTGCATTTGGAGCCTTTTTCGGATAATTTCAAGCCCTTTTTCTTGATTGATTGTTGCTCGAGATGTGATAAATTGTGAGTTCTTGTGATGAATTGGGGTATTGATCGATTAAGTGCGGGTTGTTGATTTTCCCGGCTTTATTAAATTCATTGATATGTGTTGTTTTCTTAAATGAGGGTGTTTGATATTGTGCAAAATAACAATAGGCTAGCTTAATTTGGGAAAATTAGAATTGAGAATTTTGAGGAATATGTGCTTTTTTTTATTCATGACTTGAGAATTTTGAGAAAATTGTAATTGATACTATGTCAAAATTAGAATTGTTGTGTTGATATTATTACTGTTGTATCTCAAATCAAAACTGTAATTTTGTATGATATTTGACGTTACAATTGAATCGATCTATTGTGTATGTTTTGATAAAAGTAAAATTAAAAAAACCCAAAAAACTGACAGAAAAGTGTAGATATATATATATCCATTCCATTATTAAACACGTTGGGTGTCCGATCCACCAATGGCTACGATTGGAAGATGAAACTTTGAATTTAATCTCAGCCCTCCAATCACATAATATGTCTTCTTTTGATTAAATGCATTTGAATAATGTGTAGAAGTCTAAATATAACTAAAAACATACTCGCCACACATACAGTCACACAATGCATTACAATTAAAATTAAACATACTCTGAAATTTAGCGATATAATTCTTTATTTCCTTATTTCTTACTTTCTCTATTTCTCTCTCTCCAATTTTACTGACTCAACCTTTTGTTTTTATACGGCAGATCACAATAAAAATTATTTTTTTCATTACTTCCTTATTTCTCTTTCTTTATTTCTATAGATATTACTGTGAAAAATCTAAAATATATATGCATGCACCCACTTCAGTTTTGCAATTAAAGTACAAATCTAGCTTCTGTTTTTCAAGTTATATGGACTAGTAAGACAAAAAAGAGTCTGGAGCAGAATTGTCATAAAATCCTTATATTGATGAATCAAATAAGGAATAAAATAAATCAATAATATATATTTTCTGACCCAAGATTTCAGAAGCACGTACGTCTGTTGCTTTTGCTACTAAAATAATTACTTTTGAACTTTATTACATCCATATCTATATCTACTTTTGAACTTTATTATATCCATGTGACATGATTTAAATTTTTCTTATTTTAGGTAACATATAATACTGCTCAATTTGTTTTCCATTGTGGCGCTTGTAATTTAGAAAATTTGAAATTTTCATTGTGGCGCTATCTGCACTTACTTAATTTGTGAATTTCATTTTCTTTGAACATTAAAAAAACTGGCGGTAAAACTAAAAAGTTGTTTTGTTATTTCTATTTTACTCTGTTTTTGCATTGGAACACAAAATGGTTTTGAAAAATCTTATATCAATTTTTGTTGCTTGTGTCTTAGACGAGAACCACTCATTATTTAATTATCTTAGCTTTGTTTCATGTCAAGACATCATACAGAAAAGCAAGTTCAAAAAAGCATAACTAATGAAAATGGGAATTCTTATTCAACCACTCCAAAAATATCAGGTTTCTAGGAAAATGTATTTTTTTTTTTTGCACTATCACTAATTGATGTAAATTTCTCAAACAAGCAAACTTATATTATTATTTTATTTGTAAAAACAGAAATAAGAGTGGATGAAAAGAGAAAGTACAAGAAGAGGGCTGCATATCAAGAAATGAGTTGGGAAAATAAGCAAACTCTTCTGATGAAAAACCGTGCAAATAATAAATTCAAAACAGGAGACAGTGGCAATAATCCAATACCAAATGCTCTTGCGAGGTCAAATATTTTATTAGTTTCAGAGACTCCACTGCAAATAGATGTAGCGTCATCAGCTCCGCTTGATGTTACTGAGTCTTTGCACGGTAATATAATTATTAAGACAATTTTTTAATTTTTTTTATTTGTATATACATTTTAGAATAGTAGTTGCAGCAAATTAATTTTTATATTGGATTTTCTTTTAAGTGTACAAATAAGTTGTAAGAGGAGATATGATAATGCTAACGCAATATCAGCTGTGACCACACAAAATGACATATTTGAAGATTTTTTCTTTCATGTTTATTTGATCCATTTTTTCCAGTTCTCGTTATTTCTTATATTGTTATCTATTCAATCTTGTAATATTCTGTTGCAACGCACGGGCACGATATATATATATATATATATATATATGAGTAAGGCTTGGGTGCTATGGATAGCATAGAGGGCTACGGTGCTACGGCTCAATATTCGAGTTTTTAAAATCCTAATAGTCGATCCGAACCGTTCATCTTGTTCTCCATATTAATATGTGTTCGGAGACCAAATTTTACATTTTTTGGAAATGTTTTACTATTTTTTTAAATAGGTAGAAAATCAAATATCTCAATGGTGCAGAATTTTTTAGATCAAGTGATTTTCTACCTATCTAAAAAAATAGTAAAAAATTTCCAAAAAATATAAAATTTGGTCTCCAAACACATATTAATATGTAGAACAAGATGAACGATTTGGATCGACCGTTAGGATTTTGAAAACTCGAATATTGAGCCATAGCACCGTAGCCCTCTATGCTATCCATAGCACCCAAGCCTTACTCATATATATATATATAGGAATATGCTAGTATGCTATGCATAGCATAGAGCCCCTCCATGCAACGGCTTGGATTTTGACTTTTCAAAATCCTAACGGTCGATACGAACCGTTCATCTTGTTCTTCATATTAATATGTGTTTGGAGACCAAATTTTACATTTTTTGGAATTTTTTTACTATTTCTTTAGATTTATTGAAAATCGCTGTTTTCAGCAAATCTAGACCATAAAAAAACAGCGATATTCAATAAATATAAAGAAATAGTAAAAAAATTCAAAAAAAAATGTAAAATTTGGTCTCCAAACACATATTAATATGGAGAACAAGATGAACGGTTCGGATCGACCGTTAGGATTTTGAAAAGTCAAAATCCAAGTTGTTGCATAGAGGGGCTCTATGCTATGCATAGCATGCTAGCATATTCCTATAGATATATATATATATATATATAGAGTTAGGCTGGGGTGCTATGGATAGCATAGTGGCCTCTATGCTACGGCTCAATATTCGAGTTTTCAAAATCCAAACGGTCGATCCGAACCGTTCATCTTATTCTCCATATTAATATCTGCTTGAAGACCAAATTTTACATTTTTCTGAATTTGTTTACTATTTATTAAGTATTTTACAAAATTGTTGATCCAACGGTGGCTGCACAAAACAGTAAAACCGTTGGATTAGCGATTTTCAAAGTGGCTTAATAAATAGTAAAAAAATTCAGAAAATTATAAAATTTGGTCTCCAAGCAGATATTAATATGGAGAATAAGATGAACGGTTCGGATCGACCGTTTGGATTTTGAAAACTCAAATATTGAGCCGTAGCATAGAGGCCACTATGCTATCCATAGCACCCCAGCCTAACTCTATATATATATATATATATATAGAGGAGGGATCAGATGACATCCTTTTTTGGTGACATCGAATAACATCGTACATTTTCAAAGTTTTCAAAGTCCAAATAGTCGATCCAAACCGTTCAACTTGATGAATATGTTAAAATGTACTTGCAGATCAAATTTTACATTTTTCTGAATTTATTTACTATTTATTAAACATTTAACAAAATTGCTATATTCAGACCGTTGAATTTTTGTACCCACCTTAATAAATAGTAAAAAAATTCAGAAAAATATAAAATTTGATCTGCAAGCACATTTTAACATATCCATCAAGTTGAACGATTTGGATCGACTGTTTGGACTTTCAAAATGCATGGTGTCATCCGATCCCTCCTCATATATATATATATATATATATATGAGGAGGGATCCGATTACACTATTTTTTGGTGACACCGAATTACATTCTCTATTTTCAAAATTTACAAAGTCTAAACATTCGATCCAAACCGTTCAACTTGTTGGATATGTTAGAATGTGCTTGCACATCAAATTTGATCTGCAAGCACATTTTAACATATCCAACAAGTTGAACGGTTTGGACTTTGTAAAGATAGAGTGTAATTCAGTGTCACCACAAAAGGGTATATATATATGAGGAGGGATCAAGTTACAACAACCATTTTCTACATTTTCAAAGTCCAAATCGTCGATCCAAACAGTTAGATGTGATCTCCATAATAAAATGTGCTTTCAGATCAAATTTTACATTTTTTAGAATTTTTTTACTATTTATTAATATGGGTACAAAATTAAATGGTCTGAATTTGACTAGTTTTTGTACTCATCTTAATAAATAGTAAAAAAATTCCAAATAAATATAAAATTTGGTCTCCAAGCACATTTTATTGTAGAGATGATATCTAACGGTTTGGATCGACAATTTGGACTTTAAAAATGTAGAAAATAGTTGTTGTAACTTGTTGTAACTCAAAAATTGTTGTAACTTGATCCCTCCTCTATATATATATAGAGAGAGAGATGGGCTACGATGAGTTGCGAAGTAAAACGCGTTTTTACTTCACGCCTTATTTTCATTTTAAAAGTTCAAACGACCGATTCGAACGTCAGATGTTTAATCCATATTGAAATGTGCTTGGAGATCAAATTTTATATTTTTTGGAATTTTTTTACTATTTATTAAGCATTTTTGAAAATTGCAGTTTTGTTGTGAACAGTAAAAATAGTAAAATTTTCTGGACCATCAGATCAGTGGCATTCAAAATTGCTTAATAAATAGTAAAAAAAATTCTAAAAAATGTAAAATTTGGTCTCCAAGCACATTTCAATATGGAGAACAAGATTAACACTTCGGATCAACGTTTTGAACTTTTAAATCACAAAATATGAGCATGAAGTAAAATAGTCCCTTTACTTCGCAACTCACCGTAGCCCATCTCTCTCTCTGTATATATATATGATTTGTAATTCGAAATTAAGCTTTCCTTTGTGCTTTTCAATATTACTTTAATAGAAGTCGCTTCTATATAGAAAATATGGTAGCTGGATGCACCGTGATTTTTATTTTTACCCAAACCGCACAGAATATTTGTGGTCCGGATTTAAAATTCCGGACCGTATAGAATATTTGCGGTCCGAATTTTTTTTTTGATTTAAAATTCCGGACCGCATAGAATATTTGCGGTCCGAATTTTTGTTTTTGTTTTTGTTTTTTCATTTAAAAGTCCAAATTTGCACCTCTGGTTAACATAGCAAAACACGTTCAAAAATCATGAAAATTTACCAACATGCTGTCTTGGCTTCATAAAACAAGATTATGAAGTTTCATACAAAATCTCAAAACAGATCATGAGATATCGGCTCTCAAAAATTGCTTGAATTGCTAAATGAGTGCTTTTGAGTCCAACTTTGCACATCTGGTTAACATATTAAAACACCTTCAAAAATCATAAAAATTTACCACCATGTAGTCTTGACTTCATAGAAAATATCAAAACATATCGTGAGATATCGGCTCTCAAAAATTGCCCAAACTGCTGAATGAGTGCTTCTGAGTCCAACTTTGCACATCTGGTCAACATATCAAAACACGTTCAAAAATCATAAAAATTTACCGACATGCAGTCTTAACTTTATAGAATGTGTTTTGATATGTTAACCAGATGTGCAAAGTTGGCGTCAGAAGCACTTCTTCAGCAGTTTGGGCAATTTTTGAGAGCCGATATCTCACGATTTGTTCTGAGATTTTATATGAAACTTCACAGTCTTGTTCTATGAAGTCAAGACGGCATGGTGGTAAATGTTCATGATTTTTGAAGGTGTTTTGATATGTTAACCAGATGTGCAAAGTTGGACTCAGAAACACTCATTTAGCAGTTTGGGCAATATTTGAGAGCCGAGATCTCACGATCTGTTATGAGATTTTGTATGAAACTTCACAGTCTTGTTTTATGAAGTCAAGACTGCATGGTGGTAAATGTTCATGATTTTTGAAGGTGTTTTGATATGTTAACCAGATGTGCAAAGTTGGACTCAGAAGCACTCATTCAGTAGTTCGGGCAATTTTGGAGAGCCGATATCTCACGATCTGTTATGAGATTTTGTATGAAACTTCACAGTCTTGTTCTATGAAGCCAAGAATGCATGTTGATAAATTTTCATGATTTTTGAAGGTGTTTTGCTGTATTAACCAGAGGTGAAAAGTTGACTTTTAAATAAAAAAAAAAAAAAAAAAAAATTTCGGACAGGAAATATTCTATGAGGTCCGGAATTTTAAATAAAAAAAAATTTGGATCGCAAATATTCTATACGGTCCGGAATTTTAAATCCATACTGCAAATATTCTGTGCGATTTAGGTATTTTTATAAATTTTGCTAAACCGTGGTTATTTATAATAAAAGAATTTGTTTTTTTGGATAAAAATAAAAATCACGGCTGGATGCATGCATTGGAGGGATCTCCATTAAATTCGTCAACTGAAACAAATATGTCATGTGACAAATGATATTAAAAAATAATATAACATGTTGATTAAGTTGTGAAGCTCAATAATTCTACCTAATTGTGGGGGAGCAAGTCATATTTTATTTGTTTAACGGAAATAGTAACTGCTGTTATTCCCAAGAAATAACAGGAACCTGTTCTTCTATTCCCAATCGTTAAAACTTGTCCATGTACGAATCTCAACGATGTAAGTTTTTCAAGCGCAAATCTCAACGAAGATCAATGGTTGAGATCCGAATAACAGGTACCTGTTATTCCCAAGGAAAAACAGCAGATTTATTTCCAGGACCTCACAAGTCACAAGGCATCTCCAAGTAAGAGACCCAAAAGAGAGAGGAGGCAAGGGGAGAGAGAGTGAGAGTGAGAGAGAGAGAACTTGGTAGCCACTACCAAGTATTTTCAAAAAAGAAAGAGAAAGAGAGAGCAACCGTTTGCAGCTGTGGCCAAGTTTTCAAAAAGAGAAAGAGAGAGAGAGAGAGAGAGAATGGGTATTAACACTGAGAAGTGGAAAAACCGATGGAGCTCAAACGAGATAATTGTTCTCGTCCTTGCCAGCCTCGTCATGCAAATAGGCCTCATCGTCTTGGCACCGTTGCGGAAACGCATCACAAAGACGTGGATCGCGCTCATCCTCTGGCTGTTGTACCTGACAGCTGACTCTGTTGCCACCTTAGCACTTGGTAACATCAGTAACCAGGCTGGTGGTGACAGTGAAACTAGACAAGGCGATCTCACTGTCTTGTGGGCCCCGTTCCTCCTACTTCACCTCGGAGGTCCCGATAGCATCACATCATACTCAATTGAAGATAACGAGCTTTGGTGGCGTCACCTTCTGGGGCTAGTTGTTCAGGTTGTAATTACAGTTTATATATTTTGGCAATCACCACCACATAAGTGGCTGTGGATACCCACAATTTTTGTGTTCATCCCGGGACTGATAAAGTTCGCGGAGAGGACCCATGCTCTCCGCTTAGGAAGCAAGGACAATCTCAAGGATAAAATTATCTCACAAATCAACCCAGCAAATGACACTAAGAAAGGTACATATTTTCATACCTTCAAATCATGGTTTGGAAAATCGGCCGATTCCTTGTTGACTCGGCCGAGTTGGACCGGAATTTCCCGAGTTAACTCGGGTATATAAGTTATATACAGAAAATTGAAAAAATTGAGGCTCAATCGAAACAATTAACTGAATTTTCACTCATTCTCTTCTTTCTAGAGTAGAAGTACATTATTTCATTTATTCAATCGGACCAATTTTGGATTTTTTTGCAATGACAAGAGATCAAATCGCGACTCAGAACGAAGGAGGTTAAATTCTTATAAAATATTGAATAGACTTGGTGTACGGATGCACACAAAATATGAAAGAGTGGTTTACGGTGGACCATGTTCAAACCGGTTATAAAATATGAAAGAGTGGAATCAGCGGTCCAGCGGATGCACAAAATGTCATATTAAGCACTAATGCTATTTTTCGTTTATACCAAACTTACTATTAATAAATGCTGTACCATTTAATTTAATATTGATCATGCTATTAATTAGATAGTGATTTATTTTATTATTATTGTTTGACTAAAGTAAATAGTGCATAGAGTTGTTGACAATAGTAATTTATTTGATTTAATTTTTATTTTTACTTAAGGAAAATAAAATATTAATTGTTTATGAAATAAAATATTTTCTATGAAGATAAGTTAATGCATACAAAATAAAATATGGAAATGTAAAAGTTAAAATTAAACAATTTATTTGTCTTTTGTGAATTTATTAGGCTTTTTTTATTATTTTATGGAATAGTCTATTTAATTTCTAAATTAGATAAATATTAATTTTATAAGTAATACACTATAAATTTGATTGTTATCCATTCAAAGTTAATTATTATGAGTGTTATAATGTGTTCTTTGACAAATTTAGTACAAAACGTGCTTCTGGCAAAAAAATCCGAGTTTCCGTCTCGATTCTGGCCAATTCATCCAATTCTGATTTCACAGTCAAATGACTGATTCTGATTCCGAGTTTCAGAACCATACCTTCAATCAACTTCCATTTAACTATATTTACTCCAGTGGAAAATTTATTTATTGCTAAGAGTAACTTAAGATTTTTAACTATTCACTTATATGATTAATTTGGAAATTCAGGGATAAAATATTTCTTAGTGGCAGGAGTATATAGATTGCAAATTTTCAATTTTCAAAATTTAGAAATAATTATTTAAACTAGTTAAATTGTGATCTTATCAGAAATTGAAGATGTTGAACTGAATAAAATATAGGACAACAAATTTAGATAGTAATTAAGGTGCCTCTTCCAGGTACACAAAAGGAATAATTTATATCTTTATTCCCATAAACATATAATATTTATAATTATGCTTTGCTTCAGTCAGTTTTGGTTTTGTTTAATCTAGTAGTTAAAGGCATCGCTTTTCATGGGAGAACCATAACTGCATATGGGAACTGAAAGTATTAATATCTGAGTATTGAAAGTATTTATATCTATACTACGCTGTGCTTACAACAATCTCAAAAAGTGTTTATAACTATACAGTTATCATAAAATGAAAATTATTTATCTTGTATGCATAAATCATCTAAAAAATACACATTTAGATCAATATCCATTATGATATTGAACAATAAAATGAAAATTATTTATCAGTTCAACATTTTATATATTACAGATGGAAAGTATTAATATCTGCTATAAGTAATGTAATATATCCAATCAAGTATTGCTAATGGAGGTGGGGGAAGAGAGAGAGAGAATCTATTTTAGAAAGTCATTAGTTAAGATGGTCAAATTGGAAGGTTGATTGAGTTGGAAAATATGTGGGTATGGTGCGGGGACGGAGGTGTGGGTACTAAAATGATTATTCTATTTATAATTATGCTTTGCTTCAGTCAGTTTTGGTTTGTTTAATCTAGTAGTTAAGACATCGCTTTTCATGGGGGAGACTGGGTTGAGAAGGTCAACTCTCATCTTTATCTAAAATTAAAAAAATATTTAGTCCCAACAGAGGTGGATTGCACAAAGTTCACCAAACCAAACATTGATAACTAGGGCATGTACATAGTACCAATTATTTAAAATCAGGAGAAAATGAAACACTGAACTATGGGTACAATAATGTCATGCAAATTTTTCCAGTCTGGTCAAAAAATTTCTTCTTTACCTTGTAAATTAAGAAGATCAATTTGCAGTATTAAGCTAAAGTGAAATAAAAACATATTATAAAAGTTAAATAACTAAACACAACTTCCTTAATGACCAACCAGGTAGTGTACTATACTACCGACCTGTACTCAAAATTAGCTATTGTGAGACAAATGATTAATAAAATATTATTTTTAATATCATCCAGTTAAAGATCTCTCTCAACACGGAAAAAAGAAGGTCGACGACAATCACAATGATAAAAATACCGCGGAACAAGGCTCTGTCCCAGCAATTGAATCTGAAGGTACATATATCCTTACCTTGATCCTACTTCCGCTTAACTATATTAACCCGAGCAAAATCTTATTATTTGCCTAGAGTACCATAAGATTTGATTTAACTATTTAATTTTTTTATTAGTTTGGGAATTTAAGCATAATATATTTCTTAGTGGCCTGTGTATATAGTTTTCAAATTTACAAGGTTCTAAATTAATTTTAATCAAAGTATTCTTGGTGCATTATCGAACCTAACAAGAACAAACTTAAATAATAGGTCTCCTTTTCCAGGTACTCGAAATTAAGAATTTATATCTTTCAAACTTGCTAAGTTACTATGGTGCCGTTTGAAAGAAAATATTTAGTTCTTCTTCTAGCTCAATCTGTCAATAATGTCGTGCATTTCTTTTTGTACCTTGTAATGAAGGAAAAGTTTCACTATTACCATAAACATAAGTCAGTTTGGTTTGTTTGATATACTTCTTGTAGTTAAGGCATAAAAACGGATGTTCTACGATGTCTTCTTTTGTAACAAAAGTTTTTAAGCAGAATCAGATTTAATCTAGTATTTAAGGCATCGCTTTTCATGGGGGAGACAAGGTTCGAAATTGGGTTAATTTTTTTTATAAATACTTAAAGTTGAGAAGGTCAACTCTCATCTTTATCTAAATTTAAAAAAAGTATTTAGGCCCAAAAGAGGTTGCTTGTACAAAGTTCACCATACCAAACATTGAGAACTGCGGCATGTGCTCAGTACCAATTATTTAAAATCAGGAGGAGAAAATGAAACATTGTACTATGGGTACAATAATGTCATGCAAATTTTTGCTTCTTTACCTTGTAAAGAAGGTCAATTTCCCGACCTGTACTCAAAATTCAAAAGAAAAAACGAAGGGTGATATTAGCTATTGAGAGACAAATGATTAATAAAATATTTTTTTAACATCATCCAGTTAAAGAGCTATCCCAACACGGTAAAAATGAAGGCGAAAGGAAAGTCGAGGACAATCACACGGATAAAGTTATCTCGGAACAACAATCTAAAGGTACATATATCCTTACCTTCAACCAACTTCTGGTTAACTATACTAACTCGAGCAAAATCTTATTTCTTGCCTATAGTACCTTAAGATTTGATTTAACTATTCAAAATGTTTATTAGTTTGGGAATTTAAGCATAATATATTTCTTAGTTGCCTGTGTATATAGTTTTCAAATTTATAAGGTTCTATTCTTTTATATAAGTATTATTGGTGCATTATCGAACCTAACAAGAACAAATTTAAATAATAGGGTTCCTTTTCCAGGTACACAAAAGTAAGAATTTATATAATTATCACTTACTATGGTGCCTTATGAAAGAAAATAGTTAGTTCTTCTTCTAGCTCAATCTGTCAATAATGTCATGCATTTCTTTTTGTACCTTGTAATGAAGGAAAAGTTTCAGTATTAAATTAAACTGACTAACAAAAATTTAGAAAAGTTAAATAACTAATCACCAGTGATCCCTTAATGACCAATCTGGCATGGTGCTCCTAAACTATACATAGATGTCAAAAGAAGAAAAAATGAGGGTGATATTAGTGATTGAGAGAAAAATAATTAATAAAATACCTTTTGAACTTTATACAGATGAGTTAAGCGAAAAGGAAAGCAAGGACATTTGTGAAGCCTATGATTGGTTCTATATCTTCAAGCGCCTTTTGGTAGATGTAACATTCTCCTCAAATCTGTTAATGCAGAGTCAGGATCGCTTCTCAGAAATGACTGCAACTGAAGCACTTAATATGGTCGCCATAGAGCTCTCATTCCTGTATGATATCCTACATACAAAGGCAGTCCACATGCACTATAATTTTAACCGTGTATTGCGTTTTTCCACTATGGTCTCCATCATAGCAGCACTCATTGTATTTCATCTTCTTGACAAGAAAAAGTATGCATCTAAAGATATTATCATAACCTACATCCTATTCGGTACAGGCCTCACCCTTGAGGTCGTCGCTGCCTTGCTTCTAGTAGCCTCTGACTGGACAGTCGTGTCACTTAGAAAGAAGGAATGGAGAAAAGCTATTGCATGTGCTATAACCAAAATGGTGAGACGAGTTACCTTCATGAAGGGAAAAAGTCGATGGTCGAAAACCATAGGGCAGTTCAATCTGGTTAGTCTCTGCCTGAGAGACAGGGACACATTATCAGCAAAGTTCATGAGAATAATAAAAATAAAACGTATATGGGACAACATGTTGGAGACTGATTCAATCAGTTTACCAGAGCCCTTGCTGAAAACTATGTTCACTGAGGCAAAAAGGAGAGCCCAAAACGTGCAT
The DNA here is from genome assembly GCA_964058875.1 of Carex rostrata. Classification (NCBI taxonomy): domain Eukaryota; kingdom Viridiplantae; phylum Streptophyta; class Magnoliopsida; order Poales; family Cyperaceae; genus Carex; species Carex rostrata. The sequence continues at coordinate 1,207,436 of CAXKVT010000049.1, read as the reverse complement.
ATTTACAATGTGTTATTAGAGGCAAGATCATATAGGGGAAACAAAACATTGGAACGTCATGACCAACTGAAGACTCTGGATTGGAGCATGAAAAGGGAATTTGATGAGTCCATTATTTTGTGGCATGTTGCCACACACATTTGTTATTATGAAGACACTTCCAAGTCCGATGAGCGTGATGTGAGTTGGAATGCATCCAACTACATGATCTATCTCCTAACCCAGCAGCAGTCAATGATGCAGCTTGGATATGGTAAGACACGATTTGAGGCCACATGTTCTGTCGTCAAAAAGAAATTGAAGAAAGTTGAGATTGATAAAAAGATTGATTACAAGAAAATAAATGAGGCACTTAAGACCACACTGCCGCCTGGGCAGACTAATACACCAGTATCAGATGATGGTCGTGAACATGGATGGAGATGCTGGGGTAAGCGTAAGAGTAAGGAGGATAAGTGTAAGAATGAAGGGGCCACACCGGTGCCTGAGCAGAATGAAGGGGCTACACTGGTGCGTGATCAGAATAATACTCCAGTATCAGATGAAGGTCGTCAACATGGATGGAGATTCTGGGGTAAGCGTAAGGGTAAGGAGGATAAGCGTGAGAATGAAGAGGCCCCACCGGTTGTTGACCAGAATGAAGAGGACACACAGGTGCCCGAGCAGAATAATACACCGGAACCAGATGACAGTCGTCAACATGGATGGAGATGCTGGGGTAAGCGTAAGGGTAAGGAGGATCAGCGTAAGAATGAAGAGGCCCCACCAGTGCTTGAGCAGAATGAAGGGGCCACACTGGTGCGTGACCAGACTAATACACCAGTATCAGGTGACAGTCGTCATCATGGATGGATATGCTGGGGTACGCGTAAGAGTAAGGAGGAGAAGCGTAAGAGTAAGGAGGAGAAGCTTAAGGATCAGGAAGATATGGGCAAGTTGGTAATAACGGAGAGCCTTGAACTTTCAAATCAGTTGCGGGCAATCACACCAGCTACAAAGAAATGGCAGTTAATTAGTGAGACCTGGATGGAGATGCTGGGATATGCCGCCATTCATTGTGATTCATACCAGCATGCCAAGTCCCTCAGCAGAGGTGGGGAACTGCTCACTCATCTGTGGTTACTGATGTCTCAATTGGGTGTTGTCGAGGAGCACAAGATGCAGCAATACCAATCTGGATCTGGATCTGTCTAATTAGTTATATAATTAATCATATGTGTTGCTATATTTATATTTGTAAAAATTCCAATCTGGCTCAAATGGTTAGATATTTGTTTTCGTTATGTCCTTTCATTTATATGTAATAAGATGTTAGTTTTGTTTGGTCTGAATTAATTGGAATGTTTTGGTTGTTTTAGTTGACTTGTGTTTTATTTTAATTTATCAATGTGATTATTGAGCAAAAAGTGGCAAAAGATGAATGCTTGCATCTGCATGAAGTGTGAATGGCAGGGCATTATATACATTTCATAATCCATATAATTTCTATGAACTTATAACACAATTCCCTTCCAAAACCAACCAACGATGCATCATACTAGTTGTTAAGAAATGAAATAATAGACACATAATCCTTGTAATTAGGCAATTCAAGCATGTAACAATAGAATTGGAATATAAACCGCTTGCAAATATCAGAACAACATAATAAAAAATAATTCTTCATTTGCGAACTCAATAGTAATTCTTTCTACTTGACCCTATTTCCTTCCAAAATTTTGTAGATTACATTCTTATTTTCAAACACAGAATAATTACTATCCAGTGAGCAAACTGCAGATTTGTGGGAAATATGATGTCTTTGATCTGTTTGGGCCTTTAGCAATTGGGTTTGAAATTCCAAACAAAAAGAAAAAGACAAATGGAACTAGGCCTGGGCTCCTCTGGGCTCTGTCCAAAAAAGGAAACAAAAAAGCATTAAATGAGGAACTTATTATAATTTTGTAGTACAGTATTATTATTTTTTTAAGAATTAATAATTCTTCTAACTAAATAAAAATGTTCAGCCAACTCCAGTACGTTGTCATTATGTTTGCAAATTTAATTTGTTCCGATCTTATTTTGACATAATGTTTGCTATTGGAATGTGAAAGTGAACGTTCAAAAGTTTATCTAATAAATTACTCTAGAGAAATTTCAAATATCCATAAGAAAAGAAGAAGAAAAAAGTAAAATACAAATTAATTCCCTTCTCCTTTGATATTTAGATCCAAAGGTTGAACCAGGACTTTTTAATTGTACCAGACTGTATAACAGATAAAAAATACATAGCTCACAAGTCAACGGAGATGAACGCAATAAAGATTATTGGAACTAACGTGCAATATTATATCCAGCCTAAAAAAGAGAGCTTCACATGTGGTGGGCATACTACAACATTTACGGGTCAATAGATTCAATAAAATTGAGAAACAGAATACAAGTGCAGTATTCGATGTGTTGACTTAAGACATTTTTTTTATGGGTCTCTCTCCCTACAACATTTTCTTTTTATCGCTGTATTTATCATAAGGGTTCTAATACTTAATTTTATTCATATCTTATCATATCTCATATTTTATATCTTTGTTTTCAAAGTCCAAACCGTCGATCTGAGCTGCTTAACATGATATCCATACTAAAGTATGTTTGAAAATTAAATTTCATAATTTTTGAAACTTTTTTACTATTTTTTAAGATATGTACAAAATCACTATTTATTGATCGTTAAAAAACAGTGTACAAAATTAACTTTTCTCTGAAATAGCACCTCTTCCATGTGAAAAATAAAATAAAATAAACTGCTCCTATAATTAAATTTACCCCATCCCCATCTGTCCGTACTCGCTCTCTCCGCTTTCTTCACATCAATTAAAAAAGAAACCTTAATATAACCCAATAACCAGAAGCCGCATCTTCCTTGCCAAAAGGCTCAAAATCAAGTTCTGAAAATATTAAGGTATTCAAATTTTATATTTAGTTTATTGTTAGTAAGTAGATTAAATAATTTAGTTGATAAGATTTCTGAAATACTTGCTAGTCAAGCCGATCTTTTATATATCTATAACATAATAAATAATAAAAAATAGATTCGTAGCATTAACTTTGATAAGAATTCCTACGGGCGTCATCAATGCGAAAAAAAATTAAAAAAAATCACTCAATCGAGTTGAATTGTATAGGGTGTTAATCATGTGCTTTGCAAAATAATTATTGAACGTACGGAGTCTTCATCTAGGTGTTTATCATGGGATTAGCAAGTCAATGTACCAAGTCAACTATAATTTAAATATTTCATATTTCCTATGTTTGAATTAAACATGGTATTAGCAAGTCAAGTCAAGTCTAGAGCTGCTACTTTTACTCGATTAATTTGGATAGGGTATGATTTGAAAAATATAACCGGTTAAATTATGGGTACGATTACAAAATTAATAATTTAATATCCGAACCGGAACCGATACTGTAATGGATAGGATATGAGTTTCATTTAATTATTCGACCGATAACCGAACCCAACCCGATACCCGTATAAATACCCGATAACACATATTAATAACTATTAATATATAAAAATACAACTTTGCATATTAATTTTTACATAAGCCGTGGGCCCAGTACATTTTCACAACTTGAATATAAGAAATATAATGCAGTCACATATTCACTATGTTTATATATACACACAGATGAGCCGCATTAATTTTTTAAATAAAATTTATTGCTATGAATACATCCTTCAATATTTGCCTTAATATCCTTGCATAATAATGAAAATTTATTGCCCTCATTGATATGTTATTTCTAGAAATTATTAGTATTCTATTCATAGATTTTTTTGAACCATAGAAAAGGAAATTGCTATCTCTAATATTTTACTTTCTAAAAATTATATCTATTTTTCAATATTTTTATTTTCAAAAGTTATTTCTCTCCATCTCCTGAATTCAAAAGCTACTAACAAAAAACAAACTTTTCAATATATATATATATATATATATAGGAATATGCTAGCATGCTATGCATAGCATAGAGCCCCTCCATGCAACGTCTTGGATTTCGACTTTTAAAAATCCTGGCGGTCGATCCGAACCGTTCATCTTGTTCTCCATATTAATATGTGTTTGGCGACCAAATTTTACATTTTTTGAAATTTTTTTACTATTTCTTTAGATTTATTGAAAATCTCTGTTTTCAGCAAATCTGTACCATAAAAAAACAGCGATTTTCAATAAATCTAAAGAAATAGTAAAAAAATTTCAAAAAATATTAAATTTGGTCCCCAAACACATATTAAAATGGAGAACAAGATGAACGGTTCGGATCAACCGCCAGGATTTTCAAAAGTCAAAATCCAAGGCATTGCATGGAGGGTCTCTATGCTATATGCATAGCATGCTAGCATATTCCTATACCACAAATTTTAGAAATTAATGTGTTGAGATGTCCAAAGAGGAGATACATAAATTTGCAATAAAAGAAAAGGGCAGAAGCAACATGTTGGCACCAAAAGAAAAGGACAGAAGCAGAAAGAGAAAAAACTTCGGAGAAAAAATTAGGAATAATTAATTGAGGGGAGAAAAAATTAGGATGAATTAATTGTATGGTATAGCGTTGTGTTGTGATGCCATACCATATAAATGCATTCTCATTTTTTTTAAATATGCCTATATAGTTTCCAATTTTTTTTCTATTTACTATTAATAAAAAATTCAGATTAGAGACACTTAGCAAAATTTGTGGTATGCAACATTACAAATATTAATTTCTAAAATTACAATATCAGTCACATTAATATCTAATCAATTCAAATAAATTTATTGGATTATAATTTTGTGTAATAGAAAAGCCTAACGGCTAGAAGAATAATTAGAAAATATCATAATGACTGGTTAGCCTATATAAATCTTTGTAAGCAACGTAATGCTTAATTCAATAAATGAAATCATTTAGTTTTCGTTTCAGTCTTAAATTCTAATAGAAATACATCCGAATGTAGATTAACCTCCGACATAACCACTAATAAAAAATAATTTTGTTAACTGACTTGAGATATCTTGAGATATCTGTTATTAAGACATTACGTCACTTGTAATTATCTCATATATAAAAATGTGTAACACGTTGCTTCTTAATAACAATCTATCGAAGTTAAAAAAACGAATTGTATATATTCTAATAAATAACAACCTGTCAACGTAAATTCATTATTGCAAATGCGCCAACTTGATTGTGGAATGAATAAATAATAATTTAATGTTCACTTGACTTGACTAGAGGTGCTATGGGGTCAGATCGGGTTCGGATACTATTATATTTGAACCCGTACCCTAAAAGTGTTCGGGTCCGAATTTAGATCCATATACTTATTTGTTTCAAATCGGGTCGGGTCTGGATCCGGATACCTATCTGCCCGTAGATATTTTGGGTCCAGTCTTTCGGTTCCGAATAGATAGATAACCATAATTTATTTGTAGATTATCGAGTCTGGTTCGGATACGGGGCGGTTCCGGATCCGGATCAGGAACAAGTATATGTCACAACTCCAAAGCATTTGAAAAATCATTTACATTTAAACATCTCATATCATAAATTATTATAATATAATTAAAAATTATTGCAAAATAAAAACTATACTATTAATATTGTTCATAAATAGTAAAATATATCATGCTACCTAACACAATAAAAATAATAACTCTAAATTAGTAGTTATCTATTTAAATTAAAAAAATATTATTTTATTGATTCAACATTTACAAGTACTCATTTCATATTTACTTTTTTCTCATTAGATTCTTCAATAATATTTTGTGAAACTTGGGAAGCATTATTTTCAGAATTTGATTGTTGGGTTAGAGTACTCATGGGGTAACAAAAAAAATATTTATCTTCTCAAAAAAAAAAAAAATATATATATATATATATATATAGGAATATGCTAGCATGCTATGCATAGCATAGAGCCCCTCTATGTAACGCCTTGGATTTTGACTTTTTAAAATCCTAACAGTCGATCCGAACTATTCATCTTGTTCTTCATATAAATATGTATTCAGAGACCAAATTTTATATTTTTTGGAATTTTTTTACTATTTCTTTAGATTTATTGAAAATCGCTGTTTTTTTATGGTCCAGATTTGCTGAAAACAGCGATTTTTAATAAATCTAAAGAAGTAGTAAAGAAATTTAAAAAAATATAAAATTTGGTCCCCAAACACATATTAGTATGGTGAACAAGATGAACGGTTCGGATCGACTGCTAGGATTTTCAAAAGTCAAAATCTAGGAATATACTAGCATGCTATGCATAGCATAGAGCCCCTCCATGCAAAGCCTTGGATTTTGACTTTTCAAAATCCTAACAGTGGATCCGAACCGTTCATCTTGTTCTCCATATTAATATGTGTTTGGAGACCAAATTTTACATTTTTTGGAATTTGTTTACTATTTCTTTAGATTTATTAAAAATCGCTGTTTTTTTATGGTCCAGACTTGCTGAAAAAAGCGATTTTCAATAAATCTAAAGAAATAGTAAAAAAATTTCAAAAAATGTAAAATTTGGTCCCCAAACACATATTAATATGGAGAACAAGATGAACGGTTCGGATCAACCGTCAGGATTTTCAAAAGTCAAAATCCAAGGCGTTGCATGGAGGGGCTCTATGCTATGCATAGCATGCTAGCATATTCCTATATATATATATATATATATATATAGAGTAAGGCTGGGGTGCTATGGATAGCATAGAGGGCTACGGTGCTACGGTTCAATATTCAAGTTTTCAAAATCCTAACGGTCGATCCGAATCGTTCATCTTGTTCTCCATATTAATGTGTTCGGAGACCAAATTTTACATTTTTTGGAAATTTTTTACTATTTTTTTAGATAGGTAGAAAATCAAATATCTGAATGGTGTAGAATTTTTTAGATCAAGTAATTTTCTACCTTTCTAAAAAAATAGTAAAATTTTTTCAAAAAATGTAAAATTTGGTCTCCGAACACATATTAATATGGAGAACAAGATGAACGGTTCGGATCAACCGTTAGGATTTTGAAAACTTGAATATTGAGCCGTAGCACCGTAGCCCTCTATGCTATCCATAGCACCCATACCATATTTCTATATTATCTTGCTTAATTTGCTGCATGTTATTTGTACTTGATTTGGTGCTACATATATAGATATAGAGAGGGCTTAATACATGCACATATAATTAAATATATAAAAAGAAATCACTAACGGTCCAAAGTAATAACAGATGGCAAACTACGACATCCAAATGCCAACTCAAACACATCCGATGCTGTAATACACTTTTGCTAATGGCTAATAGCACCCAGAGACAATGGTGTTTCTTTTTTAATGGCATAATTAACGGTCGAAAAACTAATATTCCCGTCGGTCCCTAATTTCTAACCGATTGCGTTGGAGCTTAATGCTATCGGCTCATACCGATAGCGTATGGGTACACATTTCCTATTGGGGCAATATGCAACGGTTCGAAACCCGATGGTGGAACGCAATTCCAACTGATATGAAAGTGTTTTTTTGTAGTAGTGAAAGTACGGAGTCTTCGTCTAGGTGTTTATCATGGGATTAGCAAGTCATGTACCAAGTCAACTATAATTTAAATATTTCATATTTCCTATATTTGTTTTCTCAATGAGTAGTCGGCATCTAGGTGTGAAACATGGTATTAGCAAAGTCAAGTCATGAAGTGAACATTAAATTATTATTTATTCATTCCACAATCAGGTAGCAGGGAGATCCAAGTTAGTGCATTTGCAATAATGAATTTACGTTGACAGGTTGTTATTTATTATAATATATACAATTCGTTTTTTTAACTTCGATAGATTGTTATGAATTAAGAAGCAACGTGCATGTTACACGTTCTTTGATATCTCAAGAGTTAAGTCAGTCAACAAAATTATTTTTTATCAGTGGTTATATCGGAGGTTGATCTACATTCGGATGTATTTCTATAAGAATTTAAGACTGAAATGAAAATTAAATGATTTCATTGATTGAATTAAGCATTACATTGCTTACAAAGATTTATATAGGCTAACCAGTCATTATGATATTTTCTAATTATTCTACTAGCCGTTAGGCTTTTCTATTACACAAAATTATAATCCAATAAATTTATTTGAATTGATTGGATATTAATGTGACTGATATTGTAATTTTAGAAATTAATATTTGTAATGTTGCATACCACAAATTTTGCTAAGTGTCTCTAATCTGAATTTTTTATTAATAGTAAATAGAAAAAAAATTGGAAACTATATAGGCATATTTAAAAAAAATGAGCATGCATTTATATGGTATGGCATCACAACACAACGCTATACCATACAATTAATTCATTCTTTAAACTAACTATGATTTTACCTATGGATGTCACTAATTTGCATCAGGCAGGTCCAATTATAATCCTCTCGGAGACCGATACCTCCATGGAGGACAACAACTCTTGGGATTCCGAGGAAGATCCCTATCTTGGGTTATAGGGTTCAGACCTCCTGGATTACCTTAGAGACAGAGAAGAATTGGATGCAGCAGATGCAGCCTATTTCCAACCCTCTAACCCAACTGCTTCTTCATCCCATGCCAGCTCCTCTATAGCCAATTAGATACCTCCATATTAGTTCTAATATCTAGACTTTGTTGATTGATGTATCTCTTGCTTTATGTGCTACTCTAAATACTTGCTGTACTCTGATTGCCTAACAATCAGAGTATTATTTTGTTAGTTAGACAATCAGCTTGATTTGGTTGGCTGACTAATAACAGTCCTAAGACATTTTGTATGATCAAATTAGTTTCTAATGAAACTGGTGGTTTTTTAAACCACTTTTATCAAAAAAAAAAAATTCATCCTAATTTTTTCTCCGAAGTTTTTTCTCTTTCTGCTTCTGTCCTTTTCTTTTGGTGCCACCATTGCTTCTGCTCTTTTCTTTTATTGCAAATTTATGTATCTCCTCTTTGGACATCTCACAAGAATTCAATCCTCGAACTTCTTTATTTTTGACAGTCTTAATTTTATCATTTATGTTGCTATTTTCAATTATTTATATCTAAACTGTTAAGTCTGTAAACATGGCTATGGTAAAACGCTGATGTCAAAATCTGTAAACCTAACAACTAAACTATGAATTTTTTCTTTTTAGATCTGTTGCATCAATATAATAATCAAATATTTCAAAGTTTGTAAACATTGCGATACAACTCTATAAATTGCTAATTTGAAGTCTATAAGCCTAGCAAACTTCATAGATCATGGGGCCGACCTAGGGTTTTGATTGAATTGTACGGCCACCCTTGATACCGATCTTTATCGAGAACCTCAACCAATAAAAAGACATTATGTGTGTGTATTTAATAAAGTGGGTATTACCCACCTGTTTCATTAACAGAAACAAATATATATAACACCCTCATAAGACATCTGAAGGATCATCTTAGGTACCTAAACAACAAATAGTAAGAAAGTAGCATAACCTAACTAATAGAGAATCAAGACAAAACACAGCATAACAAAACAAAGTACATCATCACTTATTACAATTAGGACAATCCAAATGATCAGCAGCAAAAGTATCCAACGCAGAACCAGGAGAGTCAGAATCAGTGGAGATTGGTATGATAGTGCCATCAAGTACTGCAATATCTTCTAAGTCCCTAAAATAGTCAGGCAAATCAGATTATTCTCCAAGTTCTGGCTCTCCCTCTGAAGTCCGCTGGTAGCTTCTCCTTTCCGGAGTACTGGTAGCTGATAGGTAGAGTGAGCTATCTACCTGAGCCAAAAAGGAAACATCCATAGGTATAATTAAGATTAATTTAAAGAAAGTATCATCATGTTTAACTTTACACCAATAAGATGCAAGAGCAATAATAGCAGTTCCTATACTTACAAGAGAAGGGATAGATGAATTGTTAAAGCAAACTTTGTTGCTTATCAGCCAAATTACCCAAAGGGTAGCAACTCTAACAAATTCTACTAGCCACGCCAATTTAATTTGAGTTAGAATTAAATTAAATATTTATATTATAAATATAATATCACGTAATTGAAATACTAAAATAAAAATACGAAATAAACATTTAGATATTTTTTTTCTTAATTTCTATCATGTAAATAGATTAATTTAATAATAACAAGTAAATCAAAATGACCAGCTTGAATAGAAATTACTGTGGTTCGATTTAAATCACTAATTAAAATAGTTTGTAATATATTGTTTTCAACCACCCACAATTTATTATATGTTAAGTACTGAAGATAATAACTTCCAAATTAACTTTTCTCTGAAATAGCACCTCTTCCATGTGAAAAATAAAATAAAATAAACTGCTCCTATAATTAAATTTACCCCATCCCCATCTGTCCGTACTCGCTCTCTCCGCTTTCTTCACATCAATTAAAAAAGAAACCTTAATAAACCCAATAACCCGAAGCCGCATCTTCCTTGCCAAAAGGCTCAAAATCAAGTTCTGAAAATATTAAGGTATTCAAATTTTATATTTAGTTTATTGTTAGTAAGTAGATTAAATAATTTAGTTGATAAGATTTCTGAAATACTTGCTAGTCAAGCCGATCTTTTATATATCTATAGCATAATAAATAATAAAAAATAGATTCGTAGCATTAACTTTGAAAAGAATTCCAACTTTCTCTTGTGTAATCAGAGTAAAATAAAAACCCTACAATATCATCTTTATGGCCTACGGGCGTCATCAATGGGAAAAAAAATAAAAAAAAATCACTCAATCGAGTTGAATTGTATAGGGTGTTAATCATGTGCTTTGCAAAATAATTATTGAACGTACGGAGTCTTCATCTAGGTGTTTATCTTGGGATTAGTAAGTCAATGTACCAAGTCAACTATAATTTAAATATTTCATATTTCCTATGTTTGAATTAAACATGGTATTAGCAAGTCAAGTCAACTAATCGGCATCTAGGTGTGAATTAAACATGGTATTAGCAAGTCAAGTCAAGTCTAGAGCTGCTACTTTTACTCGATTAATTTGGATAGGGTATGATTTGAAAAATATAACCGGTTAAATTATGGGTACGGTTACAAAATTAATAATTTAATATCCGAACCGGAACCGATACTGTAATGGATAAGATATGAGTTTCATTTAATTATTCGACCGATAACCGAACCCAACCCGATACCCGTATAAATACCCGATAACACATATTAATAACTATTAATATATAAAAATACAACTTTGCATATTAATTTTTACATAAGCCGTGGGCCCAGTACTTTTTCACAACTTGAATATAAGAAATATAATGCAGTCACATATTCACTATGTTTATATATACACACAGATGAGCCGCATTAATTTTTTAAATAAAATTTATTGCTATGAATACATCCTTCAATATTTGCCTTAATATCCTTGCATAATAATGAAAATTTATTGCTCTCATTGATAAGTTATTTCTACAAATTATTAGTATTCTATTCATAGATTTTTTTGAACCATAGAAAAGAAAATTGCTATCTGTCACAACCCGACGATAGGATTGATAACCCGCCGCGCTCATTAGCGCAAGGCGATTCTATTTTAATACACAACATAATTATACATACATTACCAATTACAAGTAGATAAGCCACAATACATGAGGTTTTTTTTTTTCTCAAAGTGTCATGAGTTATATGTAACAAAATAAATCGATATAAATCTGATACGGTATAATAAAATACAAATGAAATACCGTAGCAGATTTATCAGAAACAACATATACTTTTATTGTGGCAAATTCCGCAATCTTTGAGTTTGACATCTCACCTCGGCATCTTGCACTCCGTACCTAGAACCCACAAAGTGGAACGGTGAGAGATTGAAAATCTCCCAGTGCGGTATTCAGTTCTAGTCGAGTTATCCTCAGATCCGACCAACTAAAACTAAAACAACACCGAGCACAAAAAAATATAGACTATAGTAATAATATAAGAATCAAAGAATCTAAGTTACCGACTATAATAAGTCAACAAAGATATAAGTTCACTTTAAGAAATGCTCAAATATTGCGAAAGAAATCAGCAAGTCATAGAAATAATTTATAGCAATAACAATCAAGCAAAATAAACATTATTTTATGCAATGCTCATGTACAATAGACTTAAAAGTTCAATACAATTTAGTTGTGCAACCATGTCATATAATTATGCTTTATTCAAGACTTTTCATGATAAAATAAAATATAATTATATAAGGTAACCATTGTGGTATTAACAATACTCGGTCATGCGCTACAAGTACAGCGCCTACATGACCCCGGTCATGCGCTACAAGTTCAGCGCCTACATGACCGTCAAGACTCATACAGGACTCCGATCATGCGCTACCACGAATATGGCGCCTACACAATTTCTGTTATGGCCATAACTTGAAATTATGCGCTTACCCCGAATAGGGCGCCTACATGACTAAAGTTATGCACTACAAGTACAGCGCCTACATAACAAATTTCTTTGATTATAATGATCTGGCATGCATGATGCATTACTGTCATGTTTTGATTTGTAGTATATTTTGTTTCCTAATAAGAATCTCTTTTTTTTTTTTTAAAAACAAAAAATTGGCAGTGACTTCCTAAGAATATGTTATTAACTTGTTTGTTTGTTTGTTTTGTATTTTTGTAGTTCTGAAGCTATATATTTATGAAAATAAAGTATTTTTACACTTGTGAAAGCATCATTCATGACACGTGTGGATTATTTTTTAGTTTTCAAAAAGGGGAAGGGCAGCTAGCGTATTTGTGGGATCCAGAAATAACAAAGTCAATGGTTTAAATTAAGAGAATTTATGAACTTATGAAGCTTATTTTGCATATATATAACACATTGAACAACTCATGTTAATCATTTTCTATTCTTTGTTTAGTAGATATGAGCAGTTGAGTGCAGAGATGCGATCTGAGCTCGATTAAATCAAACGAATTAAACAAACGCAGAAGAGCTCGAGATCTGTCATTCAATTTGACTCATAAAAAAAAACAAAAAAAAAAAAAAACAAATGACGCTGGAAAGTTGAATTGGTCAATTAATTAAATTTACTATTTTGAACATGTTTCATTGGTCAAGAACTTATCTGTGATAAAAAATAAATTTACGGGTCGGAGAAAGATCAAAGACAATTTAGGGGTCAAGAACTTTGTATTTAATTTCTTCTAAGTTACATTTTTTTTTTAATAACAGGCCATTCAGGACATGTATGCACCGTCATCCCTAGAAACCAACTCAGCATGGCTCCAGCTCCAATGCTCTACAATTATTCCACCCCAATTGAATCGACTCCACATATCGTCTTGCGCCGCTTCATGATCCTCTGAAATGCCTCTTGCAAAATACACTCTGACCGCACATCCAAAGCACTACTTGCCTCGTCATGAAGCAGTACCGCAGGGTCTTTTAACGCAGCTCTGGCAATTGCAATTTGCTGCTTTTGGCCCCCAGACAACTGGAACCCACAGTCTTATAGGCGATGTTTTCAAATATGCTTAAAAAAAATTTTGGTTCCTTAAAAAAAAAAAAGTTTATTTTTTTTTTTTTTTTCTTCAAACATTGGTAGTAATAAAAGAAAAACAAAATTCTTTTTGGTCCCTTTCTATTGAATTGAAATGGCCATGTAATTCGTCTATAACCTTAAATCTGCTGAGAGCTGAGATATTTATTTTTAATTGTTTAAAACACGATGCAAATTTGACTTTCAAAGTCAATTCTTGGGCCTTCGGGCTCTTGAGATTCCAAATAAAATAAAAAAGACAAGCGGAACAGGCCTTGGGCTTTTCTGGGCTGTGTCCACAAAAGAAAAAGGAGGCATTAAATCACCTCAGGCTTGAGCGGAGAACATGAAATTGAATGCTTGGTCCGATTCTGTCGGAAATTCTGTAAAAAGGCCGAGCTAGAGTAAAAATGTTCCATGTGGGCTAATAAATAAATTAATAGAAACTCCATCTATTAAACAAATGCGGGATGGTTATTGACATATTTCGACCCAAACTAATAACTAGTGAAGGAAAAGAAGTGTTGATTTGTCATTTAATGGGCCACGTTTATGAAAAACAGCACGGTTCAACCAGCCCACTAAAGAGTCAATAAAATAATAATCTTTCACTGTTAACTGAATTGCTTTTCCTTGTAGCTTTAATTTTTATTTTTTTTAATTAGAAAATGCCACCAAAATAAGCCTCTGATATATTTGACCGTATAGATGTCTCGTACATAGGCGTTACAATGACACCCTTTTATTGGTTTACCCGACTGGTATTGTATTCGATAAAATGGAAATGAGTAAGGTTATTATTTTTTTAGCTGATTGGGTGTACAAGTAAAGTTTCTTTTTTCATTAACTTAACGTTACAGATAAAGATTATTTTATACATGTTACTTACAGGACAATTATTAAAAATAAAATTAATTACATATATAATATATATATTACCCAATCCGTAACGTATTCAATAAGACGGGTCAGTTTTTTCATTAGTTTATTGAATATGAGTAAGGGTAAAGGTTTTTTTGATTGCTTAATTGCTACGGTTATGAAATTAAATGCTTCCGACATTATGAAAACTAGGAGGCCAGTGCTAGTGTCTCTGTATTACTACACTTTTGTTTGAATTCTTTCCTACCGTCTTCTTTTTCCACACTATTACACATGGAAAAATATAAGAAGCTGTATTCTCCCAATCAAGGGTGCAAAAATGTTTTTTTCTGGTGTTACGGTGCCATAAAAACTCACTATAGCTACGTAATCTGATTATTAGCACCTTTCATATGTCGCTTATGTCTGCTAAATATTTAGCATAGTAATTATATTTCCATGTTTTTGTCCCTCAAACATCTGAGTCTGCATCTTCTGTTAACTCAAAAGAGCATATTTTTTAGTTTATTGCATCTTGGCTGTCTGATTAGGATCGGAGACAATCCAGCCCACACCTATAACGCACAGGGCCCTTTAATATTAGTGCTGATCTCAACCGGATGGTCCAGATCTATTAACGAATGTTCCGTTAATTTAGAGGATATGAATTCCAAATATCTCTAACTGTATGTTTTTAATTTTTCCATCGAAATAGCATAGCCAAATAGGTAGATGTTTAGAGTCCCCCGCCTCTCAATCCCCCATAACTTCCCCCGTTTTCTAGTCAGCGCACCACCAACTAACTATCAGTTAACCTTCTAATTTAAGTTTCAACCATCAAATGACGACTTGCTAAATCAACAATCTCCCATTAGCGACTTTCTAATGTAACACCACAATTGTAGAATGTAGTAACTTTCTAATAGAACATAGTATCAAATGATATTTATACTTCTTGTCCTTGTTGCTTTATGGTAACCTAGGGAACGACAAAGTAATATACTTCTTGGGCTGGTTGCTTGTATATACCATCTTTTGCTTTCAAATGAATTATTTTCCTTGCTGTGTGGGCCAAGAAAGTAATAATATACATTCTTCCTTGAGCAATGAGCAATATTCAAAACTGTTTTGGATGCTAGGGCTCCACAGGTTTCCTTCAAAGCGAGAGAGAGGGGAAAGAGAAAGATAAAGAGTGATCAGAAAAGAATAGGAGTTTGGGCTGCTGAGTTCGTCATAGTACTGACACAGTTAACTTTCTTAGTGTCCAGAATCTTCGTGTGAGTCATTAAAAGCAGGGGCGGATCCACTATAGCACAGGGGGGGTCAGCTGACCCCCGCTGGATTTTCAAAAATAGTGCTAAAAATATGTTTTTTGGGCCTCTGCCCCTCCCAGGAATTCAATTTGCCCCTCTATGGTCCAATATAATTTATCTGCAGTCAGTCTGGAGCGGGAGCCCATCTAAATTGGCGGAGCCCAAATTGGAAACTAGCGGAGGAGGCGCTGAGGAAATGGCGGAGCCCAAATTAATTTGAATTGTCTGTAATTGGTGGAGCCCAATTTTATTTATTCGAATTGCATATATTTGGCGGAGCCCAAATTAATTGTGCAAATGACAAATCTATTCGAATCAGCTGCATTGCTTTTAGCGGAGCCCAAAAATTTATTCGAATTGCGCAACTCTCTCTCTCTGAAGACGACGGCGACGCAGCAAAATTGAAAGCGACGCAGCAAAATTGAAAGCGACGCAGCAAAATTGAAAACGACGCAGGCACGCAGCTCTCGCCCTCTGAAAACGAAATCAATGCAGCTCCTGAAAACAAAATCGATGCTAGCAGCTCTCGCCCTCTCTCTGAATCTCAGAATCTAAATGGACGGCTCACGGCTGAACTGAGGCAGTGAGGCGGATTGAACTCTAATTTACAAGAATCTCACGGTAAATTAATCTATGATTCCCTCTCTTACTCAAATTAGGATAAATTGATTCATGAAATTAATTTGTTCATGGAATTAGAATAAATTGATCATGATAAATTGGTAATGGTAATTAGGGTTTAGGGTTTACTTGAATTAAGGTTTAGGGTTTAACTTGATTTATTTTTTTCAAATTTATAGGGTAAAAGAAATGGACAAGTTCTATCAGAGGGTACCTAAACGTCCGTTTGATTCATCTTCGAGTTCTAATTCAATAAATGAGGTTATTAGTGATGAACAAGATCCGCCTTCTGATCCTGCTCAAAGAAAACCTATATTGGATTATAACCCAAATGAGCGTGATCGTATCCGTCGATATTACCTAATCGAGGGGCATGGCCAATGTCAACCTCACAACCATGTTTTCCCCCAAAGAAATTTTAGTGGTGCAATGAGAAGATTTAACCCCTCTTGGTTTGGTCTACACAAAGTTTGGTTGGAATATAGCATTGAAAAGGATGCGGCCTTTTGCCTCTGTTGCTATTTATTTAGACCGGAAAATCTTGGTTCAGGTGGAGGGACTAACTTTGTAGGAGAAGGTTTTAGAAATTGGAAAAAGGCCACAAAATCTTTTGAGGAGCATGTTGGTGATTCTCTCTCTTGGCATAATCAGGCTCGAAAGAAATGCTTAGATTTGATGAACCAAGCACAAAGCATTCGTGCTGTGGTGAACAAACAAACTGTTAGACAAGAGAGGGATTATCGAATGCAGTTAGGTGCTATTGTAGATTGTGTTAAATTCCTTTGCAGGCAAGGTTTGGCATTTTGCGGACATGACGAGTCCGAAAGCTCTTTTAATGAAGGAAATTTCCGTGAACTTTTGAGATTTTTAGGAGATCATAATGAACAAGAGTGGTTCTGTTGTCGAACGGTTTCTAGGTATCGTTCATGTTTCCGATACTACAGCGTTGTGTTTGAAGGCGGCACTTGAGAATTTATTTGGCAAGCATGGTCTATCTCTCTCTCGATTGCGTGGTCAAGGTTATGATGGAGCTAGTAACATGAGCGGGGAGTTCAATGGTCTCAAAGCATTGATCATGAATGAGAATGAGTCTGCATACTACGTGCATTGCTTTGCCCATCAATTGCAACTAACTCTCGTTGCGGTAGCGAATAATCATGCTCAGGTTGGATTATTTTTTCAAATGGTTGCTAGATTGCTCAATGTTACTGGTGGATCTTGTAAAAGACGTGATCAATTGCGTGATGAGGCGAGAATTAATGTTGTGGAAGCTATTTCAAGTGAAGAGATAGTAACCGGAAGTGGTTTGAACCAAGAATCGAGCCTTGCACGTGCCGGTGATACCCGATGGAGTTCTCATTTCAACACTTTAAATAGTTTGGTGGTACTATTTTCACCCACGTTTAGGGTAATTGAGCAAATAGAAATGGATGGGTCAACATGGCAGCAAAGGTCAGAGCCGCGTGGATTACGTAAAGAAATACAAAATTTTGAATTTGTATTTGTGTTGCTTCTCATGAGGGATACATTAATCATCACGCATAATCTATCGCAAACCTTGCAATGCAAAAGTCAAGATATGGTGAATGCTATTCGGTTGGTGAATATTGCTAAACAACGCTTGCAACACATGAGGGATAGTGGTTGGGAATTATTATTAAAAAAAGTATGTGCATTTTGTGAGAAACACAGTATTAAAGTTCCAAGTATGGAGGAAGAGTACTTCGATAACCCAAGGTACCAAACAGGCACAACTAATTTGCATTATTATCGTGTGGATCTTTTTAACACAGTTATTGATATGCAATTGAAGGAACTTAATGATAGATTCAACGAAACAAATACTCAACTTCTTATTTGTATGTCATGTTTAGATCCGAGAAACTCTTTTTCAGCATTTGACATAGAAAAGTTGGTTCAATTAGCTCAATTCTATCCTTCTGATTTCAACCAATTTGAGCTTCCCATCCTAAATAGTCAATTGGAGAATTACATTTTGGATGTGCAAGATGATAGAGTTTTTTTGGAGGTAAGCACCATACTTGAACTTTCTGAAAAAATGGTGAAAACGAATAGGCACAATGCTCATCCCTTGGTTTACAAGTTAGTGAAATTGGGATTGATATTACCGGTAGCTACAGCTAGTGTCGAAAGGGCATTTTCGGTAATGAATATTGTGAAAACCAGTATGAGAAGTAGAATGGGAGATCAGTGGATGAACGATTGTTTGATTACTTTTATTGAGAAGGATTTGTTCAAGAGGGTGAGCAATGAAAGAATTATGGAAATGTTTCAAAACATGAAGGCTCGTCGAGGAATCCTCATTTAGAAGTGTTGTTTTTTAATATGTAAAAGGATATTAGAAGTGTTATTTTTATCATGTAAGATTGTCTTATTTTTTGTTGTTTTTTTTTATGTTGGATTATTGATTTCGACATTTAGAAGTGTTGTTTTTTTGTTGTGTTGGTATGTTTTTTTGTTATGTTGAATTATATCCTACTAGCTAATGGGTTTGAATCCAATAAGCTAATTGAATCCGATTACTGACCCCCCCTGACAGAAATCCTGCATCCACCCCTGATTAAAAGCCCACCAAAATAATGTCAAATATTCATTTATATAATGAAAATTCTATTCGTGATCATTTCTAGCTATTTTATTATTCAAAAGACAATTTACTGTTGTAATCAATTATTTATATTATACATACCATTAGTTACTTATTGGCTTGTTGTATGGCAATCAAATGGTAAATTACAATTTAGATCAGCGGTATCCATCCTAATATATAATATCACATGTTCAATCAGTTGTGAAGCTCAATATATAAATGTTCTACCTAATGGAGGGGGAGCAACGGTCATGTTTTATTTGTTGTACAAGGCTTGGATCTAGCCAGGTCTCTCCAAATAAAAGACCAAAAAGAGGGAGGAGACAAGGGGAGAGAGAGAAAGATAGAGAGATAGAGAAAGCATATACTTCACTTGGTAGCCACTACCAAAAAATTTTCAAAAAAAGAGAGCATATACTTGGCAGTTTCTGCCAAAGTTTGAAAAGAGAGAGAAACTACTTAAATTACGTACTTAGTGAACAACAAAATGTTAACTAAATCATATTGTTTTTGTAGTTATAATACATTTATTATATCGATGATACTTTTATACATAACACTAAATTTGTAGAGCATATACTAAAACCAAATGGAGAGATTTTGCCAAAAAAAAAAACGAATGAAGATATATAGTTCTTACCGCTTTATTTGCGCCTGAAAATATCAATTTTCCAAATACACGGCTAGGAGCAAATGGAATTAGCGTTAATTTGTTATTATCATATATCTCTCCAGCTTTAATTTGGTGGGTGAATAAAGAGATTGATTCCCAATTTGGGCAAATAGTACATCCCATTTCAGAATGGCCTACCTCGTATTATTCCATTTTAGTTGCTTTGGGGAATTCTCTACATGAAATCCCACATTTTTGATTCCCACATGGAGCCTCCCTAAAACTCTTTACTGCTGCTTCTCTACCTAACAAATAGATAGTAATGCAAATTAGAATGATAATTAAATATATATTATTGTTTTATGAAAGTCTTTCTTTGAAGTATGTAGTTTTATTATAGTTATAATTTATATTAATAATCTGAGAATATTTATCCATATTAAAAATCTGTAATTCTATGTTTGCATGACAAGTTGCAACAATAAATAGATCAAAATAAACTACGTCAGTATTTATCGTTGTATTGGAATAATTAATTGTAACCATATCAATAATTGCAACCAATTTATATCTATCGCAACTAAAAAATTTATTGCCCAAAATAAAAATGGTGCAGTGTGTTACTTCATCATCCCACTTGCACAAAATAAAAAATGATTAATTCCTTAAACTCATGATTAATGACAATAAGAACTACTTATATTTTGAATCTTTTGTCAAATTTCTCTACATGAAATGTAATCTTTTGGGAGTTATTGGTCAAAAAAAGTACAAAAAACAAAGATTGTAAGGGCTCAATATCCAAAATTACAAAAAAATGTTTAAAACCGAAAGACGTATTTCGGCACACCTAAAAAACAGGATTAAACCACTCCATTATTTATGGGAGAGATACCATAGCTACCAGGTTTGGACTCTTCTGGATTAAAGCTTGGGCGAAGAATATATATGGAATTTAATGGTTGGTCTGAATCTGTTGAAAATTATGTAAAGGGTAGGGTTTTTGTTCAAAGTCGGGACTAAACCGTCTGATATGTGTCAAAATTTGCACAGACCGTACAAAAGAAGGTATTGTCTAGAATTATGGTATCATATAAACTTATTATATTAAAATCATTTCACACGAATCTCAACAAAGATCAAACGGTTTAGGTATGGCTTCAGATAAGTGTAGTCCAAAGCTCAATCCCTTGTGTGTTAAAAGGCCATTGAAGAGTAAAAATATTAAATGTCGGCTAATAAACGATTAATTAAATTAATACAAACGCCATTAATACAAAAATGGGAATTCATATAATTGTTATTTTATTAAGTTTTCTAAAAAATGGCTTGAAGAACTTAACATGACTTAGTTTATTACATAATGGTTAGGAGAGACTAATCCAACTCTACTGTCATTGTCACCAAATTATATAATAATTACATAACATGTGAATCTATCTGTCCGATTCAAATTAATCACATCAAATTCATTCAGCTCTTTAAAAAAAAAAAAATTTAATTTGAGCTAAATTCAAATTAGATGGCAATTTATGGCTTCATTTTGCAAGTATGGTATCACTTAGAAAAAAATATAAATTTGCTAGAGATGTGAAAGGATGTTTTATCTGAAAGCATGCATCCTGCTAGTTTTTTTTTAAAATTGAGTCCGCAATTAATTTAATGTGCTCTATATTTGACAAAGGTTTTTTAGAACTGGCATGAGAAAGTCAATGACTATTTTGACAAGACGAGACATGCGATATTTTTGTGTGAGGCAGCTTAATCCCATAAAAGGGTGAAAATTATTCCCAGATTTAACAACTTTGCTTAATCCTTAGCCAAAAAAATTCAATTATTAACTATTACAGTAATTTGCACTAACTTTCTTAAGATTATAATGATTTAGCATGTGTATTAGTGTCGTGTTTTGATTTTTAGTAGATTTCATTTCTTACGGATATATTGCGAACAGTTTTGGTTGTTATTTATTTTTGCAGTTCTTAAGCAACAATGGGCACGATACCGGGTTGGTGAAAGCATTTTCATACCCGTACCTATTAAGTTAATGAAAAAGAAAAACACTATCCTTGTTATTTGCCGAACGCAAACTCCTTAGCGCTCCTTACGCTCTTAATCCTTTACCTCTTAATCCATGTTGCCGAACGGGGCCTAAATGTCTTACTTTTGTCCAAGTAGAAGAAAACGGAAAAGGAGAGTAAATTTCCTTGTTTAGTCATAAATAGAAAAGAAAACATCTGATTCTGGTGTCAGTCTGATATATGTTGATTTCTATCTAACTCTGCTGTTATCTCAGAGAGAGAGAGAGAGAGACATGAGAGTCAGAGCAACTTTAATTTTTTTTTCTTTAATTAGGCTTCAGAGAGAGAGAGAGAGAGAGAGAGAGAGAGAGAGGAGTCAGAGAGCTGCTTTGATTTTTTTTCTTTAACTGGGCTTCGTAGAGTAATATGAGAGAGTGGATTCAGAGCGGACTGCATGGCCTGTTACAATTTTCTTTTTAACAACACTTCAGCAGCGAAATTGGTTTGGGCTTTTCAGAGTGGGGCAAAACAAAATTCAGAGGGGGGCAAAGTTGTCCAGGCCCATTATTCTCCACAGTATTTCAAAACCCAGGAAGGGGCAGCTGCTCTCCTCTGGGCCTTATTGGGTCCGCCCCTGGCTCCAACCAGTTGGATATGAAAAATACAAAATTAAAGTCAACCTTACACCTTATATGTATAATCATACAATAAAATTTTCTTTTTAACAATTTATTTTCATAGGTTTGCAAGAAATATAATAGCGAATTTATAAAAGAAATAATGATACTGTTTGATTGTTTGCTTTGTTTGTGTTATGATTTTGCAATATTTAGTCTATCCTAGATATATTTTTGCTGCTTGTGGTTTGCGATAAATTGTGAAAAAAAGAAAAATGTGTGGAAAGTTGCGAAAAATGAAAAGAAGAATTATCGCTAATATAGAAAAGAGTTTGAAAGATTGTGAAAAAAGAAAATAATGAGAAAAATTGCAAAAATAGAAAAAGAGTGGGAAAGCTTTTCTCTACTATCAGAGCCAGGTTTCAATCCTGGGACCTGTGGGTTATGGGCCCACCATGCTTCCGCTGCGCCACTCTGATTTTGAATTAAATTAGCTCTAAGATTTATATATACTAAAATTAGTTTAAAGAAGAATTATATGTACAATTATAAAAAAAATATATATATCTCTAATCATCTATTGTAAATTAATTTGTAATATAAATTTGTTGGGATATAATAACAACCATAAGTGAAATTTAATTTTTAATTCAAATACAAATATTGTTAATTAAGTAAGCATTTTTTTATTATTTCATTAAACTTTTCAGCGACTTCCCTGCAAATTATGACAAGGGTGATAAGCACCGTGTGATGCTAATCAATTCATACTGTAAATTAATTGTTCTTTAATGAAGGAATAAAGTTTTTCTTTCTTTCTATTACAAATTTGTCCCCAATACTTAAAAATGGAAGCCTCCATTATCATCTTAAATATTATATATCATACTAGCAGGATGGAAATCAATTGGTTTGTTTAGAAATGTAAAATTGAAAATAACATAGTTTAATATAAGTAAATAACAATTTTAGTTTCATGAGTTAATGAATTTTCTATACGATATTATAAACTTTTAATTTCTGTTATAAATAAATCAATCTCTGTAATTAAATAATTACTAGTATTAATAATAAAATTTATCTATAATAGAAGAAATATGTATAATCATACAACAAATTTATTACTAACGAAATTAAATTGTTATATACTGCACATCAAAGAAAGAATAATATAATGGATGCTTCCATTTGTAGAAAAAATTGAGATTTCAAATAACATGTTGTATGCTGGATTTAGATTTCATAAAAAAAAATTAAATTCCTTAGTTATGCACGACGTGCTGTAATAATGAAAAGACTTATTACTATCATCAGGAAATAAAATTTACATAGATATTTGATACTGTACATAGGGGTGTCAATGACACTTTTTTAGTCGTTTACCCGACCCATTTCGTATTCGATAAGGTGGGTATGGGTAAGATTTTTTTTTCGTTAGCTTATTGGGTATGGATATGGTTAAGAATTTTTTTTCGTTAACCAAATGGATAAGGGTATGGATAATCACTATTTTGTACCCATTACCCTGTAGCAGTGTTTTAAAATGCGGCTGCATGGGCTGCATATGCGTATGCGGTCGGCAGCCGTGCTCAGAATGTCCATGCAATTTTTCATGTGGTTTTGACCATGCAGCCGCATATGCGGTCATGCGGATTAACAATGAGGCCATGCGGTCTGAATATGCGGCCATACAGTCCTTCCATGCAGTTTTGATAATTTGATTGTATTTTAATTAAAATTTATGTGGAAAAAGTAAAAAAAAAAACTATTGCTGGTTATGTCATTATGTGGAAATAAATTCAAATATATGAATATGAATATATATATATATATATATATATATATATATATATATATAGTAAGGCTTGGGTGCTATGGATAGCATAGCGGCCTACGGTGCTACGGCTTAATATTTGAGTTTTTAAAATCCTAACGGTCGATCCGAACCGTTCATCTTGTTCTCCATATTAATAAGTGTTTGGAGACCAAATTTTACATTTTTTGGAAATTTTTTACTATTTTTTTAGATAGGTAGAAAATCAAATATCTGAATGGTGCAGAATTTTTTAGATCGAGTGATTTTCTACCTGGCTAAAAAAATAGTAAAAAATTTCCAAAAAATATAAAATTTGGTCTCCTAACACATATTAATATGGAGAAGGCCGCTATGCTATCCATAGCACCCAAGCCTTACTCTATATATATATATATATATATATATATAATATATAAAGAAGGGTTCAAATGCACCCTATTCTTTTTCTCCATTTTCAAAGTCCCAATAATCAATCTAAACCTTTAGATGCGATATATATATTAAGATGTGCTTGGAGACCAAATTTTACATTTGTTGGAATTCATTTACTATTTATTAAGCCACTTTGAAAAATCGCTGATCCAATGGTCTAGAAAATGTAAAATCAGCGATTTTCAAAGTGGCTTAATAAATAGTAAAAAAATTCCAAAAAATATAAAATTTGGTCTCCAAGCACATCTTAATATATATATCGCATCTAACGGTTCGGATTGACTATTCGAACTTTGAAAATAGACAAAAGGAATTTGAAAGATAGAGTGCATTTGGGTGCATTTGAACCCTCCTCATATATATATATAGAGAGAGAGAGAGAGAGATGGGCTATGGTTCATTGCAATGCATGGAGGGGTTTGTGCATTGGACCATAAATCTAAAATTCAAAATCCAAGTGGCCGATCCAAACTGTTTATCTTGTTCTCTATAGTAATATGTGCTTGGAGACCAAATTTTACATTTTTCTGAATTTTTTTACTATTTATTAAGTATTTTACAAAATTATTGTTCCAACGGTGGCTGCTGATTTTACTGTTTTGTTAAGCCACCGTTGGATCAACAATTTTGTAAAATACTTAATAAATAGTAAAAAAATTCAGAAAAATGTAAAATTTGGTCTCCAAGCACATATTAATATGGAGAACAAGATGAACGGTTTGGATCGGTCATTTGAATTTTGAATTTTAGATTTATGATTCAATGCATAAACCCCTCCATGCATTGTAATGCACCATAGTCCATCTCTCTCTCTCTCTCTCTCTCTCTCTATATATATATATATATATACGTGAATTTTTATTTTAAAATCCGCATATCCATCCGCATACTGCATATGCAGTGTGCAGTGGCCTTCCGCATGCATGAACAAAACCGCATTTTAAAACACTGCCCTCTAGAGTAATTATAAAATCTAGTTGAAATTGATTGCATATTTTTTTTTTATTAAAAATGGAATTACATATACGTGAAATTAATGAGTTTTTTATGTTTAATTTGTAAATTATAATAAAACTAATTATTATATTAGTAATATCCGTTATTATCCACTACCGTTTTGTTACTCTATAATATTAACGGGTAAGGGTAGGGTAGGGTAAAGTCAATTTTTAATGGATAATGGTAGAGTGTGAATAAAATCAATTTTAATGGGTATGGATAAATAGCAAAAAAATAATAATAATAACATATATGTAAGCAACTTGTATGATAATTAAACCAAACATTACGCTGATATGATGGTCGGTCAGGCTGATATGATAAATAATAATAAAATAAAGAAGAGATTGAATTTGACAGGGATTGTGTTGTGAATCAATAAGGGTTGCTTTGCAAATATCATTTTTTTTTCTGAAGTGATTTCATTTGACAATGTTAAGAATAAAAGCAACCCATTTTTTTATCCACAACATTAAAAAAAAAAACCTATAATTTAAGAATCGCCCAAATCTTATTTTGTGATTCATACCACACATGTTGAATTATTTAGCATTTGTTCACACATGTTGAATTATTTAGCATTTGTGAACAAATGAAAACAAAAAGGAAGCAAAATTAAAATTTAAACGTACACATTCAATTTGAATGGCTAAATATAGGTATTTAAAAATCATCTATAGATTTGTCAAACTTTTAGAAATCCAAAATTCACATGTGATCGAGCCAGGAAAAATATTAATTTCTAATAATAAATAAATTATCCTCCCTCTTTGTTTTATTTAATTATTCATCGCTTATTTTACTTTGTTGCCTAACAAATTTCTACATACAAACGAAAAATGATAAAAAAAATTTCTCAAATATATTTTTATTTATCTTGGTCAAGCATGTGTTTCTAGAATGTATTTATGTCATCTTTTACCAAATACATCTACCAACTATTGATACCCACAAAAGAAAAAGAGAAAAAAGTCCCTTTCTCCATTTAGGTATGTGAATAGAGATCTACAAAACTATTTTCAAATTAATTAAGATCGTTGACAAAAGAAACATAGTAGCATTAGCAAGATAACATTTACAAACCAATTATTAGACTGATAACCACTTTTCTCATTAAAAGTATAGGTTCGATGGATATCATACGTACTTTTGAATTCGCTGGATGTAAGAATCATTCAATGCACTTTAAAATTCATGCACGCTTTGTTCCGAATTCGTCACACAGATTTTAAAACACATCAGACATCTCTTGTACCCTTCAGATTCAAACAGCATTCTCGATATCTATCGGACTTCCCACACTGCGCTCAATTTTCATAGGTTTTTTTTTTCTTAAATGTAATCATTATATTTTTTGGCGTATTTTAAAATGCACACTTATATATATATTGTAATGATAAAATTTTATCTATTTCACTTAAGACATAATTAATAAATAACTTTCAAATTAATTTTTCTAGTCATGTAAAATATACATATTTGCATTATACATCTAAAAACTTGTTTAATTAATTAAAGTGTAACGGTCCGGAGCTGAATTAATTAATTTCTTATAATAAATCAAATTGCCCAAAGTCAAGATGTAACGGTGCCAATTTGGATCGATGTCACACATCAGGACGTGATTAGTTTTATTTAAGAAAAATTAAAACATATTATAAATCGGATTCCCCATACAAAATTTTATTTAGTGCACCAAGAACATGTTAGTTTATTCTTGTTGGAATTTAAGCATAAGTGTTGTCATTTTACTAAATCAATTTACACTTCATTAGGTCTAAAATTACACTTTGTTCAATGCACAATTTTTTAATATATTTGGTTAAATGTAAAATTAAATCTCTAAAAAAATAACAAATAAAATTTAGAATATAAATAGGACATATCTTCTTTTTCATCCATACTGATTTTTTTTTTTTTGACAGAAAGAACATGAAAAAAGGAAACAAGAAATGTTATTCCGAATATTTAAGACAAAATAAGTTGAAAATATAATTTTAATATTCTTCTTTTCTATATTCTCAATATTATTGTTAGAAATTTTTTATCAAACTTAATTTATATTGAATAAAAAAAAGTTTGGTTTTACGGGCCTAGAGGTAATACATATAAATGTGAGCTTGAAAATTAATTAATTTGATTGTTTTTTGGAACTTAATTTCCAAATATAAATAAAAATTATATACGGTTCCTTCTATGAGATCGAAAAAATTAATTGTTTTTTCTGAAAATAAAAAGTTAGGTTTTACAAGCCTTATGTTAATTAATATAAAATATGAGCAAGAAAATTTAATACAATAAAAATAAAATAATGAGAACCACATCTTCACATCACTTGATCACTAAGATCTATACATTCAACCGACATACAATTATAAAATTATTATTTTCTCACATTGATTCCATCTATCTTTGTATAGATGCATCAATTAAAGATAACAAAGTCAAAATGCATTATATAAATTAAGCCTTAATTAATAATTATTAAAGAAAAATCGTTGACTGTCATTATCTTGAAGTTTTAAATGAAGAAACAATTAATTACAAACCCAGAGAGTACGTACGCTTCAAGTTTATTTTCATGTGATAGGTTTTTTTTACCTTTAAGTTAAAGAAAGAGAACAAATTAGGTTCCATAATTTTTGTTTCTGTTATTAATTATTGAATACCTGCCTTGTTATCTTTAATTATTTCATCTTTTTAGTAGGATGAGACAAAATTTATTTATTTTTTTACATTTTTTTCTGACAAAAACATACAAATAGAAGTATATTTTGTACAAATAGAAGTAAATTTTAGAGTGAGACATAAGTTTATATAATTTTGAATTTTAAGTATATTTTTATAATTTTTTTGCATAGAAATAGAAGTATAGTTTTAAAATATTTTGTCCCTTCTGAATAATAAATACTAGGAGTTCTACCTTTGTTATAATAATTAATTAATTAGTATAAAAATTAGAAAAATTACTGCCATTTGAAGTAATTATAAAGGCATGATCACTTAAATAGGGGAAAAATATATAAACGAATCTTTCAATTAATTATTGATTTTATTGCATCTTAATTAACCTATTAATTTGTAATAAAACTATCAGATTCCACCAATTACAAGTGTATCAAGTTTACCAAGATAGCATTAATTAATGAAACAATATTAATAGGTTAAGATAATTAAAGAGTGGTAATAATTTAACAAAGATAAACCATATTACAAAATTATCCAATAATATAACTATGATATTTTTTAAGTAGTAAATTACTTAAATGAAATCAATTTGGTGAAAGCTAGTGACAATTAAAAAAAAAATGTAAATTGATGTTAGCATATATTGTCGGCCAACAAATAATTAATTAATTACATGCTAATCTTTAGTTACCAAATCTCAAATATAATAACCAACATGAACTCATCAGTCATCACTAAAATTTATCTATTATTGTTATCTAGATACATGAAAATGAAACTTTGATAACATCATCTTATTACTTTGTAATTGAAAAATTATAGAAAATATATGATAACAGCTACCAATAAGTACATGATAACTACATTCCACAAAATAAATAAAAAATGAACAAAAAAAGAAAAAAAATCAATCAATCAATTGCCAACACTTTTCCTCCTAAAAATGTCACTAAATCTCCTAAAAATCGGTTTCTTCTTATTATTCTTTCCATAGTCCATGCCGACAAGGTGCGCCCGGTCTATGTAATCATACTCTTCTCCCAATTCCTGCACCACAGCACGCGTTGCAGCCTTCATGTCAGATATGTTGCTCCTAGTTGCAAACACCCGGTCCTTGCGAGCTGAAGTAACAAACGGTTCGAACCGCTCTGACTCACTAAACCGGTTCTTTTTTCGATGGGTCACCAATTGAATGCCTTCTATCTCTCACCATTTGTGCTTCTTTTGGATTGTCTCTTTGCTCCTCTTCTTCTTCTTCTTCTTCATCGATTCTTGGGTTTGGGTTTTGAACCGGGGTTTGAACTGGGTTTTGAACCGGGTTTTTTTAACCGGGTTTGAATCGAGCATGTTTTCAAGCTCTTTCAAGCTATCTCTGGTACTTCTTTCACTAACTTGCAAGCATTCATAATCCTGTTTAATAGTTTGAAAAGCTTTCTCCTTTTCTAAAATTGATTCCTTTAATCTCAAATTCTCATCTCTTTCCATTTCTAAAGTTTCCTTCGGTGTCGCCGCCTCATTCACGGCTTGCTTAAGCATGTCTCGCATCCTTACATTCTCTTCTCTTATAACCCTCTGTGATTCAATCAGTTTCAAATTCTCTTGCTTTCCTTTGTTTATTTCCGATTCTGATTCCTTCATGCAAGACACAAAAAGTTTTTCTCTTTCGCTCCATGCAATGTCAGATTCGTCCTTTTCGAATGTTAACCTCTCGGTTTGTTCTGATTCGAGTTTCAGCAAATCCTCTGTTTTCTTCAAGGAGATGGTTGTGGATTCCAGTTCTGATTTCGTTCTCTGCAATTCCGATTCGGTTTCTGACAGCCATGATTTGACCTGTTTCGCTTCTGCTGACACATCATTCAATGCTGTTGCCATGTCATCCATTGCCTTCTTGCTCTTCTCCTCTGATTCAATCGCCAACCAAACTCTAATCTTTAACATTTCTACCTCCTCTTCTTTGTTTCTCAAATTTCTTATCTCGAGCTTCGCTTCTTCCAGAGAAATTTTCGTCTCTTCGAGTTGTTTTGTTTGAAAAATGAGCGATTCGAGCATGTTCCTCTCAGAATCCTTTGCTCTTTCAATTTCTCTCTCCCAAATTTCAACCTGATCCATGCTGTCTTTGAGACTGACTGTGATTGGAGGAGGTGTTGAGAGAGAAAGCGAGAGCTTTTTCTTTGTCTCAGCCAGTTCTTCAATGGCTTTTGCTTTGTCTTCTCTTTCTCTCTTCACCTCCTCTTGAAGCTCTGTTATTTGGAGTTGCATCTCTGCTATTTTGCTTCCTATTTTCTATATGAGGGTTCAAATGCACCCAAATTTTTGTGCACCCAAATGCACCCTATCATTTTTCTCCGTTTTCAAAGTTCGAATAGTCAATCCGAATCGTTAGATGCGATCTACATATTAAGATGTGCTTGGAGACCAAATTTTACATTTTTTGAAATTTTTTTACTATTTATTAAGCCACTTTGAAAATCGCTGATGCAATGTTCCAGAAAATGTAAAATCAGCGATTTTCAAAGTGACTTAATAAATAGTAAAAAAATTTCAAAAAATATAGGTCTCCGAGCACATCTTAATATATATATCGCATCTAACGGTTTGGATTGACTATTTGGACTTGGAAAACGGAAATTTTTTTTTTTAAAAATAGGGTGCATTTGGGTACACAAAAATTTGGGTGCATTTGAACCCTCCTCTTTCTATATTAAACAAAAAACCAAAAATAGATTTTAACACCAATTGTAAATCCAGGTAAAGATTTTAACAGAGCAGTTTTGACTTCATGCAACGCATGAATCATGAAGCCCAAACTGCTCTGTTAAAATATATATGGGGTAAATCACTAAAATTAGGGAGGAAAATATATACAAGGAATTGGAATTTCATGAAAGGTATGAAAAAGGAAACAGTATTTCAACAGAGTAGTTTGGCTTCATGCAGCGCACTAACCATATGCAGCCCTATTTTGTTTCTATTGTCTATGTGCTGCATGAAGTCAAAACTACTCTGTTAACAAATTACAAAAGAAGAACAAAGCAAAAACTGACACATCACCCATGGGACCCACTGAGAAAGCAACAAATAACTGCCTAGTTAAATTACGTAAATTTAATAAATAACTTTACCTTGTCTAATATGAAGGAACAACTTTAGAAGAAAATGAACAAATTTTGCAGTAATAAGACAAAAAAGAACAACTACTACCTCATGTAAAGGTGCAGCCTTTGAAGGAGACTTCCTCTCTAAACCCTTAACGGGTTTCGGATCAGGAAAATCCATAGAAACGGGCATTGTCTTGTTCGATTTGGAGAGCAAATTTGGGGAAACCTCTGAGCAAGGTCTTGAAACTGTGCCTCTCTTCGCCTTCTCCACACTTCCAGATCTAATTAAAACAAAGTAATGAGAGTTAATATGCTTAGTATAGTCGTCGCACATGATCCAGATCCTGAATTCCGGAAAGGAAGCGACGAATCAGAGAGAGAGAAAGAATGGATCTTTTCTGACAGTAATTACACAAAATTCTAATCCAATAAATTTATTTGATGAATTGATTGGATATTAATGTGACTGATATTGTAATTTCAGAAATTAATATTTGTAATGTTGCATACCACAAATTTTGCTAAGTGTCTCTAATCTGAAATTTTTATTAATAGTAAGTTGAAATTTTTTTGGAAAATATATAGGCATATTGAAAAAAAATGAGAATGCATTTATACGGTATGGCATCACAACACAACGCTATACCATACAATTAATTCATCCTAATTTTTTCTCCCCTCAATTAATTATTCCTAATTTTTTCTCCCAAGTTTTTTGTCCTTCTGCTTCTGTCCTTTTCTTTTGGTGCCACCATGTTCCTTCTGCTCTTTTCTTTTAGAATAATCATTTTAGTACCCACACCTCCGTCTCCGCACCGTACCCACATATTTTCCAACTTAGTCAACCTTCTAATTTGACCATCCTAACTAACGACTTCCTAAAATAGACTCTCCCTCTCTCTCACTCTTCCCCCACCTCCATTAGCAATACTTGATTGGATATATATCTACATTACTTATAACAGATATTAATACTTTCCATCTATAATATATAAAATGTTGAACTGATAAATAATTTTCATTTTATTTTTCAATATCAGAATAGATATTGATCTAAATGTGTATTTTTTAGATGATTTATGCATACAAGATAAATAATTTTCATTTTATGATAACTGTATAGTTATAAACACTTTTTGAGATTGCTGTAAGTACAGCGTAGTATAGATATAGATACTTTCAATACTTAGATATTAATACTTTCAGTCCCCACATGCAGTTATAGTTCCCTCATGCCATTTGATTGATTCCTAATGCGGGTACGACGTCAGAAATTTCAAAAAAAAAAGTGCGGGTACGATTATTTTCAGTCCTCACAAGTAATTATGGCAGTTTAGGTGCGGGTACAACGTCAGAAATTTCAAAAATAGGTGCGGTATGATTATTTAAAAATAATTAATTTATCGTTTACATTGTTTACTATATAGATATAAATACTTGTGTTCTTTGGACTACATACTTCAAGATTTGTCTATTAATATTAAAAAAAAAGTTACAGATCTGAAACGGTTGCAGTCCCCACAAGCAGTTATGGCAGTTTAGGTGCGGGTACTGTGCAGGTACGCAAGTGCGGGTACTCATATCAGCTTCCTTTCTTTTATTGCAAATTTATGTATCTCCTCTTTGGACATCTCAACACCAAGCATTTATTACATTCATTCGAAAGATTATGTTATTATCCGTAATTAATATTTAAGAGAGGTAATTTTAAACATTGACATTATATGTTAAAACATCCGAACTTTTGTTGTTGATTTTAAAGAAAAAGCACATGATTCTATTGCTGAGACAATTAATTGAACTTAACCATTAATTATGGTTAAATGGAGAAGTGAATAATGATGAATTACAGATCTAAGGCTAATACTCTTTGCAAAAACCCCAAGTTATTGCCTATGTATGCAGCTGCAATCGACCTTGCAGTGCGTCCAAATATAAAATTTAATAGGGTCCAAAATGAAAAAGTTAAACATCCCCCAGTATATATATACCTGCTAGGTGGTGGCTCTAATTACACAAATCAATCCATACAAACACGAAACCCAACATCAGCTTTCTCCCCTCCTGTAGTGGAATATTAATCATACCTATATCTAATAGATGGTAAGAACTAATAACATTTCTCTTCCTCCACATACACGAGACAATAGATTATATTTCTATATATATGTTTCGAAGAGTTAATTAGTTTTGGTTTCCATAGTTAACAGATCATTCTAATATACAATGTACTACATGAATTTGTGTAATAATCCTCATGCAGGCATCGGCTGTTCCAACAAAGGCGGGGCCATGTGGTGGCGGCGGTGGGTCATTCAAAGATATGGATACTACAGGCATTATTCGCATTGTCAAAGTTGGTATCCGTCATGGTGATGCCATTAATGCTCTTATTGTGCGGTTTGAAACGAAGAAATCCGTCATCGAACAACATTGGGGTGGAAACGGAGGAGTGTTGTCAGAGGTGCGAGATTTTCACACTTTTAGTAATATATATATGGTTTTTTCTTACTGTAAACATTGATGAACATCGAGTGATCTTTAGTACCTAGATAAATTATTACCAAACAAAACATTATAATTATAATTATAATTATAGTTATAGTTGTAAAGATGACTGCTAACTGTTAATTATGATATTTCATCGATGCAACTATTTTTTCCAGTTCCTTGTGATATTTGTGTCCTAATGCATATAATTAAGCAGTTTTAATCTCTTATAATTTTGTTACAAACATTAAAAATATATTAACAAACAGTTTTATTGTTTTGTAGATCAACCTTCAAACAAATGAGTACATTACATCTGTAAAAGGTTACGTTGGTAACATGGGAGACTTATTTATCGTAAAGTCACTGGTACTGGAAACCAATTTGGCTGTTTATGGACCATACGGAAGGGAAGAAGGAATTCCTTTCGAACTGCCTGCTTTGGGCGGTAAAATCATCGGATTTTATGGACGCTGTGGAGATTTGCTTGACTCCATTGGAGTTTATGTCCAGGTAGAGTTATTTTGGTTTTTTAATAAACTACTCCGAAACTTTTCTATTTGTATTTATGTTAATTATGAATTGTGTTTGATAAATTGACATGTCAGTTTGGTTTGAACTAATTGAATAAGTTATAATTTTGCATTGCTTAAGGTTGTTACAAGAAAGCTGGGGCCTTGTGGAGGCAATGGTGGGACCGCAAAAGATATGGACCTTACGGGCATTACTCGTATTGTTAAAGTCAGTATTCGCCATGGCTATACTATCGATGCTTTTTCTGTATGTTTCGTCCGTAATGGCACCACTGAATGCACTTCACTCTGGGGCGGAAATACTGGACAACTGACTGAGGTACCAGATAAAATTCGTGCGCCAATGTCAGCTTCCTCTGGGGAGTTAATTCAATATTTTGATATTTTTCCCATTCTTTTGAAAATGGCAGTTATATAGAAAAGAGCCAACAAATTGTTATGTGGATGCATAAATTTTGTCTTTATGGTTTAATTTGTAGATCAATCTCAAAGCAAACGAGTACATTACGTCGGTGCAAGGTTCCGTTGGCTACTACGCTAGCAATAAGTTATTTGTCGTGAGGTCACTGGAACTGAGAACCAATTTGGCAGCTTACGGACCGTATGGCACAAAAGAAGGGACTCCTTTCGAACTCTCTGCTCTTGGTGGTCAAATCATCGGCTTCCATGGACGATCCGGAGCATTCCTTGATGCCATTGGAGCATATGTCAAGGTACCTCTATGACTTCTCAATTATTTCTTTATGCAATTGACCCTCTTCGTTTTCAATTATTTATAAGAAACAACAGGTGCTAGAGTTAAGTCGAATAAAATCCAATAGCAATCTATTCTATTGATCGAGCTTACAACTGATGGACTTGTTTTGATCTAGGTGGGAGAAGCAATTACCAGTGTGACTGAAGGAAATTAATGACAGTACAGTATCTTCTGGAGTGTGATTTGTGGGATATATAAAATAAATTTTATCTCAATTGTTTGTGTGTTTTCTTGGAGGGAATCAAAATTAGGAATACATCAATCCTAGATTTTTGGTTTCTTCATTCACTTTCTTTCGTTATTGGGCATGCTTTCCATACATGTTATCAAGTATATATGAAGCCTTCTTCCTCTATAAAAGGGATTCACAGTATCGTATGCTTGGAGTTTGGTTGATAATTTGATATTGTAATAATGGTTGTGGATT
Source organism: Carex rostrata (assembly GCA_964058875.1). Lineage (NCBI taxonomy): Eukaryota > Viridiplantae > Streptophyta > Magnoliopsida > Poales > Cyperaceae > Carex > Carex rostrata. Next base: position 1,172,016 of record CAXKVT010000049.1, on the reverse strand, counting down.
TTTAGAAGGGAATCAAATTTGTAATAATTCATGAACTCAATTAAGAAATATGTTTGTTTTGTTGGAAATTTACTTTATCAAAATACTATATTCAATATCACAATTACGAAATTTTGCTCCACGAATACCATAATTTTTAAAAACTGAAACTGCACATCATTTAATACAACAAAACATGATCATTTCTTTCAAATCCTTTAGATAATAACCATACAAGAACAAACATGCGTTCAATTTCCAACTTTTTTATTAGTGCACCATTGGCATGTGACTAAATATTTATATTAACAATGCAATTACTTTCATCAAATAAAAACATTAAATATTATTTGCTCTCATAAACATAAGGCAGGTCTTTCTTTTTTCTTTTATATTTCAGAACTTAAAACATAAGTTGTCTATTTTTCAGGGAACACCACTTTAATTTTCTAATGACAAATTTAACCTTTACTTACTAAGTTGATGTGTTAGATTTTAAATTCACCTAGATGATCAAATCTTCCAAGATTTATTCTTTTTGCAAATTCAATTGTTCTTGTGAAATTTAACGTCATGATATTTTTATTGAACCTGAAATTGAACGATATATAGTGTATATATTTAACCTTTGTCGGCAACAAATTAAATTAGAAGAACTCAAATTAAACAAAATGCACAAGCTTACAATTTTTAAGAATAACAAGTTGACAAATTTAACAAAAAAAAGTATGAATAAATGATTGATTATTTATGCCGTTAACTTATCGTTATGAATAATACAAAGTTTCATTAATATAAATTTAGGCGTCAAAATAAAATACAGTCAATCTCGTCATCAAGGATTTAGAAGGGTGTTCGGAAATTTATAAACTATATAAGTTTGAGCTTGACAAACATATATCTATAATTAAATGAAAAAAAAGGCCAATAAAATAGATATATTATACAAGATCACACTAACTGTGTATAATAATAAGAGTTGCATATACAATTTCGACGTGGGAACTGTGTATTATTCATATTTATACAACTACATAACATAATCTTCACCGACAAGATTGTCAGGTGACAAGGATTTTTCAATATTTTACTCTGTTCTTTTACGTGGCTACAATTATCCACTACATTCTTTTCTTTATTTTAATATAAGAAATTAAGTAAATTCCGTAATTTCATTTGACCAAGTAAGTCCAATGACTTTAGGCTAATTATTTTTTACAGTCTTAATTATCTGGACTGATCATCAAAAACTCCGAACTCACAAGAATTCAATCCTCGAACTTCTTTATTTTTGACAGTCTTAATTTTATCATTTATGTTGCTATTTTCAATTATTTATATCTAAATTGTTAAGTCTGTAAAGCTACACAACTTGGTAAAACGCTGATGTCAAATCTGTAAACCTAACAACTAAACTAACTATGAATTTTTTCTTTTTAGATCTGTTGCATCAATATAATAATCAAATCTTTCAAGTTTGTAAACATTGTGATACAACTCTATAAATTGTTAATTTCAAGTCTATAAGCCTAGCAAACTTCATAGATCATGGGGCCGTCGACCTAGGGTTTATGATTGAATTGTACGGCCACCCTTGATACCGATCTTTATCGAGAACCTCAACCAATAAAAAGACATTATGTGTGTGTGTGTATCTAATAAATTGGGTATTACCCACCTGTTTCATTAATAGAAACAAATATATATAACACCCTCATAAGTCACATCTGAAGGATCATCTTAGGTACCTAAACAAACAACAAATAGTAAGAAAGTACCATAACCTAACTAATAACCTAACTAATAGAGGATCAAGACAAAAAACACAGCATAACAAAACAAAGTACATCATCACTTATTACAATTAGGACAATCCAAATGATCAGCAGCAAAAGTATCCAACGCAGAACCAAGAGAGTCAGAATCAGTGGAGATTGGTATGATAGTGCCATCAAGTACTGCAATATCTTCTAAGTCCCTAAAATAGTCAGGCAAGTCAGATTATTCTCCAAGTTCTGGCTCTCTCTGAAGTCAGCTGGTAGCTGACAGGTAGAGTGAGCTATCTACCTGAGCCAAAATGGAAACATCCATAGGTAGAATTAAGATTAATTTAAAGAAAGTATCATCATGTTTAACTTTACACCAATAAGAGGCAAGAGCAATAATAGCAGTTCCTATACTTGCAAGAGAAGGAATAGATGAATTGTTAAAGCAAAATTTTGTTGCTTATCAGCCAAACTATTTTAATTTATTCATATTCCGATATTTTATTTAATCAACTAAAAAATACTTATTAATATTAATAAAAATAAATGGCTTTTTTGTCATTTACCTACTTCCCTGCGACCGGGACATGAAAAAAGCGACTATTAAAATGTTGTACAGTCTTATTTTTGTATTTAAAGATTAAGTTGTCATTATGTTTGGATTTTATTTGTTACGATATATGTTTGCAACTCGAATGTGATAGTTAACGTACAAAAATTTATGCAATTAATTACACTAGAGAACATTCAAATACCCATATAAAAAGAAGAAGAAAAAAACAAAACACAAAATAGTTCTCCTCTCCTTGATATTTAGATCCAAAGATTGAACCCGACTTTTGTACCAGACTGTATAACACATGTAAAATATAGAGCTGACAAGTCAAGCGAGACCAACGCAATAAAGATTGGAACTAATTAACGTGCCACATTATATCTAGCCTAAAAAAATAGAGCTTGACATGTGGTGGGACGTAATTGCTACAACATTTATGGGTCGCTAGGTTCCATATAGAGGAATGGAATAGAAGCTTAATATGTACGTGAATTTATTTCCCGGTTAAATTCAATTTAATCACATCAAATTGATCCACTCATCTTTAAGAAAAAGAAGGTTCAAAATTGTACTAAATTCCAATTAATTGGCTGCAAAAATTATGGGTTCAGTTCTTCAAGTATGATAACAGTATAATTAGAAAATAATATAAATACGCCTTGCGTGATTATACATGCATGTATATATAGTATTCCAACTTTTTGTGACCAAGTCCGAAATTAAATAATGCGCTTTTTTCAAGGCCAGTCATGAGATATTTTTATAAAAATAAAAAAAAATACAAATGATCAAAAATAAATTTATGGGTCGGAGAAAGATCAAAGACAATTTAGGGGTGAAGCACTTTGTATTTAATTTCTTCTAAGTAACAATTTTTTTATGAGCCGAAAGTGGTGAAGGAGAAAGCCTACATCATAAGTATAAAGTGTAATTAATAACAGGCCATTCAGGACATGTATGCATCGTCATCCCTAGAAACCAACTCAGCATGGCTCCAACTCCAATGCTCTACAATTTTTCCATCCTGCACCACCCCAATTGAATCGACCCCACGTGATCATCTGCAATGCCTCTTGCAAAATACACTCTGACCCCACATCCAAATTAAGCACTACTTGCCTTGTCATGAAGCAGTACCGCAGGGGCTTGTAACACAGCTCTGGCAATTGCAATTTGCTGCTTTTGGCCCCCTCACAACTGGAACCCACCCTCACCAACTGATGTCTTATACCTGTCACGAAGTTGACTAATAAACCCATGTGCATTCACCACCTCTGTCTCAGTGACACAATCCTTCCCATAGGCGATGTTTTCAAATATGCTTGTGAGGATTGCGACAGGGGAAACATAGACGGGGAAAGATGGAAAGAGCAAAACAGAAGGCGACAACATGGCGATCTGGGGCAACAACAAAGTCAAACTGGGAAGCAGGAGAATCTTCCCGACAAGGAGCAACAGGAGGAGCACCGGGGACCACCAACCATACGGCAACAGTAGGTGAAGAAGTTAATGGTGAATGGCAGACTGTGGTGAACAGAAAATTGAAGAGAAAAACTGAGGTGACAAAATCAAACTTGAATAGAAAATTCTCTTCTCCAGCATTAAAGATGGTGTATGACAGAGCCTTTAAGGAACGGAAATGTTTCCGTTGCCTAGCAACAGGACACCTCAAAGCTCAATGCAGAGACCCTGTAAGATGTTTGAAATGCCTTAAATACGGCCACCTTGCTGGTAGTTGTGCTAAAACTATAAAGAAGCCACCCAACTACATGCCAAGAGCACAATCACAGCACAAAGCAAACACAAAATACCACTCATACGCTGAAAGCTTAAAAGAAAAGAGTACACACAAAGAGACAGGGGAAGAAATGGCAGAGGAGTTTCTAGATGAAAGGCCGGAGGAGGAGGATGTATTTCTTCCACCACTGACAGAACTGCCCCGGACTAGCACCTTCCTTGAGGGCGCAGCATGGGTAAGAGTTCTTGCAGGGGGTGCAGTAGATGAAAACACTATATTTGAGTTGAAAATGTCGCTGGCATCGAGGATGGGGGGGAACCATATGCAGTATAGAATATATCAAACAGATGCCACAAATTACCTTCTCATATGTCAAAGTGAGCAAGTTATAAACAATGTCATTGAGAGGGGACCTTATGAAATACACTCACATGGGGTCATAATCGGGTTTGACAATGGAAAGCCACAGATGGAATGGCATTTCAGCCACCAGGGTATGAGGCTTGGGTAAAGATTATAGGGGTACCCCTCCACATGTGGGACAGTGAGAACATCAACCGCATTACGACCAAACTGGGGGTCATTAAACACACATTACCACATGGCCAAGAGGATGCACAGATTGAACACATCACAATGTTTCTAGCAACCAAGCACCCTACAAAACTACCAAAATTTCTCAAATTGAGGCAGGGACATTACACCAAAAGGGTTAGGGTTATCCTGCTGACTTGGAGATTTGCACAACCGGGGTATTTCCCTCCACCGGAAAAACCACAGAAAGGCATACCCTACAATTCCAAGTTCTATCAGAACCGTAGGTCCCCACCCGACTCAGGTGGATCGGGTTCGGATGATAGTAATGGAGCCTCAAGTAGAGGACCATGGAGATCTTCTTTTGGGCAAAGAATGGCGAGGGGCTTCAAAGAGCACAAGAAAATATTATGGGCAATGAAGAAGAAGAAGATGCCAGTTAGAGAGCTAGTTTGGAGAGTCAAACAACCATCAGAGGCAACCATACCCATGGCAGTCAAGAAGTCAACTACACAAATTGCACCAAAAAAAAATAGGTCACAGAAAATCACTAGAGGATTTAGTGAGGCGGGTTTTTTTCAAATCGGCGTGGGAAAGCAAATCTGTGTACAGGTACAGGTACCAGGTCTCATCAACAGTACTCTCCCTACTCTAATAGCTGTTATGAAGACATTTTACGCCAAGGCAAAAAAAATGGTGCAGAAAGTACCTATTGAAGGTGATGGGTTAGTAGTGAGCATTAATGGAGCGGCAGGTTTGACTTTGGGAACAGTGATAGGCCAAGAGAATGGGCCTAAAGAAATAAGGCAGTGTGTTGGGCTGGAAGCAATTACCATCGGACCAGACATAGAAAGCAGCCTAGAAATATATGAAAACTACATGGGCCAAGCAGATGGGCCAAACGAGGAGTTAGAGCAAGAGAGTGCAGAGTTAATTGAAGAATACCCTAACAGGCCACCTGGCTTTGAGGAAGGCTCCTGGGCAGAAAATGAGCACAACCTAGTAATAGAAAACAGTCCGACATGCCTCTCTAAGCAAGTGAGGAGGAGAAAGCGACTACAAGAAAAGGAATCTGGTGTATACATGTCAGCCATGGACAAGGCTAGCCGATTGAAGGGAGACCAGCAGGCGGGGACCAATCAAGCAAGAGGCGGACGTGGCAAGCCGATGAGACAACCAGACTTTCGTTATCTGGAATCGCTAAACCCGCTAGCAACAGAGCAAGCCGAATTGGTTATCTACACGGCGGGGGTGGAGGTTGACAAGGCCATGGGAGATCAGATTGCTCAAATCGTGGCAAAGGGACAGGGCAATTGGGCTACATTAGCCTAAAATTGCACAGTCAGATTCAAGCAGTTTAGTATTACCTATGATTAAGTACTTTAATTTCGTTTTTGTGAAACAGTCAATCCCAGTGTGGGAGTGTCTGAGTGGTAGTAGTAAAATTATGTTGCTAGATGTAAGTACAGGCGATGACCAGTGCAGGGCTATAAGTAGTGATAAAAGATTGTGGTTTTCGAAATGTAACACTGACTTTGATCAGTGTTGGTGGTTTGCTAGCATAGGACAGAGGGATTTTGGAAAGACATGGGGGAGTGCTTATCTGTCTATGTATCACCTTCCAGTATATGAATATTTAGTTTTGCATTACATAAGAAAGTCACCAAGGTTTAATAGATTATAACACAAAATACAAATTCATTGCATGGAATGTGAGGGGGATAAATGCAAAAAAGAAGAGGTTGGCAATTAGGGAAACAATCCTGTTGGAAAAACCGGATATTATATGCTTGCAAGAGACCAAAGTTGCAATTATGAATGACACAATGGTGAAAGAAGTTTGCGGGTGGAATTTAAAACAGTACAAAACTCTAGATGCAGTGGGTACAAAAGGGGGCATATTAGTGGCATGGTCGGATTACAAATTCTCATTCAAAGATGTGAACATCAGAAGATACTCATTATCAGTTTTGCTAGAAAATAAGGAGGATAAGTCAGAGTTCTGGTTTACGGGGGTTTATGGACCCTCATTGAGAGCAAGTAGAAGAGACTTTTTTGGTGAATTAAAAGAAATCAAACCAGGCAGCAATAAACCATGGATTCTCTGTGGAGATTTCAACGTAGCGTTATCAGACACGGATAAAAGTAATCTGAATTCAGATTGGAGAGGAACTTTATCATTTGCAAGAGTTGTATTAGATCTAGGATTGCTGAACATGTCCTTGCAAGGCAGACGATACACATGGTCGAACGATAGAGAGGATCCATCAATGGAAAAATTGGATAGATTTTTGATATCAGTAGAATGGAATGCAAAATTCCCAAATTCCCAACAGCAAGCTCTACCGAATACTTCATCAGATCACTGTCCAATAAGATACACAGCCACAACAGGTTTCAGAAAGACTAACTTTTTTAGATTTGAGAATTGTTGGTTAAAATTTGAGAAGTTGGATCAAATAGTTGAAGACTCGTGGAGGTCGGGTCAGCCGGTAACCACACCAGACACACTCCAAGAAAAATTCAAAGCATTGCAAAAAGAAATTAAAACATGGGCAGCAACAAAGGTGGGATCTATAAAGGCTCAAATCAAGGTTTGTAGGGAATTTATGGGGTGGATTGATAGGGTAAAGGAGTCAAGGAGAATGACAGAACTAGAGAAGTTCACACATTGCATAGTAAAAAGAAGGTACACAGAACTTGCTACTTTAGAAGAAGAAGTGTGGAGACAAAGAGCAAAGACAAAGTGGGAGATGCATGGTGATCAAAATACCCGTTACTTTCACGCAGTAGCCTCCAATTCCAAAAACAGAAATTCTATTTCCCATATTGAATTCCGAGGATAGCTATTCTCGGATCAAAAGACAAAAGCAAAGGCATTTTTTGAATTTTATAAAAAATTGATGGGTGCAGCATCAGCACCAATGCCGCAAATCCATTGGCCAAATTTGTATACGGAGACACATGACTTATCGGATCTAGAAAGACCGATTTCACTACAAGAAGTAAAAGAGGTAATTCAACAGTGGCCGAATAATAAGAGTCCAGGGACAGATGGCTTCACAGGGGAGTTCTTTAAGAAATATGCACACATAATAGCACCAGATATACACAAGGTAATCTCTACTGCAACAAGAGATGACATCTCCCTCAGCCCTCTCAACACCTCGCACATAATTCTCATACCGAAAATGGAAAATGCAGCAACCCCGCAAGATTTCAGACCCATAAGCCTAATTCATAGTGTGCAGAGAATCCTATCTAAAATCATAGCAAATAGAATACAACCTCATATACAGGAATTGGTAGACGGGGCACAAACTGGATTCATACAGAATAGGCAGATTACTGAAGGATTTGTATATGCACAGCACATTTTACATCATGCACGCAAGGCAAAAATTCCATTGGCAATCTTTAAAGCAGATGTACATAAGGCCTTTGAATAAGTTGGGAATTTGTGTTAAAGGTCTTACAAAGGCTATCTTTTCCGAATAAGGTCGTAATTTGGATAAAAAATCTGGTTCTAGAAGGGAGCTCACAGATCATCATAAATGGTTTAGCGGGCAAGAAGCTCACACTTAAAAGAGGGGTTCGACAAGGTAACCCGCTATCACCGTTTCTATTCATTATTGCCATGGATTTTATAAACCGATGGTTCCAGAAACTAATGGCCAATGGAGCAATCATATTACCCTTTCCCGAGATGAGACCGTGTTTACTATATGCGGATGATGCGTTATTTTTTCTTAAACCAGAAATTCATCAAATACAGATGTTAAAGATTGCATTTATAGCATTTCAGAACATATCGGGCCTTGCTGTAAATTTTCACAAATCAGAGCTAATACTAACTGAAACAAATGAAGAGGTAGGCCAACAATTGGCAATAGTCATGGGATGTAGACTGGGTTCATTCCCATTCATATATTTAGGTCTACCATTATCAAACAAGGGGCTAAAGAGGTCGACATACCTACCCCTAATTCAGAAATTCAGCACTAGACTAACAGGCTGGAAAGCAAGATACTTGAGCATAGCAGGAAGGATTGTGATGATAAATGCAGTTTTATCGGCATTACCAGTATACTACATGCAATGCATCAGATTACCGGTATGGACAATCAAGAAGATAGATAGAATACGAAGACACTTTCTTTGGCAAGGGGTATCACAACAAACAAAGAAAATCAACCTAGCTAACTGGAGCATTGTTTGTACTCCAAAAAAATTGGGGGGACTTGGAATTGTAGATCTACAAGTGTTTAACACGGCACTGTTGTTAAAGTGGCAATGGCAGTGGCTGTCTCCGGATATGCGACTCTGGAAAACAATCTTTCATGCAACAAATTTAGACCTGTTCCCAATACCAAAATCACACTTGTTTCAAGTCACACTCAAAGGTACGGACCAGTTTATGAATATATCAACAGTAAGGGAGCCGGGCAATGGAAATACAATTGCATTGTGGGAACAAAATTGGGGAAGAGGAATCATTAAGTATGAATTCTCAGAACTATACACATACGCTCAAGATCAAAATCTCACACTGGCAGCAGCTATAACAACACAAATGCGGTTTAGGGGTGCACTGACGCAATATGCTCATGACGAATTCATACTTCTACAAGCTGTGATCAACGAGGTCAGAGAGCAAATGAATGGAGAGGTGGACCGACTGGTATGGCGATGGTCATCCACAGGTCAGTTCTCTGTAAAAACTGCTTATCTTGCTCTCAAGGAAGGACCAACAGTGAAATCTAATCTGAATCGACTATGGAAAATTAAGATTCCACCGAGAATGAGAGTGTTTGCATGGCTCATGAGAATGAATAGACTCCTAACAATAGATAATTTGATGAAAAAGGGATGGAATATGGCTAACTAGTGCGTTATGTTCAAAAGAGACAGAGAATCGGTATCTCACCTGTTTGGGGAATGTCAGATGATTATTTCGTTATATGCTAAGGTAACGGTGGAAGTGGGGATAACGAGAACAGTGCTAAGACCGGAAGAGATAGTGAGTAGGGATTGTGGACCAAAGGAAAAATCTCTCATAATCATAACACAGTTTATAACATGGAGAGAACGATGTAGCAGAATTTTTACAGAAAAAATCAAAGATATGGAACAATTAAAGATGGAGATAAAGGAATAGTGGGAGAAGTCTCATGCCGCGAGAGATACAACATGATACCGCATACCAGTACAGCTACTGGTACAAGAAGCTTTCTATGAATTTGGCTTTGGGTTTTTCTTTCCGTTTTTCTTTTTACCTGCTGAGTCATCTTGACTTATAGTGGGCTTATTTACCTCTATTTACTGGGTTAGGTTACTCTCTTTTTATTTAATTTTCTGTTTTTTTTATTATCTTTCACTTAGTTAATTAAGGGTATTTAGCTCAAATGTTTTGAGTAAATTCTGTTTGGATACCATTTCTGGTACAAAACTCTTGTAACAGACTTTTATTAATCAAATGAGGGCATGACCCTTGTTTCTTCCTCAAAAAAAAAAAAAAATGCTTGTGGCAAATAGAATAGGCTTTCGGATTGTAGAATCTCTCGATGAAAGCAATTTCAGTGCTTGACTTTGACCAGCACGAATTCTTAGGTTAACGTCCTTTAAAATTGGCACATCAGGCCGTGCCGGGTATGAAAAGTCAATACACCGAAATTCAAGCTCACCACGCATAGACTCAACCGGGTCAGCCTCCGGGTCAATAATGGTTGGCACTTGGCCTGTTTAAAACTGCAAAAAACTGACTGTATTGACTCACTGCCACCTACAATTTCAGGTGCAGGGCTAACTGTCTCAGCTACTGAATTGGCAGTTATAACCAATATTACAAACACTTGGATAAATTTGGGAAAGGTGGAATGGTGGGACCTGACAAGGTGGACCCTGAACCAGAGAATGAGGCCCTCAGAAGTCAGAAGCATAGAGAGAGCTGGGATAAGCCGGAGCAGGAGCTGCTGCCACTGTGCGGATGTTGCTCACGCCTTCTTCCGCTATCATGCTTGTTTTGGTGTGTCCCTTCATTGAAAGTTCCTGAGTGAAACAAAAAAATTAGCCAATATAGATTAGCAGTTGTATTACAATGAAATTTAACTAATTTGACTGTCAAAGACCATGTGACATTGCTGTGCTTGAAATTTATATGCCAGATAAATTGTCCTGGAAATTTTTCTTTTAAATAAAGAGTGTTATGTATGTGGGCCTGATTCTAGGAGTATGCGGGGGTGGCAGCCCCTTGCGAGCATGTGAATCATTTAACCAACGGCCCAGATTAGTCTCAGTTTAGGGCTTTATCAGTGGGTTTGTTTATATATATATACTAAATCTCACTATAATTGGTTTGTAACTCACTTTGAGAAATTAGTGGATTTTTGTTTTGGCAGCAGCCGTGAGTTTTCTTCCCCTAAAGGGTTTTCCACGTAAAATCTGTGTGTTCTAATATTGATTCTTTCTCAATTTCCTTATTTCTATGTTGTGTGATTGCTCTCTGGTACTCACCTCCTTAACAAAGAGGTGTACCGAACAGAAATTCATAGAACAAGACCGAATAGAAGCATGGGACAAAGACGAATCCGCATCTTCTGCATTAACGTACCGTTTGAGTTCATTTCTGAACTGTACAATCAAAATTTGGGCCAATCCAGCCTACACCTATAATACATGGAACCTTTAATATTAGTGCAGATTAAATCGGACAGTCCAGATTTTAACTCAAAATTTGAGCTAATGCAGTATGCAGAGGATACAAATTCGAAAAAGATTGCCACGGAGGATCTGTTTTTGGCAGCAAATGCAAATGCACTCACAAGCCAAATGTTTTTGGCAGCAAATGCAAATGCAAATTCTTTATTTATAAAAATAATGTTAAAATAATATACAGTTCTAGACAGATTACACGAGTATTTCGATTAAGTAGAAAGAACGGAAAAACAAATTTGGTCCCTTCTAAAGGATTCCAAAGGGACCGAAAAAAAAAAAAGCAAAAACACATCCCTTGTAAAGGTATTCTAAAGGGATTCGGCTGCAAAATTTTGGTTCCTAAAAAAATTTTTTTTTTTTTTTTTTAAACATTGGTAGCAGAAAAAAATAAAAATTTTGGTCCCTTTCTATTGAATTGAAATAGCCATGTAATTCGTTCTATCACCCTTAAATTTTATTTTTAATTGTTTAAAGCACGGTGCAAATGGGCTTTCAAAGTCAATTCTTGGGCCTTCGGGCTCTTGAAATTAAAAATAAAATGAAAAACACAAGTAGAACATGACTTGGGCTTTTCTGGCCTGTGTCCACAAAAGAAAAAAAGAGGCATTAAATCACCTCAGGCTTGAGCGGAGAACATGAAATTTAAAGCTTGGTCCGATTCTGTTGGAAATCTGTAAAAAGGCCGAGCTAGAGTAAATATGTTCCATGTGGATTAATAAACGGTTAATTAAATTAATAGAAACGCCATTAATACAAAAATCGGAATATCTATTAAACAAATGCGGGATGGTTATTGACATATTTCGACCCAAACTAATAACTAATGAAAGAAAAGATGCGTTGATTTCTCATTTAATGGGCCACATTTTTAACAAACAGCACGATTCAACCAGCCCACTAAGATGTCAATAAAATAATAATCTTTCACTGTTAAGTTTTAACTGAATTGCATTTCCTTGAAGTTTTAATTTCTTATTTCTAATTGGAAAATGCAACCAAAATAAGCCTCTGAAAGATTGGGTGTACCCGACTGGTATTGTATTCGATAAAATGAAAATGAGTAAGATTATTATTTTGTTAGCTGATTGGGTGTACATGTAAAGTTTCCTTTTTCATTAACTTAACGAATAAGATTACAGATAAAGATTATTTCGTACATATTACTTATAGGACAATTATTAAAAATAAAATTAATTACATATATATATAGAGAGAGAGAGTACAGCTAACGCGCTTCCACTAGTATATTAACAATATGCTTCCGGCCTCTAAAATCTATTTAATGAGCTTCAAATAAAAAATCCGAACCATTCAAACCAATGTCATTAACGAGAGCTTTGTTTCCATATAAAAAAATTTAAGTTTCAAATTTATTTATTATCAATTATACTAAAAAAATTTTAAATATTATTTCATCAATCATGGCATAAATTATAAATTATCTTATCAATAATTTTAATTACTTTATTTCTATATTTCTATATTTTCAAACTAACAAAAATTGGTCGTGATAAATTTATGAAATTTATAAAAATTTCAGATTTATTTATAAAATTTATAAAAAATATCAGATTTATTTATAAAATTTATAAAAATATTTTCAAACTGATACTTGATTTATTTATAACACTTATTAAATTTATAAATTAAGTTATTAGGATCAGTTGTATACGAGAACCGATCCAGATAACTATCAGGATCGGTTCTTAGTATACAACCGATCCTAATAGCCACTATCAGGATCGGTTCTTAGTGTACAACCGATCCTGATATCTTAATTTCTTATAATTTAATAAATTGTATACAAATTATACTAAAAAAATTTTAAATATTATTTCATCAATCATGGCATAAATTATAAATTATCTTATCAATAATTTTAATTACTTTATTTCTATATTTCTATATTTTCAAACTAACAAAAATTGGTTGTGATAAATTTATGAAATTTATAAAATTTATAAAAATTTCAGATTTATTTATAAAATTTATAAAAATATAAGATTTATTTATAAAATTTATAAAAATATTTTCAAACTGATACTTGATTTATTTATAACACTTATTAAATTTATAAATTAAGTTATTAGGATCGGTTGTATACAAGAACTGATCCAGATAACTATCAGGATCGGTTCTTAGTATACAACCGATCCTAATAGCCAATATCAGGATCAGTTGTACACTAAGAACCAATCCTGATAACTATTAGGATCGGTTCTTAGTGTACAACCGATCCTGATAGTTGATTCTAGGTTTTTATTTTTTCCCGCCTTGTCCCTTTTCTCCTTGCGTCCCTCCATTCAAAATACACTAAGTTCTCTCATCTCCTTGTCTCCTCTATCCGCTCGGCTCTCGGTCTCCCCCTCGGTCTTGCCCTCTCCTCTAAGTCTGATCGGCTCAAAGAAGAAGAGTTCTCTGTGCTCAACGCAAGTGTGTTCAGCGCAATAAACCCACTCAGTCGCTCAACACAAGTGTGCTCGGTGCTCAGCCCTCTCCTCTCAGTCCGCTCGGCTCTCGGTGCTCCTTGCCTTTGTTGTCCAGATCCGAATAGGATTTTGCTAGTTTAGGTAATTTCAAATTATTTTTTGGATTTATGTGACATTTAGTTTTGGAATAAAATTACATGAGATGGGTTTTGGAATAAAATTATATGAGATGGGTTTATGAGACATTTATCAAATCAATTCGGTTTCAATTAGATTTATACCAAATTAGATTTATCAAATCAAAACCCGATTGTGTGAATAAATGGATATGTTATATGTTCTTCGGTAAATTTTTTCAAACTTGTTATATAGTGCCCACAACAACCTGCCAGCTGGGAATGTGCATATTATGTTATGTTGCTCATGCAAGACATAATAAACGAATACATCGATGCTTTTCCGAACTTAAGGGTATATATGCATTTATATATTTTTCAAAAGTAATTAACCATTGTTGCTTCAAATATAATAAAGTACACAATTAATTGTGCATGCTCTTCTATCTTTTAAGAAATACAGGATATTCCCGCTAAACATACTGTACAACGCTTGGGCGACTTTCGGAAAATGTGGATTCAAATTTTCCTAAATGAAGTAAAGCCGAGAAGAAGTACAACAATTTAGGATGTGATGTGTAAACTTAATTTGCATAAACATGAATTTTTTGTAATAATTTAGGATTTGTGTATGATATTTAATTTAGGATGTGTATGTGATTTGTATGCATATATATTTCAATATTTGTATGTGATTTGTATCAGTAGCATATTGGCCAAATAAATAAAATTTTATTTTTTAGATTCAATCAAACATCAGGATCGGTTCCATTTAAAAAACCGATCTAGAAAACTATTTTTAATAAAAAAATTTTTCAAAAAATCTATCAAGATCGGTTGTACAAAAAAACCGATCCAGATGCTAAACTATCAGGATCAGTTGTACATAACAACCGATCCTGATAGTTTAGTATCTGGATCGATTGTTATGTACAACCGATCTTGATAGTGTGGCATCTGGATCGGATTTGGTTTTTTAATTAAAACCGATACTAATTGTTTTTTTAATGGGTATTAAAAAACGGAGAAAAAAACTATTTGGATCGGTTCTTAGGTATAATCGATCCAGATAAGTGCCTATTAAGATCGGTTAGTTGAAAAATAAAAAATCGATCCTGATAGTATCTGTATCGTCTTCATCAGGATCGGTTATATTCCGATACTAATATGCGTATATAACCGATCCTGATTCCTTATTTTCCACTAGTGTATGTTTGCATGACAAGTTGCAACAATAAATAGATCAAAATAAGCTACGTCAGTATTTATCGTTGTATTGGAATAATTAATTGTAATCATATCAATAATTGCAACCAATTTATATCTATCGCAACTAAAAAATTTATTGTCCATAATAAAAATGGTGCAGTGTGTTATTTCATCATCCCACTTACACAAAATAAAAAATGATTAATTCCTTAAACTCATGTTTAATGACAATAAGAACTACTTACATTTTGAATCTTTTGTCAAATTTCTCTACATGAAATGTAATCTTTTGGGAGTTATAAGGTCATATTGGTCAAATTAGTGCAAAAAAAGTACAAAAAACAAAGATTGTAAGGGCTCAATATCCAAAATTACAAAAAAATGTTTAAAACCGAAAGACATATATTTCGGCACACCTAAATTTTGACATACAGGATTAAACCACTCCATTATTTATGGGAGAGATACCATAGCAACCAGGTTTGGACTCTTCTGGATTAAAGCTTGGGCGGAGAATATGGAATTTAATGGTTGGTCTGAATCTGTTGAAAATTATGTAAAGGGTAGGGTTTTTGTTCAAAGTCGGGACTAAACTGTCTGATCTGTTTCAAAATTTGCACAGACCGTACAAAAAAAGGTATTGTCTAGAATTATGGTATCATATAAACTTATTATATTAAAATCTTTTGCACGAATCTCTACAAAGATCAAACGGTTTAGGTATGGCTTCAGATAAGTGTAGTCCAAAGCTCTTTAGACAAAATCCAATCCCTTATGTGTTAAAAGGCCATTGAAGAGTAAAAATATTAAATGTCGGCTAATAAACGATTAACTAAATTAATACAAACGCCATTAATACAAAAATGGGAATTCATATAATTATTATTTTATTAAGTTTTCTAAAAAATGGCTTGAAGAACTTAACATGTCTTAGTTTATTACATAACGGTTAGGAGAGACTAATCCAAACTGTCATTGTCACGAAATTATATAATAATTACATAACATGTGAATCTATCTGTCCGATTCAAATTAATCACATCAAATTCATTCAGCTCTTTAAAAAAATAAATTAAATTTGAGCTAAATTCAAATTAGATGGCAAATTTACAGCTTCACTTTGCAAGTATGGTATCACTTAGAAAAAAATATAAATTGAGTCGAGATATGTAAAAGGATGTTTTATATGAAAGCATGCATCTTGCTAGTTTTTTTTAAATTGAGTCCGCAATTAATTTAATGTGCTCTAGATATGACAAAGGTTTTTTAGAACTGGCATGAGAAAGTCAATGACTATTTTGACAAGACGAGACATGCGATATTTTTATGTGTAACGCAGCTTAATCCCATAAAAGGGTGAAAATTATTCCCAGATCTAACAACTTTGTTTATTCCTTAGACAAAAAATTTCAATTATTAACTATTACAGTAATTTGCACTAACTTTCTTAAGATTATAGGCCATGTTTGGTTGTGGAGTAAGAGGTGGAGTAAACCTCTTACTCCACGCTTAAGGAGCCAAACGAGAAGTAACACAGGCGGTTTAAGATGGAGTAAGATTTGAGCTAAACCGGAGTAACTTATACCACCTAGAGAGGTGGTTTAGTTTACTCCACCAAACATGATTAACTTACTCCGGTTTAACTTGGAGTAAAAAATTTAATCCGGTTTAACTTTACTACACAACCAAACATGACCATAATGATTTAGCATGTGTATTACTATCGTGTTTTGATTTTTAGTAGATTTTATTTCTTACGGATATATTGCGAACAGTTTTGGTTGTTATTTATTTTTGCAGTTCTTATGCAACAATGGGCATGATACTGGGTGGGTGAAAACATTTTCATACCCGTACCTATTAATTCAATGAAAAAGAAAAACACTATACTTATCCATAACCTATAATATAACAAAAAAAAATTTACTCATATCCACCTTATCGAATGTGGTACGGGTCGGGTAAACGAATAAAAGGGTGCCGTTAATTTGATATATATTGGTCATGAATATAACTATATATATCTAGTATCATCACGAAATAGTCTTTATCCATTTGTATCCTTACACGTTATGTTAACAAAAAAATATTTACCCTTATCCGTACCCGGTAAGCTAACAAAAAAGAACCTTACTCATACCCGCCTTATAAAATATGATATGGATTAGTTAAACGGATAAAAGAGTGCCATTGATACCCTTACGAAAATCATGAGCTAATTACCATTTATAATCACAACATAACATGCACAATAAAAAATAAAATAAAAGAGTAAAAATACTATTTCATTTAATGAGAACACTAAATCCATTAAATACATGAAATTTACTCAATATAATTCCAAACATACACTATTATTAACATAATGATACCCAGAGCACACAACATACATTAAAACTAAAACATAACAAACAAGGAACCCACATGCAGAAAGAAAAAAAAATAAAAGGAATTGAACAAAAACAAAAGACCGAAAGAAGCATTTTAATTTTTTATTACAGTAACGTGCTCTAGATTAGGAAGGTTCTTGAGTTTCAGACATTGAAGAACATCCAGTGTGGTAAGTTGTGACATGGCCATCGGTTTCACATCCCAAATCTCCAAGTTCTCCAATTTGAAAAGCTCTAATAACCACAACTGTGGAAACCCATTTGCGGAGCAAATTATTTTCTTTCCTGTATATGCTCCACCTTGTAAACTCAGATATTTCAGTGCTTGTAGTCTTTCTAATGTGGACATGGGGTCTTCCTTCAAACCAGACTTGGTTAAGGTGAGTTTCACAATATTTGGTGGAAATTTAACATGATCTATGAACAGTTTTTGGCAATTCCATTCTCCCTCTAATTTAATTGACTTTACCGTCTTAAGATTTGAAAATGCCCTAATATCTACAAACTCTGACGGTACAATGTCACCTAAATTGTCATTGAGAGGAGCTTACCCATGTGACTCAACAGGTTAGAAATAGATTTCCAGTATGGATTTGATTTGGAGTTTGGATTGTCCCTGTTTGAAATTGCGAACTTTCTAAGGTTGATTAGGAATTGTGGAAAGTTTTCTAGCCACGACTCGGGAACCGCAACAGTTTTTAGGATTTGCAGGTCATTTATTTTCGCTGTGGAGGGTGAGCCTTGAATTTGGGGGCTAGAGTTGACATATACATGACGAAGTGTTTTGATGTTCCATAGAGATTCAGGTAGGGTTTCTATGTTTGTATCTCTAACATCCAAGGTTATGAGCTTTCTCATATAGTGCACAATATTTTCTGGAAGCTCAAATATGTTACTACCGCTCAAGCTCAGATATTTTAGAGAAAGTAGGTTCCCAATGAAATGGTATATATTAAAATTATGTGGGATTGCGGATTTTCTCAATTCCAACACTTCCAGTTTACTAAAATGAATCATTTTGAAAACAAACATATCAAAATCAAAGCAGAGTACAGAATTGATATTTCCATACCACATGGATTCCGTAAATTCCCCCCGTGTGTACTATTTATTGTCATCATTATAAAATGTTACACGGGCCAGGGATTCCATTTCTTCCTGTTTTTGATTGATAACCAAAAACTCTTCCTCACAAGATTTTTTGATGCAAAATTCACGAATAGATTGACGTACTCGGCAACATTTGATTGAGCCTGAGATTGATCTCTTGGAAACCCAAACTAATGACCTGCAAGCAAAAAGGAAAATAAATAAACAACATATATATAAATTCATAAATTCATTCTGATCAACTTTTGTTGATCTTGCTTTTGTATAAAGTTGGAGCTCTTGAGCATTTTTGTGAGAAGAATTAAAAGTATTTGAAAATCACATATATTATTTCTCTATATTTTGATTCATTTAGTACTTGCATTCATAAAGAACAAAAATAGCAAGTTTTTTATGAAGAAGAAAACAGGTAAATAAAAAAAACATTCTCTCTTGTCGCAATAGTTGAATTTCTGCCCTCAAAATACAATTTGAAGACCATATCCAAACTAATTGATCCTGCTTGGAGAAATCTACAGTAAAGTTAGAAAATTGAGCCTGCAATTCTTTCCATTCAAAATACTAACTAACTGCCTATTAAAGTCTAGAAATCTACAGTAAAATTAGAATGAGTTTCAAAACTAATTGCCTGTAATTTTTGGGTGTGATGCGATAAGAAATAAATGTGAATTGTGCTATTTAAAGCACACACATAAACCCATCAATCCATCTGACAAGCCATTGAAGTGTATTGAAACCATTGCCAACAACTCTGTTAATACTCAAATATAATTGCTTTCCAAAAAGGGGGAATAAATACAATGGACGTCCATCTTCCATGAACATAATGGTTTTGAAATCTTATCAGTCATTTAGCAAATAATGTTGAGTTCATATTTTCAAGATTAATTACACCTAGACCAAGCACTAAAGAACACATTTTCCGTACAGTATTACTCCATACCATAACAGAAATTCCTATTATTAATTATCATTTCTCTTACTTTAGAAGGCATTCTATACAGAGCATCAAAGTATATATATATTGTGGAGTGTAATTCAAAAGCAACTTACAATCTACTCAACTTTGATTTACATATCATTTATCAAATGAAATGAATGTATGTCAGAGAGCATGTCAAAATACTGTTATGATGGTTAATAAATATAAAAGTTGTCCGACGTTACATTTATATATTGGTCGAGTAATTGATATATTGAGCAATTAAAACTAAACATAATACCTCTCCATTTTATCTATTGGCTTTCTTATTTTAACATTTTTTGTCACTTCATTAATATTAATTATATCTCCAACTTTTCACTTTCACATATTTATATAAATGGAGCCAAGTTGTATGTTTGAAAAAGCATAAGCTAAATATGTCACGTAATGCATCAAAATATATATTGTGCGGAGTGTAATAAAAGAGCAACTTATAATGATTACCCTCCTTTTAGTAAATTAAGACGGGTATCATGCATTCGCATGGAAATCAACTTTTAACCAGATCTAACTTGCACTAAAGTAACATATATACATGCCTCAACTTTTTTTAGCATTTTGTCGCTACCTAAAGAGTTAAGAGGAAGCACAACTCTAGCATTCCACGAGGATTTAGAATTGTAAATTATACAAGATATGAATCCTATCTTTTTACTCAACATACGCAAAGTGAACCTTAAAATATATATATGCTCCAACCAGGGGCGAATCTAGAATTTCCGCCAGCGGGGGCAAGAATCGGGTTCAAATAGCTTATCGGATTTGTTGTTTGTAAATTCAAAATATTCATCTTTGCATCATTTTGTTTTATAAAATATTCATCTTTCCATCAAAGTGGGTTACTTCATAATGGATGACAGAATGATCGGTGGAATTTTAGAATTTACAATCTCCTACTCTATATGTCTTACTTTTGTCCAAGTAGAAGTGAAAACGGAAAAGGAGAGTAAATTTCATAGTAGGAATTATCGGTATCGGGATCGGAATCAGTTCCGGCCGATACTGATATGGGATCGGGATATCGGATCGGTATCTGCTCAGGATCGGCTCAGGATTGGGATTTTTTTTTTCTTTTTGATTTGCTACATGAAAATCGGCTCAGGATCGGATCGGGGTAGGCAGATACCAATATGTATCGGCTGATCCGCATCGGTATCAGCCGATATTTCCTACTATGATAAATTTGCTTGTTTAGTCATAAATAGAAAAGAAAACATCTTATTCTGGTGTCAGTCTGATATGTGTTGATTTCTATCTAACTTTGCTGTTATCTCACAGAGAGAGAGACATGAGAGTCGGAGCAACTTTAATTTTTTTTTCTTTAATTGGGCTTCAGAGAGAGAGAGAGAGAGAGAGAGAGAGAGAGAGAGAGAAAGAGAAGAAGGCTCATGGGTACAAACCTACTTCCTGATCCGGATTAGGTTACAAAGAAGGCAAAATAGGTGCAGTGAGAATGTAATCTTATTTCCCTAAATAGGTCGTACATGCAAGTACCTCGCTGTTTTTTTTGGTGTTGTTTTTTTTACTTTGTTTTTTTTCAGTTAAGAGGTTGTAGTTTTGGAGAGTGATGTAATATGTAAAACTTTATTTTAATCAAATGGTTTGGCAGCTACTGCCAACATTTCAAAAAAAAAAGAGAGAAAGAGAAGAGTCAGAGAGCAGCTTTGATTTTTTTTCTTTAACTGGGCTTCGGAGAGTGATATGAGAGTGGATTCAGAGCGGACTGCATGCATGGCCTGTTACAATTTTCTTTTTAACAAGACTTCAGCAGCGAAATTGGTTTGGGCTTTTCAGAGTGGGGCAAAACAAAATTCAGAGGGGGCCGAAGTTGTCCAGGCCCATTATTCTCCACAGTATTTCAAAACTCAGGGAGGGGCAGCTGCTCTCCTCTGAGCCTTATTGGGTCCAAAATACAAAATTAAAGTCAACCTTACGCCTTCTTATATGTGTATTTTAATGTCTAATTAATATTTGTGCGTGTGTGTATATATATATTCTTATTTAGTTACTGTAGAAGTAAGCACAAACCAAAAAGTACATTTTCATAAATAATTCATCATTTATTAGAAATAAGACGATCTCATCAAACATACAAATTTTTGCCCACTACAACTTTTAATTAACAGCCACCACGTTTCACCACGTAGATCAGCTTAATTAATTACAAATGCTTTATTATTAAATGTACAACAATTTTATGGAGAATGAAACAAACATTTTATTACTATTTTAAGTTTCAAATGTAACACCACACTTGTAGAATGTTGTAACTTGCTAACAAAGGTTAGTATAGAATTATATCTATACTTTTTGTCCTGGTTGCTTTTTTGGTGACCTAGGGAACAAGAAAGTAATCCAATTCTTGTCCTTGTTGCTTGTATATATACATTATTTTGCTTTCAAATAAATTCTGTTGCTTTTTCTATGGAACAAGAAAGTAATATATAGGAGGATAAGAGGCATGTATT
Source organism: Carex rostrata (assembly GCA_964058875.1). Classification (NCBI taxonomy): domain Eukaryota; kingdom Viridiplantae; phylum Streptophyta; class Magnoliopsida; order Poales; family Cyperaceae; genus Carex; species Carex rostrata. The sequence continues at coordinate 1,150,022 of CAXKVT010000049.1, read as the reverse complement.
TGTGCAAAGAGCAATATTCAGAGCCTGTTTTGGTGGCTAGGGCTCCACATGTTTCCTTCAAAGAGAGAGAGAGAGAGGGGAAATAGAAAGAGACAGAGCGAATTCTGGTGGTAATCATTATTATGTAAAGAATGTCAAATAACAGTGCTGACATAGTTAACTTAGTGCAAAGAATGTCAAATATTTATTTAAGGCAAATTCTGGTGGTAATCATTATTATCTATTTTAATATTATAAAGATAATTTACTATTTGCAAGCCACTATTGTAACAAATTATTTGTATTGGATATACCGTTAGTTACTTCTTGGCTAGTTGTATGGCAATCAAATGGTAATACAAATGAGATCATTGGAATCCTACTTACAAATTTACAATATCAAATTACATATTAAAAACATGAAATACTTGTAAAATTATTCAAACGTCAATCCAACAATAGGAGAACTCAAGTCAACAGAAAATCGATCCAAACATCAAACCTAAATCTTTACCGTGCCAAAACCAAAATTAAGTGCCAAACTAAAACCAGTCAAAATATGAAATCCCCATGGAGAGTTGTATGATGGAATCAGTTAATTTCGTTTCTACAAATTGTCAAATTATTATTGTACAATTAATTAAGCCAATAGAGACATGCGGTTCCATTATACATATTATTTGTAATTCAAGTAGAACTAGGTGTTCTTAAGTTCACCAAGTTCCTTAGTGAACTCAAGTCTAAAATCCATTTAATTTTCCTTAAATAATGAATCCGGACCGTTAAAATCCGCCTACCTTACGAGTGATGCATCTACATGTGAAATTTTTCAATTTTCAAATTAATTTAGTATAAAGTCAAGTGGTCAAAAAATATTCAAAAAATGAATGCATAAAAATTAATTTATTAACTTTCTAATTTTGACCAATTGACTTTATACTAAATTAATTCAAATATTTAAAAAATTTACATGTGGACGCATCACTCATAAGGTGGGCGGGTTTTAACAGTTCGGATTCATCATTTGAAGCCAATTTGACAGGTTTTAGACTTAAGTTCACCAAGAGGCTTGGTGAACTTAAGAACACCCTAGCTCTACTCTTGTAATTCAAAACTAGGCTTTCCTTGTACTTTTTAATTAACAAATATTATTCCTGGCTGTTACAGAGCAACTAAAACAAACATGCCATATGACAAATAATGTAAAAATATAATATCACCTGTTGAATGGGTTGTGAAGCTCAATAAATCTACCTGTTCGCGGGGAATAAAGCCAGGCATCTCCAAGAAAGTGAACAAAAAGAGGGAGGAGACAAGTAGCGAGTGAGCAAGAGAGAAAGCAGATACTTCACTTGGCTGCCGCTACCATGAACTTTTCTATAAAAAGAAAGAGTGTATACTTGGCACCTATGGTTTCGAAAGAGAGACAGAGAAAGTTGAGTTGTTTGGCAGCCCCTGCCTCACGCTCAAACATTAATTATATCTCCAACTTTTCACTTTTCACATATTTATATAAATGGAGCCAAGTTGTATGTTTGAAAAAGCATAAGCTAAATATGTCACGTAACGCATCAAAATATATATTGTGTGGAGTGTAATAAAAGAGCAACTTATAATGATTACCCTTCTTTTAGTAAATTAAGACGGGTATCATGCATTCACATGGAAATCAACTTTTGACCAGATCTAACTTGCAATGCAATGAAGTAACATATATACATGCCTCAACTTTTTTAGTATTTTGTCGCTACCTAAAGAGTCAAGAGCAAGCACAACTCCAGCATTCCACGAGGATTTAGAATTGTAAATTACACAAGATATGAATCCTATCTTTTTACTCAACGTACGCAAAGTGAACCTTCAAAAATATATATATATATATATATATGCTCCAACCAGTTGGATATGAAATTACAAAATTAAAGTCAACCTTAGGCCTTGTTATATGTGTATTTTAAAGTCTAATTAGTATTTGCGCGTGTGTGTATATTCTTCTATAGTTACTGTAGTAGTAGCACAAACTAAAAGGTACATTTTCATAAATAATTCATCATTTATTAGGAACAAGACAATCTCATCAAACATACAAATTTAGGCCCACTACAAGTTTTAATTAACAGCCACCACCTTTCACCAGCCAGGTTACCTTAATTAATTACAAGTGCTTCATTATTAAATGTACAACAACTTTATGGAGAATCAAACAAACATTTTATTACTATTTCAAGTTTCAAATGTAACACCACATTTGTCAAATGTTGTAACTTGCTAACAGAAGTTAGTATAGAATTATATCTATACTTTTTGTCCTAGTTGCTTTTTGGTTATCTTGGGAACAAGAAAGTAATATACTTCTTATTCTTGTTGCTTGTAAATATACATTTTTTTTTGCTTTCAAATGAATTATTTTGCTTCTTCTGTGGAACAAGAAAGTAATATATATTATTTCTGAATAGAGAAGAGGATAAGAGGCATGCATTTGGTCAAAGGGCAATATTCCATACCTGTTTTGGTGGCTAGGGCTCCACATGTTTCCTTCAAAGAGAGAGAGGGGAAATAGAAAGAGACAGAGCGAACGAGATAGAATAACAGTGCTGACATAGTTAACTTAGTAGCAAGAATGTCAAATATTTATTTATGTAAGGTAAATTCTGGAGGCGATCATTATTATCTATTTTAATATTATAAATATAATTTACTTTTTGTACGTAATCCACTATTGTAACAAATTATTTATATAGGACAAATTAGATCATTGGAATCCTACTTAAAATATCAAATTACAAATTAAAAGCATGAAATACTTATAAAATGATTCAAACGTCAATCCAACCATAGCAGAACTCAAGTGAGCAGGAATCCAAACCTCAAACCTAAATCTATACCGTGCCAAAACGAAAATTAAGTGCCCAACTAAAACCCAATCAAAATATGAAATCCCCATGGAGAGCTGTATGATGGCATCAGTTTCGTTTTTAAGAAAAACTCGAACTATTATTGTACAATTAAATAAGCGCCGACATGCCCGATTTTTTATTAATACCCTAAAAAATAATAAAAATATTAAATATGCCCTCCACTTTTTTAAAATAAAAAAATGCCTTGACCGCCCCCCTTGGGGCGGCCATATTTTTCTTTGAAACCGCCCCGCATTGGGGTGGTCAACTTCTTCTTTTTCTTTTTCTCTTTCTTTTTTTGACCAAATCGCCTAGGGTGGGGCGGTCAGCTACATTTTTTTCTTTTTAGAGATCTTAATGAGAAATTATTGAATAGCTACAGTAATACTTTCACCATAATGAATCACTACAGATCTTAATGAGAAATGATATTGGTGAAAGTATTACTTTCAACATGCATGCCTGAGTGAAAATTCGAATGATACAATTAATGTTACTTCCTATTAATGTCAATATCCAATGAGCAATTTATCGTTACAATTTGAGCACTAGGTTTTACATTTCTTACGTAATGTTATATCTTTATTAATTAGCCCAATGTTAGGTGTATACAAAATAAATGATAAATAATTACAATAAAATCGTTTTGTTTTCATATTAAATTACTATAGTACATGTATGAAAGGATTAGCAAGCAGTTTGAATAACAAATATTATTTTCTTTTCATAATCTTCTTATGTATAGCACTTTTATTCTTCCATTAATTATGTCTTCTTTTATCCTTTTTTATGCAAATGTTCAGTGCAAGTAGAGAGGGTTAAAATGTATTATTAGTTTTGTGTTACAATTATATTTCACATCTTTATATCTGTTTTAAAAAAAAAACAGTCGATATGAATCTCTCAACATGATCTACATATTAAAATGTGCTTAGAGACTAAATTTTATATTATCTTTTATGAAAAAAATTACTATTTTTTAGATAGATACAAAATCAATGCTTTTGGACAATTCAAAACAGTGATTTTGTACCTATCTAAACAATAGTTAAATATTTCCAAAAAATATAAAATTTAGTCTCTATGCATTTTAATATAGATGTCATGTTGAACGGTTCGAATTGACTGTTTGAATTTTGAAAATAAAGATTGAGATGTAGGATATAATTGGAATACAAAACTAATTGTGCATTTTAACTCTACTATTGTAACTTGTAAGTAATGACCTATATCCATCAAGATTTATGATGTATACCTGTTACATTTGATTTCACTATTGTCCGATATCATAATGAACTGCATATTTTTTTCTCTCTTTAATTGTTGTTCTAGCTGTCAAGACTTCTGGAATTGGTGGTTACCCTATTGATTTATTGATCAATTTTGCACAAATTTATATAATGTGTTGCTTAGTATATTTAATTGTTATAATTGGTTACCACTTGTGTATTTCAATGTATATTATTCATGCACATTTGTTTTTTATAAGTATCTTGACTCGAAACTTTCATCAATATTAATGTGATGTTAAAAAGTATCTTGACTCGAAACTTTCACCAATATCATTGCGATTCAATCTTTCTAGCTGACCATTAATGAGAAATGAAGAAATATTACTGCAAATTGATGAAAGTATTACTGTAGAGATTCAATCATTTGTCATTAAGATCTTTAAAAAATATATATTGTAGCTGACCGTTCTTCCTCTGAGCTGTCTGGTCAAAAAAAAAAAAAAATTACCTCCCTATTACGGAGCAGTTTTGTAGAAAAAGCCTCGCCCCCTCCCCCCCAAGAATTAAAAAAGAAAAGAAAAGGAGAGGGCGTATTTGATATATTTATTATTTTTTATGGTATTAGTAAAAAATCGGGAGACATGCGGTTGCAGTAAACATATTATTTGTAATTCAAAACTAGGCTTTCCTTGTATTTTTTAATTAAGAAAATATTATTCCTGGCTGTTACAGAGCAACTGAAACAAACATGCCATATAAATAATGTAAAAATATAATATCACCTGTTGATTGGGTTGTGAAGCTCAATAAATCTACCTGATCGTGGGGAATAAGATTATCTTTTATTTGTTGAGCAATGCATGGATCAAGCCAGGCATCTCCAAAAAAAGTGAACAAAAGGAGGGAAGTGACAAGGAGAGAGAGAAAAAGAGAGAAAGCAGATACTTCACTTGGCAGCTGCTACCATGAACTTGTCTATAAAAAGAAAGAGCGTATACTTGGCAGCCAAGGTTTCAAAAGAGAGAGTTGTTTGGCAGCCCCAGCCAAGGTTCTCGTCCTCGTTAGCCTCGGCATACAAATTGCTCTCATCTTCTTGGCACCGTTGCGCAAACGCTTCACCAACATCATGCTCACGCTCATGCTCTGGCTGTTGTACCTGACTGCTGACAAAGGACCTAAGTGCATAATTGAAGTGAGAAGAGAGTTATGCTTGAACTCAGTGAAACAATGCCTCATGACCTTTCACATACCACTATTCTGTCAAAGAGTATGTGAGATACACTTATGTAACAATATGAGGACTTTAATGTATAAATTTCATGTTACTGGTAGAGCAAAATCTCTCTACCAGTACCATTTATTGATCCATGTCAGTTGGTAAATGACTTATCCTTGGTTCAGATAAGGCAGTACCAGCTCAAGAAACAAGTTTGACCAAATCAAACCTCTACTGGTACCAAAAATGCATGATGGTTGTTCATTTTTGTGAAACTTCAGTGGCTTCATTTCAAGTTTTGCTGTTAGTTTCAGTAAAAATATGGCATGCTAATTTTGCCCAAGTTTGAATTTAGATTAATTTTCTCTTGTTAGTTTCAGTCTATAATTGTTTTGAGTTTCTCATACAATTGGGTCTCTTTTTTATTTAGGCTATTGTTTCTCTTTTTTATTTAGGATATTGTTACAGCGAGGCACTTTGAATTTGACTTCTTTGAGAACTAACTGGTACAGATCAAATGTACCAATGAATAGCTTGACCAGGTTCCCAGGTGCTTTCCTGCTCTTTGATCTATCATTTTCATACAAGTTTGTGGGAAATAAATTTACTATTTTTGGTCCAATTTGTTATGAACCAGAAAATGAAAATAAATTTATTGTTTATGCTTAGTTGAGATTAATTACTGAAATTTGTTTGCAATTTCAGACTTGATGTTGTTAGAGACTAATGATAACAGTGACATGATAACAGAAAATGAAAATAAATATTCTTTGATCAAATCTGAAGGGAAAAAAAAATGATGTTACATAAAAAGTGAACTTATTCCCAAAATGCCCCTGAAGCCCAAATACCATTACGGGGTTCAGTGTGGTATAGATATATTAGCACAGGTATAGTTATTTGGACTTAATACTGGTACCATACCACTTTACTACTGAAATAAGACATGCTGTTATAGTGTAGAGGCAGTAGAGAACATCATTCATGCCCCAGTTTCTTCATTGAGAGATATAGTATGAAATTACAATCTATAGTGTCTCTCTATGCTATACTTTTGTATGACATTTTTCACACGGTTTGCGAAGTAATCAGCCATCCAGTTGATATAGTATGAAATTACGGTTTTGCCATGTTTAAGCATATGTTGATACTGGTATTGACTGGTACATACCTTGTGAATGGTGTAATAAGGGACCCTTCCTCGCACAGCAGCGTTTCAGGACGATCCCCATTTTTTAACTTTTAATGGCATGAAATTTATAAACTATATATACGTTTGAGCTTGACAAACATGTCTATAATTAAATGCAAAAAAAAGGCCAATAAAACAGATGTATTATACAAGATTATAGTAACTGTGTATAATAAGAAGAGTTGTATATACAATTTCGACATGGGAACTGTGTATTATTTATATTTATACAACTACATAACAGAATATTCACTGACAAGATTGTCATGTGACAAGGATTTCTCAGTATTTTACTCTGTTCTTTTACTTTGCTGCAATTAATCCTCTAAATTCCTTTTATTTTTAAATATAAGAAATTAAGTAAATTCAGTAATGTCATTTGGCCAAGTCCAATTATCTGGACTAATTATTTTTTACAATCTTAATTATCTGGACTAATCAAAGACTGAACTCACAAGAATTCAATCCTCGAACTTCATTATTTTTGACAGTCTTAATTTTATCATTTAAGTTGCTATTTTCAATTATTTAAATGTAAACTTTCAAGTCTGTAGACATGGCTTCACAACTTGGTAAAATGTTGATGTCAAATATGTAAACCTAACAACTAAATTCTGAATTTTATCTTTTTAGATTTGTTGCATCAATATAATAATCGAATCTTTCAAGTTTGTAAACATTGCGATACAACTCTGTAAATTGCTAATTTCAATCTATAAACCTAAGAAACTTCATAGATCATGGGGCCGACCTAGGGTTTTGATTGAATTGTATGACCACCCTTGATACCGATCTTTGTCGAGAACCTCAACCAATAAAAAGACGTTATATGTGTGTGTGTATATATATATCTATAAATTTAATAAAGTGGGTAGATTATATTTAAGTGATGAGCTACAGTGAGCCATGGAGTAAAACACGTTTGTCCTCCACGCTGTATTTTCTTTTTGAAAGTCTAAACTACCGACCTGAATCATTAGATGTGATTTCCATATTGAAATGTGCTTGGAGATCAAATTTTACATTTTTTGAAATTTTTTTACTATTTATTAAGCAATTTTAAAAATTTCTGTTTTGCTGTGAACAGTAAAAAACAGTAAAATTTTTTGAATCATCGGACCAACGATTTTCAAAATTGCTTAGTAAATAGTGAAAAAATTCAAAAAAAATGTAAAATTTGGTCTCCAAGCACATTTCAATATAGAGATCATGTTGAGTGGTTTGGATCGATCATTTGGATTTTCATAATAAAAATATAGTGCCTTTGAGCACCAACTCATTTTACTCCATGGCTCACCGTAGCCCATCTCTTATATTTAGATTATGGTATTGAAAATTTATATTTAGTTTATTGTTAGTAAGTAGATTAAATAATTTATTTAAAAGTAAGTAGATTATATTTAGTTAAAAGTAAATTTTTAAATAAAAATTTAATTGGTTATCATATATTTCTTTGTTAATATTATAATATAAATTCACGTTTGTAGAAATCCTTAGATTCACTAATGAATTTCAAGAAACTTAATTTATTTCATGAAGATCAATTCTTCTACTTTTATTATAAATTTAATTTAAGCAAACTTTTGGATGTTTGATAAGTTCCGATAGGCATATAAATTTCTTTTGGATGCTTGATCAATTCTTTTGATGATGACTTGTTTCTTATTTTGAATAATAATGAAACAGTCTTATATATATTCCTCCTCAATAATTTTTGTTGAAAGACGCTCAAATCACACGGCAGTGGAGTCTACTCATACTTTGCTAGTCAAGCCGATCTTTTATATATCTATAGCATAATAAACAATAAAAAATAGATTGGTAGCATTAAGTTTGAAAAGAATTCCAACTTTCTCTTGTGTAATCAGAGTAAAATAAAAACCCTACAATATCATCTTTATGGCCTACGGGCGTCATCAATGCGGAAAAAAAAAAAAAAAAAATCACTCAATCGAGTTGAATTATATAGGGTGTTAATCATGTGCTTTGCAAAACAATTATTGAAATTACGGAGTCTTCATCTAGGTGTTTATGATGGGATTAGCAAGTCATGTACCAAGTCAACTATAATTTAAATATTTCATATTTCCTATATATGTTTGTTTTCTCAATGAGTAGTCGGCATCTAGGTGTGAATTAAACATGGTATTAGCAAGTCAAGTCAAGTCAAGTGAACATTAAATTATTATTTATTCATTCCACAATCAGGTAGCTGGGAGCTCCAAGTGGGGACATTTGCAATAATGAATTTACGTTGACAGGTTGTTATTTATTAGAATATATACAATTCAATTCGTTTTTTTTTAACTTTGATAGATTGTTATTAAGAAGCAACGTGTTACACATTTTTTTATATGAGAATAAGTGACGTAATGTCTTAATAACAGATATCTCAAGTCAGTCAATAAAATTATTTTTTATTAGTGGTTATGTCGATCGGATGTTGATCTACATTCGGATGTATTTCTACCAGAATTTAAGATTGAAATGAAAAATAAATGATTTCATAGATTGAATTAAGCATTACATTGCTTACAAAGATTTATATAGGCTAGTAAGTCATTATGATATTTTCTAATTATTCTTCTAGCCGTTAGGCTTTCCTATTACGCAAAATTCTAATCCAACAAATTTATTTTATTTGATTGGATATTAATGTGACTGATATTTTAATTTTAGAAATTAATATTTGTAAGGTTGAATGTACCACATTTTGAGGAGGAAATTTAAAAACTTCAGTTAATTGTGATGTAATGTATCACATCAAATTCATTCAGCTCTTTAAAGAAAAAAAATTAAATTTCAGCTAAATTCAAATTAAATGGCAAATTTACGGCTTCATTTTGCAAGTATGCATGGTATCACTTTGAAAAAAATATAAATTTGCTAGAGATGTGAAATGATGTTTTATCTGAAAGCATGCATCCTGCTATTTTTTTTTTTTCTTAGAACAGGTATGAGAAAATCAATGACTATTTTGACAAGACGAGACATGCGATATTTTTATGTGTGACGCAGATTAATCCCATAAAAGGGTGAAAATTATTCTCAGATCTAACAACTTTGTTTATTCCTTCGGACAAAAAAAATTCAATTATTAACTATTCCCGAGTAATTTTCTATAACTTTCTTTAGATTATAATGATCTAGCATGTACTGCCGTGTTTTGAATTTTAGTAGATTTTATTTCTTACGGATATATCGTGGACAGTTTTGTTTGTTATGTCCTTTTGCAGTTCTTAAGCAACAACGGGCACGATACGGGGCGGGTGGAAGTATTTTCATACCCATACCTATTAAGTTAACCAAAAAGAAAAACTCTATACTTATCCATAACCTATAAGATAACAAAAAAATTAACTTTACTCATACCCACTTAATCGAATGTGGTACGGGTTGTTTAAATGACTATAAGGGTGCCGTTAATTAGATATATATCGGTCATGAATAAAACTATTTATATCCAGTATTATCACGAAACAGTCTTTCTCCATATGTATCCTTACAAGTTGTGTTAACAAAATTTTTTTTTACCCTGATCCGTACCCGATAAGCTAACAAAAAAGAACCTTACTCATACCCGTCTTATTTAATATGATATGGATCGGGTAAACAGATAAAAGAGTGCCATTGACACCCCTACAAAAATTATGAGCTCATGACCATTTTATAATCACAACACAACATGCATAATAAAAAATAAAATAGAAAGAGTAAAAATACTATTTCATTTAATTAAAACACCAAATCCATTAAAAACATGAAATTTACTCAATGAAATCCCAAACATACATTATTATTAACATAATGATACTAAGAGCACACATCATACATTAAAACTGAAACATAACAAACAAGGGACACACATGCAGAAAGAGATCAATTGAAAGGAACCAAATAAAAGAAAGAGACAGAAAGAAGCATTTTAATTTTCTATAACCTTATCAGTAACATGCTCTAGATTAGGCAGGTTCTTGAGTTTCAAGCATTGAATAACACGCAGTTTGGTAAGTTGTGACATAGCCATCGGTTTCACCTTCCAAATCACCAAGTTCTCCAATTTGAAAAGTTCTAAGAACCGCAACTGTGGAAACCCATTTGCGGAGCAAACTATTTCCACCCCTTTGTAAGCTCCACATTGTAAGCTTAGATATTTCAGCGCTTGTAGTCTTTCTAGGGTGGACATGGGGTCTTCCTTTAAACCAGACTTGGTTAAGGTGAGCTTCACAAGATTTGGTGGAAATTTAAGATGATCTATGAATAGATTCCGGCAAGTCAATTCTCCCTCTAATTTAATTGACTTTACCGTCTGAAGTTTCGGTAAGGCCCTAATATCTACAAACTCTAATGGTACAATGTCGCCTATAATTGTCATTGAGAGGAGATTATTCATGTGACTCAACAGATTAAAAATAGATTTCCAGTATGGATTTGATTTGTAGTTTTGATTATCTCTGTTTGAAATTGCTAACTTTCTAAGGTTGCTCAGGAATTGCGGAAAGCTTTCTAGCCACGACTGGGAAGGTGCAACTGTTTTCAGGATTTGCAGGTCGTCTATATTTGCTGTGGAGGGTGGGCCTTTAATTTGAGGGCTAGGGTTGACATATACATGACAAAGTGTTTTGATGTTCCATAGAGATTCATGAAGGGTTTGTATGTTTGTATCTCTAACATCCAAGGTTTTGAGCTGTTTTACAACCCCAAAAATATCAGGAAGCGCAGATATGTTACTACCTCTCAAGCCCAGATATTTTAGATAACATAGGCCATTCAGAAAAGCATTCTTCCAAAATGGTTGTGGGATTGCGGAATTTCTCAATTCCAACACATTGAGAAAATTGGCTTTTTCCAAAATGTTTTCTCCCAAAACATTCATATTAAAATGAAAACAGAGTAAAGAACTGACATTATGAAATTCCCCCCCTGTGTATTGTTTCTTGTCGTCATTATAAAATGCTACACGGGTCAGGGAGTCCATTTCTTCCTTGTTTGGATTGGCAACCAAAAACTCTTCCTCGCTGGATTGTTCGATGCAAAATTGATGAATAGATTGACGTACTCGGCAACATTTGATTGCACCTAAGATTGATCTCTTTGAAACCCAAACTAATGACCTGCAAGCAACAAGGAAAATAAATAAACAACAATTACATACGTACATATAAAAAGAAAATAAAATTCTAGATGGACATGACCTTTTTATCTATAAGAAATTAAAGAGTCAATTTGCGTAAATGAATATAAAATTTCTTTGTTCTTGGCCTGGGAGTGTTGTATATTTTTAAATTGTTTATTTCTAGTTGGTATTGTGCCGTTAGAATTGAAAACTAGGAGTGCACCATTATTTGGCTCCTCTTTTGAGGTAGTTGAGTGACCTTAATTCCCAGTTTACTTGAAGTTAAAAAAAAAAATGATGCTTTATTGATCATCAAGTATACCAGCAAAAATTCAGTTTATTGATGAACTAATTTTAGGAAAATATGAGCTAATTTTATAAATAGCAAACATCCTATTATTAATTAAGAAACAGGAAAAAACAATGCACACCTAACAATAAATCACCTATAAATTATAAGACTGAATGTCTATTTTTGGAAATATTGAGAATACCTTTGAACAAGTTGCTCCAGGTACTTATTTGCAAACTCTTCTATAGTCTCTCCATCCGGTGGTTCAACAAATCCTTCAGCAATCCATATCTCTATTAGAGACCTTGCAGGAATCTCATAATTCGTCGGGTAACATGCCAAATAAAGAAAGCATAGTGCGAGAGAGATAGGTAAATCATCATAGCAGTAGGTATAAATGTGCCACATATGATTATCAGAAGCACCATTTTTGGACTCTTTGATCTTGACCAGATCATCTTTCACCCTGGTCCATGTGTCGTAGGCCCTTGGTTTGACCGAAAGGAGACTCCCTATAAGGAGAAGAGCCTGAGGTTGTACTTGACAAGCCTTGCAAATCAGTTGAGGGAGATTGTCCAGTTCTGTGGTTAACTCTAATAAGAACCGGAGCATTTTATTAGGGTCTTTGAGCTCACAAAGAGCTGGAAACGCTGTTATGAGGAGGAGTACTCGGCTCTTCTCATCATTTGTAAAGCAGTTTGAACAATTTGCGTTGTCAGGAAGCAAGTCTTCCATGCTTTTTATGTCGTGGAGAGAGTTTCTAACTGCATCTGTGTCGACTTTGTGCTCTAACTCACCTTCTACTTCTATTTGCTCCAAATAATTGCAGGAAACCATCTCATCAATACAAAGATCTAGTCCTTCCTTGAGCATTCTCAAATCACGACGACTAGACCATTGTGACCACTTTCTCTCCTTTCTCTCTCCTTGAAATCCCAAAATCTCTCTCCTTGAAATCCCATATTTTTGGAAAATTGTTTTCAGATTGTTAATTGTTTCCAGCTTTTTGTCCTCTGTCTGCCACCTGTCTAATGCCGATCTAATATTAAATACATGACCTCCCAAACGACCAATCTCTGTTTCAAAAATTGTGGGGTCAAGAACAGTGTCTGATAAAAAAACTCTGAGGAAAGGTTTAGATAGCATTTCTTTTATGAAAGGTATAGCATCCATCTCTGTTTCAACTTTCTTAAAATCACAACCAAAATCCTCTCTCTCTCCCTATCCTTTTGAAATCGAAACAGTTTAATCCTTCTTTCCCTCCCTCACTCACATCCAACTCAACTGCAAGCTCCACCAAGTAACTGCAATACAAAATAAACATTTAAAAAGTACTATTAATAATGCATGACTGAAATCTGACATTATCAAGTTGCTAAATTTTATCAAAAGTTACCAACTTGAAGACTATTGAAACCTACAACTCGAGACCTTAGAGCCCCTAACAACAAATCAGGCCCCACCATGTAGGCCGGAACCGGATAGGATGGGCGGAAATCAGTATTTTATTAGTTATCAATATTTTATTTTAAATTGATTTTTATATACAATTTAATTAGTTATCAATATTTTATTTTAATGATTATCGAATTGGTTGTCACTATTATCAAAACAATTTAATTAGTTATCAATATATATGACTTACTTTTTTGTTAACATTTGTTATATTTTTTGAATAATTGGACTTCACAACTTATAAAATAGTAGTCAAAATTTTGGTATGAACAAAATAATGTCTACATATAGTGTAATTTAAATTCGCTGATATTTTATAACAGATGAAAACGTACTACCGAATTCATTTTCATCAGACAATTTTATGTCACCAATGCAAAATAATATAAAAATGTATTTTCTTAATTGATTTCATATCATGACAGAAAACTAGAAGATTAGATAATATAAAAAGCTTTTTCCGCTCCCTAATTAAATATGTGTTTGAATTTTAAATAATTTAATTTATAATCTTATTAAGTACGTATGTATCAAGTATAAAATGAAAAAGATTAGAAAAGAGAATGATACGGAATGACTAGCTGGCTAATCAATTTGAGTTTTTAGATCTCCAAATTAGATGAAATGTAAACGTAATTTCACTTTTGTTTTTCTACACTACACTGTAACAACAACAAATATAAGTACAAATGCTTGAAATATATTTTTATTGAATAGAACACCGATAATAATAATTTTAGTTTTTATAGTTATATCTTATAACATCTAAAAGATGCTGGAGTATACCAAAGCCCTTTAATAATAATAAAAAAAAAATGCTTTGTTCTTGGAGAAGTATTGTACACTGTTCAAGTAGAGTCACCTAAATTCTCAGTTTACTTACAAAACAAAAACAATTATGTTTTTATCGATGGTCAAGTCTACTCTATAACAAAAGCAAAAAAAAAAAAGTTTTATTGATGACCTCTTTTTACAAAACTCTGACTTAATTTTTTAAAACATAAATCATACTATTACTATTTTGATGTCATTTATGCCACCAAAAGAAAACACTATACACCAAACAATCATCAATAAATTATAAGATCGAATGTCAATTTAAAAAAATATTAAGAATACCTTTGACCAAGATGCTCCAAGTACTTATTTGCAGTCTCTCCTTTCTCTAATGTAACAAAATCTCACATCCAATTCGACCGAGAGCTCTCCCAAGTAACTGCAATACAAAAGAGATATCTAATAAAAGTACCATAAAAAGAGTGCATTACACACACAGACACACACATATCTAAGAGTAAAAACGTCAAGCTAACGCATTAAATTTCTTAATTAAATTTTGACACTTTTTTAATTTACTACAATAATTATATAGACTTTACTACAACCAAATTTTAATATTTAAAATAAAAATGGTATCATAATAGACTGTTCCGATTGTTAATTAATTTGAATGTTGTCCGATATTACGTATTTATATATTGGTCGATTAATTGAAATATTGAGTAACAAAAAAATAAAAATGATACCTCTCCATTTTGTCTATTAATATTTTTTTTTTATTTTCGGTCACTTAATTAAACATTAGTAATTTCTCCTACTTCTCACTTTTCATATTTAAAAATTTATATATAGGTCGAGTAATTGAAATATTAAACAATATAAACAATATAAATAAAGTAGACATATTAGTTCCGCTGACTCAATTTTAGTGGCACCGCATCGAACTCTAAATTGTGGATTGCATCAAAAGAGCAACTTATAATAATGATTACCTTCCTTTTAGTTAAATAATACTAAGATGGGTATCATGCATTCACATGGAAATCAACTTTTGACCAGATCTAAATTGCAATAAAGTAACATACATGCCTCAACTTTTTGACTAGATGAACCGTATCTTTTTACTCTAGTTAGAATAGTAACTTCATTAAAGGTTTCTAAAACCATTAAATATTATGAATGATATGAGTATGATGTGATGAATTTTATTTGTCAATCCATTTTATAATCTTAAAAGTATTTTTAAAATTAAGGTAAGTTATATTTGTAATTAAAAGTTATATTATAAGTTGTTGGAAATTGTATTTTTTTTTTTTTTTGGACACTGTCACAACAACAACAAAAAACCGTGTCAGCACTAATGCTTGAAATATATTTTTATTGAAGAAACGTTTCACAAAAAAACTGTGTAGATGATAATAATTTTAGTTTTTTATAATTATATTATAGGACAATAGGGATGAAATAGTTTTTCCTCGTATCCTTATCTGTTAAGGTAATATAAATAAACTTTATTTATTAATATATGTACCCCAATAAGATAATGAAAATAAGTTTTACCCATACTCATCTAATTCAATACGATAAAGGTCAGACAAAAAGATAAAAGGGTGTCATTAACACCCCTATGAGGACCTCTTTATCTATAAGATAATCAAGAGTCAAGTTGCAGAAATGAATTATAAAAATGCTTTGTTCTTAGAATCACAGGCTTATTGCAATGACAGTGACCTAATTGTTTGAAACATAAGTCATACTATTAATATTGGAATGTCATTTATGCCACAAAGGAAAAAACTATACACCAAACAACCACCTATAAATTATAAGATCGAATGTCAATTTCAAGAAATATTAAGAATACCTTTGACGAAGTTGCTTCAAGTACTAATTTGCAATCTCCTCAATAGTCTCTCCTTTCTATGTGGTAACAAATAACACCTAATTTGACTGGGAGCTCCACCAAGTAACTGCAATACAAACGAAATATTTAATGTGCTTTTGTCGATCGTCAAGTAAACCAGAGAAATCATATACTCTGTAATAAAAGGAAAAAAAAATCCAGTTTTATGCATGGCCTCCTTTTACGAAACTATGACCTAATTGTTTGAAGCAGCATCAAACTACTAATATTGGGAAGTCATTTATGCCACAAAGGAAAGAAAATATATAAATTATAAGTTCAAATATCAATTTCAAGAAATATTAAGAATACCTTTGAGCAAGTTGTTCCAGGCACTTATTTGCAGTCTCCTCTATAGTGTCTCCTTCCCCTGTTGTAACAAAATCTAACACCCAATTTGACTGGGAGCTCCACCAAGTAACTGCCATACAAAATAAATATATTTAAAAAACTATTATAAATGGTGCACAACTGAAATCTGACTTTAATTTCGGAGTAGCAAAAATTTGTCAAATGCTACCAATTTTAATTAGAGCCCCTGCCAACAGATCAATCATGTGCCACCAACAAATCAGGCCGAAACAGGACAAAATAGGAAGGAAATCAGTAATGGAGATAGAAACTAATCCTAGATAGAGAGAAGATAAGAGACACTCACCCGGTACCACTGTAGGAGATCGTAATACTTCTTACAGTTTCAGGTTCAGGGCAGGAGAAATGACCTGGTGGACTCGGCAAGAGAAGAGAGCATAAGTGAGGGAAAGGGGAGAAAGTAGGGGTTGATTGATCAGGTTGGGTGCTGGAGAGGAACTTATGGTTGATAGGAAGGTTTAATATATAATGAATTTATGATACATAGCAAATATTGCCTTTCAAGTAACTTGCAGTCTACATTTAGACCTTTATTCCTCTCCTCCAATTTTAATCCTAATAGATGCCCCCACACATGTGATTTTTTTTTTCACAAATTTTTTAATTAAGTTTTTTATAATTCCTTTTTTTGTTCATTTGCAATATCCACCGTTTATACATAATTTACTTGAAAGAGAGATGAATGAATTTTAAAGTTGTCCGATATTACATATTTATATATACGTGGAGGGAGTAATTGATATATTGAACAATTAATAATTAAAAATTAAACATGATACCTCTCCATTTTATCTATGACATTTTTATTTTAACATTTTTTTTGTGTCACTTTATTAACATTAATAATATCTCCAACTTTTCACTTTTCATATATTTATATAAATGAAGTAATATCTCTATCGCAGGCTTACTGGCAACGCATCAAATTATGTATTGTGGACTGCAACAAAAGTGCAACTTATAATAACGACTAAGATGGGTATCATGCATTCACATGGAAATCAACTTTTGACCAGATCTAACTTGCGATAAAGCAACATGCTGAAGAGTATAGAGCAAGCTTAACTCAAGCATTCCAAGGAGTTAAAATAGTAAAATACACAAGATGAATCTTATATTTTTACTCTACATACCATATATATGCTCCAACCAGTTGGATAAAATATTCAAAATTATGTCAACCATACGAATTGTTGTATATGTAGAGAGAGAGAGAGAGAGAGTTACCGTGGTATTAGGCACAAAATAAAAAGTATAACACAATCTAATCAAATATACAAACTGTTCCACTCCAACTGTTAATTAACTGGGCTGCTTTGTAATTTAGGCTGTACTACAACTTTTAATTAACAACCATGACAGTTCACCATGACGATTAGCTTAATTAGTTACAAGTTCTTTATTATTAAAAGTACAACAACTTCATAGAAAATGAAACACACATTTTATTATTATTTCAAGTTTCAATTGTAACACTACACTTGTGAAATGTTGTAACTTGCTAACAGAAGTTAGTATAGAATTATATCTATACCTTTTGTCCTGGTTGTTTTTTGGTGACCTAGGGAACAAGAAAGTAATATACTTCTTGTCTTGATTGCTTGTATATATACATTCTTTTGCTTTCAAATGAATCATTTTGCTTTTTTGTGTGGGCCAAGAAAGTAATATACATTCTTCCCGAACAAAGAGGAGCATAAGAGGTGTGCATTTGTGCAAAGAGCAATATTCGAAATCTATTTTGGTAGCTAGGGCTCCACATGTTTCCTTCAAAGAGAGAGAAGGGAAATAGAAAGAGACAGAGCAATCCGGACAGAATAACAGTGCTGACATAGTTAGCTTAGTAGCAAGAATGTCAAATATTTATTTATGCAAGGCAAATTCTGGTAGTGATCATTACTATCTATTTTAATTTTATAAAGATAATTTACTATTTGTCATTTGAAGCCGATTTGATGAATCTTAGACTTAAGTTTACCAAGACTTAAGAACACCCTCACTCTATTCGTGTAACTTAAAACTAGGCTTTCCTTGTACTTTTTAATTAACAAAAATATTATTCCTGGCTGTTACAGAGCAACTAAAACAAACATGCCATATGACAAATAATGTAAAAATATAATATCACCTGTTGAATGGGTTGTCAGGCTCAATAAATCTACCTGATCTTGGGGAATAAAGTAATCTTTTATTTGTTGAGCAAGGCATGGATCAAGCCAGGCATCTCCAAGAAAGTGAACAAAAAGAGGGAGGTGACAAGGAGCGAGAGAGAAAGAGAGAAAGCAGAAACTTCACTTGGCAGCCGCTACCATGAACTTTTCTATAAAAAGAAAGATTGTATACTTGGCAGCTAACGTTTCGAAAGAGAGAGACAGAGAAAGTTGAGTTGTTTGGCAGCCCCTGCCTCATGCTAAAACATTAATTATATCTCCAACTTTTCACTTTTCACATATTTATATTAATGGAGCCAAGTTGTATGTTTGAAAAAGCATAAACTAAATATGTCACGTACAACGCATCAAAATATATATTGTGTGGAGTGTAATAAAAGATATAATGATTACCCTCCTAGTAAATTAAGATGGGTATCATGCATTCACATGGAAATCAACTTTTGACCAGATCTAACTTGCAATCAAGTAACATATATACATGCGTCAACTTTTTTAGCATGTTGTCGCTACCTAAAGAGTCAAGAGCAAGCACAACTCCAGCACTCCACGAGGATTTATAATTGTAAATTACACAAGATATGAATCCTATCTTTTTAGTGAACCTTAAAATATATATACAAAATTAAAGTCAACCTTCACTACAGCAGAAAAGGCTATCAGAGACCGGTTTTCCGGTCTCTGATGGTCACGTCGCCGATCGCTGATAATCTAGTCGCTGAAAGCATAATCGCAGATACTTTTTCTGCGACCAATTTTTTTTGTCGTTGTTGTTTTTTGCTGACATTATGAAAGGGTATCTGCGACCAAAGAAATGGTTGCTAATAGTCAAATCCAAACGTTGATACTATTTTGTCAAAAAAAAATTTGTTATTTACTTTTCTGTTAGTTTTTTGGGTTTTTTTTTTTTTTTTCTCAAAACATACACAATAGATCGATTCAATTATAACATCAAATATCATACAAAATTACAATTTTTATTTGAGATACAACAGTAACAATATTAACACAACAATTCTAATTTTGCCATAACATCAATTACAATTTCCTCAAAATTCTCAAGTCATGAAATAAAAAAAATAGCACATATTCATCAAAATTCTCAATTCTAATTTTCCCAAATTAAGCTAGCCTATTGTTATTTTGCATAATATCAAACACCCCCATTTAACAAAATAGCACATATAACGTAATTAATAAAGTTCCAACCCAGCTATTCATGTCCAGCTCAATCATCACCTTCATTCTAAAAAAGGCCAAGAAACAAAAAATTAATATAGGACAGGAAAACATAAAAAAGGCACTGGCCTAATTTGAGTGAAAGTATGAAACAATAAAAGCAGGAAATGTCACACCCCGAGACAACCCACCACGTATTTCTACATAAGGCGTGTGCACATCACATACATTATCAATAAGATTCAAATAAAGACACATTTATTTCATAAGCAAAAGAGCTAAACAAAAGATCACGGCCGACATGGCTAGTAACACGGACACTGCAATGCCTGCTCAATGTATCTATATAGAATCATGGAGACAAAAACTAAACAACATGTGGCAATTTATCAATAATATGTATTTCCGCTAAGTCTCACTCTTTTGCTTGCTCGAATCCTTTCTCTTTAGAAACCTGGAACCCACATAAAAGTGGAACGGGTGAGAGATCGAACCTTCTCTCAGTGCGGGATTTAGTTCCAGTCCAGAGTTTATAAAACCTTTACATTTTCTCACAAATATGAAAAGATAAATAAAATGCGTATGCTTTTTCTAATGCAATGTAATCCTACTAGTACTTATCAACTTAATCATGTTTTCTTTTCTTTTCTCTTTCTATGTTTCTCCGATAGCGGAACTCCCGCCCGACGCCGAAAGAAACCACTTAATTTCCTTGTTTCTTCGACCGCGGAACTCCCACCCGACGCTGAAAGAAACCGCCAACCCAACCGCGAAACTCTCGCCTGATGCTGGGAGGCTGTCGCCCTAACTGCGGAACTCCCGCCAGACGCTAGGGTTAGACCCGTGACAGGACCGCTTGCGCCTACAGTCACGTTAACGAGGGGTCCAATCGAACACTAGACCCAATGTATACATCCCAATATGCAAGCATATCAGCCCCTATACAGTTATGTTATTCGTTCATTTTCAAATACATTTATTCAATCACACAATTCATGCCATGCTCAACACATCCTATTCATGCAAGTCCATTGGTTAAACTATGAATCCTATCATTTCATGCAATTTATTTGTGTCTATTCAAGTCATACGAATGGTTCGAAAACAACATGCATAAATTCAACTAATGCCATAGTAATACACATGTGAATGACAATATGAAAGTAAAATAATTTTATTAAGTCTGGGAAACAATTTGAATAAATTCTTGATCGTCTCTTACGTCTCCTAAATCTTTAGAAGTCACACCTAATAATTAAACATACTTCTAATCAGAACTATTTACATTCATTTGTTGTCCTTTTCTAAAATCCTACACTACTCGTTGTTTTATATTCATATACTATAATCCTAATTCTTAATATTGTGTATAACAAAGTTAGCCAAAATATAATTTAGTGTGGAATTAATTACAAAATTCTCTTGGTTACATTGGTTCAATTATTATCCATAATTTAGAAAGGAATTTATAATCTTTATAACTGCTGAGATTTATTTTTAAATCTATATATAAAAATATAATAATTGTGAGTAAATATGAAAATCAAACATTTATTTCCAACTATAAATAACGGAGTATCTACATAATATGCTTGTTGAAAGCTAACTAAAATCTATATAAAGAAAACATTCTTGATATCAATATTCAATTATTAACATTTACAATATACTAATAAATTATAGATGATTAATTGTCTACATGAAGAAATACTTAATAATAGATTAAAGTTTCAGATTATAATATATCTAGAGAGAATACTTACTAATAAAAAGAACATTCAGATTTTCTGTTTTGAGTACGGACAGCATTCACTGTTTTGGCCATATCTCGGTGGTGGAAACTCGGATCGAGGTGAATCCAGTTCTCAGTCGTCCGTATCTTCGACCACTACAACTCTCCTGTTGAACACTTCTTCAAAATCTGGAAAATGAATTCGGTAGTACGTTTTCAAAAAATATATTTGGTTTGTTGGATTGGGTGAGTATGTTTATATAGAGATCAAACTAGGGTTGTCTTCAGATTTTGGTTTGTTGGATTGGGCTTTAATGGACCATAATAAATCAATCTTACCGACTTGGGCTAATGACAAATTAATATTTTCTGCAGTTTTAATTTTCATCCTTAAGGATAAAGTTACCTAGACTTATAGGTTCGTAATTTGGGAAAATTTACTACATAATAGTCATAGGATTTTCTGTTACGATTTCAACCAGACTGATTTTAACTTAAACGGAATTTCCAGTGAGTATGAATTGTTAAATTAGTCAACATAGGTCTGCAATTTCCGAACAGCACTGTTTACTGATTTTAGAATTTTATGGAGAATTCTACGTTCGGAATTTGGGGTATGTTTCTAAACAAAAGTTGTAGATACTGAAGTTAAATTTTCAGGTATTAAATTTTATTTAATTTCGAATTAATATGAGTGAGCTGCGATTAGAATACTAACGACTGTCTGTCTGAAAATTCCAGCTGAAGTTAAATTTAGAAGGTTATCAAACATAGGATAGTTCAAATCTAGGTTTTAATTATAGGTTTGATTAGTATTTATGTCCTAATTATTGCGGTCAGGTAAGAAAATTTTTATTTTAGAAATGTTTGCATTTTTCTACAAGATTTATTACGATATTTTCTATATAGATAACTATATGTGCAATCCTAACTCAAGGTGTGTGTATATTAGATTGGTTTCTCATTTGGACTCTTATTTTACAAAGTGCTTAAACTTTCTTTTCATTCTAAAATGTACCTAGTCATGATGAAGTGTTACATATATATATATTATAATAATCTTTATGTTCTCTCGTAATGATTTATGTTAATAACTAAAATGTTAACGTGACGGGACATTACATCCTCCCCCCCTTAAAAATATTTTTGTCTGCAAAATTCATATATAAAATTAAAAAGTTGATGTGACGGAACATTACATCCTTCTCCCCTTAAAAAGAAATTTTGTCCTCAAAATTCAAACACTAAATTGTAATTACTTTTACTAACTATTACTAAATGCTACATTCCTTCCCTCTTGAAAAATAAATTGTCCTCAAAATTCAAATATTAAATTGTAATCACTTTTACTAGCTGTTACCAAATGCTACAGGAAATAAGTGACAGAAAAACCCTAATTGTACTAAAGCTTCATTATTAAGTAAAATTATTACTAAAATATATCATCTAAAGACAACAAATGGAAAACATGAAAGAACCCCTTCATGACCTGTCAACCATTGAGTAATAGGTCCACTAATGAAGAACCTAGTTCTAATTCCAAGTCTAATTACAACCTTATCCTATTTCAAATCCATTAACAATTTGTTCTCACTTAAAAATCAACAAATATACAATGAAGAACTTAGGCAAATTCGTCAAATTATGCAATTCCACTGGCCTAATTTGAGTACATAAACTAGTAAATGTACAAGGTTCTCTACAAACTATTTTTAGACTTGAATTCTAGAAATTTAACAAAATTCCAAGCTTTGTATAAATAAGAGTATACAGGTTGTGTACCTTACTTACCACAGGAGGAGGCGAACGAGAGCCAGATGAGTAGTTCATAAAAATATGCACTAAAAGATGTAGTACCTCTTTCTCCAAGCTGTTTCTCCTATCTAATTACAAAATCAAACAATGAGCAAAAAAGGAAAACTAAAATTTCAAAGAAAATTCAAGCTCAGTTTCTGTCAGATATTAGATGTAATTATGCAAATTAGTCCTTGGTTTTGTTTTATTTATATTTGTGAAATCATGCAAACTTATAGAACCAGTTTAGTAGTTCACTAAATAATTGGGTTTCTACTAACCCAATTTTGCTCATTTTGGTATAGGAATTGAAAAGGAAATTAAATCATCTATATCCATCTTAGTTTATAAATTGATCAACCAAGTCAGATAACGTTGAACAATTCAAACATAGTGTCCATTCAAGTCAAATTAGTCAATGTAATATTGATTGCTTCAAATTCATAACCCTTGTCAGAAGCTATGTATTTGAATAATAAAAGGCACACCAATTAGATTAGAAAAAGAAAAGAAAAGAAAGAGGCCTGATTCACCTTCTTCATGTTCTTCTTCATCGGCCTCCTCTCTTAGGCCAGTGAGGTAGCAAGCGGCTGTTCGATTATAGGGGAACCAACCTCTCATGTTGCTGATCCCGAGATATGTTAACTAAGGAACCTGTCAATAGTCTGGTTGTATAACACATGGTTGAATTACCAACATCAATTGTAATATCTCAAATTGTTTAATTTATTTTCTCTCCTTTTGCCATTTTGTTAGAAAAGTTAAGTACAATGCCACAATTCTAATTCCATGATAAAAGCTAAAAATTCAAATTAAATAACACACTTCTAAACCCTCAATCTTAAGCAAATTAACAAGAAATTGGAATACAATTGGATAAGAAAACAGCACTATCCTATATAACATGAAAAACTGCCATTTTCTTTCATAATTTGGTATTAATTACAATTTTAACTTCACAGCAATCAGCATAAGTATAACCAGTCAAAATTTTATAGCAATCTTAAGTGGAGAAAGTCGCTTTGCATATAACACAAACCAAGTTGAGCACATTCTATAATTTCTATGTTGATGCATCTAAAATAATTCTTTACCAATTAAATTACCACATTTGCTACATTCAAGAGACAACCCTCTAGCCAAATAATATTCTGCAATAGCCTAGTCACAGCTCACAACCTCATTTTAAAACATTGCAATTGCTACATGCAAGAGACGCCCCACTTATCAAATAACTAAACAAATCTAAAAATAAAAAAGAAGGAAAAATATAAATTTCTCCTATGACAGATCATCGCATACCTTGAGTCAGTGACAGAGGGTGAGAAAATCGATCGCGGACGAAGCATTAGAAGAGATCGAAGTTCCTGTTGGAAATTTCTGAAGTATACAACAATAGAGAGAAGAAATTTGCTGCTGAAATTACATTCTATTGCTTCCTTACTTCGGATACAAAGTACATCTGAATTTATAGCTAAACATTAATCTAAATCTGGAACTTATAAATTTAGTACCCACTACCTATCATTCTATTACAAACAGAACCTACATAACTAATTATAGAACCCACTAACTCCTACAGGCTCCATGACTAATTATAGCACTCCAAATATAAAGGGCTAAGTTTAGACCAACTCTCAACAGAATTCTAAATGTGAAAAGCTAATTTTGGATCAACTTTCAACAGTTCCGTTACTCGAATCCAGCGACAATCCTTTCAAGAAGTGTTCGTCGGAGCTAGGGTTTCCAGCGCTAGAGCAGAAGACAGCGAAAGAGCTCGTCGATTATTTCGATCTGAAAGGCGACGCCGTGCATGGGGAGAGAAAGGATCGGGCTGGGGAGGAGCCAAAGAGGCGAGTCGAGGCGATAGGTTTTGGTCTGATGCGTCTAAGACGCGATGGGTTTTGGAAGATCGGCGGGAGGGTTTTGGTCTGGCGCCAGTTTTTTTCTTTAGTCGCCAATAATTTTTGGTATTTCAATTTTTTTTTTTTGGAGAAAGGACTTTCAGCTACTGGCGAATTTTTCGGTCGCTGATCCAATCGCAGAAAATATTTTTTGTTGTAGTGCTTAGACCTTGTTATATGTGTATTTTAATGCCTAATTAATATTTGCGTGTGTGTGTATATATTCTTATATAATTACTGTACTAGCAAGCACAAACTAAAAAGTACATTTTCATAAATAATTCATCATTTATTAGGAATAAGACAATCTCATCAAACATACAAATTTAGGCTCACTACAACTTTTAATTAACAACGCCCACCTTTCACCATTCACATCAGCTTAATTAATTAATTACAAGTGCTTTATTAAATGTACAACAACTCTATAAAGAATGAAACACACATTTCATTACTATTTCAAGTTTTAAATGTAACACCACATTTGTAAAATGTTGTAACTTGCTAATAGAAGTTAGTATAGAATAATATATATACTTTTTGTTCTAGCTACTTTCTGGTGATCTAGGGAACAAGAAAGTAATATATCTCTTGTCCTTGTTGCTTGTATATATTATTTTGATTTCAAATGAATTCTTTTGCTTTTTCTGTAGAACAAAAAAGTAATATACATTCTTTCTGAATAGAGAGGAAGATAAGAGGCATGCATTTGTGCAAAGAGCAATATTCGAAACCTATTTTGGTGGCTAGGGCTCCACATGTTTCCTTCAAAGAGAGAGAGAGGGGATATAGAAAGAGACAAAGAGCGATCGAGACAAAATAACAGTGCTGACATAGCTAACTTAGTGTCAAAAATGTCAAATATTTTTTTATGCAAGACAAATTCTGGTGGTGATCATTATTATCTATTTTAATATTCGAAAAAACAAATCTAGTGCTATTTCATACCCGTGCCTAACCCTGGATTTGATTTACAATTCAGTAGTAGAAGAAAATTGCATAGAAAAGAAAGTTAGTTCAAGCTAATTTGCGTAATAGAAAGAAAGAAAAAAAAAAGACAGTCTAATTTACTACTACACTTATAAGAATTGTTGATTAGTCAGGAGAAAAAAGATGTCAACTACTAAGGATATAAATATGTACCATGAGTTGGATCACGTGTCGTGTTTTACCGTGACCAAATTTGAAACAATAGTCATGGCACGTGAATGGTCAAAATCACTGTTATAAAAACGTCAGTTTAGACCGATTAATCAATCGATTAGTCATTGACGGTGACTAAACCATCATAGAATTTTCCGATTAATTGACCGATTATTTCTAATTATAGATAATTATTTTTTATTAATCATTTGGTGGTACCCTGTTTGTTCGATGACCGCAAACCATTATTTACAGCACTAGCCATAACACGTTAATCACGACGTGATCACACATGATGTGCCCAAATTTTCGAAAGATGGTCATGACATAGCACACGCGAGTCACATCACGTAACCATCACATGTGCCGTGATGGAACTGTGTCATGTCGTGACATATCCGGTCGTGCCGCTATTTTTTTTAGATTCCTATCCACTACTCCACTCTAATTTGTCAGGTAAAATTGTACTTTTGTCAATATTTTGTGCCTACCCCTAATCAAAATCCTGGATCCGCCCCTGATTCCAGTATACATATTATTTGTAATTCAAAACTAGGCTTTCCTTGCAATTTTTAATTTACAAAACATTATTTCTAGCTGTTACAGAGCAACTAAAACAAACATGCCATATGACAAATAATTTAAAAATATAATATCACCTGTTGAATGGGTTGTGAAGCTCAATAAATCTACCTGATCGTGGGGAATAAGATTATCTTTTATTTGTTGAGCAAGGCATGGATCTAGCCAGGCATCTCCAAAAAAAGTGAACAAAAAGAGGGAGGAGACAAGGAGAGAGAGAGAGAGAGAGCAGATACTTCACTTGGCAGTCGCTACCATGAACTTTTCTATAAAAAGAAAGAGCGTATACTTGGCAGCCAAGGTTTCAAAAGAGAGACAGTTGTTTGGCAGCCCCTGCCAAGATTTCAAACAAGAGAGAGAGAGAATGAAAATTATCACTGAGAAATTGCAAAACCTATGGAGCTCAGACGAGGTAAGGATTCTCGTCCTCACCAGCCTCAGCATACAAATAGGTCTCATCTTCTTGGCACCGTTGTGCAAACACAACACCAACATCATGCTTGCGCTCATGCTCTGGGTGTCAATAGCGAACTCACCGTCTTGTGGGCATCGTTCCTCCTAGTTCACCTCGGAGGTCTCGATACCATCACATCATACTTGTCACACCCCAAATTAGGAATTATGGATTAAGGTGTGATCAACCTCGCCTCGTGCTTAATTAATCATTAAGCACGCAAGGCTAAGATAAACAAAAATGATAAATCAAATAGCAGTGGAAGCATAAAAATATAAAACGTCAAGCATCAGTTACATATCAGATAATCAAATACAAATATAAATATCACACAGTCCGATCCGTCTCAGATAAAAAATAACATCATCTAATGAAAGGGGATACATGATCTACTGAGCCCGTATATATAACACAGGAAATACGGAGCTCGTAAACCTAATCAAAAGTCTAACTCTAACTAATCAAGTGGTGTAGCCATCGGGGACAACTCTTGACAACTCCTGATGTGGGTCGCCAGATACTGTACCTAAAACCCACGAAACAACTTATGGGTGAGCGACGAATTGCCCAGTATGTGACTCAGAATTATCCCCTCAGGGATCCTCTACGGTCAAAGCACTTTTATTTATAAATTACATTCAATTATGAATATAATTTAAAATATGCACAAGTGTGAACCTATATCAATATCTAATAGAGTTTACAACACTTTTAATTATTGCCATGATGCGATTAATCTACTATGCCAACATGCAAAATAAACCCAAAATCAAAATACAATATCGGATAGAAATCAAGTCGGAATTCAGTACTCCTAGCACTGTGTGCCCCAAATATAATAATAGCAATAATAATACGGATTAAAGTAAATCACTCCGTGCTGTGCCAATAGGATCAAAGAACCAAACAATATAATCCAAGGACTGTGCTCAGAGTGTAATGATACACGTTGCCTAGTGACATCGAGCATTGCCCACAAGATAATAGCATACTAGTCGATGGGTATATCAAATCATGTGTATCATCTCACCTAATGATTCATCACCCAAACATATCCAATAGGAGAAATCATATAATGCAAGTCATAAAATTGTTAATCTCTTCCCTAATGAGCAGGAGAGAACTCTACCGTCCAGCCAGATCAATAGGAACACCACACATGGATTCTACCCAAGACTGGTGTTAGAACCCCGTACAAGATTCTACCCAAGACTCGCCGGTCTTGGAATCTCGCACAAGATTCTATCCAACACTACCTGGCTTGGAATTCCATTCTAGGCAAAGTAGCTCCTAATGTAGGGAAGGAATAAATCCCGAATCGTCCGTGCCTCAGGGCTCAAGTCTGGCCCGCACGCAATGGTAAAATGAATCAAAAAGGTATATAATCAAAGGTATATAATAAAAAAAGTGACGCTCGGCTCAGTGGCTGTTGGGCCGTCCCATGCCCAGTGACACCAAGACGGAATGAAGTCACTCGGCCCTGCTCAGCTCTCACCAATGCATGCGTATGCACATAATATAATAAAAACATATTGTCTTCCACGAGAAGGAAACAACTAATAACCTTATTCTAATAATATATTTATAATATCATTTAATTACTCTACTCCTAAAATACAGCAAATTTAGGTTTTTCAGGGTTTATGCAATTCTACCTACTGTGCAGAAAGGATAAACATGCTCTACAGTTTTAATGCATCTACTTAAAATAAAGTGCGGATGTCAGGTCAGATGGATCGACTGGTAAGAGTACGCCCACGAAAGAAAATAATTCAGATATCCCACACCTGAGGAAGCTGGAGTCTCTGTCGTTAAAAATCAGCGTGCTCCACGTATGCTCCGAACTGCGGGTCAGTCGGATTGGTCCACGGGTCGGACTCGTATGAAGTTGACTGATCTGTGATCACGTAATTTAAACTAATTAAAATCTATGTTGATTTTATTCTAACCCTCGTCCCAGTTAACGTGCAAATCAAATTCTCGATTATTTTGGTTTTATAAAATTACCGATTCAGTCAGTCTGACAGATCCGATTAGGCATATTTTAATTATTTACTTTCATACCATCGAGCTTAGCATTAATCTTAACTTCTTTATAAGTTCGTCAGATATAGATCATCACTTTGATCTAAATTAATCTAATTTAATCCTAAATTAATTCATATTTTTAATAATTTAATTTGAAGATATATTGCTTGTAAAATTTTGAATGTCGAATTATTCGCAAATAGAAATAATTATTCGAGAGTTACGGCAAATTAAACGTGTTTTACTTAACTAACCTATTCTAATTGCTTATCTACTTTGATTTATTTTAAAAGGACTACAGTTATTTTTAATTGATGGAAATTCGGTTTTGAACATTAATTTATAATTAAAATCTCAAATGCTAATAGTTTAATAAAAATATATTGATTGTATGATTATTGCAAATTTTATAATTAGTTTTAATATAGTTTAGTTATTTTATATTTTAGATGTGTAATTCTTTTATAAAAATTTTAAAAACGGAACCTTTAACTATTTTACGCGTTTTCTAATTAATTTATTCCTAAGTCGTGCAATTCGTTATTTTTATAACTAAATTGATTTCTACGTTTAATTAGTCATTTTGAATCTAAGTCCATAATAAATATTTTTCATTGCTAATTAATTGTCCTTTATTAATTAGCAACGAATTTTTTTGTACAAGTTGAAAAAATGTTTAAAAGAAATATTTTAACTTTAAAAACTTATATGAAACTTTTATTTTAGTTTAATGTGTTTGGTGTTTTAATTTAGTTTGTTTCGGGATCGTACAGGTGTCCAATCATATTGTATAGTATCTGTTCAAATTATGTTATGAACTCTCATCGAGGCATCAAGACCCTGGACAGTATAATCATTTCTCGAATTTAATTTAAGTTTACATAAGTATCTGATTTTTATTCGGTTACATTATGAAAACCTAAATTTTTAAAGCCGCATTTTTATCTGTCAAATTATGCTCCTCAGCCTAAGCCAAGCCCATAAATTTAATTCCCAAATCCGAAATCTCATTTTATTTACATATGCACATCATGCCATATTCAACTCAATCTATAGGCCCATTTATACAATTCAACTCAAGGCCTAATTATAACAATTCAATTCAAGGCCATACCATAATAACTTAATTCAATGGCCCATTACTTACGCAATTCAATTAAAGCCCAATTCCATATTAATATACAAAGGCATAGCCGGCCACCATATTAAGTTTCACATTCTTTCGCTCAGGTACTTACAATTTCTACAATTCGCATAAGGACCTACAATGTTCTATAACAACCCCAGATATTATTAATTTGCAATTTTGGTCCCTGTCAAGTAAGTGTCTGGTAAATCCCGAGTCAATACCATTAATTACACTGGTCAACAACATTACATGGTACAAGCATCAAGCAACAGCATGCATAAGCACAAGTTCAACACAGGTCAGCAAGGCAAGGCAAAATTAGCAAGGCACCAGAACAAGAAGGCACCCACAACCCAGATAGACAGAAGCAAGGAAAGGGGAAACAAGAATAGCGCAACAGTGCTGTACCAGCACTGGTACAGACTCACCTCTCAACACGCAAAAAGGCACCATAGCCTCGATCAACTATCAAGGAAACATTTCAATCGAGTTGCTCCCGGGAAAAACAACCCGGCAAGCATGCAAGCAATCATATAACAACTAGAAACAAGATGAATTAGACAATTACCCGTGAGATCTTGATTACAGAATAATTCAGCAGCTACGGCCGGTTCCGAGTTATTCGACTTGCCTCTCAACCTTCACAAAAACCCTTGAATCACAACCAATAGGAAACAAGGCACCGAGTCACTTGAATATCATAGCAATTCTCAACGATGCGAGTAATTGCACTCAATCAGAGGTAAACAGAAGAAAGGGAGGAAGGATTTAATTTCTCAACATATGAGAGTAAAATGGCAGCCAAGAAAGGGAAAAAAAATCGAGGAAGAGGGAGAGAGGGACTTTTATAACCGTAGATAGGCAGAAGGAGGGTTCAATCATCCCCAGAGAGTGGTTAGACGACCCACGCGGAGTAGCCACGAATTTCGTCGCCAAGGACAGTGAAGTCAAGGGGGGGGGCGTGGGTGTTCTGACACCGGACGGGACAGTGAGAGAGAGGGAAAACGGCAAATCGAATTCCAAATCCTTCTCCCAGAACGAAACGAGAGAGAGAGCACCTTGGCAGTGTGGGCCGCGATCAGTGAGGGAAGAGAGGGAGAGGGAGGCGTTGCCTCCTTGTGCGAAACAGAGGGAGACGAACAGAGGGGAGAGGGTTCTGTGGACCCGAACCCTAAGTTAAATGGGGTTAAATCCCCTTTTCCCTTCATTTCAAAATTCAAGGGTTAAAATATCCTCAAGATCCGTGTTGGATTAATAGATCAACGGTTCTAAAAATTTAGAAGTTCTACAAGCTATTGTTATTTGTTTCTAAGAGCATCTACATCCCTAAAACTCAAAAGGATTTATGAATAACTGTTAACTACTTTTTAAAAATTATGGTATTTAAAGTTTCTAACTCTCACATCTTAGAAACTCATTTTAGAGTTTCTATTAAGCCATATCAGCAACAAATTAAAAAGAAGAAACAATTTGAGCCAATCATTTGGCCAATATAGAGTTTATAAACAGTTTCTTAATAAGAAACTTTTCTGTATAGTTTATAAATATGAAACTCTCTCACATCCCTGAAACTGGATTAGAAACTGTCACATCAGATTAGAAACTCTAATAGTTTCAGGAATGTAGATGCTCTAAGGCTCGTAAGGTCATATAAAAATTCAAATCAAACTTACAACACTAGTACAAAAAATCCCTTCACTGACTGTTCAAATACCCCTACACCGACTGTTATAGCGGCGTCAGTAAAGCTAGCGCCAGTGAAGGTTACCCTACACTGACTCTTTTTAAAAATAGTCACTGTAGGTGCCCTACACTGACTGTTTTTTAACAGTCACTGTAGGGCACATACAGTGATTGTTTTTAAAAATAGTCGGTGTAGGGTATCTATACTGACTGTTTTTAAAAAGAGTCAGTGTATGTCCTAAAAACAGTCGTTGTTAGCGTAAAATTTTTGACATGATTCTGCTTGTATTGAGGCTAGCCTCCATATTTTTGCTAGCCATATATATTAATACTAGTATCGTGCCCGTGCGATGCAACGGGTCATATTATAAGAGAAAACACATATTTTTATTAAAAAAGAAGCATTCCAATAAAAATAATAATTATTTAAAAATTGAAGGACATGATCTTTGCAGAGATTTTATATTATTTTGAATTTTTACAAAGTTACAAACTTTAATAAATCAATGGTACTGCTACAGAGAGAAATTTCCTCAAAAATTAAGTGGAAACCGAATCTCATTATGCTATCTATTAACATTACAAGATTGTAATGGTAATTCATTTTTAGTTGTTGTTCACTATTCTAACAACTAATATTCAAAAATTATTTCGGGGATAATTGAATGAACCAAATTTTTTGTTCTTTTCATGAAAATGTAGGTCTAAACCTGTTCTGTATGCTTAAGAATTTTCAAGATTTTAGGAGACTTGAAGCTATGTTTTTATGCATTTTTCTAGGGGTGGTTTAGGAAAATAACTTGCTAATTTAAGAGTTTTTTTTTTTTGAAAGATGAGATTCAGATGGATATTTAAAATAGCAGAAAAATACTAAAAATACAAAATCAAATGACGGCATCACTTTACCTACCCGAGTCAGATGCCATTAAAAAGCTCCTCATTCTTCTCCACTTCCAAGGTGGCAGTTTCTGCATATATCTGCACCAACATCTATCTATATGGTTGTGCAAGTACTTTTTTTATATTTTACACTTGAACTTAGAAATCCCGCAAGTAATTTTTTTTCCAGTATAATGGAACTTGTCATAAGAAACTAAATTTATTATATTTAATAAAACATAACATAATATAGCCAATCACTTAAATTCATACCCTTTCCAAGAATTTTTTTTTTTTTTGAGATGAAACCCGTGGGCATATTTTATTTTACATTGTCACTTAGGAAAAAGAAAAATAAATAAATAAATTACAGTACAGGAAAATTAACAGACTTTAGATAAAAAAAAAAAGGAGAAAAAGCCTAACATTTAAATCTAAACTAAAAGGTGAAACTAAACACTACCCTCCCGTTTCCTTTTTTCAAAAGAAAAGAATGAGGGTCTAATTGTAAAACTTCCGTTAGCTTCTCACAGCTCCCTGTTTATCAGAAAAATCTGAGAACTCTTCCGATCCTGTACCAAT
This sequence comes from Carex rostrata, assembly GCA_964058875.1. Taxonomy (NCBI): domain Eukaryota; kingdom Viridiplantae; phylum Streptophyta; class Magnoliopsida; order Poales; family Cyperaceae; genus Carex; species Carex rostrata. The sequence goes on along the minus strand of CAXKVT010000049.1, from coordinate 1,116,328 downwards.
TTTACCAGTAAAAACATCTATCTGCTTGTCATTCTTCGGTGAATCTATTGGTGCCGTTCTGTCAGTACCCAGCCTCCTCCATTGATCCATTGTCAGTATTTTCTGGGACATCAATTGTGAAGAAAGTTTCATCCAAGACTGATGAGACCTCTTGGTGTGTATCCAATTGGGTTGTCGTTAAGACCGCTGTGTGTTGCCTCGTTCGTCTTGACCAATTGGCCAGCATATGAGGGCCTTTAAGAGCATCCCTGGTAACATGTGTAAAAGAAACAACAATAACCAGGGAATCACATTACTACAAGCATCTATTTTTTTTACTGGTAATAGAAGACAATTTTTTCCTGAAAATTGAAGAGAGGATAAGTGTGCCCCATGTAAGACATTTGTTTCAGCCTAGCTAGATTAGCAAGTTGGTTAGCTCTTTGATTGCCCTTTCTTGGTATATAAACACATTTAAACTGGGGATGTTGTGACCATAGTTCAAAAAATCGGAATCGGAATCGGAATCAGATTTTTGACCGCCTAGTTAGAATCGGATAAATCGGCCGGAATCGGAAAATCGGATCGGTAAATCGGGTTTTTTTGGCAGAAGCCTTGTTTTGTAGCCAAAAAGTAGGAAAAAATTGATAAAAATAATTTAATCACTTGTTTTATAAAAATTTTATTTATTTAGGAATTATAAAACAAATTAAGTGAGTTCATATAAATTCTGAATTGTTTGAACCATTGGATTACAGATAGCACGAATCTTGAAATCATTTAATCACTTGATTTGGATTGAATGACAAAAGGGATTTAACTCAAATGAATAGAAATTTCGGATCCATTTCAAATTTCCTCCATTCCTCTCTTTTATCCCCCTCACTGACAGTGGACCCCGCCCCCCAGATTCTATCTTTCTCTCTTCCCTTCTCTCCCGTCCGCACAAACACGGGCGAAAATCAGCGTCTTCGGTGCCTTCTCCCCCTTCTCACCATGGTTCGAAAAATCAAGCTCAAATGGCGCGTCTTCGGTGCCTTCTCCCCCTTTCGGGCTACCTTCTCCTCCTGCGTGCCTTCTCCCCCTTTCGGGCTGCCTTCTTCTTCTCTGAATTGGCACAGAGGTGGATTCAAATGGCGCGATTTTCTCTGAATCGGCACAGAGGTTAGTCAAATTGAATTTTTTTTGCTTTAAATCGTTTGAATCGGTGTAAATCGGTGAAAATCGGACCAAAAATCGGAAAATCGGCCGATTTTTTCACTGTTCATCCGCTTTTTTTGAAAAAAATCGCACCAACTTGAGAATCGGTCAAAAATCGGATCGGTCCAGTCCGATTCCGAGTTGAATCGGCCGATTTTTCGAACTATGGTTGTGACAACAATATCCCAGTCTGCACAATTTGCGAGTATGCCCTCCAGTCTGCAGCCTCCAAGTGATGCTGCAAATTTCTTGTATTAAAGGTTGGTACCAGCAGCTCCGAATCCGATCGAAACAAGCATTCCGATATACCCAAGCTACATGCTGCCAGTAAAGCATAAAGAAAAGCAATGGCCTCCATTTGAAAGGCTGAGTCAGTATCCAATTTATGTATAATCTCATACCTTATGAGTTAGCCATGTTTTTCTATGAAGTATGCCGCCCCTCCCTTGTCAGGGTCTTTAAGGGACCCATCAGTCCATCAAGTGAAACTGTTAGATGGCCGTATGCAGCATGGTTACTATGTGCTTTGAAAATTCCTGTTCTTCTTATTGTTGGCGCAAAAGAGGATAGCTGAACCACTGAATGCAACATGGTTACTATGCGCTTTGAAATTTCTTGTTCTTCTTATTGTGGGCGCTTTGAAATTTTTTGTTCTTCTTATGGTTACTATGCAACCTCTCTTCTACAGGGTCAGGTGCATTACGGATCCACCGGATCAGATACCCGTTAAGGGCCTCGATAAAATACTTTTGAGTCCCAATCCAATAATCTAGATGGTGGTGCCATCTGGAAATTTCTTTCTCCAGTCGTAAGGTGAACCTTGCCATCGGCTTTGGATCAGATCGAATTCGGGGCTTTATGTTGCAGGTGTTTAGGCCCTTTATGGCTTTTAACTGCTTATTTTTGGCAATAAAAAATGGATCTCCACATTCTGATCAAGCTGATACAGGAAAAGGAAAAAGAAAAAAGAAAAAAGAGCAAGTCAATTGATTGATTTATTTTATCTCAGATTATATTATATTATTTTTTAAGTACCTTAAAAATTTACATGTATATACCCATCATAAGGCATAGAAATTTGTCTTTCATAATCAAAGAGATTCTGATAGAAAGCTAATCTATTCCAAAGTTGATCCTTGGCGTGAAGTGTTGAGGTGTACTTAGCCTATCCAATCAGAGATTTTTTTAATACGTCCAGACAATTATAGGTAGAAAAATGGGTACGATACTATTCTGTCAATATATTTACTCGCAGTCGTCGATGTTGAATAAGTTATAGCATTTATACGCGTGGTCGATGACTTCTAGCTAGAGAATTCGACTTCTACCTCAAACTTACCTAACTATCAAATCGGAGGTGGAGGGAGCGCCGGCGCTATGAGCAAACACAACAAGAGGCGCCTTGTTCCCTTTCTCGTTGTTATTTTCTATCTCTTTCTCATCCACAGGAGTAGAAAGAGGAGGCGGTGCCTTCGGAGCCATTGGATCAGATCAAGTGGATACTCGGATTGTCTGCTTGTGGGGTCAGGCCAACTGATCCCAAGCGAACCTGCACTGTTGCTCCTTGATGCTGATAGAGAGAGAGAGAGGTTGCTCCTTGATACTGATAGAGCGAGAGCAAGAGAGATGGCTGAGGCAAGAGAGTGAGAGAGAGATGACTGAGGCGATTAGTCTTTTTTTTCTTTGAGAAGAAGGTATCGGGGATTAGGTTTTCTTTTCCTTTGGGAAGAAGGGATCGCTGGAAGAGGTGCATGTAGCGGTACGTGTAACGGGTATAATTTTAACTAATTTTGGATTTCTTCATATATATAAAGAATGTATTTAATCAAAGGAAGGTAGATCATTTGTTTAGATGGCTCAGATTCAATCTGAAACAAACAGTAAATCAGGACCCTTGCAAGTTCTAGACATTAAGCTCCTTAATAAGGAGAAGAGATACGACATTCATTGACATTAAATAAAATATCATGCAAATAACGTAGACAACATAAACAAAAGACAACACAATTTAATAATATAACATATTCATTTACAAAAAACCACACTAGCAAAATTTACATAACACACAGTAACAAAATATGCATTTGAAATTAACAACATTGCATTTGTAGTAAATAGTTTACAAGTGGCGAGGAGGTTGGTAACATTGGGGATGTTCTGACAATAGAAGGCCTCGCGTAGGGCCCACACCTTGTCGGTTTGGGTTATTAAGAGGTGAAACAGAGCAATCACAGCACCCTCAAACTCTGCACCGCAGCCGCTGTTGATTGTTGTTGGGCTAAAGGCCTTCCATATAATGTTCTCGCTGCATTGTGACAAAGACATCAGAGATAACTAAGATTAATATTCTTTTAGGCCATGTTTGGTTGTGGAGTAAGAGGTGGAGTAAACCCCTTACTCCACGCTTAAGGAGCCAAACGAGGAGTAACATAGGCAGTTTAAGATGGAGTAAGATTTGAGCTAAACCGGAGTAACTTACACCACCTAGAGAGGTGGTTTAGCTTACTCCACCAAACATGATTAACTTACTCCGGTTTAGCTTGGAGTAAGCAATTTAATCCGGTTTAACTTTACTCCACAACCAAACATGACCTTAAGTGTTGATATTTAAAATAAGAAGAGAGGCAGCTATAGAAGAAATTATTTGTATTGATTTTCATTTTTTCCAGACCAATTAATCAGTGTATTTATAGACAGCTCAGTCTTTAACTAATCATTTAAGGCTAGAGATTGCTATTTTTGGAGGCCAAAAAATTTGTCAAATAAAATTCAATTGAATAATCAATTCTCTTGGCTTTGAATTTCTGTAATTTAACCGTTTAAAACTCTAACCCTAAACCCACGCGTCTCCTCCTCTCTCTTTCCGTGGTTCCTCTCTCTTGGTGCTGCCACTGTTGGTGTTTCGCTCTGTCCTCCTGTAGTTGGTGAACCTCTAAGCTCCTCTCGCTCGCTCGGTAGATTGTAGAAAGAACGATGACACATTCAGGTGAGGATAATGTAGAGAATGTAGCTGTGATGGATAATGTAGAAGGAGAGAATGTAGCTGTCATGGAAGAAGAGGTCTCGCAGGCTCGGCCTGAAAAAAGGAAAAGAGGTCCGACAATGTGCAAGAAGATCACTGAGCAGAAGGAAATATTGCCAATCGAATTCCACAAGAACGGCTGTGCGACGGGTGATAATCGGGCAAAGTACTCAAATTTTTGCGCCTCCACGGTGAAGAAACATGCATCTATCCTGGTCGAGCGCTGGGATCAGTTTGATCAAAAGAAGGACAAGGACCAATGGTGGAACATTGTGAAGGTAAAGTACCTAACAATTCTATTTTTTTTTTTTGGAGTAGATGAACTTACATGCAGTAGTTTTGTTGTCAATCAGGACCAGTGGAACATCGTGGATGACCCAAAAGACAAGATAAAGGGAGTGTCTTTGAAGATAATGAATGAAGCTTGGAAGCAATTCAAGAGCAGGTTGAAAACAGTTTACATGGATCAAGGGAAAGATCCGTTGCCAGTGTATCCTTGGCTGACACAAGAGGTGTGGGAGGAGTTCCAAGCTTTGAAGAAAACAGAAGAATTCAAGGTATGTAAATTTAGGTAACTCATTAGAGCATCTCCAACAGTGATTGCTTATGGATTGCTTATGCTGATGCGTCAATTGTTTCTGTAATTGCTGGGTTGTACGGCTATTGCTCATTTAGCAATTGTTGGAATTAATTTCATAATTGCTAATTTAGCAATTAATTTCAATTGCTGGATTGGAGATGCTCTTAGTTTTTGTTCTTTCTCAATATGTACTCATCTTCCTTAAGTAATGGATTTACTTTGATGTTCGAAGAAAAAAAGTGAGAAGGGCAGGAAGATCGCCAAAATGAACAAGTACCCGCACAAATTAGGGTCAGGTGGTTACGAGGGTAAGTCGAAAGAATGGGCAAAAATTATTTTGAAAAACCAACAGTCTGACTCACCCGTGGTTAAGATAAAAAATCCTAGGGGCCAAGATTGGCTCATGGGAAGATCTGAGGTAACCGTTGAGGGGCGGATAGTACTCCCAAAAGACGTGGAGCCCGTTGCTCATAAAATGGTAAGAGCCTTTTGTTATAACTGTGTCATTCAAACAAAATCATAACTCTGTGTACATTACTTAGTGTTTTGTTATAACCAATTTTTTAATTAACAGTTGGAGGTGGAGGAGGAGATCAATTCTGGTGCCCGGACTGTCGCAAGACAAGAAGATTCCTTGTCCTTGGCGCTCCCGAATCCAGAACACACCGGTCGAGTTAGGGGCAGAGGGGTCTACACGGGCTGGAAGGAGGAATTCGATGGAGCAAAACCCCGGAGAAGACCTCGTGCCAAGGTCAACAAAGACGAGATGGAATCAATGTTGGCGCAGGTGCGCCAGGAGGTACGCGAGGAGCTTTCAATGGAGTACAACCAGAAGCTGGCTGAGCTGGAATCAAGGATGGTGAACCAAATGCACCAAATTAGGCAGCCATCCGAGGACCGACCTCCCGCTTCTCCGAGAATTCGGCGAAGCAGTCAGGCATCCGGGACCGAAGTGATAGGCGGCTTGGACAATCTAAAGGTAACCACTACTTGTTCATAATCGAAAGGTATTGTTGATTCTCGCGGTTAATTCGCTAGACAATATTATTTCATTCTAAAGACAACTAATTGCTGATAATTATTGCAGGAGGCCACAGCATGCGACCTCGTCATGTATTTCGGTACTACTCCTCTGACCATTGCTAAGGGTATTGTATATCCTCCTGCAGCCGGTGATCAGTTGAGGCCCAACTATCTCCGCGTAGCGATTGAGAAGATCACGCAGGATTGGGCTGTGAGAATACCTCTTCCTGTCCCTGTTGATGAAATGGTGGTGCTGATGATGCCCGCTATTCGACAGTCCAATGGCCGAAAAATCAAATTATTTTGGACAATGTACGTAAAATCCAAATTAATGGGATATCTTATTCAAATCATTCTTTTCAAATACTTGAAAAAGACATATACAAAATTTGATACAGATACGAAGAGGTGAAACAATCAATGAGGATGAAGCGTTGTCACCGGTACGGGACATGGAATTATACTTGGTGTCTGTTGCGCCAGAAGTGCCTGATGCGCCAGTGGATGCGCCAGTATATGCGCCAGTGGATGCGCCAGTAGATGCGCCAGTGGATGCGCCACTAGACCGTACGGGGCTCACAGCAGAAGAGGTTAGCCGTTTGCCTGGTCAGTTGCAGACTCTCCACGCCCACTTGATCAAGGCACCCAAGGACATGACGGCTGTTACCTTCAGTGTCCCCCCCGGTATGTTTCTACACGATGGCAGGGAGGTCGTGCTGCCTTTCACAGAATTCAACGACTTTCTACAGGGCGCCTCGTCAAGCGATAAATGGCTCGATGTGGGAGTCATCACCGTTTTCCTCATGTTAGTGACCAATCAATTATTTATATCATGTGTATAGCACTCAAATATATACTCTAATGTAAAATGATGATTTTTCAGGTTCCTAGTCCAGAAATGCCGTGAGACCGCATCGAAAGGTAAGGTGAACTTGTGTGCACTTTTGGACCCCGACAGAATTAATGGAAACATGTTGGAATGGTATGAGGATGATTGTGTCGACTACTTGCGTAAAGCGATGCATCATGCTCGTGGGGATCAAAAGAAATTTCTTCTCCTGCCATACCACCAAAAGTAGGTTACTTGTAACCCTTAATTGTTTATATTTTCAGTTAAACAATTACACAATGAACCATAGCAAACAGTTGTGTCACCATTACATGCTGAAATATATATGTCACTAATTTTATGCTAAAGTACTACAATTCTTCTCCCCCCACAGCTCCCACTGGTGTTTGTTGGTGATTGTGCCACTTGAAAATACGATTTATGTCATGGATTCAAGGCGGCCCGACAAATCCATCACCACTCAGCAGTCCAAAAGAGTCATGACTGTTATAATTAAGTAAGTTATCTAAATATCACTTGGTTTGATTTTTTTTTTTATAATTGTGGAATTGCTAATTACAGTCACTCAATTTTGTAAGGGCTTTTCGGCAATATCTTAAAGAGGGTGGAGTGCAGAGCACGGGTAAGAGCAGAAATAAAATGAATGGGCTCTGGAAGGAGGTGAGCACACTATAATTTTATAATTTCATATTTTTGGGTTCAAAAATTTATTGTCATTCTGACATAGGCTGCTGAATGTAAATATCAGTGCCCGCAACAGATTGGCGGTTGGGAGTGCGGTTATTACACGATGATTTTTATGTTTCACTTTGTTGAGAGCATACAATTCAAATGGCCAGCATATCCGGCATGTAATTCATATGTTTTGCCTTGACTTGTCCATACAATTAATATTGATTTCCTCTAAACTTGTTTTATTAGTTGCATTGTTATAATTGCAATAATTTATTTCTATAAAGCAAAACAGAGATGTAGTTGCCATATTTTTGTAACTTGCATGTTTCGAATTTTTTGTAGTATTCACCAGATTCAAAGAGTTACTCCAAGGAGCAGTTAGATCAGTTTAGATGTATGTGGGCAGATTTTTTTATAAAACAATTTTGTAAACCAGAATATGGATTTGTATGATCTTTGTATAATTCAGTGTACATGAATTTTGTATTAATTTTTGATATAATTTGGAAATTTCGAAAATTTAGGGGTTTTGGTATTCTTATTTTGGAAATTCTCTGTTCTGGAATTGATCTGATTTTAAATGGCTGGCAAAACTGGAGGCTAGCCAAAAAAAAGCAAAATTTTTTTAAAAAAAAGTAGTTCAATTATACACGGACATTTTAAAATTTATCCGTGTAGAAAGGTTTTTCCAAATTAAAAAAATAAAGAAGAAAATTAATACATAAAATTATATATTAAAAAAATATTAAAAAATAAGAGAGCTACACGGATATTTAATTATAGATCCATGTAGAAAGATCATTCAATATTAAAAAAATATTAAAAAATAAGAGGGGTACACGGATATTTAATTATACATCCGTGTAGAAAGGTCATTCAATATTAAAAAATATTAAAAAATAAGAGAGGTACACGGATATTTAATTATACATCTGTGTAGAAAGGTGTTTCCACATTAAAAAAATAAAGAAGAAAATTAATACATAAAATAATATATTAAAAAAATATTTAAAAATAAGAGAGCTACACGTATATTTAATTATACATCCGTGTAGAAAGGTCATTCAATATTAAAAAATATTAAAATATAAGAGAGGTACACGGATATTTAATTATACATCCGTGTAGAAAGGTCATTCAATATTAAAAAATAAGAGAGGTACACGGATATTTAATTATAAATCCGTTTAGAAAGGTGTTTCCACATTAAAAAAATAAAAAAGAAAATTAATACATAAAATAATATATTAAAAAAATATTAAAAAATAAGAGAGCTACACGGATATTTAATTATACATCCGTGTAGAAAGGTCATTCAATAATAAAAAATATTAAAAAATAAGAGAGGTACACGGATATTTAATTAGACATCCGTGTAGCAAGGTGTTTCCACAATAAAAAAATAAAGAAGAAAATTAATACATAAAATTATATATTAAAAAATAAGAGAGCTACACGGATATTTATTTATACATCCGTGTAGAAAGATATTTCAATATTAAACAAAATTAAAAAATAAGAGAGCTACACGGATATTTAGATAAATAACCGTGTAGAAATCTAATTGTACACGGGTTTTTATGTAATAATCCGTGAAGCTCGGTTATGGAGAGCGCCAGTGTCAAGTATTTGTAAACGGTTGTGTATGTAATAATCCGTGTAGCTATTCAGTAATTGTACGCGGTAAATATCCGTGTGTATATATACAAGGATTTCTAAACCGTGACAGCCTACGCGGAGGGAAATCCGTGTAACTCGCTTGTTTATGTCCGTGTATAATCACTTATTCTGTAGTAGTGTGTCACGAACAACGCATCAAAATATATATTGTTTGGAGTGTAATAAAAGAGCAACTTATAATGATTACCCTCCTTTTAGTAAATTAAGATGGGTATCATACATTCACATGGAAATCAACTTTTGACCTGATCTAACTTGCAATCAAGTAACATATATACATGCCTCAACCTTTTTAGCATTTTGTCGCTACCTAAAGAGTCAAGAGCAAGCGCAACTCCAGCATTCCACGAGGATTTAGAATTGTAAATTACACAAGATATGAATCCTATCTTTTTACTCAACGTACGCAAAGTGAACCCTCAAAAATATATATATATGCTCCAACCAGTTGGATATCAAAATACAAAATTAAAGTCAACCTTATGCCTTGTTATATGTGTATTTTAAAGTCTAATTAATATTTACGTGTGTGTATATATTCTTCTATAGTTACTGTAGTAGTAAGCACAAACTAAAAGGTACATTTCCATAAATAATTCATCATTTATTAGGAACAAGACAATCTCATCAAACATACAAATTTGGGCCCACTAGAACTTTTAATTAACAGCCACCACCTTTCACCATGCAGGTTATCTTAATTAATTACAAGTGCTTTATTATTAAATGTACAACTTTATGGAGAATCAAACAAACATTTTATTACTATTTCAAGTTTCAAATGTAACACCACATTTGTGGAATGTTGTAACTTGCTAACAGAAATTAGTATAAAATTATATCTATACTTTTTGTCCTGGTTGCTTTTTGGTGACCTAGGGAACAAGAAAGTTATATACTTCTTGTCCTTATTGCTTGTATATATACATTATTTTCCTTTCAAATGAATTCTTTTGCTTTTTCCATGGAACAAGAAAGTAATATACATTATTTCTGAATATAGAGGAGGATAAGAGGCATGCATTTGTGAAAAGAGCAATATTCCAAACCTGTTTTGGTGGCTAGGGCTCCACATGTTTCCTTCAAAGAAAAAGAAGGGAAATAGAAAGAGACAGAGCGATCGAGATAAAATAACAGTGCTGACATATTTAACTTAGTGGCAAAAATGTGAAATATTTATTTATGTAAGGTAAATTCTGGTGGCGATCATTATTCTAGTTTAATGTTAGAAAGATAATTTACTATTTGTAATCCACTATTGTAACAAATTATTTATATAGGACAAATTAGATCATTGGAATCCTATTTAAAATATCAAATTACAAATTAAAAACATGAAATACTTATAAAATGATTCAAACGTCAATCCAACCATAGCATAACTCAAGTGAGCAGGAAATCCAAACCTCAAAACTAAACCTATACCATGCCAAAACCAAAATTATGTTCCCAACTAAAACCAAATCAAAATATGTGTTAAGATTACACTCGGTTCCAGTATAACTTGGGGATCAAGCCAAATTCTCTAGAAGATCTATATCTACTCAAAAGAAGGAAATAAGAAATTGAATGATATCAATCATATCTAGTGAAATAGGCAATAAATAGTATTTGATTATTTGTCATTAATTCTAAGGATTAGTTTCCATATTTAGCATGATATACAAAATATTTTTGAATTGATAAATAGACATGTTCCATGTAATTCAATCAAAAAAGAAAAGAAATAAAAAATAAGGGAGGGAAGGGAGATTCATGGGAGTCTTGTGTTCTTGAGTTGTTTTATTATTTTTTGACAGTTCTATTATTATTTTTGATATGGTATCAGAGCGTGGTTGCCTAGTGGTATAGCTAGAGAAATTGTTGCCCTTCTTGTCTTTAACTTCAATTTCTTGTGCTATATTGCTCTAAGGAGCGATCCATACTTGGTAGAACAATGTCAGAAGCCGAATCCAAAGAATCGACCACCATTGCTGCACTGATTGAGCAGATGACGAGAATGATGACTCAAATGATATCTATGCAAACTGCTGTCATAAACAATCCTCAACCGGCGACACAAATCATACCTCAACCTGTTGCCATGACCAAGGGTATAATTAATTCAAGTGCTATTGATGTAAAATTTGATAGCACAAAATTAAGGTGCACGAACTGTGGCAAAAACCGGCACACAAAGGAGCAATGTTTCGAAGTGGTAGGCTACCCGGATTGGTGGTAAGGTGACAAGAAGAAGAAGTATGAGGAGAAAGGAAAAGGTGTAGCAGCAACAACTGTGGCTGCAGGCAGTCTGGTGACCAGCAAGCAACAACCGACATTTGTAAAAGGAGCAGCAGCTGGATCTGAACCAGAGCCAAGGCAGCAGCCAGGACCAAACCAATCTGGTCAGCAGGTAGCAGTCAGAACTGAGTCACAAACAAAAAGAGAAGATCATTGTGAAGGTAAAAATGGTATTTTCAAAACTAGCAGGTAAGTGCAATATCTCAAATTTGAGCAAAAACAGGAAAAATGAAGGTTGAGTCATTGACTCAGGTGCAACTGACCACATGACACATGAAAAAACTGAATTAGAAATCATGTGCACTTCACATAAAACTAGAATCATTAATGCAAATGAGAAAGTTTATCCTGTAAAAGGTGCAGGAGAAATTGTATTATCAAATCAAATAAGGTTGAAAAATACACTTGTGGTTCCTTCCCTTGCAACAAAACTGATATCTGTTAGCCAACTTACAAATGATCAAAATTGTGTTGTGCTTATGTTCCCTGACCACTGTGTAATCCAAGATATTCTCACGAAAAGGATCATTGGCCATGGTACTAAACGGGATGGGTTGTATTACTTGGATGAAGTCAAAACTGGTAGCAATTATATAGTAAGGGGAGATCATATATCTACTAAGAATAAAATTTGGGTATGGCATAAAAGACTAGGTCACCCATCTTTTGGATACATGAAAAAGCTTTTACCCGATTTATTTTTGCATTTAGATTCTAAAGATTTTGTTTGTGAAACTTGTATCCAATCTAAGAGTCATAGAACAACTTATTATAGCAGTCAAAATAAATGTAAGAATCCTTTTGATTTGATACATACAGATGTATGGGGACCATCCTCTATAATTTTCAAATCTGGTTGTAGATGGTATGTTTCCTTTATTGATGATTGCTTCAGAATGACTTGGCTCTATTTAGTTAAAACAAAAGATGAGGTTTCTAAAGTTATTCAAGATTTCTATAAATTGGTAAAGACTCAATTTGGGAAAGAAATAAAAATCATAAGGAGCGATAATGAGACAGAATACTTGAACCAGAGGGTACAAAAATTTTTTAGAGAAAATGAGATTATTCATGAGACAAGATGTGTAGAAACAACTCAACAAAATGGCATTGCCGAACGAAAAAACAGACATCTACTTGAAATGACCCGATCACTACTACTTGAAAATAAAGTACCTTCTATGTTTTGGGATAATGCCCTTTCATTTGCTGTATACCTCTCAAATCGTACACCCACAAGTGCAAATGATTATAAAACTTCCATCCAAGTCCTATCATCTCATGTGACCATACCATCTGTCTTAAATTTGCCTCCAAAAATATTTGGGTGTGTTGCTTATATCCATATACAAAAACCATTTTGCACAAAGTTAGAACCTAAGACTGAAAAATGTGTTTTTCTGGGAATGGGAGCAAATCAGAAAGGTTATAAATGCTATAATCCAGGTAATAGAAAATTCTATACTACCATGGATGTTACTTTTTTAGAAAATGAGTCATTTTTTAACAAAATTCGAGATCCAATTCAGGAGGGCAACAGTCATGATAAACCAGACTTTGATCTAACTTTTTTATTCGATCCACTAGTAGCTGATTTAGGTTCAGGCCCAGCAGCTGATTCGGGTCCAGACCCAGCAAATGATTCGGGTCCAACAGCAGTGGATTCGGGTATAGGCCCAGCAGTGGATTCGGGTCCAGTAGCAGCTGATTCGGGTACAGATCTAGCAAATAACTCTGGTCCAGCAATAGTTGACTCAGGTTCGAAAAATAATGAAGGTTCTGAGCAACAAAATCCAGCAGAAACAAGTCAGTTGGGTCATTCACCAAATGGAATTAAGCCATGGATAGATCTTATTGAGGCAATACCACGAGAAGATAACAACGAGGTATGTTCTTCTGAAACCCAGCCTAGATATCTTGTACGTGTTAATCGTAGCAAACCACCAAAAAGATACATCCCGGAAGATGGGACGAGTAAAAAAATAACATATCCAATTGCAAACTACACCTCAACCGAAAAATTGCCATAACCATTAAAGAATTTTGCAGACCAACTATCTTCTATCGCCATACTCGAAAAAGTTGAGGATGCCCTTAAAAGTAAAGAATGGACTAGAGCAATGACTATAGAAATGGAAGCCCTAGAAAAAAATTGTACATGAAAAATAGTTGATTTACCACCAGGAAAAAGAACAATTGGTTGTAAATGGGTGTATACAATCAAGTACAATGTAGAGGGGAAAATTGAAAGATATAAAGCTAGGCTAGTGGCAAAAGGGTATACACAAACCTATGGGGTTGACTTCCAGGAAACCTTTTCTCCGGTTGCAAAATTAAATTCGATTCGAGTTTTATTGTCCCTTGCAGCTAACTTTGACTGGCCATTACATCAATTTGATGTCAAAAATGTATTTCTTCGTGGAGACTTGGAAGAAGAAATTTACATGGAGCTGCCTCCCGGTTACAACCATATTGGATCGGAAAACAATGTGTGTAAATTAGAAAAGGCATTGTATGGCTTGAAACAGTCACCAAGAGCATGGTTCGGGAGGTTCTGCAAGGCTATGAAAAACTATGGGTACAATCAAGGAGATTCTGATCACACCATGTTCTTTAAAAGGACTGAAGGTAAAATTGCAATTCTCATTATCTATGTAGATGATATGATTATAATAGGCGATGACAAAGTTGAAATTGAGAAGCTTCAAATGAAGCTCTCAAAAGAATTTGAAATGAAAAATTTGGGAGGTCTAAAATACTTTCTAGGGATTGAAGTATCACGATAAAAAAAAGGTATATTTCTCTCTCAAAGAAAATACGTTCTTGATCTCTTGGCCGAAACTGGAATATTAGATTGTAAACCGGTTAGTACCCCAATGGAACAAAATGTGAAGCTTGAGATTTGTCCTGATCAATGTCCTACGAACAAAGAAAAATACCAAGGTTAGTTGAAAAATTAATATATCTGTCACATACTAGACATGACATAGCTTATGCAGTGGGAGTAGTAAGTCAAATCATGCATAATTCAAGTGAAAGATTACATGGGAGCTGTCACACGTATCTTACGATATCTGAAGGGGACACCCGGGAAAGGAATCAAATTTAATAAGAATGGACATACAAAGATTGAAGGATATACAGATGCAGATTGGGCAGGAAATATCATGGATAGGAAATCAACATCGGGTTACTTTACTTTCGTTGGGGAAACTTGGTAACATAGAGAGGTAAGAAACAAAATGTGGTCGCCTTATCTAGTGCTGAAGTCGAATTTAGAGGCATGGTGAAAGAGATTTGCGAACTATTATGGCTACGAAAAATGATCAATGAATTAGAACTGGGAATGGAAAATGAGATGAAGTTGTATTGTGACAATAAGGCTGCAATTGACATTTTACATAATCCAGTGCAACATGACAGCACAAAAGATATAGAGGTAGACAGACACTTTATTAAAGAAAAACTTGATTCTCACATTATTTCTCTTCCCTTTGTTAGATCAATAGAACAGGTGGCCGATGTTTTAACCAAGGCGGTAGCGACTAAACCATTGAAGAAATGCTGGAGAAGATCGAAATGGTAGACATTTACGTACCCTCGTGAGGGGGAGTGTTAAGATTACACTCGGTTCCAGCATAACTTGGGGATTCAGTCGAATCCTCTAGAAGATCTATATCTACTTAAAAGAAAGAAAAAAGAAATTGAAGTACATCAATCATATCTAGTGAAATAGGCAATAAATAGTATTTGATTATTTGTCATTAATTCTAAGGATTAGTTTCCATATTTAGCATGATATACAAAATATTTTTGAATTGATAAATAGGCATGTAAGAGCTATGTAATTCAATCAAGAAAGAAAAGAAATAAAAAATAAGGGAGGGAAGGAAAATTCATAGGAGTCTTGTGTTCTTGAGTTGGTTTATTATTTTTTGATAGTTCTATTATTATTTTTGACAATATGAAATCCCCAAGGCTTTCCTAGTACTTTTTAATTAAGAAAATATTATTCCTGGCTGTTACAGAGCAACTGAAACAAAGATGCCATATGACAAATAATGTAAAAATATAATATCAACTGTTACAGAGCAACTGAAACAAACATGCCATATGACAAATAATGTAAAAATATAATATTAACTGTTACAGAGCAACTGAAACAAACATCCATATGACAAATAATATAAAAATATAATATCAACTGTTGAATGGGTTGTGAAGCTCAATAAATCTACCTGATCCTGGGGAATATGATCATCTTTTATTTGTTGAGCAAGGCATGGATCTAGCCAGGCATCTCCAAGAAAGTGAACAAAAAGAGGGAGGTGACAAGGAGAGAGAGAAAGCAGATACTTCACTTGGCAGCCGCTACCATGAACTTTTCTATAAAAAGATAGATCGTATACTTGGCAGCCAAGGTTTCAAAAGAGAGACAGTTGTTTGGCAGCCCCTGCCAAGATTTCAAACAAGAGAGAGAGATAGAATGAAAATTATCACTGAGAAATTGCAAAACCTATGGAACTCTGACGAGGTAAGGGTTCTCGTCCTCACCAGCCTCGGCACACAAATAGCTCTCATCATCTTGGCACCGTTGCGCAAACGCATCACCAGCAACATGTTCTCGCTCATGCTCTTGCTGTTGTACCTGACTGCTGACTATGTTGCCACATTAGGGCTCGGTAACATCATCAGTCAGACTCTTACAGGAAGTGGTGTCAGTAGTGAACTCACTATCTTGTGGGCACCATTCCTTCTGGTTCACCTTGGAGGTCCCGATACCATCACATCATACTCAATCGAGGATAATGAGCTTTGGCGGCGTCACCTTTTGGGGCTACTTTTTCAGGTTATATTCACAGTTTTTATATTTATCCAATCACCACCAACTGGTTGGCTGTGGATACCAACAATTTTCGTGTTTATCCCGGGACTGATCAAATTTTCTGAGAGGACCCATGCTTTCCGCTTAGCAAGCAAGGACTATCTCTATGATAAAATTAGCTCAGAACTCTGCCCTGAAAATAGAACTATGGCAGGTACACAAAATTATCTCGAGCAAAATCTTATTTCTTGTTAAGAGTACCTTATGATTTGATTTAATTGTTCTCCTCACAGTTAGCTGGGATAATACTCCCTTGAACGCCGACCAAGCAAATGAAACTACTAAAGGTACATATATCTCTACCTTCCACTCGCATCCAGTTAATGATATTAACTCAAGCAAAATGTTATTATTCTTGCTAATACCTAAAGAGTTGATTTAATTGCTCTCCCCTCAGGTTTTTGGGGCAGGATTCAGTCAGTACTCTTCCCACCAGAAGACACTATAGGTACATATATCCCTACTTTCCTCCAACTTCTGGTTAACTGTATTAAATCGAGCAAAATCTTATCTATTGTTAAGACTACCTTAAGATTTAATTTCAATATTCTGTTTATTTTAAAGGATTGATTTGACTAAAATCTTTATTGCCCAAGTAGTTATATTTACAATACAATCCAAGTCTTTCGACCCATTTTAGAGAATTGAATTGAATATAGTTTCTTGATTGCCGTTTATGGAAATTATCGGTAGCGGGCGTGAAAGAAAATGTTAGAAATTAATAAAATTAATTAGTAGTAAAATGCATTAGTTAATGGTGGGAACCCTTTAGAATTGTCATGAATATAATAATTACTGTTGAAATTCTCTAGATGCATATAGTGGTTCTCTAGGCTGTCTTGAAATATGAAAAACGTGTATAGAAAATAGAGAAGGTTGTGTTGAAATATAAAAAACGTGTATAGAAAATAGAGATGGTTTATGAGAGAATTAATTGTCATTTAGTAATAGTAGAGTGTGTAAAATGTTTCTATGAGTCTATATAATGTGTAAAAAGTCTTTTGAATGTAAGATATTAAGAGAACATTGATAATAGAAGAAACATTAATTCTACCATAGAGTGTTTTCTCTTCTACTACTAAAATGGATTAAGTTTGCATCTATAAATTGATCTTATCAGAGAAGAGAGTAGAGATAATGGTTAATTCGCAAGATTCAAATGTGGTAAAGCTACGTGTACTTTGTTGTATTGCCTCAAACGTATTTAAATATGATGAGTTTGGGAATTTAAGGACAATATATAGATTATTGTCGAAAAAATTGCTGAGTTGTTTGTGCGTATAGTTTCGAAATTTCCAAGGTTCTAAATTTTAAAATATACAAGTATTATTTGTGAAAATTACAAACAGTATGATATCTAATAAAAGTAAAATAAATTGGGAATAGAACTGGGAAATATTATAGAATTTAACAAGAACAAATTTAAATAATAAGGTATCAAGTAACATATTAGACAAAGTGGGTATGAAGAAGAATTATATTCATTAAGTTAACGAGATGGGTATCAGTAAGAAAAAAAACTTTTGTTAGCTTAACGGGTAAGGGTATGGGTAAGAGTTATCTGGTACCATTACCCAATAGAATAATTGATAAAATATTAATTTATATATGATAAACATGTATTTACACATATATTTTTTATTATTATTACTCAATTGATATATCGACATTTTTTATTATTTTTTATTTAGTAATTTATGATAAAATTCATTATTTCAACATCTTATATATATATATATAGTTTTTAAATTAGTAATTTCTGACAAAAAAATATTTATAAAATATTTTATATTGTTATATTTGATTTATAATTTTTAATATTTAAAATAACAGGATAACACTATCTGACCCATACCGTACCCATTGGCACCCCTAGGAATTAATATTTTTCTTACCATAAACATATAGTATTTGTTATTATTATTTCAGATATTTTGGTTTGTTTGGTTTACTATTTGTTGTTCAACCATAAAAACGGGATGTTTTCTTTTGTGACAAAAGTATTGAAAGACCAATTTTTTATTTAGTAGTCAAGGAAATTATCATATGGATTGAGAGACATGGGATATATTTTTTTTACTTACAGGCCTGTTTGTTCATGCCTGTACAGTAAATAAAAAAAATGGTAACATTAGTAATTGACAGAGAAATGACTAATAAAATATGAACTTTATGCAGATATTTTAGTCACATCCTTCAAAGACATCTCTCATGATGAAAGCGAGCTTATTTTGGAAGGCTTTCGCTGGTTCAATATCTTCAAGCGCTTGTTGGTAGATGTAACTTTTTCCGCAGATCTGTTAATGAAGAGTCAGGATCGCTTCTCAGATCTCAGCACCACTGTAGCCCTTGACTTGGTCGCTATTGAGCTCTCATTCCTATATGATTACCTGCATACGAAGGCAGTCCTCGTGCATAGCATTTTAGGCCGTCCATTGCGCTGTTTCTCTCTGGCCTCCATCATAGTAGCATTTGTTGTATTTCATCATCTTGACATGCAAAAGTATGTATCTGGAGATATTATCATAACCTACATCCTATTTGGTGTAGCCCTCAGCCTTGAGGTCATCTCTACCATATGTCATGTATTCAACCATTGGACAGTCTTGGCACTTAAAACGACGCAACACGATTGTGTTGCAGTTTGTATAATCAGATTGGTGAAAGCAATTTTGAAGAAGGAAATACGTGGGTGGGCCCACACCATTGGGCATTTCAATCTCGTAGATTTCAGCCTGAGAGACAGGGACACTAAATTAGCAAAGATTATGAGAATACTAAAAATAAAAAATAAATGGGACAACATGCGTGAGAGAAAATTGATCCCCTTGTTGCGGGCCGGGAAGTTGGTGGAAATTATGGTCACTGAGGCAAAAAGGAGAGCACCAAACGTGCATATATACAAGGTGTTAGTAGAGGCAAGAGCATATAGAGGAAACAAAACATTGGAACGTCACAACCAACTAGAGACACTGGAGTGGAGCATGAAAAGGGAATTTGATGAGTCCATTATCTTGTGGCATCTTGCCACAGACATTTGTTATTATCAAGATCAAACTTCCAAACAATCCAATGAAAATCGAGAACCTTCCCACCAACCCGATGGAGAAAATCAAGAACCTTCACACCAACACGATGGAGAAAATCAAGAACCTTCCCACCAACCATCTTGCCTCAAATCTTGTTTCTCTTCCAAACAATCCAATCAAAATCAAGAACCTTCCCACCCACCCAATGGAGAAAAACAAGAACCTTCCCACCCACCCAATGGAGAAAATCAAGAACCTTCCAACCCACCCATAAATGGAACATGTGGCCTCAAATCTTGTTCATTTGGAACTTCCAAACAACCCAATGAAAAAAAAGAGACCGAGCGTGATGTTAGTTGGAAGACATCAAATTACATGATCTATCTTTTAACCCAACAGCAGTCAATGATGCATCTCTCATATGGTAAGAAACAAATTGAGGCCATATGTGCTGTCGTCAAGAATAAATTCAAGGGTAAGGAAAAACTCAATCCCAGGAAAGCACGCGATGTGCTTAAGAAGAGTAAAGGGGCCGCAAAGAATGAAGAGGCCGCACAAGTGTCTGAGCAGAATAATGCATCGGTATTAAAGAAGATATGAGCAAATTTGAGATGCTGGGGTAGGCGTAAGCAGGAGGAGGATAAGCGTAAGCGTAAGGATGAGAATGAAATGGGCGAATTGGTATTAAGGGACAGTTGTCGACTCGCAGAACAGTTGCAGGGACTCAAACCAGAAATAAAATGGAAGTTAATTAGCCAGACCTGGATGGAGATGCTGGGATATGCCGCCATTCATTGCGATTCATACCAGCATGCCAAGTCCCTGAGCAGGGGTGGAGAATTACTCACTCATCTCTGGTTGCTCATGTCTCAACTGGGAGTTGTTGACGAGAACAAGTTGCCGCAATTCCAATCTGGTTATGTCTAATTCTTGTATAATAATGTGTTCCTTTTCTTTTTGTGAAGCAAATAATCAGTCCTTTTTCCGCTATGTAAATAACCAGAGAATTTACCTGTTGGATATTTTTTTCTTTGTACCGTTTCTTTTACATGTAACATAATTGTTATTTTCTATGAACTGGTTTAATTGGAGTGTTATGCGTGGTCATTTTAATTTACTTGTATTTTGTTTTTATTTATCAATGTGTTTCATGAGAAAAAAAATGGGGTAATTAAGTAGAATGCCTGTATCTGTATGAAGTGTAATTAATTACAGGGCATTCTGTGAATATAAGTAGAATGCCTGCGATTTTCTTTGGTAAATTCTTTACAATATCGGATCTGTTGTTACTGGTATACAATCATATGAAAATTACTACCAATTCAAGGTAGACTTAATGAAAACCATCTTTACTTCAAGGTAAATTCTTTACATGTAGTCTCACTGTCTCTCTCCTCGACTCCTTCCCTCTTTCTCTCCGCCACAACAGATTCTGATCAACCGTCGCCATTGAAGAAACCACCGCTCCAAGGTTGAAATGGGCGGATCAAACTCACAATCAAGTCTAACAGTGGTAAGGTTCATATTTTTTTTAGTTTTTTTAGTTGTATACTAGTGTTTGATTATCTGCACACAAGGTGTTTGATGAAATGACTTAATTGTAAAAGTTTTTAGTAAACTGATAATTTTTGCCTACTTAATCGATGTCTGTGCACGATAAATTGTGGTCGATTCCTTATGTTAGGTGAAACAAATTTATGGTTTGTTTCCTCTGTGTAATTGTGGAATAACTTGATGTCAGTAAATTTGTTGCATTGATGGATGCATTTAAAGTGTTCGACTTAATATCCGAACCAAAATACTAGAATTTCATAGTCCAATTATAGAACTTATTGATATGTTACCTTCATGTGAATCATTTATATGGCATGGTTAGTTCAACTTTCCACTATTTCAATGGCTTACACGTCACAGAAAGTACTGCTACTATAATATGAATGTCCATGGTTAATTCAACTCAGTCTTGTGCAAAGTCTCCGTATTTTTGTTGAAAATTTTGGAAGGATACATTGAAACAAAGAGAAGAAATTTGCTGTTGAAATTAACTTCTACTGCTTAATTAAATTCGATTACAACATGCTAAATTTATAGCACAACAAAAAGACTAAATCTGAAACATCTAAATTTAGTACCCCACTACCTATCCTCCTATTACAAACAAAACCTACATGACTAATTATAGAACCCACTAACTCCTATATGCTCCATGACTAATTATAGCACTCCAAATATAAAGAGCTACTTTTAGACCAACTCTCAACAGAATTCTAAATGTGGAAAGCTAATTTTGGATCAACTTTCAACAGTTTTGTTATTGAGATCAATCTGATATGAATACAAAGGATTTATTAAGGTCAATTTGCTACTAAAGTGTTTTGCAATTTCCGTGATTATATATGCATGTTCTTCATATTTTTCTAGTAGTTTCTAGAAATGTCCTTATGATTTGTAACATCCCAAATTTTGAATATTTGAAAATTTTATTTGATACGAAGAGAAACACTTAATTGAAGAAAATTTTATAAAATTGTAACATGTTTTGAGTCACTTTGAATTTATGTAAATAAAAATGAATCTTATTTAGTTGCATGTTATTTGACTTTGAGGCCACTTAAGTGAATGTATAGATTTTATGTTATTAGTGAAATATTTTAGAAGCCAAGTTTTATTATCAAAGATATAAGGGGTTTAGTTGCGAAATCAGTCTATTGCAACCAAATAATAGCTATTGTCACCAACTTTTTGGTTGCCCGAAGTGAATTTTGGTGTAGTGTATTTCCTTATTCGGTGGTCAAACCATTTCTATCTTTTCCATTATGAAGTAAAGTAATGAATAGATATAAGATTCAGTTTTCCTAATTCGGCGGGGGGGACTCTAACATTGGGATATCCGATATAATTTCTTGGAGAGTCCGAACCTCTCTTCGAATTAAAAAGAACAAGAGAGAGAGGAGGAAAAGGAGATAAAAAGAGGAATTAAGGGAAAAAGGAAGAAGATTAAGGTGTTGATGAGCTTGCGATAGAGAGTATAGCAACTACATCACTTTAGTAAATTATATCGTGTCAGGTGCGGATGTTTAATTTACTCAAAGGACCATTTGACTTTAAATTTATGTTTCTCAGTTACTTGTGTTCTTGCTGAATTACGGCTTTAACTATGAATTTATTTGCTGGAATTATTTATTAGATATTCAGCACATGGTATACATGCATGAACCAGACTTTGGTTGTAGCA
Organism: Carex rostrata; assembly: GCA_964058875.1. NCBI lineage: Eukaryota > Viridiplantae > Streptophyta > Magnoliopsida > Poales > Cyperaceae > Carex > Carex rostrata. Next base: position 1,093,890 of record CAXKVT010000049.1, on the reverse strand, counting down.
ATTTATCTTTCTCAATTACTTCTGTGCTTGTTGCTAGAATTATTTCTTCGAATTATTTGCTATAATTATTTGTTAAATATTGAGTATTGGTATACATGCATGAACCAGACCATGGGCTGTAGCTAATTACATGATAGGCACGCATGAACCAACCACAAGCATTATTAAGAGATTTAAGTTGCATGGTATTTATACAAGAATGACATGCATCATGAACTGAAACCGTATTTATGAATGATATTAACTTGTATATATAGGATAAAACATGATTTGCATCATGTGGTAGAATGATATTACATGCATAGACAATCTAAATCACGAGCTTTGCCAAAGTATTTATATTGCATAATTTACATGTGTTGTATATATGATTATTGATTTATGAAATTGTGTATTTCAGCTATGTTGAAACTTGTAAGCCTGGCAAGTACATAACTTTGAATTGAAAATTGGATGGTCATGTAGGCGCCATATATTCGGGGTATGCGTGGAACTTCAGTCGTGTGGGCTGAAGTTCTGTAGGCGCCAAATATTCGGGATAAGTGCAGAATTTCAGTCGTGTGGGCTGAAATTCTGTAGGCGCCAAAAATTCGGGGTAAGTGCAGAATTTCAGCCCACACGGCTGAAATTCGGTAGGCGCCATATATTCGGGGTAAGCGCAGAACTCAGTCGTGTGGGCTAAAATTCTGTAGGTGCCATATTCGGATAGCGCATGACCAAAATCGTGATTGAATAGTAAATAAAATTGTGGATTATTACTCTTGAAATTGTTGTGCATTCATTAATTACATGATGAACATATTGTTATAATTGAAATCATTATGCATTCATAAATCACTTGAGGAGTGCATTATTATTATTATTTTTTTTATATTCATTATGAATTCAACAATTCTGTGAGTAATGCACTGGTGAAACCATTACAAATGATTAAATAAATTTGTAGTGTTGTATAATTGTTTTGTCACTGTTTTTGTAGTCCTTGTTTACTTGTTTTGAATTTAGTTTCACTGATTGGATCTGAAAATTTCTCAACTGAGACTAAATACCAAATACCGCATTGGGAGATTTATAATCTCTCATGTTTGCACTTTGTGGTTCCAGGTGATAGGAGCGAGATGAGGCAATATTTGGACTAGGCGACTTGAGTGGTGGCTGCCATATTATATAGATTTTGGTATGGTCTTTATATGCATATATATGTTAGTAATGCAGTCTTTTTTGTTGCAACTGATTGTAATATGGTACTTCTCGTATGAGGATTAATTTCCTTTTTGTTCATGATGTACGAGAAGTGCTTTTCTTGTAAATATTGAAAGACTGTAACATATATATATATATATATGTGTGTGTGTTGTTTGTGTTAAAAGACTATCTCATATCATGGCAGTGTTAAGCATTGGCAGTGCCATAACTTAAATTATTTTTGTGCTTTGTAACATCTGATCAAGTCTGGCTACTTGACAAAGGTGTTGCGGTTAGTTACCCAATATTAGGGTTATGACAAATTACATGAATATTTTGATTCCGTAGCAAAAAGAAAAAAAAAATGTGGTCCCTTTAGAGTATTTCGATTCAGTAGAATGAACCGAAAAAAAGTTTTCGGTCAATTTAAAGGGACCATTTTTTTTTTTTTTTTGCCTCACTATATATGCACGGATTCTAAAGGGACCGAAGAAAAATTCTGGTTCCTTTAAAAGTGACCAAGAAATATACTTTTTTTAATATTATTTCTATAAATAAAATTACTTTTTTTCAGATATAATTAAAAATATTGCTCAGAAGCTCTACAGTGTCTCTACCCTCTTTTTGCAAACTGTTCTGACACAAGACAGACAAAACAGCAAATAAAAAATTGTCATTCTTTCTAACAAGGTGGGCCAATGAAGGAACTCGTGCATAAATTAAATCAGAAGCATCCAATAAAATTAAATTAAGTGCAGAGTCTTGGATTTGTTGGCCCAATAAAACAAAGAATAATCATTTCTACATGCGCTACAGTACCTGCACAGTATCCGCGCTACAGTAACTACATTTAGAGGAATAATGTATTATGGTCCCCACTAATTATATTGTGTCCACTAATTATTATTCTAAAAAGATATTATATAGTCTCAACTAATTATTATTCTAAAATCCCACCAGCCCCATTTCAAAGCCTCGGTACTAATTTCGCATTAACATTTCTCTAACAAAAATAGTTGACCTCATAAAAATAAATACTTCAGTGCATAAATATAAATACTTTCAGTATAGATATAAATATTTCAGTGCAAAAATAGTTGACCTCATAAAAATAAATACTTTCAGTGTCATATGTAAAAAGAGGAAGGATCCAATTACAACATTATGGCAGTTTAGGTCCCCACAAGCAGTTATGTAAAAATTATAACATTGTTTACTGTATAGATATAAATACTTGTGTTCTTTGAACTATATACTTCAAGATTTGACTATTAATATTAAAAAAAATAAAAAAAAGTTATAGATCTGGAACGGTTACGGTCCCCACAAGCAATTATGGCAGTTTAGGTGCGGGTACGATTATCTAAAAATAATTAATTTATCATTTACATTGTTTGCTATATAGATATAAATACTTGTGTTCTTTTAACTATATACTTCAAGATTTGACTATTAATATTTTAAAATAAAGTTACAGATCTGGAACAGTTGCGGTCCCCACAAGCAATTATGGCAGTTTAGATGCGGGTACGGCATCAGAAATTTCAAAAAAAGTGCGGGTACGATTATTTAAAAATAATTAATTTATCATTTACATTATTTACTATATAGATATAAATATTTGTGTTCTTCGGACTACATACTTCAAGATTTGATTATTAATATTAAAAAAAAGTTACAGATTTGAAGTGCAGTTATGGCAGTTTGATTCCCACAAACAGTTATGGCAGTTTAGATGCGGGTACTGTGCGGGTACTGTAGCGCAGGTACTCATATCAGCTTCCTAAAACAAAACAAGATTCCTTTTTTAAATTTTTGTAGAGAAATAAAATATATGTTTCCTAGAAAAGGAAAAGAAAAACAAGGTAATTCAAATGTTTATCCAAAAATAATCTAGAAAAGGGAAAATAATTGATATGGATAAACATAGCAAATTTTCTTTAAAGTGGATGGGAATGCAATAATATTTCTTTCAAAGCGTAAAATATAAATATGAGGCAAAACATGCATAATATTTCTTTCAAAGAGTCAAATTATAAATACACTTTGAAGGATGTTTTGGTAAATTAACCTCAGGCTTTAGCGGAGAACATGAAATTGAATGCTCGGTCCGATTCTGTTGTAAATTCTGTAGAAAAGCCGAGCTAGAGTACAAATGTTCCATGTGGGCTAATAAACTGTTAATTAAATTAATAGAAAGGCCATTAATACAAAAAGGGGAATATCAATTAAACAAATGTGGGATGGTTATTGACTTATTTCGACCCAAACTAATAACTAGTGAAGGAAAAGAAGCATTGTTTTGTCAATTTAATGGGCCACGTTTTTAACAAACAGCACGATTCAATCAGCCCACTAAAAAGTGAATTAAATAATAATCTTTCACTGTTAACTGAATTGCTTTACCTTGTAGCTTTAATTTTTATTTTTTTAATTGGAAAATGCCACCAAAATAAGCCTCTGATAGATTTGACCGTATAGATGTCAGGCGTTACAATGACACCCTTTTATTCGTTTACCCGACTGGAATGGTATTCGATAAAATGGAAATGAGTAAAATTATTATTTTGATAGCTGATTGGGTGTACATGTAAAGTTTCTTTTTTCATTAACTTAACGTTACAGATAAAGATTATTTTGTGCATGTTACTTACAGGACAATTATTAAAAATAAAATTAATTACACATATAATATATATATTACTCAATTCATAACGTATTCAATAAGACTGGTCAGTTTTTTCATTAGTTTATTGAATATGGGTAAGGGCAAAGTTTTTTTTGTTTGCTTAATTGCTACGGTTATGAAATTAAATGCTTCCGACATTATGAAAACAAGGAGGCCAGTGCTAGTGTCTCTGTATTACTACCCTTTTTTGAATTCTTTCCTACCGTCTTCTTTTTCCACACTATTACACATGCAAAAAAATATAAGAAGCTGTATTCTCCCAATCAAGGGTGCAAAAATGTTTTCTTCTGGTGTTACGGTGCCATAAAAACTCACTATAGCTACGTAATCTGATATTAGCACCTTTCATATGTCGCTTAACAGTCCATTATCTGCTAAATATTTAGCATAGTAATTATATTTCCATGTTTTTGTCCCTCAAATATCTGAGTCTGCATCTTCTGTTAACTCAAAAGAGCATATTTTTAGATTATTGCATCTTGGCTGTTGGATCAGGATCGGAGACAATCCAGCCCAAACCTATAATGCACAGGGCCCTTTAATATTAGTGCTGATCTCAATCGGATGGTCCAGATCTATTAACCAATGTTCAGTTAATGTAGAGGATATGAATTCCAAATATCTCTAACTGTATGTTTTTAATTTTTCCATCAAAATAACTCTAAATGTAGAGTAATTATAATTTCCCCCGCCTCTCAATATAACGTCCCCTGTTTTCTAGTCAGTGCACCACCAACTAACAATCAGTTAACCTTCTAATTTAAGTTTCAACCATCAAATGACGACTTGCTAAATCAACAATCTCCCATTAGCGACTTTCTAATGTAACACCACAATTGTAGAATGTAGTAACTTTCTAATAGAACATAGTACCGAATGATATTTATTCTTCTTGTCCTTGTTGCTTTATGGTAACCTAGGGAACGACAAAGTAATATACTTCTTGGTCTGGTTGCTTGTATATACCATCTTTTGCTTTCAAATGAATTATTTTCCTTGCTGTGTGGGCCAAGAAAGTAATAATATACATTCTTCCTTGAGCAATGAGCAATATTCAAAACTGTTTCGGATACTAGGGCTCCACAGGTTTCCTTCAAAGCGAGAGAGAGGGGAAAGAGAAAGATAAAGAGTGATTCGAAAAGAATAGGAGTTAGGGTGGAATTGAGTTCGTCACAGTACTGACACAGTTAACTTTTTTAGTGGCCAGAATCTTTGTGAGTCGTTAAAAGCCCACCAAAATAATGTCAAATATTAATTCATTTATATAATGCAAATTCTATTGGTGATCATTCTAGCTATTTTAATATTCAAAAGACAATTTTCTGTTGTAATTAATTAATTATTTATATTAGACATACCATTACTTACTTATTGGCTTGTTGTATGGCAATCAAATGGTAAATTGCAATTTAGATCAGCGGTATCCATCCTAATATATAATATAACATGTTCAAGCTCAATATATAAATGTTCTACCTAATGGAGGGGGAGCAACGGTCATGTTTTATTTGTTGTACAAGGCTTGGATCTAGCCAGGTATCTCCAAATAAAAGACCAAAAAGAGGGAGGAGACAAGGGGAGATAGAGAAAGCATAAACTTCACTTGGTAGCCACTACCAAAATTTTTTCAAAAAAAGAGAGCATATACTTGGCAGTTTCTGCCAAAGTTTGAAAAGAGAGAGAAACTACTTAAATTACGTACTTAGTGAACAACAAAATGTCAACTAAATCATATTGTTTTTGTAGTTATAATACATTTATTATATCGATGATACTTTTATACATAACACTAAATTTGTAGAGCATATACTAAAACCAAATGGAGAGATTTTGCCAAAAAAAAAAACGAATGAAGATATATAGTTCTTACCGCTTTATTTGCGCCTGAAAATATCAATTTTCCGAATACACGGCTAGGAGCAAATGGAATTAGCGTTAATTTGTTATTATCATATATCTCTCCAGCTTTAATTTGGTGGGTGAATAAAGAGATTGATTCCCAATTTGGGCAAATAGTACATCCCATTTCAGAATGGCCTACCTCGTATTATTCCATTTTAATTGCTTTGGGGAATTCTCTACATGAAATCCCACATTTTTGATTCCCACATGGAGCCTCCCTAAAACTCTTTACTGCTGCTTCTCTACCTAACAAATAGATAGTAATGCAAATTAGAATGATAATTAAATATATATTATTGTTTTATGAAAGTCTTTCTTTGAAGTATGTAGTTTTATTATAGTTATAATTTATATTAATAATCTGAGAATATTTATCCATATTAAAAATCTGTAATTCTATGTTTGCATGACAAGTTGCAACAATAAATAGATCAAAATAAACTACGTCAGTATTTATCGTTGTATTGGAATAATTAATTGTAACCATATCAATAATTGCAACCAATTTATATCTATCGCAACTAAAAAATTTATTGCCCAAAATAAAAATGGTGCAGTGTGTTACTTCATCATCCCACTTACACAAAATAAAAAAATGATTAATTCCTTAAACTCATGATTAATGACAATAAGAACTACTTACATTTTGAATCTTTTGTCAAATTTCTCTACATGAAATGTAATCTTTTGGGAGTTATAGGTCATATTGGTCAAAAAAAGTACAAAAAACAAAGATTGTAAGGGCTCAATATCCAAAATTACAAAAAAATGTTTAAAACCGAAAGACGTATTTCGGCACACCTAAAAAACAGGATTAAACCACTCCATTATTTATTGGAGAGATACCATAGCTACCAGGTTTGGACTCTTCTGGATTAAAGTTTGGGCGAAGAATATGGAATTTAATGGTTGGTCTGAATCTGTTGAAAATTATGTAAAGGGTAGGGTTTTTGTTCAAAGTCGGTACTAAACCGTCTGATATGTGTCAAAATTTGCACAGACCGTACAAAAAAAGGTATTGTCTAGAATTATGGTATCATATAAACTTATTATATTAAAATCATTTCACACGAATCTCAACAAAGATCAAACGGTTTAGGTATGGCTTCAGATAAGTGTAGTCCAAAGCTCAATCCCTTATGTGTTAAAAGGCCATTGAAGAGTAAAAATATTAAATGTCGGCAAATAAACGATTAATTAAATTAATAGAAACGCCATTAATACAAAAATGGGAATTCATATAATTGTTATTTTATTAACTTTTCTAAAAAATGGCTTGAAGAACTTAACATGACTTAGTTTATTACATAATGGTTAGGAGAGACTAATCCAACTCTACTGTCATTGTCACCAAATTATATAATAATTACGTAACATGTGAATCTATCTGTCCGATTCAAATTAATCACATCAAATTCATTCAGCTCTTTAAAAAAAAAAAAATTTAAATTTGAGCTAAATTCAAATTAGATGGCAATTTATGGCTTCATTTTGCAAGTATGGTATCACTTAGAAAAAAATATAAATTTGCTAGAGATGTGAAAGGATGTTTTATCTGAAAGCATGCATCCTGCTAGTTTTTTTTTAAAATTGAGTCCGCAATTAATTTAATGTGCTCTATATTTGACAAAGGTTTTTTAGAACTGGCATGAGAAAGTCAATGACTATTTTGACAAGACGAGACATGCGATATTTTTGTGTGAGGCAGCTTAATCCCATAAAAGGGTGAAAATTATTCCCAGATTTAACAACTTTGCTTAATCCTTAGCCAAAAAAATTCAATTATTAACTATTACAGTAATTTGCACTAACTTTCTTAAGATTATAATGATTTAGCATGTGTATTAGTGTCGTGTTTTGATTTTTAGTAGATTTCATTTCTTACGGATATATTGCGAACAGTTTTGGTTGTTATTTATTTTTGCAGTTCTTAAGCAACAATGGGCACGATACCGGGTTGGTGAAAGCATTTTCATACCCGTACCTATTAAGTTAATGAAAAAGAAAAACACTATCCTTGTTATTTGCCGAACGCAAACTCCTTAGCGCTCCTTACGCTCTTAATCCTTTACCTCTTAATCCATGTTGCCGAACGGGGCCTAAATGTCTTACTTTTGTCCAAGTAGAAGAAAACGGAAAAGGAGAGTAAATTTCCTTGTTTAGTCATAAATAGAAAAGAAAACATCTGATTCTGGTGTCAGTCTGATATATGTTGATTTCTATCTAACTCTGCTGTTATCTCAGAGAGAGAGAGAGAGAGACATGAGAGTCAGAGCAACTTTAATTTTTTTTTCTTTAATTAGGCTTCAGAGAGAGAGAGAGAGAGAGAGAGAGAGAGAGAGGAGTCAGAGAGCTGCTTTGATTTTTTTTCTTTAACTGGGCTTCGTAGAGTAATATGAGAGAGTGGATTCAGAGCGGACTGCATGGCCTGTTACAATTTTCTTTTTAACAACACTTCAGCAGCGAAATTGGTTTGGGCTTTTCAGAGTGGGGCAAAACAAAATTCAGAGGGGGGCAAAGTTGTCCAGGCCCATTATTCTCCACAGTATTTCAAAACCCAGGAAGGGGCAGCTGCTCTCCTCTGGGCCTTATTGGGTCCGCCCCTGGCTCCAACCAGTTGGATATGAAAAATACAAAATTAAAGTCAACCTTACACCTTATATGTATAATCATACAATAAAATTTTCTTTTTAACAATTTATTTTCATAGGTTTGCAAGAAATATAATAGCGAATTTATAAAAGAAATAATGATACTGTTTGATTGTTTGCTTTGTTTGTGTTATGATTTTGCAATATTTAGTCTATCCTAGATATATTTTTGCTGCTTGTGGTTTGCGATAAATTGTGAAAAAAAGAAAAATGTGTGGAAAGTTGCGAAAAATGAAAAGAAGAATTATCGCTAATATAGAAAAGAGTTTGAAAGATTGTGAAAAAAGAAAATAATGAGAAAAATTGCAAAAATAGAAAAAGAGTGGGAAAGCTTTTCTCTACTATCAGAGCCAGGTTTCAATCCTGGGACCTGTGGGTTATGGGCCCACCATGCTTCCGCTGCGCCACTCTGATTTTGAATTAAATTAGCTCTAAGATTTATATATACTAAAATTAGTTTAAAGAAGAATTATATGTACAATTATAAAAAAAATATATATATCTCTAATCATCTATTGTAAATTAATTTGTAATATAAATTTGTTGGGATATAATAACAACCATAAGTGAAATTTAATTTTTAATTCAAATACAAATATTGTTAATTAAGTAAGCATTTTTTTATTATTTCATTAAACTTTTCAGCGACTTCCCTGCAAATTATGACAAGGGTGATAAGCACCGTGTGATGCTAATCAATTCATACTGTAAATTAATTGTTCTTTAATGAAGGAATAAAGTTTTTCTTTCTTTCTATTACAAATTTGTCCCCAATACTTAAAAATGGAAGCCTCCATTATCATCTTAAATATTATATATCATACTAGCAGGATGGAAATCAATTGGTTTGTTTAGAAATGTAAAATTGAAAATAACATAGTTTAATATAAGTAAATAACAATTTTAGTTTCATGAGTTAATGAATTTTCTATACGATATTATAAACTTTTAATTTCTGTTATAAATAAATCAATCTCTGTAATTAAATAATTACTAGTATTAATAATAAAATTTATCTATAATAGAAGAAATATGTATAATCATACAACAAATTTATTACTAACGAAATTAAATTGTTATATACTGCACATCAAAGAAAGAATAATATAATGGATGCTTCCATTTGTAGAAAAAATTGAGATTTCAAATAACATGTTGTATGCTGGATTTAGATTTCATAAAAAAAAATTAAATTCCTTAGTTATGCACGACGTGCTGTAATAATGAAAAGACTTATTACTATCATCAGGAAATAAAATTTACATAGATATTTGATACTGTACATAGGGGTGTCAATGACACTTTTTTAGTCATTTACCCGACCCATTTCGTATTCGATAAGGTGGGTATGGGTAAGATTTTTTTTTCGTTAGCTTATTGGGTATGGATATGGTTAAGAATTTTTTTTCGTTAACCAAATGGATAAGGGTATGGATAATCACTATTTTGTACCCATTACCCTGTAGCAGTGTTTTAAAATGCGGCTGCATGGGCTGCATATGCGTATGCGGTCGGCAGCCGTGCTCAGAATGTCCATGCAATTTTTCATGTGGTTTTGACCATGCAGCCGCATATGCGGTCCGAATATGCGGTCATGCGGATTAACAATGAGGCCATGCGGTCTGAATATGCGGCCATACAGTCCTTCCATGCAGTTTTGATAATTTGATTGTATTTTAATTAAAATTTATGTGGAAAAAGTAAAAAAAAAAACTATTGCTGGTTATGTCATTATGTGGAAATAAATTCAAATATATGAATATGAATATATATATATATATATATATATATATATATATATATATATATAGTAAGGCTTGGGTGCTATGGATAGCATAGCGGCCTACGGTGCTACGGCTTAATATTTGAGTTTTTAAAATCCTAACGGTCGATCCGAACCGTTCATCTTGTTCTCCATATTAATAAGTGTTTGGAGACCAAATTTTACATTTTTTGGAAATTTTTTACTATTTTTTTAGATAGGTAGAAAATCAAATATCTGAATGGTGCAGAATTTTTTAGATCGAGTGATTTTCTACCTGGCTAAAAAAATAGTAAAAAATTTCCAAAAAATATAAAATTTGGTCTCCTAACACATATTAATATGGAGAAGGCCGCTATGCTATCCATAGCACCCAAGCCTTACTCTATATATATATATATATATATATATATAATATATAAAGAAGGGTTCAAATGCACCCTATTCTTTTTCTCCATTTTCAAAGTCCCAATAATCAATCTAAACCTTTAGATGCGATATATATATTAAGATGTGCTTGGAGACCAAATTTTACATTTGTTGGAATTCATTTACTATTTATTAAGCCACTTTGAAAAATCGCTGATCCAATGGTCTAGAAAATGTAAAATCAGCGATTTTCAAAGTGGCTTAATAAATAGTAAAAAAATTCCAAAAAATATAAAATTTGGTCTCCAAGCACATCTTAATATATATATCGCATCTAACGGTTCGGATTGACTATTCGAACTTTGAAAATAGACAAAAGGAATTTGAAAGATAGAGTGCATTTGGGTGCATTTGAACCCTCCTCATATATATATATAGAGAGAGAGAGAGAGAGATGGGCTATGGTTCATTGCAATGCATGGAGGGGTTTGTGCATTGGACCATAAATCTAAAATTCAAAATCCAAGTGGCCGATCCAAACTGTTTATCTTGTTCTCTATAGTAATATGTGCTTGGAGACCAAATTTTACATTTTTCTGAATTTTTTTACTATTTATTAAGTATTTTACAAAATTATTGTTCCAACGGTGGCTGCTGATTTTACTGTTTTGTTAAGCCACCGTTGGATCAACAATTTTGTAAAATACTTAATAAATAGTAAAAAAATTCAGAAAAATGTAAAATTTGGTCTCCAAGCACATATTAATATGGAGAACAAGATGAACGGTTTGGATCGGTCATTTGAATTTTGAATTTTAGATTTATGATTCAATGCATAAACCCCTCCATGCATTGTAATGCACCATAGTCCATCTCTCTCTCTCTCTCTCTCTCTCTATATATATATATATATATATACGTGAATTTTTATTTTAAAATCCGCATATCCATCCGCATACTGCATATGCAGTGTGCAGTGGCCTTCCGCATGCATGAACAAAACCGCATTTTAAAACACTGCCCTCTAGAGTAATTATAAAATCTAGTTGAAATTGATTGCATATTTTTTTTTTATTAAAAATGGAATTACATATACGTGAAATTAATGAGTTTTTTATGTTTAATTTGTAAATTATAATAAAACTAATTATTATATTAGTAATATCCGTTATTATCCACTACCGTTTTGTTACTCTATAATATTAACGGGTAAGGGTAGGGTAGGGTAAAGTCAATTTTTAATGGATAATGGTAGAGTGTGAATAAAATCAATTTTAATGGGTATGGATAAATAGCAAAAAAATAATAATAATAACATATATGTAAGCAACTTGTATGATAATTAAACCAAACATTACGCTGATATGATGGTCGGTCAGGCTGATATGATAAATAATAATAAAATAAAGAAGAGATTGAATTTGACAGGGATTGTGTTGTGAATCAATAAGGGTTGCTTTGCAAATATCATTTTTTTTTCTGAAGTGATTTCATTTGACAATGTTAAGAATAAAAGCAACCCATTTTTTTATCCACAACATTAAAAAAAAAAACCTATAATTTAAGAATCGCCCAAATCTTATTTTGTGATTCATACCACACATGTTGAATTATTTAGCATTTGTTCACACATGTTGAATTATTTAGCATTTGTGAACAAATGAAAACAAAAAGGAAGCAAAATTAAAATTTAAACGTACACATTCAATTTGAATGGCTAAATATAGGTATTTAAAAATCATCTATAGATTTGTCAAACTTTTAGAAATCCAAAATTCACATGTGATCGAGCCAGGAAAAATATTAATTTCTAATAATAAATAAATTATCCTCCCTCTTTGTTTTATTTAATTATTCATCGCTTATTTTACTTTGTTGCCTAACAAATTTCTACATACAAACGAAAAATGATAAAAAATTTTTCTCAAATATATTTTTATTTATCTTGGTCAAGCATGTGTTTCTAGAATGTATTTATGTCATCTTTTACCAAATACATCTACCAACTATTGATACCCACAAAAGAAAAAGAGAAAAAAGTCCCTTTCTCCATTTAGGTATGTGAATAGAGATCTACAAAACTATTTTCAAATTAATTAAGATCGTTGACAAAAGAAACATAGTAGCATTAGCAAGATAACATTTACAAACCAATTATTAGACTGATAACCACTTTTCTCATTAAAAGTATAGGTTCGATGGATATCATACGTACTTTTGAATTCGCTGGATGTAAGAATCATTCAATGCACTTTAAAATTCATGCACGCTTTGTTCCGAATTCGTCACACAGATTTTAAAACACATCAGACATCTCTTGTACCCTTCAGATTCAAACAGCATTCTCGATATCTATCGGACTTCCCACACTGCGCTCAATTTTCATAGGTTTTTTTTTTCTTAAATGTAATCATTATATTTTTTGGCGTATTTTAAAATGCACACTTATATATATATTGTAATGATAAAATTTTATCTATTTCACTTAAGACATAATTAATAAATAACTTTCAAATTAATTTTTCTAGTCATGTAAAATATACATATTTGCATTATACATCTAAAAACTTGTTTAATTAATTAAAGTGTAACGGTCCGGAGCTGAATTAATTAATTTCTTATAATAAATCAAATTGCCCAAAGTCAAGATGTAACGGTGCCAATTTGGATCGATGTCACACATCAGGACGTGATTAGTTTTATTTAAGAAAAATTAAAACATATTATAAATCGGATTCCCCATACAAAATTTTATTTAGTGCACCAAGAACATGTTAGTTTATTCTTGTTGGAATTTAAGCATAAGTGTTGTCATTTTACTAAATCAATTTACACTTCATTAGGTCTAAAATTACACTTTGTTCAATGCACAATTTTTTAATATATTTGGTTAAATGTAAAATTAAATCTCTAAAAAAATAACAAATAAAATTTAGAATATAAATAGGACATATCTTCTTTTTCATCCATACTGATTTTTTTTTTTTTGACAGAAAGAACATGAAAAAAGGAAACAAGAAATGTTATTCCGAATATTTAAGACAAAATAAGTTGAAAATATAATTTTAATATTCTTCTTTTCTATATTCTCAATATTATTGTTAGAAATTTTTTATCAAACTTAATTTATATTGAATAAAAAAAAGTTTGGTTTTACGGGCCTAGAGGTAATACATATAAATGTGAGCTTGAAAATTAATTAATTTGATTGTTTTTTGGAACTTAATTTCCAAATATAAATAAAAATTATATACGGTTCCTTCTATGAGATCGAAAAAATTAATTGTTTTTTCTGAAAATAAAAAGTTAGGTTTTACAAGCCTTATGTTAATTAATATAAAATATGAGCAAGAAAATTTAATACAATAAAAATAAAATAATGAGAACCACATCTTCACATCACTTGATCACTAAGATCTATACATTCAACCGACATACAATTATAAAATTATTATTTTCTCACATTGATTCCATCTATCTTTGTATAGATGCATCAATTAAAGATAACAAAGTCAAAATGCATTATATAAATTAAGCCTTAATTAATAATTATTAAAGAAAAATCGTTGACTGTCATTATCTTGAAGTTTTAAATGAAGAAACAATTAATTACAAACCCAGAGAGTACGTACGCTTCAAGTTTATTTTCATGTGATAGGTTTTTTTTACCTTTAAGTTAAAGAAAGAGAACAAATTAGGTTCCATAATTTTTGTTTCTGTTATTAATTATTGAATACCTGCCTTGTTATCTTTAATTATTTCATCTTTTTAGTAGGATGAGACAAAATTTATTTATTTTTTTACATTTTTTTCTGACAAAAACATACAAATAGAAGTATATTTTGTACAAATAGAAGTAAATTTTAGAGTGAGACATAAGTTTATATAATTTTGAATTTTAAGTATATTTTTATAATTTTTTTGCATAGAAATAGAAGTATAGTTTTAAAATATTTTGTCCCTTCTGAATAATAAATACTAGGAGTTCTACCTTTGTTATAATAATTAATTAATTAGTATAAAAATTAGAAAAATTACTGCCATTTGAAGTAATTATAAAGGCATGATCACTTAAATAGGGGAAAAATATATAAACGAATCTTTCAATTAATTATTGATTTTATTGCATCTTAATTAACCTATTAATTTGTAATAAAACTATCAGATTCCACCAATTACAAGTGTATCAAGTTTACCAAGATAGCATTAATTAATGAAACAATATTAATAGGTTAAGATAATTAAAGAGTGGTAATAATTTAACAAAGATAAACCATATTACAAAATTATCCAATAATATAACTATGATATTTTTTAAGTAGTAAATTACTTAAATGAAATCAATTTGGTGAAAGCTAGTGACAATTAAAAAAAAAATGTAAATTGATGTTAGCATATATTGTCGGCCAACAAATAATTAATTAATTACATGCTAATCTTTAGTTACCAAATCTCAAATATAATAACCAACATGAACTCATCAGTCATCACTAAAATTTATCTATTATTGTTATCTAGATACATGAAAATGAAACTTTGATAACATCATCTTATTACTTTGTAATTGAAAAATTATAGAAAATATATGATAACAGCTACCAATAAGTACATGATAACTACATTCCACAAAATAAATAAAAAATGAACAAAAAAAGAAAAAAAATCAATCAATCAATTGCCAACACTTTTCCTCCTAAAAATGTCACTAAATCTCCTAAAAATCGGTTTCTTCTTATTATTCTTTCCATAGTCCATGCCGACAAGGTGCGCCCGGTCTATGTAATCATACTCTTCTCCCAATTCCTGCACCACAGCACGCGTTGCAGCCTTCATGTCAGATATGTTGCTCCTAGTTGCAAACACCCGGTCCTTGCGAGCTGAAGTAACAAACGGTTCGAACCGCTCTGACTCACTAAACCGGTTCTTTTTTCGATGGGTCACCAATTGAATGCCTTCTATCTCTCACCATTTGTGCTTCTTTTGGATTGTCTCTTTGCTCCTCTTCTTCTTCTTCTTCTTCATCGATTCTTGGGTTTGGGTTTTGAACCGGGGTTTGAACTGGGTTTTGAACCGGGTTTTTTTAACCGGGTTTGAATCGAGCATGTTTTCAAGCTCTTTCAAGCTATCTCTGGTACTTCTTTCACTAACTTGCAAGCATTCATAATCCTGTTTAATAGTTTGAAAAGCTTTCTCCTTTTCTAAAATTGATTCCTTTAATCTCAAATTCTCATCTCTTTCCATTTCTAAAGTTTCCTTCGGTGTCGCCGCCTCATTCACGGCTTGCTTAAGCATGTCTCGCATCCTTACATTCTCTTCTCTTATAACCCTCTGTGATTCAATCAGTTTCAAATTCTCTTGCTTTCCTTTGTTTATTTCCGATTCTGATTCCTTCATGCAAGACACAAAAAGTTTTTCTCTTTCGCTCCATGCAATGTCAGATTCGTCCTTTTCGAATGTTAACCTCTCGGTTTGTTCTGATTCGAGTTTCAGCAAATCCTCTGTTTTCTTCAAGGAGATGGTTGTGGATTCCAGTTCTGATTTCGTTCTCTGCAATTCCGATTCGGTTTCTGACAGCCATGATTTGACCTGTTTCGCTTCTGCTGACACATCATTCAATGCTGTTGCCATGTCATCCATTGCCTTCTTGCTCTTCTCCTCTGATTCAATCGCCAACCAAACTCTAATCTTTAACATTTCTACCTCCTCTTCTTTGTTTCTCAAATTTCTTATCTCGAGCTTCGCTTCTTCCAGAGAAATTTTCGTCTCTTCGAGTTGTTTTGTTTGAAAAATGAGCGATTCGAGCATGTTCCTCTCAGAATCCTTTGCTCTTTCAATTTCTCTCTCCCAAATTTCAACCTGATCCATGCTGTCTTTGAGACTGACTGTGATTGGAGGAGGTGTTGAGAGAGAAAGCGAGAGCTTTTTCTTTGTCTCAGCCAGTTCTTCAATGGCTTTTGCTTTGTCTTCTCTTTCTCTCTTCACCTCCTCTTGAAGCTCTGTTATTTGGAGTTGCATCTCTGCTATTTTGCTTCCTATTTTCTATATGAGGGTTCAAATGCACCCAAATTTTTGTGCACCCAAATGCACCCTATCATTTTTCTCCGTTTTCAAAGTTCGAATAGTCAATCCGAATCGTTAGATGCGATCTACATATTAAGATGTGCTTGGAGACCAAATTTTACATTTTTTGAAATTTTTTTACTATTTATTAAGCCACTTTGAAAATCGCTGATGCAATGTTCCAGAAAATGTAAAATCAGCGATTTTCAAAGTGACTTAATAAATAGTAAAAAAATTTCAAAAAATATAGGTCTCCGAGCACATCTTAATATATATATCGCATCTAACGGTTTGGATTGACTATTTGGACTTGGAAAACGGAAATTTTTTTTTTAAAAAATAGGGTGCATTTGGGTACACAAAAATTTGGGTGCATTTGAACCCTCCTCTTTCTATATTAAACAAAAAACCAAAAATAGATTTTAACACCAATTGTAAATCCAGGTAAAGATTTTAACATAGCAGTTTTGACTTCATGCAACGCATGAATCATGAAGCCCAAACTGCTCTGTTAAAATATATATGGGGTAAATCACTAAAATTAGGGAGGAAAATATATACAAGGAATTGGAATTTCATGAAAGGTATGAAAAAGGAAACAGTATTTCAACAGAGTAGTTTGGCTTCATGCAGCGCACTAACCATATGCAGCCCTATTTTGTTTCTATTGTCTATGTGCTGCATGAAGTCAAAACTACTCTGTTAACAAATTACAAAAGAAGAACAAAGCAAAAACTGACACATCACCCATGGGACCCACTGAGAAAGCAACAAATAACTGCCTAGTTAAATTACGTAAATTTAATAAATAACTTTACCTTGTCTAATATGAAGGAACAACTTTAGAAGAAAATGAACAAATTTTGCAGTAATAAGACAAAAAAGAACAACTACTACCTCATGTAAAGGTGCAGCCTTTGAAGGAGACTTCCTCTCTAAACCCTTAACGGGTTTCGGATCAGGAAAATCCATAGAAACGGGCATTGTCTTGTTCGATTTGGAGAGCAAATTTGGGGAAACCTCTGAGCAAGGTCTTGAAACTGTGCCTCTCTTCGCCTTCTCCACACTTCCAGATCTAATTAAAACAAAGTAATGAGAGTTAATATGCTTAGTATAGTCGTCGCACATGATCCAGATCCTGAATTCCGGAAAGGAAGCGACGAATCAGAGAGAGAGAAAGAATGGATCTTTTCTGACAGTAATTACACAAAATTCTAATCCAATAAATTTATTTGATGAATTGATTGGATATTAATGTGACTGATATTGTAATTTCAGAAATTAATATTTGTAATGTTGCATACCACAAATTTTGCTAAGTGTCTCTAATCTGAAATTTTTATTAATAGTAAGTTGAAATTTTTTTGGAAAATATATAGGCATATTGAAAAAAAATGAGAATGCATTTATACGGTATGGCATCACAACACAACGCTATACCATACAATTAATTCATCCTAATTTTTTCTCCCCTCAATTAATTATTCCTAATTTTTTCTCCCAAGTTTTTTGTCCTTCTGCTTCTGTCCTTTTCTTTTGGTGCCACCATGTTCCTTCTGCTCTTTTCTTTTAGAATAATCATTTTAGTACCCACACCTCCGTCTCCGCACCGTACCCACATATTTTCCAACTTAGTCAACCTTCTAATTTGACCATCCTAACTAACGACTTCCTAAAATAGACTCTCCCTCTCTCTCACTCTTCCCCCACCTCCATTAGCAATACTTGATTGGATATATATCTACATTACTTATAACAGATATTAATACTTTCCATCTATAATATATAAAATGTTGAACTGATAAATAATTTTCATTTTATTTTTCAATATCATAATAGATATTGATCTAAATGTGTATTTTTTAGATGATTTATGCATACAAGATAAATAATTTTCATTTTATGATAACTGTATAGTTATAAACACTTTTTGAGATTGCTGTAAGTACAGCGTAGTATAGATATAGATACTTTCAATACTTAGATATTAATACTTTCAGTCCCCACATGCAGTTATAGTTCCCTCATGCCATTTGATTGATTCCTAATGCGGGTACGACGTCAGAAATTTCAAAAAAAAAAGTGCGGGTACGATTATTTTCAGTCCTCACAAGTAATTATGGCAGTTTAGGTGCGGGTACAACGTCAGAAATTTCAAAAATAGGTGCGGTATGATTATTTAAAAATAATTAATTTATCGTTTACATTGTTTACTATATAGATATAAATACTTGTGTTCTTTGGACTACATACTTCAAGATTTGTCTATTAATATTAAAAAAAAAGTTACAGATCTGAAACGGTTGCAGTCCCCACAAGCAGTTATGGCAGTTTAGGTGCGGGTACTGTGCAGGTACGCAAGTGCGGGTACTCATATCAGCTTCCTTTCTTTTATTGCAAATTTATGTATCTCCTCTTTGGACATCTCAACACCAAGCATTTATTACATTCATTCGAAAGATTATGTTATTATCCGTAATTAATATTTAAGAGAGGTAATTTTAAACATTGACATTATATGTTAAAACATCCGAACTTTTGTTGTTGATTTTAAAGAAAAAGCACATGATTCTATTGCTGAGACAATTAATTGAACTTAACCATTAATTATGGTTAAATGGAGAAGTGAATAATGATGAATTACAGATCTAAGGCTAATACTCTTTGCAAAAACCCCAAGTTATTGCCTATGTATGCAGCTGCAATCGACCTTGCAGTGCGTCCAAATATAAAATTTAATAGGGTCCAAAATGAAAAAGTTAAACATCCCCCAGTATATATATACCTGCTAGGTGGTGGCTCTAATTACACAAATCAATCCATACAAACACGAAACCCAACATCAGCTTTCTCCCCTCCTGTAGTGGAATATTAATCATACCTATATCTAATAGATGGTAAGAACTAATAACATTTCTCTTCCTCCACATACACGAGACAATAGATTATATTTCTATATATATGTTTCGAAGAGTTAATTAGTTTTGGTTTCCATAGTTAACAGATCATTCTAATATACAATGTACTACATGAATTTGTGTAATAATCCTCATGCAGGCATCGGCTGTTCCAACAAAGGCGGGGCCATGTGGTGGCGGCGGTGGGTCATTCAAAGATATGGATACTACAGGCATTATTCGCATTGTCAAAGTTGGTATCCGTCATGGTGATGCCATTAATGCTCTTATTGTGCGGTTTGAAACGAAGAAATCCGTCATCGAACAACATTGGGGTGGAAACGGAGGAGTGTTGTCAGAGGTGCGAGATTTTCACACTTTTAGTAATATATATATGGTTTTTTCTTACTGTAAACATTGATGAACATCGAGTGATCTTTAGTACCTAGATAAATTATTACCAAACAAAACATTATAATTATAATTATAATTATAGTTATAGTTGTAAAGATGACTGCTAACTGTTAATTATGATATTTCATCGATGCAACTATTTTTTCCAGTTCCTTGTGATATTTGTGTCCTAATGCATATAATTAAGCAGTTTTAATCTCTTATAATTTTGTTACAAACATTAAAAATATATTAACAAACAGTTTTATTGTTTTGTAGATCAACCTTCAAACAAATGAGTACATTACATCTGTAAAAGGTTACGTTGGTAACATGGGAGACTTATTTATCGTAAAGTCACTGGTACTGGAAACCAATTTGGCTGTTTATGGACCATACGGAAGGGAAGAAGGAATTCCTTTCGAACTGCCTGCTTTGGGCGGTAAAATCATCGGATTTTATGGACGCTGTGGAGATTTGCTTGACTCCATTGGAGTTTATGTCCAGGTAGAGTTATTTTGGTTTTTTAATAAACTACTCCGAAACTTTTCTATTTGTATTTATGTTAATTATGAATTGTGTTTGATAAATTGACATGTCAGTTTGGTTTGAACTAATTGAATAAGTTATAATTTTGCATTGCTTAAGGTTGTTACAAGAAAGCTGGGGCCTTGTGGAGGCAATGGTGGGACCGCAAAAGATATGGACCTTACGGGCATTACTCGTATTGTTAAAGTCAGTATTCGCCATGGCTATACTATCGATGCTTTTTCTGTATGTTTCGTCCGTAATGGCACCACTGAATGCACTTCACTCTGGGGCGGAAATACTGGACAACTGACTGAGGTACCAGATAAAATTCGTGCGCCAATGTCAGCTTCCTCTGGGGAGTTAATTCAATATTTTGATATTTTTCCCATTCTTTTGAAAATGGCAGTTATATAGAAAAGAGCCAACAAATTGTTATGTGGATGCATAAATTTTGTCTTTATGGTTTAATTTGTAGATCAATCTCAAAGCAAACGAGTACATTACGTCGGTGCAAGGTTCCGTTGGCTACTACGCTAGCAATAAGTTATTTGTCGTGAGGTCACTGGAACTGAGAACCAATTTGGCAGCTTACGGACCGTATGGCACAAAAGAAGGGACTCCTTTCGAACTCTCTGCTCTTGGTGGTCAAATCATCGGCTTCCATGGACGATCCGGAGCATTCCTTGATGCCATTGGAGCATATGTCAAGGTACCTCTATGACTTCTCAATTATTTCTTTATGCAATTGACCCTCTTCGTTTTCAATTATTTATAAGAAACAACAGGTGCTAGAGTTAAGTCGAATAAAATCCAATAGCAATCTATTCTATTGATCGAGCTTACAACTGATGGACTTGTTTTGATCTAGGTGGGAGAAGCAATTACCAGTGTGACTGAAGGAAATTAATGACAGTACAGTATCTTCTGGAGTGTGATTTGTGGGATATATAAAATAAATTTTATCTCAATTGTTTGTGTGTTTTCTTGGAGGGAATCAAAATTAGGAATACATCAATCCTAGATTTTTGGTTTCTTCATTCACTTTCTTTCGTTATTGGGCATGCTTTCCATACATGTTATCAAGTATATATGAAGCCTTCTTCCTCTATAAAAGGGATTCACAGTATCGTATGCTTGGAGTTTGGTTGATAATTTGATATTGTAATAATGGTTGTGGATTTTTAGAAGGGAATCAAATTTGTAATAATTCATGAACTCAATTAAGAAATATGTTTGTTTTGTTGGAAATTTACTTTATCAAAATACTATATTCAATATCACAATTACGAAATTTTGCTCCACGAATACCATAATTTTTAAAAACTGAAACTGCACATCATTTAATACAACAAAACATGATCATTTCTTTCAAATCCTTTAGATAATAACCATACAAGAACAAACATGCGTTCAATTTCCAACTTTTTTATTAGTGCACCATTGGCATGTGACTAAATATTTATATTAACAATGCAATTACTTTCATCAAATAAAAACATTAAATATTATTTGCTCTCATAAACATAAGGCAGGTCTTTCTTTTTTCTTTTATATTTCAGAACTTAAAACATAAGTTGTCTATTTTTCAGGGAACACCACTTTAATTTTCTAATGACAAATTTAACCTTTACTTACTAAGTTGATGTGTTAGATTTTAAATTCACCTAGATGATCAAATCTTCCAAGATTTATTCTTTTTGCAAATTCAATTGTTCTTGTGAAATTTAACGTCATGATATTTTTATTGAACCTGAAATTGAACGATATATAGTGTATATATTTAACCTTTGTCGGCAACAAATTAAATTAGAAGAACTCAAATTAAACAAAATGCACAAGCTTACAATTTTTAAGAATAACAAGTTGACAAATTTAACAAAAAAAAGTATGAATAAATGATTGATTATTTATGCCGTTAACTTATCGTTATGAATAATACAAAGTTTCATTAATATAAATTTAGGCGTCAAAATAAAATACAGTCAATCTCGTCATCAAGGATTTAGAAGGGTGTTCGGAAATTTATAAACTATATAAGTTTGAGCTTGACAAACATATATCTATAATTAAATGAAAAAAAAGGCCAATAAAATAGATATATTATACAAGATCACACTAACTGTGTATAATAATAAGAGTTGCATATACAATTTCGACGTGGGAACTGTGTATTATTCATATTTATACAACTACATAACATAATCTTCACCGACAAGATTGTCAGGTGACAAGGATTTTTCAATATTTTACTCTGTTCTTTTACGTGGCTACAATTATCCACTACATTCTTTTCTTTATTTTAATATAAGAAATTAAGTAAATTCCGTAATTTCATTTGACCAAGTAAGTCCAATGACTTTAGGCTAATTATTTTTTACAGTCTTAATTATCTGGACTGATCATCAAAAACTCCGAACTCACAAGAATTCAATCCTCGAACTTCTTTATTTTTGACAGTCTTAATTTTATCATTTATGTTGCTATTTTCAATTATTTATATCTAAATTGTTAAGTCTGTAAAGCTACACAACTTGGTAAAACGCTGATGTCAAATCTGTAAACCTAACAACTAAACTAACTATGAATTTTTTCTTTTTAGATCTGTTGCATCAATATAATAATCAAATCTTTCAAGTTTGTAAACATTGTGATACAACTCTATAAATTGTTAATTTCAAGTCTATAAGCCTAGCAAACTTCATAGATCATGGGGCCGTCGACCTAGGGTTTATGATTGAATTGTACGGCCACCCTTGATACCGATCTTTATCGAGAACCTCAACCAATAAAAAGACATTATGTGTGTGTGTGTATCTAATAAAGTGGGTATTACCCACCTGTTTCATTAATAGAAACAAATATATATAACACCCTCATAAGTCACATCTGAAGGATCATCTTAGGTACCTAAACAAACAACAAATAGTAAGAAAGTACCATAACCTAACTAATAACCTAACTAATAGAGGATCAAGACAAAAAACACAGCATAACAAAACAAAGTACATCATCACTTATTACAATTAGGACAATCCAAATGATCAGCAGCAAAAGTATCCAACGCAGAACCAAGAGAGTCAGAATCAGTGGAGATTGGTATGATAGTGCCATCAAGTACTGCAATATCTTCTAAGTCCCTAAAATAGTCAGGCAAGTCAGATTATTCTCCAAGTTCTGGCTCTCTCTGAAGTCAGCTGGTAGCTGACAGGTAGAGTGAGCTATCTACCTGAGCCAAAATGGAAACATCCATAGGTAGAATTAAGATTAATTTAAAGAAAGTATCATCATGTTTAACTTTACACCAATAAGAGGCAAGAGCAATAATAGCAGTTCCTATACTTGCAAGAGAAGGAATAGATGAATTGTTAAAGCAAAATTTTGTTGCTTATCAGCCAAACTATTTTAATTTATTCATATTCCGATATTTTATTTAATCAACTAAAAAATACTTATTAATATTAATAAAAATAAATGGCTTTTTTGTCATTTACCTACTTCCCTGCGACCGGGACATGAAAAAAGCGACTATTAAAATGTTGTACAGTCTTATTTTTGTATTTAAAGATTAAGTTGTCATTATGTTTGGATTTTATTTGTTACGATATATGTTTGCAACTCGAATGTGATAGTTAACGTACAAAAATTTATGCAATTAATTACACTAGAGAACATTCAAATACCCATATAAAAAGAAGAAGAAAAAAACAAAACACAAAATAGTTCTCCTCTCCTTGATATTTAGATCCAAAGATTGAACCCGACTTTTGTACCAGACTGTATAACACATGTAAAATATAGAGCTGACAAGTCAAGCGAGACCAACGCAATAAAGATTGGAACTAATTAACGTGCCACATTATATCTAGCCTAAAAAAATAGAGCTTGACATGTGGTGGGACGTAATTGCTACAACATTTATGGGTCGCTAGGTTCCATATAGAGGAATGGAATAGAAGCTTAATATGTACGTGAATTTATTTCCCGGTTAAATTCAATTTAATCACATCAAATTGATCCACTCATCTTTAAGAAAAAGAAGGTTCAAAATTGTACTAAATTCCAATTAATTGGCTGCAAAAATTATGGGTTCAGTTCTTCAAGTATGATAACAGTATAATTAGAAAATAATATAAATACGCCTTGCGTGATTATACATGCATGTATATATAGTATTCCAACTTTTTGTGACCAAGTCCGAAATTAAATAATGCGCTTTTTTCAAGGCCAGTCATGAGATATTTTTATAAAAATAAAAAAAAATACAAATGATCAAAAATAAATTTATGGGTCGGAGAAAGATCAAAGACAATTTAGGGGTGAAGCACTTTGTATTTAATTTCTTCTAAGTAACAATTTTTTTATGAGCCGAAAGTGGTGAAGGAGAAAGCCTACATCATAAGTATAAAGTGTAATTAATAACAGGCCATTCAGGACATGTATGCATCGTCATCCCTAGAAACCAACTCAGCATGGCTCCAACTCCAATGCTCTACAATTTTTCCATCCTGCACCACCCCAATTGAATCGACCCCACGTGATCATCTGCAATGCCTCTTGCAAAATACACTCTGACCCCACATCCAAATTAAGCACTACTTGCCTTGTCATGAAGCAGTACCGCAGGGGCTTGTAACACAGCTCTGGCAATTGCAATTTGCTGCTTTTGGCCCCCTCACAACTGGAACCCACCCTCACCAACTGATGTCTTATACCTGTCACGAAGTTGACTAATAAACCCATGTGCATTCACCACCTCTGTCTCAGTGACACAATCCTTCCCATAGGCGATGTTTTCAAATATGCTTGTGAGGATTGCGACAGGGGAAACATAGACGGGGAAAGATGGAAAGAGCAAAACAGAAGGCGACAACATGGCGATCTGGGGCAACAACAAAGTCAAACTGGGAAGCAGGAGAATCTTCCCGACAAGGAGCAACAGGAGGAGCACCGGGGACCACCAACCATACGGCAACAGTAGGTGAAGAAGTTAATGGTGAATGGCAGACTGTGGTGAACAGAAAATTGAAGAGAAAAACTGAGGTGACAAAATCAAACTTGAATAGAAAATTCTCTTCTCCAGCATTAAAGATGGTGTATGACAGAGCCTTTAAGGAACGGAAATGTTTCCGTTGCCTAGCAACAGGACACCTCAAAGCTCAATGCAGAGACCCTGTAAGATGTTTGAAATGCCTTAAATACGGCCACCTTGCTGGTAGTTGTGCTAAAACTATAAAGAAGCCACCCAACTACATGCCAAGAGCACAATCACAGCACAAAGCAAACACAAAATACCACTCATACGCTGAAAGCTTAAAAGAAAAGAGTACACACAAAGAGACAGGGGAAGAAATGGCAGAGGAGTTTCTAGATGAAAGGCCGGAGGAGGAGGATGTATTTCTTCCACCACTGACAGAACTGCCCCGGACTAGCACCTTCCTTGAGGGCGCAGCATGGGTAAGAGTTCTTGCAGGGGGTGCAGTAGATGAAAACACTATATTTGAGTTGAAAATGTCGCTGGCATCGAGGATGGGGGGGAACCATAT
The DNA here is from genome assembly GCA_964058875.1 of Carex rostrata. Classification (NCBI taxonomy): domain Eukaryota; kingdom Viridiplantae; phylum Streptophyta; class Magnoliopsida; order Poales; family Cyperaceae; genus Carex; species Carex rostrata. The sequence continues at coordinate 1,067,908 of CAXKVT010000049.1, read as the reverse complement.
GCAGTATAGAATATATCAAACAGATGCCACAAATTACCTTCTCATATGTCAAAGTGAGCAAGTTATAAACAATGTCATTGAGAGGGGACCTTATGAAATACACTCACATGGGGTCATAATCGGGTTTGACAATGGAAAGCCACAGATGGAATGGCATTTCAGCCACCAGGGTATGAGGCTTGGGTAAAGATTATAGGGGTACCCCTCCACATGTGGGACAGTGAGAACATCAACCGCATTACGACCAAACTGGGGGTCATTAAACACACATTACCACATGGCCAAGAGGATGCACAGATTGAACACATCACAATGTTTCTAGCAACCAAGCACCCTACAAAACTACCAAAATTTCTCAAATTGAGGCAGGGACATTACACCAAAAGGGTTAGGGTTATCCTGCTGACTTGGAGATTTGCACAACCGGGGTATTTCCCTCCACCGGAAAAACCACAGAAAGGCATACCCTACAATTCCAAGTTCTATCAGAACCGTAGGTCCCCACCCGACTCAGGTGGATCGGGTTCGGATGATAGTAATGGAGCCTCAAGTAGAGGACCATGGAGATCTTCTTTTGGGCAAAGAATGGCGAGGGGCTTCAAAGAGCACAAGAAAATATTATGGGCAATGAAGAAGAAGAAGATGCCAGTTAGAGAGCTAGTTTGGAGAGTCAAACAACCATCAGAGGCAACCATACCCATGGCAGTCAAGAAGTCAACTACACAAATTGCACCAAAAAAAAATAGGTCACAGAAAATCACTAGAGGATTTAGTGAGGCGGGTTTTTTTCAAATCGGCGTGGGAAAGCAAATCTGTGTACAGGTACAGGTACCAGGTCTCATCAACAGTACTCTCCCTACTCTAATAGCTGTTATGAAGACATTTTACGCCAAGGCAAAAAAAATGGTGCAGAAAGTACCTATTGAAGGTGATGGGTTAGTAGTGAGCATTAATGGAGCGGCAGGTTTGACTTTGGGAACAGTGATAGGCCAAGAGAATGGGCCTAAAGAAATAAGGCAGTGTGTTGGGCTGGAAGCAATTACCATCGGACCAGACATAGAAAGCAGCCTAGAAATATATGAAAACTACATGGGCCAAGCAGATGGGCCAAACGAGGAGTTAGAGCAAGAGAGTGCAGAGTTAATTGAAGAATACCCTAACAGGCCACCTGGCTTTGAGGAAGGCTCCTGGGCAGAAAATGAGCACAACCTAGTAATAGAAAACAGTCCGACATGCCTCTCTAAGCAAGTGAGGAGGAGAAAGCGACTACAAGAAAAGGAATCTGGTGTATACATGTCAGCCATGGACAAGGCTAGCCGATTGAAGGGAGACCAGCAGGCGGGGACCAATCAAGCAAGAGGCGGACGTGGCAAGCCGATGAGACAACCAGACTTTCGTTATCTGGAATCGCTAAACCCGCTAGCAACAGAGCAAGCCGAATTGGTTATCTACACGGCGGGGGTGGAGGTTGACAAGGCCATGGGAGATCAGATTGCTCAAATCGTGGCAAAGGGACAGGGCAATTGGGCTACATTAGCCTAAAATTGCACAGTCAGATTCAAGCAGTTTAGTATTACCTATGATTAAGTACTTTAATTTCGTTTTTGTGAAACAGTCAATCCCAGTGTGGGAGTGTCTGAGTGGTAGTAGTAAAATTATGTTGCTAGATGTAAGTACAGGCGATGACCAGTGCAGGGCTATAAGTAGTGATAAAAGATTGTGGTTTTCGAAATGTAACACTGACTTTGATCAGTGTTGGTGGTTTGCTAGCATAGGACAGAGGGATTTTGGAAAGACATGGGGGAGTGCTTATCTGTCTATGTATCACCTTCCAGTATATGAATATTTAGTTTTGCATTACATAAGAAAGTCACCAAGGTTTAATAGATTATAACACAAAATACAAATTCATTGCATGGAATGTGAGGGGGATAAATGCAAAAAAGAAGAGGTTGGCAATTAGGGAAACAATCCTGTTGGAAAAACCGGATATTATATGCTTGCAAGAGACCAAAGTTGCAATTATGAATGACACAATGGTGAAAGAAGTTTGCGGGTGGAATTTAAAACAGTACAAAACTCTAGATGCAGTGGGTACAAAAGGGGGCATATTAGTGGCATGGTCGGATTACAAATTCTCATTCAAAGATGTGAACATCAGAAGATACTCATTATCAGTTTTGCTAGAAAATAAGGAGGATAAGTCAGAGTTCTGGTTTACGGGGGTTTATGGACCCTCATTGAGAGCAAGTAGAAGAGACTTTTTTGGTGAATTAAAAGAAATCAAACCAGGCAGCAATAAACCATGGATTCTCTGTGGAGATTTCAACGTAGCGTTATCAGACACGGATAAAAGTAATCTGAATTCAGATTGGAGAGGAACTTTATCATTTGCAAGAGTTGTATTAGATCTAGGATTGCTGAACATGTCCTTGCAAGGCAGACGATACACATGGTCGAACGATAGAGAGGATCCATCAATGGAAAAATTGGATAGATTTTTGATATCAGTAGAATGGAATGCAAAATTCCCAAATTCCCAACAGCAAGCTCTACCGAATACTTCATCAGATCACTGTCCAATAAGATACACAGCCACAACAGGTTTCAGAAAGACTAACTTTTTTAGATTTGAGAATTGTTGGTTAAAATTTGAGAAGTTGGATCAAATAGTTGAAGACTCGTGGAGGTCGGGTCAGCCGGTAACCACACCAGACACACTCCAAGAAAAATTCAAAGCATTGCAAAAAGAAATTAAAACATGGGCAGCAACAAAGGTGGGATCTATAAAGGCTCAAATCAAGGTTTGTAGGGAATTTATGGGGTGGATTGATAGGGTAAAGGAGTCAAGGAGAATGACAGAACTAGAGAAGTTCACACATTGCATAGTAAAAAGAAGGTACACAGAACTTGCTACTTTAGAAGAAGAAGTGTGGAGACAAAGAGCAAAGACAAAGTGGGAGATGCATGGTGATCAAAATACCCGTTACTTTCACGCAGTAGCCTCCAATTCCAAAAACAGAAATTCTATTTCCCATATTGAATTCCGAGGACAGCTATTCTCGGATCAAAAGACAAAAGCAAAGGCATTTTTTGAATTTTATAAAAAATTGATGGGTGCAGCATCAGCACCAATGCCGCAAATCCATTGGCCAAATTTGTATACGGAGACACATGACTTATCGGATCTAGAAAGACCGATTTCACTACAAGAAGTAAAAGAGGTAATTCAACAGTGGCCGAATAATAAGAGTCCAGGGACAGATGGCTTCACAGGGGAGTTCTTTAAGAAATATGCACACATAATAGCACCAGATATACACAAGGTAATCTCTACTGCAACAAGAGATGACATCTCCCTCAGCCCTCTCAACACCTCGCACATAATTCTCATACCGAAAATGGAAAATGCAGCAACCCCGCAAGATTTCAGACCCATAAGCCTAATTCATAGTGTGCAGAGAATCCTATCTAAAATCATAGCAAATAGAATACAACCTCATATACAGGAATTGGTAGACGGGGCACAAACTGGATTCATACAGAATAGGCAGATTACTGAAGGATTTGTATATGCACAGCACATTTTACATCATGCACGCAAGGCAAAAATTCCATTGGCAATCTTTAAAGCAGATGTACATAAGGCCTTTGAATAAGTTGGGAATTTGTGTTAAAGGTCTTACAAAGGCTATCTTTTCCGAATAAGGTCGTAATTTGGATAAAAAATCTGGTTCTAGAAGGGAGCTCACAGATCATCATAAATGGTTTAGCGGGCAAGAAGCTCACACTTAAAAGAGGGGTTCGACAAGGTAACCCGCTATCACCGTTTCTATTCATTATTGCCATGGATTTTATAAACCGATGGTTCCAGAAACTAATGGCCAATGGAGCAATCATATTACCCTTTCCCGAGATGAGACCGTGTTTACTATATGCGGATGATGCGTTATTTTTTCTTAAACCAGAAATTCATCAAATACAGATGTTAAAGATTGCATTTATAGCATTTCAGAACATATCGGGCCTTGCTGTAAATTTTCACAAATCAGAGCTAATACTAACTGAAACAAATGAAGAGGTAGGCCAACAATTGGCAATAGTCATGGGATGTAGACTGGGTTCATTCCCATTCATATATTTAGGTCTACCATTATCAAACAAGGGGCTAAAGAGGTCGACATACCTACCCCTAATTCAGAAATTCAGCACTAGACTAACAGGCTGGAAAGCAAGATACTTGAGCATAGCAGGAAGGATTGTGATGATAAATGCAGTTTTATCGGCATTACCAGTATACTACATGCAATGCATCAGATTACCGGTATGGACAATCAAGAAGATAGATAGAATACGAAGACACTTTCTTTGGCAAGGGGTATCACAACAAACAAAGAAAATCAACCTAGCTAACTGGAGCATTGTTTGTACTCCAAAAAAATTGGGGGGACTTGGAATTGTAGATCTACAAGTGTTTAACACGGCACTGTTGTTAAAGTGGCAATGGCAGTGGCTGTCTCCGGATATGCGACTCTGGAAAACAATCTTTCATGCAACAAATTTAGACCTGTTCCCAATACCAAAATCACACTTGTTTCAAGTCACACTCAAAGGTACGGACCAGTTTATGAATATATCAACAGTAAGGGAGCCGGGCAATGGAAATACAATTGCATTGTGGGAACAAAATTGGGGAAGAGGAATCATTAAGTATGAATTCTCAGAACTATACACATACGCTCAAGATCAAAATCTCACACTGGCAGCAGCTATAACAACACAAATGCGGTTTAGGGGTGCACTGACGCAATATGCTCATGACGAATTCATACTTCTACAAGCTGTGATCAACGAGGTCAGAGAGCAAATGAATGGAGAGGTGGACCGACTGGTATGGCGATGGTCATCCACAGGTCAGTTCTCTGTAAAAACTGCTTATCTTGCTCTCAAGGAAGGACCAACAGTGAAATCTAATCTGAATCGACTATGGAAAATTAAGATTCCACCGAGAATGAGAGTGTTTGCATGGCTCATGAGAATGAATAGACTCCTAACAATAGATAATTTGATGAAAAAGGGATGGAATATGGCTAACTAGTGCGTTATGTGCAAAAGAGACAGAGAATCGGTATCTCACCTGTTTGGGGAATGTCAGATGATTATTTCGTTATATGCTAAGGTAACGGTGGAAGTGGGGATAACGAGAACAGTGCTAAGACCGGAAGAGATAGTGAGTAGGGATTGTGGACCAAAGGAAAAATCTCTCATAATCATAACACAGTTTATAACATGGAGAGAACGATGTAGCAGAATTTTTACAGAAAAAATCAAAGATATGGAACAATTAAAGATGGAGATAAAGGAATAGTGGGAGAAGTCTCATGCCGCGAGAGATACAACATGATACCGCATACCAGTACAGCTACTGGTACAAGAAGCTTTCTATGAATTTGGCTTTGGGTTTTTCTTTCCGTTTTTCTTTTTACCTGCTGAGTCATCTTGACTTATAGTGGGCTTATTTACCTCTATTTACTGGGTTAGGTTACTCTCTTTTTATTTAATTTTCTGTTTTTTTTATTATCTTTCACTTAGTTAATTAAGGGTATTTAGCTCAAATGTTTTGAGTAAATTCTGTTTGGATACCATTTCTGGTACAAAACTCTTGTAACAGACTTTTATTAATCAAATGAGGGCATGACCCTTGTTTCTTCCTCAAAAAAAAAAAAAAATGCTTGTGGCAAATAGAATAGGCTTTCGGATTGTAGAATCTCTCGATGAAAGCAATTTCAGTGCTTGACTTTGACCAGCACGAATTCTTAGGTTAACGTCCTTTAAAATTGGCACATCAGGCCGTGCCGGGTATGAAAAGTCAATACACCGAAATTCAAGCTCACCACGCATAGACTCAACCGGGTCAGCCTCCGGGTCAATAATGGTTGGCACTTGGCCTGTTTAAAACTGCAAAAAACTGACTGTATTGACTCACTGCCACCTACAATTTCAGGTGCAGGGCTAACTGTCTCAGCTACTGAATTGGCAGTTATAACCAATATTACAAACACTTGGATAAATTTGGGAAAGGTGGAATGGTGGGACCTGACAAGGTGGACCCTGAACCAGAGAATGAGGCCCTCAGAAGTCAGAAGCATAGAGAGAGCTGGGATAAGCCGGAGCAGGAGCTGCTGCCACTGTGCGGATGTTGCTCACGCCTTCTTCCGCTATCATGCTTGTTTTGGTGTGTCCCTTCATTGAAAGTTCCTGAGTGAAACAAAAAAATTAGCCAATATAGATTAGCAGTTGTATTACAATGAAATTTAACTAATTTGACTGTCAAAGACCATGTGACATTGCTGTGCTTGAAATTTATATGCCAGATAAATTGTCCTGGAAATTTTTCTTTTAAATAAAGAGTGTTATGTATGTGGGCCTGATTCTAGGAGTATGCGGGGGTGGCAGCCCCTTGCGAGCATGTGAATCATTTAACCAACGGCCCAGATTAGTCTCAGTTTAGGGCTTTATCAGTGGGTTTGTTTATATATATATACTAAATCTCACTATAATTGGTTTGTAACTCACTTTGAGAAATTAGTGGATTTTTGTTTTGGCAGCAGCCGTGAGTTTTCTTCCCCTAAAGGGTTTTCCACGTAAAATCTGTGTGTTCTAATATTGATTCTTTCTCAATTTCCTTATTTCTATGTTGTGTGATTGCTCTCTGGTACTCACCTCCTTAACAAAGAGGTGTACCGAACAGAAATTCATAGAACAAGACCGAATAGAAGCATGGGACAAAGACGAATCCGCATCTTCTGCATTAACGTACCGTTTGAGTTCATTTCTGAACTGTACAATCAAAATTTGGGCCAATCCAGCCTACACCTATAATACATGGAACCTTTAATATTAGTGCAGATTAAATCGGACAGTCCAGATTTTAACTCAAAATTTGAGCTAATGCAGTATGCAGAGGATACAAATTCGAAAAAGATTGCCACGGAGGATCTGTTTTTGGCAGCAAATGCAAATGCACTCACAAGCCAAATGTTTTTGGCAGCAAATGCAAATGCAAATTCTTTATTTATAAAAATAATGTTAAAATAATATACAGTTCTAGACAGATTACACGAGTATTTCGATTAAGTAGAAAGAACGGAAAAACAAATTTGGTCCCTTCTAAAGGATTCCAAAGGGACCGAAAAAAAAAAAAGCAAAAACACATCCCTTGTAAAGGTATTCTAAAGGGATTCGGCTGCAAAATTTTGGTTCCTAAAAAAATTTTTTTTTTTTTTTTTTAAACATTGGTAGCAGAAAAAAATAAAAATTTTGGTCCCTTTCTATTGAATTGAAATAGCCATGTAATTCGTTCTATCACCCTTAAATTTTATTTTTAATTGTTTAAAGCACGGTGCAAATGGGCTTTCAAAGTCAATTCTTGGGCCTTCGGGCTCTTGAAATTAAAAATAAAATGAAAAACACAAGTAGAACATGACTTGGGCTTTTCTGGCCTGTGTCCACAAAAGAAAAAAAGAGGCATTAAATCACCTCAGGCTTGAGCGGAGAACATGAAATTTAAAGCTTGGTCCGATTCTGTTGGAAATCTGTAAAAAGGCCGAGCTAGAGTAAATATGTTCCATGTGGATTAATAAACGGTTAATTAAATTAATAGAAACGCCATTAATACAAAAATCGGAATATCTATTAAACAAATGCGGGATGGTTATTGACATATTTCGACCCAAACTAATAACTAATGAAAGAAAAGATGCGTTGATTTCTCATTTAATGGGCCACATTTTTAACAAACAGCACGATTCAACCAGCCCACTAAGATGTCAATAAAATAATAATCTTTCACTGTTAAGTTTTAACTGAATTGCATTTCCTTGAAGTTTTAATTTCTTATTTCTAATTGGAAAATGCAACCAAAATAAGCCTCTGAAAGATTGGGTGTACCCGACTGGTATTGTATTCGATAAAATGAAAATGAGTAAGATTATTATTTTGTTAGCTGATTGGGTGTACATGTAAAGTTTCCTTTTTCATTAACTTAACGAATAAGATTACAGATAAAGATTATTTCGTACATATTACTTATAGGACAATTATTAAAAATAAAATTAATTACATATATATATAGAGAGAGAGAGTACAGCTAACGCGCTTCCACTAGTATATTAACAATATGCTTCCGGCCTCTAAAATCTATTTAATGAGCTTCAAATAAAAAATCCGAACCATTCAAACCAATGTCATTAACGAGAGCTTTGTTTCCATATAAAAAAATTTAAGTTTCAAATTTATTTATTATCAATTATACTAAAAAAATTTTAAATATTATTTCATCAATCATGGCATAAATTATAAATTATCTTATCAATAATTTTAATTACTTTATTTCTATATTTCTATATTTTCAAACTAACAAAAATTGGTCGTGATAAATTTATGAAATTTATAAAAATTTCAGATTTATTTATAAAATTTATAAAAAATATCAGATTTATTTATAAAATTTATAAAAATATTTTCAAACTGATACTTGATTTATTTATAACACTTATTAAATTTATAAATTAAGTTATTAGGATCAGTTGTATACGAGAACCGATCCAGATAACTATCAGGATCGGTTCTTAGTATACAACCGATCCTAATAGCCACTATCAGGATCGGTTCTTAGTGTACAACCGATCCTGATATCTTAATTTCTTATAATTTAATAAATTGTATACAAATTATACTAAAAAAATTTTAAATATTATTTCATCAATCATGGCATAAATTATAAATTATCTTATCAATAATTTTAATTACTTTATTTCTATATTTCTATATTTTCAAACTAACAAAAATTGGTTGTGATAAATTTATGAAATTTATAAAATTTATAAAAATTTCAGATTTATTTATAAAATTTATAAAAATATAAGATTTATTTATAAAATTTATAAAAATATTTTCAAACTGATACTTGATTTATTTATAACACTTATTAAATTTATAAATTAAGTTATTAGGATCGGTTGTATACAAGAACTGATCCAGATAACTATCAGGATCGGTTCTTAGTATACAACCGATCCTAATAGCCAATATCAGGATCAGTTGTACACTAAGAACCAATCCTGATAACTATTAGGATCGGTTCTTAGTGTACAACCGATCCTGATAGTTGATTCTAGGTTTTTATTTTTTCCCGCCTTGTCCCTTTTCTCCTTGCGTCCCTCCATTCAAAATACACTAAGTTCTCTCATCTCCTTGTCTCCTCTATCCGCTCGGCTCTCGGTCTCCCCCTCGGTCTTGCCCTCTCCTCTAAGTCTGATCGGCTCAAAGAAGAAGAGTTCTCTGTGCTCAACGCAAGTGTGTTCAGCGCAATAAACCCACTCAGTCGCTCAACACAAGTGTGCTCGGTGCTCAGCCCTCTCCTCTCAGTCCGCTCGGCTCTCGGTGCTCCTTGCCTTTGTTGTCCAGATCCGAATAGGATTTTGCTAGTTTAGGTAATTTCAAATTATTTTTTGGATTTATGTGACATTTAGTTTTGGAATAAAATTACATGAGATGGGTTTTGGAATAAAATTATATGAGATGGGTTTATGAGACATTTATCAAATCAATTCGGTTTCAATTAGATTTATACCAAATTAGATTTATCAAATCAAAACCCGATTGTGTGAATAAATGGATATGTTATATGTTCTTCGGTAAATTTTTTCAAACTTGTTATATAGTGCCCACAACAACCTGCCAGCTGGGAATGTGCATATTATGTTATGTTGCTCATGCAAGACATAATAAACGAATACATCGATGCTTTTCCGAACTTAAGGGTATATATGCATTTATATATTTTTCAAAAGTAATTAACCATTGTTGCTTCAAATATAATAAAGTACACAATTAATTGTGCATGCTCTTCTATCTTTTAAGAAATACAGGATATTCCCGCTAAACATACTGTACAACGCTTGGGCGACTTTCGGAAAATGTGGATTCAAATTTTCCTAAATGAAGTAAAGCCGAGAAGAAGTACAACAATTTAGGATGTGATGTGTAAACTTAATTTGCATAAACATGAATTTTTTGTAATAATTTAGGATTTGTGTATGATATTTAATTTAGGATGTGTATGTGATTTGTATGCATATATATTTCAATATTTGTATGTGATTTGTATCAGTAGCATATTGGCCAAATAAATAAAATTTTATTTTTTAGATTCAATCAAACATCAGGATCGGTTCCATTTAAAAAACCGATCTAGAAAACTATTTTTAATAAAAAAATTTTTCAAAAAATCTATCAAGATCGGTTGTACAAAAAAACCGATCCAGATGCTAAACTATCAGGATCAGTTGTACATAACAACCGATCCTGATAGTTTAGTATCTGGATCGATTGTTATGTACAACCGATCTTGATAGTGTGGCATCTGGATCGGATTTGGTTTTTTAATTAAAACCGATACTAATTGTTTTTTTAATGGGTATTAAAAAACGGAGAAAAAAACTATTTGGATCGGTTCTTAGGTATAATCGATCCAGATAAGTGCCTATTAAGATCGGTTAGTTGAAAAATAAAAAATCGATCCTGATAGTATCTGTATCGTCTTCATCAGGATCGGTTATATTCCGATACTAATATGCGTATATAACCGATCCTGATTCCTTATTTTCCACTAGTGTATGTTTGCATGACAAGTTGCAACAATAAATAGATCAAAATAAGCTACGTCAGTATTTATCGTTGTATTGGAATAATTAATTGTAATCATATCAATAATTGCAACCAATTTATATCTATCGCAACTAAAAAATTTATTGTCCATAATAAAAATGGTGCAGTGTGTTATTTCATCATCCCACTTACACAAAATAAAAAATGATTAATTCCTTAAACTCATGTTTAATGACAATAAGAACTACTTACATTTTGAATCTTTTGTCAAATTTCTCTACATGAAATGTAATCTTTTGGGAGTTATAAGGTCATATTGGTCAAATTAGTGCAAAAAAAGTACAAAAAACAAAGATTGTAAGGGCTCAATATCCAAAATTACAAAAAAATGTTTAAAACCGAAAGACATATATTTCGGCACACCTAAATTTTGACATACAGGATTAAACCACTCCATTATTTATGGGAGAGATACCATAGCAACCAGGTTTGGACTCTTCTGGATTAAAGCTTGGGCGGAGAATATGGAATTTAATGGTTGGTCTGAATCTGTTGAAAATTATGTAAAGGGTAGGGTTTTTGTTCAAAGTCGGGACTAAACTGTCTGATCTGTTTCAAAATTTGCACAGACCGTACAAAAAAAGGTATTGTCTAGAATTATGGTATCATATAAACTTATTATATTAAAATCTTTTGCACGAATCTCTACAAAGATCAAACGGTTTAGGTATGGCTTCAGATAAGTGTAGTCCAAAGCTCTTTAGACAAAATCCAATCCCTTATGTGTTAAAAGGCCATTGAAGAGTAAAAATATTAAATGTCGGCTAATAAACGATTAACTAAATTAATACAAACGCCATTAATACAAAAATGGGAATTCATATAATTATTATTTTATTAAGTTTTCTAAAAAATGGCTTGAAGAACTTAACATGTCTTAGTTTATTACATAACGGTTAGGAGAGACTAATCCAAACTGTCATTGTCACGAAATTATATAATAATTACATAACATGTGAATCTATCTGTCCGATTCAAATTAATCACATCAAATTCATTCAGCTCTTTAAAAAAATAAATTAAATTTGAGCTAAATTCAAATTAGATGGCAAATTTACAGCTTCACTTTGCAAGTATGGTATCACTTAGAAAAAAATATAAATTGAGTCGAGATATGTAAAAGGATGTTTTATATGAAAGCATGCATCTTGCTAGTTTTTTTTAAATTGAGTCCGCAATTAATTTAATGTGCTCTAGATATGACAAAGGTTTTTTAGAACTGGCATGAGAAAGTCAATGACTATTTTGACAAGACGAGACATGCGATATTTTTATGTGTAACGCAGCTTAATCCCATAAAAGGGTGAAAATTATTCCCAGATCTAACAACTTTGTTTATTCCTTAGACAAAAAATTTCAATTATTAACTATTACAGTAATTTGCACTAACTTTCTTAAGATTATAGGCCATGTTTGGTTGTGGAGTAAGAGGTGGAGTAAACCTCTTACTCCACGCTTAAGGAGCCAAACGAGAAGTAACACAGGCGGTTTAAGATGGAGTAAGATTTGAGCTAAACCGGAGTAACTTATACCACCTAGAGAGGTGGTTTAGTTTACTCCACCAAACATGATTAACTTACTCCGGTTTAACTTGGAGTAAAAAATTTAATCCGGTTTAACTTTACTACACAACCAAACATGACCATAATGATTTAGCATGTGTATTACTATCGTGTTTTGATTTTTAGTAGATTTTATTTCTTACGGATATATTGCGAACAGTTTTGGTTGTTATTTATTTTTGCAGTTCTTATGCAACAATGGGCATGATACTGGGTGGGTGAAAACATTTTCATACCCGTACCTATTAATTCAATGAAAAAGAAAAACACTATACTTATCCATAACCTATAATATAACAAAAAAAAATTTACTCATATCCACCTTATCGAATGTGGTACGGGTCGGGTAAACGAATAAAAGGGTGCCGTTAATTTGATATATATTGGTCATGAATATAACTATATATATCTAGTATCATCACGAAATAGTCTTTATCCATTTGTATCCTTACACGTTATGTTAACAAAAAAATATTTACCCTTATCCGTACCCGGTAAGCTAACAAAAAAGAACCTTACTCATACCCGCCTTATAAAATATGATATGGATTAGTTAAACGGATAAAAGAGTGCCATTGATACCCTTACGAAAATCATGAGCTAATTACCATTTATAATCACAACATAACATGCACAATAAAAAATAAAATAAAAGAGTAAAAATACTATTTCATTTAATGAGAACACTAAATCCATTAAATACATGAAATTTACTCAATATAATTCCAAACATACACTATTATTAACATAATGATACCCAGAGCACACAACATACATTAAAACTAAAACATAACAAACAAGGAACCCACATGCAGAAAGAAAAAAAAATAAAAGGAATTGAACAAAAACAAAAGACCGAAAGAAGCATTTTAATTTTTTATTACAGTAACGTGCTCTAGATTAGGAAGGTTCTTGAGTTTCAGACATTGAAGAACATCCAGTGTGGTAAGTTGTGACATGGCCATCGGTTTCACATCCCAAATCTCCAAGTTCTCCAATTTGAAAAGCTCTAATAACCACAACTGTGGAAACCCATTTGCGGAGCAAATTATTTTCTTTCCTGTATATGCTCCACCTTGTAAACTCAGATATTTCAGTGCTTGTAGTCTTTCTAATGTGGACATGGGGTCTTCCTTCAAACCAGACTTGGTTAAGGTGAGTTTCACAATATTTGGTGGAAATTTAACATGATCTATGAACAGTTTTTGGCAATTCCATTCTCCCTCTAATTTAATTGACTTTACCGTCTTAAGATTTGAAAATGCCCTAATATCTACAAACTCTGACGGTACAATGTCACCTAAATTGTCATTGAGAGGAGCTTACCCATGTGACTCAACAGGTTAGAAATAGATTTCCAGTATGGATTTGATTTGGAGTTTGGATTGTCCCTGTTTGAAATTGCGAACTTTCTAAGGTTGATTAGGAATTGTGGAAAGTTTTCTAGCCACGACTCGGGAACCGCAACAGTTTTTAGGATTTGCAGGTCATTTATTTTCGCTGTGGAGGGTGAGCCTTGAATTTGGGGGCTAGAGTTGACATATACATGACGAAGTGTTTTGATGTTCCATAGAGATTCAGGTAGGGTTTCTATGTTTGTATCTCTAACATCCAAGGTTATGAGCTTTCTCATATAGTGCACAATATTTTCTGGAAGCTCAAATATGTTACTACCGCTCAAGCTCAGATATTTTAGAGAAAGTAGGTTCCCAATGAAATGGTATATATTAAAATTATGTGGGATTGCGGATTTTCTCAATTCCAACACTTCCAGTTTACTAAAATGAATCATTTTGAAAACAAACATATCAAAATCAAAGCAGAGTACAGAATTGATATTTCCATACCACATGGATTCCGTAAATTCCCCCCGTGTGTACTATTTATTGTCATCATTATAAAATGTTACACGGGCCAGGGATTCCATTTCTTCCTGTTTTTGATTGATAACCAAAAACTCTTCCTCACAAGATTTTTTGATGCAAAATTCACGAATAGATTGACGTACTCGGCAACATTTGATTGAGCCTGAGATTGATCTCTTGGAAACCCAAACTAATGACCTGCAAGCAAAAAGGAAAATAAATAAACAACATATATATAAATTCATAAATTCATTCTGATCAACTTTTGTTGATCTTGCTTTTGTATAAAGTTGGAGCTCTTGAGCATTTTTGTGAGAAGAATTAAAAGTATTTGAAAATCACATATATTATTTCTCTATATTTTGATTCATTTAGTACTTGCATTCATAAAGAACAAAAATAGCAAGTTTTTTATGAAGAAGAAAACAGGTAAATAAAAAAAACATTCTCTCTTGTCGCAATAGTTGAATTTCTGCCCTCAAAATACAATTTGAAGACCATATCCAAACTAATTGATCCTGCTTGGAGAAATCTACAGTAAAGTTAGAAAATTGAGCCTGCAATTCTTTCCATTCAAAATACTAACTAACTGCCTATTAAAGTCTAGAAATCTACAGTAAAATTAGAATGAGTTTCAAAACTAATTGCCTGTAATTTTTGGGTGTGATGCGATAAGAAATAAATGTGAATTGTGCTATTTAAAGCACACACATAAACCCATCAATCCATCTGACAAGCCATTGAAGTGTATTGAAACCATTGCCAACAACTCTGTTAATACTCAAATATAATTGCTTTCCAAAAAGGGGGAATAAATACAATGGACGTCCATCTTCCATGAACATAATGGTTTTGAAATCTTATCAGTCATTTAGCAAATAATGTTGAGTTCATATTTTCAAGATTAATTACACCTAGACCAAGCACTAAAGAACACATTTTCCGTACAGTATTACTCCATACCATAACAGAAATTCCTATTATTAATTATCATTTCTCTTACTTTAGAAGGCATTCTATACAGAGCATCAAAGTATATATATATTGTGGAGTGTAATTCAAAAGCAACTTACAATCTACTCAACTTTGATTTACATATCATTTATCAAATGAAATGAATGTATGTCAGAGAGCATGTCAAAATACTGTTATGATGGTTAATAAATATAAAAGTTGTCCGACGTTACATTTATATATTGGTCGAGTAATTGATATATTGAGCAATTAAAACTAAACATAATACCTCTCCATTTTATCTATTGGCTTTCTTATTTTAACATTTTTTGTCACTTCATTAATATTAATTATATCTCCAACTTTTCACTTTCACATATTTATATAAATGGAGCCAAGTTGTATGTTTGAAAAAGCATAAGCTAAATATGTCACGTAATGCATCAAAATATATATTGTGCGGAGTGTAATAAAAGAGCAACTTATAATGATTACCCTCCTTTTAGTAAATTAAGACGGGTATCATGCATTCGCATGGAAATCAACTTTTAACCAGATCTAACTTGCACTAAAGTAACATATATACATGCCTCAACTTTTTTTAGCATTTTGTCGCTACCTAAAGAGTTAAGAGGAAGCACAACTCTAGCATTCCACGAGGATTTAGAATTGTAAATTATACAAGATATGAATCCTATCTTTTTACTCAACATACGCAAAGTGAACCTTAAAATATATATATGCTCCAACCAGGGGCGAATCTAGAATTTCCGCCAGCGGGGGCAAGAATCGGGTTCAAATAGCTTATCGGATTTGTTGTTTGTAAATTCAAAATATTCATCTTTGCATCATTTTGTTTTATAAAATATTCATCTTTCCATCAAAGTGGGTTACTTCATAATGGATGACAGAATGATCGGTGGAATTTTAGAATTTACAATCTCCTACTCTATATGTCTTACTTTTGTCCAAGTAGAAGTGAAAACGGAAAAGGAGAGTAAATTTCATAGTAGGAATTATCGGTATCGGGATCGGAATCAGTTCCGGCCGATACTGATATGGGATCGGGATATCGGATCGGTATCTGCTCAGGATCGGCTCAGGATTGGGATTTTTTTTTTCTTTTTGATTTGCTACATGAAAATCGGCTCAGGATCGGATCGGGGTAGGCAGATACCAATATGTATCGGCTGATCCGCATCGGTATCAGCCGATATTTCCTACTATGATAAATTTGCTTGTTTAGTCATAAATAGAAAAGAAAACATCTTATTCTGGTGTCAGTCTGATATGTGTTGATTTCTATCTAACTTTGCTGTTATCTCACAGAGAGAGAGACATGAGAGTCGGAGCAACTTTAATTTTTTTTTCTTTAATTGGGCTTCAGAGAGAGAGAGAGAGAGAGAGAGAGAGAGAGAGAGAGAAAGAGAAGAAGGCTCATGGGTACAAACCTACTTCCTGATCCGGATTAGGTTACAAAGAAGGCAAAATAGGTGCAGTGAGAATGTAATCTTATTTCCCTAAATAGGTCGTACATGCAAGTACCTCGCTGTTTTTTTTGGTGTTGTTTTTTTTACTTTGTTTTTTTTCAGTTAAGAGGTTGTAGTTTTGGAGAGTGATGTAATATGTAAAACTTTATTTTAATCAAATGGTTTGGCAGCTACTGCCAACATTTCAAAAAAAAAAGAGAGAAAGAGAAGAGTCAGAGAGCAGCTTTGATTTTTTTTCTTTAACTGGGCTTCGGAGAGTGATATGAGAGTGGATTCAGAGCGGACTGCATGCATGGCCTGTTACAATTTTCTTTTTAACAAGACTTCAGCAGCGAAATTGGTTTGGGCTTTTCAGAGTGGGGCAAAACAAAATTCAGAGGGGGCCGAAGTTGTCCAGGCCCATTATTCTCCACAGTATTTCAAAACTCAGGGAGGGGCAGCTGCTCTCCTCTGAGCCTTATTGGGTCCAAAATACAAAATTAAAGTCAACCTTACGCCTTCTTATATGTGTATTTTAATGTCTAATTAATATTTGTGCGTGTGTGTATATATATATTCTTATTTAGTTACTGTAGAAGTAAGCACAAACCAAAAAGTACATTTTCATAAATAATTCATCATTTATTAGAAATAAGACGATCTCATCAAACATACAAATTTTTGCCCACTACAACTTTTAATTAACAGCCACCACGTTTCACCACGTAGATCAGCTTAATTAATTACAAATGCTTTATTATTAAATGTACAACAATTTTATGGAGAATGAAACAAACATTTTATTACTATTTTAAGTTTCAAATGTAACACCACACTTGTAGAATGTTGTAACTTGCTAACAAAGGTTAGTATAGAATTATATCTATACTTTTTGTCCTGGTTGCTTTTTTGGTGACCTAGGGAACAAGAAAGTAATCCAATTCTTGTCCTTGTTGCTTGTATATATACATTATTTTGCTTTCAAATAAATTCTGTTGCTTTTTCTATGGAACAAGAAAGTAATATATAGGAGGATAAGAGGCATGTATTTGTGCAAAGAGCAATATTCAGAGCCTGTTTTGGTGGCTAGGGCTCCACATGTTTCCTTCAAAGAGAGAGAGAGAGAGGGGAAATAGAAAGAGACAGAGCGAATTCTGGTGGTAATCATTATTATGTAAAGAATGTCAAATAACAGTGCTGACATAGTTAACTTAGTGCAAAGAATGTCAAATATTTATTTAAGGCAAATTCTGGTGGTAATCATTATTATCTATTTTAATATTATAAAGATAATTTACTATTTGCAAGCCACTATTGTAACAAATTATTTGTATTGGATATACCGTTAGTTACTTCTTGGCTAGTTGTATGGCAATCAAATGGTAATACAAATGAGATCATTGGAATCCTACTTACAAATTTACAATATCAAATTACATATTAAAAACATGAAATACTTGTAAAATTATTCAAACGTCAATCCAACAATAGGAGAACTCAAGTCAACAGAAAATCGATCCAAACATCAAACCTAAATCTTTACCGTGCCAAAACCAAAATTAAGTGCCAAACTAAAACCAGTCAAAATATGAAATCCCCATGGAGAGTTGTATGATGGAATCAGTTAATTTCGTTTCTACAAATTGTCAAATTATTATTGTACAATTAATTAAGCCAATAGAGACATGCGGTTCCATTATACATATTATTTGTAATTCAAGTAGAACTAGGTGTTCTTAAGTTCACCAAGTTCCTTAGTGAACTCAAGTCTAAAACCCATTTAATTTTCCTTAAATAATGAATCCGAACCGTTATAATCCGCCTACCTTACGAGTGATGCATCTACATGTGAAATTTTTCAATTTTCAAATTAATTTAGTATAAAGTCAAGTGGTCAAAAAATATTCAAAAAATGAATGCATAAAAATTAATTTATT
Organism: Carex rostrata; assembly: GCA_964058875.1. NCBI lineage: Eukaryota > Viridiplantae > Streptophyta > Magnoliopsida > Poales > Cyperaceae > Carex > Carex rostrata. Next base: position 1,049,390 of record CAXKVT010000049.1, on the reverse strand, counting down.
AACTTTCTAATTTTGACCAATTGACTTTATACTAAATTAATTCAAATATTTAAAAAATTTACATGTGGACGCATCACTCATAAGGTGAGCGGGTTTTAACAGTTCGGATTCATCATTTGAAGCCAATTTGACAGGTTTTAGACTTAAGTTCACCAAGAGGCTTGGTGAACTTAAGAACACCCTAGCTCTACTCTTGTAATTCAAAACTAGGCTTTCCTTGTACTTTTTAATTAACAAATATTATTCCTGGCTGTTACGTACAGAGCAACTAAAACAAACATGCCATATGACAAATAATGTAAAAATATAATATCATCTGTTGAATGGGTTGTAAAGCTCCATAAATCTACCTGATCGCCGGGAATAAAGTCATATTTTATTTGTTGAGCAAGGCATGGATCAAGCCAGGCATCTTCAAGAAAGTGAACAAAAAGAGGGAGGTGACAAGTAGCGAGTGAGCAAAAGAGAAAGCAGATACTTCACTTGGCAGCTGCTACCGTGAACTTTTCTATAAAAATAAAGAGTGTATACTTGGCAGCTATATATGGTTTCGAAAGAGAGAGACAGAGAAAGTTGAGTTGTTTGGCAGCCCCTGCCTCACGCTCAAACATTAATTATATCTCCAACTTTTCACTTTTCACTTTTCACATATTTATATAAATGGAGCCAAGTTGTATGTTTGAAAAAACATAAGCTAAATATGTCACGTAACGCATCAAAATATATATTGTGTGGAGTGTAATAGAAGAGCAACTTATAATGATTACCCTCCTTTTAGTAAATTAAGACGGGTATCATGCATTCACATGGAAATCAACTTTTGACCAGATCTAACTTGCAATGCAATCAAGTAACATATATACATGCCTCAACTTTTTTAGTATTTTGTCGCTACCTAAAGAGTCAAGAGCAAGCACAACTCCAGCAATCCATGAGGATTTAGAATTGTAAATTACACAAGATATATATGAATCCTACCTTTTTACTCAACGTACGCAAAGTGAACCTTCAAAAATATATATATATCCTCCAAATATGAAAATACAAAATTAAAGTCAACCTTAGGCCTTGTTATATGTGTATTTTAAAGTCTAATTAATATTTGCGTGTGTGTATATTCTTCTATAGTTACTGTAGTAGTAAGCACAAACTAAAAGATACATTTTCATAAATAATTCATCATTTATTAGGAACAAGACAATCTCATCAAATGATCAAACATACAAATTTAGGCCCACTACAACTTTTAATTAACAGCCACCACCTTTCACCAGCCAGGTTACCTTAATTAATTACAAGTGCTTCATTATTAAATGTACAACAACTTTATGGAGAATGAAATAAACATTTTATTACTATTTTAAGTTTGAAATGTAACACCACACTTGTAGAATGTTGTGACTTGCTAAACAGAAGTTAGTATAGAATTATATCTATACTTTTTGTCCTAGTTGCTTTTTGGTTATCTTGGTCAAAGAGCAATATTCCAAACCTGTTTTGGTGGCTAGGGCTCCACATGTTTCCTTCAAAGAGAGAGAGAGAGAGGAAATAGAAAGAGACAGAGTGAACGAGATAGAATAACAGTGCTGACATAGTTAACTTAGTAGCAAGAATGTCAAATATTTATTTATGTAAGGTAAATTCTGGTGGCGATCATTATTATCTATTTTAATATTATAAATATAATTTACTATTTGTAATCCACTATTGTAACAAATTATTTATATAGGACAAATTAGATCATTGGAATCCTACTTAAAATATAAAATTACAAATTAAAAGCATGAAATACTTGTAAAATGATTCAAACGTCAATCCAACCATAGCAGAACTCAAGTGAGCAGGAAATCCAAACCTCAAACCTAAATCTTTATATTAGTTTTCAAAAGTTTAAACAGCCGATCTGAATCTCTCAACATGATCTACATATTAAAATGTGCTTAGAGACTAAAATTTATATTATCTTTTATGAAAAAAATTACTATTTTTTAGATAGATACAAAATCAATGCTTTAGGATCATTCAAAACAGTGATTTTTTACCTATCTAAACAATAGTTAAAAATTTCCAAAAAATATAAAATTTAGTCTCTATGCATTTTAATATAGATGTCATATTGAACTGTTCGAATTGACTATTTGAATTTTGAAAATAAAGATTGAGATGTAGGATATAATTGGAATACAAAACCAATTGTGCATTTTAACTCTACTATTGTAACTTGTAAGCAATGACCTATATCCATCAAGATTTATGACGTATACCTGTTACATTTTATTTCACTATTGTGCGATATCATAATGAACTGCATATTTTGTTTCTCTTTAATTGTTGTTCTAGCTGTCAAGACTTCTGGTTGGTGCTTACCCTATTGATTTATATAATGTGTTGCTTAGTATATTTTATTGTTATAATTGGTTACCACTTTTGTATTTCAATGTATATTATTCATGCACATTTGTTTTTTATAAGTATCTTGACTCGAAACTTTCCAATATTAATGTGACGTTAAAAAGTATCTTGACTCGAAACTTTCACCAATATCATTGCGAATCAATCTTTCTTATAGCTGACCATTAATGAGAAATGAAGAAATATTACTGCATATTGATGAAAGTATTATTGTAGCGATTCAATCATTTCTCATTAAAATCTTTAAAAAAAAAAATACTGTAGCTGATCGTTCCGCCTCTAAGCGGTATAGTAAAAAAAAAAAAATAACCTTCCCAATGCAGGGCGGTTTTGTAGAAAAAGCCTCCCCCCCCCCCCCCCCCAAGAATTAAAAAAAAAAGTGGAGGGTGTATTTGATATTTTTATTATTTTTTAAGGTATTAGTAAAAAAATCGGGAGACATGCGGTTGCAGTAAACATATTATTTGTAATTCAAAACTAGGCTTTCCTTGTATTTTTTAATTAAGAAAATATTATTCCTAGCTGTTACAGGTCAACTGAAACAAACATGCCATATGATAAATAATGTAAAAATATAATTATAATATCACCTGTTGAATGGGTTGTGAAGCTCAATAAATCTACCTGATCGTGGGGAATAAATCTTTTATTTGTTGAGCAAGGCATGGATCAAGCCAGGCATCTCCAAGAAAGTGAACAAAAAGAGGGAGATGACAAGGAGAGAGAGAGAGAAAGAGAGAAAGAAGATACTTCACTTGGCAGCTGCTACCATGAACTTTTCTATAAAAAGAAAGAGCGTATACTTGGCAGCCAAGGTTTCAAAAGTGAGATTTGTTTGGAAGCCCCTGCCAAGATTTCAAACAAGAGAGAGAGAGAATGAAAATTATCACTGAGAAATTGCAAAACCTATGGAACTCCGACGAGGTAAGAATTCTCGTCCTCGTCAGCCTCGGCATACAAATTGCTCTCATCGTCTTGGCACCGTTGCGCAAACGCATCACAATGACGTGGATCGCGCTCACACTCTGGCTGTTGTACCTGACTGCTGACAATGTTGCCACATTAGGGCTCGGTAACATCAGCCATCAGACTCCTGGAGGAAGTGGTCTCAGTAGCGAACTCACCATCTTGTGGGCACCATTCCTCCTGGTTCACCTCGGAGGTCCCGATACCATCACATCATACTCAATTGAGGATAACGAGCTTTGGTGGCGTCACCTTTTGGGGCTAGTTTTTCAAGTTATAATCACAGTTTATATATTTATCCAATCACCACCAACTGGTTGGCTGTGGATACCAACAATTTTCGTGTTTATCCCGGGACTTATCAAGTTTGCTGAGAGGACCCAAGCTCTCCGCATAGCAAGCAAGGACAATATCAAGGATCAAATTATCTCAGAACTCCGCCCTGGAGATATAACTAAGAAAGGTACACATATAAATCCCAACCTTCCACTAATATATATCCGGTTGACAAAATTAATTATCTCCAGCGAAATCTTATTTCTTGCTAAGAGTACCTTATGGTTTGATTTAATTATATTGTTCTCCACTCAGGTAGCGAGAATAATACTCCCTCGAACACCGTCCAAGCAAATGCAACTACTAAAGGTACATATATCCCTATCTTCCACTAGCATCCAGTTAACGATATAATTAACTCAAGCAAATTGTTATTGTTCTTGCTAATACCTAAAGATTTGATTTAATTGCTCTCCCGTCAGGTTGTTGTGGCATACTCTTCCCACCAGAAGACACTATAGGTACATATATCCCTACTTTCCACCCAACTTCTGGTTAACTGTATTAACTCAAGCGAAATCTTATCTATTATTAAGACTACCTTAAGATTTAATTTCAATACTATGTTTATTTTAGAGAATTGATTTGACTAAAAGCTTTATTGCTCAAATAGTTATATTTACAATGTATAATCTCAAATCAAAATATGTAAAATCCAAGTCTTTCGACCCATTTTAGAGAATTGAATTGAATTGAATATACATGATTGCCGTTTATGGAAATTATCAGTAGCGGGCGAGAAAGAAAATGTTAGAGATTAATAAACTTAATTAGTAGTCAAATATATTAGTTAATGGTGGGAACTCTTTAAAATTGTCATGAATGTAATAGTTACGGGCGATAGTTACGGGTGGAATTCTCTATGTGCATATTGTGGTCTTCTAGAATTAAATGTCATTTAGTAATAGTAGAGTGTGTAAAAAGATTCTATAGGTCTATATAATGTGTAAGAAGTCTTTTACATGTAAGAGATTAAGATAATATTGATAATAGAAGAAATTTTTTTATCATAGAGTGTTATTTTTTCTACTACTAAAATATATTAAGTTTGCATCTATATTAAATCGATTCTATAAGAGAAGAGAGTAAAGAGAGTGGTTAATTCGCAAGATTCAAATGTGGTAAAGCTACATGTACTTGGTTATATATATATATGATGAGTTTGGGAATTTAAGGACAATATATAGATTATTGTCGAAAAAATTGCTTAGTTGTCTGTGTGTATAGTTTCAAAATTTACAAGGTTCTAAATTTAAAAATATACAAGTATTATTTGTGAAATTTTCAAACAGTATGATATATAATAAAAGTAAAATAAATTGGGAATAGAATTGGGAAAGATTATAGAAGTTAACAAGAATAATTTTAAATAATAAAGTATCTCGTAACATATTTGACAAAGTGGGTATGAATAAGAATTTTATTTCATTAACTTAACTAGATGGATATCAGTAAGTAAAAAACAAATTGTTAGCTTAACGGGTAAGGATATGGGTAAGAGTTATTTGGTACCATTACCCAATAGAATAATTGATAAATATCAATTTATATATGATAAACTTGTATTTACACATATAACTATATATTTTTTATTATTATTACTCAATTGATATATCGACATTTTTTATTATTTTTTATGTAGTAATTGTATGGTAAAATTGATTTATTCAACATCTTATATATATATATAGTTTTTAAATTAGTAATTTCTGACAAAAATTGTTTATACAATATTTTATATTGTTATATTTGATTTAAAAAATTTAATATTTAAAATAATAGGATAACAATTATAATTTTATATTTTATGATATTACGATACATAACTTGTTATCGTTGAATATATTTATTTGTTTTCTTTTTAGATTAAATTATATAAAATATTAACTCATTCGATACCCTTATCCATATTTAATTTTGTAATCATTATTTTAATGGATAAAGGTAGAGTATGAGTAAGGCTAATATTTCATAGGTAAGGGTATGTAAGGTATGGATAAGACTCATTTCATATTGACATTTATATCAAAATATCACTATCAGTCCCATACTGTACCCATTGACACCCCTATGAATTAAAAAATAGTCGGTTCTTATTCTAGCTCAAACTGTCAATAATGAACCATGTATTGTACTCCCTCCCAACCTGTATTTAAATGTCAAAATGAAAAAATAAAATGAAAAAAAGGTAACATTAGTAATTGACAGAGAAATGACTAATTAATAAAATATGAACTTTATGCAGATATTCTAGTTTCATCCTTGAAAGACTCCTCGAAGGACATCGATGAAAGCGAGCTTATTTTGGAAGGCTTTCGCTGGTTCAATATCTTCAAGCGCTTGTTGGTAGATGTAACTTTTCCCGCAGATCTGTTAATGAAGAGTCAGGATCGCTTCTCAGATCTCCGCACCAATGTAGCCCTTGACTTGGTCGCTATTGAGCTCTCATTCCTATATGATTACCTGCATACGAAGGCAGTCCACATGCACTGCTTTTTAGGCCGTGCATTGCGCTTTTTCTCTCTTCTCTCCATCATATTTGCATTCGTTGTATTTCATCATCTTGACATGCAAAAGTATGCATCTGGAGATATTATCATAACCTACATCCTATTTTGTGTAGGCCTCAGCCTTGAGGTCATCGCTACCGTACTTCTCGTATTCTCAGACTGGACAGTCGTGGCACTTAAAAGGACAAAACAGAGCGATTGTGTTGCAGGTTGTATAACCAGATTGGTGAAAGCAATTTTGAAGAAGGAAAAATGTCGGTGGGCCCACATCATTGGGCATTTCAATCTGGTACATTTCAGCCTGAGAAACAGGGACACTAAATCAGCAAAGATTATACTAGAAATAAAAAATAAATGGGACAACATGTGTGAGAGCAAATTGATCCCCTTGTTGCGTGACGGGAAGTTGGTGGAAATTATGGTCACTGAGGCAAAAAGGAGAGCGCAAAACGTGCATATATACAAGGTGTTAGTAGAGGCAAGAGCATATAGGGGAAACAAAACATTGGAACGTCACAACCAACTGGAGAAACTGGAGTGGAGCATGAAAAGGGACTTTGATGAGTCCATTATCTTGTGGCATCTTGCCACAGACATTTGTTATTATCAAGATGAAACTCCCAACAAACCTAATCCACAAAAACCATGTTGCCTCAAATCTTGTTTCTCTTCCAAACAATCCAATGAAAATCAAGAACCTTCCCACCAACCCAATGGAGAAAATCAACAACCTTCCCACAAACCATGTTGCCTCAAATCTTGTTTCTCTTCCAAACAATCCAATGAAATTCAAGAACCTTCCCACCAACCCAATGGAGAAAATCAACAACCTTCCCACAAACCATGTTGCCTCAAATCTTGTTTCTCTTCCAAACAATCCAATGAAATTCAAGAACCTTCCCACCAACCCGATGGAGAAAATCAAGAACCTTCCCACCAACCATCTTGCCTCAAATCTTGTTTCTCTTCCAAACAATCTAGTCAAAATCAAGAACCTTCCCACCAACCCGATGGAGAAAATCAAGAACCTTCCCACCAACCATCTTGCCTCAAATCTTGTTTCTCTTCCAAACAATCCAATCAAAATCAAGAACCTTCCCACCAACCCGATGGAGAAAATCAAGAACCTTCCCACAAACCATGTTGCCTCAAATCTTGTTTCTCTTCCAAACAATCCAATGAAAATCAAGAACCTTCCCACCAACCCGATGGAGAAAATCAACAACCTTCCAACCAACCCAATGGAGAAAATCAAAAACCTTCCAGTCAACCCAATAGAGAAAATCAAGAACATTCCGACCAACCCGATAGAGAAAATCAACAACCTTCCAACCAACCCAATGGAGTAAATCAAGAACATTCCGACCAACCCGATAGAGAAAATCAAGAACATTCCGACCAACCCGATGGAGAAAATCAACAACCTTCCAACCAACCCAATGGAGAAAATCAACAACCTTCCAACCAACCCAATGGAGAAAATCAAAAACCTTCCAGCCAACCCAAAAGAGAAAATCAAGAACATTCTGACCAACCCGATGGAGAAAATCAACAACCTTCCAACCAACCCAATGGAGTAAATCAAGAACATTCCAACCAACCCGATGGAGAAAATCAAGAACATTCCAACCAACCCGATGGAGAAAATCAAGAACATTCTGACCAACCCAATGGAGAAAATCAAGAACATTCCAACCAACCTAATGAAAGAAATGAAGAACTTTCCAACCAACCTAATGGAAGAAAGAAGATACCCATAAATTGCCTCAAATCTTGTTGTTCTTCCAAACCCGATGGAGAAAATCAAGAACCTTCCAACAAACCTTGTTTATCTTGTTTATGTTCCAAACAACCCAATGGAAAAGAAGGCACCGAGCGTGAGGTTAGTTGGAAGACATCCAATTACATGATCTATCTCCTAACCCAGCAGCAGTCAATGATGCAGCTCGGATATGGTAAGACACGATTTGAGGCCACATGTGCTGTCGTCAAGAATAAACTCAAGGGTAAGGAAAAACTCGATCCCAGGAAAGTACGTGAAGAGCTTAAGAAGGATGCACCAGTGTCAACTAAGGGCAGTCAACCAACAAATAAAATGGGCACATCGGTATTAAAGAAGATATGGGAATGTTTGAGATGCTGGGGTAGGCGTAAGCGGGAGGAGGAGAAGCGTAAACGTGAGGATGAGAATGAAATGGGAGAAAAGGTATTAAAGGATGGCCTTAAACTTGCAAAAGAGTTGCAGGCACTCGGATCAGAAATAAAATGGAAGTTAATTAGCGAGACCTGGATGGAGATGCTGGGATACGCCGCCATTCATTGCGATTCATACCAGCATGCCAAGTCCCTGAGCAGGGGTGGAGAATTACTCACTCATCTCTGGTTGCTCATGTCTCAACTGGGAGTTGTTGACGAGCACAAGGTGCAGCAATACCAATCTGGTTCTGTCTAATTCTTATATGATATAATATGTGTTTCTTTTCTTTTGTTTTTTTTCTTGAAAAACGTGTTTCTTTTCTTTTGTGAAGCAAATAATCAGTCCTTTTTCCGCTATAGACAGAGGATTCACTTGTTGGATTTTTTTTTTTTTCTTTTTATCGTTTCTTTTATATGTAACATGATTGTTGTTTTCTATGAACTGGATTAATTGGAGTGTTATGCATGGTCATTTTAATTTACTTGTATTTTGTTTTAATTTATCATGTGTTTCATGAGAAAAAAAAATGTGGTAATTAAGTAGAATACCTGCATCTGGATGAAGTGTAATTAATGACAAGGCATTCTGTAAATTTAAGAAGAGAATTTTTCCAAGAATTATAAGGATTGCAAACTGATTACACTCCCTAGCTATTATGTGGGTACTTCAATGTTATTCTATGCCTTTCTAGAGTAATAGCTTGTAATCTTGAATTCTTATGAGTTTAATATAGTAGTTGCATTTATCTATCTTGTGCGGTTTATTTGATCTCTACTGCAATTTATTTTTTGTATTAGTAACTAAGTATGATGCATGCTAACCTAATCTGTATGGTGATGGTCATACCATAATGATTGACATTTGAAGGTTGACCTATAAAGAATAGTATAGAATTATCTAGACCAATAAGATTGATCGACCGATTGGGTGATATCTTATGGTTTGATCTCACTTAGATACCTAGTATTCTTTAGATCTACAGATAAAGGTTGCATTCTATTGATTGCTAGTGGAGTAATCTCGATTATTTCAACTACGGACGATAATAAAGAAGGACAAAAATGTGAAATTGATTAGAGTAAAGTCTGAGTCCCATCCTCTTACCAATCCTTTTTCGATTAAGTGTGTTGTAACACAACAATGAGCAGTACTAATATAGGATTAGCAGCTCTTAGATTTTCACATGATACCAGAAATTAGATCTCACACGGTTCTCATTAAACCGCTTGCAATATGTCTAGATGTAGACACTATGTTTATTAGGTACTCGTAATCGCCCCCAGTTCTGTGACAAACCTCATGCACTTGACATGTACCAGAAACTAGATTAAATGAGTAAGATTGACAGAAAATAGATTAAGCCAATCTCCTTGCTTGACATGTAAAGCACATGTAAATATCAGATTAATATAACAAAAACCCATCCTTCATTTCTAAACCCATTACTAGTGCTGTCTATTTGGCCCCTTTCCCCTTTCAAAATTTTATAGATTAATTGTCTAGATTACATGCTTGGTTTCAAACAAACAGAATAAGAAACCTAATAAACAGTACACTCCTACGCTAACAAGTATTTAGTTTTTAAATAACATGAAATTCAAATATAACATAAAACAAAGAAATGACAATGAGCATTCTTTTAAGCCCCAATTCCCCTCTATCTACAAAACTGGTTTTAGTTACCTCAAAATTCAGCGTTAATGTTGTAGTTGCAAAAGTCGGGTGTATGCCCCGTCAGCCCTAGAAACCAACTCAGCATGGCTCCCATGCTCTACAATTTTGCCGTCCTGCACCACCCCAATCGAATCAACCCCACGTATAGTTGAAAGCCGGTGAGCAATTAACACGGTCGTGCGCCCTTTCATGATCCGCTCTAATGCCTCTTGCAAAACACACTCTGACTCTACATCTAAAGGACTAGTTGCCTCGTCTAGAAGCAACACTGCAGGGTCTTTCAAAACTGCTCTAGCAATTGCAATTCGCTGCTTCTGGCCTCCTGACAACTGAACCCCACGCTCACCAACTGATGTCTTGTACCCGTCAGGAAGTTGACTAATAAACCCATGTGCATTTGCCACCTTTGCTGCCTCTACTACCTCTGTTTCAGTAACACCATCTTTCCCATATGCGATGTTTTCAAATATGCTTGAAGCAAATAGAACCGGCTCCTGCTGCACTAGACCAATTTTTAACCTAAGGGATTTCAGGTTGAGTCTCTTGATGTCTTTACCATCGATCATCACCTTCCCAGCCGTTGGATCATAGAATCTCTCGATCAAAGCAATTACTGTGCTTTTTCCCGACCCGCTTGCACCCACAAGTGCTTGACTTTGCCCAGCACGAATTCTTATGTTAAAGTCCTTTAAAATTTGCACATCAGGCCGTGCTGGGTATGAAAAGTCAACCCGCCGAAATTCAATCTCACCACGCATAGACTCAACCGAATCAGCCTCCGGGTCATCCGGTTCAATATGGGTTGGGCGGTTTAAAACTGCAAAAACCGACCGGATTGACTCTCCACCACGTACAATTTCAGGGGCGAGGCTAACTGTCTCAGCAACTGAATTGGCAGTTATAACCAAAACAACAAAGACTTGTATAACTTTGGAAAAGGTGGAATGGTGAGACCTGACAAGGTGGGCTCCGAACCAGAGAATGAGGGCTTCGGAAGCATAGAGAGAGAGTTGGGATAAGCCAAAGAGGACACCAGCAGTCTGGGACCGACGCAAGCTGTGGCGGAGCGGGACCCGCAGCTCATGCCGAAAGAGAGAAACTATCTTGTCCTGTGCATTAAATGCAGCCACTGTCCGGATGTTGCTCACGCCTTCACCGGCAATCATGCTTGTTTTGGCATGTGCCTTGGCTGTATCACCCGCAAATCCCTTCATTGAAAGTTGCTGGGTGAAGAAAAAAAAATGTCAGCTAATATAAATTAGCAGTTTTATTACTTGAAATCTATATATCTGGTACATTTTCTTGAAATTTCTTTTAACAAAGAAATGTCAAAGAAAAGCATGGGAAAAAGGCTGCCAGAGAGCATCAGCTTTTGGTAGCAAATGCACTCACAAGTACAACTGGCAAAAAGCTCGTGGCTCATGGCCCGCTTGATATTCGTCCATGACTCTATCGTTAACAGCTCGTTCATTAGTGGATCGAGTTAAAAAATATATTCTATTCGTTTCTATATGAAACAGGTGGGGGTTAACCACTTTTATAAAAAAATATATATATATTATTTCTATAAATAAAATTACTTTTTTTCAGATATAATTAAAAATATTGCTCAGAAGCTCTACAGTGTCTCTATCCTCTTTTTTCAAACTGTTCTGACACAAACCGACAAAACAGCAAATAAAAATTGTCAGTCTTTCTAACAAGGTGGGCCAATGGGACATTTAAGTGGGCCAATGAAGGAACTCGTGCATAAATTAAATCAGAAGCATCCAAGAAAATTAAATTAAGTGCAGAGTCTTGGATTTGTTGGCCCAATAAAACAAAACAAGATTCCTTTTTTAAATTTTTGCAGAGAAATAAAAGATATGTTTCCTAGAAAAGGAAAAAAAAAAAAAAAAAAGGTCGTTCAAATGTTTATCCAAATATAATCTAAAAAAGGGAAAATAATTGATATGGATAAACATAGCAAATTTTCTTTAAAGTGGATGGGAATGCAATAATATTTCTTTCAAAGGGTAAAATTATAAATATGAGGCAAAACATGCATAATATTTCTTTCAAAGAGTCAAATTATAAATACACTTTGAAGGATGTTTAGGTAAAACCATATTATTTTAAGGGTTGCAGAGAAAGCAATTCAAATTAAGTAACATATGACTTTGAAGGTGTGTGGTACAACATGTGAAGATTTTTTTAAAAAGATGTAAATAAAAGTACATCAGGGACTGATTTAATAAACAAGTCAAAAGAGGAAAAGGCATCTTGGCAGAGAAAAAGCACATGTGTAGCGTCAGTTTAAAGTTATGACAGCGTGACAGAGTAACAGTGTGGAGCCCAGAGGAGGGGGGACACTTGGCTGCACAAATTGGTGCTGATTAGATTTATTTCTTTTGGAAAGGATACTTTGCTCCAACATCTTGCCTTCCAGTGTTACTTCTTCGTCACTTACAAATGGGCCCCACCATGTTTTGGGAAATAAGGAAGTAAGTCAATTGCAATTTGCAAATACTTTGACTTCAATTTTTAAATTTCATAATCAAGAAAGTCTCTATTGGAACCATCACTTTGCCTAATCTTTTAAAGAGATTACTAATAAAATCACCATTTTTACACTTCTAGTAACTACAGATCCCTAAGAGTTGAGCCAATTTTTTTGTAAATAGTTACCTGGGCAAAGTTGGCGAGGACTAACAAAGGAAAAGTGACGAGAATAAGCAAAGCAACCCTCCATTCAATAATAAATCCAACAATGAAGGAGGTGAGAAGCGAGGTCATGTTTTGCAAAATGACCGAGATTCTTTCGGCAATGGCTGGCTTCACATCTGCTGCATCTGTTGCCAATCGTGCTGCTACTAAACTCGAGTTGTTCTCCTCCTCATCAAACCACCCCACTTCATTCCTCAATATCACTACAATAGCAAAAGCGATACTATTAGAGTACTAGATAAAAGTATGCATATAAAAAGAGATGGTCCGATTCAAACCGCTCATCATGATATGCATATTAAAATGTGCTTAGAGACCAAATTTTTACATAGTTTGGAAATTGTTTACTATTTTTTTAGATATCTACAAATCTATGTTCTTTTATGGTCCAGAATTTTCTGAAAAATAGCAATTTTGTACCTATCTAAAAAGTAGTTAAATATTTCCAAAAAATTGAAAATTTGGGTCGGTGAGCACATTTTAATACTAAGATCATGTTAAAGGGTTCAGATCGACTATTTAGCCCATCTCCATGTAAAAATATTTGAAAAACTTTATTATGGTACGTAGTAGTATACTAGTAAGCATCATTCGCCGAACCCGTGTTGTGAGATTCTCTCCCATTATACTAAAGAAGTAGTGTTGCACCAAGTACGCAAAGACTGCATAAAAACCCGTGCCTATGAAAACAAACACAAACTCCCTTGTTTTCCTCTCCATGGCATTGATATCTCGGTAATAAATCACCTCTATCATATTACCCATAACAATAGCAAAAGTGGGTCCAATAAAACCCGATAGCACCGATCCGATGGCACCCAAAACAGCATACGGCCATTCCGGTGTATTCATTTTCAAGAGTTTGAAGAAATAACCCTTCGGTGCAGGGTACTTTTTGACATTATCTGCATTTGATATCATCTCAATTCTACCATCAGCTCCAGTACTATAGGAGTAACTCAAGTTTCTCAAACTTCCTGATCGAAGAGAGAGAGATTTTGTAGAGAGAGAATGGCTAAGCCGTGAAGAGCGGGAACGGCAGGTTGAGGGGGCTCCAAAATCTCGATTTCTCGCCATTTCTTGGAACCTGATAAGGGATGCGTAGGCCCCATTTGACCCCTTTGTTAGAAGCTCCTCATGGGTCCCGGTCTCAACAACCTGGTATTAGACACATGTTATAATTGTTAACAGAATTAGTTAGCAGAAATGGTTAGAAATGTTGACTAGTCAAACTAGTCATTAGGACCTTAACAGAATTCGGTTAGGATTGTTAATCAACCGAATATCATCTCTATATATACAATTAATTTGAATATCTATCTCTCTCCCTCTCTCCTTTCTGTAAATTCTTAAAAACTTTACCTGGCCTTGTTGAATGACAGCAATCATGTCAACATTTCGGATTGTAGAGAGGCGATGTGCTACAACCACAGTCGTGCGGCCAACCATGAGGCGATCAAGTGCTTCTTGCACTATATTTTCAGAGGCCGTGTCTAATGCACTTGTTGCCTCATCTAAGAGGAGGATTTTGGGGTTTTTTAGCATGGCACGGGCAATTGCAATTCTTTGCTTTTGACCACCTGACAGCTGGAGGCCTCTCTCTCCGACCTGCAATATTTAGGATATTATGTAATTCAAATAAAAAAAATAAAAATAAAAGATATGCAAATGCTTTAGCATCTTTATCAGTCTAGTTCTGTTGTAGAGTGAGACTACGGTACTATGCATAGCGCATATTGGCCCGTACTATGGATCAAGATCCCAATTTTTAAAATACAAAAAATCAATCTGAACCATTCAACATTATCTCCATATAAAAATGTACTTGTAGATCCAACTTCATATTTTTTAGAACTTTTTTGCTACTTTTTTTAAATGTAGAAAATCACTTGATCTAAATGTTCATCACCATTTAAAACTAGTGATTTTCTACCTATCTAAAAAAATAGTAAAAAACTCTAAAAAAATGTAAAACATAGTTTGCAAGTACATTTTCATGTGATAATCATGTATGTATCAGCAGCTAAGTTGTATACTATACTGACAAGTAGATACAAGTAAAGTAAATCAAAACAACTATTGAATGGCAATGAAGGCTGACCTGAGTATTGTAACCGTTTGGCAGCAGAGAGATGAAGCTATGAGCATTAGATGCTGAGGTGGCAGCCTCGACCTCAGCAATGGTTGCATCAGGCTTGCCATATAAAATATTTTCGAGGATAGTCGTTTCAAACAGTGCAGGTTCTTGATTCACCAACCCAATTTGATCTCTCAACCATCTTAAGTGTAGAGTTTTTATATCAACATTATCCAGTAACACTTTCCCTGAAAATTTTAATAAATGAAAGTTGTAAGACTAGAGAATTACTCAATTTGTGATATTAAAAACCAGGAATTGTAAAGAAAAGAGAAGAATTATAGGAGAAAATCGTGCTCCTACAAGCTCGGTTACCAGGACTTAATTAATACAATACCAAGAGATATGATAATATCATATTTACCTTGATGGATAGCTAAAGGTCACTTCTTTGAATTCTATGTTTCCATGAACCTCATCGAGGCACTTGCCATCGTCTTTTTCCTGGAGAATTGTCGGCTTCTGACGAATTATTTCTAATAGTTTGTAACCGGCAATTTTACCCTTGCTAAATGCACCTAGGTTAGAGAATGACTGTCCGAGACTCCTGTAAAAAGAAAAATTGTAATAATTATTATATAAGAAAATGTATTTTAGAACAGTGAGGTTATGGTACTATGCATAGCACAGATTGGTACGTACTACGGATCAACATTTTCATTTTTAATATCCAAATAGTCGATCTGAACCATTCAACATGATCTTTATATGAAAATGTACTTGCAAACAAAATTTTACAATTTTTATGAACTTCTCGTTATTTTTTTAGATAGGTAGAAAATCACTACTTTTTAATGGTCTAGAATTTTTAAATCAGGTGATTTTCTACCTATCTAAAGAAATAGTAAAAAAATATTTATGAGCAAAAGAAATTGATGGTATAATATTTGCATACAAAGTTCCCAAGCTAAAATACTATATGATATGTTACTCATAAAGGGAAAAAGTACTTGTGGCTGTGTGTAATACCTGGAAGTCTGGAGTAGACTGATTTCTTAACACTGTATACTTAACAATGCCTAAAGTTTTTGAAACCCGGTACCAATCATTACTGGTTAGGTACCATGTCGGTACCAACAATAAACAATCTACCACAGTTGTGACAGCATTGGATCAGGTATCAGTGCGCAATGGCCAATAACTGTATCTTACACTCAGTTCTACAGAATCAACAACAAAAACCAAGCAATTATAAAATCTTACAATCCACCAACAATTGCAGAGAAGATAGCAGTGAAAGCCTGGCCACCATCAGTCTGCCCATTTCTGATGAAGACACCAGCGTACCAGAAAACAAGGGCCCACGACATGCATGCAATGCCATAGGTACAGCCAATGCCGAGACCCTTCGCCATGCCGGCCTTATACCCCAATTTAAGCATGTTTTGAATTGCATCAGAGTATGAATTCAGTGCTTTGGTTTCGCCCACGTAGGAATAAACAGTTCTTACTTGAGCAATTACCTGTAACAAAAGGTAAAAAGGAGTAAACTAAATATGTACAAACACTGCTATTTTGAATTGCCTCAGTTTGGATTAATATCTCCTTTTCCAAAGTCCAAACAGTCGATCTGAACCATTCAACATGATCTTCATATGAAAATGTACTTGTCGATCAAATTTTACATTTTTTATAATATTTATACAATTTTTTTGGATAAGTAGAAAATAGCTTGTTCTAAAAATTGAAGACCAGGCAAAACTAGTGATTTTGTACCTATCTAAAAAAATAGTAAAAAAATTTTAAAAACTATAAAATTTAGTCTGCAAAGTATATTTTCATATGCAGATCATGCTGCACGATTCAGATCGATTATTTGAATTTTACAACAATGTTTATAAATAGTTTAACATGATATTAATTATTGAAAGCACCAAACTGATGACTATGCTTGAACAGTGGTAGTAAGAAAGGAGACCACATGTTATCAAGTCCTAGTTCATGCAACTAATAGTCAGTGGTCATGCATGTGCAAATCATTGGATTCCATAAATAATCAATCATTGCTATAATGGGGACCACTTCTGACAAATTCACAGAAATGAACCCTTATTAGAGTACCCATTCATTTACTAAAAGATTTGATTAAATAGAAGTTTATGCAGTATTTTAATCAATGCAAACTTGGTGACCCACAAAACTTCAAAAGAGACACAAAAGAGATCGGCGCTAGTGGAGCTTAAAGTATAAGTAAATCAAATCAAATCAAATCAAATCAAGCAAGAGGGAAAAAAAATAAAAATAAGAAGTCACTTAAGTCGTGGTCACTTCAAGAGCCATGGAATAAAGAACCGAAAACTCTAGAATTATTTTAGGTACAATACATCAAAATTGCAAAAAAAAAAAAACCAATTTTCAAACCCATAATTACAAAAAATTAATATCCCAAGCTGAAGTATATTAATTACTAATCTTAAATAAAAAAAGGTGATGTGATTTCTAAACTAGATAGTAATTTTGTAAAATACAAGTTTGTTTTATATTATACCTGTTCGGCTATTATACCGGCATTAGCATAGGATTCACGGCTTTTTGAGGAGAGGCCAGTAAGGGTATAAGCATATAAACCACCAGCAAATGCTATTCCTGGAATAACTGCCACACTAAGAAGTGCTAATCTCCATGCTGATACAAACCCGACCACTAACCCAGCCAAGAAGGTGGCCAGATAATGTATGAAGTTACCAACCTACAAAATTTCAAATAAAAATATCTCATAATACTATTTTCTATATTGCTCCCATAAATTAGGTGATTAAAGAGTATCAAACCACATTTTTCTTGGGTGAAAAATATATCATAATACTATTTTCTATAATTGCCCTCGAAAACCAACCAATTGATGTATGACATTTTTCTTTAACATGCTACTATTTTTATATTTTTTATATTATTAATAAAGGATAAAATGGATACTTTTTAAATTTCAAATGAGTTTTGATAGAAAAAACAATAAAATGGGTAAATTTGTGAGTTTTTAAATTTTAGAAGGCTAATATGATATTATGATATTTATAGAGGGAAATATTTAAAAAAAAAATTTGAGGGGTATACATGAAATACCCCCAACTAAGAGGCTCTTATATGCTTAAATTTCATATAATGTTACCTCAATTTAGCTATTTTTATCCTAAATTAGCCCAATTAACTTGCCTAGTTAACACAATTTTTGCAACTTAAAGAAATAGATAGATACCTTTTCACCAATGGCATCTTGTACCAAGAGAGTATCAGTAGAAACACTAAAGACTATATCACCGGTACGGGCGTCAGTATCGAAGAAACCAACATCTTGTCTCAGCACAGCTTCTAATTACCTGTTTCTAAGAGCGCTAATTACCTGCCGCTCTCCAGTGTACATCCAACATGCAATCTCTGTTAAGATTTAGGAAGAAAAAAAATCACATAATTAACCCTTTAATATTTCTCCAAAAAGATTATCCCCTCAAAAAAAATTTCAAAATAAAAATAAAAAAAGCTTTTCCATATCAGACTATAATTATAGAGATGTTCTTCGGTTTGGTATACCAAAATAAAATAGGCAAACCAAAATTTTAGTCAGTTTTCAAAATTACAACCGAATAAAAAAAAACTGAAAAAAAAAGTTATTTATTTTTAAAATTACTTCAAGATAGATTTTAAAAAAAAAATCAGTTTGTTCATAATTTTTAATTTTTTTAAATGTTTGATTCGAACGTGGGACGTGTTTAAAATTTTTGGTCAATTTAGTTTAACCGGTTTTAAATAATAAACTGAAATGACCTAAACTATTTAACAGGAAAAACCGAACCGTTTTTCGGTTTAAAACTGATTAAACAGGTCCCGATGGACACCCCTTAACTATAACCATTATCCCTCAGAGATTGTTTTCAGTATTTGATATTGTTGAGGGTTCTAAGCGCATAAAGCCATTTATTGGGATACTAGTATCATACCCGTGCGTTGCAACAGGAGCATATTATAAGAAAAAAAATATCAATGAAAATAATAATTATCCAAAAATTAAGACAGATGTAATAGAAAATTTATATGATTCTATATCTTTAATTAACTTTAGTCGTGATCTCTGATAACAATTTGATGATTTGATGATTCTTTATTTTTAAGTACCAATGATATCAAATAATAGCTTGATTCGAATCTAATATCAAATATTCGTACAACAATTCAATATTGACATATAGTATGATATCAAAAAACATAAATAAAAAATGTTATCATGTGTATGTATATGATATATAGATGCACACACCTATTAATTATAAGAGAAAAATATATATTCACACACACGTTCCACTCACAATAATATGTATAGAAACAAAGAAAGAGAAATAAGCAACTAAAAATAAATTGATTTCCATTGTGATCCATATAGAAAGGAAACAAAGAAATAAGAAGATGGAAGGTGGAGCCTTCTCAATTAAAGAGGAGAAATATGGAAACAAAGAAATAAGAAAATAGATAAATATATTGCTAAATTTCATATTTTGTTCAATTTTAATTGTAACATATCGTGTGGCAGCACATGTGGTGAGTATGTTTTTAACTAAATTTAGATTTTTATACATAAAACATATGCATTTAATTAAAAGAAGACAAATTATGTAATTGTAGGACTGAGATTAAATCTGAAGTTTCATCTTTCAATCGTAGCCGTTGGCGGATCGGACACCCAACGTGCTTAATAATAAAATGAAGATATGTGGTACCCACAGAACGGTGACAATGACATGTCTTTGAATGGCCAACGGGAGCAAAAGGACGAGAAGACCAGAAGCTTGTCGTTTCTCTGCACAGTTTCAGTGAAAAGTGCTCTTTTGTATATACCACCTCCAATAAGAAAATAATCTACTTTTTTTTATTTATTTTTTTCTTGCAAATCAGTTCAGGGAGATTGCCCAGTTCTGTGGATAACTCTAAAAAGAACCGTAGCATTTTATAAGTCTTTGAGCTCACAAAGAGCTGGAAATGCTGTTATGAGGAGTACTCGCCTACTCGGCTCTTCTCAGGAAGCTAAGCAAGTCTTCCCTCCCTCCCTTTTATGTCGTGGAGAGAGTTTCTAACTGCATCTGTGTCGACTTTGTGCTCAAACTCACCTTGTACTTCTATTTGCTCCAAATAATTGCAGGAAACCAACTCATCAACTACAGAATCTATTTCTATATATCTTAAGCCATGTCAACTGACGATGACTAGACCATTGTGACACTACCTTTCTCCCCTTTCTGGAAGCACGTCCAGAATATATATATCCTCCCTCCATGAAATTCCAAATTTACTGAAACACACTTGCATTTGCATACGCTTAATTGTTTCCATCTTTTCATGCTCAGTGTATTCTTTAGCTCCCTCCAAGACATCAAACATCATCTACGTCTATAGGAGCAGGGTCAGTATCTGATAATTAGAAAAGCTCTGAGGGCGGGTTTAGATAGCATTTCTTTTATGAACGGTATAGCATCCATCTCTGTTTCAACTTTCTTAAAAACACACCCAAAATCCTGTTGGAATTATGGAAGAGTAAACATAGAAGAAGATTTGCAAGGAATTAACTTCTGCTACTTTTTCTGCTCAACGTGATTACAAGATTTCAGAATTTAAAGCATTACAACATCTAAATTTAGAACCAACTACTACTACTACAGACAGCTATATTTAGAAACCCACTACTCCCAAAATAATGCTGCTATAACTAGCCTATAACCAACCCACTACATGACAAACTAAATATAGAAACTACCCTTTCTAAAAACTACTCCCTGCACACATCTAAACAGAGAACGTGGCTGACTATAATTAACAACCTGGTTACAACTAATTCTTAACAGAAATAGACCTACAACTAAAAACGTAGCTTCTAGAAACTGCAGTTCTTATGCGCCTTGCTGACTTGGCTGCTGACTTGGATTACATTCAACACTCCCCCTTAATCCAAAGTCATCTACATCCATCATTCTTCGACACCAAATAAACTTCTCTCTAGCAAGAGCCTTGGTCATGATATTTGAATTAACATACTCCAATTCGATTTCCTTTTGTTCAGACTTGCCTAGTGATAATGCCTTGGTAAATATGCATGCGTTCTGCTCTTCAGAATTTTTCCGCTTGAGCTTCACTGTTTTTGCTGCAATCAATTCTTCTCTCTTTGCTTGATGCCATTCTTCATTTTCTGCTGCTTCTTCATTGGTTGTTGCGTCTACAACAAATAATACTCGTGTTGTTTCGTACAATTCCTGCACAGATTTCATCTTTCTTACAGGTGTTTCTGGAACAATGTGACGCCTGCTGTACACTCTTATTGTTGGTGTATTTGGGTCAGGGTTTCGGCTTCTGTCAGGACTGTCTGGAGATAAATCAGCATCAGAACTGCTGCTGTTCTGATCTGAACTGATTGAGTTGCTTGGCTGTTGAGGTACTTCATCTTCCACATCATCTAAATCTGCAAATTCAACAATCTCCACTCCTTGATTTTCTTCATTCCATTTCCAATTTGAATTTTCTTCAAACATTACATTTCTGCTCACCATGACTTTACCACTTTCTGGACTATATAGCCGATACCCTTTTGATTGTGTACAATACCCGATGAAAATACATTTTTCAGATTTTTCATCAAGTTTGGTTCTCTTTCGTGGATTGACAAATGCATAGGCTATACATCCAAATACTCTTAGATGACTTACCCCTGGTTTGCTCTCAAACCATGCCTCAAATGGAGTTTTATTCATCACGGCTTTTGTTGGTGAAATGTTCAGCACATACACCGCAGTTGCAACTGCCTCAGCCCAGAATTTGTTTGGTAATCCTTTTGCTTTCAACATGCTTCTTGCTAATTCTACCACAGTTCTATTCTTTCTCTCAGCAACCCCATTTTGCTCAGGTGTATAGGGTGTGGTTAGCTCATGGTGTATCCCTTCATTTTCACAGAAATTAATGAATTCTTTTGAGAGGAACTCACCACCTCGGTCTGTTCTTAATGCCTTCAACTTCTTTTCAGATTGCTTCTCTACAAAAGCTTTAAACACCTTGAAACTTCTGAATGCCTCTCCTTTGCTTTGTAGGAAATACACCCAACTCATCCTACTATAATCATCTGTGAAAAGCAGAAAATATTTGCTGCCTCCAAGAGATTCGGTTTGCATTGGACCACACAAATCCGCATGAACCAACTCAAGCACTTGAGTTGCTCTCTTGGCTTGGCCTTTTGGGAATGGAAACTTGGCTTGTTTACCGAATATACACCCTTCACAAACACCTATTTGGTTGATTTCGGGTAGGCCATAAACCATTTGTTTTTGGTTCAACAATTTCAGACCATTGATATTCAAATGACCATATCTAAGATGCCATAACTCAGATTGGTTCAAATCTTTTGCAACCATTGCTTTTTCCTTTACATTTGAAACCTCCAAGGGAAACAATTTATTGGTTTCCATGTTCACTTCTACCAATACCTGGTTTTTGGATTTTATTACACAAGTTTTTCCTTCAAACACAATTGAATAACCACAGTCCATCAACTGCCCGACACTCAGCATATTTTGAGTCAAGTCCGGAATGTAATACACATTATGCAAGAATTTCATACCATTTTATTTGGTGTGCACTGCAATTGTGCCCTTGCCTTCTACCTGAATATGCTTGTCATCGCCAAGTTTAACCTTCAACTTGTATGTTTCATCCAAGTCTTCAAACAACTGCTTCAATCCGGACATGTGATTTGAACACCCGCTATCGAGAAACCAGATGTTGCTTGCCTCAATTTTGTCAATCGCGCTGCTGGCCATGAAGAGAGTTGGTTGCGCATCCTTCTCTTCTGTATAATTTGCTTGACTCTCTTCTCTTTGCTTCTTCTTGTAGCAATCAGCCTGCACATGGCTGATTCTGTGACAATAGTGGCATTCAACGCCTTGCTTGCCTTGTCCATCTTCCCTCTTCTTCTTGTAGCAATCTGCCTTGACATGACCAAACTTGTGGCAATAGTAGCACTCGATATCCTTCTTTGTTGTTTGTTGATGTTGACGGTTGTCTCCACTGCTCGTGCCTCTTCCACGACCTCTACCGCTGCGACCTCTTCCTCTACTTGAGTTGCCTCTGGTGAGGAAAGCCTTAGAATCGTCCTTCTCTTCAGATCTGAGAAGTCGTACTTCATGGACTTGCAGCGAACCCATCAACTCGTCGAAAGAGTATGTGGACAGGTCCTTGGACTCTTCGATTGCTGCCACGACATGGTCGAATTTTGAGGTAAGGCTGCGGAGCACCTTCATAACCACGATCTTTTCAGCAAGATCTTCATCACAACTCTTGATTTGGTTGACGGTGGATGTGACTCTTGTGAGAAATGCTTGAACAGATTCGCCTTGATTCATGTTCAGCGTCTCAAACTCTCTTCTCAAGCCTTGTAGTTTTATCTCGCGGACTTTCGAACTTCCCTGGAATGCAGTTTTCAGGGTTGTCCAGGCCTCCTTTGCCGATTCTGCTGCTGCTATTTTTGTGAACACCGTGTCTACAACGGCTTGTTGAATGAAGAACAACGCCTTCGCATCTCGCTTCGCTGTTTCTGCTGGAGTGGGATCTGCGGTCGGTGCTCCCGTCTCCACCAATTCCCATAGACCTTGTGACTTGAGCAAAGTTCGTATCTTGATGCTCCAGAACTCGTAGTTGTCTCCCTTGAACAGCGGAATGGACGGATTCGAAACGCTCATGTTTTCTGCCATGGTCAGATCTGCCCTGATCTCTAACCTTTGGCTCTGATACCAATTTGTTGGAATTATGGAAGAGTAAACATAGAAGAAGATTTGCAAGGAATTAACTTCTGCTACTTTTTCTGCTCAACGTGATTACAAGATTTCAGAATTTAAAGCATTACAACATCTAAATTTAGAACCAACTACTACTACTACAGACAGCTATATTTAGAAACCCACTACTCCCAAAATAATGCTGCTATAACTAGCCTATAACCAACCCACTACATGACAAACTAAATATAGAAACTACCCTTTCTAAAAACTACTCCCTGCACACATCTAAACAGAGAACGTGGCTGACTATAATTAACAACCTGGTTACAACTAATTCTTAACAGAAATAGACCTACAACTAAAAACGTAGCTTCTAGAAACTGCAGTTCTTATGCGCCTTGCTGACTTGGCTGCTGACTTGGATTACATTCAACAAATCCTTCCCTCCCTCCCTCCCTGCCTATATCTCTCTTGCTATCCTTGTTAATTCAAAACAGTTTAATCCTTTCTTCTCTCCCTCTCTCACATCCAATTCAACTGCAAGTTCCAACAAGTAACTGCAATTCAAAAGAAACAATTAATTAAAAAGTACCATTAATGATGCATGACTGAAATCTGACATTATCAAGTTGCTAAAATTTATCAAATGTAACCAACTTGAAGACTGTTAATTATAGCCCCTGACAACAAATCAGGCCCCACCATGTAGGCCGTAACTGAACAGGATGGGCGGAAATCAGTATTTTATCAGTTATCAATATTTTATTTTAATTGATTTTTATATACAATTTAATTAGTTATCAATATTTTATTATAACGATTATCGAATTGGTTGTCACTATTATAAAAACAATTTAATTAGTTATCAATATGACTTAATTTTTTGTTAACATTTGTTATATTTTTTGAATAATTGGACTTTGCAACTTATGAAATACTAGTCAAAATTTTGGTATGAACAAAATAATGTCTGCATATACACTAGTGGAGAACTTGGAATTAGTGTCGGCTGTTTATGGGTATTAGTGTCGGACATTAGGCGACACTAATCGGGCTGATACTAATACTTTGTAAATAGCCGACACTAAAAGTAAGGCATTAGTGTCGGCTATTTATTAAATGGCCGACACTAATACTAACTTTTAGTGTCGGCTATTTATTAAAAAGCTGACACTAATAAGTATTAGTGTCGGCCATTTAATAAATAGCCGACACTAATACTTATTAGTGTCGGCTTTTTAATAAATAGCCGACACTAATGTTTTTTTTTTTTTTTTTTAAATAAATTTCAAAAATTAACTATAAATCATAGAAAATTCTAAAAATGAAAATTTTTGTTCTGGAATGCTCATATATTTTTGCTGAACTATATATAAAACAAAGATATCAAATAATTCATCATAATTTACAAATAACACTCACTAAATAAAATATCATCCAAATTGCTCATTTATTGTTATCATACAAACCCTAAAACAGAAAATACATAAAAGATACATAAAAGACCCTAAATAAAATATCATACAAATCCTAAAACAGAAAATACATAAAAGATACATAAAAGACCCTAAAAACTCTAAAATTATAAAGACTATACCAAAAGTCCATGAAGGAACACTCATATATTTTTCGTGAAGCATGCGCAGGACCATATTGCATTACATCTTCTGGTATTCGCCTAGAAGCGACTCGGTTTGAGAAGATCAGATCGGAGAGAAGCGTGAAGCGAAGTGAAGGAGA
Organism: Carex rostrata; assembly: GCA_964058875.1. Lineage (NCBI taxonomy): Eukaryota > Viridiplantae > Streptophyta > Magnoliopsida > Poales > Cyperaceae > Carex > Carex rostrata. Next base: position 1,023,968 of record CAXKVT010000049.1, on the reverse strand, counting down.
TGTTTTAAACCCTAGGCGTGCGTTTGAAAGAGGTGCGCGGGACTTAAAATGAAATTTTTTTAGCTTTAGTGTCGGCTGTTTATAAATAGGCGACACTAATAACTGAGAATTAGTGTCGGTTGTTTATAAAAAGGCGACACTAATGTATTAGTGTCGGTTGTTTATAAATGGCCGACACTAATTGTTAAGTATTAGTGTCGGTTGTTTATAAACAGCCGACACTAATACATTAGTGTCGCCTTTTTATAAACAGCCGACACTAATTCTCAGTTATTAGTATCGCCTACATATAAATAGCCGACACTAATATTATTAGTGTCGGGTTTTTGTAAACGACCGATACTAAAGTATTAGTGTCGGTTTTTTAAGGCGACACTAATTGTATGTTCTCCACTAGTGATAGAGTAATTTAAATTCACCGATATTTTATAATAGATGAAAACATTCTACCGAATTCGTTTTCATTGGATAAAATTTTGTGTCACAAATGCAAAATAATAAAAAATGTATTATCTTAATCGATTTCATATCATGACAGAAAACTAGAAAATTAGATAATATAAAAAGCTTTTTCTGCTCCTTAATTAAATATTTGTTTGAATTTTAAATAATTTAATTTATAATATTATTTTTTTGAGAAAAGTGGCAGCAGCTGCATGCCACCTAATTTATAATCTTATTAAGTACGTATGTATCAAGTATAAAATGAAAAAGATTAGAAAAGAGAATGATACGGAAAGAATAGCTCGCTAATCAATTTGATTTTTTAAATCTCCAAATTAGATGAAATGTAAACATAATTTCACTTTTGTTTTTCTACACTACACTATAACAACAACAACAAAAAATAAGTACAAATGCTTGAAATATATTTTTATTGAACAGAAAACCGTGTAGATAATAATAATTTTAGTTTTTATAGTTATATATCTTATAGGACAACAAGTAGAAACTAGTTTTTACTCGTATCTTTATCCATTCAGTTAACATAAAAAACATTATTAATACATGTACCAAATAAGATAATTGAAACAAGTCTTACCCATACCCGTCTTATTGTATATAATACATGTCAGATGAACCAATAAAAGGCCGTAGAAATGAATTGAAATGAATTGTAAAATTGATTTATTTCTTAGAACCGCGACTTAGTGCAGTAGCATGAGTTCTCGTCTCTCTTCAGTTACGCAGGTTCGATTCTTGATAATAACATCTAAAAGATGCTGGAGTATACCAAAGCCCTTTAATAATAATAATAAAAAAAAATGCTTTGTTCTTGGGGAAGTATTGTACGTTGCTCAAGTAGAGTCACCTAAATTCTCAGTTTACTTACAAAACAAAAATAATTGTGTTTTTATCGATGGTCAAGTCTACTCCTTTGTAACAAAAGAAAAAAAAAAATAGTTTTATTGATGACCTCCTTTTATAAAACTATGACGTAATTTTTTGAAACATAAATCATACTATTACTATTTGGATGTCATTTATGCCACAAAAGAAAAAAAAAACTATACACCAAAAAGTCATCAATAAATTATAAGATCGAATGTCAATTTCAAAAAATATTAAGAATATCTTTGACTAAGATGCTCCAGGTACTTATTCACACTCTCCTTGCTCTAATGTAACAAAATCTCATATCCAATTCGACCGAGAACTCCCCCAAGTAACTGCAATACCAAAAAATATCTAATAAAAGTACCATAAAAAGTGTGCAATACACACACAGACACACACACATATACTTTAATATATCGACTAAAGATGATCTAAGAGTAAAAACGTCAAGCTAACGCATTAAATTTCTTAAATTTTGACATTTTTTTAATTTACTACAATAATTATATAGACTTTATTCCAACCAAATTTTAATATTTAAAATAAAAATGGTATCTTAATAAACTGTTCCGATTGTTAATTAATTTGAATGTTGTCCGACATTACATCTCAATTCTTGTATTATGCACGTAGTTGTCCTGATCCTCCAATGGCTGAGATTGAAAGATGAATTTTCAAATTGAATATCAACCCTCCAATTACATAATCTGTATTCTTTTTATTATATATATCTATTTTATGTGTAGAAGTTTAAATTTAGTTAAAAACATGCTCGACACACAGACTACTACATGGTTTATCACATTAAAATTGAATAAATTCTTAGGAATTTGTTTCCTTATTTTTCCTTACACCTATCTTCTATTCTTCTAATTAAATTATTTCCTTGTTTTTCCATTTTCTCCATTTCATTTCCCTGCCATTTTTAGAAACTAATTAATCTGCGTTTGCCACATTTTGTTAACTCTCAATGAAAGTTTTTACAATAATCAATTGTCATTAATATGTGTAGACTAACTTATATATAAAGTTTTTAAAATGCCGAAAAATTAACTCACATAATGAACAAATATTTTAAAATACAATCCAATGTCTTTTATGAAATAATTATTAATACCACAATTTATCTAGAGAATAATCATTATAATGAATATACAAAATTAATAATAAGAATATCACAAGGTATTCTTTATGTGAAGTTATCCAGAGGAGAGTTTCAATATAACAAATTTAATGTACAATTTGTGTTAAAAAATTTCAAATATAAACAAAAAGTGAATTTTGCTACAAAATGTCGTAACATTATAGAGAATTTTTTATTTTTAGAAATTATTATTAAATAATATAAGAATATAGATTCCGTACATTAATTTTTTTATGGCTTAGCAGGCATTGAGTGGGTAACTCGGATTTAAATTTTGAAATTGAGTTAGTAATTTGGGTTCAAAGTTTAAGTCAGAACCACTAACTCGGCTTCAAAGTTTTAATTCAAATTACTAACTCAGAGCCTTCTAGACCTTTAAAAATCTGATGTACTCAATCAATTTTCTTATATTATTTAATAATAATTTTTGATTCAAAATTCTCCCAAAATTTTTGTGCTATAAAATGTTCAAAGTTTACTTTTTCATTTATATTTGAAAATTTATAACTCAAATTGCACATGCATCTCTTCTATATAAATTACTTTCTTTTCATAAAAAAATATCTTATGGTAATTTGTTATAAATTTATTTTACTTGTGGTATCATAATATAAGAATGGAGATTTCATAAAGAAAAACTCTTTTTTTTTTCTGTTGACCACATGAGTCAATTTTTCTATGCTTAGAAATATTAATGACAGACCAAGTATTTAATTATTGTGAAAACCATCATTGAGAGGTTCAAAACGTGGCAGGCCAGGATTGGTTAGTTTTCATATATGGCAGGAAAATGATGACCACCGGTGGGTAGAGGATTTGATTCCTTCATTTCTCCTCTTCCTCTATAGTTTCAACAATGAAAATGAAAACAATCATATTTTTCTGTATTTTGTTTAGGGCTATTGTATTTCTATGAATAGATAAATATCATATCTTGTGCTGACAAAAACAATAGATCTTTCTGATCTAAAGATAAAATGAATAATATTTAGAACTTTCGTGTACATAAATGATATGTAGAGAAATTTCTATTGTTAAAATAATTTTCATGATGAATATATATGTAGAGAAAATCCTTATTTGAATCATTTAATTATATATTTTTTTAATTTTGTTTCTTCACATATCATCTCCTCTAAATCGTTTAATGACCTGTCTCGCTTGTGGAAAAAATTAGATATTAAATCGCAATGATATTTCAAAAGAAAATCATGTTATATTTTATCCTTTTTTTCATTTGTTGTTGTTTATTTTATTGTTATTTATTATTTGGATTTCCGTTTTTTTCAATTTATTTTTTATTTTTATTTAATTTTTTTATTTTGTGTGAATGTCAAATAAAAAATCTCTTCATATTCTATTCAATCTTATAATATGTCTCCGTTGCAATGCACGGGCACTATACTAGTATTTGTATATAGGTTGATTAATTGAAATTTTGAGCAACAAAAAAATAAAAATGATACCTCTCCATTTTGTCTATTGATATTTTTAATTTTTATTTGCGGTCACTTAATTAAACATTAGTAATTTCTCCAAGTTTTCACTTTTCATATTTAAATATTTATATATAGGTCGAGTAATTGAAATATTAAACAATATAAATAAAGTAGACATATTAGTTCCGCTGGCTCACTTTTAGTTGTGGCACCGCATCAAACTCTAAATTGTCGATTGCAACGTACAAAAGAGCAACTTATAATAATGATTACCTTCCTTTTAGTTAAATAATACTAAGATGGGTATCATGCATTCACATGGAAATCAATTTTTGACCAGATCTAAATTGCAATAAAGTAACATACATGCCTCAACCTTTTTAGCATTCCGAAGCTACCTAAAGAGTCAAGTGGAAGCTCAACTCAAGCAATATAAGGAGTTAGAATAGTAAAATACACAAGATGAACCGTATCTTTTTACTCTAGTTAGAATAGTATATTCATTAAAGGTTTCTAAAACCAATAAATGTTATGAATAATATAAGTACAATGTGATGATTTTATTTGTCAATCCATTTTTATAATCTTAAAATTAAGTTAAGTTATATTTGTAATTAAAAGTTATATTATAAGTTGTTGGAAATTGTATTCTTTTTGTTTTTGTACACTACACTGTCACAACAACAAAAAAACCGTGTCAGTACTAATGCTTGAAATATATTTTTATTGAAGAGACGTTTCACAAAAAAAACTGTGTAGATAATTATAATTTTAGTTTTTCATAATTATATTATAGGACAACAGGGATGAAATATTTTTTCCTCGTATCCTTATCCGTTAAGGTAATATAAATAAACTTTATTTATTAATATATGTACCCCAATAAGATAATGAAAATAAGTTTTACCCATACCCATCTAATTCAATACAATAAAGGTCAGACGAACAGATAAAAGGGTGTCATTGATTGACACCCCTATGAGGACCTCTTTATCTATAAGATAATCAAGAGTCAAGTTGCAGAAATGAATTATAAAAAATGCTTTGTTCTTAGAATCGCGGGCTGATTGCAGTGACAATGACCTAATTGTTTGAAACATATATCATACTATTAATATTGGAATGTCATTTATGCCACAAAGGAAAAAACTATACACCAAACAACCACCTATAAATTATAAGATCGAATGTCAATTTCAAAAATTATTAAGAATACCTTTGACGAAGTTGTTTCAGGTACTAATTTGCAATCTCCTCAGTAGTCTCTCCTTTCTATGTGATAACAAATAACACCTAATTGCACTGGGAGCAGGGCCGGTCCTGAAAATTTTGGGGCCCGGGGTGCAAGAAAAATTTGGACCCTTGTATACACAATTTTTTTTTTATTAATATGTCAATAGATTATTAAATTTGTAAACTAATAGTTAAGGAAGTTCTAAATTAATCAATAGAAAGTTAACATTTAGAATATGAAAAATAAAAGCAATTTTTCAATGATATTGCATTATCATACTAAAACGTTGCAAGTTGCAGCAGATGTTTTTTCATAATTCAGATACAATTTTTTTATTATAGAAATTATTAAATTCAGTAATATGAAAATAGAAAGAGTGTCTCATTTTCAACAAATATAGATATGACTCAATGGTTATGGATATGACTCAATGGTTCCTATTCAATTTTAAAATGGTCAAATGTGGCAGTCACTTTGAGTCCAATCCAAAAAATCAGCAGAAAAACATTTTTATTTCCACATTCAATCATATTAAATTTGGATAAGAACTCATATTCATAATATTAGATCGAACTCGATGAATTCAGTTTTACTATATTAATTTGTTAAAAACGAAACACTCTTTCAATTTATATACATAAATTCTATAGTTCTCGAAGAGAAAAGAGGAATTTGTCGTGTTATTTTGGCCTGATAAACCTTGCTGCCGTGATCTGGTGAATTTACTCACATCACCTGACTTCCATACACAGGAGCACGCTGTCACAGCCTTGTTGAATCTATCCATTCATGAAAACAATATAGGTATTGTAGTTGATTCTGGTGCCATAGACTGTGAAAAAAAGTTAATCAAATGGTAAACATGATAGGTCATGTTTAGACACGTGATCACGTCCTGATGTAATTAACGTGCTCTGATCATTCACGTGCCATGGTCATCCTTTCAAATTTAGTCACAGTACGACATATGACACATGATCCAATTCATGGTACATATTTATATACTTAGTAGTTGATGTCTTTTTTCTCTTAACAAATCAACAATTCTTCTAAATGGAGTAGCGTATCAGACTGTCTTTGTTTTTCTTTCTTTCTTTTACGCGAATCAATATGGATTGACTTTCTTTTCTGTGCAATTTTCTTCTAATGGACTGTGAATTAAATTTAGGGGTAGGCACTACATCTAGTCAAAGGTAAGCACAAGTATAAAATACTACTACGTCTACAAAAAATTTCAAATTCAGGCCAGTGGCCATAGTGAAGATTGCAGAGGTATTGAATTTTGATAGCATGGAAGCAAGGGAAAAAGCTACGGCCACTCTGTACAGTTTTGTCGGTTGTAGACAAGAACAAAGTAGACAATGGTGAGGCGGGTGCAATACCACCACTGATAATTGATTAATCTGTTGTGTCAGGGTAGCCTGCGTGGCAAAAAAAATGCAGCAATTGCCATATTTAATTTATGAATCACGTGCCTAACGCAATCTAGGACAATTATGATTTTCTGACTGTACTAGCTATCAGATAATTAATATGCCAACAGATGTTATACTATTTTGGGCTCTTATATACAACTAATTATTTTTTTTGGGCTCTTTGAATTTTGGGGCCTCGGGCCATCGCCCTGGGTACCCTGAGTCAGGGTCGGGCCTGACTGGAAGCTCCACCAAGTAACTGCAATACAAACGAAATATTTAATGTGCTTTTGTCAATCGTCAAGTAAACCAGAGAAATTATCTACTCTTTGTAATAAAAGGAAAAAAAAATCCATTTTTATGCATGGCCTCCTTTTACAAAACTATGAATTAATTGTTCGAAGCAGCATCATACTACTATAGTAGGGGTTGTCATTTATGCCACGGAGTAGCATCATACTATTGGGATGTCATTTATGCTACAAAGGAAAAAAATTATAAATTATAAGATCAAATATCAATTGCAAGAAATATTAAGAATACCTTTGAGCAAGTTGTTCTAGACACTTATTTGCAGTCTCCTATATAGTGTCTCCTTCCTCTGTTGTAACAAAATATAACACCCAATTTGACTGGGAGCTCCACCAAGTAACTGCCATACAAAATAAATATTTAAAAAATTACTGTAAATTGTGCACAACTGAAATCTGACTTTAATTTCGGAGTAGCAAAAATTTGTCAAATGCTACCAACTTGAAGGCTGTTGAAGCTTGAAATTCTAGACCTTAGAGCCCCCGCCAACAGATAGATCAGGTGCCACCAACAGATCAGGCCAAAACAGGACAAAATAGGAAGGAAATCAGTAATGGAAATAGAAATGAATCCCATATAATTAAAGAGAAGATAAGAGACACTCACCCGGTACCACTGTAGGAGATTGTAATACTTCTTATAGTTTCAAGTTCAGCATAGGAGAAATGACCCTGTGGACTCGGCAAGAGAAAAGAGAAGAAGGAGAGCGTAAGTGAGGGAAAGGGGAGAAAGTAGGGGTTGATTGATCAGGTGGGGGGCTAGAGAGGAACTTACGGTTGATAGGAAGGTTTAATATATAATGAATTTATGATACAGCTAAAAGCTAAGCAAATATTGCCTTTCAAGTAAATTGCAGTCTATGTTTAGAACTTTATTCCTATCCTCTAATTTGAATCCTAATAGATGCCACCACACATGTGATTTTTTTTTTTCACAAATTTTTTAATTAATTTTTTTATAATTCCACTTTTTGTTCATTTGCAATATCCACCATTTATACATAATTTACTTGAAAGAGAGATGAATTAATTTTAAAGTTGTCTAATATTACATATTTATATATACATCGAGGGAATAATTGATATATTGAACAATTAATTAAAAACTAAACATGATACCTCTCCATTTTATATATGACAGTTTTATTTTAATATTTTTTGTCACTTTATTAATATTAATAATATATCCAACTTTTCACTTTTTATTTATTTATATAAATGAAGTAATATGTCTATCGCAGGCTTACTTTTAGTTGTGGCAACGCATCAAATTATATATTGTGGATTGCAACAAGTACAACTTATAATAACGACTAAGATAAGTATCATGCATTCACATGGAAATCAACTTTTGACCAGATCTAACTTGCAATAAAGCAACATACTGAAGAGTAAAGAGGAAGCACAACACTAGCATTCCAAGGAGTTAGAACAGTAAAATACACAAGATGAATCCTATATTTTTACTCTACGTACACAAAGTGAACCTTACTATATATATGCTCCAACCAGTTGGATAAAATATTCAAAATTATATCAACCATGCGAATTGTTATACATGTGTAGAGGGAGAGTTACTGTAGTATTAGGCACAAAATATAAAGTATAACACAATATAATCAAACATACAAACTGTTTTACTCCAACTGTTAATTAACTGGGCTGCTTTGTAATTTAGGTCCACTATACTACAACTTTTAATTAACAACCACGACACTTCACCATGCCGGTCAGCTTAATTAGTTACAAGTTCTTTATTATTAAATGTACAACAATTTTATAGAAAATGAAATACACATTTTATTAGTATTTCAAGTTTCAGTTGTAACACCACACTTGTAGAAGTTATAACTTGCTAACAGTAGTATAGAATGACATCTATACTTTTTGTCCTTGTTGCTTTTTGGTGACCTAGGGAACAAGAAAGTAATATACTTCTTGTCTTTGTTACTTGTATATATACATTCTTTTGCTTTCAAATAAATTCTTTTGCTTTTTTTGTGGAACAAGAAAGTAATATACATTCTTTTTTAATAGAGAGGAGGATAAGAGGCGTGCATTTGTGCAAAGAGCAATATTCGAAACCTGTTTTGGTGGCTAGGGCTCCACATGTTTCCTTCAAAGAGAGAGAGAGGGGAAATAAAAAGAGACAAAGAGCGATCGGACAGAATAACAGTGCTGACACAGTTAACTAATTAGTGGCAAGAATATGAAATATTTATTTATGTAAGGCAAATTTACTATTTGTAATCCACTATTGTAACAAATTATTTATATAGGACATACCGTTAGTTACTTCTTGGCCAGTTGTATGGCAATCAAATGGTAATACAAATTAGATCATTGGAATCCAACTTAAAATATCAAATAACAAATTAAAAACATGAAATACTTATAAAATGATTCAAACGTCAATCCAACCATAGCAGAACTCAAGTGAACAGGAAATCCAAACCTCAAACCTAAATCTTTACCGTGCCAAAATCAAAATTAAGTGCCAAACAAAAACCAAATCAAAATATGAAATCCCCATGTAGAGTTGTATGATGGATCAGTTTCGTTTTTTAAAAAAATTCAAATTATTATTGTACAGTTAATTAAGCCAATAGAGAGATGCGGTTCCAGTATACATATTATTTGTAATTCAAAACTAGGCATTCCTTGTACTTTTTAATTAACAAAATATTATTCCTGGCTGTTACAGAACAACTGAAACAAACATGCCATTTGACAAATAATGTAAAAATATAATATCACCTGTTGTATGGGTTGTGAAGCTCAATAAATATATCGTGGGGAATAAGGTCGTCTTTTCTTTGTTGAGCAAGGCATGGATCAAGCAAGGCATCTCCAAGAAAGTGAACAAAAAGAGGGAGGTGACAAGGACCGAGAGAGAAAGAGAGAAAGCAGATACTTCACTTGGCAGCCAAGGTTTCGAAAGAGTGGAAATTCGGTTGATACAATTAATGTTAATATCCAACGAGTAATTTATCTTTGCAATTTGAGCACTGGGTTTTACATTTCTTACGTATTGTTATATCTTTATTGATTAGCCCAATGTTACGTGTATACAAAATAAATGATAAATAATTACAACAAAATTTTTGTGTTTTCGTATTAAATTACTATAGTACATGTATGAAAGGATTAGCATGCAGTTTGAAACTTTCAATACCAAATATTATTTTCTTTTCATAATCTTCTTCAACTAATCCTTATGAATAGAACTTTTATTCTTCCACATTAATTATGTCTTCTTTTATCCTTTTTTTTTATTGGTTTTGTGTTATAATTATATTTCACATCTTTATAATTGTTTTCAAAGTTCAAACAGTCGATCTGAATCTCTCAACATGATCTACATATTAAAATGTGCTTAGAGACTAAATTTTATATTATCTTTTATGAATAAAATTTACTATTTTTTAGATAGGTACAAAATAAATGCTTTTGGACCATTCAAAACAGTGATTTTGTACCTATCTAAACAATAGTTAAAAAATTTCAAAAAATATAAAATTTAGTCTCTAAGCACATTTTAATATAGATGTCATGTTGAATGGTTCGAATTGACTATTTGAATTTTGAAAATAAAGATAGAGATGTAGGATATAATTGGAGTACAAAACTAATTGTGCATTTTAACCCTACTATTGTAACTTGTAGGTAATGACCTATATCCATCAAGAATCATGACTTTGATATACCTATTACATTTGATTTCACTATTGTCCGATATCATAATGAACTGCATGTTTTTTTTCTCTTTAATTGTTGTTCTAGCTATCAAAACTTCTGAATGGTAGTTACCCTATTGATTTATTGTTAAATTTTGCGCAAATTATATAATGTGTTGCTTAGTATATTTAATTGTTATAATTGGTTATCACTTTTGTATTTCAATGTATATTATTCATACACATTTCAATTATATTATTCCAATATAATTGTGATTCAATCTTTCTTATAGCTGACCATTAATGAGAAATGAAGAAATATTACTGCATATTGATGAAAGTATTACTGTAGTGATTCAATCATTTCTCATTAAGATCTCTAAAAAAAATACTATAGCTGACTGCCCTGCCCATGGGCGGTCTGGTAAAAAAAAAAAAAATTGACCATGCCAACACGGGGAGGTTTCGTAGAAAAAGCTAGCCACCCCAAGGATTTTTTAAAAAAATACAGAGGGCGTATTTGATACTTTTATTATTTTTTAGGGTATTAGTAAAAAAATCGGGAGACATGCGGTTCCAGTATACATATTATTTGTAATTCAAAACTAGGCTTTCCTTGTATTTTTTTAGTTAAGAAAGTATTATTCCTGGCTGTTACAGAGCAACTGAAACAAACATGCCATATGACAAATAATGTAAAAATATAATATCACCTGTTGAATGGGTTGTGATGCTCAATAAATCTACCTGATCGTGGGGAATAAGATTATCTTTTATTTGTTGAGCAAGGCATGGATCAAGCCAGGCATCTCCAAGAAAATGAACAAAAAGAGGGAGGTGACAAGGAGAGAGAGAAAAAGAGAGAAAGCAGATACTTCACTTGGCAGCTGCTACCATGAACTTTTCTATAAAAAGAAAGAGCGTATACTTGGCAGCCAAGGTTTCAAAAGTGAGATTTGTTTGGAAGCCCCTGCCAAGATTTCAAACAAGAGAGAGAGAGAATGAAAATTATCACTGAGAAATTGCAAAACCTATGGAACTCCGACGAGGTAAGGGTTCTCGTCCTCGTCAGCCTTGGCATACAAATTGCTCTCATCTTCTTGGCACCGTTGCGCAAACGCATCACCAACATCATGCTCGCGCTCGCGCTCTGGCTGTTGTACCTGACTGCTGACAATGTTGCCACATTAGGGCTCGGTAACATCAGCCATCAGACTCCTGGAGGAATTGATGTCAGTAGCGAACTCACCGTCTTGTGGGCACCGTTCCTCCTGGTTCACCTCGGAGGTCCCGATACCATCACATCATACTCAATCGAGGATAACGAGCTTTGGTGGCGTCACCTTTTGGGGCTAGTTTTTCAAGTTATAATCACAGTTTATATATTTATCCAATCACCACCAACTGGTTGGCTGTGGATACCAACAATTTTCGTGTTTATCCCGGGACTTATCAAATTTGCTGAGAGGACCCATGCTCTCCGCATAGCAAGCAAGGACAATATCAAGGATCAAATTATCTCAGAACTCCGCCCAGGAAATAGAACTACGGAAGGTACACATACCCCGAATCCCGTCCCAGCAAATCGAACTACTGAAGGTACATATATCCCTGCCTTCCACTAGCATCCAGTTAACGATATTAACTCAAGCAAAATGTTATTATTCTTGCTAACAGTATCATAAGATTTGATTTAATTGTTCTCCACTCAGGTAACACGGATAATACTACCCCGAATCCCATCCCAGCAAATCGAACTACTGAAGGTACATAACTACATATATCCCTGCCTTCCACTAGCATCCGGTTAACAATATTAACTCAAGCAAAATCTTACTATTCTTGTAAAGAGTATCTTAAGATATGATTTAATTGTTCTCCACTCAGATAGCGAGGTTAATACTCTCTCGAATGACGGCCAAGCAAATGAGACTACTAAAGGTACATATATCCCTATCTTCCACTAGCATCCAGTTAACAATATTAACTCAAGCAAATTGTTATTGTTCTTGCTAATACCTAAAGATTTGATTTAATTGCTCTCCCCTCAGGTTTTTGGGGCAATCTCATGGTTTACATGGGCAAGCTCAAGGGTAACATGGGCAAGCTCATGGGTAACATGGGCAAGCTCATGGGTAGCATTAAGTCAGTACTCTTCCCACCAGAAGACACTATAGGTACATATATCCCTACTTTCCTCCAACTTCTGGTTAACTGTGTTAACTCTAGCGGAATCTTATCTATTGTTAAGACTACCTTAAGATTTAATTTCAATATTATGTTTATTTTAGAGAATTGATTTGACTAAAAGCTTTATTGCTCAAATAGTGATATCTACAATGTATAATCTCAAATCAAAATATGTACAATCCAAGTCTTTCGACCCATTTTAGAGAATTGAATTGAATATATACAGTTTCTTGATTGCTGTTTGTGGAAATTCTCAGTAGCGGGCGAGAAAGAAAATGCTAGAAATTAATTAACTTAATTATAGTCAAATGTATAAGTTAATGATGGGAACTTTTTAGAATTGCCATTAATTTTTTTAGAATTCCAAAACCAATAGCTAAAAAAAAAATGTAAAATTTTTTTCCAGTTTCACTATTTTATTTCTTTTTTCAGATTTTTTTTATTTAAATAGAAATATTTATAATTTATTTATTTTTTATTGAAATATTTAGAAATATTTAATATATTTCTTTAAAAATAGATGAAATACTATATAATTTAATTTATTAGAAAGACTGCTACAAATAACTGGGATCAACATTTTTCATGCCGGATTTTTTTCGGCTGTAAGAAAAATTAATATATTTATTTATGTGTAATTATAATAAAATAAAAATGTTTGATTTCTTAGTTATTGATCCCGGTTCAAAAGTCACTTCTAAATAAATACAGAAAATATTGTCATCATTCTAATACATTTAATTTTTAAAAAGTGGTTCTATTTTTGAAAAAAAAATAAAAATTTTAAGTTATTTAATAATTGTTATTAAAAAGAATTCTCAAAATAAATACAACTTTTTATAAATTAAATGTACTAGAAGGATCCCAATATTTTTTGTATTGTCTAGAAGTGACTTTTAAACCGGAATCAATAACTCAGAATCCAAGCATTTTTATTTTTTTTCCAATAACTCATAAAGAAATATATTAATTTTTCTTACAGTCGCAAAAAGTCTGATATGAAAAATGTTGATTTGGGCTGTTTGTAGCAGTCTTTCTAATAAATCAAATTATATAGTATTCGATCTATTTTCAAAGAAATATATTAAATATTTCTAATATTTAAATACAAAAAATAAATAAATTATAAATATTTCTATTTAAATAAAAAGAAAATATGAAAAAATAAAAAATAGTGAAACCGGAAAAAAAATTTACAGTTTCTCTTTTCTTTTTTTTGGCGCTGATTTTGAAATTCTAAAACTGAAAAAAAAATTCTGGTTTTAGACTGAATTACCACAAAAAAAATTTCTGATTTAGGTAGATTTCGAAATCCTACTCAACTTTGGTTATTTTTTGAAATTTATTTATTGTTTCGGATATAAATAAAAAAATCGGATTTGTTATTATTATTTCAGATATTTTGGTTTGTTTGGTTTACTATTTGTTGTTCAACCATAAAAACGGGATGTTTTCTTTTGTGACAATAGTATTGAAAGACCAATATTTTATTTAGTAATCAAGGAAATTATCTTATGGATTGAGATACTTGGTATATATATATATATATATATATATATTATTTTTACTTAATATGGTGTATTAAAAAAATAGTCGGTTCTTATTCTAGCTCAAACTGTCAATAATGAACCATGTATTCTACTCCCTCCCACTCCCAACATGAATTTAAATGTCAAAATGAAAAAAAAAAAAAAAAAAAAAGGTTACATTAGTAATTGACAGAGAAATGACTAATAAAATATGAACTTTATGCAGATATTTTAGTATCATCCTTCAAAGACATCTCTGAGGGCGAAGGCGAGGCTATTTTGGAAGGCTTTCGCTGGTTCAATATCTTCAAGCGCCTGTTGGTAGATGTAACTTTTCCCGCAGATCTGTTAATGAAGAGTCAGGATCGCTTCTCAGATCTCAGCTCGAAAGATGCACTAAAATTGGTCGCTATTGAGCTCTCATTCCTATATGATTACCTGCATACAAAGGCAGTCCACATGCACTGCTTTTTAGGCCGTGCATTGCGCTTTTTCTCTCTGCTCTCCATCATATTTGCATTCGTTGTATTTCATCATCTTGACATGCAAAAGTATGTATCTGGAGATATTATCATAACCTACATCCTATTTTGTGTAGGCCTCAGCCTTGAGGTCATCGCTACCATAATTCTTGTATTCTCAGACTGGACAGTCATGGCACTTAAAAGGACGCAACACAGCGATTGTGTTGCAGGTTGTATAACCAGATTGGTGAAATTAATTTTGAAGAAGGAAAAATGTCGGTGGGCCCACACCATTGGGCATTTCAATCTGGTACATTTCAGCCTGAGAGACAGGGACACTAAAGTAGCAAAGATTATGAGAATACTAAAAATAAAAAATAAATGGGACAACATGCGTGAGACCAAATTGATCCCCTTTCCGGATAAGTTGGTGGAAATTATGGTCACTGAGGCAAAAAGGAGAGCGCAAAACGTGCATATATACAAGGTGTTAGTAGAGGCAAGAGCATATAGGGGAAACAAAACATTGGAACGTCACAACCAACTGGAGAAACTGGAGTGGAGCATGAAAAGGGACTTTGATGAGTCCATTATCTTGTGGCATCTTGCCACAGACATTTGTTATTATAAAGATGAAACTACCAACAAACCTAATCCACAAAAACCATGTTGCCTCAAATCTTGTTTCTCTTCCAAACAATCCAATGAAAATCAAGAACCTTCCCACCAACCCAATGGAGAAAATCAAGAACCTTCCCACAAACCATGTTGCCTCAAATCTTGTTTCTCTTCCAAACAATCCAATGAAAATCAAGAACCTTCCCACCAACCCAATGGAGAAAATCAAGAACCTTCCCACAAACCATGTTGCCTCAAATCTTGTTTCTCTTCCAAACAATCCAATGAAAATCAAGAACCTTCCCACCAATCCGATGGAGAAAATCAAGAACCTTCCCACAAACCATGTTGCCTCAAATCTTGTTTATCTTCCAAACAATCCAAGGAAAATCAAGAACCTTCCCACAAATCATGTTGCCTCAAATCTTGTTTCTCTTCCAAACAATCCAATGAAAATCAAGAGCCTTCCCACCAACCCGATGGAGAAAATCAACAACCTTCCAACCAACCCAATGGAGAAAATCAAAAACCTTCCAGTCAACCCAATAGAGAAAATCAAGAACATTCCGACCAACCCGATAGAGAAAATCAACAACCTTCCAACCAACCCAATGGAGTAAATCAAGAACATTCCGACCAACCCGATGGAGATAATCAACAACCTTCCAACCAACCCAATGGAGAAAATCAAAAACCTTCTAGCCAACCCAATAGAGAAAATCAAGAACATTCTGACCAACCCGATGGAGAAAATCAAGAACCTTCCAACCAACCCGATGGAGTAAATCAAGAACATTCCAACCAACCCGATGGAGAAAATCAAGAACATTCCAACCAACCCGATGGAGAAAATCAAGAACATTCCAACCAACCCGATGGAGAAAATCAAGAACATTCCAACCAACCCGATGGAGAAAATCAACAACCTTCCAACCAACCCAATGGAGAAAATCAACAACCTTCCAACCAACCCAATGGAGAAAATCAAGAACATTCCAACCAACCTAATGAAAGAAAGAAGATACCCATAAATTGCCTCAAATCTTGTTGTTCTTCCAAACCCAATGGAGAAAATCAACAATCTTCCAACAAATCTTGTTTATCTTGTTTATGTTCCAAACAACCCAATGGAAAAGAAGACACCGAGCGTGAAGTTAGTTGGATGACATCCAATTACATGATCTATCTCCTAACCCAGCAGCAGTCAATGATGCAGCTCGGATATGGTAAGACACGATTTGAGGCCACATGTGCTGTTGTCAAGAAGAAACTTAAGGGTAAGGAAAAGCTCAATCCCAAGAATGTACGCGATGTGCTTATGAAGAAGGAAGAGAATAAAGGGGCCCAACCAAACCTTGGGCAGAATAATGAATCGGTACCAACTAACAGCAGTCAACCAACAAATAAAATAGGCACATCAGTATTGAAGAAGATATGGACAAAGTTGAGAGAGTGGGTATGGGGTAGGCGGGAGTATGAGGATGACATTGGAGAAAAGGTATTAAAGGACAGTGTTCGACTTGTAGAGGATTTACAAAAACTCAAACCAGAAATAAAATGGAAGTTAATTAGCGAGACCTGGATGGAGATGCTGGGATATGCCGCCATTCATTGCGATTCATACCAGCATGCCAAGTCCCTCAGCAGGGGTGGAGAATTACTCACTCATCTCTGGTTGCTCATGTCTCAACTGGGAGTTGTTGACGAGCACAAGGTGCAGCAATACCAATCTGGTACCGTCTAATTCTTATATAATAATATGTGTTTCTTTTCTTTTTCTTTTTCTTTTTTTGAAAAACGTGTTTCTTTTCTTTTGTGAAGCAAATAATCAGTCCTTTTTCCGCTATAGGCAGAGGATTCACTTGTTGGATTTTTTTTTTCTTTTTATCGTTTCTTTTATATGTAACATGATTGTTGTTTTCTATGAACTGGATTGGAGTGTTATGCATGGTCATTTTAATTTACTTGTATTTTGTTTTAATTTATCATGTGTTTCATGAGAAAAGAAAATGTGGTAATTAAGTAGAATGCCTGCATCTGGATGAAGTGTAATTATTGACAGGGCATTCTGTGGGTACTGCAATGTTATTTTATGCCTTTCTAGAGTGATAGCTTGTAATATTGAATTCTTATGAGTTTAATGTAAGTACTTCAATGTTATTCTATGCCTTTTTAGAGTGATAACTTGTAATCTTAAATTCTTATGAATTTAATGTAGTAGTTTCATTTATCTATCTCGTGCGGTTTATTTTTTGTATTAGTAACTAAGTATGATGCATGCTAACCTAGTCTGTATGGTGATGGTCATACCATAATGATTGACATTTGAAGGTTGACCTATAAAGAATAGTATAGAATTATCTAGACCAATAAGATTGATCGACCGATTGGGTGATATCTTATGGTTTGATCTCACTTAGATACCTAGTATTCTTTAGATCTACAGATAAAGGGTTGCATTCTATTGATTGCTAGCTAGTGGAGTAATCTCAATTATTTCAATTACATACGATAATAAAGAAGGACATAAATGTGAAATTGATTAGAGTCTATATTCCATCCTCTTACCAAACCTTTTCGATTAGTGTGTTATAACACAACAATGAGCAGTACTAATATAGGATTAGCAGCCCTTAGATTTTCACATGATACCAGAAATCAGATCTCACACGGTTCTCATTACACCGCTTGCAATATGTCTAGATGTAGACACTATGTTTATTAGGTACTCGTAATCTCCCCCAGTTCTGTGACAAACCCCATGCACTTGACATGTACCAGAAACTAGATTAAATGAGTAAGATTGACAGAAAATAGATTAAGCCAATCTCCTTCCTTGACATGTAAAGCACGTGTAAATATCAGATTAATATAACAAAAACCCATCCTTCATTTCTAAACCCATTACTAGTGCTGTCTACTTGGCCCATTTTCCCTTTCAAAATTTTCTAGATTAATTGTCTAGATTACATGCTTGGTTTCAAACAAACAGAATAAGAAACCTAATAAACAGTACACTCCTAGGCTAACAAGTATTTAGTTTTTAAATAACATGAAATTCAAATATAACATAAAAGAAAGAAATGATAATGAGCATTCTTTTAAGCCCCAATTCCCCTCTATCTACAAAACTGGTTTTAGTTACCTCAAAATTCAGCGTTAATGTTGTAGTTGCAAAAGTCGGGTGTATGCCCCGTCAGCCCTAGAAACCAACTCAGCATGGCTCCCATGCTCTACAATTTTTCCGTCCTGCACCACCCCAATCGAATCAACCCCACGTATAGTTGAAAGCCGGTGAGCAATTAACACGGTCGTGCGCCCTTTCATGATCCGCTCTAATGCCTCTTGCAAAACACACTCTGACTCTACATCTAAAGCACTAGTTGCCTCGTCTAGAAGCAACACTGCAGGGTCTTTCAAAACTGCTCTAGCAATTGCAATTCGCTGCTTCTGACCTCCTGACAACTGAACCCCACGCTCACCAACTGATGTCTTGTACCCGTCAGGAAGTTGACTAATAAACCCATGTGCATTTGCCACCTTTGCTGCCTCTACTACCTCTGTTTCAGTAACACCATCTTTCCCATATGCGATGTTTTCAAATATGCTTGAAGCAAATAGAACTGGCTCCTGCTGCACTAGACCAATTTTTAACCTAAGGGATTTCAGGTTGAGTCTCTTGATGTCTTTACCATCGATCATCACCTTCCCAGCCGTTGGATCATAGAATCTCTCGATCAGAGCAATTACTGTGCTTTTTCCCGACCCGCTTGCACCCACAAGTGCTTGACTTTGCCCAGCACGAATTCTTAGGTTAAAGTCCTTTAAAATTTGCACATCAGGCCGTGCTGGGTATGAAAAGTCAACCCGCCGAAATTCAATCTCACCACGCATAGACTCAACCGGATCAGCCTCCGGGTCATCCGGTTCAATACGGGTTGGGCGGTTTAAAACTGCAAAAACCGACCGGATTGACTCTCCACCACGTACAATTTCAGGGGCGAGGCTAACTGTCTCAGCAACTGAATTGGCAGTTATAACCAAAACAACAAAGACTTGTATAACTTTGGAAAAGGTGGAATGGTGAGACCTGACAAGGTGGGCTCCGAACCAGAGAATGAGGGCTTCGGAAGCATAGAGAGAGAGTTGGGATAAGCCAAAGAGGACACCAGCAGTCTGGGACCGACGCAAGCTGTGGCGGAGCGGGACCCGCAGCTCATGCCGAAAGAGAGAAACTATCTTGTCCTGTGCATTAAATGCAGCCACTGTCCGGATGTTGCTCACGCCTTCACCGGCAATCATGCTTGTTTTGGCATGTGCCTTGGCTGTATCACCCGCAAATCCCTTCATTGAAAGTTGCTGGGTGAAGAAAAAAAAATGTCAGCTAATATAAATTAGCAGTTTTATTACTTGAAATCTATATATCTGGTACATTTTCTTGAAATTTCTTTTAACAAAGAAATGTCAAAGAAAAGCATGGGATCGAGTTAACAGCTCATGGCCCGCTTGATATTCGTCCATGACTCGATCGTTAACAGCTCGTTCATTAGTGGATCGAGTTAAAAAATATATTCTATTCGTTTCTATATGAAACAGGTGGGGGTTAACCACTTTTATCAAAAAAAATATATATATTATTTCTATAAATAAAATTACTTTTTTTCAGATATAATTAAAAATATTGCTCAGAAGCTCTACAGTGTCTCTATCCTCTTTTTTCAAACTGTTCTGACACAAACCGACAAAACAGCAAATAAAAATTGTCAGTCTTTCTAACAAGGTGGGCCAATGGGACATTTAAGTGGGCCAATGAAGGAACTCGTGCATAAATTAAATCAGAAGCATCCAAGAAAATTAAATTCAGTGCAGAGTCTTGGATTTGTTGGCCCAATAAAACAAAACAAGATTCCTTTTTTAAATTTTTGCAGAGAAATAAAAGATATGTTTCCTAGAAAAGGAAAAAAAAAAAAAAAAGGTCGTTCAAATGTTTATCCAAATATAATCTAAAAAAGGGAAAATAATTGATATGGATAAACATAGCAAATTTTCTTTAAAGTGGATGGGAATGCAATAATATTTCTTTCAAAGGGTAAAATTATAAATATGAGGCAAAACATGCATAATATTTCTTTCAAAGAGTCAAATTATAAATACACTTTGAAGGATGTTTAGGTAAAACCATATTATTTTAAGGGTTGCAGAGAAAGCAATTCAAATTAAGTAACATATGACTTTGAAGGTGTGTGGTACAACATGTGAAGATTTTTTTAAAAAGATGTAAATAAAAGTACATCAGGGACTGATTTAATAAACAAGTCAAAAGAGGAAAAGGCATCTTGGCAGAGAAAAAGCACATGTGTAGCGTCAGTTTAAAGTTATGACAGGGTGACAGAGTAACAGTGTGGAGCCCAGAGGAGGGGGGACACTTGGCTGCACAAATTGGTGCTGATTAGATTTATTTCTTTTGGAAAGGATACTTTGCTCCAACATCTTGCCTTCCAGTGTTACTTCTTGGTCACTTACAAATGGCCCCACCATGTTTTGGGTCATAATGAAGTAAGTCAATTGCAATTTGCAAATACTTTGACTTCAATTTTTAAATTTCATAATCACGAAAGTCTCTATTGGAACCATCACTTTGCCTAATCTTTTAAAGAGATTACTAATAAAATCACCATTTTTACACTTCTAGTAACTACAGATCCCTAAGAGTTGAGCCAATTTTTTTGTAAATAGTTACCTGGGCAAAGTTGGCGAGGACTAACAAAGGAAAAGTGACGAGAATAAGCAAAGCAACCCTCCATTCAATAATAAATCCAACAATGAAGGAGGTGAGAAGCGAGGTCATGTTTTGCAAAATGACCGAGATTCTTTCGGCAATGGCTGGCTTCACATCTGCTGCATCTGTTGCCAATCGTGCTGCTACTAAACTCGAGTTGTTCTCCTCCTCATCAAACCACCCCACTTCATTCCTCAATATCACTACAATAGCAAAAGCGATACTATTAGAGTACTAGATAAAAGTATGCATATAAAAAGAGATGGTCCGATTCAAACCGCTCACCATGATATGCATATTAAAATGTGCTTAGACCAAATTTTTACATATTTTGGAAATTTTTTACTATTTTTTTAGATATCTACAAATCTATGTTCTTTTATGGTCCAGAATTTTCTGAAAAATAGCAATTTTGTACCTATCTAAAAAATAGTTAAATATTTCCAAAAAATTGAAAATTTGGGTCGGTGAGCACATTTTAATACTAAGATCATGTTAAAGGGTTCAGATCGACTATTTAGCCCATCTCGATGTAAAAATATTTGAAAAACTTCATTATGGTACGTAGTAGTATACCAGTAAGCATCATTCGCCGAACCCGTGTTGTGAGATTCTCTCCCATTATACTAAAGAAGTAGTGTTGCACCAAGTACGCAAAGACTGCATAAAAACCCGTGCCTATGAAAACAAACACAAACTCCCTTGTTTTCCTCTCCATGGCATTGATATCTCGGTAATAAAACACCTCTATCATATTACCCATAACAATAGCAAAAGTGGGTCCAATAAAACCCGATAGCACCGATCCGATGGCACCCAAAACAGCATACGGCCATTCCGGTGCATTCATTTTCAAGAGTTTGAAGAAATAACCCTTCGGTGCAGGGTACTTTTTGACATTATCTGCATTTGATATCATCTCAATTCTACCATCAGCTCCAGTACTATAGGAGTAACTCAAGTTTCTCAAACTTCCTGATCGAAGAGAGAGAGATTTTGTAGAGAGAGAATGGCTAAGCCGTGAAGAGCGGGAACGGCAGGTTGAGGGGGCTCCAAAATCTCGATTTCTCGCCATTTCTTGGAACCTGATTAGGGATGCGTAGGCCCCATTTGACCCCTTTGTTAGAAGCTCCTCATGGGTCCCGGTCTCAACAACCTGGTATTAGACACATGTTATAATTGTTAACAGAATTAGTTAGCAGAAATGGTTAGAAATGTTGACTAGTCAAACTAGTCATTAGGACCTTAACAGAATTCGGTTAGGATTGTTAATCAACCGAATATCATCTCTATATATACAATTAATTTGAATATCTATCTCTCTCCCTCTCTCCTTTCTGTAAATTCTTAAAAACTTTACCTGGCCTTGTTGAATGACAGCAATCATGTCAACATTTCGGATTGTAGAGAGGCGATGTGCTACAACCACAGTCGTGCGGCCAACCATGAGGCGATCAAGTGCTTCTTGCACTATATTTTCAGAGGCCGTGTCTAATGCACTTGTTGCCTCATCTAAGAGAAGGATTTTGGGGTTTTTTAGCATGGCACGGGCAATTGCAATTCTTTGCTTTTGACCACCTGACAGCTGGAGGCCTCTCTCTCCGACCTGCAATATTTAGGATATTATGTAATTCAAATAAAAAAATAAAAATAAAAGATATGCACATGCTTTAGCGTCTTTATCAGTCTAGTTCTGTTGTTTTCTCAATAATATTTACGTACAAATCAGAAAATATCTTGAACTTGAACAGGGTTAGTTGTAGAGTGAGACTACGGTACTATGCATAGCGCATATTGGCCCGTACTATGGATCAAGATCCCAATTTTTAAAATACAAAAAATCGATCTGAACCATTCAACATTATCTCCATATAAAAATGTACTTGTAGATCCAACTTCATATTTTTTAGAACTTTTTTGCTACTTTTTTTAAATGTAGAAAATCACTTGATCTAAATGTTCATCACCATTTAAAACTAGTGATTTTCTACCTATCTAAAAAAATAGTAAAAAACTGTAAAAAAATGTAAAACATAGTTTGCAAGTACATTTTCATGTGATAATCATGTATGTATCAGCAGCTAAGTTGTATACTATACTGACAAGTAGATACAAGTAAAGTAAATCAAAACAACTATTGAATGGCAATGAAGGCTGACCTGAGTATTGTAACCGTTTGGCAGCAGAGAGATGAAGCTATGAGCATTAGATGCTGAGGTGGCAGCCTCGACCTCAGCAATGGTTGCGTCAGGCTTGCCATATAAAATATTTTCGAGGATAGTCGTTGCAAACAGTGCAGGTTCTTGATTCACCAACCCAATTTGATCTCTCAACCATCTTAAGTGTAGAGTTTTTATATCAACATTATCCAGTAACACTTTCCCTGAAAATTTTAATAAATGAAAGTTGTAAGACTAGAGAATTACTCAATTTGTGATATTAAAAACCAGGAATTGTAAAGAAAAGAGAAGAACTATAGGAGAAAATTGTGCTCCTACAAGCTCGGTCCCGTGATCAGAAAATTGCAGTAAATACCTGTTCTTTAGTAAAATCATTTTCTATAATAGATATAGATTATCATGCTATAGATTTGAGAACTAGCTTTCCAATAACTGATTCATATTTAATTTAAATCCCTTATTTTTTTACTTATTTTTTTAGTTTATTTTTTTTTAATTTACTTCACACTTACCAAATCAATTCACTCCAAGTTACCAGTTACCAGGACTTAATTAATACAATACATCAAGAACTTAATAAATACAATCCATCAAGAGATATGATAATATCATATTTACCTTGATTGGGATCATAAAAGCGCTCGATCAACGCCACAACAGTACTCTTGCCTGACCCGCTTCCTCCTACCACTGCCACAGTTTTACCAGCAGGGAAGAAGAGAGAGAAATCCCTGAAAATTATCACATCTGGTCTTGATGGATAGCTAAAGGTCACTTCTTTGAATTCTATGTTTCCATGAACCTCATCGAGGCACTTGCCATCGTCTTTTTCCTGGAGAATTGTCGGCTTCTGACGAATTATTTCTAATAGTTTGTAACCGGCAATTTTACCCTTGCTAAATGCACCTAGGTTAGAGAATGACTGTCCGAGACTCCTGTAAAAAGAAAAATTGTAATAATTATTATATAAGAAAATGTATTTTAGAACAGTGAGGTTATGGTACTATGCATAGCACAGATTGGTACGTACTATAGATCAATATTTTCATTTTCAATATCCAAATAGTCAATCTGAACCGTTAAACATGATCTCCATATGAAAATGTACTTGTAGATAAAATTTTACATTTTGTGAACTTCTCGTTATTTTTTTAGATAGGTAGAAAATCACTACTTTTTAATGGTCTAGAATTTTTAAATCAGGTGATTTTCTACCTATCTAAAAAAATAGTAAAAAAATATTTATGAGCAAAAGAAATTGATGGTATAATATTTGCATACAAAGTTCCCAAGCTAAAATACTATATGATATGTTACTCATAAAGGGAAAAAGTACTTGTGGCTGTGTGTAATACCTGGAAGTCTGGAGTAGACTGATTTCTTAACACTGTATACTTAACAATGCCTAAAGTTTTTGAAACCCGGTACCAATCATTACTGGTTAGGTACCATGTCGGTACCAACAATAAACAATCTACCACAGTTGTGACAGCATTGGATCAGGTATCAGTGCGCAATGGCCAATAACTGTATCTTACACTCAGTTCTACAGAATCAACAACAAAAACCAAGCAATTATAAAATCTTACAATCCACCAACAATTGCAGAGAAGATAGCAGTGAAAGCCTGGCCACCATCAGTCTGCCCATTTCTGATGAAGACACCAGCGTACCAGAAAACAAGGGCCCACGACATGCATGCAATGCCATAGGTACAGCCAATGCCGAGACCCTTCGCCATGCCGGCCTTATACCCCAATTTAAGCGTGTTTTGAATTGCATCAGAGTATGAATTCAGTGCTTTGGTTTCGCCCACGTAGGAATAAACAGTTCTTACTTGAGCAATTACCTGTAACAAAAGGTAAAAAGGAGTAAACTAAATATGTACAAACACTGCTATTTTGAATTGCCTCAGTATGGATTAATATCTCCTTTTCCAAAGTCCAAACAGTCGATTAATATCTCCTTTTCCAAAGTCCAAACAGTCGATCTGAACCATTCAACATGATCTTCATATGAAAATGTACTTGTCGATCAAATTTTACATTTTTTATAATATTTATACAATTTTTTTGGATAAGTAGAAAATAGCTTGTTCTAAAAATTGTAGACCAGGCAAAACTAGTGATTTTGTACCTATCTAAAAAAATTTTAAAAACTATAAAATTTAGTCTGCAAAGTATATTTTCATATGCAGATCATGCTGCACGATTCAGATCGATTATTTGAATTTTACAACAATGTTTATAAATAGTTTAACATGATATTAATTATTGAAAGCACCAAACTGATGACTATGCTTGAACAGTGGTAGTAAGAAAGGAGACCACATGTTATCAAGTCCTAGTTCATGCAACTAATAGTCAGTGGTCATGCATGTGCAAATCATTGGATTCCATAAATAATCAATCATTGCTATAATGGGGACCACTTCTGACAAATTCACAGAAATGAACCCTTATTAGAGTACCCATTCATTTACTAAAAGATTTGATTAAATAGAAGTTTATGCAGTATTTTAATCAATGCAAACTTGGTGACCCACAAAACTTCAAAAGAGACACAAAAGAGATCGGCGCTAGTGGAGCTTAAAGTATAAGTAAATCAAATCAAATCAAATCAAGCAAGAGGGAAAAAAAATAAAAATAAGAAGTCACTTAAGTCGTGGTCACTTCAAGAGCCATGGAATAAAGAACCGAAAACTCTAGAATTATTTTAGGTACAATCCTTCAAAATTGCAAAAAAAAAAAACAATTTTCAAACCCATAATTACAAAAAATTAATATCCCAAGCTGAAGTATATTAATTACTAATCTTAAATAAAAAAAGGTGATGTGATTTCTAAACTAGATAGTAATTTTGTAAAATACAAGTTTGTTTTATATATACCTGTTCGGCTATTATACCGGCATTAGCATAGGATTCACGGCTTTTTGAGGTGAGGCCAGTAAGGGTATAAGCATATAAACCACCAGCAAATGCTATTCCTGGAATAACTGCCACACTAAGAAGTGCTAATCTCCATGCTGATACAAACCCGACCACTAACCCAGCCAAGAAGGTGGCCAGATAATGTATGAAGTTACCAACCTACAAAATTTCAAATAAAAATATCTCATAATACTATTTTCTATATTGCTCCCATAAATTAGGTGATTAAAGAGTATCAAACCACATTTTTCTTGGGTGAAAAATATATCATAATAATATTTTCTATAATTGACCTCAAAAACCAACCAATTGATATCTGACATTTTTCTTTAACATGCTACTATTTTTTTATATTTTCAATAAAGGATAAAATGGCTACTTCATAAATTTAAAATGAGTTTTGAATTTTTGATAGAAAAAGCAATAAAATGGATAAATTTGTGAGTTTTTAAATTTTAGAAGGGTAATATGATATTATGATGTTTATAGATGGAAATATTCCGAAGTTTTGAGGGGTATACATGAAATTCCCCCAACTAAGAGACTCTTAGAGGCTTAAATTTTATACAATGTTGCCTCAATTTAGCTATTTTCATCCTAAATTAGCCCAATTAACTTCCTAGTTAACACAATTTTTGCAACTAAAAGAAATAGATAGATACCTTTTCACCAATGGCATCTTGTACCAAGAGAGTATCAGTAGAAACACTGAAGACTATATCACCGGTACGGGCGTCAGTATCGAAGAAACCAACATCTTGTCTCAGCACAGCTTCTAGGTACCTCTTTCTAAGAGCGCTTACCTGCCGCTCTCCAGTGTACATCCAACATGCAATCTCTGTTCAGATTTAGAAAAAAATAAAAAAATCAGATAATTAACCCTTTAATATTTCTCTAATAAGATTATCCCCTCAAAAATTATTAAAAATGAACTGAACAAACTGAACTAAATTTCAGTTTTTTCGGTTGAACAGAAACAAGTACATTAATTCTTAAAAAAAATCGGTTCAGTCTAACTTGGTTTAAGCCAAACCAAATAATATACATTATGTTGTCGTAATTTTTGAATTTCTTAAAATATTTGGTTCGAACGGAGAACGGGTTTAAAATTTTCGGTTGGTTCAATCTAGCTGCTTTTAAATCATAAACCGAACCAATTCATTTAACCGGAAAAACTGAACCGTTTAAACCGAACTCTCTCGGTTCGGTTTAAAACCGATTAAAGTGGACCCGATAAACACTCCTAACTATAACCATTATCCCTGAAAGGTGTTTTCAGTATTTCATATTATTCAGGGTTGTAAGCGCATAAAGCCATTTATTGGTATATATGTGGTGCCCACAGAACGGTGACAAGGACATGTCTTTGAATGGCCAACGGGAGCAAAAGGACGAGAAGACCAGAAGCTTGTCGTTTCTCTGCACAGTTTCAGTGAAAAGTGCTCTTTTGTATATACCACCTCCAATAAGAAAATAATCTACTTTGTTTCTTTTTTTCAAATTATGGACGAAATAAAGAACATAATTACATGACATTCCGAATATTTTAAAAACCATAATTATTAAAAGTAAATTTACAGAACCAACTTGATTGATTTTTTTTTTTTTGGTTACAAAAACCATAAGTAGCTATTCGGTATATCTCATTTACTTTTAAGCGGTACCTCCCAGTTTCACAATTTGTTGATAGTTTCTGGCAAGTAAAAGGGTAAAATTAAGTGATCCCCAATAGCTTATTCAGTACTCGTCGTTTTTGCCCAAAAAAAATTCAATCAAGTTGGTGCCCTAAATTGTATTTTTTTTAATTATGGTTTTTTAAAAAAAATTTGAAATTTCTAAAGCAATTAAATCAAATAGAAAAAATGCTGCTTGTAGACTTGTAGTTGAATATCATATACATTTAAAAAGGAAAATGAAGTGCTTACCTAAGTAGGAAGAGAAGCAAACAACCAGTCCAAGGTACACGAAGTAAAGAGAATACTGAAATAGAAAATAATCGATACGGATTATGCAAATAACAAAATTGAAAGGACATTTGTGGAAATATACAATTTTATAACGGTACAAGGAATTAAGGAAAGGACATGCATTTGCATTGATTTACTAAAACAATCTCTCCTCCTCGAAATCTACACTGCAATTTTACAAATATAACCTTACATTATGCACTATTCTCATTATTCTCACCTTGGAAACCTCATCGGTCATTTTGCGAAGGTTATACTGGTTCTT
This sequence comes from Carex rostrata, assembly GCA_964058875.1. Lineage (NCBI taxonomy): Eukaryota > Viridiplantae > Streptophyta > Magnoliopsida > Poales > Cyperaceae > Carex > Carex rostrata. Next base: position 995,487 of record CAXKVT010000049.1, on the reverse strand, counting down.
CCCAAACCCATTGATCAATTCTCCGAAGAGAAGAAAGAAGGCAGGCATGGCGGCACCGTGCGCCACAGCACCGAGGCTTCCTGCAGTCATGAGGAGGTGGTCCCACTTGTCAGCGAAAGAGAAGAGCTCGTAGAATGCACAGCTCTGTTCTGGTCTCTTCTTCTTTGCTTCGATCGAGTCGCATGATCCTCCCTTGTTCATCTCGTCACCCATTGAGTTCCTCTTTCTCTTTCTCTTTCTCTTCAGATCAGTAAGAGAAGGCCATTAGTAAGATGCTTTGAGCTTTGGTGTAAGAGGAAAGAAATGTCAGGCTTTTCTCGGTTCTCTGAGCGGAGAAGTAATAAAGAGAGAGGCGTTGGGCTTCGTAAATAGTGTGCAGAGAGGAGTTCATATATCCTGAGGTAACTCGAATTTCCTGTTTAGATCCGAACAGTCCGATCTGATTTGGCATGAATATCAAAGGGTCCCCGTGCCTGGAGTCTGATCGGACAGTCGTGATCCAAACTCAAAATCTGAGTTACTTGAGGGGATAAGGTCTCCTGCAGAGAAAAGGCACAGATTTCACGTTGAGAGAGAGGGAGTGAGGAATTCTTTTTATCTGCATTACCGCATCTTCTAAATTTATATCTGATCCGTTCATTACATCTAGCACAAATCTGGAAGGAATTCTGTGCGTTACAGGCGAGGCAGATCTAAACTCAAACGGTGCGCTAATGTTGAGAAAAAAAGTGACTGCGTTTGATATATGATGAGAGTGTAAGACCATGCTTGGGATCTGGAAGTATCTATCTTTCATCCACTGTGTTTGTTTTATAACTAATCTTGCCTTTGAATACAGATCGGACGGTTGAGATTCTGTCGGACGGATGCTAGTCAAAAGCCTGTTGGATTTAATCCGATGCAATGGAACGAGTTCCGGTCACATGCGGTGAAGAGTCAGTATTATGTTTGTTTTGAGATTCGTGTAGAACGTATTTAAACGGTTGGGATTTTCCATAAAGTCGCAAAGTTTAAGATATCTCAGAGGATACGAATTCATGCGGTGAATGGGGTAAATAATTTAACAGAGCAGTTTTGGCTTCATGCAGCGTGCGAACCTGGTGCAGAGCTGTTTAAATTCTATACTCCGTGCGGTGCATGAATAAAAACCTAATCTGTTAAAATCCTTTGGAAGATTCAAAAGGAAACTTTATTTAACTAACAAGAATATAAATTTAAAATAAAAAATAGGAATATTGTTTTTACAAATCCTCCTATTTAATCTTTTATAATTACATCACATGATGGAAATGTAAAATAAATTGAGATACTAAAATTGGACCGACCATTTTTTCTGTAGCATTAAAACAAATTTAACTGTTTGGAGATATATAAGACAAGCTTCTGGTCTTTTACAGAGCAATAGAATTGGAACAAGTGCCATAATTACTCAACATTTAATACATAAAAAATATTTTTAAGTTCATCATATATTTCTATAAATAAAATAAATAAATGTAAAAGTTAAAATTTTGAATATGTTATGATTCAATTTTCAACAACAACAAAACTTATTGAATCGACTTCAAACTGTGAATCCAAACCATTCAAACCGACCTACTTCATTAATTGTGTGTTTATATACAAAATTTATAATTTTTGAATTTATTTAGTATCAAGTCAACCTATCAAATATAAGAGTTTTTAAGTTAATTTTAATGCATTTATTTTTCAATATGTTTTACAGTTTGACTAAATACTAAATAATTTTTTAAAAAAAAATTGTATGTAAACGCAATGTAATGTAAAGTATATGTTTGGACTAAATTAATTTAAATGTTTATATACATTCGGAATTTAATTTATTCCACATAACATGCATAGAACAAATTTATGTTACATTGATTACGCCTATACATTGTAAATAAGAATTAATTATTTTATGATATGTCCCATATTCTGAAATGAATCATAACAATATTTTTTTTGTTCTAAATATATGACTGAGAGTACATGAGCAAATTAAAAATTATGCTGCATGTATTTTCTGTAAATGCAAACAGATTCAGAAATTTATAATTTATAAGTGCAAGTAAAAATGGATTGAGTTATTGTACTTCATGAAGTAAATGGCGTGTTTTACTTTGCGCCTATCTTTTCAATTGTGAAGATAAAAAAAAGAAAAAAAGTCAATTCAAACCATTCAACATGATTTTCATATTACAATGTGATTGGAGACTAAATTTTACAATTTTTGGGAATCTTTTACTATATTTTCTGAAATTTTTAAAATCTGTGTTTTTCAAAAAATTATGAACTATTAAAAATAATTGATTTTAAAAATTCCGAAAAAAAAAGAGTTAAAATTTCCGTTTCCAAGTTCAATTGAATACAGAGATTATGTTGAACGGTTCGATTCGATTATTTTTAAACTTTGAAATTGTAAATATGAACATGAAGTAAAGCACGTCCGTTACTACGAAGTACAATAGCCCGACTCGTAAAAATGAACATAAATATGATGAATAAAATTGACATGAGATCAAGCAATAATGTTTTGTGAAAACATGATTCAGTTAATAAATTTATTAAACAAAACAAAACCGCCGCTATGTGTTAAATAATAATCCTACTATATATATTTCTTAATTAATGCCATAACAAATGATTAACATATGATCAACAGAGAGACACCGCATGACTATACCACGACTTAAAATTGTAACACATCTGACTAATTTCAAAACCTATTTTCAAAAATATTTAATTTATATATATATATGAGTAAAGCTAGCGTGTGATATGCTCACCAAGAAAGTTTGGTGAGCATAACTCCAAAAGTATATCGGGTCGACGTCAAATGCCAAATCCAAACCGTTGAAATCCATGTACTTCATAAGTGATGCATATACATGCAAAATTTTGAAAGTTTCGAGTTTATTTGCTACACGGTCAAGTGGTCAAAGAAATAATAAAAATTGAATATATAAAATAACTTATAATAAAATGTTCATTTCTTTGACCACTTGATCGTGTAGCAAATAAACTCGAAACTTTCAAAATTTTGCATGTATATGCATCACTCATGAAGTACATGGACTTCAACGGTTTGGATTTGACATTTGACGTCGATCCGATATACTTTTGGAGTTATGCTCACCAAACTTTCTTGGTGAGCATGTCACACGCTAGCTTTACTCATATATATATATATATATATATATATATTATGCATGACCTATTGACCTCTCTCTTTCAATTTCATTGCGCCGATTAAATTTTAAAAAAAATTAAGATTAGGTTTAGCCGTTATAACACAATCAAACACCTAATTAATTGATAAATAAATGCATGTTAATTGTAACCGGATCTTAACGCTACGGTAGTGTTCTTAAAATACTAATTTTATTTCATTTTTGTGAATTGAATTAAATAGTTTTAACTACTTTTATTTTCTATTTTTAAGAAAAATAGCCTTAAAGAGAAGAAAAAAACCGGACCATAATTTTTCCATCTAGATAATTTCAAATATTAATCCTTAATTATTTTTTTTTTCAAAATAAAATTAGTCAATAGTCTCAAGTCATCCAGATCTAATTACAATATTTTAAAATGGGATCACATGATAATGATATCATTCCTAATCATGAAAAATAATAATTAATTATTGAGCATGTTGCATTCTTAGCATGCGAGTTAGTTAGTTACATCAATTTTTTACACAAACCTAACATCCATCATGTAAATATTCTTTCTCTATCATAGAATAATGTTCATTGTTAAGTTATTCTATGTCATGAAAAAAAAATTAATTTAAAAGTATGTCACCAATTTAAATGTTCAATTAAATTACCTTTTTTTTTCCAAATAAAGTCCTTATGATCCAAATAATGGAACAAAGAAAAATTGTACATGAATTATTTAAAATTAAGGCAACTTATTTAATTATTAGTATTGCATCAGCCTTGGGTGATTTTCGGATTCAAGATAAAACAGGGTTCTCTTTGCAAAAAAAAGTACAAAATAGAAGTTAAATGCACCTTTGAAATTTAGATCGTTGTGTGTGTGTATATACAAACTAGCCGTTGATCATTTATTTCTTGGCATGTATAATGTGTGATCCTAGTAATGCTAACATTTGGACCATATATATATATATATAGAGATGGGCTATGGTGCATTGCAATGCATAGGCCATGGTGTGCATTGGACCATAAATCACCGATTCAAAGTCCAAATGACCGATCCAAACCGTTCATCTTGTTCTCCATATTAATATGTGCTTGGAGATCAAATTTTATATTTTTTTGAATTTTTTTACTATTTATTAAGCCACTTTGAAAATCGCTGATCCAACGGTGACTGTTTGGAACAGTAAAATCAGAAGCCACCGTTGGATCAGCGATTTTCAAAGTGTCTTAATAAATAGTAAAAAAATTCAAAAAAATATAAAATTTGGTCTCCAAGCACATATTAATATGGAGAACAAGATGAACGGTTTGGATCAGTCATTTGGACTTTGAATCGGTGATTTATGGTCCAATGCACACCATGGCCTATGCATTGCAATGCACCATAGCCCATCTCTCTCTATATATATATATATATATATATACATGTCAATTAATTATCATGGCATATATACACATGCTAGTTTTGCTCCTTAATGCAGTTATAGTACTTGAATGCTAACAAAAAGTTGCAATATTCTTGAATTTATATGACATGAATATAAATGATGGTACTTGCAATGTATGCATGCCCCAATCCACTTGTAACAAAGCGCTCAAATCTACTAAATCCACTTCTATTTCAGGATTCTGAAATTCCTCCTCTCTCCTCTTTCAAGATATTGAAATCAAGGTTGAAAATTTCAGCTGATCCCAATTCACTTACAAAGGGGGCAGTTGAAATATATACAAACTGTCCCTTTTCTTTCTTTTCATCAACAATATTCATTTTCATGCAACATTAAAATAGTTACAAGAGACACCAATTTTTTTTAATGCCCTCAATTAAAAAATAACAAATATGCCCTCAATTTTCTGCAAATTCAAAAACTACTCCAATCACTCCACTGTGGGGCAGTTCTCCTTTTTTTTTTTAAAAAATGATGAGTAATTAAGTAGTGAAATTTTGCATGAACTGTTTTTTTTAATGATTAATATTAAATTGATAATATAAAACCCTGACTAAATAACAAAACAAAACATATATATTATTCCTTCATACAGATGTATACGAATGCTCCAACAATTATATATAGTTTTATTATATGATCTGTGTGTAATAAAAGAAATATAATATTTTATCACGTCATTGACATGTGTCTTCCTGTTATAATGTATCTTTTTTTGTGCAAGTCATTTCTCCCATTTCTAAAGCACATGTTTATTATACATGTATTTATCTAAGACTTCTTTCGTAATTAAACAGGCGAAAGCTAGGGCAATTGATAAAGCAAGAGAGATGATATTTTCACTGAGAAGGTGAAAATTAACGATGAAACTTCAAACGGCCATAAAACGACACTCAAGTGTTCCATTTTTTATTGATAAATGAGAGAACTAATATTTGATATAGTGACAAAAGACAATATTTTATGCGTTAAAAGTTACATATTCAAAATCCAGACGGAGAATTTATTTTTATTGTAATAACAAATTATGAAATGTAAAAGCTTGACATATATCTTTCTTTCTCACAAAACAAAATAGTAAAAGGAGAGATAAAAAAATAGTATGTGCTTTGATTCTATTTTTTTTAGAAGTTGCCAAGCAATTGATTCTAGTACGATCCATTTTAATGACTTCGGATCTCAAAAGTAACTCAAAATTTGAGTTTGGCTCTGGGTTGTCCAATCAGAATCTGCACGGATATTGAAGGGGTCCTATAAATTTTGAATTCGAACCAGATTAACACAAATTACGATGAAACGGTCAGGATCTAAATCCAAAATTTGAGTGACTTTTAAAAATATGGATCCACATTAGCTGCACAATAATAAAAAAAAAGAACAAATAAATGAATCGGATCGGATTAGATGTTTTTCGGACTCATCTCGGGTCAGAAATTTGTCATCCTTATTTGATCCAATTACACATCAGGTAACTCAAATTTTGAGTATAGACCATCTAATATGTTTTAGCACGAACATTAAAAAATTCGTGCACTTCACTTTGAGCCGGATTAATTAGTTCTGTTTTTGATTAGACGGTCCGGATCCAAACTCAAAATTTGTGTTACCTCAGAGGATCCGGATTCAAGGTAGCAATGGGTAACAGACAACTCTTTATTATATTATATATTCTTATTATTATAAATATAGTTGTGAGTAATTGTATGTTAGTATGGGCTACAAAAAATTAAAATATCTCTGCATAAAATCTGGATTCTTTTTATACACAAAACCAGTGTTCACATCTTGTGGGGGGACAAATACAATAAATACAATGGAACATGAAACATGCTTTATTTTGTTTGCTAGTGATTAAAGAAATATTTTACTCTACACTAAAATGTACAAAGAATAACATGTGAAACTTAGGTAATTCCTTTTGGACTCAAGTGATGAGAATTTTTTATTTATATAAATTAAAATAAAATAATACTAAAATGAATAAATTAGGTTTTAGATTGCAGATATTTGAGAACCAGCGTTTGATCCAATGGTAAAAATAATGCTCTTCATATAAAAGATTACAGATTTTAAATTCAGCTTTTATAAATATTAAATAGTTAGTTACTTGATCTCTAATCTTTACTAAAAAAATAAATGACACATCCATTAAATTCATCACACACCACAACATTAACAGAACAATTTAAACATTGGAACCAAAAAAAGAAGAAGATAGGATTCATTGTTGGAAGTTTTTTTTTTTTTATATAATTTATTTTATGGATAAAAATCTTGGAACAAACATTATAATATTCTATATTATTTTATATTTATTTCTATAAAAGAATTATGTCCAGTGATACTCTAAATAATAAATAAATTGATACTCCGTTTATTGGAGGAGTCCGGACACCTTAAGTAACTCAAATTTTCAGGTTGAATTCGCACTGTCCGATTGGAATTCAGACTAATTTAGCCCGAGATGAAACACACAGTGCTACTTTAATATCCGTGCAAAACCAGATTGGACGGTCAGGATTGAAACTCAAAATTAAAAATACCTATATAAGGTGATATGAATTCTAAATGATGGGGAGGCAGATGCGAGTCGGAGGAGGCCATGCAAGTTGTCAGATTTACCTTACCAGTGTGTATGGTGTTATGGGGGCCCACGCTGCAGAGATAGAAATGACTGGTGAATTCGGTGAATTGACTGAGCTGAGATGATGTGCGCCATTCTCTGGTGTTGTTGGGTCGGGTTCTGGGAGAAGAAATAAAGCCCATAATTGGAAATAATTAATTCATATCACTTGAATGTAATTACTCATAGTTTGGATTTACATCTTCTGAACCAAATCTGCACGAATGTTAAAATATATATGAGAGTTTCAGTTCAGGAGAATTGGTTTGAATTTTGATTGAATGGTCTGGATCCAAATTCAGATCATCATCCGATCAATAATTTTGTGCAAAGAGTTTTAGATCAAGTCTTATTTAAAGTTGGATCTAATTAAATTGTCTAATTCATAACAAAATGTGCAAATATTATAAATTCACGTAACATTTCAAAATTTATCAAGTTCTAAACATGTTTGCACGAATTTCAACACAGATCAGACGATTTGATACTCGGCCCATGAGTAGCTCATGGGGCCTTCGGTACATAGTGCTATCATTTCTCTTCAGTAATAAGAGTTAACCAAAACTATTTAGGTCTATGTATATTATTTGCATGTAGGCCCTGTTTTTGTGTTTTGTAATTTGGGCTGATTGTGATTTGGGCCGTTTGGGCTAATGGCGCACATTACAGTTAAAGATAAAATCATAGACAAGCACCAATATATAAGAAGGAAATACCATTAATAAAGTATAAACAATTAATATCAAGAATTGATATCCAATACAAAATTTTCATGTGTATACTTAAAAAATGAAAAAACAAAAACAAAAGATATTCCCTTAATTTTTGGTGTTCGCCTCATGTTTTTTTAGTTATCTCATGGAGACATCATAAATGTATAACTCGTTTTAGGAAACATGTGATAATTAAGAGGCAGCTTTTCTAGCTTTTTTTGCTGGTGGAGCAGCAGGCGCAGGAGAGGATGGAGCTGAGGCCGTTGCATTTCCGCCTCCGCCGCTGCTTGCGGCACCCGCTCCAAGGCATGGATCAGGTTTTATAGTTCCCTTGACGTCTCCTTGAACATGAGCACATTCCGAGCTTACTTTGGAACAACCAGCTCCGGGCTGTAGAGCGATGTCCTGTAAAATGACATTTGCACATGGCACCTTCTCGCTGCAAGCTAGCTTCACCGCAACCTCAGTGTTTGAGGTCCCTTTGATGCCAGAAAAGGTGATGTCACGTATCTTCACATTAGATGGCTGCACAATATCAAATTGGCAATTTTTTTTAATTAAGACACTGCTTACAAAGTTACAATACTGTGCTATAATTGGGTTGGAGCCAGACTTTCTAGTTATGGGGGTGAATTTTATAATACACATAACAATTTATTCTAAACTATATAGAAATCATGGATAAACACAAATCTTTTGAAAAAGAGTGGGGGTCAATTGACTCTCATATGTTGAATGTGCATCCGCCTCTGCTTGTAGGTTGTGTCAGTAAAAATTAGAGAAAATACTTACGCTTTTGTTAGAGCACTCGTTATCGGGACAATACAATTGATCAATGATGATTGGGTTGGAGACATTGGTCATGGTAATATCCTCAAAAGTTATGCCGAAAGCTTCGCTTGGAGGTGCCCCGGGCCATGTCTTGATCCTAACTCCATTGGATGTGTGCTGAACGGTGCAGCTCTTGACGTGAATGTTTCCGACGTTCTGTTCACCTGCTACTTTCCCCAAGCTTCCAATGCTACTCAACCAAAATAATGTTCTTATAAATTGATTAGTTTTACTAATTGATCGTTGATCATTTTCGGTATATTGATTAAGATTTGTAGAAATTAAGCATTATGTATGTTAAAAAAACAAAGATGGATAGAAATGACCAAGAGTAAGGCAATGGTACTATTCATTAGCACGAATTGGTCCGTCCTATGGATCAATATCTCCGTTATCAAAATTGAAACAATCGATCTGAATCGTTGAACATGATCTTCATAAAGAAATTTGCTTGTAGATAAAATTTTACATTTAAGACAATATTTTTGCTATTTTTTTTGAGCCAGGTAGTATAGCATTCGATCTAAAAATTGTAGACCATTCAAAAGTAGTGATATTCTATCTATCTACAATATAGTAAAAAAAATTTACAAAAAGTAAAATTTAGTATGCAAGTGCATTTTCATATGGAGATTATGTTGAATGGTTCAGATTAACTGTTTGAACTTTGAAAATGAAGATATTGATCTATAGTATGCACCAATATGCGCTATGCATAGTACCATAGTCTCACTCAATGACCAAATAAATTACCTGATACCATGTCCAGGACCACACTTACAACCTGTTATTTGAACGTTGTTTGTGCCTTGGCCAATAGAGATGCAATCATCGCCTGTGGCGATGTCCATGGCATTAAGGGTAATATTACTTGACATACTCATATGGATACCGTCTGTGTTTTTGCTGTCTGACGGTGCCACCACTTTGACGCCGTCGAAAATGAGACCTTGGCTGTTGTGGAGAGCAAAATGGAAGAATTTGCTGTCTTTCGATGTGATGCCGGTGACTTTTCCATTGTTACACTTCATGAACCTCATATTCTACATGTAAGTAAAGATCCAATATATAATATATATATACATGCAAAACATGTTCTTCTATATGTATACATTAATGAGTTTAATGAGATCATCAACAAGACTTACAATTGCTTTATCTTTGCCGCCTTGTGTCCATGACGCCTTACCTTGGCCATCAACGATGCCTCCTCCTTGCACAACCAACTCATGGAGAGAATCAAACTCAAGCCAAGCAGGACCCGGAAAGGCATTGTTGTCTGGTATAGCCACTAGCGTTCCTTTGATGTCGAATGTAATATGCGATCCAATGCATGGACCCTCAAAATTAACTGGACCGAGCTGATAGGTGCCTGCTGGTATCGAGAGAGTTGGTTGGCCTTTGAATGCGCACGCTGCTTTAAATGCGTCCGTGAATGCCTACAAAAATGTGAAATCAAGATTTCTTTTATAGATATATATATGCTTAATTTGATATCAAAACTATTTTTATAATGGTGAAACAATTAATATAAATGATTCTAACAATTACCTTGCTATTCGCACTTGCACTTGCACTAGTTGATGCAGAGTACTTGGTGACATCAAAGACACCCGAACCACCTGAGGCAGCTGAGGCACTTGTCGCATTTCCCGCAGCACTTGAGTCACTGGCTGGTGCTGGTGCGGCATTTTTATCATCGGCTGGTGCTGGTGCGGCATTTTTATCATCGGCTGGTGTTGGTGCAGCCTTTTTTTTATCACCATGAGCTGTTGCCAGGACCAAGCAACAACTAATAAGAGCTATTTTAAAATACATTGAAGAAGCCATTGTCTGGGTCTCTCTCATTCACTGCTACTTTATATATTTTCTAATTTAATTATATATATTATATGTATACAAGAGGAGCTTAGTTTAGGAGGAAAAGTTTTTGTGGAGGATGAATCATGAATACATCCCCTAGAGACTGTATTTATATAGAATCAACCTATGGACAACAGACGGTTGATTTCTGCGTGATTTTCTCACAAACGCTAGTACCGTTTTTCCAATTTTTGGTGGATTTTATTTCAAACAACTGTCAACTAATTAATTTTAGAAAGAAAATTAAGACGTGTACAAATGTTCCATCGCCTCTCCATGCTTCAATAAAGTATGAATATGATATATTTCATGAGGAGGGTTCAAATGCACCCAAATGCACCCTATATTTCAAATCATTTTTCTCCGTTTTCAAAGTCCGAATAGTCAATCCGAACCGTTAGATGCGATCTATATATTAAGATGTGCTTGGAGACTAAATTTTACATTTTTTGGAATTTTTTTACTATTTATTAAGCCACTTTAAAAATCGCTGATTTTACATTTTCTGGACCATTGGATCAGAGATTTTCAAAGTGGCTTAATAAATAGTAAAAAAAATTCCAAAAAATGTAAAATTTGGTCTCCAAGCACATCTTAATATATAGATCGCATCTAACAGTTCGGATTTACTATTCGGACTTTGAAAACAGAGAAAAAGGATAGGGTGCATTTGGGTGCATTTGAACCCTCCTCATATTTCATATGCTAGTTTTGTAATTTATTTAAATGTATTAATTACATAGTATACATCTCTTTCGTGATATATACATCCAATTACTACTTTTTTGAACGTTTTATTCAAATTACTAATATTATTTCTAGTGTTTTTCCTTACATTTAAATAGAACATATATATTCATTTGGTCCATTTTTCAAAACTGATTTATGTAATAATTCTAAAACAACTTGAAAACCCAATGGTGTGAAATTAGCAATTAATATCTTGATGGATGACAAAAATAATGTTGTTTGAACTAATATTAGCATATACCTAATTATCAAAATGATGAAACAAGAATTTACTACTTATTTGATAGTAGAATCATTTTTTACATGTTAGAAGACTGCATTTCTGTACAACGTGCGACAAATGCTCCTCAGTCAACATTATTTGCTAGCTCAGGAGCAAGCTCTGTTGCAAAAAAAATCAACGAGGTATATTGTATAAAGAATTTGGTACTAATATAAATTGGAAAAATTAAAAATCAAAACAATGTCAATAAAAGTGGATGGATTTTTCGTTTTGATTTCTGCTATATGATTATGTCAGAGTTCCTATCTTATGAGCATTCAATTTGATCAAGAACAAGACATTTAATCGATACATAAATCAAAGAAGGATTCAACTCTAACGGCTACCTATGGGAGCAGAAATAAAGATTTAAATAACAAAAAAGAGAAATTAATTAAACATCTTCTGCCTTGACAGGATCAGCATGCTTCATACAATCCATACATTTCCGTAGAGGCGGTATCGTCCTCGCGCAATCGTGCATCATTCCATAGTGCTGCGCGAACCACATAATATAGATAAACACCCCACCCATCATTACAAACAAATAGATTGATGACGACAACTCACGGCAACTCCCTGCTGCATAAGCCCCCATGAACCCAAACATATCGAGCATCATTGTAATCTTCAACGCTTTAATCATCCCGCGGTGGGTGTAGAACCGACGGTGCATCAGCATAATGATTATGACAAGGGACATGATGAAAGCCGTTGAGTTACAATAAAAGAATGCTTTGTAGCGGCGTGGAAATGTTTCGCGGAGCACTGATGTGCCTGCTATGTGGCCTTGCTCGTCGTTTTCTTGCCAAAAACCGCCAGGTGGGCTCAGACCGGCCTGGTAGGTGGCCCCTGCTGCTAGAACCGCGACTACCATAAGATATCCCTGAATATGTTTAAACATCTTCGTATTTTCTTCGTCGTGTTCTTCTTGTTTGGTTTTGTAATTTTCCTTCTGCTCTGCACCTTGTTTGGTTTCATAATTACCACTCTGCTCTGCAACTTCTGGTGGCGAAGGCGGTGTCGATTGGTGGCCAGTTGGGTTACTGTTGTGTGACGATTCTTGAGACATTTTGATGGAATGGAAGGGAAAGTTTCTCTGATGGTTGTCCCCTTTTGTGAAGGATTGATTGAAATTGAATGGCTAGTAAGTGGCAAAAGACCAGTGTTATATAACTGTACTGACAACTAATCAAGTCATCTATATTAGTTGACTTAAGGAGTCGTAAGGAAGCTTCTCCGAAACTTACTTTTAATAAACCAAATTTTGATATCGACAGATACAATTAGAAAAAGACCACATATTTTATTTGTTCCCACTTCTAAATTTTGAGTTATTGACTAGCTACTAAAATCTGATTCAGCCAAAATAATAGCAAACTTTTTAGTATGAACTATGAAATGGGAGTTAAAATTTTCAAATCAAAAGAATTGAGATCATGTATTAAATAATAAGCTGCACAATTAATGGAAGCAATAAATAGAATAGAACTATTGTGTTCTTAAGCTCACCAAAACTATTAGTGAGCTTAACTTCAAAATTTAGTGTATACATTTCAAACGATGAATTCAAATAGTTAAAACTTATTTAGCTTATGAATGATGTGTTTACATGTCAAACTTAACAAATTTTCACATTAATTTAATACACATCCAAACAGTAAAAAAAATGAAAAATGAACGTATTAAAATTAATTTATAGAACTTTCTTTTTTAACTGATTGACTTTATACTTATAAATTAAGTAAAAAATTTATAAATTTGATATATAAACGAATCACTCGTGAATAGATCGGTTTCAACAGTTTTGATTCATTGATTAAGGTCATTTTGATAGTTTTCTAAGTTAAGCTCACCAATTATTTGGTGACCTTAAGAATACCTAGTTCTACTCCAATAAATATGCTTCATAATTGGCATATTTATTATAGGGGGAATTTCATGTATCCTCCTCAAAAACTTCAATATTACGTATTTCCCCCTCAAAAGTTTATAATATCGTATTTACCCTTCAAAATTGTAGAAACTCACATATTTACTCAAAAACAATAAAACAATAAAATTTAACATTTAAAATTTACCAAGCACTAATATTTAATAAATTATGACCAGCATATCCCTCCCTCCATTCTCTTCTTTCTTGTTCCCCCTTCAATTACTGGTGCCAAAAAATCTCTCATTTCTCCGCTCCATTCTCTGCGCCAAACAGAGTAGCTCCATTCTCTGTGCCGCCTAATTAATCAAACCTCAACAACTCTAGTACACATATAAATAATTCATTTTCGTATCCTTCCCGAGGATATCCCCTGGTAATGAATAAACACCAATCTAGATTGTACCAAAATTTGTCACCTATTTTCTTATAATTTCCCCAAATTATATCTATTTCATCACAAATACCTCTGTTTGTCAATCCAATTTAAATCTTCCTCTAAAAATAATAATTTTGTCATCAAGTTAATTTAAGAGTCCCTTTTTCCTCTAATTATTATTATTTTTTTTTTGCTTCCAACACACCCGTAGGCAAATTTATTAGTCACTTAACCTTGCTAACCTAAAGCATACAAAACAGTAGTATGAATGATAAACGTGTTAGTTGTTTCAGAGAAGAGCAAAAAAGAAAATAACCCAAAATTATTTACCATTCTATTCCAAAAGCATAAAGTCGTATAGATGAACACTAATCTGTACATGAAACCAGTACCAACCTATACCTACAGTAAGAAAATAACATTCCTTACCAGTATACTGTTACGCTATGGTTAATGGTTTACTCACCTTGCAACCTTAGTTAGAATGAAATTCAAATGTAATTGAGATGTCTATATAAGACAATGTAATCAGACAATGAGCATGAATAAAAAAAATAATAATAATAAAAAAAAAAAGTTCAAATACGTATCTCTTTCTCTTTCTATTCTCCGATGCTCTATCTTTTCATATGATAGTATAAACATATAATACTTGAAAGTTTAAGTCTTTTCAATAATTTTCTAAACAAACAATCAGTAACTTTAAATAATTTTTTGTAGCTTTATAAATATAGAAACTGATCTTAAGAATCGGTAGCTTTCTAAATAACTTTAATTGAATGGTCCACTGTATTTGAGTGTCAAACACAACTATACCTGAATATTGAAGACTCTTATCAGTACCAAATAGGCTCACATCACTACCATCTAAAGATAAAGAATTTGCCAAAAAAATTAACTCAAAACCTAAATTTCATAACTTTTTTGACAACTCGACCATATTCTCCCATCTTGGTCTTAAAGAGATCGATTGCAGCCATGTCAACAGAATTGAAGCCGTGCAAAACTAATAGGGGTGACGAGATGCCAAAATTAATGCATTGGAACAAATCGCAGTTAGGAGCGACAATGCCGTATTGGAGAGGTGCAAGGTGGGGATAAGAAAACAAAGGCGGGAGAATCTGAGCTTTGGCATGAACTTGGACGGAGAGAAAGAGAGAACAAACGGAGAGAGAGAACAGTGAGAAACAAAGGGTATAATGGTCTGAGCTACATGCTAGAATCATGAATATTATTATTTAAATATTTTTAAACATATTTAATATATTGTAAATTCATAATGGGTAAATATGTGAGTTTTTGTAGTTTTGAAGGGTGTAAATATGATATTATAAACTTTTAAGGGGAAAATACGTAATATTGAAGTTTTTGAGGAGGATATTTCTTAATTTATATATTTGCTCTATATTCTTAATTTATGCCAATTCTGCTCTCCTTCATGATAAATTTCCGATGTTATATATTCTTATATATTTATGAAAAATAAACTCTTCAATATGTGTTTTAGTTGTCAATATATCAACATGTCCTCGACAACACATGTGGAATTAATGCTAGTTTATTGCTTCCTGCCATGTACTCCAAAGGAAAAGACACCTACCAAACGTGTTATTTTCCAAGCAATTTCTTTGAACACGCCTATTATTATATATGTTCTAGTGCGAACAATAAAGTTCACATTTGATATTGGGTAACTTTAATTAATGACTTAATTAATTGGATAAGCCTGTCTCCATACTGGGCCTATGATTGGATATATAATTCATAGTGGACATGCACGATATATTGCACCTATATCTAGAGGCGCAAATAAAAAGTGAAAAAGTGCATGTGCATCGAGCTTCTCCAAGGATAGAAATTTTGACTGTTGACTCAAGCAAAGAACATGCCAAAGGAGTTGGAAATTGGAATATATAATTTTAAGTACAAAATTTATATATACACAAAAGGGCACAATATATGCGACAGATCGATATTGTTGGTATACACTCACGGATACTACCGTCGCTAATAGAAAAAGCACGGTTCTGTTGGTATACCTTTGCGGATAATTATTTTTTACCCTCGCAAATACTGTCTCATTCTTGTAGTAAAGTAAGTCTATAGTACGACGCATATTATGGTTTCTAATTATAATTCAAAATCTAGGCCTTTGAATTTGCATCAATATTTGTTCTATGAAATTGCACTGGATCATTGGTTAACAGAGCTCCTGTTATATTTATACAAGAATGAAACAATATTCATTGACAGTATACCATTGCAGATGCTACCATCGCTAATAAAAAAATACCTTTTGGTCGGTATATCATACACGGATACTAATCTGAATCATCAATTTTAGGGGGAGCTCCGTTAACGATTGATCGAGCGCGCTTTCATACACAAATGTTAAGACAGATTCAAAGGTCCAGCTTTTGAATTATACATGGGACCGTAATATGCGTCGTACCATATATAGAGACGCTCAAATTTATATAATGTTTTTTGTATTGTAGCCAGGCAACCCATATTATTGGGCCAGTTTATACTTTCCGGGTTTAGATCATGGATAAAAGAATTGAGCCCATTTATAGTCTTTATGGGCTGTTAAATGTCCGCTTATTGAATCAAAGTTCACCTTTTTCTTCTGGGAAAGAGGTGCATTCGATGAGCTATGTTTCCCGTTTGATCCGCTTAAAATTTATACACATTAGATGTGTACAAATTTTGAAATTGAGATGCATAAATATTGAAGCGACGTACACCAATTTTAAAGCAGATCGGATGAAAGTATTAACCAATCGGACTCAAATTTGAGTCGACACCGGACACACCCATTGTATATGACTTTTTTTTTTAATATTTCTTTTTTATTTACTAATATGAACAAAAGGGAAAAAAATGACTTTAATATTGAGTATTTATGATTTATTAATTTTGGTTGAAGGCTGACCTTTTTTTTTGAGAAAAGATTGATTGAAGGTCAGGTTATTTAACTGTTTGAGAGTTACTACTTTTATAATTAAGATTATTGTTTTGAAAAAAATCGGCTAGTCCAGGATTGGATCGAACCAACCATGGAACCGACTCGGATCAGCCTCAACCGAGGATAGAGAGACTCTTAGCACTGTTTTTGGTGTATATTTTCTACTAGATCCAGACTAACCCGGGTGGTTCTAAACCCGTGGACTGGATCTAAATTCGGACCCGACCATGCCTAAACCGTACTAAACCGTGCTAACCCATGGTCAAAACCGTGGTAACCCATGCAAAATTGTGCTAAACCGTGGTCAAACCATGCTAACCAGTGGTCAAAACCGTGCTAAACCCATGGTAAAAACCACAATCTTAGCTAGTTACATTTTTATTCTATGAAACGGACATTTTGTCTTTTTCAAAAAATTAAAGAACTTTTAATCCACAATCTTAGCTAGTCAAAGGAACGGGTGAGAATCATAAAATCAATAGTTGTAGCTTGTCAAATATGGCAAGGCTGACCCAGTGTAGAAGAGAAGGGTAAAATCACTACTGGAGAGGCTTGTAAAGGAGATGTATAGTTTTGCATTTTCTATTTGTTAGAGAGTCATTGTAACTGATTCTGTTATTGAACAGTAATTAGTTGTTAAGAGATAAAAGGCTACATATAGCTAAGGCATGTAAAACAAAAAAGGAATTATGAAATAAAGAATCATCTTCTCTTCTTTCTCTTTCTCTTTCTTTTCTCTCAATTTCATTTTATTCTCCCAGTTTCACTGAATCTTAGAAATTGAGCTACACTGGTTTGATTTCTGAGTCAATTCATAGTTGAATTGCCTTGTTGTGTACATAGGTACACAACAAAGTGGTATTAGAGCACTCATCGGTACCAATTCGTGTGAGCTAGCAGATCACCGTTCACGGTGCAGCGGTACCGGTACGGATCCATGGATAGCAGCCAGGTCAGCGAAATTCCAGTTCCTACATCCATTGAGGAACTATGGACGAGGCTTTTGCAAGTGCAGAGAATCTCCGCTGAGAAGGAAGAGGAGAAGGCCAAGGCGAGGGAAACAAACATCCAAGTTGCAGTCTTGAAACACGTCAACGATCAATTCCACGGGTTTAAGGCTCAATTACAGCAAGAAAACGAGGAGAGGATGGCCAAATTAGAGGCTATCATCACACTGCCAAATGGAGGATCCCCGACCTCTCCTCCCTATGTTCTGACACCACCGAATGGCCCCGACTCCTTTACAAATCAAGAACAAAGAAAGATTACTACAGAAGGTAAAGAAGTCAAGATTTTTGAGTTGAGACAGGATTTTCCCTCTTTTAACGGCCAAGATCCCGAGGATTGGGTAGCCGAGTGTCAGTATTGTTTTGAATTGTTCCAAAGCCCTGAAGAGCACAAGACCTTACAAGCTGTGGTGAACCTTCAAGGTGAAGCTAGTGCCTGGTATAGAGGTTACCGTACTACTCATGACCATCCTTCATGGGATGAGTTAGCCAAATTGGTTAACGTGAGATTTTCTGATGCTACTAATCAAACATCCTATGAGGAGTTAAAGAGGTTGTATCAAACCGGTAGTGTGAGGGAATACATGCAAAAATTTGAATTAGTAAAAACCAGGTCCCAAATTGAATCTCCCTATTTACTAGAGACTCACTACATTACTGCATTTATCACCGGTTTAAGGGAAGATATTAAACACTTGGTATTGGCAAAATCTCCATACAGTTTACTGGATGCTTTTACACAAGCAAAGCACTTAGAAGCCTCTCTTGATTATCAGTATAAAAGAAATAGAATCGGATTGAAACCTGCTGCTGCACCCACAATTACCTATCCTCCAGCCAATAATTCAAAACCAAAAGCTATTGAGTGGAAGCCAGGAAATGGCAATACCAGAAATACCCTTATAGAACAAAGGAAGGCTCTTGGGCTGTGTTTTAAATGCGGAGATAAATATTACCCAGGGCATCAGTGCAAGGTTAATGTACATATGCTATTGGGCAATACAGAGGAGGGAGTGGGTGGTGGTGAAGAGGAAACGTGCGGAAACCCTGAATTCCAAATGGAGGAGTTTGAAACCGAGGAAGCAATTGTGTCAATGTGTGCAACTTCTTCTAACCCGCATTTGACAACCATGAGGTTTAAAGGACAAATTGATGAAAGGGATGTGTGGGCACTGATGGATAGTGGGAGCACCCACAGCTTCATTCATCCTGAAGTCTTACGAGATATTAACTGCACAATTTCTAGAACAATACCTATGATTGTAATGATGGCCAATGGGGAGAAAATGGTGACCGATACCCGGTGTGAAGGGCTAACATACAGCATACAAGGGTATCAATTTACTGACACCTTGAGGGTGCTGAATATTCAAGGGTATGATGTTATATTGGGAATAGATTGGTTAGCCCAGTATAGACCAATGCAAGTGGATTGGTTGGAGAAGTGGATTGCATTTGAAAAAAATGGCAAGCCGGTGAAATTACAGATGAGAGAAGAGTGTGCCCAAATCAAAATGTGTCAGACTGTTAATATAGAAAAGGAGATAAGAAATGGAGGTGATGTCATAGTGGCACAGGTGATGCTAATCAAGCCCGAATCAAACCACACCAAGACCCAGGACAAAGAAATTCAGCAAGTACTGGCACGGTACTCTGAAATCTTTCAAGAACCAACAACACTGCCACCAAAACGTCCGTTTGACCACCATATACCCTTGATACCAGGTGCTAAACCAGTAAACTTGAGGCCCTATAGGTACAGCCATTTTTAGAGGCTGGAAATGGAGAAAATCATAGAGGAGTTGCTCAAAAATTCAGTGATTCAGCCGTCATCGAGTCCCTGTGCTTCTCCAGCCTTGTTAGTGAAGAAGAAGGATGGTAGTTGGCGATTGTGTGTGGATTATAGAAAGCTTAATTCACTCACTGTTAAAAACAAATATCCAGTCCCAGTAATCGAGGACTTACTGGATGAGTTACATGGGGCAAGAGTGTTCTCAAAAATTGACCTAAGGTCCGGGTACCATCAGATCCGGATGAAAGATGCAGATGTGAGCAAAACAGCTTTCAGAACCAGTGAAGGGCATTTTGAATACCTGGTGATGCCATTTGGACTGAGCAATGCTCCAGCTACTTTTCAGTCTTTAATGAATCACATCTTTAAACCATACTTGAGAAATTTTGTTCTGGTGTTTTTTGATGATATTTTAGTATATAGTCCAGATGAGACTGTGCATGTTGGCTACCTCGAAGCAGTTTTACAAAAGCTAAAAGAGCATCAGCTGTATGCAAAAGAAAGTAAATGTGAATTTGGCATGAGAACGGTAGAGTATTTGGGTCATGTGATAAGTGAAGAGGGAGTTGCTACTGATCCAAGCAAGATTCATGCTATGGCAACATGGCCAATTCCAAGAAATGTAAAGGAATTAAGAGGGTTTTTGGGCTTGACGGGATACTACAGGAAGTTTGTTAAGGGATATGGGGTATTGAGTAAACCACTCACTGATCTATTGAAGAAGGATGCGTTTAAGTGGGGCCAGGAAGCTGATCAAGCATTTCAAAAGCTCAAAGCAGCCATGTGTGAAGCACCGGTATTGGCCATGCCAGATTTTTCACAACCTTTCGTTGTAGAAACGGATGCAAGTGACAAAGGGCTAGGGGCTGTCTTAATGCAAGGGAAGAGGCCAATGGCATATTTTAGCAAGGCTTTGGGTGCTAGAAGTCAAGCTCTTTCCACATATGAAAAGGAACTATTGGCGGTGGTCTCAGCAGTACAAAAGTGGAGGCACTACCTCCAGGGCACTCATTTTATAATTAGAACTGATCATGTTAGTTTAAAGTTTTTGTTTGAACAGAGATTGAATCATACTCCTCAACATAAAAGCTTGTGCAAACTTTTGGGGCTGGACTACACCATTCAATACAAAAAGGGGGCAGACAACCTGGTCGCTGATGCATTGTCAAGAAGAAGAGAAGGAGGGGATGAGGATCAAGCCGTAGTGAATGCTGTAACTGAAGTCATTCCAACTTGGATAGAAGAACTCAAGGAAAGCTATAAGCATGATAAGTGGGCACAAGAGCAGCTACAACCAATGGAAGGATCTATTAAAGATGAGAAGATCACTGTGCACATGGGTGTGGTAAGATATAAAAACCGGCTGTATGTGGGGTCGGGTAATGATTGGAGATGCAAGGTAATTCAATGGATGCATGATTCAAGTGTGGGTGGGCACTCAGGAATATTAGGCACCTTACAAAGAACTAAGAAATTATTTTATTGGCCAAACATGAAAGCTGACATCCTCAGTCATGTTAGAGCTTGTCATGTGTGTCAATTAAACAAAAGGGAGAATGTACCACCACCAGGCCTATTAGATCCCATACCAGTGCCAAAGGGAGCATGGGAGACAGTATGTATGGATATTATTACTGGGCTACCGAAATCAGGTGGGAAAGAGGGTATTTTGGTCATTGTTGACAAACTTACAAAGTATGGTCAATTCATACCAATCGAATTGCCTTACACTGCTACTGGAGTGGCCAAACTCTTCTTGGAAAATATTTACAAACTGCATGGGTTGCCAACTAAGTTGATTTCTGATAGAGACCCGGTATTCACTAGTTTATTTTGGAAAGAATTGATGTCTTAGCTCCATATCCAGTTGAATCTAAGCACAGCATATCACCCTCAGACTGATGGACAAACCGAGAGGTTAAATCAGTGTTTGGAGCAGTATCTTAGATGTATGGTACATGCTAGACCAAAGAAATGGGTTGATTGGGTGTATTTGGCTGAGTGGTGGTATAATACCAATTACCACACAGCTATCAAAACAACTCCATTCCATGCTTTGTATGGGTATGAACCCCCTCACCTTCCAATGGGGTCAATACCTAACAGCAAGGTTGAAGCTGTTAATGAGCTGATTAGGGAAAAGCAATCAGCACTGGTACAACTCAGAGAACAGCTACTGAAGGCACAGGAAAGGATGAAATGATTTGCTGACAAGAGTAGAACTGAAAGGCACTTTTCTATTGGCGACTGGGTGTATTTGAAGCTGCAACCCTATAGGCAAACAACAGTTGGTGGTAAGAAAAATCAGAAGTTAAGATGCAAATACAGTGGGCCTTTTGAAGTAATTGAAAAGATAGGGAAGTTGGCATACAAACTCAAATTGCCCACTGGCTCTCAAGTCCATCCTGTCTTCCATGTGTCACAACTGAAGGGTAGAATTGGAAATGGACAGCCAGTGTTACCAAATTTACCAATTATGGGGGCTGATGGTAAATGGAGGGTAGAACCTGTGGCAATTCTACAAAGGCGTATAGTGAAGAAAGGCAATACAGCTGCTGCAGAAATTTTGGTACAATGGTCCAATTTACCAGAATCTGAGGCTACGTGGGAGGATTATGAAACGCTGATACAGCAATTTCCCGATTCAACCCTTGAGGACAAGGTTGATTTGGAGGAGGGAGTGTCAAATACGGCAAGGCTGACCCAGTGTAGAAGAGAAGGGTAAAATCACTACTGGAGAGGCTTGTAAAGGAGATGTATAGTTTTGCATTTTCTATTTGTTAGAGTGTCATTGTAACTGATTCTGTTATTGAACAGTAATTAGTTGTTAAGAGATAAAAGGCTACATATAGCTAAGGCATGTAAAACAAAAAAGGAATTATGAAATAAAGAATCATATTCTCTTCTTTCTCTTTCTCTTTCTTTTCTCTCAATTTCATTTTATTCTCCCAGTTTCACTGAATCTTAGAAATTGAGCTACACTGGTTTGATTTCTGAGTCAATTCATAGTTGAATTGCCTTGTTGTGTACTTAGGTACACAACATAGCTGCACATGTTATTCAGCACCAGTACTACCAGTCCATTCGATATTGTATCTTATCAAAAACACTTTTAATGCCCTTGAAAATTGTCTATAACATCAAATCAATGTATTACTACATGATGTTCAATATTAAAATTAGGAGATATTTCTCCATCGACAACCTACTAGAAAGCATACAATTCCTTTTTTTTTCAATTTTAGGATCAAGTTCTTACGTAACACATTTTGGGGTATGAAGAAAGGAATTTTAAGACAGTCTTCTCCTTACATTTTTCACAAGGAGACTGATTCGAACCCAAGAGCTCTAGGACACAAGTAGAAATACTCTACCACTGCACCAGACCTAGTTCTTAATTACATGCAAAAAAAAAAAATGTCAAAAAAGTAAGTTTTTTAGTTTAAAAAACTGTCATCATATTGCATTTATGTTCCTTGACAACTAGACTTGGTTCCTTTCAAGTCATATATTTATGTGCAGTTCAGATGCAAATTTAAAATTTACTAGAAATAGCTTGTTGGACTTTTTAGACTTATATGCACGTTAAACTTTCCATATTTAAAAAATGCACCACTATTCTATAATTAAAATAGTAAAATACCATTATTAATTTCTATTCACCTAGCTTGTAACAGTCCTCATGGTACCTATGAAGTTCCTTAGATTTTTGAAAGTACATATTAGGGTTTTGTTTAGAAGGCAAATATATTTAGAATTTAAATTAATTATGTTTAAGATTTTGAAAAGCTACAATTAATTAAGAATTAATTAAAATTGGACGTACTCGTTCTTCACATTCAGATTGGACTCTTATCTTCTTCGGCTCTTGCCTGTGCCCACACAATCTT
The DNA here is from genome assembly GCA_964058875.1 of Carex rostrata. NCBI lineage: Eukaryota > Viridiplantae > Streptophyta > Magnoliopsida > Poales > Cyperaceae > Carex > Carex rostrata. The sequence goes on along the minus strand of CAXKVT010000049.1, from coordinate 971,858 downwards.
TATAACCTCTCTCGTTGTTTCTCTTGCTACCCCATTATATATGACAACATGAGTGTTAGCAATTATGATGATTGCTTGCGCGGGGGATGGTAGGAGGAGGTGTTGTCAAGACTTAATTCCGTCATAATTGGGCTAAAATAAGATCGTGGAAGGGGATCGATGCGTTAGGGTGATCGGAGTAGCACGACTTAATACTGTACCAATTTGAAACTGCAAAAGACATTATTTTTCCAGTCATTCCAGCAACTATTTTGGAATGTTTGGATGGTTCAAGACCTAGCATTGAACTGTTAGAAATATATTTTGAAAACACAAAATTTATTTAAATAATTATTTATGTTAATATTAATGTTTTAATTTTATGAATTATAGAGCTAATTGTGAAATAATTTCTTAATCCAATTACTACACAAAAGCTTACTATCTACTGCCACTGAAAATCAAATCATATATATATATGGTAGATAGCAAGTTTTTCGGGTCTTTGATGCAATTTATAAATCTTGTCATTTACTTAATTTGCTCCAGCTTACGCAAGCAAGGAAATCAAATTTCCGTTTGAGTTTCTGTATGTGCATGATTGCCATTTATTCAATGGACCGTTTCATTTCCATTTATATTTCCTATTCAATTTCTTTTAATAACGAATGAAACGGTAATATATTGAATATAATTTTTAATAGTCATGAATGCATAAATTGATTGATATCTATAATTTTGCCTATAGATAACACATACCATTTGGAGAACAATCATCCAATAATCGATATACTCTCTTCTTCCTATTAGCTCTATAATTTATAAATTCAATTTCTATTCTCCCACAAATAAATATTTTCTTTATAGAAAACATATTATTCTGCTATCATTGTTGAAAGAAGCTACATCAACCTCTACCACGGTTGCGCCCGAAGGTAGAGGAATACCGGCGTAACTTGGGGCAAGCTTAACCGATTATTCCTGCGCTTAGGACGGGAAGTTGCCTTAGGTCCGCATTTTGCAGCTCCGGGTAATAAAGTTTTAATTATATTCTTGATTATATTTTTAATAGAATTGTTATTTATTTTATTGATCAAAATTCAGATTTAGAAATTTGATCAAACAACCCGCGATGTAGTTTTCTGTACTGTGTGTGTAATAATGTAAGTTCCGATCAAAGGAATCGTTGTTCAAGACCTGGTTCACTCCGATCTTTTCGGACTGAAATTATTGACACTAAGCGAAATCAAAACATTTTGCCCAATGCACAGTATAAACAAAGGTAGCAGAAATATTTATATATATATATGGTTTTAGTTTATTTTATTTTAATTAAATTTTGAGTTTTGTGGGGGATTGTTAGAAATATATTTTGAAAACACAAAATTTATTTAAATAAATATTTATGTTAATATTAACGTTTTAATTTTATGAATTATGGAGCTAATGGTGAATCATTTGATCCAATTTATACATGAAACTTACTATCCACTGCCACAGAAAATCAAATCATAGTATGGTAGAGAGCAAGCTGTCAATGCAATTTCTAATCTTGACATTTACTCATAATCAATTGAGTTAATTGGCACAACTTGCACCAGAGGTTGCGCAGGAAATAAATCCATTTTCCATTTGAGTTTCTATATATACATGATTACCATTTATTCATTTATTACCGTTTCATTTTCATTGATGCATTTCGGTTCAATTTCTTATTAACAAAAGAAACAGTAATATATATTGAATATTATTTTTAATAGTCATGAATGCACAAATTGATTGATATCTATGGTTTTGCCTATAAATAACACATACCATTTGGAAAGCTATTATCCAATAATTGATATCTCTTCTTCCTCTTAGCTCTATAATTCATAAAACTCAATTTCTATTCTCCCACAAATAAATATTTTTTTATAGAAAACATATTATTCTGCTATCATTGTTGAAAGAAGCTACATCAACCTCTACCACGGTTGCGCCCGAAGGTAGAGGAATACCGGTGTAACTTGGGGCAAGCTTAACCGATAATTCCTGCACTTAAGACGGGAAGTTGCCTTAGGTCCGCATTTTGCAGCTCCGGGTAATAAAGTTTTAATTATATTCTTGATTATATTTTTTAATATAATTGTTATTTATTTAATGATCAAAATTCAGATTTAAAATTAGTTGGTTAGCTCATATTTTTCCAACAATCTAAGGCAATTATATAATATTTCATTGATCAACAACTACATCAACTTAAAATCATTTTAGTTTATTATTAAAATTTCCATCTACTAAAATTAAATTTATATTTTAGTAAGAAATCTATAATGTCTAAGTAAGAAATAAGATTTTGATTTCTGATTATGATTGGGATCTAAATAATATAAACAAATTAAGACAAACTTGTATTTTATTTTTTATAGCGGAAATCATTCTCATAATTAGAAGTTAATTAACAAATATAATTTCTTAATGTATTCAATACAGAAAACATTAATTGATATATAAGGAACTTAATTTAATTTCATAAATCACAGCATATATTCAAACTCAAATTTATATTTCTAACTTCTCCGATTGTAATTTAAATCAAATAATATTAATTAAATACAATTTCATAGTAATCATAACGGCTAAATTTATATCACAAATTACAGTGACAGTTCATACAAAATACCATCCGAATCAGGGAAATAGTTTTTGTTATGATCAATATTTTGATACTGATTTTTTATCTTTCATTTTGGTAAACTAATTAATTCTACAATTTATAAAATAATTAAAATCAGAATTTAATTTGATCAAATTCAGCTAACCAACTTATTTTAAATCTGAATTTTGATCAATAAAATAAATAACAATTCTATTAAAAATATAATCAAGAATATAATTAAAACTTTATTACCCGGAGCTGCAAAATGCGGACCTAAGACAACTTCCCGTCCTAAGCGCAGGAATAATCGGTTAAGCTTGCCCCAAGTTACGCCGGTATTCCTCTACCTTCGGGCGCAACCGTGGTAGAGGTTGATTTAGCTTCTTTCAACAATGATAGCAGAATAATATGAACTATATAGTGTAATAAACGGAGTTAATTAGAAGCCAAGTACGTACACTTAGAAACCCTTTATTTAAGAGAAGTGGTACCGAATTTATTACAAGTGGTTGTGGTTGAGAGGAAAAGGTGAATTTTGATAAGTGTCCTCATCTCCTTAATTAATTTGTCCTATTCAACACACTTTTAATTATATATATATGTACCACTTTGGAGAAGAAGAAGGCACTCTCAATAACAAAAATGGTGCCTCTTCAAGAGGTGATCTTTACTAATTTAATGCAGAGTTTGTTTCTACTATGTATATCTCTGTTATCTATCTTCATACTTTACTTGAGCGTAAAGAGAAGAAACTCCTCGAAAGGCCCTCAAAAGTTGATACCTTCGCCTCCAAAGCTTCCATTCATAGGAAACATTCACCAAATAAGCTCTCTTTACCATCAATCTCTCTATTCACTCTCTCTGAAATATGGGCCCCTAATGCTACTTCATTTAGGTGAAGTACCATGGCTTATTGTTTCGTCATCTGATATGGCATATGCCATCATGCGGACCCATGACCTCACCTTTGCTTCCCGACCTTCTGCTGTCGTCTCTGACATCATTCGTTTTGGTGACTTGGCCTTTGAACCTTACAATGAAGATTGGAGGCAATTGAAAAAGATCTTCACAATCCATTTAATGAGTACAAACAAGATTGCCTCATATAAAACAATTAGAGAGGCAGAAGTTGGTAATTTGATTGCAAAGATTGCCGACCATGCCTCCACATCGAGTGGTGATCCTATAGAATTAAGCAAGGTTTTGTTCTCATTCATGAATGATGTAGTTCTTAGGGTTGTTTCGGGGAAATTCATCATGGAAGAACGGAGATATGCCATGTTTCAAGAGGTGGTGGTAGAGAGTTTTCGTATAATTGGACGGTTTAGTTTTGGCGATTTGTTTCCTTCTTTGTCATGGTTAGAAGGGCTTATAGGATTGAGCCGGAGGGCTCGTCGAAATAGAACTAAGTGGGAATTGTTGTTTGAAGAGGTAATTCAAGCTCATATTCAAAGTGAAGGAAATAATGATAATTTTGTTGATATTTTACTTTGTTTGAAGAATGATCCTAACATCAAGTTTGATATCACCAATGATCGCATCAAGGGGCTACTTTTTGTAAGTTTTACTTTTTTTAGAAAATTCAAATCTTTGAAATTACATATCAAAAGAAGTCAAGTATCTTGATCAGCTGAAAACATGATCTTATATATATGTGATCGTTGTATAACAATTGAGTTTATAACTATAAACATTTCTCAATCAAATTATTCAGGATGCATTTGATGCTGGAATTGATACAACATATATCACCATAGATTGGGCAATGTCGGAGCTTATCAAGAACCCTAAATCCATGAAGAAGTTGCAAGAAGAGGTCAGGGGAATAGTAAAGCACAGCGACATGGCGAGATCAGAAGATCTGAACAAAATGAGCTACCTAAAAGCCGTAATCAAAGAAACCCTACGGCTACATCCTCCTGTCCCGTTGCTTCTTCCAAGGGAATCAATGGAAGAATGCGAAATAAACGGCTTCACAATTCCTAAAGGAACGAAAGTCCTTATCAATGCGTGGGCCATTGGAAGGGAGACAAATTCATGGGAGATGCCCGGCGAGTTCATGCCAGAAAGATTCATTGGTAGCCAAGTAGACTACAAAGGCAATGACTTCCAGCTCATCCCGTTCGGAGCGGGACGCAGAATTTGTCCGGGTGTTTCGTTTGCTACGGCCACCGCAGAGCTTGTATTAGCAAATCTCATACATCAATTTGATTGGGAGTTGCCAAGTGGAATGACAAGAGAGGAGTTCAACATGGGTGAATCACCAGGATTCTCTGTGCATAGGAAAGATGAGCTTCAGCTTCTTGTTAAAAATGCTCCCAGATCAGACATCTGAGATAAAAAGTTTTGCACCTTATTATATATAGGGGAATAATGTGGCAGTTTATGTAAAATAATATTTGGGAACTATTCTCATATGTAATATTTAATTCAGAACCAAACTATCAGAACTTTCGATCCACATTAGTTTTATACATATAAAATATTTGTCGTTATTATTTATCTTATCTGTAATTGTGGGTTGTGCTGTGATGTTTGTCACATTTATAATAAATTCGGATAATAATCTATAAATTATGTTATGGTTTTGGGTTTTTTAATAAGCAATTTAATTAATGTGTAAATTCTAACAGGAAGAAATACGAGCATGGCTTCTTCTAAAGCTCGAGTTGTGTTAAGTCAATGACACTTCTTGATTATGATAGAGAGCCAAAAGCATAACCTAACATATACAATGTATGGCAGTTTAATTAGATTGCCACGTTTTGTTTTTATTAGGTTTTTGTACATTTTTGGGTTTCAATTTTATTGTGATGGTTACTGAATCTGGAAGTAGTAATCACATAAATTTTCAACAGTTTACGAAAGATATGTAAGAGGATGAAAAGTCATGTGTCATGTTCTACGCATTACATGTCACCAAATCTCAATCAATTGTTGTTTAATTTCTTACGCAAATCCTTTTTTAAAATAAGTTGTGGTTTGAGATCTATCAATATATTATGTATGTAATATTGGAAATGTAACTCTTTGAAACAAAAATGAAAGTTGTCATATTTTGTTTTGCAAATATACATAAATAAGTCACATGAAAACTCAACCAAAGTTTCATTATTCATCTCTTTTTGCAGCAAAATAACTACGGACCTAGTACAACAATTCATATACATCTCAAGCAAAAGAAAACATCAAAAACTGGAAACTTACTGACAAACAAAAGAAGACAATTAAATGAAACAGATATAAATCTAATAATATCGTGCAACAAAATAATCTACATACCAGTATCAGCACTGTCCACTGATTTATTAAGATAAAGTAGATATATAAATCACACTCCGCAACTCAGTGACAAGGCACCTCTTAGATAATTATGTGATGTCTTTGTAAAAAATATGCAAACTCAATTCACCAATCACAACCTAATTAGAACAAAAAAAATATTAAATAATGTTTAGCACATTTGTTTAAAAGGTCAACAAATAAGTTCATTTTGAGGCACGACTAATTCTTAATATACCAAACATTTCATCGTTGTTCATACACCAGGGGGAAAAAGACAGAACTTTGTTACTTGTTTTTGTTTATTTCTTGTTCAAATGGTTATAATTCATTCTGTATTTTTTTTTCTAATTATATTCAACAAATTTTATTCAAAGTGTAAACTTAGGTTAACTATCTTTCAATAATGGTACTACTTTGGATACACAGTTTACTATTAGACCTGGTACTGATACTGATATATACTGGGAATTGGGTTATTCTCCAATACTGATACTTGATAACATAGCTTTCTATAATAACAGCCAAAAACAGCTCAATTCCTTGTGAAATAAACTATAGGGGGGATTTCATGCATTTCCTCTATAAAATTCATAATATCATATTTACCCCTCTAAATTTAAAAAACCCACAAAATTTACCCAATTTATGGCCTTTTTTTTAATTAAAACTCATTTTAAATTTATGAAGTATCCATTTTAGCCTTTATTAAAAAATTAAAAACATGTAGTCTGTCTGAGAAAAATATTCAGTCTTCTAATTGACTGGGAAGCACGCCTCGAGCAAGATTTATATTTAGGATGGCCATTTATATATGCATAAAACATTCGGGCTCATAGCAAAGGGAGTCAAGAGTGAGGGGGGCCCACACACCTTCAAAAGATGAGATCAGGATCCCTGTCACCACCAGCAAAGAGGAGATTATGAGCGGCGTTCATGGAAACTCCCTTCTTAAGAGAAAGCTTCTCTGTTTCTTGCTCCACAGCAAAGTTCTTAGCAGATGCCATCTGCTTCTCAACCTCTCGCTTTTTGAAGCCCTGGTGTCAAAAATATATATATATATTAAGTTAAAAACAGATCATGTCTACTTTTTTTTTTGTTTAATACTATGCATGTAGTCTGACCTGAATCTTCTTTAGGCGAAAGAAATCCTCCCTCTCCAGTTCGTCAAGTTCACCCCTTATGTAGCTTATTGTGTTCTCAATTCGTGGCTTCACCACATTCTCCAGTGCATTCACCCTGCATAAGATTTAGAGAATTCTCGATCGGATTTCATTCAATAAAGAGTTATTGGAATAATGAAAGATATATAGAATTTAATGTAGAATTTATTTATATAACTTATCGATTTTAGACAAGAAAAATGAAAGATATAATTGTTACGTACCTACGGTTAGTGGTCTTGATGGCATCATCAAGAGTGAGAAATGAAGTCTGGAGAGAAGCCAACTCAACAAGGAGTTCAATAGCCTTTAGATGCGCCACACGGCATCCTTGGATCTGTTGACCTCCACGTGCAAGACCGGTAAGATCATTTCCCCCGGTCACACCTGATGAGCTGTCAATGAAGTGCTCGAATCGTGGTAGCTTCACACCTGCTACATTATCCTGCTTTGACCTGCCATCAGAAATAGTTGCTATAACTTTATTCCAGAAAATAAGCATCTCTATTCTACTCTACGCTAGAATAAGAATCACTATTCCCAATCAAAAACTGTTCTTTCGATAGTAATTAGAAATTTATATACCTTTCATTGCTACTCAGGTTTACCTTTCATGTACCCATTGTACCGGTTTTGCATTTTTACAAATTATTTCTGAAATATTCCCACAGAATTTTATGTACTATATAACAAAAATCACAAATTTTGAACCTTGTGGAATTCAGAATTTTATGTAATAGTCACTTATAATACAAGCAGACTTATGGCAGCTGTTACCGGGCACAAATCTCAAAGAAGGAGCCCTGTAATTCAAATAGGCACCAAAATGATACCCACCCGCTGTTACCCTCAATTCTTGTAAACAAATTACAAAAGTAGTACTCAAAAAAGTTGAAATGATTTAATTTATAAAATTTCAGCTATGAGGTAATTCATCGGGACACAACTGGTACAGTGTAAATTCACTGCACTAACAGGTACAGTTCTGAATTCAAAGTTTGACGATCAGTACCAGTAAAACAATTTTGAAGGTGGTGCCTACTAACAATTTTATTAATAAGAAAAACTTTTTGTACCAGTAAAATTATCTACAGGCTAGCACCAGATAAAAGAAATTAAATTTTGAAATGATTTAATTTACAAAATTTCAGCTATGAGCTAATTCACCTAGACACTCCTGATACAGAGTAAATTCAGTGCTCTAACAGGTACAGTTCTGATACCAAAGTGTAACGATCAGTACCAGTAAAATTCTTTTAAAGGTTAGTGGGCTAGGTGGTGCCAACTAACAACTGTATTTATAAGAAAAGATTTTAGTACCAGTAAATTATCTACAGGCTAGCACCAGATAAAAGAAATCAAATTTGAAATGATTTAACTTACACAATTACAGCTATGATCTAATTCACAAAGACACTCCTGATACAGTGTAAATTCAGTGCTCTAGCAGGTGCAGTTCTGAGACCAAAGTTTGATGATCAGTACCAGTAAAATTCTTTCAAAGTTTAGTGGGCTAGGTGGTGCCTACTAACAACAGTATTTATAAGAAAAGATTTTAGTACTAGTCAAATTTTCTATGGGCTAGCACCAGATAAAAGAATTTAAATTTGAAATGAGTTAATTTACAAAATTTCAGCTATGATCTAATTGACCTAGACACTCCTGAGGTAAATTCAGTGCTATAGTAGGTTCAGTTCTGAATCCAAAGTGTGACCAACAGTACCAGTAAAATTATCTACGGATAAACACCAGATAAAAGAAATCAAACCAGTATAGTTATAATATGATCGCTCCAATTCTTATAAACAAATACAGTATAACTCGGAAAGTTGAAATGATTCCTTTAACAAATTTTCAGCTATGAGCTAATTCACCAAGACACTCCTAATACAGTGTAATTCAGTGCTCTAACAGGTATAATTCTGAAACCAAAGTGTGACAATCAGTACCGGTAAAATTATCTACAGGCTACAACCAGATAAAAGAAAGTCGCTCCAAAATGACAGTCACAAGTTTTGCTCAGTAGATATGTGATTTTATTTACCAAATTTCACCTATGATCTAATTCACAGGACCAATTTGGGATCCATGTATGCCATTTCAATATGTGTGCCCCTCAGCTTTAATATTCATTCACACAAATCTTAAAGCGGATCAGATGGACGTGGAACATCGGACTTAAATTTTAGTCCTATGCCTATTGGATCCAAATTGGTTACCTAATTCACCTAGACACTCCTGGTTTTACAGTATAAATTCAGTGCAGTAACAGGTAGAGTTCTGATACCAAAGTGTAACGATCAGTACCAGTAAAACAATTTTGAATGTGGCACCTACTAACAATTGTATTAATAAGAAAAACTTTTTGTACCAGTGAAGTTATCTGGTAACAGTAGATGTGTGATTCATTTACAAAAATTTCAGCTATGATCCAATTTACGGGACCAATTTGAGATCCGTGCCTGCCGCTTCAATATGTGTGAACCTCAGCTCTAATACATGAGCACGGATCTTAAAGCGGATCATACCCAAATTGGTTTGGTAATTCACCTAGACACTCCTGATAGTGTAAATTCAGTGCACTAACAGGTACAGTTCTGAGACCAAAGATTGACGATCAGTACCAGTAAAACAATTTTGAAGGTGGCACCTACTGACAGACAATTGTATAAATAAGAAAAACTTTTTGTACCATTAAAATTATCTGATATCAGTAGATATGTGATTCATTTACAAAATTTCAGCTATGATCTAACTCACAGGACCAATTTGGGATCCATGCACGCCGCATAAATATGTGTGCGCCTCAGCTTTAATATTCGTGCACACTGGATTAAAGCAGTCAGACGGACATGGAATCCATTCAACCCAAATTGGTTCCCTAATTCACATAGACACTCCTGATACATTGTAAATTCAGTGCTCTAACAGGTAAAATTCTGAGACCAAAGTGAAGTGATCAGTACCAGTACAATTATCTACGGATTAACACCATAAAAAAAGAAATCAAACCAGTATAGTCATAGTATGATCCCTCCAAAATGACAGTCACGAGTTTTACCAAATTTCAGCTGTGATCTAATTCATGGGACCAATTAAGGATCCGTGCACGCCGCTTCAATATGGGTGTGCATCAGCTTTAATATACGTGAGCACGGATCTTAAAGAGGATCAGACAGACGAACCCATCAGACCTAAACTGGTTCCCTAATTGACCTAGACACTCCTGGTACAGTCTAAATTCAGTGCAGTAACAGGTACTAGTAAAAAAGAAATGAAATTTGCAGTTCTGATACCTGACACGCAAGGTAGCGGATTTAACAGATTCTCTGACGACGTACTTGACGTTGTCACCCGCTACATACTTGGCCTCAGTGAGAGAGAAAGAGGCGTTGCGCATGGCATCTCCCATGGACTCCTTGGCGGTGACAATCTTCTTCAAGATCGCTCTGAACTGCACCGTCAGAGCATCGCTCTTCTTCTTTAACAACGCGTGGCCCCTTGTAGCCCCCACTAGACGCTGTTTCATTACGCCCAGCATGGTCACGGTCGGGGCCACTGTCAGCCTCTGGTTGTTACCCGCCATGATGTTGTCTCGTTTCTTTCTTCCCTTTTTTCCTTTGATTTGGGAAAGAGAGAGAGAGATCGGGATCTCTCGAAGAAGGCAAGACCAAGAAGAGAGGAGACGAGGAATTCATTAAGTCCCTGGACTCGGTGTAGTACACCGATTTTATGATTGGGGAATGGGGACCCATAAAGGCTATAATTATAGATTTTTTTTAATGACAAAATTAGAGTAAATTTGCAGATTAAATATTAAAATTTTATTTTTATTTTTATCCAAAAAATGTAATTTTTAATTTATAAGTATAATGATATTGTTGGATGGTTCATATCAACTATTTAAATTTTGAAAAATAAAATTTTGTGCCATGAATAGGAAGGTATAAACCCAAATTCAACTGTGTTAACTGTAAAGTAATAAATATATCCTGTATTCCAGGTATAAACCCAAGTTGAGCCTGTTTATTATGTAGAGCACCATCTCGGCCCATGTAACAGTTATTTTACTATTTTCACCTAAATTTGTTCCAGATTAAATTGGGTTAAGCCCATCTAGAGGGGAGCAGTTTGGGTCCGATGGGCATTGGAACTTGTTTGGTTCCGATGGACATGAATATCGTTCGATTCTCATTTTCAATTTTTTCACTTGATTAACGAATCCCTCTTTAGATCCTTTTTAGACATGTTAGACCCGCACTTCTGTGTCTCTCTGTCTCCCCCTAAGGCTGTGCTCCAAAGAGATAGAAATCCCTTCTTTAAAGGAAATGAAGGACAACGAAAGAGAAGAGGAGAGGAACGCGGGTTGCCCACGCCGTTCATTCACTTCAAAAAAATAAAATCGGAGAGGAAAGGGAGGGGGGACGCTACTGTCTCGAGGGTAACGCTTTGTAGTCTTTATAAATCTTCCAAATTTGTAGCTCCCAAATCGGAGTGTAGAAATTACTATAACGAAGGGAACCATAGCTACCTCCTTTCCTCTTCCTTTCTGTTCCTCTCCATGTCGATTTTGTGGAGCACAGCCTAAATTTTCTTTTCTTCTAGTCGGTTTCTCCTTGAATGTTACTTCCCATCTCTTAAGCAACTCTGCCTCACCGAGGGAGGTCCATACCGCTCCGCCGCTCTCATCGAACTCACCGGCCATGCTCTATTCGTGCTTCCCCTCTTTCATTCCTACTTCTCTGACCCTTGCCACAAGAACAATGGCGTTCGCGCCCCCCACCCGGCATCTCTCTTCAATTCGTGCCATGTGTTGCCCCCGGTTTCTCCTATTTGCACAGGTCATTAAATTTTATTTTGAGGATTCTATTTAGTGCTACTTTATCTGGTTCTCAATTTCATTTATTATATATCCTTTGCATTCAGCTCTGATGAATCAAGAGGATATTTTATTGTGCATGCTAGAAGGCGTATGTTGTAACTCTGTAAATATTTAATTTATTATACTTTCAAAAAGATATGAACTTGGTGCTTTAGTTAGAAATAAAGTAGGGGGCTTGTTTGCTTAAGATTACTAAGTGTAATTATTGTAAATCATGTAGGTTCTGTACTTGTAAGATTACCAAGTTAAATTCATGTTTTTGACATCAATGGTTATGCTTGTATTGTGACATATGTATTCTTGTATGCATCATCCGTGTATGATTCATCAAGTATCAACTTGATGAATAGAGGATACAATCCAGATCTGGTAGCAACTTGCTTATGTCAGAAATTTTATTTCGTTCTTTTTTGAAAAATATTTCTGTTTTCATAGGCTCTTATGCTTCTAGGAATTGAAGCTGATGAAACTTTAAAGGTACCTCTTATATTAAATACTTTATGCTTAGAGATATCACAGAGATTAAGTATTATATATATTATATATTAAATGATAAATCTCTAATAAGTTACCAAAGCAAGAATAATCCCCTTATAAATAAGCTAACAAATTTCTTTCACTACAAAACTATCCAAAACTTAAACCCACTTAATCCTTACAACAAAACCACTGCAATTCCATCATCTCATTTTTCATACTTGTTTCAATGGAGAATACTTTATACTTAGCATTGACATCATGCAACGAATGAGTCAATAGGATCCACATAGAGATATCATAGAGAACAAGTATTAAAAGTTATTCTTCATCTTCTCCCTCTTCCTCTTCCTCCTCTTCTCCTTCTTCTCCACCATCTTCTCCTTCAGATCCCTTCACAAAATAAAATAAAAAATTAAAAAATTAGTTCTACCAAAACAAAATATAAATAAATACAGGAGTGAGGCTATGCATGAATTTGTATCACTTAAGGTAACAGAATATTTCTTTGGATCTGGACTGTCTAATCAGAATCCGCACAACTATTAAAGCAGTCCTGTGCATTCCACCTCGGGCCGGATTGGCCCAGATTCCAATCGAAAGGCCATGATCCAAACATAAATGTTTTGTTACCAAAGAGGATATGGGTTCACTATGCGTAATACACATTGATCCATACTATAAATTAATATCTCCATTTATAAACTCTAAATTGTCGATCTGAATCGTTCAACATGATCTACATATGAAAATGTTCTTGTATATCAAATTTTTTACATTTGTTAGATTTTTAAACTATTTTTTTAGATAGGTAGAAAAGATTGCAAATCTCATAAGATATTATCCAATTTAATACTAGTTAACTGTTATTTCTTATCTCAGTTTTCCCGGACATAATCCAAGTAAGACTACCAACTAATACTGAAGTAAACTACATGACGGGAAAAAAAAGAGAAATTACCTCTTCACCCTCCTCTCCTTCAAGTTCTTCATCAGCCTCCTGAAAAGAAAAAATTAAAATTAAAATTGCAATAAATGGCAGGAACACATAACTTGGTAGAAAAGGACAAACAAACAATATTTTGGAAGAGAGAGAGAAGAAATGCAACACTAACATTGTTAAAGTACTTCAATGGATTAGGCCACAAATCCTCCTTTATTATTTCGGCTATCTGCTACAAAAAAAATAAAAAACAGATTAGAGAATATAACCAATTTGCTCTTCTAAATAAAAGATATGTAGTCAAGCTTTGACCTAAATAATTTTTTTGCAAAAAAAAAAAGTCAAATTAATTGTTCAAAGGATCCCAAACTACACATCCATTTTTGTTGCTAATGGAGAGAGTGATCATTTGCACTACAGTAATATTTCAAACAAAATGGGGTTCCATTTGTTAAAATTTACCTCGTCCTGTAGTGATTCACCTTGATCATCTTCTTGTGCTTCACTAAACCACATAAAGAAGCTGCATTGAAAACACAAGATATTTAATTCAAGAAGTTTATATAGAATTCCCAAATGTAATGTCAGACAAAGTTGACAATTATTAAAAATCAAATAACTAAAAAAATTAAGAAACAATTCAAGTTATATCCACAAAATATATACATATCAATTATGCCCCTGGAAAGATGAATTAACAGTTCCAAAATAACCTAGTAACACTACAAGAAATACTTCCTAAACTACTTGAATGGAGGTGCAATGAAATTTAAAAATAAAAAAAATATAAACCTAACCTCTGCTCAACAAAAGGCCGCTTCTTGCCTTTCTTTTCGTGCTCAGTGCTCCCATTAGCTATGTTCTTCATCAAGGTGAAATTAAAGAACAACATTAGAAATTAAATCTACTAGTATTTATTTAGAAGTAGCATCATTAGCCAAGATAAGCAAAATTAAAAACTTCGGATAACTTGAAATACAGTTTGTTAAGGTCAAATTCGCTTATTTTTTTTTAACCATAAATGGTCCCATTATTTAAATGTTTTTTAACCGTTGATCTTCATTTACTTCACAAGACAAAATTATGCTAATATATCATTTTTCAAGCTCATTATGTATAAGAAATGACCATGCCAAAAAAAAAGTTCAGTTTTCAACCTCTTTATATTGTATAAAATTACAGAAAATGATTTTTTTTTGTTTAAATAAATGTTTGGCTCGTTATGTAGTTTCACTCTTGCAACAATGTTATTCAATTTACTTCAAAAAAATATAAACAATTAGCTACATTTTAAAGTGAAGTAAAAGGATGATATGAAATTACATACCATGCCTTCCTTCCAGTTAATAGGAGTTGCTTTAACTGTTGTAGTGCCTTCCTCAGTGAAAGAGAATGTCTTCGTCAAAGTCTTGTTCTCAAAGTATGGGTTCTCTGAGAAATTCTACATGTTATAGAACAAAAAATTAAATTATGCAAACCTCTTCGATAATTAAAGTGCTTAATTAAGACTTGTAACTTACCAGTATAATGGAGTAGCCTGATTTCAGATCTTTACAGTCCTCGACATCCAAAGAAACCAAGTGCTTGAAAATCTAACATTTTTCAGAAACCAAGAGAATTTAATTTGTGTATCACTTGAGATAAATTGTTTTATCGTATAATTTTAAAGGCATAATATCACAATTAAAAGTGAGTAGAACAGAATATTACCTTCTGGTCTTCTTCACTAAGCAAGTCACCAAGGAGTGGATGGCTTAGAAACTACAAAAAAGGAAAAACAAAAATACATATATAAAAAAATTTGTTCAATAATAAAATTAATCACCATTACAAATTTCAGAAATTAATATCGTATTATACCTTTACTCCATGATATGGATCATTTATTAAGAGTAAAAACAGGTGTCATTACTAAATAATCCAGCCACATTTTTTGTTATAACAAAAAAAAAATGATAAATGAGATTTTTGGGTAGTTCGAAAAGGGAACCTATGTTCATTAATTCATAGTTTTGATCTAAAATTTTTAAAGACCTCAAATTTGCCTACTATGCATTAGTAACGGGTATCAATACTATAGATTGGTTTTAATTTTGACTCCAAGTTGACTCCAATTCAGAGAAATTTTAATATTTTTTTCATAAATTAATACTATTATTATACATTCTTCCTTATAAAAAAAAATGATAAATGAGATTTTTGATTATATCAAAAAGGAAACTTTTTTCCAAATTTGAATAGTCTTTTTCATCAATTCATAGATTGGTTTCCTAAAATTCAGAGAATTTTTTAATAATTTGAGAAGTTGTTGAAAAATGAGCTTACAGCAGTAAGCCAAAAGTCGGGAATAGTTTTGATGACATCATTCCTTTTGACATAAACGGGTCTGCGGATCTCATTATATTTCTGCTCCACCTCCAATACCTTATCACTTGCCTCTTCATTAACCTACACAACAAAACATGGTACCACCTACTCATAAATCACCATTTCAATTGAGAGCAATGATCATTTGCAATTATCTTCAAAAAGTAAAATTTAGGAATTCAAGTTGAATTATTTCTCAATTAGGTCTGAATATAATACAATAATCACTAAAACAAACTAAATTGACCTAATCAAACTGCAAATTATACGAGATTAAGGCGAATTAATCGATAAAAACGGTGTTAACCTTCTCTAATTCGTCCTGGATCTCTTGTAGCTTCTCTATGGAAAGAACCAAGTCGCCATCAATGTGCTCGTTCTCTTCTCCTTCTGACAACTTCGCCTTCTTTCCCTTATCCGCCCCCATGCTTTCTTTCTTCTCCAAAACCCTAACCCTAGCTCGGAACAGAGATAGAGACTAGGGCTTTACGCGGCGAGGTTTACAGAGAGAGAGAGAGAGAGAGAGAGAGAGACAGAGAAAAACCCCCTTTGTTTAATCTATGTTTATTTATAGACAGATTTCATTCCATTATCATCCTCTGAGGTAACAGTATATTCCTGTTTCGATAACTACCGTCCAATCGGAATGGAACGCATGTGTTAGCTTTAATATTCGTGCGGATTCTGATTGGACAGTCCAGATTCAAACAGAAATACTCTGTTATTTTAGGTGAAACGAACGATTACATTTCCTTTCTGTTATACATCATTAAATGAGCTCGGTGTAAATGAGCTCCGTCTAATTTGGTAATGGGGTCATTTGTACGAAGAAAACACCGGGTGTATTTGTTGTATGATAAAGTTAGTTGTTGATTGTATAGGTGGTGAGAGTAGTTGATTAAGAGCCCGAGGAATCTAAGCCGTTTCTTTTGAGACACGTGCCTGGATTGATATTTATAAATAGTAAGAATTTAACAGAGTAGTTTTAGCTCTATGCAGCGCGATGGCTTTAAAATTAAAACAGCGCTGCATAATGTAAGTCAGCTGCACAAAGTCAAAACTACTCTGTCAAAATATTTACCCAGTATAAACCCTAACCCTAGAAGAATCGGCATTTGCTAGGTGTACTACAGCCGTCGGATTGGTATTATGTAGGAATCAGTGGTCCTATATTTTTTTTTTTTTTTTCAATTTTTTAAGAAGGAAGAGCTTTTTTAGGGTCCTTTGTAAATTATTAATTATATTTTTGTCCTTTCTTAATTTTTAAATAGTCTTCTTACTCTGAAAATGGTATAAAAAATATAAAATATATAAATTATGTCTATTTCAGTAACAACAATATGTTTGAAAATTGAAATAATAAATATTTCAATTATACATGAAATTGAAATTGTTTGTTGAAAATAATAGTATGAAAACAAAGGGGAAAATAGATTTAGTAAAAAATAAAATACATCATTAGTTTATTTATTTCTTTCCTTCCTATTCCAACTATACAATTCAAACAAAATTTTCACTAATACAAATAATACAAAGCTAATACAATTCTTACATTAATCTAATTAGGACTATTTTTTTTTGTTATTCTCATTAAATTATTAAATCTCAATTCAAAATATCACCTTCTATTAATGCAACAAGTTCACAAATCAAGTTAAAACTACATGAAAACTTGATTTGAATCACTGTATTTGATTAGCATGATATCAGACTTACATAGTAAAAAAAGAAAAAAAAAACAACCAAGTATAAATACACATCCTAGTAAAAGATTAAATGCATTTAAACCTGATATCATGATATCTATTCATCCTAAAGAGATAATCTACTAACTCTTAAATAATATATCTAACAATGACAAATGCATCATAGATAATCTACTAACTCCTTCAATAGTTTCTGAAAAAAAAAAAAAAAAAAACTACTGTCACCTATCAAAAAAAGAGAGACAGTTTTACAGTTTCTCCCTTGATTAATTTATTTTTCGCCAAAAAGTGAGATCACATTGCCATCGCTATGTCGTGAAATACCAAATATATATATATGCCTTCGGTTGGTGATTAAGCAACGAAATTATACGATGGTGAACTGTACCCCTCATTTGTATTCTCCCCTTTCCTGTCAAGTTATTTAGCACTTGCATCAGAACAAAGTAATTTAATAAGAACAAAAGGAAAATAAATAAATGATCAGATTCTAATGTACCCCAGATTGGTACCAGTACCAGTACCAGTAACTTAATAGGCAACGAAAGAAATTTCGCATGGCTTTAGATAAACTGAAAATTTGAGATATCTCAGCAGCAAACAGAAAAAAATTACAAAATAAGTCACATGAAGAGAAAAAAATGTTTTAGCAAAAAATTGGACTTGAAAGTATATTATGCCACTTGTTAGTGTCAGAACCAAATCAACTATGTGAAGAAGCTATGGTACTATGCATAGCACACTTTGGTCCGTACTATGGATGCATATCTCCATTTTCAAAGTCCCAATAGTCGATACGTTCTGCTCAACATGATCTCTATATGAAAATGTGCTTAGATGACAAATTTCACATTTTTTTTGAATTTTTTTAGTATTTTTAAATAGGTACAAAATCACTTGATCTAAAGACTCCAGACCATTTGAAATTAGTGTTTTTCTACCTATCTAAAAAATAGTAAAAAAATTCATCTCCAAGTACATTTTTCATATGGAGATTATGATTAACGGTTCGGATCAACTATTTAAACTTTGAAAAGGAAATAGGGATTATAATGTAGCAATAAAAGCAAGCACCACTCACATCATAGATTCCTTAACAAAAGATATCGGCCTTTGATATCCACGCCGATCATCCTCAATCGAACTGTCTTCTTTCTCTTGTCTATCTTCTTCTCCGGCCTCATTTTTCTTGTTTCTACTAATTTGTTGCCGTGATTGCGGCTTCCAATAAACCCTTGCAAGAGATTTCCCGAGTAATTCGGCAATACCAGCGGCCATGTTCTCTGCTTTCTCGACATGAGGGAAGTCACTCTCTTCAAAATGATGACTCAGCCAGAGATATGCCGACAGCACCTGGTGATTCATTTCAAATTAGCAATACTCCACCAAAATGTTTTTTTTTGGGGGGGGATTTCATGTATTATCTCTAAAAATACTTCAAAGTTACGTATCCCAAAAATTTCATAATACTGAAATTGTCCTACACAGACTACATATATATATATTTTTAAGTAAAATGGGTAAATTTGTAAGTTTTTCAAATTTAGGACGGTACATATGATATTATGAATAATAGAGGGAGCGATACGTAATTTTTGAAGTTTTTGAGGGGTGTACATGAAATTCTCCCTCTTGCTTTTGGTATTTTTGTCTCTTTTTACTCATGTACCAGAATAGTTAAACATGCAAAGCAAAATATTCAGTTCATGAATATTAAAACATTTTTTCGTTATATAATATTTTACGCAAGTAAAATTTTGAAAGCAGCTTCATATTATTTTTATCATATATGATACATTTTTTATTATTATCATTTTTTCACTATTATTATTGTTATTATTATTATTATTATTATTATTATTATTATTATTATTATTATTATCATCATTATTCTTATTAAATTTTTAAGGTCCAGAGAATATAAAACCTGGTGTTTGGTTTCCAAATCAAGCAACTCTGCATCGTTCTTCGCTGATCCTCTTGGCATGCCCATAGCAATGCTTACTGGTTTTTTCTGACTGTAGTATGTTGCAAATCTCAACAAATGGTACATGGCCTTAGGGTCTCTTATATTAACCGGTGCGAAGCAAAAGCTGTACCGCTCCTTCAAAGTTAAATTCGGTACCCGTTCAAGCATATTTGCCACCTTCTTCACACCATCATTCTTACAAAAGAAGAAACTCTGATCAATCCGGGAATTCTCCCGGAATTTGTCAAGCAGTTCATTGAACGGCATTTCCGGGAATTGACCGGCAAACAGCTCGAACTGTTCAAAGCATGGGAATAACCCCACCTTCTTCACTTGTTGAAATGGCTTTTGCAAACACTCAATTAAATAATTTAAATCATCTAATGAAAATGTCGTGACCAACCCGTCAGGGTAAACACTACCTCTACGACCCGCCCGACCCGCTATCTGTTTAACCTGAGTAGGTTCCACTGGCACCATCTTGTTTCCATTAAATTTCGACAAAGAGTAAAAGACAACCCTTCTAATATTCAAATTCAACCCCATTCCAACAGCATCACTTGCCACCAAAATATCATACTCATTTTCTTGATCGTTGAATAAACTTGCTTGCTGGCGCCTCGTTTCAGGTGGTAGCGCCCCGTAAATAACGCAGCATTTGTGCTTTGTGGATTTCTCGATGGCAAGTTTTACCTCGAAAATTTCACGACGTGAGAATGCAACCACGCAATCACCTGATCTTACATTTGTCAAATCGCCAAGGAGGGTTTTCGCTTCGACTACTAGAGGCTTGAACCGATCGTATCTGTTTTTAAAAAGAGTGCTCTGGTCAGTACATTGATTCAAAGTATTCTAGTAGTTTTTACATTTATTACAGAATTGCTTATGTTTTATCCCAAAATTTTTGGCCATATAATATATGATGGCTACAACTCCGGACTTGATCTGAAATATTTTTTCAATTTTGTTACATCTAACCAATAATTTACTTCGAAACAAGTATTCTGGTTATTACATAGATCCAAAGTATTCTGGTAGTTTTGAAATTATTACAGAAATATTTATGATTTATCCCAAAAATTTTGAATTTATTGTATATAGATAACACTCAGGACTAAATCTGAATGGATTTTGGTATTTTTTCATATTTAACCAATAATTTATTTGAATAGTCCAGCTAATTTTTTTTTCTAAGAAAACTAGTTTCTGGTAGTACATGTTTTAAAAAGAGACTCTCAAATTTTGAGTTGATCCGTACAAATCAGAACCGTTCAGCACGAATCTTAAAGCAGCTCATTTTATAATACTGCCCGTGCATCTAGATAGGCACCAAAAATACTTTTTGGCCGGTTTTGACATCAACTGAAAAGTTGAGATAACTCAGAAAAGCCAACAACTGCAAATACATAATAAAAACAAGGGCCTTTTTGTGATACTTTTAGTTGATCTTATTTTCCTAGAAATCTAGTTTACTGGTTTATTTGAAGATCATCTCCTGTGTCATGACAGATGTTTTGGACAACGGATAAGACACTGGGATCGCCACATAAATGGATCTCATCAGCCTTTAGGCCCAATAAGGCCCGGGTCCAGGCAAACCCACGGGTTGGGTCCGCCATCATCTGTACCTGTTATATGAGCGATATATGAATACTGTTAATAAAATACAAAAATAGGTATAGTTCCAATCATATGTACCAATATTAGAGCAATCTACCATCATGTCATAATAAAATACAAACATGTTATAGTATCATATATTATTATAGGTGTCAGCACCATATAATGTCACGAGTAGAACTAGGGTGTTCTTAAGCTCACCAAAGTGTTTGGTGAGATTAACTCCAAAACCCATCAAATCGGTTTCCAATGACGAATCCGAACCGTTGAAACCCACCTACCTTACGAGTGATGCGTCTACATGTGAAAATTTTAAACATTCGAATTAATTTAGTATCAAGTCAAGCGGTCAAAATTACAAGGTTAATAAATTAATTTTAGTGCATTCATTTTTTGAACTTTTTTTGACCGCTTGACTTTATACTAAATTAATTCGAATGTTTAAAATTTTCACATATGGACGCATCACTCGTAAGGTAGGCGGATTTCAATGGCTCGGATTCGTCATTTCAAAACCGATTTGATGGGTTTTGGAGTTAAGCTCACCAAACACTTTGGTGAGCTTAAGAACACCCTAGTTCTACTCTAATGTCACAGTAAATGCTGGAACAGTAATTTAGTTCTATGAAATGGATTATAATACAAATTCAATGCACTGAAGCATACTGGTAGGTAATCACAACATGCAAGTCGTATACTGGTAAAATACTGCTTACTTGATCGGATGATGAAAATTTAACAAATACTGATAAGATACAAGTACAAATAGATACATTACAGTAGTCTTATATCTTGAACTCAATACCGGTACATCACTGTTAGCATCCTTGTTTAGGGTTTAGGGTTTAACTTAGACATTAAAAACTTTGAAATTATGTGTTTCCCCCTAAAAAGTTCATAATATCATAATTACCCTTCTAAATTTCAAAACTCACAAATTTACCCTTTTTATCTCTTCTATTAAAACTCATATGTTAAATTCATAAAAATACCCATTTTACCCTTTACTAAAAAATAAAAAAATATGTAGAATTTTTTTTTGATAAAAGGCTTTGTAGCCCGTTTCATTAAAGAAACGTAGTCCCAAAATATTACATCAAAAGTGCACAAATGTTTAATCAAACCAAAAAGCAACAGAACTTCCAAACAACACAAAAGAGAATCAGTGTTTTGCATGGAAATTGCCTGAGTTAGGCTAGCTAGTATATATACAATTAAACATTAAGTCCTTCATGAGGACAATTAAACAGCAAAGGGGGCAGGGGCATCATCCCCATCTCCAGGAGGTGGTTGATACACCACCATCTGAAGGTTGTTCAATTGTATATAGAATGCTTCAGAAATATATCAGTCCTTTAATTGGTCAGTTTCTAAGGGCAAATTAGTCATTTCTCTACTTCAGAAAATAGAGTATGTACCTCATCTATGACCGCCACCTCATAAAGCTCATCAGTTGATACCATCTCAATGGTACATGCAACATGATTAGCAAAAGGAACATCCTCTTTCTCTTGGCCTGTGTGAAGGCTACAATACACCCCCAAAGAGTTCACCTTGTCGAACACCTCCATTGCCAGAAGCCGTAGCGGGCTGCAATATACCCCGGACTTTGCCTCCATAAAGCGGCATAATGCATTGTACGTCTTCCCACTGTTTGTGGGCCCACAGTGATATATAATCTACAGCAGGAAAAAAGAAAGGGGGGATTTCACGGATACCCCTCAAAAACTTCAAAATTATGTATTTCCCCCTCTAAACTTCAAAATTACATATTTTTTCCTCTGGACTTTAAAAACTCACAAATTTACCCATTTATTGTCTTTTATATTAAAACTCATTTCAAATTTATAAAATACCCATTTTACTCTTTATTGAAGAATAAAAAATGTGTAGCATGTTTAAGAAAAATGTCAAAGGTTCTCTATCTTTCAGTCTTACCATATGAGATAACCAGTATATATAAATTCGTCTTAGCCCACAGGAATAAATTCATAGTAATGCATGATGTATCACATGTTTCAGCTGGTAAAATACATACATGGTATCATAAAAAATGATTCTTTGCTTAGAAAGAAAATCCTTCCTCTCCTAAGTCCTAATAGAATATACAAGTCGGCACCTACTAGGTTAATCATGCAACATTGTACCAGCTGATGCAACACAAGACTGGTACCCAATAGTACGTGCCATCAATGAAAAGACCGAACCTTGCTCTCCATGGCACATGCAAATGAGTACCAAGTATGTGGCTTGGTCAAATAACATCATCAGTATATAACTTGTACAGTACCACACAGTTATCAGATGGTAAAATACATACACGGTATCATAAGAAATTATTCTTTGTTTGGAATTTAAAACTGTGCTCTCCTAATAGCATATACAAGTTGGTACCTATCAGGTTAACCATGCAACATTGTACCAGACTGGTACAAAGCAAGACTGCTGCCAAATATATTATGAAAGTCAGTACCTTTCTCTTCATGGCACGTGCGAACGGGTACCAAGTATGTGGTTTTGTCAAATCAGCAGTCTCCATTAATTGCTTAAACTTCTTCAAATCACTCTGCAACTCTTTCAAGCAAAACTCGGCGAAAACCGGGAAGAGAAACCTGTGCACGGCCGATTCAGACTCCTCCTCAGCCATTTCCAACAACTGCTCAGCGGTCTGAGGAGAGCAGTTGGAGAGGAAAAAGAGGCGAAATTTGCTGACAGCAGAGGGGAAGGCAGAGGAAGGAAGGTAGAGAGAGAGGGCTTGGTCGATTGCCCATGGTGACTTGGAGAAGGAACGAAAGAGAATGGTTAGCTTGTCCCATAGGGATTTGGAGAGTTGTGGGTTGTGGGTAGGGGAGGAAGAGGAAGAGGAGAGGGAGAGATAGAGTTGGGTTGGGTTGAGAGGTGGAGATGGAGAGGTGGAGAAGAGGTGAGAAGTTGTGGGGAGAGGAGGAGGAGAGGGAAGGGGAGAAAGGTGGCGGGAGAGGAGAGAGAAAGAGAGAGAAAGGCGAGAGGAAGGGCGGCGGAGGAGAGAAGCCATGGCAACGGTGGAATGGAAGGGAGAGATTTTGTTTAAAACACACTACTAATTTCGAATCTCCACATCACCTCTGCTACAGTTAATCAATCGAGACCGTTGTTTTGACTATGGCACGAATCTTAAAGCGGACTCAGAGTATCCTCCCCAATATACGAAGAAGATTCCCTTCACTTTGCGGGTTGAGATTTACTCTCAGCCACTTTGAGATTAGTGCAATTTTAAAAGAATGGTCTGAATTTACTAATTACAAAAGATTTCCTTATAAGAGGATGTGAATTGGTAGTTACATTAGGCACTAGAATCTTTTGATGTGGTTGGGGCTAAATCCAAACCGTTCTTATTCTGCAATAGCTTCAGATACACGTGGGGATACGGATAGGGGTTTCTATTGGACCCGGTTTAATTAGTTTAAACCGAACTAAGAGAGTTTGGTTTAAACGGTTAGGTTTTTTCGGTTAAATAGATCGATTCAGTTTGATTTGGTTTAAAAAAATTTAGGAAGCGCCTTATTGTCCACAATTAGTTATCCACATTTTGTCCACAAAAAAACTGTCATTTGACTTATGCAAATTCTGTAAAATTTCATATTATGTAAACTAATCTTATAGAAAATGCACTTTAAAATTCAAACATCTAGCGGAATCACTTTGTGTACTTGAAACTTGCACAACTTGCCAAACTAACTGTACTTGATGCGGGACCACTTGATGTACTTCTCTAACTTACAGTTGATGACAATTTTAAAACCTTCTAGAATATTTTAAAATTGAAACTTCTCAAATTTGCAGTTTTTTTAAAATAATCCCAAAAATTATACAAAATTAATTTTTTGACATCAAAATTAATTTTTTTAATCAAATTTTATTTTTCAAAATTAAAATTAATTTTAATTTTTTTTCTTCAATTATTAATATTTATATATGCATCTATCATATAAATTAACACTATACACACTGTAAAACATACAGATGCAAACTATAGAACTTCAATACTGTAAAATTTCCAAATGTAAACTATAAAACTAACAGATGCAAACTATAAAACTGTAAATTTGAAACCAAAAACACTATAAAATTGAGATAAACACACTGCAAAATTAATACTATAAATTTAAAAGATGTAAACAGTAAAACTAAATGATGCAAACTATAAATCATCAATACATCAAATATTCACAATCACATTGTTAAATATTAGTAACTGTTCACAAGATGATTACTGTAAAATTATAAGATGGATACTGTAAAATGACAAGATCAATACTCCATCGCCTCTCTATCATCTCTTTCCTCCAGATTTTCACAAGATGAATACAGTAAAATCACAAGATGAATACTGTAAAATTAACATGGTGAATAATTATGATATCCATTACTGCATCAAATCAAATAACAAATTCAAATAAAAGTTCAAAACAATGCTAGATCCATTACTACATCAAATCAAATAACAAATTCAACAAAAATAAAGAAATAACTCACTAGATTTAAATTTCGCCCTGTTCTTCAACCCTGACAACTTCTATCCGATCAAAATCCACTCCTGAAGGTTCCGTCGCAATCATGTTTAAACAATGAGATTGAGTCAGTAATATAAAAAAATCGTCATTACGAAGGAAAAATGAATCAGAGAAGAAAAACGAATCGGAGAACTCGACGGAGAGAGAGATCGACGGTGAGGAGGAGGGTGCGATGACGTCGCCTCCGTTGCACCGAGAGGAGAGTCACGATTGAGATCGGTGGTTGGGATGACGGTAATGAGAATTGAAGGAGAAACAAAAGCCGAAGGCTTAGGTGCAGTTGAGACTGGGACGGAGATGGGGATGGTGGCGCGAGGAGGTGACGGGCGGGAAGAACAGTGGCGGAGGGAGCAGCGTAGATGAGATACTCGATCTCATCGATTCAAAAAATGAAAATAAACGATTGGGGAAGAAGAGAAGTTTAAATAGGCATTAGAGCCCATTAGAAGGTGGTCTAACGGTAGAGAGCGAAGGTAGTTAAACTGAAAGTGAATAATGTTTGTAGACAGAACGTGGACAAAGGTCCGTGGACCAGAACCTTTTCTCAAAAATTTAAATTAGTTAGACTGAACTGATAAAAAAAAAAATTAAGCTCTTCCCCATCCAAATCAAACTTTAAAACAAATATAAAAAATTGCGACCTAAAGTATATTGTTTGGTTTTATTTAAAACGGATTAGACAGAACCAAACAAAATTTTTAAATCCATCTTAAAAGAAAATTCAAAAAATTAACCAAATATGTTTATTTTTATGATTAATCTTTTTATTTATATTTAACCAAACAAACCGAAATTTATTTCAATTTGTCCAGTTCGATTTTAATTAGGTTGATAAGTTTCTTTCAGTCAGTTGGGATGTACTTTTGAAAACTGAATACAAATTGATTGCCTATTTTATTTCGATTTTAACCGAACCGAACCGATGAACACCCCTAACCCTACTACAAAATATACTGATAAAGTGTACTGCAAAATATACAGATAATCATATTCAAATAATATTATTATGCATATAAAATATACCAATATATTAGTTTATTTTTATTTTTATTATAATATTAGTTCAACACTTGTTTTAGATACATTAAATATAAAAAATTATGGAGGGAATTGATACAATAACTCAAGTATAGATTAAATAACAGAGTTAATCCTTTCTAACAACATATATGTTGTGATGTAGTGGTAGGGGCCACGGTTCACATGCATTAATTTGGACTGGATAAAAATAATTTTAGCACAGGGTCTGTGTGTGGAGTCCACAGGTGCATGGGTCTCACGCGGGTGCACGGACGCGCATTGGGTCCATGTGCGGTGCACGGGTTCAGCGCTGGTGCACGGATATGGATTATCCAAACAAAGAGAGAGCCGTATCCAGAAGTTTCAATGCGTATCAGAGACCGTATCGGGTGGTTTCAGATATGCCAACTCATCTGATACACTAGGTGGCGTACCAGATACGTATCAGGAGTGTATAAGGCGCGTATCAGTATTCGATACATATTTGACACGGATACGAGGGTGATACAGAAGTATCTGGGTAACATAATGTAATGATAAATAAAACAAGGAAAAATTGAAGAAATGGATAGATCAATAAGTCAACTTGGACCTGAAATGGAGAAGAAGTGGTGAAGTACACAAAAAGAATGAATAGCTCATGATTTGAAGTAAAGGAGAAGAAACAAACAAATAAAAAAATTGATTAGCTGAGGCAGAAATGAATAAGAAGAAAAATATTAATGGCCTAAGTCTAATTGAAAGAAATGGGCTCGAATCAAACAAAAATGATTGAATTAAAACAAGAGTGCCTAGGCTTGGTTATTGGGTGGGCCTAAAGAAAAAAAAATTAGAAATGTTTAGATGGGCCTCATTGAAGCAAAGAACAAACGGCTAAGATCAATTCACCAAATTGGGATGGGCTTGAAGAACAACCCCAGAAAGAATAGGTAGATTCTCATGTAGATTCTCATGTAGCAAAAGTTGTTATCACAAAGAATAGGTTCAGCAGGATTAGATTTGTATATGGAAACCATGGATGAATAAAGCTATGATAACACTCGATGTCTACAATTTCTTTTACTTTCCCTGGTACATTAAAAAGAAAATATACTTTATACTCTACTAGGATATCACATAAAAATTAAAAATAAAAATGTCATGTAACAACTAATTAATCTTCAAAGCCCTTTTATGGTCATGTAATTCTGTTTGAATTTTCTATTTTTTTTTTTAGGTTTCCCTGGTCCCGATAATTCAATCGAACTTGGACGAGTCACTTTTGTGGACTGAGAGTATAGCTCTAATTGATGGATTTAGGAAAATTAAAGTGCGGAAAGAGGTTGAAAATGTCCTTGGTGTGTTGTATGACAAGGAATGGGATCCCGAAGGTGCACAGGATGGAATGCGTATGGGGATATGGGACGATGGCGGGGACCCATCTCAGCAATGGAAGATAGAGGAGATCTTTTAAGATAGTATTTCATGTTGGGGTCATTTAGTATTTTGTTTCCTTTTTTCAATTTTATTTTAATAAAAAGTAAATCTTAGTTGGTTTCCCTAGTAAGTATTTAACATTTGAGACAAACGCTATGATTCGAAATTTTCCCATATGCATGCTATATTTTAAATTTTCTAAATGGTACAAACAAAAAATTGGCCAATTTCTTTGTGGAGAAAGAAAGCAACACTAGAACAAGGCTGGGACCTGAGACGGGAACTGCCGCACTGGACATTCCAACCGAAGAGGGGCTATCTGAGATGATGTTGGTTCTGGAGAGCACTAAGACATAGATGTAATCACTACTAGAGAAAAACACTTTGCCATCGGTTAACCGTTGCCTATTGCCCTGATAGGAAATATATACCCATACGTCATCAGTTTGAGCTGGTGGCATTAAGCTCCATGCGATAAGTTAGAAATTAGAAACATATGGAAATAATAGTTTTTTGGTCGTTAAATATGATGTTAATATAGATACACCATCATCTCTGAGTGTTATTAGCCATTGGCAAAAGTGTGTCACACCATCTGATGTGTTTAAGTTGGTGTTTGCATGCCGTAGTTTGCCATCTGTTATTACTTTGGACCGTTGGTGATTTCTTTTTATATATTTAATTATATATACCTGTATTAGGGGTTTGTGCATTGGACCATAAATCTAAAATTCAAAATCCAAATGATCGATCCAAACCGTTCATCTTGTTCTCCATATTAATATGTGCTTGGAGACCAAATTTTACTTTTTTCTGAATTGTTTTACTATTTATTAAGTATTTTACAAAATTGTTGATCCAACGGTGGCTTAACAAAACAGTAAAATCAGCAGCCACCGTTGGATCAACAATTTTGTAAAATAATTAATAAATAGTAAACAAATTCAGAAAAATGTAAAATTTGGTTTCCAAGCACATATTAATATGGAGAACAAGATGAACGGTTTGGATCGGCCATTTGGATTTTGAATTTTAGATTTATGGTCCAATGCACAAACCCCTCCATGCATTGCAATGCACCATAGCCCATCTCTCTCTCTCTCTATATATATATATGAGGAGGGTTCAAATGCACCCAAATGCACCCTATTCTTTTTCTTCATTTTCAAAGTCCGAATAGTCAATCCGAACCGTTAGATGCGATCTATATATTAAGATGTGCTTGGAGACCAAATTTTACATTTTTTGGAATTTTTTTACTATTTATTAAGCCACTTTGAAAATCGCTGATGCAATGGTCCGGAAAATGTAAAATCAATAATTTTCAAAGTGCCTTAATAAATAGTAAAAAAATTCCAAAAAATGTAAAATTTGGTCTCCAAGCACATCTTAATATATAGATCGTATCTAACGGTTCGGATTGACTATTCGGACTTTAAAAACGGAGAAAAAAGATTTGAAAGATAGAGTGCATTTGGGTGCACAAAAATTTGGGTGCATTTGAACCCTCCTCTATATATATATATATGAGGAGGGTTCCAATGTCTCATTTTTTTCATACCTCATCATACCTCATATTTTCATTTTCAAAGTTCAAATTGTCGATCCGAACCGTTTAACAAAATATTTATACTAAAATATGCATGGAGATGAAATTTTATATTTTTTGGAATTTTTTTGCTATTTTTTAAGATAGGTACAAAATCACTGTTTTTGAACCGTTCAAAAAACAGTGATTTTCTATCTATCTTAAAAAATAGTAAAAAAATTTCAAAAATTATAAAATTTCATCCCTAACCATATTTTAGCTAGTGTGGATATCATGTTGAACGGTTTGGATCGACAATTTAGACTTTGAATATGAAGAAAATGAAGATATAAAATATCAGGTATGAGGAGGTATAAAAAAATGAGGCATTGAAACCCTCCTGTATATATATATATATATATGGGAAAATTTCTAGTGTACCCATGCAAACTTTTGAAATGGCCAATTTTCCCATGAAAACATCATAATATCTTAAATCCCCATAAAAACTTAATTTTCTTTCTTATATCCCCTTTTAAATTATGTAACCCTTTATTTAAATATCTTAGAATCTAAATTGACCAATTTGTCCTTTAACTTTAAATGGAGGTGTCCTTTTTTACTTTTAATTGTCTTCTTCATTCTCCTCCCCTCTATTTCACGCCTAATTATCTCATTTCTCTCTTCCTCTGTACAGAACCCTCTGCTGAATTGATCTAATCCAGATAACGGAGGCCATAGACTAAAATAACTACACATGACATAGATTCTTCTTCCCCTCCCCTGTACTTAATTAATTAGCTCGGTTTATATCTTTTGGTAAGAAATTTTTGTCAGACCATGCTCCTTGAATTTGACTTTTAGAAATAAATCATGAAGCCTGGAACGATTAGCATGAAGCATGGTCTGCGAGGATTTGAAGCACAAATTAATGGAGCACTAGTGATTATGATTATAGGAAACGAAATAACCAAATTAGAAAACATGTATAGCAAAACCTATGAATAATGGAATAAATCAAACAATTTTAGTGATCTGATAAATTGAACAAGTAAATTCAAACGATTTTTGGAATAAATCATAATCCTAGCTAATCGAATAAATCAAAAAGTAAAAAAATCAAATTCATGAAGAATGGTCTAAAACGATTAACATGAAGCATGGTCTGACAAATTCATTAGCCATGCTTCATAAATCAAACGATTTTAGTATAGGAAGCCTGAAATTAATATCATTGTACATCCTTTGAAGTCCAATTGGAGCTTAATTGAGCCTTAATCGGATCAAATTTTTAAGCAAAAATAACATTGTGGTTGGTAAGATAACTGAGGCAACGGATGAGTCTTGTACCGGGAAAGTCACGAGAAAGGAAGAGAGAGAGATACAGAAAGGTATTTCCTTGCTCTGGGGTGTCAACTAAATAGACAAAATCTTGCACCGGAAGGAAGAAGAAACTAGACGTGAAGAATTCAATTTTTTATTAGATCTCTTCTAAATTCAATCATGTTGTAGCTCTAATGAACGACTCCAGTTAAAATTCAAGGGCATTTTAGTCAGTTTAATTTTTAAAATAATTAAATAAAATATTAACTAACTAAAAGGGGATAAAAATAAGAAAGTTAAAATTTTATGGGGATATTGGATATTATGATATTTTGATGGAGATATTGGCTATTTCAAATGTTTGTATGGGTATAGTGGAAATTTTCCCTATATAGATATGGGATCGACTAATTATCCCCCAGTCAATTTCTCCTATTCATCCCCTAGTCAATAACTACCTGTGGAGACTGTTCATTAACTGTTTATCATTAATTACTTGGGGGACCACCAAATATTTAATATATTTTACAATTTGACGCGCACAAATATGGATACCTATGCACGCAAGTGTTAATATATAATATATATATCAAGTATTCACATCTAAGATATCAAGTTTTTCGAAAAAAAAAATTGGACACATCACACATTCATTTAGAGGTGAGTTTTTTTCTTCGTTCAATCTCGCCAATATTTCTAACAATTTGTGAGAAAATTTCAAAATCTAAAACCATGAATGTCTTCTACGTAATTTTTTCTTTCAAATGAGATCCATGATAACATACTTTCGGGTTGTTTGTCCTGCAAGTATTCATAAATCGTCATGCAAGTATTCATACCTCGTCGAAAATACATTGTCATGTAAGTATTCATATCTCATCAAGCAAATATTCATATATACCTCATCGTGCAAGTATTCATACCTCGTAATGCAATTGCAAATAATTCATGTCTGAAGTGTTTGTACCTAATATATTTTATCAATTTTTTTCCATATGGCGTTCAATAACATCTGAAAATATTAATATTAAATATTGCAAGTATTTATACATCATCATGTAAGTGTAAATAGTTCATATGTCAAGTGTTAATAACTAACATAATCTATGAAATTTTATTTTTATTTCCATATGACACTAGATGATGTATGAAAGTATTAATTTCAAGTATTCCACTTATTCATACATCGTCGTGCAAATATTAATAGTTTATGTATCAAGCGTTTTATCTAAAAGATTTTATCAATAGTTTTTTTTTTTCTTATGACATCAGATGACATTTGAAAGTACTAATATCATGTTTAAACAATGAGATCGAGTCAGTAATATAAAAAAAACGTCATTGCGAAGGAAAAATGAATCAGAGAAGAAAAATGAATCGGAGAACTCGACGGAGAGAGAGATTGACAAAGAGAGATCGACGGTGAGGAGGAGGGTGCGATGACGTCGCCTCCGTTGCACCGAGAGGAGAGTCACGATTGAGATCGGTGGTTGAGACGATGGTAATGAGAATTGAAGGAGAAACGTAAGCCGGAGGTTTAGGTGCAGTTGAGACCGGGA
Source organism: Carex rostrata (assembly GCA_964058875.1). Classification (NCBI taxonomy): domain Eukaryota; kingdom Viridiplantae; phylum Streptophyta; class Magnoliopsida; order Poales; family Cyperaceae; genus Carex; species Carex rostrata. The sequence goes on along the minus strand of CAXKVT010000049.1, from coordinate 939,430 downwards.
CGGAGATGGAGATGGTGGCGCACAGGCGAGAAGAACAGTGGTGGAGGGAGCAGCGTAGATGAGATACTTGATCTCATCAATTCAAAAAATGAAAATAAACGATCGGGAAAGAAGAGAGGTTTAAATAGGCATTAGAGCCCGTTAGAAGGTGGTCTAACGGTGGAGAGCGAAGGTAGTTAAACTGGAAGTGGATAATGTTTGTGGACAGAACATGGATAAAGGTCTGTGTACCATAATCTTTTCTCAAATATTTAAATTAGTTAGTCTGAACTGATAAAAAAAAATTAAGCTCTTCCCCATCCAAATCAAACTTTAAAAAAAAATATCAAAAATTGCGACCTAAAGTATATTGTTTGGTTTTATTTAAAACGGATTAGACAGAATCAAACAAAAATTTTAAATCCATCTTAAAAGAAAATTCAAAAATTAACCGAATATGTTTATTTTTCTGATTAATCTTCTTATTTATATTCAACAAAACAAACCAAAATTTATTTCAATTTGTCCAGTTCGATTTTAATTAGGTTGAAAAGTTTCTTTCGGTCAGTTGGGATGTACTTTTGAAAACCGAATACAAATTGATTGCCTATTTTATTTTGATTTTAACCGAACCGAATCGAACTGATGAACACCCCTAACCCTACTACAAAATATACTGATAAAGTGTACTGCAAAATATACTGATAATCATATTCAAATAATATTATTATGCATATAAAATATACCAATATATTAGTTTATTTTTATTTTTATTATAATATTAGTTCAACACTTGTTTTATATACATTAAATATAAAAAATTATGGAGGGAATTGATACAATAACTCAAGTATAGATTAAATAACAGAGTTAATCCTTTCTAACAACATATATGTTGTGATGTAGTGGTAGGGGCCACGGTTCTTATGCATTAATTTGGACTGGATTTGATTCTCGCTTGACTCTAGAAAAATAATTTTAGCACAGGGTCTATGCGCGGTCCACAGGTGCATGGGTCTCATGCTGGTGCACGGACGCGCATTGGGTCCATATGCGGTGCACGGATATGGAGTATCCAAAAAGAGAGAGCCGTATCCAGAAGTTTCAATGCGTATCAGAGACCGTATCGGGTGATTTCAGATATGCCAAGTCATCTGATACACTAGGTGGCGTACCAGATATGTATCGGGAGTGTATAAGGCGCGTATCAGTATTCGATACATATTCGACACGGATACGAGGGTGATACAGAAGTATCTGGGTAACATAATGTAATGATAAATAAAACAAGGAAAAATTGAAGAAATGGATAGATCAATAAGTCAACTTGGACCTGAAATGGAGAAGAAGTGGTGAAGTACAAAAAAAGAATGAATAGCTCATGATTTGAAGTAAAGGAGAAGAAACAAACAAATAAAAAAAATGATTAGCTGAGGCAGAAATGAATAAGAAGAAAAATATTAATGGCCTAAGTCTAATTGAAAGAAATGGGCTCGAATCAAACAAAAATGATTGAATTAAAACAAGAGTGCCTAGGCTTGGTTATTGGGTGGGCCTAAAGAAAAAAAATTAGAAATGTTTAGATGGGCCTCATTGAAGCAAAGATCAATTCACCAAATTGGGATGGGCTTGAAGAACAACCCCAGAAGGCACCATTTCGAAGAGATCCAGGCCACAATTCATACACAAAAACGAAATAATATACCTAAGTGCTTATATTGCAAATCCTTTCAACTAAGGTAGATTCTCATGTAGCAAAAGTTGTTATCACAAAGAATAGGTTCAGCAGGATTAGATTTGTATATGGAAACCATGGATGAATAAAGATTTCGACTTTGATGATTGAATCCTTCTCTTCTTTGCCATTTCCTGTTAATTTTGATTTCTTTGCTTCTTCTTTTTTGATTATTTTGGGTTCTCTCTTTGATTTTATACCCTTTGCTATTGTATCTCATGAGCATGCATTCATCTCTAATATTCTGCGTTACTATGAGTTTTAAGTCATTGTTTTAAACAAGGAAATCATTTGTTTCCCATCTTTTTTTTGAAAATCATAAAAGCAAGGTTCTTATTGTAAGAATGTTTCGAAAGAGGAGGCCTGATGTAGTACTTGGATACAGTTCTGTTATTGGATAAAATTGATAAATGAAGCCTCCTATGAATTACTATAGAAATAACTGTTTAAAGTTCACTGTTTTAAAATTGAAAAATATTGAAAATATGAAAATAAATGTTTAGAGCAGCAATCAACGGTTTGAGTATCCCCTCAAATTAGTTTAATGTCAATTATTAAATATCAGCTTTTAATCTATTCAAGCGGTCAATTCTAAATTTTTTATGTGTCAAATTTTAGTTATTTATAGTTAAACATATATATAAATAAAATGTTAACAATTATCAATCCTTAATTTGTAGTGTACCAATTAAATATTTAAAGATAAAACAACTTGATATTAAAAGTGGGTCGATCTATAGCAAGGTCCTAATCAATATTAATTGCTTGGCCCAAGTCAATAATTTTACCTGCCCTGACAGTAACGTGTTTACATTAATTCAAAAAAATGATTGGAGAATTGTCATATTAAGAAATGATTGATCCGCATCAAGACAAAATAATCTACATTGATTGATAACAACTCTACATAATAATTATTTTAGAGAAAGGTCTTCCTGATTTTAATATCCTCATATGAAATTATAATCCGTGACTTTCCCATACACTTTCTATATGAGACTATTACGTTCTGTTTGTCTTATCTAATCTATTTTAATCTCAATCAATAATGGATTAGAGAATAATTTGTGTAGTTTTTCTTATGTGGTTCCATCTGTTTCGTCTTCTCTAATTAATTAGTACCATGGATATATATGAACATCTTACCTATCGAATAAAAAATTTCCTATTGGTACGTACTGATGATATGAACATCTTAACTATCCAATAGCAAATTTGCTATTAGCACCGATGACAGAACATCTTACCTTATAATCATAGTTTTAAATTTAATTAGGTTAAGTCTATAATAGTTTAAAATTGAAAATAAAACATACTTTGGGCATAATCCGGAAAGCAGCATGCAATTAGTATCTAAGTTTCATTTCTAGTTCAATTATGTTTTTTTTTTGTTGAAGCAAATTTCATTTTGTGTTTCCAAATGGACCACATGACTGCACTGACTATAACTAGAAAAGCAGCTCTATGTTTTTTTAAAAATCTAAATTATATTAAATTTGAACTATATCATCTATTGTCTCCCATTTTATGAAATAATTTTGGCAATGTCCCATCCAAAATCATATACATCTTTAACAAATTTACATGTAACAAATATATGATTCACATCTTCATGTTCTCTACGTATATAATTTTTTTTCGAAGATTAGTGGCTTTAAATGCCAACTAACAATTTTATTGATAAAAAACGTATTTACAACGAGTTAAATGACTATAATTTCTAAATCTAATTTCATTGATAAATATTGCTTGACCCAAGTCAATTTTATTAGGTTGAAATTTTGATTTGTCTTAACTATATTCACATTGAGATCAATATAATATTAATTTCATAATGTGGTGGCCAATCCATTTCTTTCTTCTTAAAAGCATAATATAATAATAACATAAAAAATATACATTTAAATTCTTATTCGGTGGGTATACACACGTGTCTTATTGAGATGCTTCCATTATTTTCTTGGAGAGTCCGAATTCATCATGCATTCATGCTAATGGAAATTAAAAAATAAAAAATAAATTAAGGGAGCGGTTAAAAGAGGGAGGCAAAAATTGCCATTGATGGCTGACTAAAAAATATTAAATGTGTGCTTGCTTGCTTGGTTCCTTGCTGGCTCTGGAGGCTGTGTCTGTTATCATGATTAAATTATTTTTTTTTTTCTGGTTTTTTGTGTTTGCTGGTTAAACTGGTTCCTAGCTAGTTGTCGTGTAAAATTTGTGAAATTGGGATTTGTAGTTGATACTCTCTAAGATCTGTGGCAAATCCGAAATGGTAGAAATTTTAGAAACAAGGATTTATAAGTTACATACGAGAACAATAAAGATTTTCATACACTGTCAACTGAACTTTTACATCTCAGCATGATAAATTGGGGGTGGCTTCCTGAACTCTGGTCTTGATTTAGAAGATTTGGTAGTGTTGTTATGTAAATGTGTTTGATACTTTTGGGATTTGACCAAATTAAACCCTCAAACTGAGCATAAATTAAATTTCAAATCAGCTCTATAAAATGTAAATTTTTGTTTATAAGCTGAATAATTGGTTGGATATAAAGGAAAATCTCTGTTACATTCTCTGAGAAATACAAATGGCATGCTAGGTTTATAACTAAACCCAAAGTCACTAAGGAGTGGTACACTGGTACGTACATGACCGGATCTCGTGTGAAATCTGCTGAGAACGTCTTTGATCTGTTTGGACCTTTCAGCTCTTGAAATTACAAAGAAAGATAAGGAAAGGATTACTGGAACTGGGATTTGGGCTCTTTCGAGCTCTGTCTAAAAAAAGAAAAAAAGCGACACTAAGTCACCTCAGGATTGGGCGGATAACATGCAATTTTATGCTTGGTTAGATTATGTTGGAAATTATGAAAAAAAAGCCGAGTGCACATTTTATTTTTTGTTTCATGTTACACATGCGAGTCCATGTTGCAACCCATTTTTTTTTCCGCAAGTCTCCACTAATCCAACACTAGCAAATTTAGACCTTTCTGATATTATTGTTATAGTGCATTAGTTGCTTTCAAACTCGTATGGATACTCATGCTTGGATTTTGTGCATATTTTTCTCTTTACAAAGGAGAATATTATATGAACTCACACTTGAAAACTGTTATTTGATCAACATGAAGATACTATATACCTAGGAGTACTTAATTGGGTGAAGAAGTTTGATTAAGAGTTTGATGCTTGACAGCATGGCTAAAAGTGCAAAACAAGGCCAATTTACTGATCTACTTCACATGGATAAAAGTGCAAAATAAGCTAGGCCAATTTACTGATCTACTTCACATGACTAAAAGAACTAACTTTTGGTCTAGTGGCAAAAGCAAATACTCTATATGTGAGAGGTCATGAGTTCGAAACTCAAATGGAGAAAATTATTTGTTGTAATAACAAGGATATTAAATAGTTGGGTGGCTTGACCTCCAGCCTTTACTCAAACTTCACATGGACAAAATTGCAAAATAAATAAATACAAGGACCTTTTGCAAAAAATGCTTACGTGAGAACTATTGAAGTTGATGCTTGACAACATCCTTCGACAGGAAATCACATAGGCATAAGAGAAAAATTGATCTTTTGTTTTTGTGGTACTTCTATTTTGGTGCTTGATTTGTATCTTTTTGGTGCACTTAGTTATAAGAGGCTAAAGGGTTTTAAAAAGAGAGAAATGGATTGTATTTCCTTGACCCCCTGTGCCACTGTCTTTTTGGTGCTTCATTTGTATCTTTTAGGCATGACCCTGTGCCACATGTTGAGAAATTCGAATTGACTATTTAAACTTTAAAACTAGAGATATGAGTGCGCTCACTTTAATTTGCAAAGTGTGGTAGCCTTACTTTATATATATATATATACAAAGTACTGTTAACTTGTTGACATTTGACATAGCATGCAGCAAGAATAATTTTTTTGTATGCGATAATTATAGAAGTACATTATCATGTTGCTGCCCATGTGACACCATGTTCTCATTTAACAACAGCGTAAATGGTGCCCATTGGGATGGATCAAGCATTAATTGGGGTCCCATTATGACATTATGCTCGTATGAGTTAAAAAAAGAATGTGGCGTGATATGTAAAGAAATTTTATATTTCCATAATGGCTCTTTTCAAAGAAGACACCAAATGTAAAGAAATTTTATAAAACTAGTATCGTGCCAGTGCATTGCAACCGAAATATGTTATAAGAGAAAAACAAATCATACAAAATAACATTTGCATAAAAAAAAAACTTTAGACTAAACAAAACATAACATTCCTTAAATGACATATATGTTTTTCTTTTTATCATTTTGACATATTTTCATAAAAACTCTCATATAATAAGACATATTAATTGACAAATAACATTCTTTAATGATATAAAAAAATAGAAAAAAATAAAGACATGACCAATTATCAATCAATTCAAAAATTCATTAAAATACATTTAAAAAATGAAAATAAATCAAGACCAATCAGAAAGAAAATACAATTTGTATGTGGCAAGTACATGTCTAACTAAATTTGAACTTCTACACGTAAATAACATTAAAAAGATGTATAGAATCAGAAAAAATAGATTATTTGATTGGAAGACTCATATTAAATTTGAAATTTCATCTTTTAATTAAACACAGTCGTTGGTGGATCATAAAATCTACATGCTTAATATAGGAATGAAAATATTGAAAAAGTATACAAGAACCAAGACCGTGTGTTAATTAATCAGCAATTCAATGTACAAAACAAAGCACTCATCTCTAACAAAGCAACAAATCACTCCTCACATTTATCTGATCACCTGATTTCACCTGTTAGAATTCATTAGAATTAGTTCCGAAGTTGGACCTAGGCTAGCTAGTACTTAATGGAGGTCACTAATGGATTAATATAAAAGTTGGACCTAGGCTAGTACTTATAAGTTAGCGAATTGAGTCTGTATCCCCTCAAGTAACGAACACTACTACAATAAAAACACCTCACCGTCAGTACAAATCGCAATTAATCATCGGTTTCCAAATTGATGGTTATCTCTCCGATAGTGAAGGTATACACCTATGCAGTGTTTTTAATCAATTGTTATGGCTTGTCAAAATTGAGATCTGCATTGTCGATACAACTATTTTTGTTAATAAGATTAAATTTGATTAGCCTCTTCACATCTCTAAAAGACAATACCTCACTTTAAAATAAGTGGATGGTAAAAATAGTTAGAACCCAACAAGCCATTGGGAAGAGGGACATGCCATCTGAAAGGATCATGCATGATACATGTCAAAATGATTTTTTATATTTTTCAAATAGGGGCAGCGAAATTGTGGGACCTAGAGGTGACAAATTAATTAAGTCAATGGTTCATAGAGAATTTATGAACTCATGATGCTTTCTACGTAAGAAGAGAAGATTATCTCCTCATCCAACAGAAAGAAAGCATAAATACACATATATACACACATATATACACATATAAATACACATAAATATATATTCATAGAGGCTAGAAGAAATGGAAAATAAGATGTATGGAGAGGGACCAGTCTGAAACAGAAAGAAAGCAAAACGTACTTTGTGGCATTGAAAGAATAATAATAATTAATTCCCGCATGAGCATAGCAACTAGTTTGAGATTTGAGAAAATTATCTACATAATTTGAAAATAATTCATTTTTTATAATTTGTTTAACTATAAGAAATTTTGACGTTTTATAAAAAATCAAATTATAAGAAAAATTTAAGGATGGCTATATTGAATCCGTTTAATTTCTTTGTTTGTATAAAAAAGTACTTGAAGCCCATAATTCATATATTTGTGAGTTCTGTTACTATGCTGATGAGTAAATCGTGAGCTCGTGACCATTCTAGAATCAAAACCCAAAATGCATAATAATGATAAAAACTCAAAAGAGTAAAAATAACATTTGATTTAAATGAACCACCAAATCCATTAAAACATTAACTTTATTCCTTGTTTTACCACATACATTATAATTAACACAATGATAGGGAGAGCACAACATACATTAAAGCAGCAACATAAATAACAAGAGACACCTATCACAAATGGACAAAGAAAAAAAGAAGGAAAGAATCAGGCGTGAGATTGAAAGTAGCATTTCAATTAATTATCTATATTTTCAATACTAACATTCTCCAGATTACCAGGATTATCTATTCCTTCAATAGTAACATGCACTCGGAGATGAGGCTTTTTTAGGTTCGGGCATAAAACCACACGCAGAGTGGCAAGCTGCGACAGAGCCATCGGTTTCACCTCCAAACTCTTCAAGTTCACCAACTTCTTAAGTTCTAAAAACTCCAACTGTGGAAACCCATTTTCTGGGCAAACCATTTTCTCCCCACTGTACACTCCATCTTGTAAGCTCAGATATTTCAGTGCCTCTAGTTTTGATAGCCTCGGTATGGGGTCTTCCTTTAAGCCGGACTTGGTTAGGATGAGCTTTGCAAGATTTGGTGGAAATGCAATATTATCTATGAAAAGCTTCCTGCAAATCCATTCTCCCTCAAATTTTATTGACTTGACCGTCTTAAGATTTTGAAAGGCCCTTGTGTCAACAAATTCTGAAGGTAAAATGTCGGCTATAATGGTTATTGAGAGGAGATTAACCATGCGACTCAACAAGATAGAAATTGAGTTCCAGTATGGATTAGATTTCTCATCTGGATTGTCCCTATTTGAGATTGCTAACTTTCTAAGATTGATCAGGAATTGCGGAAACTTTTCTTTCCATGATTCTGGAACTACAACTGTTTTCAGGGTTTGTAGGTCTGGTATATGTGCTTCAGAGGGTGGACCTTTAATATGGGGGCTAGGATTGACATATACATGACGGAGTTTTGTGATGTTCCATATTGAACCAGGTAGAGTTTTTACACTTGAATCTCTAACATCCAATGTTTCGAGATTTTTCATGTCCCCAATATTTTCAGGAACCTGTGATATGTTTTTACTACCCCTCAAGCCCAGATAACGTAGGTAAGTCATACTCAGTAATGCTGTTTCTGGGATAGAGGAATTCCGCAATTCCAACACTCTTAGGAACACGGCACTTCCAATAACATTCCTATCAAAATTAAAAGCTAAAAAGGAATGCATATGATTATTTTCAACCTCCGTGTACTGATTCTTGTCATCATGATGGATTGCCATACGGAAGAGGGAATCCATTTTTTTCCTATCTGGATTGGCAACCAGAAACCCATCCTTGAGGGATTGTTGAATGGAAAATTCATGAACGGATGGATGTACTTTGAAATACCTAATTGTGCCTAGCAATGATGTCTTTGAAACCCAAACCAAAGACCTGCAAGCAATAAGGAAAATAAATAAGCATCAAATGCATATTTATAAAAGAACAAAATTTCTAGATGAACATCACAACCTTTTTATCTTTAAGAAAGTAAATAGTAAATATGCAGAAATGAAAATAAAACTGTTTTGTTCTTGGAGGAGTGCTGTATTATTAACGCTCAAGTATATATTTGGCTTCAACAGCTAGAATTTAACACCAGAATTACACCATCATTACTGTCCTTAATTCTCATTTTACTTAAAAAAATGGTGCTTAATTTTAAGTATCATCTGGTAGACCACAGAAAATTATCTACTATATGTAATAAAAACAGACAAAATTCAACTATTTTTAAGAAACTAGAACGAAATGATTAAAATTGCAATTATCTTATATATAACTGCAATGTCATTTATGGCAACAATGGGAAAAATCATAGACCTAATAATCACCTATAAATTACTAGACCGAAAGTCAATTTCCCAAAATATTGAGAATATGTACCTTTGGACGAGTTGCTCTAGGTACTTATTGCCCGTCTCCTCTCTGGTCTCTCCATTCACTGGTGTAATAAATCCCTCAGAAATCCATATCTCAATTAGGGACCTTGCAGGAATCTCATAATTTATCGGGTAGCATGCTAAATAAAGAAAGCACGGTTTGAGAAAGTGAGGTAAATCATCATAACAGTAGGTTAAAATGTGCCACGTATGATTGTTAGTAGCAGAGTTATCAGAGTCTTTGACCTTGTAGAGATCATCTTTTATCCGTTTCCATGTGTCGTAAGACCTTTGTTTGAGCGAAAGGAGACTCCCTATAAGGAGAAGAGCCAGAGGCTGTTGTTCACATGCATTGCAAATTAGTTGAGGGAGATTATCCAGTTCTTTCGATAACTCTAAAAAGAACTGGAGCATTTCAGATTCGTTGAGCTCACAAATTTTTGGAAATGCTTTCATGAGGAGGAGTGCTCGGCTCTTCTTCGCATCCAGTGTTATACAGTTTGAATTATCTGCTGTATCAAGTTGCAAGTTTTCAATTTTATTTATGTCGTTGAGAGAGTTTACAACTGCCACCATGTCTCTGTCGTCCCACTCACCTTCTTCTTCTATATGTTTCAGAAAATTACAGGAAACCACGATACCAATGATAAAATCTAGGGTTTCCTTCCAATCTTTCACCAAATCATGTCTCTCTGAGCCCGAGGACTTATTTTTGGAATAACTTCCAACAATCTCCCTCATGAAATTTCCAACTTTACGGGCTGTTAATCGCAGACCCTCAATTAGAGCCTGCCTTTGGTCCTCAGGGTGAACCCTGAAGTTTGCTCTTGTCATGAACATCTGAACTTTGACTAGTTCAACCACTATCAAATCCAGAGATTTCTCATCAACAGGTACATTGTTTGATAAAAAATCTCTGAGGGTGGGTTCAGATATCATTTCTCTTATGAAAGGTAAGGCGTCCATCTTTGTTCAAGTTTCTCAAAATCACACCCAAAATCCTTCCCTTCCTCTCTCTATTAATTGAACTGCAAAGAAACATTTTATAAGTTCTATTAATTGATCATACCTAAAATCTTAACTACGTTTTTGAGTTGCTAAAATTAATTAAATGCCACAAACTTGAAGACTGTTCAAACTTCAAATTATAGACATGAGAGCCCCTGTCAACAGATCAGGCCCCACCATGGTGACCACAAAATGGACCGGAAATTGGTGAGAGAGAGAATAGTGAAACAAAGAGAGTGGAGAGAGGAGATACTCACCTGTTATAATTGCTGTTTCAGGTTCAGGACAGGAGGTTTGTTCTGGTCAACTCGGCAGGAGGTACCGGAAGGAGAGAATACTTGAGAGAAGGGGGTAGTTGGAAGAGAAGATTGATTGGAGTGGGGAGGAGAGAGAGGGTGTAAGGTGAGAGGAACTTATCATTGATTGTAACAGAGTGAGAGAAAAGGTTTAATTAATTATGAATTTAAGATGCATGTAAAAGCCAAACAAATATGGCTTTTGTAATAAATTGCAATCCCCGTTTGAACCTATAATTAAAAAAAAAAAGGTGTTTGGTCTCATATTGATAGATGTGTCAATGGCACCCTTTTACCCGATCCATATCTTATCCGAAAACAAGGGTAAGGGTAAAATTTTTATTCCATTAGCTAATCGGATATGGGTAAGGGTAATGATTTTTTCTCGTTATCTTACCCGTTTAGTATAAGATAATTTTTAAAAAATAAAATTATATATATAGATATATATTTGTACGAAGATGATACATGATACAATAAAGTTTTTGTATTTTATTAAATTTTCATAATACAAATTAGTTGTATTCATTATTATTTTTTCCTATTTTAAAAATTATTTTATCGAAAACACAAATTGAAATGTTAATGGCACTTTTTTATCCGTTTACCCGACCCGTACCGTATTCGAAAATACGGGTAAGGGTAAAGATTTTTTTTCGTTATCATAACGGGTACGGGTATGAAAATGTCTTCACCCGACCCGTATCATACCCGTTGACACCCCTACATACTGAGTAAAAGGTGAAAAGATAACCAAACTATAAAACTTAAATGGAGGGCCTTCTGGTAAATATTTTGTGACAAATCCCATGTGCGGTGGCATCTGTGAGGAGTTAAATTTGAGGATTGGATTATAATCCAATCCTCAAATTTAACTCCTCACAGATGCCACCGCACATGGGATTTGTCACAAAATATTTACCAGAAGGCCCTCCATTTAAGTTTTATAGTTTGGTTATCTTTTCACCTTTTACTCAGTATGAGACCAAACACCTTTTTTTTTAATAATAGAATGAGGTCCCTAGTTGACTAATTGTCTCCATTCCCATTATCTCACTATCATTATCTAATACTCTCCCTCATACAGAAAAGGTCCATCGGGGTTCAGATTCATACCAAATATTTTCCATTCATACTAAATTCCTCTACATCTACACCATTCATACATAATTCTCAAAATAAAAGTATGGCCACTCCAGAAAATGTGAAATTTGCATTGCGAAAAATTGAGGATTTCCAATCTTCAGAGGCTGCGGCCCAGAGTGGAGCAACAGCTTTAAGTGGAGTTTTCGACGAAGTGCAGTCGGTACAAAAGATGCTGGAACAGTTTCACCATGTTCTAATGAATGGTGAAGCAAATTGGGAAGATATTCAAAATATTGATCGCAATATCCAGAATTCCTTGTTGGAGCTTCAAGATGTGGGCAAATGCACCGAGACTGCTCTGTTAACCTACATGAACCAAGTGGTAGAAGTCAAATCCATTACCGTTCCAGAAATTTTCAAGTTCACAAACCCAAAACCGGTGAACTTTTTTGCTCTTCATAAGCTTATGACTGACATTCAGAAGATTGTATCACGAGTCGAAGGAATCAGGATCAAACACCTCGGTGCTCCAAAGGAGAGAGTCATAACCCAATCAGCTCAGCAATCTCATCACGACGTTGACAACATTTGGCTTCTCGGCCTTGAAATCCACTACAAGTGCATTCTTCAGAGACTGGTTGGGAAAAGCAATCAAGCACGCTCTGTGGTACAAGTAGTAGGAACAAAAGTGTTTGCAATAAGGGTACTTGCCGAGAAGATATACAAGAGGTTCCTCTTTATATTTTATACTCTAATGATTACAAAAATCAATCCATCAGAAGTTCCAAAATACAAAGTTCTTTCTTCACTGTAACAAGTACCAGATACATATTAGTTAAAGTCATTTTTCTTGTCTGGATGCCAACTAATAGGCAGATTATAACTATAAGAAGAATAATTAAAACTAGTGTATCATGCATTGTTATATAATTAAAAAAAAAAACATTTGTTATAATATTTTCATTATGTTGTTGAGTCTTTAAACCACTGAAACATGGGGAGGCTGCAGTAATTTCTGGTTAAAATACCAACAAAAAAGTGTAAAAATGATTACAAAATTTAGGAGGAATTATTTCTCAAAGGTTTTTACATTGATTACTATAAATTTTCACAATTAAACATTTTTCTTGAAGTCAAGCATCAATTGTTCATTTATTGTGCTAAACTGAAGTATTCTTTTCATTTTGTAGCACTGAGGTGAAGACCCACTTTGAAGCCTGCTTTTGGTTATTTCCGCCAACCAGAATTGCGTTGCCTCATTACAGCTTGTTCAAACCAATTGATATATTGAGAAAAATGTTATTCAAACTAGGGGACACCAATTTATTAGATTCTAATGATGAACAAAATCAAATAATGTCACGGCTCCGTCAATCCTTGAATGGGAAAAGATGTCTTCTTGTTGTTGACAACTGTTGGATGGAATTATGGACTCTTGTCAATGCTATTTTTCCCGATGGAAACAATGGCAGTTGTGTGTTGATAACCTCTGAAGAACAAGGGCAGAGTGATTACAAATACGACCTGCCATTTTTAGATTACAAAGATAGTTTTGAACATGAACCAAAAGATTTCTCTAGACTTCCAAGTATTCTTAAGATGTGTATTGAATATACAACAGCTGTTTTCCCTAATGGTTGCATAGTTCTTGCTGATTCACTAATCCGACTTTGGATTGTTGAAGGCATCATACCACACGAAGAGGGGAGATCAATGGAGAGCATAGCTGAGAGCTACTTGCACCAGCTCGTCCAAAGGTACTTCAAAAATTAGTTATTATTTTCTAAAACATATTTGAGAAATTAATCTTTCCAGATGTTAAACAAAGATAGTGGATACTGCGCTTCCATTTATAATTCATTTTTAATTCTGAACAAAAAATAAATAAATAGTTCTTCTCATAAATTTCAAATCTGGTTTTGTCAGGATAAATATATTGTACAGATGCTCATAAATGTTCACATTGAATCCCTTTCTTTAAAAGAAAATTGGACCGAGATAACCGTCCCACGTTATAGATGCTCATAAAATATTTGTTTCCTTCCTGCAATCTTATGGTAACTGATTTTGGAGTCATCTTTTTTGCTGCACAGGGGTTTGATGCGTATTATCGGAGCATGTTATCATAATCAAGCTACTCATCCAATCCGTAGCATTATTCTGAATCCTATTGTCAACAGGATTATCAGTTCGAAAGCTCAGGACGACAAAGTTATCCCTGTCATGGTCATAGATTCTGTGGATGACCTTGGCAGACGGAATGTTCCTGCAGTAACTCCCCAAAAATTCATACATTTGCACCGTTTGGCATTACACCTGCCATATGAATTCAATCACATATCTTCCTTTGGGGAGGGAGCTAAGCCATGGTGTTTGAACTATCCAAGCCTCCATTCATTGTTCTTCTTCGGATATGTTCCACCAATACAAATTTCTCCATTTAGTTTTCTACGTGTGTTAGTAGTGTTCTCGAGCCACATTCAGTTCCCTGAGGAGTATACGCCATGCTGGTTGGATGGGTTAATTAACTTACGATATTTGGGTTTTATAGTGTGTTTAGTAGAAGGAAGATCTCTAGGAAAGACACTTGACCGTTTGGGTAAGCTGGAAATCCTCGATCTATCAGCGTCGATTGTTTCAGGATTATCTGAGTTTATAAATAACAACAAGAAAGTGAATGTAGTGGGTCCTGCTAAAGAAGATTTGCCCGAAAGTTGGTCTCCCGTACCGGATATGTCCCAATAATTTGGGACACTAGTGAGTCTATGAAGGTCTTCTCTTTAATTTGTTGTTTAAGAGATCAAACATACATTTTTCTATTGGGTTTTATCTTTTTGAGGTTTTCTTTTTCATATTAAGATTCAACTTATATTTAACAACGTTTTATATTTTGTTACTCCATGTAAAAATGTCACTCTTAGTTTGTTTGCCTTTTTTAATGTATTAGTAAGTTTGCGCACCCAACACTAATACTGAGTTGTGTTAATTCATGCGTACTCACTTCAAAAATCTGTTTTATAACAATGGTTATATATTTGAAACAGCGTAGTTGCTCGATATACTGACAGTAATAAAGTAATCTCCAGAATTTGTTCATTAAACTGCAGAAAAAATAATCCCGATGACTCCACAGGAATAATAATTCTTCCCATCAAAGGTAAGAGTTTTTAGTATTTGATCTGAACTTAATATATTTAATAGTGTAAGATAACACTTTATGACAGAAAATATAACTTCTATTATCCATATTTTCTTACTCTTACAAATTACAAATCACAACATCTCATTTTACAGGCTAGATGGTGCCCTTTAGAACATAAATATCATTAAACATGACACGAATACCAAGTGCATGAATTGCATACCCCACAACTCTAGAAAACCGAAACATTTAATCTGTCTAGAAAATCCAAATTCATTCACCCTAATCATTTGACTAATTGACCAATTAATTAAGTTTACTATTTCCAACAAGAGTGTGGCTGCTCAGAGCATGAATATTCTTGGAAGATAATAATCTCTGTGAATATTCTTACAGTGACTAGCGATGATTAAGAGGTCAGATATTGACAAAATGAAATATCTTTAATCGTCCCTTCCGAGACATTGAATTCTATAACTGTAACATTACGTAAAAATATAGATATGATATTAATAACTGAATAAATTTACAAAATCAAACATATGTTATTTGAAAAACATAAATGACCACTGGAAATTTTCCCTTTTATCAATAACCTTCTTACCGTTGTATCTCTTGAAAGCATTAATGATGCGTTTCTTTTTATTAACGTCTTTAAATAGCCTCTCTGTTCGCTAGAAAGAAAAGAGAGCAGGATCTCAGTTTACCTGACTAGAAATACTAATGAAATGAAGAGGCATTAGTTTCTTCTATTGTCCTCTGTTCGTATCCTTTGGTTCCTTGCAGTTTTAATAATAATAATAATAATAATGATAAATTAGTGAATTGGAACCTTTTCATTAGAGTATGCGCTGTAAGTATTTGGCTTCTCATGCTACCGTTATAATCCCTTTTAATATATACTTCTCGGGATATAATACTCTCTCCCTCCTGTAAAAAGAAAACAACAGAAACTCCAGCGCCTCTCTTTTATCTTCCTGTTTTGGATCTAAAGAAGCAAATAAAATAAACACTCTATCCTTGATTTATTCTCCTTTTTCTATTGATATTAATTATCATATGTCTGATTCGAATTCCGACTACGTCTCAGTGGTTGTGAACTGTTGTTGCAATCTTGCTATCAGGTAAACATGCTTCTCTAATCTATGTTTTTGATTTGTTATGGTAGATTTGGATATTGGCATTGAGTATTGAATCATGATGAGATATTTAACGTGATAGTAGGTCTGAGGTTGGATTTGATTTGTGATGTAATTATTTTGTGTGTCATGAGAATGTTGGAATTGCCTGTGGCAAGAATTTATATTGTGTTACGAGAATGTGAGAATCGCCTATAGTAGGTATTTCAAATGTGTGAATATTGTGTAACGTTTTTTGACTTGTTTTACGGGTAACCTAGACCAGGTGCTATTGCCGATTAAATATATATGCATAATTTGATTTGTATTTGTGTGTATTAATCTGGCATTATTTGAATGATTGCTAATTTAAGCTAATTATAAATTGCGTTATTAAATAACTTGTTACTAAGCTTCATAGTTGACATGGTTTTAATATTTTTATTTCATTTCTATTGGTAACGTAGGTTGATGGACCAAAGAAATGTGCAAAGATGCTGTTATAATCTCGCTCTGGATGGTCAAAATCTGAGGTGTGACAATATTGATCAAGTTTTAAATCACTGGCCTTAGATGGCACAGTGTACTCAAAGTTTGTACCGTGGAACGACATTATCATAATAAAAAACTTAGCATGCATTTGATGTGGAGAATCACTATTTTATTCTACGGTGCGTGTATTGGAAAATAAGAAACTTTTGTAATGTCTAATTTGCTTTCATGCTCGTGTATATTTCAAAATTTAGTTATATTTTTAAAAACAAAACAATTAAATTAATGAAGAAACTGTTCATGCTCTTCATAAGTACTATTCACTAGTGGAGAACTTGGAATTAGTGTCGGCTGTTTATGGGTATTAGTGTCGGACATTAGGCGACACTAATCGGGCTGATACTAATACTTTGTAAATAGCCGACACTAAGAGTAAGGCATTAGTGTCGGCTTTTTAAATAAATAGCCGACACTAATACTTATTAGTGTCGGCTTTTTAATAAATAGCAGACACTAATGTTTTTTTTTTTTTAAAAAAAATTCAAAAATTCACTATAAATCATAGAAAATTCTAAAAATGAAAATTTTTGTTCTGGAATGCTCATATATTTTTGCTGAACTATATATAAAACAAAGATATCAAATAATTCATCATAATTTACAAATAACACTCACTAAACAAAATATCATCCAAATTGCTCATTTATTGTTATTCTTATAAATGGTTTGTGCAAACCCTAAAACAGAAAATACATAAAAGACATGACGTCTGTTTAAATACAAACCCTAAAACAGAAAATACATAAAAGATACATAAAAGACCATAAAAACTCTAAACTTATAAAGAAAGGTCCAAAAGTACATGAAGGAAGACTCGGATCGCGAATCTGAGCCCGCAAAATGGCGAAACAAATCGTTGATTGGTTTCGGATCCGGTTTTGGGCTGTGGAGTTCCTATCAAAATTTCAGCCCGATCCGACGGACGGATCAAAAGTTACGCCCCTTTTCGTGAAGCATGCGCAAGACCATATTGCATCACATCTTCTGGTATTTGCCTAGAAGAAGCGGCTAGGTTTGAGAAGATCAGATCGGAGAGAAGCGTGAAGCGAAGTGAAGGCTATGTTTTAAACCCTAGGCGTGCGTTTGAAAGAGGTGCGCGGGACTTAATTTTGATTTCTTTTCCTGTTAATTTTGATTTCTTTGCTTCTTCTTTTTTGATTATTTTGGGTTCTCTCTTTGATTTTATACCCTTTTCTATTGTATCTCATGAGCATGCATTCATCTCTAATATTCTGCGTTACTATGAGTTTTAAGTCATTGTTTTAAACAAGGAAAAATCATTTGTTTCCCACCTTTTTTTGAAAATCATAAAAGCAAGCTAGGTTCTTATTGTAAGAATGTTTGGAAAGAGGAGGCCTGATGTAGTACTTGGATACAGTTCTCTTATTGGATAAAATTGATAAATGAACCCTCCTATATATGAATTACTATAGAAATAACTGTTTAAAGTTCACTGTTTTAAAATTGAAAAATATTGAAAATATGAAAATAAATGTTTAGAGCAGCAATCAACGGTTTGAGTATCCCCTCAAATTAGTTTAATGTCAATTATTAAATATCAGCTTTTAATCTATTCAAGCGGTCAATTCTAAATTTTTTATGTGTCAAATTTTAGTTATTTATAGTTAAAGATATATATAAATAAAGAATAATTATATGAAACCCCGCACTCCCATCCCCCCATTTTCCCCGCACTCTCTCTCTTCCTTAACTGCCATATATCTCCCCACTAATTTCGCTAAAAGTTTCCTTTTATACTCGTATTAAATTAGACTGTCATTTAATACCAATCCCCGCATTAATTATGCTTTACTCTAATAACAATTTCCGCATTAATTATTCCTTTAAAAACAATCTCCGCATTAATTATACTGTTATCTAATAACAATCCCCGTTAATAAATGCTTATCTGTTAATTGATGTTCAAAAAAGTATTTATCATTATTTCTGAGAAGTATTTACCCTTGTAACATAGAGTATTTATCCATGTAACATAGAGTATTTATCATTATGTCTGAGAGTATTTATCATTAATGTTTTACGGTAAGTTGCAATTATGTCTGAGAAGTATTTATCTATGTAATACAAAGTATTTATCCATGTAACATAAAATATTTATCATTATGCATGAGAGTATTTACTGAAAGTTGCAAGTATGCCTGAGAAGTATTTATCCATGTAACATAAAGTATTTATCCATATAATGTAAAGTATTTACCCATGTAACATAAATTATTTATCATTATGTCTCAGAGTATTTATTATTGGGTGAGGGGATTGTTTATTTAATGGTCTCCAGTTGTGCGAGAATGATTAAAAAAAAAGAAATTTTGTGTGGGAACAATTAATGGATTGATTTATTCTTTCATAAATAGATATCATTGCATAGGGTTTAATACCTGACAAATTCAAGTTAAATACTTTGATGCTTCAAGTTAAATACTAACAGTTTTTTAAACGCTCATTAATGATTGAGCCGTCCCCCCATGTTTAATGGTCCCCAGTTGTGCGGGGACGATTCAAAAAAAAAGAAAATTTTGTGCTGGGACAATTAATGGATTGATTTATTCTTTCATAAATAGATATCATTGCAGATGGTTTAATACCTGACAAATTCAAGGTAAATACTTTGATGCTTTAAGTTAAATACTCGCAGTTTTTTAAACGCTCATTAATGATTGAGCGGTCCCCCCATGTTTTTTTTGGTAGTATCTGCGGGGATAAATGCGGGGTAGAGGCTGCGGGGATTGTTATCAGCGTCCATAAATAAAATGTTAACAATTATCAATCCTTAATTTGTAGTGTACCAATTAAATATTTAAAGATAAACAACTTGATATTAAACGTGGGTCGATCTATAGCAAGGTCCTAATCAATATTGCTTGGCCCAAGTCAACAATTTTACCTGCCCTGACAGTAATGTGTTTACATTAATTCAAAAAAATGATTGGAGAATTGTCATATTAAGAAATGATTGATCCGCATCAAGACAAAATAATCTACATTGATTGATAACAACTCTACATATATAATAATTATTTTAGAGAAAGGTCTTCCTGATTTTAATATCCTCATATGAAATTATAATCCATGACTTTCCCATACACTTTCTATATGAGACTATTACGTTCTGTTTGTCTTATCCAATCTATTTTAATCTCAATCAATAATGGATTAGAGAATAATTTGTGTAGCTTTTCTTATGTGGTTCCATCTGTTTCGTCTTCTCTAATTAATTAGTACTATATATGGATATGAACATCTTACCTATCCAATAGCAAATTTGCTATTAGCACCGATGATAGGAACATCTTACCTTATAATCATAGTTTTAAATTTAATTAGGTTAAGTCTATAATAGTTTAAAATTGAAAATAAAACATACTTTGGGAATAATCAGGAAAGCAGCAATTAGTATCTAAGTTTCATTTCTAGTTGAATTATGTTTTTTTTTTTATTGAAGCAAATTTCATTTTGTGTTTCCAAATGGACCACATGACTGCACTGACTATAACTAGAAAAGCAGCTCTATGTTTTTTTTATCTAAATTATATTAAATTTGAACTATATATCATCTATTGTCTCCCATTTTATGAAATAATTTTGGCAATGCCCCATTAGGAAGACTCAGATCGCGAATCTGAGCCCGCAAAATGGCGAAACTAATCATAGATTGGTTTCGGATCCGGTTTTGGGCTGTAGAGTTCATATCAAAATTTCAGCCCGATCCGACGGACGGATCAAAAGTTACGCCCCTTTTCGTGAAGCATGCGCAAGACCATATTGCATCACATCTTCTGGTATTTGCCTAGAAGAAGCGGCTAGGTTTGAGAAGATCAGATCGGAGAGAAGCGTGAAGCGAAGTGAAGGCTATGTTTTAAACCCTAGGCGTGCGTTTGAAAGAGGTGCGCGGGACTTAATTTTGATTTCTTTTCCTGTTAATTTTGATTTCTTTGCTTCTTCTTTTTTGATTATTTTGGGTTCTCTCTTTGATTTTATACCCTTTTCTATTGTATCTCATGAGCATGCATTCATCTCTAATATTCTGCGTTACTATGAGTTTTGAGTCATTGTTTTAAACAAGGAAAAATCATTTGTTTCCCACCTTTTTTTGAAAATCATAAAAGCAAGCTAGGTTCTTATTGTAAGAATGTTTGGAAAGAGGAGGCCTGATGTAGTACTTGGATACAGTTCTGTTATTGGATAAAATTGATAAATGAAGCCTCCTATATATGAATTACTGTAGAAATAACTGTTTAAAGTTCACTGTTTTAAAATTGAAAAATATTGAAACTATGAAATTAAATAAATGTTTAGAGTAGCAATCAACGATTTGAGTATCCCCTCAAATTAGTTTAATGTCAATTATTAAATATCAGTGATATCACATTATTAGAACTATTATTTCGACTTGTTTCCATACAAAAATCTATGTTTTGAACCAACAAATAGTGCCTTTTACATTGAATATCCATAGAATGTGGTACTGCTATGTTTTGGTTCTTACTTTGCAGGAATCAGGCGAAATCGGGTAAAAGCAAGCAAATGGCAGACTTCAGGAAGATCTGATGCGAGTCGCATCAAAGCCCAAGGCGACCTGCGATGCGACCCTCACTCCTCACTTGAAGACCAGGTGATGCGAGTCGCATCCACCTGATACAAGTCGCATCAACTGTTGCCGCCCAATTCAAATTTAACCCGATAAGCCTCAAGTCAGATCCGTTGCCTATATAAGCAGGTCCTATGCCAGAATTTCGGGAGCTTTTTCCCCCTTTACATTCCAGATCACTTAGAGAGCAGAGATCAAGAGAGAAGAAGGAGATTGGAGCTTGCTTGAAGAAGAGGAGAAGAGAAGATTGCAAGATCCTCTCCAATCCACCTTGGATCTTCGAGCTTCATCATGATCTGCCTATTCTCTCTCTCTTTTATGCTTTCTTTCACCATGCTTGAGTAGATCTTTAGTTCCTAGGGTTAGGATGTAGTATCTAAACTTTGTCTTTGAGTTGCATGTTGTTTTGATCTAAGTTTGAACTTGTGTGATTCTTTGTTTGAGTATTCATTGATTGCTTGATTGATTCTTGATTGTCTACTGTTAGATGTCTATAGCATCTCTTCTAGTAATTTGGCCTTGATGTTTCTTGTAATTGTGATTGAGTATTTGAAATAGATCTAAGATCAATAGTAGCCGAGAGGTGAACTTTCCATTATCGAAAGGTTGTGGATACTTCTAGCAAACCAGACAATCAATTTAGGTTAGATACCAGTAGGTGAGAGCTACAGGTTGAAGCCTCGCACAAAAAATCAACTTAGATACGAACACATGTCAGCTCTGCTCGAGGGCCATGCGACCCGCATCAGAGATGATGCGAGTCGCATCATACGGGTCGCATCAGAGATGATGCGAGTCGCATGATAGGTCCAGAGAAGGCAAAGTTTGGGATGAAACCTGAAACCCTGGGAGCGCCTTTTATCATTGTTCAAAACCAAAACCTTTAATTGCTTTCATTTACTGTTAATTGAATTGTCACTCGAAATTAGGAAATATAAACAAACCAAACTCAACTTTTCACACTTCTAGTACCTAACTAGGATAAGTAAGAATTTAGAGTTCGAATTGTACCGTCCCTGAGGATCGATACCCGATTATACTCCTAGATAGGGTTGTGCACTTGCAACCCTAATCGGAAGGTGTAACCGCGGTTTTAAAAGGTACGCTCCCAAGCGTACCGAAACTTGCGTTGCGCTTTCACGCGAACAAGTTTTTGGCGCCGTTGCCGGGGACGGCTATCAATTCTTTTCTAGATTTTTTTTGCTTCTCTTAGTTAATCTAGATTTTAGTTTGTATCTTTTCTTTTGCTTTACTTCCTTATTACTAAAAAAACTGGCTTTCATCCCCCCTCCTGCAGGTAAATACAAGCTGACTTACCAACTGAGGAGCAGAGGACCACTCTTTGACGAAACACCTCCAGAAGACACAGTTCCTGCTCAGATATCAACTGAAGCGACCCGCATAGAGGTTGACGTGACTCGCATCACAACTGAAGCGACTCGCATCACAGAGACAATGTCAGAACATCCGAGCAGGGAGGACAGGGATGCAGCAAGAGATAGAGAAAAAGAAGACTTGACCGACCAGTCTGACGACGACATGGATGTCTTCATGCCAAGGACCTTGCGAGAGTTCAATGTGCCAAGGGCTGGAGATGTGAGAGGTGCAATCCGGCTGCCACGCATTCCAGGACAACAACCCAACTTCAATCCGGGGGTTGTCAACATGGTGCAGCAGAACACTTTCCATGGACTCGACCACGAGGACCCGCACTCCCATCTCCAAACATTCCTCGAGTGCATCACGACCATCAAAACCAACGGTGAGAATGCTGATTACACTAAGCTTGTTCTATTTCCTTTCACTCTTAGGGACAAAGCAAAGAAATGGTTAGGATCTTTACCTAGGGACTCAGTTCTGACTTGGATGGAACTGTCCAAATTGTTTCTGACCAGATTTTTCCCTCATAAACGAACTGCCAAGGTAAGACATGACCTGACCAGTTTTAGTCAAATTTTTGATGAACCCCTGAATGAGGCATGAGAAAGGTTTAGAGAACTGCAGTACTCTTGTCCACACCATGGTATACCAGACTGGCTCTTGATCCAAACGTTTTATGACGGCTTGAACGAGAGCACTCGTGCTTACGTCGACGCTGTTGCGGGAGGCGCGCTGATGTCAAGGGAGCCTTTAGAGGCTATGAACTTGATAGACAGCATGGCGCAGAACCAGCAGTGGTCCGGCCGTGACAACTCACGACGAAGAGGAGGCCAAGGAGGTAGCCAAGGAGGTGGCAAGTACGAGGTGGATCACATCACGGCTCTCACCGCTAAGATGGATGCCATGCAGAGAGCGATGGACAAGCTCAGCGTCAAAGCAGTCGAACAGCAACCTCAAGCATGTGTCATGTGTGGTGATGAGAGACACGCCTACGAGCAATGTCCATTGGTGCAAGCTGATGAGGAGATCGAGCAGGTCAACTCCATCAACAACGAACCTTCCTTTTTTCCAAAACCTCCCTTCAACCGATCCTACTCCAAGGATCCAATGGAACAACAGAATTGGAATAGGAATCAAAACAACCCTGCGCCTTTTAACAATGCTCTCCGGCCCCCTTTCACCAACCCCACCAACAACAACAACTCCTTCATCAATCCTTCATCTGGCAACAACTGGAGCAATTCTTCTGGAGGAGGCAACAACAGAAACTTCTACCAAAATACCTCCTTCCCCAATCAGAACAACCGAGCGGTACAAGCTGGACCTTCCAGACCATATGTGCCTCCCTATGCGACCAACTTCACACACGAGCAAGGGAAGATGAACCAAATGATGTGGGAGCAAATGCAATCGATGGCAACCCAAATGGCCGCGCAGAGCAAATTGTTGGAGCAATTGAGTCATATCGTCACTTCTAGCCAACCTCAACCTGGAAAGCTGCCCGCACAGCCAGAACCAAACCTCAGAGGAGAAGCTAAGGCGATCACACTGAGAAGTGGGACCCAGTATGATGAACCAGCCTTCCCAACTGATCAGATTCCAATTGATGCGACTGGCACCACCACTGAAGCGACTCGCACACCCACTGATGCGACCAGCACCACCCCAGTGCGGCTCGCAACATCACCTGAAGAACCTGTGGATGCGACCCGCAATGGTACCATGCGACTCGCATCCAATGAATCTGACAGAGAAAAAGGGAAAGGAGCTGAGAAATCAGCACCTTACAGACCACCTGTGCCCTTTCCCCGACGATTAGCTGAGAACAAGTTGAACGCACAGTTCGCGAAATTCACTGAGGTGATCAAAGGCCTGCAAATCACGATCCCGTTCACCGATGCCTTGACTCAAATGCCCTCTTATGACAAGTTCCTGAAGGATATCCTATCCAACAAGCGAAGCTTGGGGGGAAATGAAACAGTGAAGTTGACAGAACAATGCAGTGCCATTCTGAAGAGCGACCTACCTCCCAAATTGGACGACCCAGGTAAGTTCTCCATTCCTTGCATCATAGGAAAGGCGACAATCAGGAAAACTCTATGCGACTTGGGAGCAAGCGTGAGTCTCATGCCACGCACAATCTATGAGCGAATGGGAGTAGGTGAGCTCAGACCTACGCGAATGTCGTTACAGCTGGCAGACTCCTCAGTACGGTTACCACTTGGCATTGTGGAAGACGTACCAGTTCAAGTCGGTAAGTACTTTGTGCCTGTCGACTTTGTGGTCATGGAGATGGAAGAGGATAAAGAAGTCCCGATCATCTTGGGACGACCTTTCCTCAGAACAGCAGGCGCAATCATCGACGTCTCTCAAGGAACGTTGACCATGAACTTCGGAGGAGAGAAAGTGTATTTCCAAATCGACCGCGCCATGAAGTATCCTTCAATCGAATCTTGTTTCCGAGTAGATGTGCTCGAAGAATGCCTGACGGATTTGGTAGAAGACTACCTTCTTGAGCGGACCAATGAAAGTCTGAACGCACACTTCGAATTTCTCTCTGAAATGCAAGTTAAGACAAGGAGTTCAGAAGCATGTGGAGCGGATGTAAAAGCAGCAGACCTGGGAGAACTTGGATGCGAGTCGAGTCCACCCCATGCGACCCTCATCAGAGATGATGCGAGTCGCATCATATCCAATGCGACCCACATCAATGACCAGGCAGAGAAAACCACCCCTGAGCTCAAGCCTCTTCCAGCTAATCTCAGGTATGAATTCCTTGGTCCCAATCACTCCTTCCCAATCATTGTGAATGCGGAGTTGGATCCTGATCAGACCGCCAAACTTTTGGAGAAACTGAAGCTTCACCAAGGGGCAATCGGGTATTCTATCAATGATCTAAAAGGAATCAGTCCGTCCATCTGCTCACACCGAATCTTCTTGGAGGATGATCACAAGCCATCTGTTGAACACCAGAGACGGCTCAACCCGAACCTGAAGGAGGTAGTCAAGAAAGAGATTTTCAAGCTTCTGGACGCCGGTATCATATACCCTATCTCCGACAGTAAGTGGGTGAGCCCAGTCCACGTGGTGCCAAAGAAAGGAGGGGCAACGGTGGTAAGAAATGAAAAGAACGAGCTGGTCCAAACCCGTGTGGTGACGGGACATCGCATGTGCATCGACTACAGGAAGCTGAATGCGGCCACACGCAAGGACCATTTCCCTTTGCCATTCGTTGACCAACTCCTCGAACGACTTGCAGATCACTCCTATTTTTGCTATCTGGATGGTTACTCTGGTTTCTTCCAGATACCGATTCACCCACAAGACCAAGAAATGACCACTTTTACCTGTCCCTACGGTACGTACGCGTACCGTAGGATGCCATTTGGTCTGTGCAATGCACCAGCAACCTTTCAAAGAGCCATGATGGCCATCTTTTCAGACTTCATTGAGAAAGAGGTTGAAATTTTCATGGATGACTTCTCGGTGTATGGAACATGTTTCGACTCTTGTCTGACCAACCTGTGCAAGATCTTGCAGAGATGTGAGGAAGTCCATCTCATTCTGAATTGGGAAAAATGCCACTTCATGGTCCAGTCAGGAGTCGTCCTGGGACATGTCGTGACCTCCAAGGGCATAGAAATTGACAAGGCCAAGATTGAGGTGATCGAGAAACTAGAGATTCCGACAAGCGTCAAGGGAGTTCGAAGCTTTCTTGGACATGCTGGATTCTACCGCCGGTTCATCAAGGATTTCTCCAAGATTGCTAAACCTTTGACCAATCTGCTCATCAAAGAGTCTGACTTTGTCTTCACCGACGAATGTGTCAAATCTTTTTGCAGCTTGAAGGAAGCTCTCATCTCAGCACCTATCCTGCAACCACCTGACTGGTCTCTCCCTTTTGAGATCATGTGCGATGCAAGCGACTACGCAGTAGGAGCAGTTCTTGGGCAGAGAAAGGGAACGATGCCGTGTGCCATCTACTACGCTAGCAAGGTGCTAGATCCTGCCCAGCTGAACTACACGACTACCGAGAAAGAACTTCTTGCCGTTGTGTTTGCTCTTGACAAGTTCAGGTCGTATTTGGTCGGTTCAAAGATCATCATCTACACCGACCATGCCGCGCTCAGGTACTTGTTGAAAAAGCAGGACGCGAAGCCTCGACTGATAAGATGGATTCTTCTCTTGCAAGAATTTGATCTTGAAATCAGAGACAAGAAAGGGGTCGAAAACACCGTAGCCGACCATCTCTCCAGACTTCGCTTGGATGACGAGAGTTCTGCCGACTTGCCAATCGATGAATCCTTCCCCGACGAGCAGCTCTTCTCAACTTCAACTCTGAATCACCTTGATGCGACTCGCATGGAGTGTCTTGCGACTCGCATCCTTCATGATGAGACTCGCATGGGAGTCAATGCGACCCGCTTGAGCAGGTATTCCGACCCTTGGTACGCAGACATGGCCAATTACCTTGCCTCGGGGATTCTACCAAACACCATGACTTACCAGTAGAGGAAAAAGCTAAAATCTGACGCAAAGTTCTATTTCTGGGACGATCCCTTTCTTTTCAAGTTAGGGATCGACAGCATTTTTCGACGCTGTGTACCACATGAAGAGACACGCTCCATTCTTGAGCACTGCAATTCGTCCGCCTATGGAGGACATGCCTCGTTCTCCAAGACAGCCGCCAAGGTCTTGCAATGTGGTTTCTTCTGGCCATCTCTCTTTAACGATGCAAAAGCCTTGGTGATGTCATGTGACAAGTGTCAGCGCACTGGGAACATCACCAATCGCAACGAGATGCCTCTCAACTCCATTCTCGAGGTCGAGATCTTCAACGTGTGGGGGCATAGATTTCATGGGACCATTTCCAGCTTCATGTGGAAATGAGTACATTCTAGTTGCGGTTGACTACGTTTCAAAATGGGTCGAAGCAGTGGCTTGTCGAAGAGCTGACTCGGACGCGGTGAAGCGATTATTCAATGATGTCATTTTTCCTCGCTTTGGAGTGCCAAGAGCTGTCATCAGTGATGGAGGGAAGCATTTCATAAACCGTCAATTCAACAATCTCCTGCGACGACATGGAGTGACGCACAAGGTCTCCACCTCTTACTCAGTCGAACGGCCAAGCTGAAATCTCCAACAGGGAAATCAAGTCTATCTTGGAGAAGACCGTGGCAAGAACAAGGAAGGATTGGTCTTTGAAATTGAGTGATGCACTTTCAAGCTGGTGTATGGAAAGCCGTGTCATCTGCCAATTGAGATTGAGCACAAAGCGTTCTGGGCCACTCGGGCTATCAACATGGACTTGTTGGCAGCTGGAGAGAAGCGTATCCTCGACTTGCATGAATTGGAGGAGATGCGTCAGCACTCATATGAGAATGCGAGGATCTATAAGGACAAGACCAAAAGGATTCATGACAAGCGCATCATGTCTCGCGACTTCAAGGAGGGCGACCTGGTCCTTCTGTTCAATTCCAGATTACGACTCTTTCCTGGGAAATTGAAGTCCAGATGGTCGGGTCCATTTGTTGTACGAAAGGTGCACCATTTCGGTGCGATTGAAATTGGGAATGACGCATGTGGGAATTTCAAGGTGAACGGTCAGCGTCTCAAGCACTATGTGGCTGATCAAGCCTATCAGAAGCGGTTTGTTCAGGACCTCTCTGATCCCGTCTCACCAGAGGATTAGCACAAAGAAGGTCAAGCTTGAGACCCGAAACAAGCGCTTCTTGGGAGGCAACCCAAGCTCTTTCAGTTTACTTTCCATTAGATTAGTTAGACGTTCTTTTCCGTTTACTTGTCATATTGTTCTGTCCTTCCAAAACCAAAAAGAATTGCTAGTTCCACATCAGTGATGCGACTCGCATCCCTCTTGATGCGACCCACATCAGTGATGCGATTCGCATCCCCCTTGATGCGACTCGCATCACTGCGAAACGTCGCAGCATTACAGGGGAGCGTCGAAACGATGCCAGTCTCACCATATAATCACTCACCCGCACCCCCTGTTCCTCTCTTCTCCTCTCCGCGCAAATTCCCCTTCTTCTTCTTCTTCGTTGCGACTCGATCCATTTCCATGCGAGCCTCAACGAAGAACTTCAAACAAAAACCCTAAACCCTTCTTCTCCTACCCGTCGGCCTTCACCGCCTCTCCACCGATCAACTCTCCATCTCTCCATCTCTCCCTGCCGACACCTCTTCTTTTCACCTTTCCACCTTCTCCTACACTCACCACCGCCATTGTTCTGCTCTTTTCCTCTCCATCGGATCGCCTCTGCCATCCGAACCATCTCAGTGCGACTCGCATTACCAGTCAGTGCGACTCGCATCACAGTCAGTGCGACTCGCATCACAGTCAGTGCGACTCGCATCACAGTCAAGGCGACTCGCATCACAATCAAAGCGACTCGCATCAACAACAGTGCGAGTCGCATCGCAGCCATGTCAGATGCACCAGATCTGCCCACATTCAACGAGCGTCGCACCAAGCACAACTTTGAGCGCCGTCAAGCCGAGCTCCGCCGACAGAATGATCTCCGTATCCAACAGGGGATACCAGACCCCACTCCCTCTCCTTCTGAGTCTTCTGAGCAACCCGACTGGTCCCAGCAAGGCTCGGGTTCGGCTGGTAACAGTGGTAACTCCTCTCACTCTTCTTCTTCTCATTCTTCCTATCATCCTTCTCCTTCACATTTAGGGGCTGGGTTGGGCGCTGTAGAGTACAATTCTGATGACTCTGACCCCGTTTCGGGTAAGGAAACTCCTCGGGCAGCAGAGTACCCATCCCCTCACTTCTCTGTCTCTAGCCATGGCATGATGGAGCGCTTTCTCATCCTCCGGCAGCGCACGTATGAGAACACGCGCCGGGTCGATTTTGACACTCTCGAGGCCTTTGGGGTTCGCGAGGACTTTCTCCGTCTCACTGGGAGGATCGGGTTCACTCCCGCCTTCTGGGGTATCGAGCGTAACTGTTACACGGAGATCACCCTCGAGTTCCTCTCATCTCTCAAGCTCCGACAGGATTTGAGCGGCCACTACTACATCAAATTTCAGATGCTCAATGAGACGCGCCGGGTCACTCTGGTCAAACTTCGCGAGTGGTTCGGTTTTGAGCGCGACCCCGATACGGATTTCCTTCACCATCACGTGGGGTTCGACAAGGCTCATTTCTGGCGTCTGATCACTGGGATGATGAGTGCCACCAGTGCCCAGTACCGCAGCATTGCCATTTCTCACCCGGTACTGCGGTGCATCCAGCGTGCCCTCGGCTATACCATCTTCGCACGAGGCGAGACTGCAGCCCGTGTCAATGAGGAGGATCTCTGTCTGCTGGACCACATGCTCCGTCCTGAGGCTGAGTTGGCGCGACCAGACCTGATGCTGTTCATGGTCCGTCACTGGCTGGATATCCAGCGCAACACAAAAGTAGGTGGCGCTGTTCGCATTGGCGCCTACGTCACCCTGATCGCTGACCAGCTTGGCGTCTCGACAGCAGGCCTCACTCTCTTTACTGGCCATCTCACCCTGGATGCCAAGGCATACGAGCGGACGACTTTCCTCAAGATCGAGCGCGGCCCTGCCAACCACCGTCCTCGCTACTTCTGGGCTTTGAATGGTCATGGCTCGCACCTGATGCCCCTCCGTCTTGCGCCCCTGTCTTTTGATGACGAGAGCACCTGGTTCTTCACCCAGCCTCTGCCAGACATGCCAGCACCACCTTCTCCTCCTATGCAGCACCACTCTCTCGCCCATGTTGATGTGCCCATGCCAGATGCTTATGTATCTCCTGCAC
Source organism: Carex rostrata (assembly GCA_964058875.1). Lineage (NCBI taxonomy): Eukaryota > Viridiplantae > Streptophyta > Magnoliopsida > Poales > Cyperaceae > Carex > Carex rostrata. The sequence continues at coordinate 908,930 of CAXKVT010000049.1, read as the reverse complement.
ACCCTCATGACACATCCACCTTCTATGCTGGTCCATCCACCTCTTACGCTGGCACCGCCTATCCACCTCCCATTCCCTCACCCACCATCCAGGATGTCTACAGCCTCGTCTATGACATGAGGCGTGAGCAGGGTGCCATTCTCTATGATCTACAGCGCAGAGTGGGTGACATTGAGGATGTTTTGCGCGATTGGAGGTTCGATCCCTCCGATGACTGAGCAGGTTTGTTTTTTTTCTTTTCCCCTTTCCTTTTCTTTATCTTAGAGTCTTGAAGCATTGAGGACAATGCTCAGACTAAGCTTGGGGGGGTGACCTTTAGGATTTATTTGCTTTTACTTAGGCCATGTTTACTTGTTTATTGCATTTTTAGGTAGGAATTTGTGTGATTGTTTAGGTTAGAAACTTCTTGAAAAATTGTTGATGTTGATTAGGATGACCCTAGGAGATTAGAACTATCCCATAATTGACCAACGAACCGATAAGGACGAAATTTTTGAATGTTTGTAACAATGAAAACTTGAAATTTATTGAGAAACTCATTTAGAAATTGACTTGTGCCTTTCCAAACAAAGAAATGGGGATTATTGATAAAGAAAGACTTGGGATACTTATTGGTATGAAGGAATACCAATGGGTGTGTGTATTCATGATATGTGCAAACAAATAAAAAAAGAAAGAAAGAAGAGAATTGAAAAGACGGAGAACATAAGAGTACTGGCAATAAGTCCTTTTAGGGCGCCTTTGAGCTCGTCTCCCACTTAGAAAAGAAAGAATTGAAAAGACGGAGAACATAAGAGTACTGGCAATAAGTCCTTTTAGGGCGCCTTTGAGCTCGTCTCCCACTTAGAAAAGAAAGGAATTTTTGCACATATCAACACGCGAAGTCCGCAACTTTCTGAGCTAAGCTTGTTCTAAGCTTGGGAGGGGTAAAAAAGAGAAAATCTCCACAAAAGAGGGAAATGGTTAAATTGATACATGACAACTTGATCAATTCAAGTACTCAGTCTTACAAGTATTCAAATATTTCAGAATTTGAAGTTTGGTTGGTCGGTTCGTGTGGAGAATCAAGGTTAAATAGGAAAATCCAAGTTATACCAACATGATTCTTGAGGTTCCTAATTAAAACAGCTCATGTAAATTCTTACGTTTAGGAAAACTTGCATTTAGAGTCCAAACCGGTACCAATGTTTAGATCTCTGCTTGAGGACAAGCAAAGGTTAAGCTTGGGGGAATTTGATATCACATTATTAGACCTATTATTTCGACTTGTTTCCATACAAAAATCTATGTTTTGAACCAACAAATAGTGCCTTTTACATTGAATATCCATAGAATGTGGTACTGCTATGTTTTGGTTCTTACTTTGCAGGAATCAGGCGAAATCGGGTAAAAGCAAGCAAATGGCAGACTTCAGGAAGATCTGATGCGAGTCGCATTCACCTGATGCGAGTCGCATCAAAGCCCAAGGCGACCTGCGATGCGACCCTCACTCCTCACTTGAAGACCAGATGATGCGAGTCGCATCCACCTGATACCAGTCGCATCAACTGTTGCCGCCCAATTCAAATTTAACCCGATAAGCCTCAAGTCAGATCCGTTGCCTATATAAGCAGGTCCTATGCTAGAATTTCGGGAGCTTTTTCCCCCTTTACATTCCAGATCACTTAGAGAGCAGAGATCAAGAGAGAAGAAGGAGATTGGAGCTTGCTTGAAGAAGAGGAGAAGAGAAGATTGCAAGATCCTCTCCAATCCACCTTGGATCTTCGAGCTTCATCATGATCTGCCTATTCTCTCTCTCTTTTATGCTATCTTTCACCATGCTTGAGTAGATCTTTAGTTCCTAGGGTTAGGATGTAGTCTCTAAACTTTGTCTTTGAGTTGCATGTTGTTTTGATCTAAGTTTGAACTTGTGTGATTCTTTGTTTGAGTATTCATTGATTGCTTGATTTTGATTGCTTGATTGATTCTTGATTGTCTACTGTTAGATGTCTATAGCATCTCTTCTAGTAATTTGGCCTTAATCTTTCTTGCAATTGTGATTGAGTATTTGAAGTAGATCTAAGATCAATAGTAGCCGAGAGGTGAACTTTCCATTATCGAAAGGTTGTGGATACTTCTAGCAAACCAGACAATCAATTTAGGTTAGATACCAGTAGGTGAGAGCTACAGGTTGAAGCCTCGCACAAGAAATCAACTTAGATACGAACACATGTCAGCTCTGCTCGAGGGCCATGCGACCCGCATCAGAGATGATGCGAGTCGCATCATACGGGTCGCATCAGAGATGATGCGAGTCGCATGATAGGTCCAGAGAAGGCAAAGTTTGGGATGAAACCTGAAACCCTGGGAGCGCCTTTTATCATTGTTCAAAACCAAAACCTTTAATTGCTTTCATTTACTGTTAATTGAATTGTCACTCGAAATTAGGAAATATAAACAAACCAAACTCAACTTTTCACACTTCTAGTACCTAACTAGGATAAGTAAGAATTTAGAGTTCGAATTGTACCGTCCCTGAGAATCGATACCCGATTATACTCCTCGATAGGGTTGTGCACTTGCAACCCTAATCGGAAGGTGTAACCGCGGTTTTAAAAGGTACGCTCCCAAGCGTACCGAAACTTGCGTTGTGCTTTCACGCGAACAATCAGCTTTGAATCTATTCAAGCGGTCAATTCTAAATTTTTTATGTGTCAAATTTTAGTTATTTATAATTAAACATATATATAAATAAAGAATAATTATATGAAACCCCCCACTCCCATCCCCCCATTTTCCCCGCACTCTCTCTCTTCCTTAACTGCCATATATCTCCCCACTAATTTCGCTAAAAGTTTCCTTTTATACTCGTATTAAATTAGACTGTCATTTAATACCAATCCCCGCATTAATTATGCCTTACTCTAATAACAATTTCCGCATTAATTATTCCTTTAAAAACAATCTCCGCATTAATTATACTGTTATCTAATAACAATCCCCGTTAATAAATGCTTATCTGTTAATTGATGTTCAAAAAAATATTTATCATTATTTCTGAGAAGTATTTACCCTTGTAACATAGAGTATTTATCCATGTAACATAGAGTATTTATCATTATGTCTGAGAGTATTTATCATTAATGTTTTACGGTAAGTTGCAATTATGTCTGAGAAGTATTTATCTATGTAATACAAAGTATATTTATCCATGTAACATAAAGTATTTATCATTATGCATGAGAGTATTTATCATTAATGTTTTACTGAAAGTTGCAAGTATGCCTGAGAAGTATTTATCCATGTAACATAAAGTATTTATCCATATAATGTAAAGTATTTACCCATGTAACATAAATTATTTATCATTATGTCTCAGAGTATTTATTATTGGGTGAGGGGATTGTTTATTTAATGGTCTCCAGTTGTGCGAGAATGATTAAAAAAAAAGAAATTTTGTGCGGGAACAATTAATGGATTGATTTATTCTTTCATAAATAGATATCATTGCATAGGGTTTAATACCTGACAAATTCAAGTTAAATACTTTGATGCTTCAAGTTAAATACTAACAGTTTTTTAAACGCTCATTAATGATTGAGCCGTCCCCCCATGTTTAATGGTCCCCAGTTGTGCGGGGACGATTAAAAAAAAAAGAAAATTTTGTGCTGGGACAATTAATGGATTGATTTATTCTTTCATAAATAGAGATCATTGCAGATGGTTTAACACCTGACAAATTCAAGGTAAATACTTTGATGCTTTAAGTTAAATACTCGCAGTTTTTTAAACGCTCATTAATGATTGAGCGGTCCCCCCATGTTTTTTTTGGTAGTATCTGCGGGGATAAATGCGGGGTAGAGGCTGCGGGGATTGTTATCAGCGTCCATAAATAAAATGTTAACAATTATCAATCCTTAATTTGTAGTGTACCAATTAAATATTTAAAGATAAACAACTTGATATTAAACGTGGGTCGATCTATAGCAAGGTCCTAATCAATATTGCTTGGCCCAAGTCAACAATTTTACCTGCCCTGACAGTAATGTGTTTACATTAATTCAAAAAAATGATTGGAGAATTGTCATATTAAGAAATGATTGATCCGCATCAAGACAAAATAATCTACATTGATTGATAACAACTCTACATATATAATAATTATTTTAGAGAAAGGTCTTCCTGATTTTAATATCCTCATATGAAATTATAATCCGTGACTTTCCCATACACTTTCTATATGAGACTATTACGTTCTGTTTGTCTTATCCAATCTATTTTAATCTCAATCAATAATGGATTAGAGAATAATTTGTGTAGCTTTTCTTATGTGGTTCCATCTGTTTCGTCTTCTCTAATTAATTAGTACTATATATGGATATGAACATCTTACCTATCGAATAGAAAATTTCCTATTGGTACGTACTGATGATATGAACATCTTACCTATCCAATAGCAAATTTGCTATTAGCACCGATGATAGGAACATCTTACCTTATAATCATAGTTTTAAATTTAATTAGGTTAAGTCTATAATAGTTTAAAATTGAAAATAAAACATACTTTGGGAATAATCAGGAAAGCAGCAATTAGTATCTAAGTTTCATTTCTAGTTGAATTATGTTTTTTTTTTATTGAAGCAAATTTCATTTTGTGTTTCCAAATGGACCACATGACTGCACTGACTATAACTGGAAAAGCAGCTCTATGTTTTTTTATCTAAATTATATTAAATTTGAACTATATATCATCTATTGTCTCCCATTTTATGAAATAATTTTGGCAATGCCCCATTAGGAAGACTCGGATCGCGAATCTGAGCCCGCAAAATGGCGAAACGAATCATAGATTTGTTTCGGATCCGTTTTTGGGCTGTGGAGTTCCTGTCAAAATTTCAGCCCGATCCGACGGACGGATCAAAAGTTACGCCCCTTTTCGTGAAGCATGCGCAAGACCATATTGCATCACATCTTCTGGTATTTGCCTAGAAGAAGCGGCTAGGTTTGAGAAGATCAGATCGGAGAGAAGCGTGAAGCGAAGTGAAGGCTATGTTTTAAACCCTAGGCGTGCGTTTGAAAGAGGTGCGCGGGACTTAAAATTAAATTTTTTTAGCTTTAGTGTCGGCTGTTTATAAATAGGCGACACTAATAACTGAGAATTAGTGTCGGCTGTTTATAAAAAGGCGACACTAATTGTTAAGTATTAGTGTCGGTTGTTTATAAATAGCCGACACTAATACATTAGTGTCGCCTTTTTATAAACAGCCGACACTAATTCTCAGTTATTAGTGTCACCTACATATAAATAGCCGACACTAATATTATTAGTGTCGGTTTTTTGTAAACGACCGATACTAAAGTATTAGTGTCGGTTTTTTAAAGCGACACTAATTGTATGTTCTCCACTAGTGTGATGGCTTGCTTTCTATTTTGAATCCAGCTGTCTGTTTTCTTATTTAAATAAGATTTTCGTAAATCCGGTATCTATTTTTTAACCTTATTTAAAAAAAAATTGAACAATCATGTGCCGTGAACAGAAATAAGATTCTTAAATATCAACCTGTGTATATATATATACATGTACACGCCAGCGGTTAAGATTCCATAGACTAAAAATTAGTATCAAATTAAATCATTAGCCACTTGATGGATGATCCACGATTTTTAAATTTAGTAAAATTTTATATACAACCAAGATAATTTATTGAGAACATTTTACACGCATTGAATTGGTTGTCATTGTTATCAACACAATATAGTTAAGAATATAACTTATTTCCCTTAATTTTTTTTAAAAGGTTAGTGAGCTAATTGCTCACCAACAATTGTATTAAAGAATATATAAAATTGTTTTTTACAACCCCTGTAACGTAAAGTGCCTCATTACGATGAAATAATGAAAATGAAAAAGAAATTCAAGAAACAATTTAACTATATAAAGAAACAGTACTACAATTAAAAAGAGAAAATGCTAGTGCAAATGCAAAGCAGCTTCGTTACGATCTTGTCCATTAAGCTCACGTACCAGTTAAGTAGTAATAGAGAAAAGTAAAGAGTCACAGATAGAACAAAATAACAAACAACAAATTTTTCTATTCATTTTCTATCATTCACTATTAGCCCAACATAAACTTTTCATAAATATTTAAAGGAAAAACGATATTAAAAGCTATAAAAGAAAATACAAACAAATAAATAGCATTGATACTGATTTCAATGAATTTTTTCACTCATATCAGAACCCATGCGGTCAAAGCAATAAAGAAAAAGTTTAATTGTTTAGAAGACCATATGCAATAAAGATGTTTATAGATTTTTTGTGATCGCTGATATGAGTACCTATGAAATCAAGATGGACTGAAATGTCATTTTAATCTCGAAAAAAAAATAGCAGACCGAAATGACATTTCACTTCTTATGAATTTTGTAAAAAAAAAATAATCATGTTGATTTTCTAAAATTATTTTGTTTAATTATGGTTTAAAAAAAAAATCCTCTTTCTCCTCTCTCTCTCTCTGACCCGTGCTTCACATGATTGAGAAATGTTAGACCCCTTGGGAAAATGTCAATTAATAATTTTCTAATCTGAACAACATCGTAAGATGGGTACCATTTTTGTACAATAGATTAGATCGCCGTGTAGTACGTGTGCATTCACCTCGAAATCAGTCTTTGCTTAGATAAATTTAATGTGAAAGTCACATGCATACCCAGGGAGCTTCTGTGAGGATTTAAAAAAAAAAGAGAAAGTCACATGCAACACCTCAGAATTTGTTTACACCATGTACTGGCGCGTGAAATCAAGCGGACTGAAATGACATTTCACTTTTTATGATTTTTGTTAAAAAAAAAATAATCATGTTGATTTCCTAAAATTATTTTTTTTAATTATGGTTTTTAAAAAAAAAAATCCTCTGTCTCCTCTCTCTCCCTAACCCGTGCTTCAAATGTTTGGGAAATGTTATACCCCTTGGGAAAATGTCAATTAATAATTTTCTAATCTGAACAACATCTTAAGATGGGTACCATTTTTGTATAATAGATTAGATCGCCGTGTATTGTGCATTGACCTCGAAATCTGTCTTTGCTCAGATAAATTTAATGAGAAACTCACATGCAACACAGAATTTGTTGACATGATGTACTGGGGAGTGAACCCCGGGTATCATGCATCTATCTTGAAATCTGGATGACATAAATTATTTTCATGGTTAACACACATCACTAGAGAAAGTAACATGGGTTTCCACCACTTCTCTCGAGATATAATGATAAATTATTATGTAATTAAATATAATTTATATATAAATTATGCGCTTAGATAGGATTAATTTTTTTATATTTTAAACATTTATTGTACACTTTTTTATGAGATATCAATTTCTGAAAATTTTCCCTTAATTTTACCTTCACAATTCCATCTTCTCCTAATATAGCTACCAAATAATAATAATAAAAAACAGAAAACAGTTTTCTAGCACCGATATAACCAACTGTGCAGTGTCTTTTCTCTTGTCTAAATTCGCCCACCAAAATAGTCATTTAACATAGAAGTCTGATAATTGCTCCTCAAACAAATCTCTGTCCGAGACTCCCAAGTCCTCCAATATTGTAGAATGTTGGCACCCCTCCATGTCTTAGCCTTTAAAGCAACTCGTTAGAACCACAGTAACATGATTCGCGAATTATTTGAGAATAATTCGGATTTAAGCATCTTGCTAATCAATCCGCAAACAAAGCGTTAATTCGTGAATTAAACGAAATTTACGCGAATTATTCGCAAATTTGATGAATTTTACGTTTTATTCGCGATAAATTCAGAAATGTTCGTCACAATATGAATTGAAATATGGAGAAATTTGAAAGCATCACATCTTTCTAGGCCAGCTAGACCGCTAGAGGTCTGGGACATCACGTGGTTGCTCCACTACTTTTCAACTTCATGGGATCCTCTCCAATTTGAAGAGAATTAATTGCATGATTCATGAAGATCTTAACAGTTGAATATGAAATTAATGGTTTAGATCTTGTTAGAGCCTTCTCTCTAAATTTGAAAAATAGAAGATGAACTTTTAAGCATTGTAACAAGACGGAATGAAGAGAGTCAGTAGGTTTTCAAGTGTAAATTCGATCTTTTGTGTCCATTTCTGTATATAAAAATGTGTTCAAGTTGTTATCTTAGTATTAAAATTTCTCTAATTTGAAACTTAGTTTTTTGACTTCAATCCATATTATTCCCAAATTATACCCGAATTATACCCGAATCACGAATTTTTGATCCCACCGAACCCAAATAATTCATTTGTCACTATGGTTAGAACTATGTCTACATGCCTTGTATCCCAAAATTTATAGGTAGTTCTACCCCCTAACTACTTTTGTATTTAAGTAAAAAAAAAAAAAAAAAATCGTTCCATCGAATCTATTTTGTTTCCTCAGATTATTCAAAATTAATTTTTTGACGATCTGTGATAAATTTTACGAATATAAAAATATAAGCATTTTCAATTTGATTTTCTCATTCAAATGAGATCTATGAAGAATAACTTTTGAGTTGTATTCATGTTATTGTTTTTGTATCACTTTTAATTCTCAAGTATTTAAATCTCTATCTACAACTTTTTAAATACAATCAAGTCTTTTAAAGCTCTGTCTATAACTTTCAGTTTTTTTTTGTGTGCTTCACAACCTATTAAACCTCTGTCCACAATCGTTAACTTTTTTTTTTCTTCTATTTTGTTTCAAAACACTTTACACCTTTGTCTATAACCCTTTTAAGTAATTGTGTCAAGCCTTTGAATCTTTGTCTACAAGTTTTTAAAATACTTGTGTCAAGTCTTTAAATCTCCGTTTACAACCTTTCAAAGTCCTCTTATTAAGCTTTTAAGCCTCTTTCTACAACCCTTAACTTATCATTATTTTTTTATTTTGTTTGTTTCACAAGACTTTAAATCTCTTTGTACAAACCTTTAAGTACTTACATCAAACATTTAAACCTCCGTCTACAATCTTTAAGGCAGGTAACAGATTTTTCAAATTGGAGCAGGGACTCAGATAGGGCCGTGCATTATCTCCATACATATTCATTCCCTGTATGAACTTGGTTACACAAATGTTACTCAATGAGTTACAATAGAACATATTTTAAGGACTGAAAATTGCTCCACAAGCACCGATTATCACAAACCTCATGTATCCAGACGACCTTCTAATTTTTGGTCACTGAAGGAAATCTCTACAACTTTTTGTGAGGTGTCGGATCAAAATCCAAGTTATGGCTGAGCAAATATGAGAATTACTCGACCCTACCACCTTATAACTGAATAACGCACATGGAGACGTTGAATTTCTCACCCTACCACCTTGGTGGGTTCCAGTTACGAAGCCCAAGACGCAAAAATGAGATGTCAGAATGGTGTTTGCCATAAACAGGATTGTTTTGTTTATATTTGTTATTAAGTAAAACTGTTATGATACTCCAATTGTACTTAATTAAACTGTAACAGATTTAGTCTAATTGTTTTGTTACATGTAAAAGAAGAGACATAAGAAATTTACTTGCCATTGGTGATCGATATATGTATATATATGTTGTGTATAAGAATACGATCGCCTTGCCCTGCTAAGCATATATGGCAGGTTGTCTGTTGTGTTGCGAGGATATGACAAGTATCCAACTGGTTGGAGCATATTAAGGGGTTCCCTTTACGTAGAGTATATTTTACTATTCAACTCGAGGAATATATTAGAATTGAGCCTTGTTTGCAGGACAGATGTTAAAAGTTTTCTTTTTTACCTTCAATTTTTGTGACTTGTGCGCTGTTTTTACTTTTGAGCATCTGAAAGGTGATAGAAGCCAAAGAATACTGATCTTGAAAAAAAGGAACATAAAACACAATAAAATATGAAACATGCACGAAATAATATCTTAGAAGAAGTCCTTCATCCTCCAGAAGTGACTTTTGCCGGATACATCCTTCCATACCCCCAGACGCATCCCTTCGATTAAGCCCGCGGACATCCATTCCTTGTCATACAAAGCATCAAGGCCAACTCCAACATTCTTCCGTACTTTAATGTTCTTGAATCCGGAACCATCATCGTCCCAACTCTCGGTCCACAAAAGTGACTCCTCCAACTGCATTGGATTGAATGGCAACAGAGAAACCTAACAAAATTCCAACAAAAATGCAAGTACATAAATGATGAGCTGTTGATAATAGTCATGATCTCATAATCTAATCTTAGATCATGATCAAGGGCAAATATTTTGTCAATTTTAGTAATTAGGAATTGAGCATTAATTATGGAACAGCACATTAATAGAGAATGGCAATAAATGAAAGCTATAGTATACAATATAAATGATAAATAGAGCCATTGCTATTGTAAGAGAATAAGAAACGAACTAATTTTTTTTTTCCCTCTCAAAATTCAACATGGAATCATAGTAGGATTCGACCCCTGAAGCTCGAAAGAAGAAAAAGAAAAAACTGAGGTTGAGGCTCTACTTAAAAATTAGTAAAAGAAATAAAAAAATGAAAAAAGAAGAAGAGTCAGCTAAAAAATTAACCAGCCAAGCAATTATTGAAATAAACACAAGCTGTCTTTAGCGTGAGTCAAAAGGACCAATGATTTAGCAAAGACGCAGAAACACGTGCTAGCTTGAATAAAGAGTCAAAGAAGGCCACCTTAGGGGTGCATAACCTAGTTAGCTTTAGACAAAAAAAAAGAAATCAGTAAAGAAAAAATATACACAAGTTGGGCTCTAAAAAGTGAGGTAATGTCTAGCAAAATCTGAAAGTCAGGGAATGTATCTATTCTACCTTCCTTAGAAAATCGATTTGTTGTATTGATTGTAATAAGTTTATTTAAATATTTTGTAGGCAGATAAGAATCTAATATTAGGAAAAACTTTAACGGCTCTTTAGGCTTATAGCCTATATATAGGCACCCTTTTAGAAAATGGACTTTATGTCTGGGAACCATAAAACTAAATATATGTGCAATAAAATATACGAGCAAAATATGGCAAAACATATTTGGACATCCTTCCAATAAAGTTTTAAATTCCTATTCTTAATTTTTTTTGCAAATTTGCAAAACAAACAAAACTTCATTTTATATTTGACAATTAGTAAAAGGAATTAATGCATCCTTTGATTTAATTCATTATAATCTTTGGTGCCCGGCCCCTATTCTGTCATAAAAGGATTTAATATTTTATCACATTTAATTATAAATCTTCACAAGCTACTTGGTTATATTTACTTGAATAAAAAAACAAAGTATTTAAATGTTTTCAAGAATTTTTTAATTTTATCCGACCTCAATTTAAAGCATAAGTTAAAACAATTAGATCAGATAATGGTATCAAATTTCTAAATAATAAATTTACAAATTATCTTAAAATAAAGGCATTTTTCTCCAAACAATGTTTACAAATATACCCGAACAAAATAGTGTTTCAGAAAGTAAAAATAGACCCTTATTATTAAATAACAAGACACTCTTATTTCAAACAAATGTTCTTTAAATATATTGTTCGGATGCAATAATTATTGCCACAAATTTAATTAATAGACTTCGTAGATTTAATTTTGAAAATAAGTCCATTAGAATTATTTTTTTCAAAAAAAAAATTAATATTGATCCCTTAAGAGTTTTTGGTTGTGGTTTTGGTTGACAAATAAAGGAAAGAAACATAAATTTGATATTACATCAACCAAGGCTGTTTTTTTTTTTTTTTTTGGGATATTCAACAAGAAAATGATCCAATTGGAATAAAGTGTTTATCCTAAGCTCTCACTCTAAGGAAGAAGAGCCACAAAAATTCCAAGGTGTAAAGCCATGAACGAGGAACTTAGGGCATTAGAAAAAAAATGAAACATGGATTATTGTACCTCTACCAAAGAATAAATATTAGTTGGAACTTTTACTAAATGAAAGTTAATAATTATTTTCAAGGAACACGTTGAAGAAGAATTTCTACGAATCTCTCACCATATCGAGAGAGAGAGAAAGATCCTAATCTTATTTTTTGGTTAAAAGTTGATATATGGAATAAAGTATAGTCTCCAAAGTGGTATGGAAGACTAAATTTTTTGTTTTACCTCATGTGGTTTTAAAATTAGTACTAGTGCCAATAATTTTCTATTTATTGAAAATAATGATAGTTATATTATTGTTATATTAGTTTATGTTGATGGCATAATTATTACGGGAATTAACAATCAAGATGAAATCAACAAAGTCAACTGTCAACTGAAGAAAAAAAATTGATATTGAAGATTTAGGCATACTTAACTTTGTTTGGAATTAAAATCTCATTCCAAAGGGGGTTATTTATTTCCCAAATGAAATATGTAGTATATCATTTAAAAGAAATCTTCCTCAACACCTACTAAAAATAAATGTCCATTAAATACCACGGTGGAGAACAATTAGAGGACACAAAACAATTTCAATGGCATGTAGAAAAATTCGTATAACTACTGGTAATTAGATCCGACATTTCAGTTGTTGTTAGTCAAATTTGTAAGTTATGCATTAACCAAGAACACCACATTTAGAAGCAATTAATAGAATTCAAAAATACTTAAAAGGATCACCCAAAAATAGAATATGGATAACAAATAATAACTAAAAAAAATTGTAGCTATTCCAATACAGATTTGACAAGACGCTTTGATAAAAAAAATCAACTACTGACTTGTGCACATTTGTAGGTGAAATTTTTTGTCAACTGCAATGGAAATAATTTGCACCAAACAAGTGTTAACCGACTTTATATAAAAATAATGAACCTATGATAATGTCTTGTGATAATCATGCATACATATAATGTATCTACTCCGGTTTTTATGAAAGAACCAACCACATTGAAGTTGATTGTCCTTTCGTGCGACAAAAAGTTCAAGCAAAAGAGATTGAAACACCATGTTTGAAAGTCAAGATCAACTTGCCAATGTCTTCACAAAAATGCAAAATACAGGACCATTTTGTGAAATTAGAAGACAATTAGGATTGTTTAACATCTAGAATCCAAGCTTGAGGAATATTGAAAAATAGTAATGACCGCAGAATCTTATCATAAATCATGATCAAGAGTAGATATTTTGTCAAGTGTAGTAATTAGAAATTATGTTTTAATTATGGACAGTTCCATTAATAGAGATCGGTAACAAAGGAAAGTGTAACGACTAGGACACTAAATTGAATTATAAATATATAGAGCAATCGTTATTGTAATAGAATAAGAAGCCTTAAAGATTAATGGTCCATTTGCTTTTTTATTTTTTAGTTAGGATGTGATAGCATAGTATATAATTTGATAAGACGGCTAAATAGAACAGGAGATGTGAAGGGGCAGGTAAATAGAAGAGAGGATATATGATGGGTGGGTTACATACAGGGTAACCATAACCTTGACTGATTCTGTGTTGGATTGCTTTGCCGGTTGCAACGTTTACGATTGCAAAGGCCTGACAGCCATGTTGATCCTTGAGATGTCGACAATACGCTATTTCTTTCCTCCAGTGCTACACCATTAGTTGAACAATATGTAAGAGAAAATTGTCGATAAAAACAAAGAAATGCTAAAAACTAAAACAATTGTTAAATACCAAATTTAAATAAATATAAGAAGTATCTTACATAGTGAATTAATTACCTGATTTGGGTCTGCACGATCACATTGAGCGAACACAACAGTGTCATCACGAATTGTCAGATTGTAGTTTTCATTCTCTTTGCAACAGATCTGGACTGTTTTTGGACACATTACCCCATCCTCATAGTAAGGAACAAACTTCCATTTTTGATAGGGGCCTACGCCTTGGCTCGATAGCAAAACAGTGTTGCCATCATAGGCCAGCCAAGAATGAGGCTGTGATCTGTACCCAAGTTGATCACCCTGTTTGCCGGAAACAGTGACGAAACTGTTCTCCCCTTCCTTTGACTCGATCCACACAACATCAGGATCAGGATCAGACCCAAAAGGCATCGGAATAAGAAGAAGCTAATGCCAAGAAAGAATAAAAAAACGCATAAATAATAAGATATGAGGTTTAAAAAGTAACTATATATATAGGCTGCAGTTTTGAAAACTTAAAAACTCACTTCAATAACTTGTTGATTGACAGGTGAGATATTGGGGGAGCACTTCATGGCTTGAGCAGTACCTTTGTTGAACAGAGTGAACCCGCCTCCATCAACTTCCTCCTTGATCCAGTGCTAAATTGTTTCAAAATAGAAAAATAAAGACCGATTCGAACCAACAGTTTGTATTGTGTGCAGGGAGTATAAAGAAAAAAAAAATTTACCTGGAAGGGGTCATTCGGGTTGGAAAGAGCAAGCACAACCTTTCCATTGCGAATAGAGAGGGAGTAGTCCTCGCTTAATTGACAGAATATCCTCACAGTTGGTTTGAAGTCCATCTTATGATAATTAGATAGGGAGATAGAGATGCCTGTCCGTCTTACTATATTTAGCTTATTAATAGGAATTCGAATTGCAATTAAGCTAGCGTTCTTAATTTAATATACAACTTCAAATAAATAACTATTGACCTTCAGATGAAAATATAACTTCTTAATGATCACCTTCTTCTAATAATAATTTCTATACTTATTTTTTTGAAAAAAATTGTAGGAATGAAGATCATAAATTTAATAATGAATGACCAACAAATTATAATTCAATTCGACATGCAATTCTTTTTTATCTTTCTCACTCACTGGACCACTTATGAATTTTGCCAACATTAGAGCCTTCTTCTATAGTATTTATTTCTCACTAATATATCATTTGTACAAGCCACGAACACGTCAAGTATTTGATCAGAAGCTCATAATTAATTTCATCCAAGATAATATAATTTGGATTATAAAGAAACAATTTACTATCTAAACACATAATTCATGATAAATTAAATTTTAAGTAAAAGCCTATCAATAGATGTCAAGAGAAGTTGTCAAGCCGCTTGTTAGTTTGTTAGGTGATGCAGTGTACACCTGGAAATATAATATTTAATACAAATTTCTACCTCAATGCATGATACTCATCTTAAAATGTAGTTGATAATTGAAAATTGTTAATTAACATTTCTTCAAGGGCAGAATAACAAAACTTGAAGAAGACTTTCCGCTTCTCCCATAAATTCCGGGTCATCACTAGAGCGCAAAATGTGAATTATGGGACCCTTCAATTTTTTATTTATATAGAAATTGATTTGCGTACTACATTTTTCTATATTACTTTGCATTGGTGACTCAAAATGTATTTCCACAAAACAGATTAGTAGTACATTTAAATATATTACAAAATAATACTTATGCTGTATGAATATGAGTACGGGTATCGTATCAGATACGATACATATACACAGACATATAATACATCAAATTTAAAAAAATCTACCACCTCTTATTTATATATTATTTTTATTATTTAATTAAGATACTTAGATTAGTATAAATAAAATATCATAGTTACTAATATATATCACATAAAATAGTCCAGTTACTCTAGTACAGTGGATAAAAGTTTTGGGTCTCAACTAAGAGAACCTGGGTTCAAACTACGAGGGCAGATCTATACTATTGCCGATGCTATAGACAAGATTATTTAATTAATTATGTGTGTAGCACAGTTGTATGTTACATTTTGAGAGATTTTCATCTATACCCCTTAAAAAAATTTAAATTATGTATTTCCTTTTAAAAAATGATAATATCATATTTACCCTTCTAAATTTCGAAAAATCACAAATGTACCCATTCTATTATCTTTTCTATTATAACTCAATTTTAGTTTAAAAAAATATGAAGCATGTTTCAGAATAATGCCAGCCATCTATATATTTTGTCACTTTCAAGGACAAATGAGTAATTTCTTTACTTATGACGTTTACACAAGCATATACATATATATCACTCAGTAAATATCAGAAGTAGATAAATTACCCATTTTCCCTTCCATACAAACAAATTAAGACTGATATTTTTTTTAGACATACTACATATATATTTTTCAATAAAGGGTAATATGTGTATTTTATGAATTTAAATTGAGTTCTAATAGAAAAGACAATTCAATGGATAAATTTGTAGTTCTATAATATTGAAGAATATATATGATATTATGCATAAAAGGAAAATCAACCGTGTCAGATTGGAATAGTGTACAGTATGATATTATGAATATAACTGTATACAATAAGAAGGGTTATACACCAGATTCCTACGAGGTATCCGTGTATTATTTTCTAAACCATATAGGATTTGTTATTTAGGCTAGAATCCATATTTGCTAGCCATTAAGTATACAATTAATGTTACACATCCATCATTGAATAAATATTTAACATCACAACATGCAGAATAAATCATATTCATTCAACATTCAACAAACATAAACAAGTACTTAACATTAATTTAACATGCATATATTCATATTTCAACAAAATATACAACATACATATACATTTTATGTGGTATGCTTACTTTAATTTGTAACTAACATTTTTTTTTGTAGGTGGCGAGTTTGTCATTTTAAGATAAACATGGATCAAGAATGTCACCGGCTTCCGAAATTGGTAGTGTTCGACCCAACAGTTTTACTTGTGCCATTTTCATGTATAACCCCTTTCACGTAAAGAGATTAAACCGCAGCTCAGTCTAATTTGCCCCCCTGGTCAAACACCATATGGACATTCCACTGGTCTTCCACATTTATGAAACTGATGGCAATTCTTGATCCATGGTTATCTCGAAATGACAAGCCGATCCACGTACAGATAATAATGTTAGTTATTAAAATAAACAAGTTAAAGAGAAGAAAGGGGAAAACTACCAATTAAGTCAAAAAGGAACTATCTAACGTATTTCCCAAAATCTTCTACAAGATCAAGAATTAGTGTATTTCTCTCTTTTTTCACAAATAAATTGTCGTACTGAATGTAGTAGGTGTTGTGTAATTCTGATGCTTTTGCTTTACTGGTATTTTCGAGTTGTGAAGTTATTTTTATAAACTCTTTACAGGGTTTTGGTACCATTTCGGTACCAGCCTCTGGTGAGAATATTTTATTTCTAATGAAATCATATTGTGTTTGTTACTATTCAACTCGTAGAATACTAGACTTGAGCTTGTTTTATAGGAGGGTTATTACATGTTTTCTTGTTTCCTTTCAGTTTTTGTAACTCTTATACTATGTTTAGTTTTGAGCTTCTGAAAGGTAATGGACGCAAACGAAGATTAATTTCTATAGAAGTACAGGTAACCAAATGAAGGAAACCAATTAAAAGTAAAACAAGCATGAAGTATTTTCTTAAAAGAACTCCTCCATCTTCCATTCATGAGTTTTTGTGGAAGTATCCGCCCATACCCCCAAACGCATCCCCTCCTGTAAGCCCGATTGCATCCATTCCTTATCAAACAAAGCATCAAAGCCAACTCCAGTATTCTTCCGTACTTTAATTTTCTTGAAGCCAGAACCCTGATCTTCACTCTCAGTCCACAAAAGTGACTCCTCGAACTGCATTGGATTGAACGGGAGCAGGGAAACCTAACAAAATTCCAACAAAAATATAAATAAATGATGAGCAGAAAAGGTAGCCTTAAAGGTTAATTGTCAAATTGCATTTCTATTTGTGAATTAGTATAGTTTTGATAAAACAGATAAATCGAAGAGGAGATGTGAAGGGGTGGTATATAGAAGAGAGGATCTATGATGTGTTACATACAGGGTAACCATAACCTTGGCTGATCCCGTGCTGGATAGCTTTTCTGGTAGCAATGTTAACGATTGCAAAGGCCCGGAAACCTAGTTCGTCCTTGAGATGTTGACAGTATGCAAATTCTTTCCTCCAGTGCTACATCATTAATTGAACTTGTAAGAGAACAGTCGATAAAACCCAAGAAATGCTAAAATTCAATACAGAAACAAATGCTAAATGTAAATAAATATAAAAAGTGGTAAATTAATGAAGTAATTACCTGATATGGATCTGCCCGATCACATTGAGCAAACACAACAGTATCATCACGAATTGTTAGATTGTAGTTCGAATTCTGTCTGCAGTAGATCTTGATTGTTTTGGGACACACTACCCTATCCTCATTGTAAGGCACAAACTTCCATTTTTGATAGATGCCTATGCCTTGGTTTGTGAGAAGAACAGTGTTGCCATCATAATCCAGCCTGGAATGTGGCTGTAATCTGAACCCTTGTCTATCACCATGTTTGCCAAAAACAATGACGAAAGTGCTTCCCTCCTCACTCGACTCAGTCCACACAGCATCAGAGTCAGGATCAGAGCCAAAAGGCATTGAAATCAGAAGAACCTAATTAAGAGTAAGAATGAAAAACACTTGTACAATTAAATGCTCTCTCTCTCTCTTTGAGGTTAAAACTTGCTATAAATATATTTAGCTTCCAGTGCTGAAATTTTAAACTGACCTCAATAACTTGGTTATTGACAGGTGAGATATTGGGGGAGCGTTTCATAGCTTGAGCAGTACCTTTGTTGAACAGAGTGAAGCCACCACCGTCAACTTCCTCCTTGATCCAGTGCTAAATTGTTTCAATATAAAATAAAAAACAAAGCCCAATTTGAACAAACAATTTGCATTATGTGTAGGGATTATAGACGGAAAAAACAGTTTACCTGGAAGGGGTCTTGGGGATTGGCAAGAGCGAGCACAACCTTTCCATTGCGAATAGAGAGGGAGTAGTCCTCGTTTAATTGGCAGAATATCCTTATTGTCGGTTTGAAGTCCATCTGATAATTGGAGAGGGAGATAGAGATGTCTGTCCGTCGTACTATATGTAACTTATAAATACAAATTCAAATTGCAAGCTAGCGATCTTTAATATATAACTCCAAATATATCTCAGTGAAGAGAGAGGGAAGGGCTCAATTATTGCATCACATCACTTCCAAAACATATCGAATTGCGGGCGATTTTCTCTCTTGCCTATACATTTTAGAATGTTAAAATGTATCTATTGACCTCCAGAACTACTTAATGATTTTGTACTTATTTTTTTGAAAAAAATTGTTGGAATGAACATCATAAATTTAATGATGTGTGACCAACAAACTATGATTTTAATTCGACATGCAATTCTTTTTTATCTTTCTCACTTGATGGACCACTTACGGATTGTGCGAGATTTGAGGCTTCTTCTATATTATTTATTTCTCATAAATATATCATTTGTACTAGCCACGAACACATCGCATGCACTTTGCTGAAATATTTGATCAGAAGTTTATTAATTTCATGTATGTGTGTTTTAAAAAAAAAATAAATAAACAGGAGCAGCGCATATATGGGATGTGACAAAGTCAATTATCTAAATCAGCTGAATTAAATAAATGGCGTAGATCTCGAGAACTGCCATTCAGTTTGATTAATAAATTCAAAACAGTTGAAGGACCAACTTTGTACAGTAGGTAACATGCAAGACCTTGTCCATGTGTACAATAGCTCAGTCAACACAGCATGGGAACCTGTGGGAGGTACCTGACTGAGAAAAATCAGCAATGGAGACCCCAGATTAATCCCAATCTGATCAAACCCAACCCGGTACATATGGAAACTATAGGGGGTCCGTTTTGAAATTAATGCCAACTTAAACTGACAACTCAGATCTAATTGTTTTCAAAGTTACTTGTTGCATGGACATGGCAAGAAAATCGGCCTGAATCACCTTACATTTTTTTTCTTCTGTTCAATTCAATTTAATACAATTTTGTCTTGATTTTGAATGAACATCTCTATTTGAAAGAAAGGATATATAGTTTTTCTAAAATTTTAAAATTATCAAATAACATATATATTTTTTATCTTCTGCACAAAATAGGCTGGACTTAGCAAACATTCTCATACTTACAAGGGGCCATGGGTTGGCAACCCAGCTCTAAATACCTGGGAAACAAATTGCAAGAACAGAATGCTCAAGAAGTTTGGGCTTTATAAGGCCCATAGATGAAATTCTAGATAAATTGGGTGAAGGAAACAATGCAGGATCAGAGCCTGCACAGGTTCAGTCTGATTGTTAAGTCTTCTATTGGGCCTATTGTAATGCATGACAAGTGGTTCATTTCTAAGGAATTTCTTCTTTCAATAATGTTATCTCTGTTAGTTCTTTTTCTTCTTTCATTACTCATTTACTCTTCCTGTAAAATAATTGTAGGAGTTTTCGTAGTTCAAGTACGATACTTACAATGGCACCATATCATGACGGATATCTATGGAGAAAATATGGGGAGAAAAAGATTCTTAATAGCAGATTTCCAAGGTAATTAATTATTTTAATTAAGTAATTAACTATATGACAAATATCAGTGGAAACATATGTTGTGGTTTAATGGTTTCATATAATGAATTAGGAGTGCAATTTCATAGCTGATTTAGATAAAGAGGGGGTTGAGCTGATTTCTGATATTACACAGACTATATCTTACATTTATTTTTTGTGTACTTAAAGTAAAATTCAATATTTTGTAGGGATGTCCTTGAAAATACTTCACTAATTAAGGTCAAGCCTTCCAATCGTAGAGTGGACCACTTGGGTATTATAACATTTGCGTTGAGAATTGATTAATTTATTTATTATATCGCTGGATCTGCCTCAGCACAGTAGATACATGCCATTCTTTTTTTATGGTACCTTTATGGTAATAAATTTCTGTTAATAATCATCATTTAAAACAATGTTCCATCAATATTGAGTATGAAAATCTAACTATCAGAACTCCTATAATAGCATCTTGATATAAAAGGGACTGAATGGTGTATCTGTCCAGAGACGATCTCAGCCTTTCATTTATCAGATCCAACCATTCTAAATCAGTGTGTTGAATATGAGATATTATATATCTATTCTATGTATCCATTTGTGTGTAAGTTTTAAATTAGTTATAAAAACATTCGCCACATGCTGAGCCACACAAAAACTTTCTCTTTTTCTTTCCTCCCCACGCGTCTTTCTCTATTCCTGTGCGTTCCCACAAGCTTTTCCTTTTCTCTCTGTTCCTGCGCGTTCCCACTGGAACGACGCCTCTCTCTCTCAAACCAAATTTGAAATTTTATGGTGGTGTAAACCTCTCACGTCTCTCTCTCTCCCTCTCTCCCTCTCTCTAGCTTCGAAATCGGCCGTAGCACGACAATTAGCAAGGAGCGGCGATTTCCTCTTTCTCTCTCGCAGCCGACTTCCTTTGTATTTCATGATCTGTGCTACGGACGCTTACAAAGTGAAAAGTTTCATCAAGCTTTTTTATCTTAGCCGACTTCCATGAAGGAGGCGGCCGGCGGAAACGGAGGTAATTTAACTCTATTTTATTTTGTTTACCCTGATTTTTTTCTTGTACAATTTTGTGCGATTTGCTTTCATTGCTCTGGATGTTCGCTGTAAAACCCTAAAACTAATACCTTCGATTTAGATACTGCAATATTTGATCTCATGTGCTGGTTATTACTAGCTCTTTTTGTTACTGATTTTTTTCGTATTTTAGTTGTTATTGATGGTTCAATTACATGATTCTCTTTTACCAAATGCACCGGACAAACCGATTAAAGTAAGTTCGCTATTATCTCTTTCTTTTTTCTATTTAAGATTCTGGTCTTGCATATTTGATGTGCACTTTTGTTGCAAAATAATTTTTTGGCTAAAATTACAGTTCATATTTGCATTGATTTACAATGGAAAAGTTCAATGGAAAATTTAAATAAAAAGCAAGGGCAAAATAAAACTTTTCAGGTCACAAATCACAGTCATGAATAAAGGCTTAACATTTGATTTCAATTCATTATTTTAAATTTTGATCTTGAATAAAGGTTTTGGAAGAAGAAGATGATTAATTACTAAATCAAGGTACAAATTTTGAGGAAGAGAAATGGATTGGATAACTTGATTCCACTCGGCTCTGGACCAAAGCTTGGTGTTGTGGGTCAATTTTGGGCAAAAACCAAATATTTTCTTAGTTTATACTTTAACTTCTCAATTTTTTTATGTTGAACAAATTTGTTCTAAAGATGTATTCTTTTGTTTTCAGTTTTGGATCAGAGGAGAGAGATCCTTACTCAGAACTTTGTCAAGCTTTACAGCTCGAAAGGAGAAAGAATATATTGGCCCTATACATCTTAAGGATCCCTTCTTTACTAGATATACCAGGTACACCTGTTTCCATGAGAATTTTTTATGAAAACTTGTGGTTACAGATTTGCCATTGGAGAAACATTAAAATTAAATCATGTCACGAGGTTGTCAATTGAAATGTGCTTTGAAAGATTTTGTTTGTATATACTAACCGGGCATCATTTAAATTATCTGGTATAATTTATCATATAGTTCAATCGGATCCCTATTTTTCAATATCCATGGCCGTAGTTCATGTCTTGTTGGCACATATCTTTCTATATTAGTTTCTCATGATGTACATGTAAATTTCAAATATGTCCGATATTTTTAATTATTTGTACCTTCTATTTCTCTCTTCAGGAGTCGTCTGGAGAAAGTTGACCAGGTCCATAGCCCCGTGCCAATTGTTAGCATCTTTACATGTATGTTGACATAATTGTTCTTATTTGAAACAAAATTCCATGAACAAAAGAGGAATATATCACATCTTATTCTAGAAATCCTGCTAATTACCTCAGTTATCAATATTAAAAGGACACAAGTGATTTTTCCTGGAAAAATCCTAGGTCGAGTAGGCACCAGGTAGAGTAGTAGTTATTTTGTGCTTTTTTATATGCTGCTGGCATGTCTTGGTACTGGATTAAAACAATGTGATTTCTTTTTTCTTTTTGCATCTTTTTGTCATCGTTGTACCACTAACTGTCTCTGAATCTGTAACTATTGGTACCAGCATAACCAGCATGATTTCAGATTCAATGTGTTATCCTTGAACACTGTTTTGTTACTTTCAGTGACAGCGTATAAATTATTTTTTGTTTTTTGATGCAGCTAAACTTGTAGAGCTATTAATTGGGATTCAGACATGCTACACATACACAGCAGGCTCATAAGAATACAAGAAAAAGAGAGTTAAAGTGTGTCATTATATCCTGGTATATTTCATTTGACAGCCTGCATTTATATATGATATTTCAAAATGCAAATTGCATTGAGAAAAACTTAACACTTTTGTACTCTTTTAAGAAAGGGCGATCCATTGACAATGGAATTATTTGACAACTCCCAACAGTATATCTCAAATAAAGTATATATAAGCTAATGTTATGTGTTGTTGGTTATATAAACAGTGCACTATAATGAATTTCATGCAATTTAACTATAGTTAGTAAAGCATCAAGGATTGTTTTGTACTTATGAATAATATAAATTCGTTTGATTAAAGGTAAAACATGCTCTAGATCTCATCAGTTTTTGTGTGCTTGATATACAATACAGATCATACCTAAACTGTACTTTTTTTTTTATAGATTTTGAAGATTGTAAAGTTGCATGATTTTTTTTTTTTTGAAAGCTTGGTAGATCCTACCAAGTTGAAAGTTACATGATTGTCAATGGATCGAATATCTTAACAAGAATGACGCGATTTTATAGCATACTTGTACTGTATAACCTTATAAAACAATGAGTTGATGTTTGATTTGCATCTAAGCAGGGGTGCTTTTTTGGAGTTTTTGAATTGCAATTGGAAAACTTGCTCTTCGATCGATTCTACGGTGGTCATTTGAGATTTTACTCCTGTTAGTCAGATAAGTTACGAAGTTTTAGTTTTAAGCTGTGTTGAAATGAAATGCATGGGTTGCCTTGCATATTAAAACTTGGCTGAGTAGATTAGTTATAATTTATTGGAAGGTGGGGCCATCTAGAAAATTAATTTATTTGACAAATTGTTGATATGTGTATCATTTACGGAAGTATTAGGCATGGAAATGAAATTTACTTTTTTTCCCTCCCCCTGAAGTTGCATTTCTAGAAATCGTAACATGTCTTTTCTTTCTATATGATTTTTTGTTTTAGTGAGTTGACAATAAAAAAGTTCAATATGATTTTTTTTCTCGGTTAAAAGTTTTCCAACTGTAAAAGCTATTATGGGGCCACCTATTTTTGTAAAACCAACTTGATGCGCATGCAAGGACCACCTATTTGTGTTTTTGACAACTTCTCTACTTTAGATTTGATACATTTACTAAAAAAAATGTGATTTGGTTTTCAACTAATAATAAAAAAA
This sequence comes from Carex rostrata, assembly GCA_964058875.1. Taxonomy (NCBI): domain Eukaryota; kingdom Viridiplantae; phylum Streptophyta; class Magnoliopsida; order Poales; family Cyperaceae; genus Carex; species Carex rostrata. The sequence goes on along the minus strand of CAXKVT010000049.1, from coordinate 884,736 downwards.
GTGATCAAAAGAAAAAATTGTGCCAGATTTGCAAAAAGTTATTAATTTGCATTTGTGTCAACTTTTGCTATAGCTATGCTATTCACTATTTAGAACCTTAAAAGAAAGTCATCAAAACATTTGTTTTTAATTTCCACGGCAACGCGTGCTGGCACTTACTAGTTTATAATAAAATAGAGGAAACAATTATTAATCAAGAATATTTTTTTTCAGATTTTAAATATACTTTTAGAAATTTCTTAATAATAACTAATTTATCAGAGTTATGAAAATAACTGAAGAACACTTACTAATAATATTAGTTTTTCAGATTTTAGTCATAAATTCATTTGTTTTATAAACACGAATTTATTCTAGTTATCACATCTTTGTGCAGAAGCAAAAAAAAAAAAAAATTACTTTTATGAGCACGAGAATAGTTTTTATCTATTACAACAAGTTCCCTTTGTATTGCAAAAAACAATTATATGATGTGTATTCTCAAACGTTTTTATATATCATATATATATTTATATATATATTTATATATATGAGGACATTGAGGAGGGATCAAGTTACAACAATTTTTGAGTTACAACAAGTTATCACAACTATTTTCTACATTTTCAAAGTCCAAATCATCGATCCAAACCGTTAGATGTGATCTCTACAATAAAATGTGCTTGGAGACCAAATTTTACATTTTTTGAAATTTTTTTAATATTTATTAAGATGGGTACAAAAACTAGTCCAATTCAGACCATTGAATTTTGTACCCATCTTAATAAATAGTAAAAAAATTCAAAAAAATGTAAAATTTGATCTGGAAGCACATTTTATTGTGGAGATCACATCTAACGGTTTGGATCGACGATTTGAACTTTGAAAATTTAGAAAATGGTTGTGGTAACTTGTTGTAACTCAAAAATTGTTGTAACTTGATCCCTATATATATAGGTTGGCTATTATCAAAACGTTTACACCACGGCTCCCATGCAACCAAGTCGTTTTCCGATTTTTAAAGTCCAAATGATCGATCCAAACCGTTAGATGTGATTTCTATATTAAAATGTGTTTGGAGACTAAATTTTACATTTTTTCGAATTTTTTACTATTTATTAAGTCACTTTGAAAATTGCTAATCCAACGGTGGCTTCTGCTTTTACTGTTTGGTTAAGTCACCGTTAAATCAGCGATTTTCAAAGTGGCTTAATAAATAGTAAAAAATATTCCAAACATTGTAAAATTTGGTCTCCAAGCACATTTTAATATAGAAATCACATCTAACGGTTTGAATCGATTATTTGGTCTTTAAAAATCCGAAAACGACTTGGTTGCACGGGAGTCGTAGTGCAAACATTTTGATATTAATATATAATATATGTAACATATGTTTTTGTTTTCTTTTATTTGTTTGAGAATGAATCATGCTAACTGATTAGTTTTTAATGTTTCTATAATATGATATTAATGAATTGTTTGAGTGCTCTTTTGTGGACAAATTTATTTTTTACATTTGTTCCTATTATTTTAATACAAAACAATATTTTTCAAAAATAATTTGAATTTCCGAAGATTCGATGGTCCAATGCCCAATGATTCACCTGATTCCATGGTCAACTTACCAATTTCACTTCTGATTCTGATTTTCGAAACAATAGTTTTGATCAATTTTAGTTGATTTAAAAAAAATACAATCCTAAATTAGCCACTTTAGCCCTTTTGAAAAGGATTTTTGGGTTATGCTGGTACAAAATATCAAAGCCAAGTGCAGACAACAAGAGGTTACTTGGGACTAGACGTTCAGTACCAATATAGGTACCAAGTAAGCATTAGAAATTGCTGCAAGATTGAATTGAAATATGCTAGAAAAAACATCATTGCATTTCTTATCGAAATGTCCCAGGGAAGAATATTTTTCACAATCCAGCAAAAAGTATATGCCAGTAGAAAAAGGCAAAAAAATTGAGATCAACTGGGATCATGATATGCTTGCATTATATGAGATGTAGGAAAAGCTATTGAATCATTCGGTTCCTGCTTTCATTACATGGGAAAACAAAGAGAAAACAAATAACAAACAATTCAGAATTAAAAGCATTAAATTAATAGCAAAGCAAGAACTGGAAAAAATAAAAAAAACAATCCAGCCAGCAGCAAGAAACTTCTTTGCGCAAAATTCAGGGAGTGATTCGTGATTTGCCATTATAGAATATTTACGGGCATACTGGTGCATTAGAATTATCTATCTGAATACTCCATTGTGTGTTTGGATTGTCAGTTGCAAACTTGGTCCATGTAGGAGTGCCATTCTCATATCTACTATGCGTGATGCGATGAAAGGTTTTTACATCCTTATTCTTATTTATGTCGTCAGGATCAATATCAACAGCGAAGACATCTCCGTAAGGCCTCACAGAGTGCAAAAAAAGAGGTAACGAAATTGGGTCAGCAGACACTGCAGCTAGATCTGCAGTTACAGCAATGCTCTTCCCATCCGGACTAAACACCGGATGGTTCACATGCCCCGCAAGATTATACCCACTTTTAATCACTCTTACCACCACAGTTGGATCATTAGCATTCACTAGAAAAATTGAAAAGTATCCTGGATCGAGACCATTATCAGACTCTGGTGCATGTTCAGGCTTATCGCGGGTTGATGAGAATACGATCCAGTCATTGTTCGGAGACCATTGGCAATGTGTGTCAATCCAAGGCCCATTTGTTAGTCTTTTTATCTTGCCCCCAAAGAACTCCCCATTTTCTGCATCCTCCATTATATATAGGTTTTTGTGCTTTTTATTTACCCAATCTCTTGTGGATCGAAAAACAAGTCTTTTTCCTAGAACAATTATCAACCATATCATATAAACATTAGATTCTATATATAGAGACTAAGGCATGAAGTTTGTCAATAAGAAACAATTATCAACCTTGTGATATAAACATTTGAAACAAAAAGCATAACTAAATATAGTGAACACTATTCGGGAAACTACATGCTAAATTTACTTAAGTATTATATAATCAATGTGAAAAATTGCTTTAATGCAGGAAATACTACTGGTAGTGAGTCATCGTCAATTTAAAATACATCAAATTGCTTAAGTCCAAAACTACATGTCATGGGGGGATGAAGGAGAGCATAGATTTCTTGTTTTAGAATTAATTAGGAAACATGTTACTTACCCTCTGAATCTGTGGATGGGAAGGCATTATTGAAATTTCCCTTTGTGAGCTGTCTACGTTGCATAAGAGCATCGGACACATTGGGGATTGCGCAGATTTCCATTGGTTCATCAGCTTTGAAAGGTTCTCCCGTGCATACATATAATGTATCCTTTTCTGGATTTTGATTCCAAACTGGAGCGGATATTTTGTACTTTTTGTCTGCCTACAAAAAAATAAAATTAAAGCCATTATCAAGTCAAATAACAGCAACCAAAAGTTATTCTTATCTGTATATATATATCTGTACCTTAAAGACAGGGTTCAACCCTTGGCTGTCGGCTAACCAAAGAGTTTTGAACTCATTATCAACATATGCTAGCTTGGAACCATCAGTGGAAATTGTTGGGAACACACCTGACACTCTAAACAGTCCTACATCTTTCACCGGAGATTGGAGCTTGTTGAAATGTTTCGTTATATCGCCTTTTTTCTGCAAATTAAGGTCCAATTTCAAGTTTACAATTTAAATGTGATATATCTACCTGGGGGGAAGGGAGGGTTTAAAAATAGGGAAAATTGTGAGATTGCCACTACAAAACCTTGAAATTGTGAGATTGCCACGACAAACTTCAAAATTGTGAGAATGCCACTATAAAACTTCATTAATTGTGAAAATGCCATTTGTACTGTATTTTTATACTATTAATCTTGTTAATAAATAAAAATAAAAGTATTGACTAAAATACCCTTACTCAAGCAACAAGAACCATGAGAAATCCATCGGCCTCCTCTCCTCTTTCACGCGAGAAAGGGGTCTGCCATCGGAAATCCAGTTGCCTCTCTCGCCAATCCATCTCTTCCCTCTCTCGCCAATACATCTCTTCCCTCTCTGCCTCTACCCTCCTCCTCTCCTCTTGATCGGTCTCTCCTAATCGGTCTTTGCTTCTTTCATTCGGTAAGCTATCTTCAATTTCGGTGGCCTGAGCATTTACGGTAGGGGTCACTACTTGGAATGAGAAGAAGCACCATTTCTATTGAGACTTGTAATTCATGGTATTTCTCTCTATTTCTTGGTTAATTTTGTTTCCGTCTGATTATAGAGTTTTAAAAAATTGAACTTGACCTAGTTTAGGCACAGCTTATTCTCTTGAATTGAATAGAGAATTTACTTATTGTTTCCCTCACAAGTTTTTTAATGTAAATTTAGCAAATGAATCATCAATTGGTCCATGTTCCAGTGCCATAAATTGCTAGAAACCCTCTTTTGTATAATGTTTCAAACAAAAATTTAGTTGATGATTTTGAATTCGCTCTTAAATGAATTGATCAAGTCAATTGTAATATTTATTTTAGTTTTTTCATATTTGGCCTCTTTGTCTGTGTAAAACTGATAAAATTATATAATTTTGTCTGATTTGGGTTTTGTAAGTATTAAAGCAAAAGAAAAAAATTATGGTGCTAGAATAATCTAGCCAACAATATTAATTTTAAAAGCCTTAAGTTAACTTTATAATGTTCATTAACAAGAGAAACTTTATAATGTTAATTTTGCTGATGTTGATTTTTATTGTTACTTATTTTTAACAGGGTACTCAATATCGTCATGCCTTTGATAAGTTTGTGTCAATTTGCAAGCTCAAAAATTGAGAAAGAGGGGAATCTATCAACAAGCTGCTACAAATTTTTCTCTCTATAATTTACAATTTGAATTTTTCTCTCTATAATTTAGTCAATACTTTTATTTTTATTTTTTAACAAGATTAATAATATAAAAATACAGTACAAATGGCATTTTCACAATTAATCAAGTTTTATAGTGGCATTCTCACAATTTTGAAGTTTGTAGTGGCAATCTCACAATTTCAAGATTTTGTAGTGGCAATCTCACAATTTTCCCTTAAAAATAATGATATTCATTAAAAGTGCATTGTCTGGTACCTGGCAGCGGCCAATATTGTTGCAACAATGGTAACCTATACGCTTGCCACCATCTATCACAAAGGGGTTGAAATGGTCACATGTCGGTCTGATATTTTTAGTAATCAGTTTAGATTGTCCTGCTGCAGTTGTATCAAAGATCTCAATATGCCGGTACTGTGTTTCTACGCGCTTATCAGTGAACTCTGATTTCATACGAATAGTTGCCACAGCCACTTCGGTTTCATTAATGGCTGCAGGAGTTACCGCATCAAATTCTTTTGGAGTCACAGGGATGGTTTCACCAGTGCTTATGTCGAATCGAAACACACACCAAGCTGTCGAATCTTTGGGTTTGGAGCCATAATATTCCTTTCTGTGGAAGAATAAGAAATTCTCACTTCCCCATGTTGGCCATCCACCATTTACTATCAATCTCTGGCGCCCCAAACCCGAATGTGACTTATCTACGTTCATCACATAAATGTCAGTCTGTAGATCCTCAATCTCGCCATCCCACGCCTTGCCTTGAAATGAAGCCACCGCTATCTTCTTTCCAGATGGAGACACTGAGGGACTTAAATCGAATTTCCCTGTTGATGCATAAATGAAGATCAAAGGAACCGAAAATCAAATTTAATTTCCTATATGTGTCATCATGCTAATGGTTCTGAAAATTAGAATCGGAAGTAGAACCGCTAGAATCAGAAGCATAATTGGAAATCGCTAGAAGATCAAAGGAAGCACATTATGAAACTGAAATTGGATGAATTAGTAGGAATCGGCTGAATCAAATTGGAAATCAGAAGTTTAAAAAAAAAAAAAGATATTGATTTCATTTAAAAAAATTTAAAAAGTTGTAAAAAAATTATTTGTCTACAGACATCCACTATATATAATATAGTACAAAAGTAAAAAATATTTAACTAAACATGTCATCTTATGGATTCTTACTCATAGTAGCAAAACAAATAAATAATGGTTTGTTTTCGTGTAAAAGAATATAAAAAAAATAAAAGTAATAATTTGTTCAAATATGTTAAAAAAGGTTCACTTATATATGTAATCCACTAGTATATTAAAATAAAAGCATACAAAACAGTATGACAGAAATAATTACAAATAGCATTAGAAAAACAGTCTGACAATAAAATATATTATATATTACAATAATTTATAATAATATACATTCTATTTTAAATTTCAAATTGAATTTAGAAAAAAGAAAAGCAAAGTCCACTAGATTATATTATTTTCTACATGGTGTGTTTTTATGGCCAATAATATGATAATTTGATCAGAAAGTTTTCGAATTGACCAGCCATAATGTTGGAAGCACCTAAACCACGTGCAGTAGTTTAAAGATAGACATACGTACAAATTTAAAAATTAATTGTATTCAATTTATCTAGAAACCATCAAACAGATTTCAAAGTGTTGGCTCAATAATATAGTGAAACAATTAAGTCTACGAAACCATTTCCTTTCCCCAATAGTGCGTCTCTTCTTCCCCAAAACACTTGGGACATTTTGTCCCAGACCTTCCCTAGGAAAAAAGAAAACAAAAAACAAAGACCTTCTAATAAATTCCTTCTACAATCTTCTCATTATTTAACAGACTTGCAGAAAATAGTTGAATTTGATCAAAATAAGCTCCTAATTCAGTTGAACAAGCTGAGTCAAACTGATTCCACTGAAATTCGATGCTCAAATCACCCACATGTGTAAATTGGTTAAAAAATGGATCCGGATTGATTCCGGTTGGACTCGGCCGAGTTAACTCAGACTGGACCGATTTTTAAAACCATCTTGATATGTTGATACAAAAATATATAGAAGGATTGGAAAAATAACCTGGTGGAGTGAGGCGCTCAGTTTCCCCTGTTCTAAGATTGGTTTTATATACAACAGTCCAGGGGCAACGACGGGCTTGTACCGGCTCCTTGGTGGATACATAGATGAGGAAATGATCCATTGTGTGACTGTCCATCACATAACCGCCACCAATGCAGCCACTGTCTTCTAAGCGGACACCATTGAATGAATCGGTGCCGTAGACATCGGCCAAACTGAAGACTTCAGGTTGTTTGCCACGGAGGCAGAGAGATATGTGAAGTGTTTCTAAGTTGTTGTCTCTTTCAGAAACAAAAACGAACCCGGTGAGATGACCGGAATCGATGTCGGCTTCTGTGGCTTCAGAAGCCAATTTCGGACGACTGATAATTGTCTTAAGAGCTTCCGGTGGAATGACTTGGCAGTTGTAGTTGTATGATTTGCCATCGGTCAAGTTGAGCTCATCTTTCTCTAATGATGGTTTAACTGGAAAAGAGAATATGTCTAGAGGCACTGGTGGTCTATAGGTTGTAAAGAAGGCGATACTACCTCTGTTTTCTCCCATATTCTAATAATGGTTCTCTTTTTGTTTGTTTGGTAAGGAAGTGTAAGCAAGCAATATATTCATCCACTAGCTGCTTTATTTATATGATTCAGTATATGTGTGTTGACAATTAGGCAGTTCGATCATAAAATTTGCGTTCATTCCTTAATTAATGAGTGCATGACTGCAACATGCCATATGACAGTGAATGAAATTTAATTGTATTTAGATCCATGTATAGTGCCTCCTAATAGTAGATTTTCAATTTTTATGATATCTAAAATCTTACTCTCTACCATATATCCAATTCATTCACTGTCATGTGACATCATGCTCTCCTTAATTAATGGCCTCTCAAGTCAAACCATTACAACTAGGGATGATTGTTTTTGTTTATTGTGACCGAGCCTGCATATAACTTTGTGTTATGTTTTGATGTTTTGTCTGTTTGTTTCTTGCTCTCTCCCTCTTCTCAAGTCCGACAAAACTTAACAAATTAATTAGTATGGGAACCACCACATCGCCGGCAGACCGATTGGTGATTTCAGGGCTTCTGTTTCTGGCAAAATTTTCGCCGGCAGTCCGTTGAAGGGTTTCGGTTCGTCGCGTAAGCCAGAGATCAGAGCGCATCCCAAATCGCATCGCTACTTGTGAGCCACGTGTGCACCGCGTGGCTGAGCGCGATTTTGCTTCTTCAGTGGACCGCGCAAGAACCGAAAGGCTGGGCACTGGGTTTTGCTTCCCTATCTGTACACCGCGCATGGTTTAAATTTCTGAGCCGCATTTCTCATTTGGTACACCGCGATTTCCTCTGGCATTTTCTGTGTAGACCGCGCAAGGGAATACATGAGCCAATGTTTTTACTTATTTCCGCAAACTTAGCAATTTAGTCAACTTGACTTTGGGAGTATTTGGAAATTTCAATTATTGTTTAATTGGAATTTTGCAAATTTGGATTTGTGACGTTTCAGTAATTGGAGTAATTTTTTATAATTTGGGGAATTGATTAATTGGGTGTTTGAGAAATTGAATAGATATGTCGGTAAAGTATAATATTGAGAAGTATGATAGGAAGACGAGTTTTGCATTATGGCAAGTGCGTATGGTGTCAATTTTGTCGAGCCAAGGCGTTAAGAATGTCATTTTTGGTCGAGAAAATTTGATTGATGCGTTGACGGATAACAAATGAAGAAATATGGATGATAAGACACTCTCCATTATCCAATTATGTTTGAGCAATTCGACATTGCAAGTGATCCTATTAGAGAAAAAAGGCTGACCAAGATCAGAACCTGTCTTCCATGGAACATCAGAACACATTGACATTCAAATACATTTCATCAGAGATTTAGAGGCAGAAGAAGTGGTGGAGCTTGAGTACATTAGTTATGAAAATCACAAAGCTGATATTCTAACCAAGGCATTAGCAGTAGGCAAGTTTTAGAATTTGCGAAAAAAGTTTGGAGTACCCAATTTTGAATCGGGGGGGGGGGGGGGGGGGGAGGGGGGGGGGGGGGTGGTGATGTTGAGAATTAGCTCAATATTGATTTAGATAGCAGTTTTCTAAGGTGTGAAACTGTTGTTAGTGTTGCAGTATGGTTTAGAAACTCGGCTGAGTCAACTCGGTAACGGTCGAGTTTGATCCGAGCTTCACCCGAGTTTCGCGCCCATGCAAATTTTTTACCAAAACTCGGTTGCACAGTGTTTGACTCGCCCGAGTTATCCGATTTTAAAGCCGAATAAAACCTGACTCAGACCGAGTCAAGCCCGAATCAGGCTGAGTCCTTCAGTTATTTTATGTTTTTTTCCTTGTAGTTTTTGATCTATTATTTGAAATCACACACAAAAAAAAATCAAATAATGCAAACACAATTTGAATTAGAAAAAAATTAACACATACCTTGTCAAGATAATTTTGCACTAAATTTATGCTACCAATGTAATCTTATTTTGCTATGCATAAATTATAGCTACCTTGCATAGAATGTGTGTTCTATTTGTAATGCTTATATTATATTATATAATTAGTGGATTATTTGAGTATAGTCTTTTATTTACATTGTTTTCTTACAAATCATTATTTTGACCAATTTTTTCCTAAATTTTGGTTACAAAACAAGTTTCTTCCAAAAAAATTCGAGATTCTGATCTGATTCTTCCGATTCTGGCTGATTCTGATTCCATACTCAAGTATCCGATTTGGATTCCGATTTCGAGTTTCAGAACCATGTGTTGCAACATTCTTTCCAGTATGGTTACTATTTTTAGCACAAGTTATCTAGTGCCGAAATTTTTATAAATACCCAAAATAATTAACAAATTACAGAATCTATCCCCTTTTTGGTGAAAATTCGAAAACTAGCCAATCCGGTTAACCAATAACTAGATTGGGCCCTTCTTTCCGGTGGCCCAACTCCCGGAATAATGAAAATAGATCCGGTTATTGGTTAACCGGAAATGTGTTTTTTTTTTAATTGAAACAATATCGGTTAATGGTGCACCGGTTTTGGCCTCTCTGTTTTTTTTTTTGAAAACATAATTCTTTTTGTATTAAAATATTAGAAATATTGAATATGAGAAAATAGATGGAATACAATATAATTTGATTTATTAGAAAGACTGCAACAAATAACCCGGATCAATATTTTTCAGGCTGGATTTTTTGTGGTCGTAAGAAAAATTAATATATTTCTTTATGTGTTATTGGAAAAAAATAAAAATGGTTAGATTCTGAGTTATTGATCCCGGTTAAAAAGTCACTTCTAGATAATCCAAAAAATATTGTGATCTTTCTAGTACATTTAATTTATTAAAAGTTGTATCTATTTTTGAAAAAAACAAAAACTTTAATTTATTTAATGGTTGTTATTAAAAAAGAATTCTAAAAATAGATACAACTTTTAATAAATTAAATATACTAGAAAAATCACAATATTTTCTGGATTATCTAGAAGTGACTTTTGAACCGGAATCAATAACTCAGAATCTAACCATTTTTATTTTTTGCAGTCTTTCTAATAAATTAATACAAAAAAAATAAAAAATTTCTGTTTTAAAAAAAATAATAATTATGTTTTAAAAAAAAAAAAAGTGCACCATTAACCGGTATTATTTCATTTAAAAAAAAAAAACACATTTCTGGTTAACCAATAACTGGATCCATTTTCACTATTCCGGAAATTGGGCCACCGGAAAGAAGGGCCCAATCCGGTTATTGGTTAACCGGATTGGCTATTGAATTTTTACCAAAAAGGGGATAGATTCTGTAATTTGTTAATTATTTTGAGTATTTATAAAAATTTCGGTATGTAGTGGGTAGTTATTATATTTAGAGAATTGTTGTACTTCAAATTCAAATTCTCCAGAAATATGTCATTTTTATTATTGCCATGGATACCCCGAGTTGAATCGGAATAAACCAATTTTCAGAACTATTGCACCCACGATATTAAGCAATTAAATGTACGCAATTAAATCAAATTCATGTAGCCAGTTATTTAGCAATTATGTATAATTTTTTTTTAACGTTTATTTCCTTAAAAGAGCCGTGCACACATGTTTTTCAGATAATAAAATAAACAATTTCCAAAACAGAGGAAAACATTTAAAATCCAGAATTCCAAAACATATATAGCAATTTGAACAAAAAATTCAATAACACTAATTTATACAAAAATTACAAATTCTTTTTGAGCATTAATTACAAAAGTTAAATCCATATAAACTAAAAAATTCTATTAAGGACTGGAAGAGGTGGATATATGAAGGACCCTCAGAATCGGATGGAGAGTCGGATGAAGTGTCGGACAATCTCGTCCGACTCTTCATCGACTCCGCATCCGGCTCTAGTCCTTCATCCGACTCTTCATCCAGCTCTGAAATTATCCTCCAAAAACACTTTAGTGCACAAATCAGACCAATTAATTGGGGAAATGAAGCAATTCCCATGGGAATTCGAGATGTAGGTTATCAATTATATCGGACCGGTCATCTTATGAGCTCCAAAAACAGTAGCACATCTCTATAGATTTGCGATCCGAAATAATTGATAAACCTAAATTTCCACACAATTGTTAACTGCAAGAGGAAGAGTACAAATTGATCAATAGGACCGTCAGAGCCAGACAAAGAGTCAAATAAAGAGCCAAATGAAGGACCATCCGACTCTTCATCCGGTTCTGACGGTCCTTCGTCATCCACCTCTTCATCCGGTTTGAAGGTCCTTCTCCAACTCTTCACCCGACTCTTCATCCGGGCGGCTCTGAAATTATCCAGTACAGTTCTTTTCTTTTGGAGGATGAAGATACATGTTGTAATAAATAAAGAGCTAGCTAAAAATAAAAAGTTGGATGGACCTTCAAAAAAAAAGGGAAGAGATGGATGAAGAACCTTCAGAGTCGGATGAAGAGTCGTCCGACTCTTCATCTGGCTCTTCGTCTGGCTCTAAAGGTCCTTCATCTCATCTCTTCCTTTTTTTTTGAAAATCTTCATCCAACTCTTTATTCGATCAGCTCTTTCTTTATTACAACATGATCTTCATCCGCCTCTGAAATGATCAGATTATAGAGAGAGAGAGAATTGATCAAATCGACGTTGGAAGGAAAAGGCCTTTTATATAACCAACTTGGTGATGGAAAAGGCGTGCCCTTTAATAACCAAAATCCTAAAATAACCTTTCTACATGGCTTTTTTTATTAAACGTCCATGTAGCTCTCTAAAAGCTTTCCACACTATTAATTAAACAAAAAACTGTGTATAATTGACACCTTTCTCCACGGCTTTTTATGAAAAAGCCGTGTAGCTCTCACAAGCTTTCTACACTTTAATTTAAACAAATAGCCGTGTACAATGCCGACCTTTCTTCGCGATTCTATAATTAAATATCCGCGTAGCTCTCTCAAGGCTTTCTACATTGTTATTTAAATAATAATCCGTGTACATATTCTAATAAACGTCCGTGTAGCTCTCTCACGGCTTTCTACACTGATTCTTTAGTAAACATCCGTGTAGAGATCCCACACACATTTCGGGCATCGAAAAAATTAGAATTACTCCACGGTTTTTAGGTAAAATTATCAAATCCGTGTAGAATGTGCAGTGTACAATGACCCTTTCTATAGTAGTGACCCCTGTATACACGATCTAAATGAAAGTGGTTAGTAGTTGGGGATTTGAATACTAAATATTTTCATAAGATATACTAGGCATCCCTGGCATCAAATATTGGGCATCACTACGATCTAGTTTGCTAAAGATCCATATAGTAATAAAAATGACATTATATATTACTAGGATGAACTATTGGGCATCCATGGCATCAAATATACACAATTAGATAAAGATTTCTGGACTCAAGATGAATTAGTCACACCTACAAAAAAATTTCTATTTGAGAAACCATTTAATGTGTGAAGAGGTGATTGAGACATACAAAATATTAATTACTAACAGAGGTTTTGATGGAGAAGCATGAATGAGCTCTACACAGCTTCTACTAAAGCTCAATGTTTGAAAATGGAGCAAAAGCATATATACCCGATTATTTAATAAATGACCGTGTATTGACTTCTGGACACCGTTCAATTAAAACATTCAGAGACCGTGCGCATATGTGGGAGCTTTTTATCACCCAAACGCCTCTTCCCATTACACACTGTTATATATTCTAAGATTTTTTTGTATGATATGTCGTGTATACACTAGTGAAAAATATGGAATCAGGATCGATTATATACGCATATTAGTATCGGAATACAACCGATCCTGATGAAGGCGATACTGATATTACAATAATCTGGATCAGTTATTTAACCGATCCAGATAGAAACTATTAGGATCGGTTGTTTAAATAACCGATCCAAATAGTAACTATTAGAATCGGTTGTTTAATATAACCGATCCTAATTAAAAAAAAAAAAAAACTTTTAAGATCGGTTATTTTAAACAACCGATCCTAATAGTAGTAATCTGGATCGGTTGTTTAAAATAACCGATCCTAATTCTAAAAAAAAAAAAAACTTTTAGGATCGGTTATTTTTAACAACCGATTCAAAAAGTTTTTTTTTTTTTTTAGAATTGGGATCGGTTATTTTAAACAACTGATCCTAATAGTAGTAATCTGGATCGGTTGTTTAAAATAACCGATCCTGATGTTTTATTGAAGCTAAAAAAAATATTTTTATTTATTTGACTAGCTTCCATATATATTTTGCTGGCTAGCATCCTAATTTTTTTTTTCACAGTAAGAAGCAATAATCAAATGTCATATACACATTCTAAATTAAATATCATACACATCTTAAATTATTACAAAAAATTCATGTTCATGCAAAGTTTACCTAAACTAAAGCTTTAGAAATAACCAAAATGTGAACTCTCTATCAACAAAAATTAAGTTTTGCATCGTTACAGAGCAGAGTGAATTAGTCATCACTGCTTATCCCTACAAGAAGATAACAGTAGAAAAAAGGAAAATAAATCATCAAAGTGAATTTCTCGTACGACCCTTGAAAAAATTCCATAATTTTGGCACCAAAAACACAATATCAAATAAATTTCAGAACCTGTCCTTGCCGAAAATAAGCCTTAGCATGACTCTCCCTCTCATGAATTGCAAAATCAGTATCTAATAAGGCACCATTGAAATCCCCTAACTTCAATTTGCAAGCCTGAGAAAATACCAACAAGGTAACGTTCAAAATAAAATTTATAAATGGAAGACAAAATTAACATCAAAGCTCTTAAATCACATGCAAATCCACTTTGTTTATAAACCTAAAATTAATAGTAAAGCTTTCTAAGCGGAGAGGGTGAGGCGAGAGGGAGAGACGGAGACACAGAGAGAGAAACACGGAGGAGAGGGAGAGACGAAGATAGAGAAAGAGAGAGACACGGAGGAGAGGGAGAGAGAGAGAGGGATGAGTTGAGACTCAAATATTTTGGCTAAGTACAGAGGCGCGAAACGAAAATAAAGAGATGAGTTGAGATTCAAATATTTTGGATAAGTACAGAGGCGCGAAACAAAAATAAACCCTAGCGCTACATAAGCATTAGGATCAGTTGTTTAGAGAGAACTGATCCTGATAGTATTAGGATCGGTTCTAAGCTAAGAACCGGTCCTAATTATCATATATTAGGATCAGTTATTAGCTTAGAACCAATCCTAATTCTAAAATTTTTAATAGTCGATCCTAAAAGTTTTTTTTTTTTTAGAATTAGGATCGGTTATAAGCTAATAACCGATTCTAATATATGATAATTAGGATCGGTTCTTAGCTTAGAACCAATCCTGATACTACCATAATCGATTTTTAGAGAGAACCGATCCTAAAAGTGCATAAATTAGGAATGGTTGACCAAAAAATTCGTTTTTAGGATCAATTTTATTAATAAAACCGATCCAGATAGGTATTAGTATCGGTTAGTTACTATAGCCGATGCAGATAAGCCGATCCTGATTCCAGTTTTTCCACTAGTGATAGTCATGTTTTATGTACTAGTGTTTTATTATCTTACGCGATCACATGCCCTTCTAATTATTTTTAATGTTTTTTTTAGCCGACAAATTAGGTCAACAACAAGACAGAAATCATTGTAAAAAAATAATAACATGCCAGTTCAACGCAGGGCCGGTCCAGAAGATTTTGAGGCCCGGGGCGAGAAAAAAGTTTGAAATCTTAATATAAACAATTTTTTTTATTAATATGTCAATAGACCGTAAAAAATATAGAGGACATAAAACCAATACCCCTCAAAGTAAAACATATACAATGAGTCAATGATTAACATACCTATACCATGCCGCTGCCGCAACCGCTACTCATGAGAAGAACTAAATTTCTTTATTTATTTTTCCCTCGTTTATTAATTTACAAAGAAGAACAATGGAACTAGATTTTTAATTTTTTTTCTTCTTGACAGAACTAAGTTTTCAAGAATTGATTTTGAGAGATTTTTCTTCTTACACGGAACTAGATTTTCAATAACTTTTTACCGTCTTGTTTGTTGGCTGTTGAATTGCTGTCTAAACGAAAAGAAATAACGAAACAAAGAAAGGAAATAACTAAACAAAGAAAGGAATGGCTGCCCTGTTGAATTGCTATCTCTAAACGAAACAAAGAAAGGCAATAACGAAACAAGAAACTAATGAAAAAAAGGAAATAACTAAATTCAAGGATTGCATAAACCTTTAATTTGGCGTCAATTGAAGAAATGAAAAAAAAAAACGGAGACTTCTTTTGGGCCGTCGGAAACAATTGAAATAGCCTAAACGAATACCTGTTGCCGTACTGTTTAGCATATATAATTTTTTTTTTTTTTGGGGGCCCTTTTGGATTTTGGGGCCCAGGGCCATCGCCCTGGGTACCCTGGGCCAGGGCTGGCCCTGGTTCAACGTTTATTCCAGTAAGATTAGATGTCGTCCATTACTTCTTTTATTATGATTATCATTTTGTTGAACACCTAACATAATAAACTAGGTCATTGTCTGTAACAATATAATACAAAATATCTACACTGTTTAGACGTGAAAATTTCTGTCCCCACACTATTCTCACATTATCATCATTATCATAATTGTCAGGAGGGATCGCAAAGGCTTCAGTACTGAATTTGTTTATAAAGTATAAATCCCTATGCACATAATTATTTATACCGATGCACATAGTATTTATAGCTATATGAGATTAATAATATTTACGTAAATAATTGTCTCCACAATCAAATCTACCAAATGTTCCCGCACCATTAATATATGTTGGGGACCACTCAAAGTAAATGTAGGAGACCATACACATTTCTAAAAATATAGACATTTCCATAACTACTTAGGGGATCGCAAAACTTGATATTTTGTACATTTTGTGCTGGATGACGTCATTGCAAGTAGGGCTTCAAACAAATCGAACCGAATCGAACTTACTTCAGTTTGAGTTTGGTTTGAATTAATTTCGAACTAAGTTTGGTTTGAATTAATTTTGAATCGAATTTTTTACGAAAACTCAATTTTGAATCTTTTACGAACTTTTTTATGACAATAAAGAGTGATCGTAGTCGCCAAAAGTGAGAGGTCAAAGTCGTCTAGGATTTTAGAACTGAGAGCGAGGATTACGACTTGCGAGTTATAACTTATGACTGGGCGGCCTTATGTTTTAACTTTTAAGTCATCAGCGAACATAAGTCATCAGCGGAAATCAACGGTTCACCTTACTTTGAATTTCGAACTAGATTACTTCGCAAACCTATTTCGAATGAACCAGGTCCAGTTTGAATTTGGTTTTGAATTAATTTCGAACCATTTCGAATCAAACTCGAATCAAATCACGAACTACGAATTTTTTGTGTTCAGTATCCCCTCAAATTAGTTTAATGTCAATTATTAAATTTCAGCTTTTAATCTATTCAAGCGGTCAATTCTAAATTTTTTATGTGTCAAATTTTAGTTATTTATAATTAAACATATATATAAATAAAATGTAAACAATTATCAATTTTTAATTTGTAGTGTACTAATTAAATATATTTAAAGATAAAAAACTTGATATTAAAAGTGGGACGATCTATAGTAAGGTTCTAATCAATATTGCTTGGCCCAAGTCAATAATTTTACCTGCCCTGACAATAACGTGTCTACATTAATTCAAAAAAATGACTGGAGAATTGTCATATTAAGAAATGATGGGCCCAAGTCTAGAAAATTGCTTGGCCCAAGTCAATGTCATTAATTCAAAAATTTATGTCGTTGGAGAAATTTCTCGGTTTACATATTAAGAAATGATTAATCCCCATCAAGACAAAATAATCTTCATTGATTGATAACAACCCTCCATACACTACTACAAAAAATATTTTTTCCATCGCCCCTTTATCATCGGATGTGCTTCTGCACAGATGACGCTCATCACGAGTGGTAGCGCTGTAATTATGTTGAAGTTTTTACCGTCTGTTTTGGATAACAAACCGATGGCGTTAATGGACCCCCTCCTGCTCCCCTCCTTTGCCATCTGTTGAATTTCACGAACCGTTAGTACTGGGCGGCTCATCTACATTAGTTTGTCTGTTTCCTGATCTGCTGGCTTTTGGGTTATCAACACTGACTGGTATCTTTACTGGACCGATGAAGATATTTTTTAGTGGCAGTGGTGCTAAATAATTAGAACCTAGATCATGTATGTACATCAGTTTAATTGATGGTGTTTAGGGCGAGTCCTTAGTAATTTTCTCTCCCAGCCGTCTAACTCTAGCTCCCAACTGGAAACGAATTTAAGGCGATATATATATATATATATATATATCCGACCATCCATGATAGGATATGTGAAATGGAAGCCAAAGGGCAATTGTTGGCAAAAAAAAAAAAAATTAATATATTTGTGACTTTTGGCGGCGTTTTAGAAGCCCCAGGAAAACACAATTTTTTTTATATGTCAAAACTTTTAGCAACATTTACCAAGTGCTGGTAAAGATCCTATAAACGCTGGTAAAAATAACCAAGCGCCGGAAAAAGTCCATTTCGGACGGCGTTTGTCAAGCGCCGGTAAAGATTCTATAAACGCTGGTAAAAATAACCAAGCGCCAGGAAAAGTCCATTTCGGACGGCGTTTTCCAAACGTCGTTAATGGTATCTGGAAGCACCGGCATAAGCTTTTGTCGACAGCAGTATTCCTAACACTTGCCTAAGGGCCGACAAAGGTCTTTACTGGCGTTTTTCAGTGTATTTAGCGGCATTTGTGAGCGCCGAAAAAAAAGGTGTTTTTTTGTAGTGAATATTAATTGCTTGGCCTAAGTCAAATTTATTAGGTTGAAATTGTGATTTGTCTTAACTATATTCACATTGAGATCAATATAATATTAATTTCATAATGTGGTGATCCATCAATTTCTTTCTTCTTAAAAGAATAATAAAATAATAACATAAAAAAAATTAAATTTAAATTCTTATTCGGTGGGTATACACACGTGTCTTTTTGAGATGCTTCTATTATTTTCTTGGAGAGTCCGAATTCATCATGCATTCATGCTAATGGAAATTAAAAAAATAGAAAAGAAATTAAGGGAGCGGTTAAAAGAGGGAGGCGAAAATTGCCATTGATGGCTGACTAAAAAATATTAAATGTGTGCTTGCTTGCTTGGTTCCTTGCTGGCTCTGGAGGCTGTGTCTGTTATCATGATTAAATTGTTTTTTTTTTTTTTTTTTTTTCTGGTTTTTTGTGTTTGTTGGTTTGACTGGTTCCTAGTTGTCGTGTAAAATTTGTGAAATTGGGATTTGTCGTTGATACTCTCTAAGATCTGTGGCAAATTCCAAATGGTAGACATTTTAGAAACACGGATTTATAAGTTACATACGAGAATAATAAAGATTTTCATACACTGTCAACTGAAATTTTACATCTCCGCATGATAAATTGGGTGGCTTTCTGAACTCCGGTCTTGATTTAGAATTTGATAGTCTTGTCATGTAAATGTGTTTGATACTTTTGGGTTTTTTGTTTCATGTTAGACATGCGAGTCCATGTTGCAACCCATTTTTTTCCGCAAGTGTCCAATAATCCAACACTAGCATAGCAATCAACGGTTTGAGTATCCCCTCAAATTCGTTTAATGCCAATTATTAAATATCAGTTTTTAATCTATTCAAGCGGTCAATTCTAAATTTTTTATGTGTCAAATTTTAGTTATTTATATTTAAACATATATATAAATAAAATATTAACAATTATCAATCCTTAATTTGTAGTGGACCAATTAAATATTTAAAGATAAACAACTTGATATTATTAATGGGTTGATCTATAATAAGGTCCAAATCAATATTGCTTGGCCCAAATCAATAATTTTACATGCCCTGACAGTAACGTGTTTACATTAATTCAAAAAAATGATTGGAGAATTGTCATATTAAAAAATGACTTGAATGACCAAGGTGCTCAAAACCAATAAATAAATAAAATGTTAACAATTATCAATCCTTAATTTGTAGTGTATCAATTAAATATTTAAAGATAAACAACTTGATATTAAAAGTGGGACGATCTATAGCAAGGTCCTAATCAATATTGCTTGGCCCAAGTCAATAATTTTACATGCCCTGACAGTAACGTGTTTGCATTAATTCAAAAAACTGATTGGAGAATTGTCATATTAAGAAATGACTTGAATGACCAAGTCTATAAAATTGCTTCGCCCAAGTCTGTCATTAATTCAAAAAAATTATGTCGTTGGAGAATTTCTCGGTTTACATATTAAGAAATGATTGATCCGCATCAAGACAAAATAGTCTGCATTGATTGATAACAACCCTACGTAATAATTATTTTAGATGAAGTCTTCCTGATTTTAATATCCTTATATCAATTTCTAATCCGTGACTTCCCCATACACTTGCTATATGAGACCATTACGTTTTGTTTGTCTTATCTTATTTATTTTAATCTCAATAATGGAGTAGAGAATAATTTGTGTAGTTTTCTTATCTGGTTCCATCTGTTTCGTTTTCTCTAATTAATTAGTACTATGAATATGAACATCTTACCTATCAAATAGAAAATTTCCTATTGGTACGTACTGATGATATGAACATCTTACCTTATAATCATAGTTTTAAATTTAATTAGGTTAAGTCTATAATAGTTTAAAATTGAAAATAAACCATACTTTGGGCATAAACAGGAAAGCAGCAATTAGTATCTAAGTTTAATTTCTAGTTGAATTTTTTTTTTTTGTTGAATCAAATTTCATTTTGTGTTTTCAAATGGACCACATGACTGCACTGACTATAACTAGAAAAGCAGCTCTATGTTTTGTTTGTAAATTATATTAAATTTGAGCTATAACATCTATTGTCTCCCATTTTATGAAATAATTTTGGCAATGCCCCATCCAATATCATATACATTTTTAACAAATTTACATGTAACAAATATATGATTCACATCTTCATGTTCTCTACATATATTATTTTTTTTTAAGGTTAGTGGCTTTAAATGCTAATTAACCATTTCATTGATAAAAAATGTATTTACAACGAGTCAAATGACTCTAATTTCTAAATTTAATTTTATTGATAAATATTACTTGGCCAAAGTCAGTTTTATTAGGTTGAAATTTTAATTTGTCTTAACAATATTCACATTGAGATCAATATAATATTAATTTCATAATGTGGTGGTCAATCCATTTCTTTCTTCTTAAAAGAATAATATAATAATAACATAAAAATATATAAATATATAAATTTAAATTCTTATTCAGTGGGTATACACAAGTGTCTTATTGAGATGCTTCTATTATTTTCTTGGAGAGTCCGAATTCATCATGCTAATGGAAATTAAAAAAAAATAAAAAAATTAGGGGAGCGGTTAAAAGAGGGAGGCAAAAATTGCTTGCTGGTTTGGTTCCTTGCTGACTAAAAAATATTAAATGTGTGATTGCTTGCTTGGCTCTGGAGGCTGTCTGTTATCGTGATATAAATTGTTTTTTTTTTTTTTTTTTTTCTGGTTTTTTGTGTTTGCTGGTTTGACTGGTTCCTAGTTATCATGTAAAATTTGTGAAATTTGGATTTGTTGTTGATACTCTCTAAGATCTGTGGACCATACTGATATTGTTCCGATTGGACCGAGTAAACTCGGAGTAGGCCAATTTTTCAAGCCATGATATGAAGACCATAAAAGTTCTCCTGAAATCTGGTCTTGAATTAGAAGATTTGGTAGTGCTTTTATGTTAATGGGTTTGATACATTCGGGTTTTGACCAAAAACCTAAAACTGAGCATAAATTACATTTCAAATCAGCTCTATAAAATGTGAATTTTTGTTTATAAGCTGAATAATTGGTTGGATATAAAGGAAAATCCTTTTAAATTTTCTGAGAATTACAAATGGCGTGCCGGTTTTATAATTAAACCCAAAACTACTTAGTAGTAGTACATGAATAGATCATGTATTATCCAAAATTGGCCATTTTAAGGTATTCAATCTAAAGCAGAGACCACACTGCCGATAATGTGCGAAATTTGCGCAGCTTTGATCTTTCATGCATTTTGAATTGAGCCATGTCATTGGTCTGTTTGGGCCTTCCGACTCTTGAAATTATAAGAAAATAATTGACAATATGAAATCCATACTTGGGCTTTTTTGGGCTTGTCCTTTTTGGGCATCAAATGACCCAAGACTTTGGTGGAGAATGTGAAATTTAATGCTTGGTCTAATTATGTTGCAAATTTTGTAAAAAGGCCGAGCTAGAGAAAAAATATTTGTATGTGAGCTATTAAACAATTAATTAAATTAATGGAAACGCCATTAATACAAAAAAATGGGAATTTCTGTTAAACAAATGTTGGATGGTTATACATTCTTACCGTTCACCAAATCACCTATTACAGCGTACCACCTACGTACGACAGGGATAGACAAAGTGGATGATAGCAAAATTGCACCGTTTTTTCTTAGTTATTTATTTATTTATTTCAGAAGTTCAATATGACAGGGATAGACAAAGAGTAAATAAAATAATAATCTTTAACGGTATTTTTCCAATATTTCTAAACAATTAAACAAATATGCATTGAAAAATTGTATACATGCATGTGTCATCTTGTAATTAAGATGCTTTCCGATAAAATATTATTTCACGTACGTCATATGAAGTATTATATTATTTTCTAATTACTATATATCATACCATCAAATAAAATAAAGCCATAACTATGTAACATAATTTGACTTTAGCTGTAAATTGATTTGAAATGCTTAAAGATCAGAGCGAATCTAGTGGTGACACCTAATTACATTCAACCAAAATTTGCATCACAAGTTCTAACATCTACTATAGATATTGCTATGAAGTTTTCTTTATAGAAATTAAAATGCGCGCAGAAACGGTTGGGCATCAAATGCGGCATTAACTATATATGGTCGATCAATTTTGCTTTTATAAAATCAATATTTGAGATTTCATATCTGGAAAATTAACTGTTGTTGTGGTGCATGAGTACAGAATAAGAAACTTGATTGCTAAGATAAATACTACGAAATTTAGGAAAGGAAATTGGCAAGATAAAGTTTACTGCTTAATTGCCACTAAATCTCTTTATCAGTGCTAAAACGCTAACCTCTAAGGACCCCTAAATGTTATTTAAACTTTTGGATATAATAATAAAAAATTGCTTCTTTCTATGTGCATTTCATGGAAGGCCCCTTTTACATAGTGGTTATGATAGATAACAGGAAGAAGTCCTCTTTGCGAGTTGTTGAATTTTTAGAAGATTATAATCATTGACACTGGCTATTTTGATGTTTTTTAACTATGATTTTCTAAACAATTTAAAAGAATTTGTCAAGTCTCAATCATATGGTATATTTCGAATCATTTATATATATGGTGAAACATATGCTAAATTATGTTCTAAACATACTATATATGTGAATTATATAAATCATGCTTACATTTAATATTAGATTTTAAAATTACTCTTTAATTTTGAAGATGATTAAATCTCTACCAAGTGATTCCCTTTAATTTTCATTTAAATAATTTTGTAAAGTTTAAGTTTTTTTGTTTGGAGTGTGTGCCAAAAAATAAGACATTTGATATATTTATGAAGTGATGCCGTAACTCTTTATAGCTTTGATTTGATTTGTCAGTTGGATATTACAAGTCTAAAGATAACAAAAATTAAGGATTTGGCCTTAATTCAAAAATTTTCAAGCTCTAACAGCTTGTTGATCTTCTTTTCTTTATTTCTGGTACTAAAATAGTAGTTTAGAGCTACTAAAATATGTTCAAATCTCAAATTAGATCTATGTCCATGCACAAAGCACCCTAAACTGACCTCTAGTATGGTACCAAGTCCAAACTCAGCAGTCAAGCACTAAAAAAAGGCCACTGATATAGTGTAATGCACTAAAAACATCAAATTTGACATTTGCCTATAAATCAGCAAGTCTGGACTGATACAGGGATCAAACTACAAAAGTGATTATACCAGCATGTAGAGCATTCAAAAATACACAAATTTAATATAAATTTCAATTTATTTGGATTTTTCTATAATTAGTTATGAATTTCCAAAGTCCAGCTTTTGAAAAAACTTTAAACAGCCATAACTTTGGCTAGGAAAGTCAGATTTACGTGTATGACCACTTTTCGGAAAGGGAGGGATGATACGGATCCGAATATCGCCCAGGGGTCGACTCTGGGCATTCAAAACATTGAAATTTCGAAAAAACATTGTTTAGTGTCTCAAAACTTCAATTTAAAATAAGCTTATTGGCAAATTTAGTGTAATAATTTTTCTAAACATAAATTATTGGCAAATTATTTTTTATCAATTTTTTTCTATTTTTTTTTAGTGTAAAATAAGCTTATAGCCAAAATGTCCGATTTTCCTATCCGAATCAGCCGATACCGGCCGATAAACCGATTCCGTATCGGTATCGGCCAGGACAGATTCCGATCCCGATACCGATATTTCCTACTATGCTTACAATGGCACCATATCATGACGGATATCTATGGAGAAAATATGGGGAGAAAATGATTATTAACAGCAGATTTCCAAAGGTAATTAATTAATTTAATTAAGTAATTAACTATATGATTACAACAAGACTATGATTTCTAATAAAATCGGTGAGAAAATCCCACTTTTTCAAAAAAAAAAATGTCAATGGAAACATATGTTGTGGTTTAATGGTTCCATATCAATGAATTAGGAGTGTAATTTCATATCAATGAATTAGGAGTGTCAATGGAAACATATGTTGTGGTTTCATACCATCTTAGATAGAAATATTTTATTGCTAAAATTGCATAAATATCTTTCTAGTTAGTACCATGGAATTGGCTGTTGTATTTGTGAATTGCAAATAAAGAATTCTATTATTGCCAATCATAGAAAGATTAGAACATGGATATAATATATAAAGATCAACTAGCTATCTCTCACTTCATTTCTCTCATTTATCCTCCAGTCAATAATTGTCTTTGTTGACCGCTAATTAAGAGGGGAAAGGAGGCACAACTTCCAACACTTGCATCATTATAGGTTATTAAGTGGGGATAAATGTATTTTGATACGAAGAACATAAATGGACATGGCTATTATATACATGTTCTGTAGCCATGTTCATTTTATGCATTCAAACAAACAAAATAAATAAACTAACTGACAATATAATAATTATTCTTGCTTTGTCTTTTCGTTTTACTCCTCATCTTGCCTAGCTTCATTATCTTTGTCACCTGGAATTCATGTAAATAAAGTGATATGCATGAGGGCTCGAACAAATTCCCTGTGCAAGTTTTTAGTTCCGGCCGGAATCTTCGTGATATTATCCTTAGATATCAAATAAGTTTTTCTCATCGAAGCATCCTCTAGTTTAGTTATTTACAAAAAAACCTACATTTTTACTTTCCACTTTACATTTCTTTTTCATCTACTGACGATTGCAATCCCAACAACAAACCTCAAGCAAATTTGGCTGGGATGTCGTCCTAATAGCGAAAACCTAAAGCATCTTAAAAGTTCTTTCAAGGCAAAATTTGAGAACAATTAATAGAAATAAAACATAAGGTACCTTTATGGTAATAAATTTCTGTTAATAATCATCATTTAAAACAATGTTCCATCAATGTTGAGTATGAAAATCTAACTATTTATAGTAAAACAGAGGAAACAATTATTAATCAAGAATATTTTTTTTAGATTTTAAATATACTTTTAGAAATTTCTTAATAATAACTAATTTATCAGAGTTATAAAAATAACTGAAGAACACTTACTAATAATATTAGTTTTTCAGATTTTAGTCATAAATTCATTTGTTTTATAAACACTAATTTGTTCTATCTTTGTGCAGAAGCAAAAAAAAAAAAAAAACTTTTATGAGCACGAGAATAGTTTTTATCTGTTACAACAAGTTTCCTTTGTATTGCAAAAAACAATTATGTTATGTGTATTCTCAAACGTTTTTATTTATCATATATTTATATATATATATAGAGCTTGGCTAATATCAAAATGTTTACACCACAGCTCCCATGCAACCAAGTCGTTTTCAGATTTTTAAAGACCAAATGATTGATTAAACCATTAGATGTGATCTCTATATTAAAATGTGCTTGGAGACCTAATTTTACATTTTTTGAAATTTTTTTTTTACTATTTATTAAGCCACATTGAAAATCACTAATCCAATGGTGACTTAACCAAACAATAAAACCAGAAGTCACCATTGGATCAGCGATTTTCAATGTGGCTTAATAAATAGTAAAACAATTTCCAAAAAATGTAAAATTGGGTCTCCGAGCACATTTTAATATAGAGATCACATCTAATGGTTTGAATCAATCATTTGGTCTTTAAAAATCTGAAAACGACTTGATTACACGGGAGCTGTGGTGCAAACGTTTTGATATTAATATATAACATATGTAATAGATGTTTTTGTTTTTGTTTTCTTTTATTTGCGTGAGAATCAATCAAGCTAACTGGTTAGTTTTTAACGTTTCTATAATATTATATTAATGAATTATTTGAGTGTTCTTTTGTCGACTGATTTAATTTTTTACAAACTTTTTTCTATTATTTTAATACAAAACAATATTTTTAAAAAAAATGTGAATTTTCCGAATCGATATGTCCAATGCCTACTGATTCACCCGATTCCATGGTCAACTTACCAATTTCACTTCTGATTCTGATTTTCGAAACAATAGTTTTGATTAATTTTAGTTGATTTAAAAAAAAATACAATCCTAAATTAGCCACTTTAGCCCTTTTGAAAAGGATTTTTGGGTTATGCTGGTACAAAATATCAAAGCCAAGTGCAGACAACAAGAGGTTACTTGGGACTAGACGTTCTGTACCAATATAGGTACCAAGTAAACATTAGAAATTGCTGCAAGATTGAATTGAAATAAGCTAGAAAACACATCATTGCATTTCTTATCGAAATGTCCCAGGGAAGAATATTTTTCACAAACCAGCAAAAAGTATATTCCAGTAGAAAAAGGCAAAAAAATTGAGATCAACTGGGATCATGATATGCTTGCATTATATGAGATGTATGAAAAGCTATTGAATCTTTCGGTTCCTGCTTTCATTACATGGGAAAACAAAGAGAAAACAAATAACACACAATTCAGAATTTAAAGCATTAAATTAATAGCAAAGCAAAAACTGGAAAAAATAAAAAAAAACAATCCAGCCAGCAGCAAAAAACTTCTTTGGGCAATATTCAGGGAGTGATTCGTGATTTGCCATTATAGAATATTTACGGGCATACTGGTGCATTAGAATTATCTATCTGAATACTCCATTGTGTGTTTGGATTGTCAGTTGCAAACTTGGTCCATGTAGGAGTGCCATTCTCATATCTACTATGCGTGATGCGATGAAAGGTTTTTACATCCTTATTCTTATTTATGTCGTCAGGATCAATATCAACAGCGAAGACATCTCCGTAAGGCCTCACAGAGTGCAAAAAAAGAGGTAACGAAATTGGGTCAGCAGACACTGCAGCTAGATCTGCAGTTACAGCAATGCTCTTCCCATCTGGACTAAACACCGGATGGTTCACATGCCCCGCAAGATTATACCCACTTTTAATCACTCTTACCACCACAGTGGGATCATTAGCATTCACTAGAAAAATTGAGAAGTATCCTGGATCGAGACCATTATCAGACTCTGGTGCATGTTCAGGCTTATCGCGGGTTGATGAGAATACGATCCAGTCATTGTTCGGAGACCATTGGCAATGTGTGTCAGTCCAAGGCCCATTTATTAGTCTTTTTATCTTGCCCCCAAAGAACTCCCCATTTTCTGCATCCTCCATTATATATAGGTTTTTGTGCTTTTTATTTACCCAATCTCTTGTGGATCGAAAAACAAGTCTTTTTCCTAGAACAATTATCAACCATATGATATAAACATTAGATTCTATATATAGAGACTAAGGCATGAAGTTTGTCAATAAGAAACAATTATCAACCTTGTGATATAAACATTTGAAACAAAAAGCATAACTAAATATAGTGAACACTATTCGGGAAACTACATGCTAAATTTACTTAAGTATTATATAATCAATGTGAAAAATTGCTTTAATGCAGGAAATACTACTGGTAGTGAGTCATCGTCAATTTAAAATACATCAAATTGCTTAAGTCCAAAACTACATGTCATGGGGGGATGAAGGAGAGCATAGATTTCTTGTTTTAGAATTAATTAGGAAACATGTTACTTACCCTCTGAATCTGTGGATGGGAAGGCATTATTGAAATTTCCCTTTGTGAGCTGTCTACGTTGCATAAGAGCATCGGACACATTGGGGATTGCGCAGATTTCCATTGGTTCATCAGGTTTGAAAGGTTCTCCCATGCATACATATATTGTATCCTTTTCTGGATTTTGGTTCCAAATTGGTGCCGAGATTTTGTACTTTTCATCTGCCTAAACAAACAAAAAAAAAAAAAATTAAAGCCATCATCAAGTCAAGTTCCATAACAGCACCTAAATGTTATTCTTGTCTGTATATGTACCTTAAAGACAGGGCGCAACCCTTGGCTGTCGGCTAACCAAAGAGTTTTGAACTCATTATCAACATATGCTAGCTTGGAACCATCAGTGGAAATTGTTGGGAACACACCTGACACTCTAAACAGTCCTACATCTTTCACCGGAGATTGGAGCTTGTTGAAATGTTTCGTTATATCGCCTTTTTTCTGCAAAGGTCCAATTTCAAGTTTACAATTTAAATGTGATATATCTACCTGGGGGGAAGGGGGGGGGTTTAAAAATAATGATATTCATTAAAAGTGCATGGTCTGGTACCTGGCAACGGCCAATATTGTTGCAACAATGGTAACCTATACGCTTGCCACCATCTATCACAAAGGGGTTGAAATGGTCACATGTCGGTCTGATATTTTTAGTAATCAGTTTAGATTGTCCTGCTGCAGTTGTATCAAAGATCTCAATATGCCGGTACTGTGTTTCTACGTGCTTATCAGTGAACTCTGATTTCATACGAATAGTTGCCACAGCCACTTCGGTTTCATTAATGGCTGCAGGAGTTACTGCATCAAATTCTTTTGGGGTCACAGGGATGGTTTCACCGGTGCTTATGTCAAATCGAAACACACGCCAAGCTGTCGGATCTTTGGGTTTGGAACCATAATATTCCTTTCTGTGGAAGAATAAGATATTCTCACTTCCCCATGTTGGCCATCCACTATTTACTATCAATCTCTGGCGCCCCAAACCCGAATGTGACTTATCTACGTTCATCACATAAATGTCAGTCTGTAGATCCTCAATCTCGCCATCCCACGCCTTGCCTTGAAATGAAGCCACCGCTATCTTCTTTCCAGATGGAGACACAGAGGGACTTAAATCGAATTTCCCTGTTGATGTATAAATGAAGATCAAGGAAGCGAAAATCAAATTTAATTTGCTATATGTGTCATCATGCTAATGGTTCTGAAAATTAGAATCGGAAGTAGAATCGCTAGAATCAGAAGCATAATTGGAAATCGCTAAAAGATCAAGGGAAGTACATTATGAAACTGAAATTGGATGAATTAGTAGGAATCGGCTGAATCAAATTTGAAATCAGAAGCTTTTTAAAAAAAAGAAATTGATTTCTATTAAAAAAATTTAAAAAGTTGTAAAAAATTTATTTGTCTACACACATCCACTATATATAATACAGTAGAAAAGTAAAAAAATATATAACTAAACATGTCATCTTATGGATTCTTACTCATAGTAGCAAACAAATAAGAGTTTGACTAGTATAACATCAGTGTCATTTCAACCTATATAACACCAACTCTAAAATCTATCAAATCAACTTCAAACGGTGAATCCAAACCGTTCAAACCGATCTACTTCATTAGTTGTGCGTTTACATACAAAATTTATAACTTTTCGAATTTATTTAGTATTAAGTCAAGCGGTCAAATGTGTGAGTTTTTAAATTAATTTTAATACATTAATTTTTCAATATTTTTGCCGCTTGATTTGATACTAAAATAACTCGAAAATATAAAAAAATTGTATGTAAACGCATCACTTATAATGTAAATCGGTTTGAACGGTTTGGATTAGTCGTTCGAAGACGATTTGATATGTTTTAGAATTGGTGTTATATAGGCTGAAATGACACTGATGTTATATTAGTCAAACTCAACAAATAAATAATGGTTTGTTTTTGTGTAAAAGAATATAAAAAAAATAAAAGTAATAATTTGTTCAAATATGTTGAAAAAGGTTCACTTATATATGTAATCCACTAGTATATTAAAATAAAAGCATACAAAACAGTATGACAATAAAATATATTATATATTACAATAATTTATAATAATATACATTCTATTTTAAATTTCAAATTTAATTTAGAAAAAAGAAAAGCAAAGTCCACTAGATTATATTATTTTCTACATGGTGTGTTTTTATGGCCACTAATATGATAATTTGATCAGAAAGTATTCGAATTGACCAGCCATGTTGGAAGCACCTAAACCACAGTAGTTTAAAGATGGACATACGTACAAATTTAAAAATTAATTGTATTCAATTTATCTAGAAACTTGGTTTAACTTGAACCATCAAACAGATTTCAATGTGTTGGCCCAATAATATAGTGAAACAATTAAGTCTACGAAAACATTTCCTTTCCCCAACAGTGCGTCTCTTCTTCCCCAAAACACTCGGCCGAGTTAACTCAGACTGGACCGATTTTTAAAACCATCTTGATATGTTGATACAAAAATATATAGAAGGATTGGAAAAATAACCTGGTGGAGTGAGGCGCTCAGTTTCCCCTGTTCTAAGATTGGTTTTATATACAACAGTCCAGGGGCAACGACGGGCTTGTACCGGCTCCTTGGTGGATACATAGATGAGGAAATGATCCATTGTGTGACTGTCAATCACATAACCGCCACCAATGCAGCCTCTGTCTTCTAAGCGGACACCATGGAATGAATCGGTGCCGTAGACATCGGCCGAACTGAAGACTTTAGGTTGTTTGCCACGGAGGAAGAGAGATATGTGAAGTGTTTCTAAGTTGTTGTCTCTTTCAGAAATAAAAACAAACCCGGTGAGATGACCGGAATTGATGTCGGCTTCTGTGGCTTCAGAAGCCAATTTTGGACGACTGATAATTGTCTTAAGAGCTGCCGGTGGAATGACTTGGCAGTTGTAGTTGTATGATTTGCCATCGGTCAAGTTGAGCTCATCTTTCTCTAATGATGGTTTAACTGGAAAAGAGAATATGTCTAGAGGCACTGGTGGTCTATAGGTTGTAAAGAAGGCGATACTACCTCTGTTTTCTCCCATATTCTAATAATGGTTCTCTTTTTGTTTGTTTGGTAAGGAAGTGTAAGCAAGCAATATATTCATCCACTAGCTGCTTTATTTATATCAGGCACATGGATGCAGTATATGTATGTTTACAATTAGGCAGTTCTATCATAAAATTTGTGTGCATTCCTTAATTAATGAGTGCATGAGTGCATGATGCCATATGAGAGTCAATGAAATTTAATTGTATTTAGATCCGTGTATAGTGCCTCCTAATAATAGATTTTCAATTTTTATGATATCTAAAATCTTACTCTCTACCATATATCCAATTCATTCACTATCATGTGACATCATGCATGCTCTCCTTAATTAATGGCCTCTCAACTCTCAAGTCAAACCATTACAACTAGGGATGATTGTTGAAGGGTTTCGGTTCGTCGCGTAAGCCAGAGATCAGAGCGCATCCCAAATCGCGTCGCTACTACTTGTGAGCCACGTGTGCACCACGTGGCTGAGCGCGATTTTGTTTCTTCAGTGGACCGCGCAAGGTTTAAAAAAATTTGAGATTCTGATCCGATATGATTCTTCTGATTCTGGCCGATTCTTATTCCATACTCAAAGTATCCGATTCGGATTCCGATTCTGAGTTTCAGAACCATGTGTTGCAACATTCTTTCCAGTATGCTTAGTATTTTTAGCACAAGTTATATAGTGCCGAAATTTTTTATAAATACCCAAAATAATTAACAAATTACGGAATCTATGTCCTTTTTGGTGAAAATTCGAAAACTAGCCAATCCGGTTAACCAATAACCGGATTGGGCCCTTCTTTCTGGTGGACCAACTCCCGGAATAATGAAAATAGATCCGGTTATTGGTTAACCGGAAATGTATTTTTTTTTTAATTGAAACAATATCGGTTAATGGTGCACCGGTTTTGGCCTCTCTTTTTTTTTGTATTAAAATATTAGAAATATTGAATATATTTCTTTGAAAATAGATGGAATACAATATAATTTGATTTATTAGAAAGACTGCAACAAATAACCCGGATCAATATTTTTCAGGCCGGATTTTTCGCGGTTGTAAGAAAAATTAATATATTTTTTTATGTCTTATTGGAAAAAAATAAAAATGCTTAGATTTTGAGTTATTGATCCCGGTTCAAAAGTCACTTCTAGGTAATCCAGAAAATATTGTGATCTTTCTAGTACATTTAATTTATTAAAAGTTGTATCTATTTTGGAAAAAAAACAAAAACTTTAATTTATTTAATGGTTGTTATTCAAAATAAATTATCAAAATAGATACAACTTTTAATAAATTAAATGTACTAGAAAGATCACAATATTTTCTGGATTACCTAGAAGTAACTTTTGAACCGGGATGAATAACTCAAAATCTAAGCATTTTTATTTTTTTCCAATAAGACATAAAGAAATATATTAATTTTTCTTACAACCGCGAAAAATCCGGCCTGAAAAATATTGATCTGAGTTATTTGTTGCAGTCTTTCTGATAAATTAAATTATATTATATTTCATCTATTTTTAAAGAAATATATTCAACATTTATAATATTTTAATACAAAAAATAAAATAAAAAAATTTCTGTTTTAAAAAAAAAAAAACGGTGCACCATTAACCGGTATTGTTTCATTTAAAAAAAAAACACATTTCCGGTTAATCAATAACCGGATCCATTTTCACCCGTGATTTTTATTAATAGGAAAATGGAAAAATAAAATATTAAAAACAAGAATGAGTCGGTAGAAATTTTAAAAACAGGAAGGGGTACACGGCCCATGGCGTCCCTGAGGGACGCCATTCCGAACTCATGTCCGACGGAAAAAAAAAAAAATGAAAATCCAGGGACGCATTAAGCAGGCATCTAACATTTAGTATCATGTAAATACTATATTCGTACAGTATATGAAACGGGCAAATTATTGCCTTGCTTAAAAAAAAAATATTAAGCATAATTAAATTAATTATCAACTTGCAAATAAGTAATAGATGGATACATTAGTAGAATATAAAAGAAGTCTTCCTGATCTGTGTATCTCAAGCAAGACATTAAACCCAAACCATCAACATGATCATAAAAACAATGGAAATAACAATGAACCGCTTGGTTGGCCAACGGCAATTTTGAAGTGTTCATTTTCATGGAGCTTGGTTGATAACCTGTTCTACGGCTTCGAGAGCTTTTATGAGATCATCCACATAGCGTTTTAATTTATCTTTATCATTCGACTCCTGGGCTTCCTTTAGTAATTGTTGCATAGCAGGAGTGGAGAATAGCTGAAATTGACTGATGTCTTCACCTCTTGCCGCTTGACGCTGTGTGGCAAGGGAAATCAGCAAGGAATTTGCGAAAGGACGGCCTTCCTTGTCATAGATTTCTTTTGTTTTCATCAATCTTTTCAACTCGTTCAGCTCGTTGCTCAGCGTGGCCTTCAACTGCTCTACATCCTGGTTCTCCAATGTTTCCAGACCCTCGGAAAGATTTTGCTGAGCACTTACCAGATCATTTTTATCAGCATTATCTGTCGCTTGTTTGATCAGCTCAGCAATAAGCAGACGGACCTCTTCAGCTCTCACCTCCGGTGGTGCTAGTAGTTCTTCATCTGTAAACCCTTCCAAGCGGTTTACAGAAACAAATGAAGGAGGTGCCTCTTCCAGTTCTCCACCAAATCTGCATCCGCACAAGTATTACAATTAGATTAATGACAATCATCAGAATGGTGATAGGTTGTACATGTATACATATTTATAAATTGCTCTCAAGAAAATGAGTTTTGATATACTTGTATGAGAAAGAGACTGCAAGAACATCTGTGGCCCCTTCCATATCTGCACGAGGGATATCAATGTCGACTAAAACTGTACGAACCTCTTGGATGTAGAGATCACCAAATGTTATAGTTACAGAACCAGCAGTAGGGTTGGATTGCTTATAACTTCCGGCAGATACCGGCGGCTTTATTTTTGACCCTTCTTGTTCTACGGTCACTGTCAGCTCCTGAGCAACCACACTGAGAAGCCCAGCCAAGCACTGGGAAAAGGCTAAGTTCAAGTTTTCCAGGCGAACTTCCGAGTATGTTCCTCCATTAGGGCTATTTTTGGCGATATCCGTGAGCCGCTATTAAGAACATGCAGAAGTTAATCAGGATGCAGCAAAGACATATATTTGCTAGAAATTGTCAAAAAAAAAGGGGTTATTTTCAAATCTGAACTGTACCTTAGAATCCTGACCATCACCAAAACCAAATGTGTGCACAGTCACGTTGCATTTAACTTTCGAAGCATCACTGCTCTTATTTTCCTGACCATCTGTCATAAGCATGATGACGCCAACGCGTCCATCTCGAATTGTACGGCCGTTGAGAACATTCAGGCCCATAGTAAGGCCATCGGTGATGTTTGTGGACCCTGTAGCTTTCAAACCTTCGATCAGATTTGCGAGTTCCGTTTGAGATTTTTCAGTCATCTGGGTCAATTTGCATACCCTCGTTGCTTTAGTGGAGTACTTGACAATTGACAAACGATCCAAAGGGGTGAGTTTCTTCATCATAAATTGCAAAGCAAGTTTCATTTTTCCTATCTTATCATCCTCTCCCATGCTGCCACTAACATCTAAGACCGCCACAAGGTCCAACCCCGCTCGACCTTCGCCTTTACCGGTGAGCTGCAGCAACACCTTTTGGTTGATTCCTGCAATTGGTGCGTTCGTGTTGTTTCGAATATCCAGCTGTATTCTTCCAGGAACGATGGGTTTTGGCCCTGCAGTGATAGCAATTAGCAAATTAACACAAAATGCATTTAGTGTAATACAATTTCAGTTATAGTATAATTACGTTATATGATCTTCAGCAAAAGATGGCTAATTGAGATTAATAAAGCTTAAAAATAAAAGATTTCATAAACAAACATTATTGCAACACATGAGACAATACTGGGAGCAAACCTTTAGGAATAACAATCTCCTCATCATCGTTAAAACTCATCTTGACAGATCAATTCTCTGCTAATTAAAACAGAATTTGCTAATCTTCTTAATGGCTAATTAGCAACCTATTGCTTCCAGAGAGGCAGAGACTCATCTCAAATATACATATATATAGACATGTGTTGGGAATTTATTATTATTATTATTAATATCTCAAGCATACCTTATGCAATTAATGTTACTAAAAGTTTGGAAGAAATAGTTTTACTCTTTGACTAATATTATTTGGATATAAAATTGTTTATACATTAGGATATACACACGAACCGGAAATAAAAAAACATTAATTAATTGTACAAGTTGATGATATAGAAATCAAAAACCTCAATCCGCGGTCCCCGGTAGTTGCAAAGGAGTGCTTTATTATTGGAGAATAATTGGGTTGCTCAATCAAATCACCCAGGTCATTTATATATTTGATTAGTGATTTTTTCATGAACAGGTTTTTGTTTGATCTGAAGAACTTTACTGGAGAAATACTGAAGATATCCAATATTAATATATTTTTGATATTGCAGTACGAATTAGTCGATAATGAAGATAATTTCAATTGAACACAATTATTACAACTTTTTTAAGCTTTTTGTATAAAGATATTTGTAAAAAATCAAATCCCAAAGTTCAATAATAAAAAATATGGATATGGATATGCATCTTGAGAAGCACCACAAGGAAACTAGTTCTACCACTTAATTACATAATATCTATTTTTTAAGGTTAGTGACTTCAAATGCCAGCTAACAATTTCATTGATAAAAAAAACAAATTTATCAAATGACTCTAAACCTAAATCCACTCTTTTATTCTCACAAAATCCTCCAAACTATTCTAAATAACTCGATTCTCACTTATATACACTCATAATTACTGTCTTACCTTTTCCTATCGCTCTCTACGACCGGATCTACTCATATGCACTCCGATCGAGATAATATAGAGACTCAACGCTCCGAACTCCGAAGATACTACGCTCTCGGCTCGGATTCCTCCTCTCTCATTCTTCTCTCCTCTCAAGGTAGAGGCGAGAGAGAGAGGAGGTGTTTGTCGGAAGAGAAGCATAAAAGAGGTGACAGAGGAGTGGATTAAAAGTAGAGGTGTGTTGGAGGAAAAAAACAGGCGGCTGTCTAGGGATTGAAATTGCCTAAGGGCTATTTTTTTTTGACTTAATTACATAAT
The DNA here is from genome assembly GCA_964058875.1 of Carex rostrata. Classification (NCBI taxonomy): domain Eukaryota; kingdom Viridiplantae; phylum Streptophyta; class Magnoliopsida; order Poales; family Cyperaceae; genus Carex; species Carex rostrata. The sequence continues at coordinate 848,789 of CAXKVT010000049.1, read as the reverse complement.
AAAAAAAATGTAATAATATTTTCTTGAATACTTTCCTTCTCTCCCAACAATAAAAATATAAGTTCACTACAGACATCAGTCGTCGCAATCTTTTTTCATAATTGATTTTAAATATATATATATATATATATATATTTTTTTTTTTTTTTTGAAGTTTTTATACTAATATTGCAAATTATAGAGAAATTAGCAAGCTTGTTTCGAAGTAATTTTGCAAGGACGGTAAGTAATAATATATTATTATTATTATTATTGACAATGAAATCATCATTTATTGGTTAAGTATCCATTGTCGAAATATATAGCCCTCCTCTTGTACTGCACTATCTCTGTCATTCTCTCTTATTCCACCGAGGTTGCTGCAGTCGTATGTTTCTTCACCTCCTCTCATTTCCCTTTCCTTTGCTCCCTCTCAAATTTAACGTTCTGGGGCAAAAACCAAGGTCCGATCACCTGTTATTTATTATTTCAAAAATATGATACTATCATTTATTATGTCAATGCCAACTCATCTATTTGTAAGCTTTGAGCAAAATTCAGCATGTGAGTCGGTATCCATCTCCATTATTAAAAAAAAAAGGATTTTCAGGCAATTTTAATACTAGACTTAGCAAGATGTTCAGTAAGTTCGTTAATAAGCATAATCTCATCGAACATAAATTAGTCTACAGAAAATTTACTTGCTCCAATGGTGGGCAGTTTGCCTTACTACGCAGATTTTTTACTTCTAGTAACAAGGATGAAAGAGATCCTTGTTGTACATTGATTTATCAATTTGTGGGTCCACTGTGCATAGTCATTTGTTTAGACTTGATCCTGTGTGGTTATTGCATGGGGAGTTCATTACACTAATTCGTAAATGGTAGAATAAGATTCCTTGAAATATCTTAGAAAATATATCAGGGGTTGGTTAAAAAATCATCATGGAGCTCAGAAAACACTAAAGGGGAAAGCACTAGAGATCCTTAAATCTTTCGAACAAATCTAAGAGTTTAGGAACCTCTCTGTAGATAAATTAGAACGATTTAATTTGAATATAAAAATACTATATGATATATATTTAGAAGAGAAATATATTTCAAAACTAGATCTAATCAAAAGTGGTTAGTAGTTGGGGATTTGAATACTAAATATTTTCATAAGATATTAAGATATTGGGCATCCCTGCTGGCATCAAATATTGAACATTACTACGATCTAGTTTGCTAAAGATTCATATATAGTAAAAAAAAATCACATTATATATTACTAGGATGAACTATTGGGCATCCTTGGCATCAAATATGCACAATTAGATAAAGATTTCTGGACTCAAGATGAATTAGTCACATCTACAGAAAAATTTTCTATTGGAGAAACCATTAAATTGTACCTTTTATTATTCGCCTTAAGGTGCTGTCACATATACAAATTATGAAATCATTTTCACTGCATTATTGAATGACCGCATTGACCGATGAAGTCAAGTGGACCACATTTTAAAACGTTCAATTTAATTCGCTGAAAGCTCAACCCCAGCATGTTCCCATGGAAGACTTCTTGGAACAACCCCAATCTACCAAGCTCCACATGCATGACATGTGATGCTTTAAATTTCCCACCTACTTATTTTGTATATTAAAATAATAGATTGGCCAATAATTAAATACCATCCAAAGAGAATCGTTCTTTCTCCAGTTAGATCATTTGGTTTTGGTAGACGGGATTCATTTATTGTTTATGCACTTAATACTATAACAGAAAAAATAATTAAAATTTATCTACCTCTGGTATTTATCATATGAGTATCACATGACATTTAAAATTTATCTACCTCTAGTTATATTTTACATAGTTTAGTTTTGATAGAAATATATAGAAAATTAATTATATGTATGTATGCAGGCATGAATGCTTAATTGCTAGAAAGTTCTACTCTTTTGTTGTAAAACGCAAGAGGCCTCAAGTTCTATTCATTGGGTAGATTATTCATCTACAAGGAGAAATATTTTGGTTTAGCTAATTTAACTTAGCATAAATATGGCAATCTTTAACTTGAATATTCTTGATGAGCGACAAGAATTTATAGAAGTATGTCATGTGGTAGTAATTTTACAAAAGTCTGAGGTATTGCTACTAGTTGACTTGACTCAAACGCTTCAGTCGTTGAACAGTACAGTTAGTTGTTCAGTATAGTAGCAATTAATTTAATGAATGAATGAATGAATGAATTCATCAATGTATTCAATTATCCGCGTAGGAATAGTGGCCTCCTGTTCCCGGTCCCAGTGTTAATTGATCAATTTGTCTTTTTAGAAGACCATCTCAGTCAAGGTATGAATTGGTAAATCTACAGTATAGAGATAAGAAGAAATTAATTTCTAATTTAAATTTCGCATTGTGAAAAATTCGTACAAGATTTCAACTTGTACATTTTTTACTTCACAGATTTAATACTCCTTACAGTTTTCCTCCCGAAAGTATATTTATTCTAACAAACAAATCTAAAACTCGTCAAGAAAATGAGTAGGATAATTTATCCACTGTTAAAATCGATCGCCATCGAAAAAAATCAGACAATTAATCCATCTAATAGGTTCTACTATTTTTATATTATTTGTTTGAATAAAAAACTGTTGACATCATTTTGTAACAAATGGAGAAAAATGGAATCTAATTTAAAGATGTTAACAAAAGGGACTAGTATTATTCTTCGGAAATAATGCAGCAATAAGGGAGCTTAATTTGAAGCTTTATCAAAATTCATATTTTCGAAATTTTCTTACAGTTCATACTAGGTAAACCCAGCAGGTATTATATTTTCTCGGCAACTCCCACCATGTAAGCAAAATCAGTTGGACGAAAGAACAATGAAAGAAAATAAGAGAAAAAGTACAGAGAGGGAGAGAGACATTGTGCTCCGACGCTGAGGAATTTCTTCTAAAAATCATAAATCATAAATCATAAATAAAATAAAAAGATTTTACCAAATCAACTTGATTAATTTGATTTTTACAAAAATCATAACAACCCAGATGCTATTTCAGTCCGAAGTTTTTTTTTTTTCTCGTACCCAAATTCTTATTTTAATATGAGGTGTTTTCACAAGTTTTACCCTAACAGCTACATTATTTTTTTTTTCTAAATCTGTGAAAACAGCTCGGGCCAAAATGTCATCTCGGTTCATTCAAATGTGTCTAGGCATTAGTTGGGGATTTGAATACAAAATATTTTCATAAGATATACTGGGCATCCCTGGCTTCAAATTAATAATGAGCATTACTACGATCTAGTTTGCTAAAGATCCATATAGTAATAAAAATCATATTATATATTAATTACTAGGATGAACTATTAGCCTTCCTTGGCATCAAATATGCACAATTAGATAAAGATTTCTGGACTCAGGATGAATTAGTCACACCTACAGAAAAAATTTCTATTGGAGAAACCATTAAATTGTATCTTTTATTATTCGCCTTAAGGTGCTGGCACATATACAAATCATCAAATCATTTTCAATCCATTATTGACTGACCGCATTGACCGATGAAGTCAAGTGGACCCCATTTTAAAACGTTCAATTTAATTCGCTGAAAGCTCAACCCCAGCATGTTCCCATGGAAGACTTCTTGGAACAACCCCAATCTACCAAGCTCCACATGCATGACATGTGATGCTTTAAATTACCCACCAACTTATTTTGTATATTAAAACAATAAATTGGCCAATAATTAAATCCCATCCAAAGAGAATCGTTCTTTCTCCAGTTAGATCATTTTGTTTTGATAGATGGGATTCATTTATTGTTTATGCACTTGATACTATAACAGAAAAAATAATTAAAATTTATGTACCTCTGGTATGTAGTATCACATGACATTTAAACTTACCTACATATTCGATGATACATTATAAATATTATAAAAAGTATGCCAACAGGTCCAATTGGACAGCACAGCTAGAATCGAACCGAATCGAGCTCATCTCAGTTGGAGTGTGAGTTTGAAGAAGATTCGAACCGAATTAGTTTAATTTGTTTGAGAACTAACTAATTTTGAATCAAATTAATTGCGAAGTACAAATTTTTTGAATTGAAGTCAATCGAAGTGCGAACTACAAATTTTTTTGGCAGCCCTAGTTATACCGGTAGTTTATGCATTAGTTTTCTAATAATGAAGTGCGAACTAACTAATTTGGATTCAAGCATGAATTTCTTTTACCTTTCATGAATTTACACTGATGGATTATGGGCCAACTCAAGATTCCGTAGTCAAATGAAAGTTATTCCATTGTTAATTTGTTACGCTGCTCAAACATTTTCCTATTATAAGTTACCATTATATTAATAATTTTCAGGTATGATATAAGTTTGGTTCCTTCATTATTAGAGATTCATGCTTGAATCCATTAGTTGCATTATTTGAGATTCGAACCTAAATAGTTTGTGAATCAATTTCGAACGAATTATGAGCAGTTTGAGTTTGATTTGAATAAGATTCGAACCAAACTGATTAGACCTGTTTTAGAATGAATTCTGAACTTTTTTAAATATAATTAATTCTGAACTTTTTTCGAATTGAACACTAATCCAATTATGAACTACGAATTTTTTGTGGAGCCCTATGAAAGAGTAACATGAGAGACACACTATTATAAAAAAAATAGGTGACTATAAACTGTTAAAAATACTAGGACATAAGGTTCTTCATTGGTGTTGAAATGCATCGTGCATGAAAGTGTCAATAAATTTTACATAGTTAACAAAATGTGTCTTTATACTTACATGGTTGCTATAAGAGAATCATGTCAGATCTCTACAAAAAATGCTAAAACAAAAGGTTTACAAATGGAAATTATAACCGTGTATGATAGCAAGGGCAATATACATGATTTTTCGGAAGGAATCGTGTATGACTTACTGAAAATCTTTGACGGTTCTCCTGGTGGATTTAGGATTTTTGTCGTGGGGTCAAAAAAATAGTTCATTGGATTTAAACCCATTAACTAATTAAGTACTCGATAAAGAACAATGCTTTAACTTATACTTTCCAATGCTCTAACATATACATAATTTTTGATGCTCTAACTTATACTTCTAATTACTAATCATAATTCAAAAAACAATGCTTTAACTTATACTTGCAATGACGTCATCCAACTCAAAATGTAAAAAATATCAAGTTTTGCGATCCCCAGATAGTTATAGAAATCAATATTTTTACAAACATGTATGATCTCCGACATTTAATTTGAGTGGTCCCCAATATATATTAATGGTGCGGGAACATTTGGATGATTTGATTGTAGAGACAATTATTTACGTAAATATTATTCACCTCATAACTATAAATACTTTTATGCATCAGTATAAATATTTTTGTACATAAGGGATTAATACTTAATTAATGGAGGGCATGTAATTTTACTGTAACAAATGTTGAACTGGCATGTTTTTTTGAAAAAGAAAAAAAATTATGTCATGTAGTTGACCCACCGAATTTCGTGCGTAAATTGCATTCTTAACCGTGTGTAATCGCATTTTCTATAGTGTAACTAAAAAAATGAAAAATATGAAAAATATCAAAGAAGGGCGTTATAAATAATTTGTGTTCAATTACTAGAGGTTGAAAAAATCAAGTTGGCCGTATTTTATTGGACTGCTCTAGGGTCCTAATTAAAGCATGGGTTATAGCTAGTCTGAGGTGCCTTTCGCTTTAATCAGGGTCTGAAGCCGAAATTATTGTTAACTTCATTCCATAACTTTTGGAAATATGAGGGTCATATATTTATTGAAAAAGCACATATTAGACAAATTTAGGGGTAAATTGTTTTATTGTTTCTATACAAAAAATTCTGTCAAAAAAATAAAAGAACAAATCCACATGTCTTCATTGATTGTCTTACACACCTATAAGACTTTGTCCCCACTCCCAGCCTGCTCAACTTTGTGGCATGTCTACATTGAATTACACATAGCTTTAATTTTTTGAACAAACATGTTTTATTCAAATAAGAAATATATTTCAAAACTAGATCTAATCAGAAGTGGTTAGTAGTTGGGGATTTGAATACTTAATATTTTCATAAGATATACTGGACATCCCTGGCATCAAATATTGGGCATTACTACGATCTATTTTGCTGAAGATCCATATATAGTAATAAAAATCACATTATATATTACTAGGATGAACTATTAGGCTTCCTTGGCATCAAATATGCAAAATTAGATAAAGATTTGTGGACTCAAGATGAATTAGTCACACCTACAGAAAAATTTTCTATTGGTGAAACCATTAAGTTGTACCTTTTATTATTCGCCTTTAGGTGCTGGCACATATACAAATTATGAAATCATTTTCAATACATTATTGAATCACTGCATTGACCGATGAAGTCAATGTGCCAATTTATTATATTATATATACAAATAAAGCAGGAATATTATAATCATTGACTTGTTAAATTTTAAAGCATCACATCATGTGGAACTTCCTGGTGTTGAGCTTTCAACGAATTAAATTGAACATCCTAAAATGCAGTCCATTTGACTGTGTGGGCTAATGCTGTCATTCAATGCCGAATTTTTTATTAATACCCTAAAAACAAATGAAATTAATGAAATTAATGAATATGCCCTTGATATTTTTTTAAAAAGAAATGCCCTAACCACCCAGTAGGGGAGCGGCCAGCTCTCAGCACCAAACTGCTCCCCAGTGAGGAGGTCAACTTCTTCTTCATCATCTTTTTTTTTTTTTTTAGAAAATAATTAGAGAGCGAGAAAAGAAATAATTAGATTATTTGATTATTGTCAACATATACCATTTGCTTGAATAATCAAATGCACACAATAAATAGTAAATGCATTTAAAAATAATTATATGGGTAATTTTTGAATAATCTATTAGGCTTTTGAAAAAAACTAATACCGGTTGATATATGTCTACCATTGATAGAAAACTTAAACTGAATTTTTGAGGCACTAAATGAAGTTTTTTTGCAATTTTGATGCCGTCGGATGTCCGGGGTTTAGGGTTTAGTGTATAGGATTTAGTATTTTTTATTATTTTTTAGGTTATTAATAAAAAAATCAGCATTCAATACCTTATAAATGATTCCAGAATTTAAATGTGTGCCAGCACATGAAAGGGAATAATGAACTGTAAAATAATATAATAGGCAGATCTAACAGTACATAACTAATTAATTATATAGGTGAAAGAGTAGGGCTGCAAAACGAATCAAACCGAATCGGGATTACCTCAGTTTGAGTTTGAGTTTGAATAAGATTTGAACTGAATTGCTTGGATTTGTTTTAGAACAAACTAATTTCAAATCTAATTAATTGTGAACTACAAATTTTTTGAATCGAAGTCTAACGAATTAAGAACTACAATTTTTTTTGGCAGCCCTAGTTATACCAGTAGTTTATGCATTAGTTTTCTTCGTGCAAAGTAAAATTCACACGATTTGCTTTTACCTGCTTTCACAAATTTACACTGATAGATTATGGGCCAGCTCAAAATTATCTTACTTTTACGTTGCTGAATTGATTAAAATCACAGCATGGACCTATGTACCATGCCTTACATCAATTTAAGAGACTCTAACCGAAGCTTCCTTGACGGTGATGAAATCCTTACTCTAGAAGATTACAAATGTTGAACTTCTCAAGTTACATTTCAAGTGCAATCTATTTTGATTTCGCATATTATGCTCATATAAAATTATTGTTTGCTTTATTCTTACCTCATATATATATATATATTATTCTCAATTTAGGAACTGCACGCAACAGTTTTACCTCTAGAACATCCAACATTTGATTACTTGATGGGTCTCACTATTTCTAACTGTTCATTTTCAATTTTTAAAATAGAAATTAACTTGGATCCTAAAGAGTTCGTCAAAGTTGAAGAAGCCTACAATATTTCAACATGAAAAATGTGTCAGTTTGTTGTGTAAGTTCTATTCAGAAAGTACTAACTTCTCATCAAAAAATAATTAATTGTATGGTCAAGTAAAGATCTCCTTAGTTGTTAACTACTTACTGGTTGCAGGAATGTTATGTACCAAGAGTTGTTCCTAGGGATTTTCCTGCTGGTTGTGGCATCCTGGTGTTTGCAACATCTCTAAGAAGAAATCTCGAGATAATTGAGATCAAGTACTGACAATTTTTTGCTGTTAAGGATTTTGGTAAAAAAACTTACGTACACCGTACAAGAGAAGTGCAAAATTTTAGGAACTATGGAGTACAATCGTTAAATTGTTTTAATAGAATTTTAGAGAACACGCAAAAGCTCAGCATGTCTAGTTATAGGGAGTTGGATTGGAAAGTGGTAGAACGGTATTCATTCAAGTATGGCGGGTCTCATCTTTTGGGCCCTTGCATTAATATATAGTTATACTAAGTTTAAATGTTAGTTGTTACATAAAACCTTCTTTATATTGTACATATATTACTTGATTATGTTGAATATTGGCTGAGTTGGAATATTGGATGTATAATTGAATATGTATGTTGAATTTGAAATAGTGTTTTATGTTTGTTGAATGTTGAATGAATATGATTGATTGTTTTCTGTATTTTGTGATGTTAAATTTTTATTGAATTATGGATGTGTAAATAATAGCAATCCATGTACGGTGTCCAAAACAATACATGAATGCCATGTAGAAATCGTGTATATAGCCCTTCTTATTGCACACGGTTTCTTGGACCGTGTAGAAATAAACATTATGAGCACCTTTTTTAAAATTCTGACATGGTTGAATTTTAATCAGTGTATGGTAGTTCGATATAGACACAGTTCGGTAACCGTGTACAAATATTCCCTATTCATACATGACGCTCACTGACAAGGTCGTGTAACCATGTAACATTGGCTTTTCAGACCATGTGTGGTCGCATTTTCTGTACTAGTGTCCCTGGAGAAAACGATTCTCTTTGGATAGTATTTATTGGCCATTTATTATTTTAATATACAAAATAAGTTGGTGGGTAATTTAAAACATCACATATCACGCATGTGGAACTTGGTAGCTTGGGGTTGTTCCAAGAAGGCGCTCATGAGGACATGCTGGCGTTGAACTTTCAACGAATTAAATTGAACGTTTTAAAATATGGTCCATTTGAGTTCATCGGCCAATGCGGTCATTCTAATCTCTTCTCACTAAATGGTTTCTCCAATAGAAAATATGCCTAAAACTATTGATGCCAAAGATGCCCAATAAATGATAGTAACAAGATACAATGTAATTTCTATTATTATCTTGATCTTTGGCAAACTAGATTGCAGTAATGCCCAATATTTGATGCCAGGGATACGCAATATATCTTATGAAAATATTTAATACTCAAATCCCCTTCTACTAACTACTTTTGTTTAGATCTCGTTTTCCAATATATTTCTTCTTCTAAACATATATCAAATATTATATTTTTAGGCATATTAAATTGTTCAAGTTTAGGTACAGGGAGGTTCCTAAACTCTTGGATATGTTCAAAAGATTTAAGAATCTCTAGAGCTTTCTTCTGTAGTTTTTCCTTAAGCTCCATAATGGCTTTTTAACCAACCCCTAATATTTTTTGTAAGATATTTAAATTTAGCATTCCCACTAAAGGAATCTCATTCTACCATTTGTGAATTAGTGTAATGAACTCCCCATGCGAACAGGATCAAATCTAAACAAATGACTATGCACAGTGGACCCAGAAATTGATAAATCAAAGGCCAATAAGGATCTCCTTCATCCCAGACTACCAGTCAACAGATGTAACAAATCTGTGTAGTAAGGCAAAATAGCCACCATTGGAGAAGCCTAGTTTGTTAACAAAATTAATTTATGTTCTATGAGATTATGTTTGTTAACAAAATTAGTGAACATCTTGAGAAGCCTAGTTTTAAAACTAATACCAGATCCCGATTTTTTTAAAAATACCTATTTAATAAATAAATTAAATTAAAATACCCAAGTTTCAACAAAATTTATAAAAATACCCAAACCGCGGATTTTATCCGCGCTCCGGAATTTTTATTCCGGGGCGCGGATAAAATTCGCGCCCCGAAAAAAAAAAAAAAAAAAAAAAAAAAAATTTTTTGGTCCCGAGCGCGGATAATATCCGCGGGCCGAATTTTAAAATAATTTTTTTTTTTTTTTTTTTTTTTTTTTAAGAGTCTGGAGAAAAAAAATTATTTTTTTGGTCCAACTTTGTACCTCTGGTTAACATATCAAAACACCTTCAAAAATCATGAAAATTTACCGACATGCATTCTTGACTTCATAGAATAAGACTGTAAAGTTTCATACAAAATCTCAAAACAGATCGTGAGATATCGGCTCTCAAAAATTGCCCGAACTGCTGAAGGAGTGCTTCTGACCCCAACTTTGCACCTCTGATTAACATACCAAAACACCTTCAAAATTCATGAAAATTTACCGACATGCATTCTTGACTTCATAGAATAAGACTGTAAAGTTTCATACAAAATCTCAAAACAGATCGTGAGATATCGGTTCTCAAAAATTGCCCGAACTGCTGAAGGAGTGCTTCTGACCCCAACTTTGCACCTCTGATTAACATACCAAAACACCTTCAAAAATCATGAAAATTTACCGACATGCATTCTTGACTTCATAGAATAATACTGTAAAGTTTCATACAAAATATCAAAACAGATCGTGAGATATCGGTTCTCAAAAATTGCCCGAACTGCTGAAGGAGTGCTTCTGACCCCAACTTTGCACCTCTGATTAACATACCAAAACACCTTCAAAAATCATGAAAATTTACCGACATGCATTCTTGACTTCATAGAATAAGACTGTAAAGTTTCATACAAAATCTCAAAACAGATCGTGAGATATCGGTTCTCAAAAATTGCCCGAACTGCTGAAGTAATGCTTCTGACCCCAACTTTGCACCTCTGATTAACATACCAAAACACCTTCAAAAATCATGAAAATTTACCGACATGCATTCTTGACTTCATAGAACAAGATTGTGAAGTTTCATACAAAATCTCAAAACAAATCGTGAGATATCGGCTCTCAAAAATTGCCCGAACTGCTGAAGGAGTGCTTCTGACCCCAACTTTGCACCCCTGATTAACATATCAAAGCACCTTCAAAAATCATGAAAATTTACCAACATGTATTCTTGATTTCATAGAACAAGATTGTGAAATTTCATACAAAATCTCAAAGTTTTTGAGAGCCGTTACATACAAAATATCAAAGCACCGTTACATCAAAGCACCGTTACATCTTCGGGCAATTTTTGAGAGCCGATATCTCACGATATGTTTTGAGATTTTGTATGAAACTTTACAGTCTTATTCTATGAAGTCAAGAATGCATGTCGGTAAATTTTCATGATTTTTGAAGGTGTTTTGGTATGTTAATCAGAGGTGCAAAGTTGGGGTCAGAAGCACTCCTTCAGCAGTTCGGGCAATTTTTGAGAACCGATATCTCACGATCTGTTTTGAGATTTTGTATGAAACTTTACAGTCTTATTCTATGAAGTCAAGAATGCATTTAGGTAAATTTTCATGATTTTTGAAGGTGTTTTGGTATGTTAATCAGAGGTGCAAAGTTGGGGTCAGAAGCACTCCTTCAGCAGTTCGGGCAATTTTTGAGAGCCGATATCTCACGATCTGTTTTGAGATTTTGTATGAAACTTTACAGTCTTATTCTATGAAGTCAAGAATGCATGTCGGTAAATTTTCATGATTTTTGAAGGTGTTTTGATATGTTAACCAGAGGTACAAATTTGGACCAAAAAAAAAATTTTAAAATTCGGCCCGCGGATATTATCCGCGCTCGGGACCAAAAATTTTTTTTTATTTTTTTTATTTTTTTTTTCGGGGCGTGAATTTTATCCGCGCCCCGGAATAAAAATTCCGGAGCGCGGATAAAATCCGCGGTTTGGGTATTTTTATAAATTTTGTTGAAACTTTGATATTTTAATTTAATTTATTTATTAAATGGGTATTTTTAAAAAAATCGGTACCAGATCTATCAGTCCTATGTTTAACTGCATTAAAGTCACCACATAGCCATTGTTGGGCTCGGAAATATTGAACGAACTAGATTCAATTGTCTACGTTGCGATCGAGATATCACACTTTATTTGGCTAATTACCACTAACTATTTTTTACTCTTTTTTTGTTATTTTTCTGTATTCGACGACCGAATAGCCAAAATTGACTCAAAATCATTTTCTTTTTAATAATGGAGATGTATACCAACTAAAAAAAAAGTATCATATTTTTTGAAATAATAAGTAATAGTATTTGTTCTCATTTCTTCATGTGATAATAGATATTTCATAAATCAACTGCCGTCCGATTTTTTTAAAAATACCCAAAAAAATAATTATTTTATTAAAAATAACCAGATTTTGGGTGAAATTTTAAAAATACCCCGGCCGCAGATTTTTTCTGCGCTCCGGAATTTTTATTCCGGGCCGCAGAAAAAATTTGCGCCCCGAAATTTTTTTTTTTTTTTTTTTTTTTGAATTTTTTATTCCGAGCGCAGATTTTTTCTGCGCTCGGGATTTTTTTTTTTTTTTTTTTTTTTTAGAGTTTGGAGAAAAAAAAATCCATTATGTATATGTGTATGTATATGTATGTATATGTGTATGTATATGTATGTATATATGTGTGTGTGTGTGTGTAAATATACATATATACACACACATATATATAAATATACATGTATATAATATTTATGTTTATGTATATGTATACACATATATACACATATATACATATACATATCTTATATACACATATATACATATACATATACATACACATACACATATATTATACACATATTATATTATGTATACATACACATATATTATTAAAAAAAATCAGATCATGGATACTTTCTTTCTCCAAACTTTAAAAAAAAAATAAAAAAATATACATATACATCTACATATACATATACATAAACATAAATATTATATACATATATTATAAAAAAAATGAGTTATACATATATTATATACACATATATACATATACATATATATACATATACATATACATATACATATATATACATATATATACATATACATATACATATACATATATATAGATATATATACATATACATATACATATACATATACATACATATACATATACATACACATACACATACACATACACATACACATACACATACACATACATACACATACACATACACATACATACATACACATACATATACATAATGAATTTTTTTTTCTCCAAACTCTAAAAGAAAAAAGAAAAGAAAAAAGAAAAGAAAAAAAAAAAAAAAAAAAAAATTCCCGAGCGCAGAAAAAATCTGCGCTCGGAATAAAAAATTCAAAAAAAAAAAAATAAAATAAAATTTTCTGGGCGCAAATTTTTTCTGCGGCCCGGAATAAAAATTCCGGAGCGCAGAAAAAATCTGCGGCCTGGGTATTTTTAAAATTTCATCCAAAACTTGGTTATTTTTAATAAAATAATTATTTTTTTGGGTATTTTTAAAAAAATCGGACTGCCGTCCAGCGTCCCTTTTCTTTCAATTTTTCCACTTAATTTTTTCATGAAGTGGCCCTGTACAATATTCAAAAGATTATATTATAGTGTTACATATATTGACCTAGCAATTTTTTTGTTTGTCATGGAGTACATCTATTTATATATTGTAAATTACACAATATTTGATCTAGCTTGTCATGTTAGGTGTTCAACAACATGATAATAATATATACACTACTACAGAATAAGTGATTGTACACAGACATAAACAGAAGAGCTACACGGATTTCCTGCTGTGTGGAAAACGAGGATGTAAAAATCCCTGAATATTTACACACAGATATTTACCCGTGTGCGATTATCGAGAGCTACACGGATTATTACATAAACAACCGTGTACAAATGCTTGCCAGCGTCGCTCTCAAAATAACCGAGCTACACGGATTATTACATAAAATAGCTGTGTACGATTACTCTTTCTACACAGACATTTACCTAAATGTCCGTGTACGATTACTCTTTCTACACGAATATTTAGCTAAATGTCCGTGTAGCTCTCTTATTATCTTTTTTTATGTTTAAATGTCTTTCTACATGGACTTTAGTTAAATGTCCGTGTAGAATTGTCCTTTATTTTCCCCCTTTTTTTTTTTGGTGGCTAGCCTCCAATTTGGCTAGCCATTTAAAATTAGAATTCCAAATCAGAGAAACATTAAACAAAGGCCTTTTAAATTCAGAATTCCAAAACTATACAACAGTATAAATAATTTATGTACACTAAATTATACAAAATTATACAAATTCATATTGAGCATTACAAAATTTAAATTGAAACCACCTTGCCCACATACATCTGACATCGTCGATCTGCTCCTTGGTGTAACACTTTTGCTTTGGTCCATACTACAATTATAATTTGCTATTAGTTAGTAACAAGAAAAGGTAGAAGATTACAATTCATGCAACATATATATATACAAAGCCTTTTGTACATGCAATCTCATGTGATAAAATATAACATATACTCCTCAGGATCCAATACAATGTTTGTATAAAAGTTATATTCTTACCACTTATAAAAGTTGGGCTCAAATTCCCAAAATGCTTGGTTATGATCTAGTTTGGATTGAAATTTCATACAAACTAAGGCGTATTAGATCCAACATATCAAAAAAGAGTATGCATGTGATCCATGACATGATGTCTCTTAGTTAAAGATCTCCAACATATTGCATCTCCAAATGACATCCATCAACATATATGTGCATACAATTATAAGAAAAAATTTTATTCAAAATTATAAGAAAATATTTACACATAAAATTAATTGAATCTGTATAGCTTTTATACGAACCACAGAAAATCAATTTCGTAAAAAAAAAATATTGCATATTATATGAATTTATGATTGCTTTGATATCAAATGGTAGTCTTAATAATTCATGATGTGTTTTGCAATTAAAAAATACAAGCAATCCAGAATCCGTATATCCAAAATAAAATAGCAAAATAATTTAAATTTTACAATTATGAAGTGCAAACATCTTTAGGCAGAAGCGTTAGTATTGATCTTCAACGGTTTTCCTCAGATCTGATGATGGAGACCTTAGGCGTTTTCTTTACTTCTCACTTTCAAAGATCTGAAATCCGACCTCCTTATGCGCAGAAGTCAGACCAACATTCAATACAGAGAGAAAGAATATTAATTGATCAAAATGGCGCTGGAAGGAGAATGTCTTTTATATAACCAAAACCCTAAAATAACATTTCTACACGGCTCTTTATTAAACGTTCGTGTAACTCTCTCAAGGCTTTCTACACTGTTATTTAAACATAAAACCGTGTACAATTTCTACATTTCGACACGGATCTTTATAGAAAGGTCCGTGTAGCTCTATCATGCTTTTTACACTGTTATTTAAAAAAACATCCGTGTACAATTCCTACCTTTCTACACGATTCTTTAATAAATATTCATGTAGCTCTCTCAAGGCTTTCTACACAGTTATTTAAATAATAATCCGTGTACAATTCCTAATAAACGTCCGTGTAGCTCTCTCAAGACTTTCTGCACTGATTTTTTAATAAATATCCGTGTAGTGATCCCATAGATATTTCGGGCTTCCAAATAATTATAATTTCTACACAGTTTTTATATAAAATTGACAAATCCGTGTACAATGTGCAGTGTACAATAACTATTTTTGTAGTAGTGATAACAACAAAAAATAAGTGAGAGCACGTTTTTTGCTAATTTTTTTCTGTGACATGTGGTGCACCGAATTTTTTGGATCGAAAAAAAACTAATCACAAAGAAGTAATTGAAAGGGAATGTGATCGTGAAAAAGATTATGTCATAAAAACTTTTAACTGGTGTGTTTCTGTGTGTGTACAGTACATTAGAAGTATACAACATGTTCTCCATATTAAAATGTGTTTAGATATCTGAAATATTTGAAAACATTGGAATGAGTTATGCTTTAACAGTAATATTGTATACTCTGTCAGAAATATTATAGTTTCCTGTGTCATACTGGAAAGGATCTGGGACAGAAGCGATTCAGGAGCTTTCTAAAGACTAGTTGCCGGATGATTTGGATGAAACTCTATTGCAATTTGCAAAGTCGACAAGTCCAAGATTAATATTTTTCTAGTAGTTATATCCTTACCTCAGCCCAGAGATGTCGCTTAGATAGTTATTTCAGTTGGTTAGTGTTTTTAAGTGAACAGATTGCTAACTTTTGATCCCTGTGTGCACATTTATGTTGGTTTGTACGACTGCTTATGCTATTACTGGTTGATAGTTTCTCTACTAATGATGGAGGACTTCAATGGTGAGTTGATCGATCAAAAATAGAAAAATAGTAAAATAAATATAAATAATAAAATATCATATTTTTTAAGAGTTTAATATATAATTTGTATTGACCATCATAACTTGACCCGTGAGGCGCAAACAACATTTCCATTCACAAACGCTCAAACGAGCATGCATATATAAATATTATTATGTAATTGTATCAGGTAAACTAAAATAAATAGCATTACCCAACATACACAACGTTACATTGAGACATACAAAAAAAAAAAAAAAGAACTCAAATTGCCAATGGCACAACCAATGGTCAAACTTGTAGAACAATAATTAAAATTAAGCAAAAACTAAATTAAGTAAAGGTGACCAACGAATCAGACGGCACTATTGATGATTTTTTCAATTGATTGCGCAGTGTCAATGGCAGGCTTGAGGGCATCCTGGATTTTCTTCTCATGCTCTCCATAATTATCTTTTTGTGATTTCAACAATGTAAGGTATTCTTCAATCGATCTGACCACTTTAATGGCATCCCTGATATCCTCCACTTCGTTTTCGTTGATTTTGTCTAATTTCGTCAATTTCAAACTTTCTTTAGAGGATAGTAATTTCTTAATGGAGTTCTTGATTTCAGTCGTCATGTCCTCTTTGGTGAATACGTTCGAGGGCTGTTGTGGCACGGGCTGTTCTGGTACAGGCTGTTCTGGCTGTTGGGGCTGTTTTGGTACGGGCTGTTGTGGCTGTTTTGGTACGGGCTGTTGTGGCTGTTGTGGCATGGGCCATAACTGCCTGATAGATAGATGACACAATCATTTTATTCTGATTAAACTCATGTAAAAGAATACATGTTCAGTATAATTTCAGATAGTCAAATACTAGTAGTCTATTACCTCAGTAATCCAGCTGTCCCTATTAAGCTCATGAAAATAATGAGTCCGGTCCAGACACCGGTAACACCAAATACTGGAGCTACCATTATATGATATAGAGCAGATACTGATACAACCAAAAGCTGCTCAAAAAGGACAATAATATAATATAATTAAACATCAATACTTGAACGGTTTAACTTACCAAAAATGAAAAAAGATCCTCTGTTTGATCTTACCACATTTATGCAATGGGAAAGAGTAACAGAGAGGCTATTTATTATAAAGTTCATAAGAGAAAAATTACTTAAATAACATAATTATCATGAAAAAGTAAAATCAATATAAAATCATCACTTATGCCAAAAGCAGAGGGAAAATGCATAAATTACTCTTGAACAGGAAAGGGGTGAAACTACAAACCATAGAGCATAAAGCAATAGTTTTCCACTGGAGGAATCTGGCACTGGTCAGGAGTGTTGGACTTGACTCTGCAGTTATTGCAAACACAAACAGATTCAATACAGTATTCTAGCTATAGTACAAACAATCTTCGTTGTTCAACAAAACATGGCTAAATATGATCAAGTTCTTTAGTGCTCAAATAAAATAATGATATGAAAAACAAACATTAATTGGATGAATGATGGGAAAGCAGATAATGAATCTGACTTATGCATTGCGTCAGAGGTTTTACAAATGATTGAAGAAATTTTACTCAGATTTGCATAAGCGGATCGAAGGCAGTTATCCATCATATACTGGCATTTTGTGATGAGACTACAAGAAGCTACATCAAAATTTCTTCTCCTACCAGCATGATCATAGTGGAAATTAATTAACAGCAAATCTTTGAACAGTTAGCTCATATTATTTAGAATAATAATTATATTATTTGTCCTACTCGTACTCTCAAGATTTTGTATACGCCTAATTTGTATCTCCATGTCACCATACCATTGCAAAATTTGTTAATATTGACATAACAAAAATTAAAGGAATTAATAGGCGGACAAAATAAATGAAATGTTAATTTATTTGATGTAAAAGAGAGGTCATTTCCTGACTAAATGTAAAACAATCGATTATAGTAATTAGAGTATATATGGTTAACAAATTAGAAAAGATGCTTTAAATTCTTAACAAATTAGACTAAATCGTGGATTTTCCGGCCACAATTTTCATTGTGCCCTAAAATATCCGAATTCACATCCTCTCAGGTTACCGGACTGAGTACAATTGAATCGGATGGCCTAAAATAGTTTTTTTTTAACTTGGCACGAATCTCAAAGCTCAAATGATACTTCCCCTCTGTCATCCCCCGAGTAAGAACCGGATGAAATTAAATCTAGGCCATCCTTTTCAATTGTGTTGAGTCAGGTACCTGGGAGGATATGGATTTTCATCTACATTTGTCTAAATTAAACTCTAAATAAACTGAAATCCAAGTTAAGATCGATTAATCTTATATTTCTAATGTCTTCTATGCATACCTGAGAAATTGAGCTAGCACTATTAAGCTAATGAAAAGAGCGAGACAGATACAGACACCGGTAAGACCGAATACTTGAGTCTTTGGCAGAGGTCTTGTCACCGGATTGTGGCCTGCACCGAGAATATCCAACCAAGCCTGAGCTTTGATAAGGTTATCGTGAGCAACTTTCAAGTGGTTATCCGCCGCAGCCATTGCATCTTTTATCATATCAGCCATAATCTCCGTCGTGAGTGTTTTCTGATCGGAATGGGTCTTGGCCCTTTACTGATAGCAAAGGAAAATGAGGGATTGGTTAAGCAAACACCGATGGTATTTATGAAGGATGACAGGTGGGAAACGAATTGGAATCTGGAGCAATATTATTCTAATTAATTTAGACATGAAATATTGCTACTACACTGGCTTATTAGTACCTTGTTTCTGTTTATTTCTTATTGTTACTGCACCTCGTAATCATTCAATTAACTGCGGGTTGAGTCAAATTAATCAATCAATAATATAATATTGACAATAAAAAGAAATTTAAGATCAAGCATATATAACATCAACTTCAAAATCTATCGAATCGACTTCAAACAGTGAATCCAAACTGTTCGAACCAATCTACTTCATTAGTTGTGTGCTTACATGCAAATTTATAAATTTTCGAATTTATTTAGTATCAAGTCAAGTGGTCAAATTAGTTAGTTTTTAAGATTATTTTAATACATTCATTTTTCAACATTTTTACCGCTTGATTTGATACAAAAATAACTCGAAAATATAAAAGTTTACATGTAAATGGATCACTCATAAAATAAATTATTTTGAACAGTTTGGATTAATCATTTGAAGTTTATTCAATCAATTTTGAAGTTAGTGTCATATGACACCAATGTCGTACTAGCCGGACTCTTAGACGAGTATGGCTAATATAATATCAGTATCATTTAAGCATATATAACATCAACTTTAAAATTTATCGAATCGACTTCAAACAGTGAATCCAAACTGTTCGAACCAATCTACTTCATTAGTTATGTATTTACATGTAAACTTATAAATTTTTCAAATTTATTTAGTATCAAGTCAAGCGGTCAAATGAGTCAGTTTTTAAGATAATTTTAATACATTCATTTTCAACATTTTTACCGCTTGATTTGATATTAAAATAACTCGAAAATATAAAAAATTTACATGTAAACACATCACTCATAAAATAAATTGGTTTGAACGATTTGGATTAATCGTTTGATAAGATATATTGGGCATCCCTGGCATCAAATATTGGGCATTACTACGAACTAGTTTGCTCAAGATTCATATAGTAAAAAAAATCACATTATATATTACTAGGATGAACTATTGGGCATCCTTGGCATCAAATTTGCACAATTAGATAAAGATTTCTGGACTCAAGATAAATTAGTCACACCTACAGAAAAATTTTCTATTGGAGAAACCATTAAACTGTATCTTTTATTATTCGCCTTAAGGTGCTAGCACATATACAAATCATCAAATCATTTTCAATGCATTATTGAATGACCGCATTGACCGATGAAGTCAAGTGGACCACAATTTTAAACGTTCAATTTAATTCGCTGAAAGCTCAACCCCAGCATGTTCTCATGGAAGACTTCTTGGAACAACCCAAATCTACCAAGCTCCACATGCATGATATGTGATGCTTTAAATTACCCACCTACTTATTTTGTATATTAAAATAATAAATTGGCCAATAATTAAATACCATCCAAAGAGAATCGTTCTTTCTCCAGTTAGATCATTTTGTGTTGGTAGACGGGATTCATTCATTGTTTATGCACTTAATGCTATAACAGAAAAAATAATTAAATTTTTTCTACCTCTGGTATGTATCATATGAGTATCACATGACATTTAAACTTACCTATTATCATATTCGATGCATACATTATAAATATTAGAAAAAGTATGCCAACAGGTCCAATTAGACAACACAGCTAGAATCAAACCGAATCAAGCTTACCTCAGTTTGAGTTTGAGTTTGAAGAAGATTCAAACCGAATTAGCTTGATTTGTTTTAGAAAAAACTAATTTCGAATCAAATTAATTGTGAACTACAATTTTTTTGAATCGAAGTCAATTGAATTATGAACTATAAATTTTTTTGGCAGCAAGCTCTAGTTATACTGATAGTTTATGTATTAGTTTTCTTCGCGTGGAACCGAATTCACATGGTTTGCTTTTGCCTTTCACAAATTTACACTGATGGATTATGGGCCAGCTCAAGATTCTCTTATCTTTTACGTTGCTGGATTGATTAAAATCACGACATTGACGTCCGAGTCAAATGAAACATATTTCATTGTTAATTTGTTATGTTGCTTAAATATTTTCCAATTATAAGTTTCTATTATATTAATAATTTTGAGCTCTGATATAAGTTTGATTCCGGCATTATTAAATATTGATGGTAGAATCCATTAGTTGCATTATTTGAGATTCGGATCTAATTAAATTGTTTGTAAATCAATTTCGAACAAATTATATCCAATTTGAGTTTGATTTGAATAAGATTCGAACCAAACTGGTTTGATCTGTTTCAAAATGAACAAATTTGGAATCAAATTAATTGCGGACATTTTTCAAATCGAACACTAATCGAATCATGAACTACGAACTTTTAGAGTAGCCCTATGAAAGAGTAACATGAGAGACAAACTATTATAAAAAAATAGGTGACTATAAACTCTTAAAAATACTTGGGACATAAGGTTCTCCAACGGTGTTGAAGTGCATTGTGTATGAAAGTGTCGATAAATTTCACATAGTTGATAAAACGTGTCTTCATACTCTTTATATACACGGTTACTATAACAGAATCGTTTCAGATCTCTCAAAAAATGCTAAAACAGAAGGTTTACACAGGGAAAAGGATAACCATGTATGATAACAATGGTTTGTCGGAAGGAATCATGTATGATTTCTTATTCGTCACGTGGTCAAAAAAAAATTCATCGGGTTTAAATCCATTAACTAATTGAGTACTCGATAAAGAACAATGCTTTAACTTATACTTTGCAATGCTGTAACATATACATAATTTTTTATGCTCTAACTAATCATTCTAATTACCAATCATAATTCACAAAATAATGTTTTAACTTATACTTGCAATGACGTCATCCAACACAAAATATAAAAAATATCAGGTTTTGCGACCCCCCAAATAGTTATGGAAATATCAATATTTTTATAAATGTGTATGGTCTCCTACATTTAGTTTGAGTGGTCCCCAATAGATATTAATGGTGCGAGAACGTTTGAGAAATTTGATTGTAAAAACAATTATTTACGTAAATATTGTGCACCTCATAACTTTAAATACTTATGTGCATAGAAATTAATACTTTATAAAAAAATTAATGGAGGGCATGTAATCTTACTGTAACAAATGTTGACCTGGCATGTATTTTGAAAAAAGAAAAACTTATGTCATGTAGTTGACCCACCGAATTTCGTGCGTAAATTGCATTGTTAACCATGTGTAATCGCATTTTCTGTTGTAGTGTTATTAAAAAAAAATGAAAAAAATGAAAAATATCAAAGATGGGCGTTATAAATAATTTTTGTTCAATTACTAGAGGTTGAAAACATCAAGTTAGCCGTATTTTTATAGGATTGCTCTAGGGTCCTAATTAAAGCATGGTTTATAGCTAGTCTGAGGTGCATTTCGCTTTAATCAGGGTCTGAAGCCGAAATTATTGTAAACTTATTTTATAATTTTTGGAAATATGAGGGTCATATATTTAATGAAGAAACATATTATGACAAATTTAGAGGTAAACTGTAAATCATTTTATTGTTTCTATACAAAAAATTCTGACAAAAAAATAAAAGAACAAATCCACATGTCCTCATTTATTGTCTTACACACCCCTAAGGCTTTGTCCCCACTACCAGCCCTAAATTTATTTCAAAACTAGATATAATCAAAAGTGGTTAGTAGTTGGAGATTTGAATACTAAATATTTTCATAAGATATACTGAACATCCCTAGCATCAAATATTGGACATTACTACGTACGATCTAGTTTGCTAAAGATCCATATAGTAATAAAAAACACATTATATATTACAAGGATGAACTATTGGGCATCCTTGGCATCAAATATGCACAAATAGATAAAGATTTCTGGACTCAATATGAATTAGTCACACCTACAGAAAAATTTTCTATCGGAGAAACCATTAAATTGTACCTTTTATTATTCGCCTTAAGGTGCTGCACATGTACAAATCATGAAATTATTTTCAATGCATTATTGACTGACCGTATTGACCGATGAAGTCAACTGGACCACATTTTAAAACGTTCAATTTAATTCGCTGAAAGCTCAACCCCAGCATGTCTCATGGAAGACTTCTTGGAACAACCCCAATCTACCGAGCTCCACATGCATGATATGTGATGCTTTAAATTACCCACCTACTTATTTTGTATATTGAAATAATAAATTGGCCAATAATTAAATACCATCCAAAGACAATCGTTCTTTCTCCAGTTAGATCATTTTGTGTTGGTAGACGGGATTCATCCAATGTTTATGCACTTAATACTATAACAGAAAAAATAATTAAAATTTATCTACCTCTGGTATGTATCATATGAGTACGTATCACATGACATTTAAACTTACCTATTATGATATTCGATGCATACATTATAAATATTAGAAAAAGTATGCCAACAGATCCAATTGGACAGCACAGCTAGAATCGAACCGAATCGAGCTTACCTCAGTTTGAGTTTGAGTTTGAAGAAGATTCAAACTGAATTAGTTTGATTTGTTTCAGAACAAACTAATTTTGAATCAACTTAATTGCGAACTACAAATTTTTCAAATCGAAGTTAATCAAATTACGAACTACAATTTTTTTTGACAGTCCTAGTTATACTGATAGTTTATGTATTAGTCTTTTTCTCATGGAACAAAATTCACATGGTTTGCTTTTACCTTTCACGAATTTACACTGATGGATTTTGGGCTAGCTCAAGATTCTCTTATCTTTTACGTTGCTGGATTGATTAAAATTACGGCATTGACATAGTCAAACGAAACTAATTCCATTTGTAATTTATTACCCTGCTGAAACATTTTTCCTATTATAAGCAACATTAAATTAATAATTTTGCACTCTGATATAAGTTTAGTTCCTATATTATTAAAGATTGATGGTTGAATCCATTAGTTGCATTATTTGAGATTCGAACCTAAATAGTTTGCAAATCAATTTCGAACGAATTAAACCCAATTTGAGTTTGATTTGAATATGATACAAACCAAACTGGTTTGACTTGTTTCAGAACGAACTAATTTCGAATCAAATTAATTACAAACTTTCTTTGAATCGAACACTAATCGAATCATGAATTATGAACTTTTAGTGTATCCTTATGAAAGAGTAACATGAGAGACACAGTATTATAAAAAAATAGGTGACTATAAACTGTTAAAAATACTTAGGACATAAGGTTCTCCAACGGTGTTGAAGCGCATCGTGCATGAAAGTGTTGATAAATTTTACATAGTTGATAAAACTTGTATACATACTTTTATATACACGGTTACTATAAGGGAATCATTTCAGACCTCTAAAAAAATACTAAAACAGAAGGTTTACACATGGAAATGATAACCGTGTATGATAGCAAGGGCAATATACATGCTTTTTCGGAAGGCATCGTGTATGATTTCTGAAAATCATACATGGTTCTCAGGGCGGATCTAGGATTTTCGTCAAGGGTTGAAAAAAATAGTTTGTCAGGTTTAAACCCATTAACTAATTGAGTACTCGATAAAGAACGTTACTTTAACTTATACTTTGCAATGCTCTAACATATACATAATTTTTGATGGTCTAACTTATAATTCTAATTACCAATTATAATTCAAGAAATAATGTTTTAACTTATACTTGCAATGACGTCATCCAACGCAAAATATAAAAAATATCAAGTTTTGTGACCCCCCAGATAGTTATGAAAATATCAATATTTTTATAAATGTGTATGGTCTCCTACATTTACTTTGAGTGGTCCCCAACAGATATTAATGGTGTGGGAATGTTTGAGAGATTAGATTGTGGAGACAATTATTTACATTTGGGAGATTTGATTGCTCACCTCATAACTATAAATACTTCTATGCATCAGTATAAATACTTTTGTGCATAAGGATTAATACTTTATAAAAAAAAGTAATGGAAGGCATGCAACCTTACTGTAACAAATGTTGACTTGGCGTTATAAATTTTTTTTGAAAAAGAAAAACTTCTGTCATGTAGTTGAGCCACCGAATTTCGTTTGTAAATTGCATTGTTAACCATGTGTAATCGCATTTTCTGTAGTAGTGTTACTAAAAAAATGAAAAATATAAAAGAATGGCGTTATAAATAATTTGTGTTCAATTACTAGAGGTTGAAAAAATCAAGTTGGCCGTATTTTTATAGACTGCTCTAGGGTCCTAATCAGTATTCTAAATATCTAGCTATAGCTACGCAATAGTTGCACTATAGGTGTTTCGGACTCTAAAAGCTATGACACTATGGGCGATATATAGCTAACTACTTGTGCAATCGCTTATTTTTTTTAACCGTCCCGCTATACCGCTATAATCGCTATTTAAACAATTGGTCCTAATTAAAAGGTTTATAGCTAGTCTGAGGTGCATTTGCTTTAATCAGGGTCTGAAGCCGAAATTATTGTCAACTTCATTCTATAATTTTTGGAAATATGAGGGTCATATATTTCTTGAAAAAACATATTAGGACAAATTTAGGGGTAAACTGTAAATTATTTTATTGTTTCTATCCAAAAAATTATGACAAAAAAATAAAAGAACAAATCCACATGTCTTCATTTATTGTCTTACACACCTCTAAGACTATGTCCCCACTCCAAGCCTGCTCATCTGTGACATGTCCACACTGAATTACACATAGCTTTAATTTTTTGAACGAACATGTTTCATTCAAATGTGGTTACTAGTTGGGAATTTGAGTACTAAGTATTTTCATAAGGTATATTGGGCAGCCCTGGCATTACTACGATCTATTTTGCTGAAGATCCATGTAGAAATAAAAATCACATTATATATTACTAGGATGAACTATTGGGCATCCTTGGTATCAAATATGCACAATTAGATAAAGATTTCTGGACTCAGGATGAATTAGTCACACCTACAGAAAAATTTTCTATTGGAGAAACCATTAAATTGTACCTTTTATTATTCCCCTTAAGGTGCTGGCACATATACAAATCATGAAATCATTTTCAATGCATTATTGAATGACCGCATTGACCGATGAAGTCAAGTGGACAACATTTTAAAACGTTCAATTTAATTCGCTGAAAACTCAACCCCAGCATGTTCTCATGGAGGCCTTCTTGGAACAACCCCAATCTACCAAGCTCCCACATGCATGATATGTGAAGCTTTATATTACCCACCTACTTATTTTGTATATTAAAATAATAAATTCGCCAATAATTAAATACCATCCAAAGAGAATCGTTCTTTCTCCAGTTAGATCATTTTGGGTTGATAGACGGGATTCATTCATTATTTATGCACTTAATAGTTAATACTATAACAGAAAAAAAATTAAAATTTATCTACCTCTGGTATGTATCATATATATGAGTATCACATGACATTTAAACTTGCCTATTATCATATTCAATGCATACATTATAAATATTAGAAAAAGTATGCCAACAGGTCCAATTGGACAGCACAGCTACACTAGTGGAAAAACTGAAATCAGGATCGGCCTATTTGGATCGGTTGTATGAACCAACCGATACTAATACCTATCTGGATCGGTTTTATCAATAAAACCGATACTAAAAACTAATGAAAGCACAACACATGAACTAATTGGATCGGTTCCTAGCTAAGAACCGATCCTGATACTATTTTTTTTTTTCAAAGATGGTTCTGCAAAAAAAAAAAAAAAAAATAGTATCAGGAACGGTTGTTTATAAACAACCGATCCTGATGATAACTCCCTATATAACATGCTTAGGGTTCTTCTTATTTTCATTTCGCGCCTCTCATTTTCAACTTAGCGTCTCTCTCGGTCTCCGTATCTCCCTCTCAAATCCTCTCATTTTCCATTGGCGAACCTAGTCCTCTCCAGTCTCTCGCCCTTTCTCTCTCGAAGACACGCGAAGAACTGAAGCATCACTCAGATTTTGCAAATGCTTCTCGCTCAGGCTCCGAACAAGTGCAAGGTGTCAGAGGACAAAAAAATCTCTGTCGCTCTTACTCTCTCTTCCTCTTTATATATGTATGGACAGCTTGGATTGGGGTTGACCACCTCATCTCGTCCTCTTTTGGTTGATTGGGTACCGCTCTAAGCCTCTAATCTATCTATCTCGCCTCTCTTTTATCATTTCGTTGTTTATATATAATACAGTCAATTACAATTTGTTAATTTTCAAATAGCAATCTTATCTCTGGTCCTTGATTTGAAATGAGTCGTTATTTCATTTTCAGAACTGAGTCATGCACCCAAGGTGTTTGTGAAAATGCTCTTAAGTTTGTAAGATGAAGCAATCTCTGGAGAAAACTAGAGAGAAGTATCAGTGACTTGCCGGGCCCTCTTCTAACCCCACAGTTCAGGTGCATTGCATTGTATTAATTTGATTGGGTGGTTCCACTTTACAATGGTTGAGCTGCATTAATCTTTTACAACCCAAAACTTCTCATGTTTTTATTTAGCCCGCCCCAATATTAGCAAGGATGTCAATCCTAAATGCATTTGCATATGGTTCATTGATACCATGAAGGTACCAATGAAACACCAAGAGTTTGATGATGAAATAACTGGTTCAAAGACATCTGATACACATCAATCTGATTATGTAGTTTCTTCTTCAACTGCTGCTACCATTCTGATGGACAGAAAGTTTCAGTTATGTGTGGTCAAAACTAAATTGAAAAAAAAAAAAATAGTATCAGGAATGGTTGTTTATAAAGAACCGATCATGATACTATTTTTTTTTTCAAAGTTGGTTCTGCAAAAAAAAAAAAAAAAAAAAAAAAAAAAGTATCAGGAACGGTTGTTTATAAACAACCGTTCCTGATACTATTTTTTTTTTTTTTAGCAGAACCAACTTTGGAAAAAAAAAATAGTATCAGGATCGGTTCTTTATAAATAACCGTTCCTGATAGTTATTATCAGGATCGGTTGTTTCAACAACCGATCCTGATAGTTTCTATTTGGATCGGTTATTTAACCGATCCAGATTATTGTAGTATCAGTATCGCCTTCATCAGGATCGGTTGTATTCCGATACTAATATGCGTATATAACCGATCCTGATTCCATATTTTCCACTAGTGCTAGAATCGAACCAAATCGAGCTTATCACAGTTTGAGTTTGAGTTTGAAGAAGATTCGAACCGAATTAGTTTGATTAGTTACCTGACGATCTGGGTTCCAGAGGCTAACCGTTGCCAGGACCGTCATAATGGTTTAATTCTGTCATCCTGCACACCTTTTTGTATTTTTGGCGCCGTTTGGCCATACGAACTCTAATTTTAGTAAATCTAATTTGAAATTTCCAGAAGACCGAGATCTACAACTTCTATGTATTAACTTTGTTCAAAATATGAACGGATGGATCGCTATATTATGTGGAAGGCAGACGTCAGATATGGTAACTTCTACAAACCTAGATTTGCTTATCTCCCTTTATATAGAAGGCAATGCTAGGTTTCTTGGGGGTGGCCTAATCGTCAATCATCTTCTTCTCAACTCAAATAGAGATTTACCTTGGTTGCTTGATCTTGAAACTTCAATACTTATTCAACAACTGAAAATATACTATTGTAAGAATTAGAGTGATTTGTGAGAGATTTTTATTCATTCAAACCCTAGAGCCTTGAGTGCTCGCTTCTCTTGTATTAGAGCCTTTAGTGCTCTTGAGCCATTTTTGTACTTGGGCCGTGTGACTTCTCAAGCTTTATAAGGGCTCACCGATTCCACCTTGTACTCCTTTCTCATTGGATAAAGAAAGGCGCACCATCAAGAAAGTCGGGAAGCCCCGGAGACGTAGGCGTTAGTGCCGAACTCCGTAAACATCTCTTGTGTCAAGTATCTCTAAACTCTACTATTTACTTTATTTATTTTATATTTTTGTTTAGATTCAAGTTATTCGAGTTCCCGCCAAGAATAACTTATAGACACGCTAGATAATTTAATTTAGATTAAATGTTTAAAAAAACCTATTCCCCCCCCCCCCCCCCCCCCCCCCCCACTCTAGGTGTCATTGGGACCAACAAAAAACAGATTAAGTATTAAGGAAATTTTTTTTAATGATTTTGTCTGCTAACTAAATATAATTCTGAATATTATTAAGCTCTTAAATTGTCGCCCTTTTTTCTTAATGAGCGGACGATTTTGGTGCTCGTCAACATGGTTGCCATATGAAGATGTATATGTAGATTACATTTAATGTTTTTAAGAATTTTTTTACTATTTTTTTAAATATATAGAAATTACTTAATCTAAAGATTTTAGACCATTTAAAAATAGTAATTTTCAA
The DNA here is from genome assembly GCA_964058875.1 of Carex rostrata. Lineage (NCBI taxonomy): Eukaryota > Viridiplantae > Streptophyta > Magnoliopsida > Poales > Cyperaceae > Carex > Carex rostrata. The sequence goes on along the minus strand of CAXKVT010000049.1, from coordinate 819,513 downwards.
CCTATGTAAAAATAAAAATAGCAAAAAACTTCTAAGAAGTATAAATTTAGTCTACAATTGAGTAGATTTTTGTATGGAGATGATGTTGTATTATTTAGATCAAGTGTTTGTACTTTACAAATAAATATATTGATTCATAGTACAAACCAATTTGCGCTCATGCATAGTACCAAAGCCTCACTCCTTAATTAGTCCCCACATCGTCCATGGAAAGTTTTATATAATTCCATAACAATTCAATGAAAAGTTTTTTATAATTCCATAACAATTCAGTGTAAATACGTTCCATGGATGGAAAACATACCTAAAATTTGGGTAAGCAATCAAAATTAAATATTGTTTGCTGCCTTTGCACTTAATTTGATTTCCTTCCGTATTACCTTGTATCACTATATATATAGTATGGTGCATTGCACCTTTTCCACTTTAGTGATGTATACACAAAGTGCTAGACATTTAGGGTTGAGAAATTATGATTTCGACACACCAAGTAAAAGGAAGAAGTCTTTTGTTGGAACAAATTTAAGAAACTTAGGAGTCTTGAGATCTACAGACGAATGTCATGTTTCCTTCCCTCACTAATGGATAGACCTTGGTTATTTCAACTATGGACGATTACAAGAAAGGGCATAAATGTGAACTTATATCACATTAGTTTTGGTAAATAGGTTAATCATAGAACTCTTTGCATTTAATTAGGATAAAGTTAGGGTACCATGCCTCAACCAGTTCTTAGCTAGATAGGGTGATGTAACACGGAAGTAGGTAGTATTATTCTGATCATACCGCATGCAACATCAGTGGTTTACAACAACTAAATGATTGATTCAACTGAAGAAAATGATGGCCAGAAACCTAGAGCCCTTAATTAATACATTGTTAGATGAAGAACTTCTCGAAAAACAAACAATTTTTTTCATGAAGTGCTCCTAAGTTATCGAATCCAAACAATATACAAGATATTATATTACAGTTATTCAATTATTGACCTCGCATTTTTTTAAATTTGTCATGAAGTACACCTAATTTTTTATTTTTTTTGGATCCAAACAGTAGATATATTGTACTATATTGTTACAGACATTGACCTAGCTTGTCATGATATATAGGTGTTGAAGAAAATGATAATCATAAGAAAAAAATGTAATGGAGGGCATGTAATCTTACTGTAACAAATGTTGACGTTTCATGTAGTTCACGCACCTAATTTTTCGGATCCATAAAAAAATAATTAAAAGGGCATGTGATCGTGTAAGATAATGCAATAGTTTTAAGTTTTCATTAAAAAAATTAACTGGTTTTGTCTGCTAACTAAAGTCAATATAATTATTATCTTAATTTGATGCCCTTTTATTTTCTTATTGGTCACTAGCTATATGCAGATGTAGATCATTCAAAAATAGTAATTTTTTACCTATGTAAAAAATAGTGAAAAACTTTGATAAATTAAATATAAAATTTAGTCTAGAACTACATTTTCATATGAAGATGATGTTGTTCAATTTAGTCCGTAGGCTAATCGTTTTATTTTCAATACAGTTAACATTCAGTTAAAACGTTGACTTTTCTATTTATATTTTCATGTGAGGATGACAAACCCTGTAGATTTTTGTTGTTCAGTATAATAAGCGTATTTTACCGTATTTCAGTATAATAAGCGTATTTTAGCATATTCCAGCATAATTAACACATTTTTGCATATTTTTGGGTATTTCAGTGTATTTTAGCGGATTTCAGTATAATTAGCATATTTTAGCGTACTTCAGTACAATAGTGTATTTTATCGTAATTTATCGTATTATAGCGTCGTTCACTATAATTAGCGTATTTTAGCGTATTTGATTATAATTAGCGTAACATAGCGTATTTCAGTACAATTAGCATATTTTAGCGTATTTCATTATAATTAGCATATTTTAGCATATTTCAGTATAATTAACGTATTTTGGCGTATTTCAATACAATGAGTGTATTTTAGCGTAGTTCTCTATAATTAGCGTATTTTAGTATAATTAGCTTATTTCAATATAATTAGCTTATTTCAGTATAATTAGTGTATTTTAGTGTACTTCACTATAATTAGTGTATTTTAGAATATTTCAATATATTTAGCGTATTTTTTCTGTGACTCCTCTAGTTCGTTATTCAGCTTTAACTGCATACATATGGTAATTATTGTAGGAATTCAGATATTTTTAATGTTTATAATTGTACAAACACTTGTTCGGACTTAAAATTATATAATTACTATTCTTATGAATAAAATGTCATATTTAAAATGATATACATATTGCTGTTGACATTAACAGCTTTGAGACCACTATCTTGTACAAATGTACGTCATGTTTCAAATGTTAAATGTCTGGGTATAAAGTGATTTTAGAAAAACATAAACTCACTTCTAGAGAAATAGATAGAGTAACTTAAAATTTGAATGTACTAGAAGGACCAAAGACCACTTAATTTATAGCAAATAATCATTTTAATCTAGGTATGATGTGCAAATACCACACCACATTTTAAAATGTATATCATGGTGAGGTATTTGTCCATCATACCCAGATTGAAACGGTTATATGCAAATACTATAAGTGATTTTATATTTTTCTAAAATCACTTTATAGCATGATGTACATTTTAAAAAATGGACCTCCAGCTAAAATGGTGTGATATTTGCCCATCTAAGCTTTGATTTGCTGTTTTAATACAAACTGGTGTTCTTACTGATAACATTATACCAACTGTTAATGTGTTTAATATTCAAGACCTACTATTTTATATGTTTATGCTAGCTTGTATAATTAAATTTTGGTGTTTAGACTTGCAGCTTTAAAACTACTATTCATGGTGATTGAAGTATTAAGTATTTTTTTTTATATTACATTTTTACAGTACTAAGTAGTTTTCTACGAACTACTAAAGTGATTTAAATTTATGTCATAGACACATCGTGGCCATATTGCTAGGATACTTGCACAAGTAGGTGTTAGAATGGCAAAACATAAAATACCATAGTTGCCTATATCAAATATAAATAAACGGAGAATGAAAATTCTTTTGAAAGAAGTAATAAATGCTTGGTGTTGAGTATAAGTTTATGAAATGGGAAAATGAATAAATTTTCCATAAAAGAAAGAGCAGATGGAACGTGGTGATAGACAAAAGCAAAAGGATAGCAACAGGAGACAAGTTCTGGGAGAAGAAATTACATGATAATTATCCTTATATTACGAACTGCAGCAATTAAATATCCATATATTACATGACGAAAAGGAACTACTTGATAATTATTATTTTGAAAATTTTAATATTCAATTTAAAAAAAAATTGAACGTAAATTTGTAAATATGTTATGGAAAGAGAGTCTACAATATTTATAGTTTCATACAATTGAAGTGTTGTATATATAAATTAAGATCTATCCATACAACAATAATTTGAGCCTGTTAAAATTTCAAATCAGTTGATGTACAGTTATTTTTACCATCGGGAATAAAACAATTATTTTTTAACAGATTCATGTCAAAAAGTGCGCAGATCTTTTATGAACACGACACATACCAAAAAGTGCGCAAATCCATAAAAAAAAAAGGTCGTTAAAAATAATAAAAAAATTAATCAAGAAAAAGAACTCCAAAACTAGGATAATAATTCCATTATAATTATGACAGATAATTTTTTAACTTAATTATATCTTACAACTTTCGAGTTTTCAATTTTTAATTTTTAGCGTGTTTGGCCAAGCTTCTGTTATGTCTGTGTCATACTCGACAACACCACAGCACTTCCAACGGTACAATACATGTGAATGTTGGTAAGGCATTTATATGGATCTTAGCTATCCAGGCCTGTTCAAGTGTTGTGTGGAAAATATATTTCACTTGCTACGTACCATTTAGCTATAAAAAACAAAAAAAAAACAAATTATGCAGGCTCGGTCACAAACAACAAAAACAATTATCCCAAGTTGTAATGGTTTGACTTGGGATGCCACATGACAGTGAAGGAATTTAATCATAGAGATTGGATGATTTTAGATAAAAAAAAATTGAATCAGTTATTGCTGATAATTTTTTTTTTGTTATTTAATTAAACGGAATTTATCATCAGGAGGTACAATACACGGATTTAAATACAATAAAATTACATTCCCTGTCATCCATGTGCCTTATATAAATAGAGCAGCTTGTGAATGAATATATTGCTTGCTTACACTTCATTACCAAACAAACAAAAAGACAACAATTGTTAGAATGGGAGAGAACAGAGGTTGCATTGCATTTTTTGCGACCTATAGACCACCGGTGCCTCTGGACATATTCTCTTGTCCAGTTGAACCAAAATCCTTTGAAGACGAGCTTAGCTTAACTGATGGCCAGTCATACAACTACAACTGCCAAGTCATTCCACCGGCAGCTCTTAAGACGATTATCAAACGTCCGAAATTGGCTTCTGAAGCCAAAGAAGCTGACGTTGATTCAGGCCATCTCACCGGCTTGATTTTTGTTTCTGAAAGAGACAAAAACCTCGAAACACTTCACATAGCTCTCTGCCTCGCTGAACAACCGCCTAAAGTCAAAATCTTCAGTTTGGCCGATATCTACGGCACCGATTCATTCAATGGTGTTCGCCTAGAAGACAGTGGCTGCTTTGGCGGTGGTTATCAGATGGGCAGTCGCACAATTGATCATTTCCTCATCTACGTATCCACTAAAGAGCCGGTAAAACTCCGTCGGAGCCCCTGGAATGTTGTATATAAAACCAATCTTAAAACAGGGGAAACTATGCGCGTCACTCCACAAGGTACTTTTTTCATCCTTCTATATATTTTATCTATTAACTTTTAATCATGTTTGTACATATAGCAAAAAAATGAGATTTTCTCTTCAGTAATTTCATATTCATATATATGTCAACAGGGGAATTTGATTTAAGTCCCTCCGTGTCACCGTCTGGAAAGAAGATAGCAGTAGCTTCATTTGCAGGAAAGGGTTGGCATGGCGCCATTGAGGATTTAGAGACTGACATTTATGTGATGAATGTTGACGAGTCAAACTTGGGGTGGGAACGCAAGAGAGTGATAGTAAATGGTGGCTGGCCAACATGGGGAAGTGATAATGTCTTATTCTTCCACAGAAAGGAATATGCTGATGCCAAAAAAGAAAAACCGATAGCTTGGCGTGTGTTTCGACATGATATAAATGCCAATAAAACCATCCCTGTCACTCCAGATAAATTTCATGCTGTAACTCCTGCAGCCATCAATGAAACCAAAGTGGCTGTGGCAACCATGCGTCTGAAATCAGAGTTTAAAGATGAACGCACAGAAGATCAGTACCGGCATATTGAGATCTTTCATATAAATATGCTAGATAAACCAATACAAATCACTCGAAAAATCAATCCTAAAGCTGACCATTTCAATCCCTTTATCATCGATAAGGGAAATCGCATAGGTTACCATCGTTGCAGCTTCAATAGTTGCAAGGTACTAAATTGATTCTTGTACTTTAAAGAAATTCATTTGTTTTTCTCTCCCTGTGCATATATAATTGAAATTGAGACTTTTAGTCTTTTACCTGTGCAGATCAACAGTCTTGTAGGAAAAGATTTCGACAAGATCCAGTCGCCGCATAAAGATGTAGGCTTGTTTAGGGTATCTGGTGCATTTCCAACATTTTCCACAGATGGCAAAAAACTCGCGTTCGTCGATAATGAGTTCAGGAATGTGTGGGTAGCTGACAGCGATGGATTGCGTATTGCCTACAGGGTGCATATAAACTCACATCATATCTATTGATTGCAAAATATATGTTCAAATCTGGTCTTATTCCTGATTTTTCATTTGCTTACGATGGTTTAAATTTGTCGGTGTAGGGTAAAGGCCCAAACAACTTCTTCTCGCCAGTTTGGAACCAAAATCCAGACTTGGATATATTGTATTTATGCATGGGAACAGCTTTCACTAAAACAGAAAAATTGGAAATCGTTGCAATACCCGATGCATCAAGTGGTAGCGGGCAACGTCGACAGCTCACAAAGGGAAATTACAATAATGCTTTCCCATCCACCGATCCACAAGGTATGTAATTAATTGGATTGCCAAGTAATTCTAAAACACAAGTGCTTTTCTTCTTTCCAATATGACATGTAGTTCGTGAATTTGTGATCAGCTTATCCATTTAAGTTTTTAGTATTCTATTACTTGGTAACAGTTCCGCCTAAAAGTTTTAGTTCATATGTGAACACAATTCTGATACCTTGGTTTTCCAATTATAGGTAGAAAAACTTTAACAACATAAATATTGCTCACCAGCTCACAATAATTAATTTCAATCTAAGGTTTTTTTAGAGAGCCAAGATCCAACATTCGGAGTAGTCAATTTTTCTATCATAAATCCGAATGCTCCATACTTCCTGACCAAACTCTCAATCTAATCAGTTATTTTCTTAAATTGTCAAAATTACATCCCGTAATTTTTATATATAGTTTCTACTATTTATTTGATCTGGTTAATAATTGTTATAGGAAAAAGGCTAGTTTTCCGATCCACAAGAGAGGGGGGACCTAATTTAAACAAGAATCTATATATAATGGAGAATGCAGAAGTTGGGGAGTACTCTGGGGGCAAGACAAAAAGACTAACAAATGGGCCTTGGACTGACACACATTGCCAATGGTCGCCAAATGGAAACTGGATAGTGTTCTCGTCAACACGCGATAAGCCCGCAGGTGCACCACCATTCGACAACGGTCTTGATCCAGGATACTTTGCAGTTTATCTAGTGAATGCGAACGATCCAAATTATCCGGTGGTAAGAGTGCTAAGGAGCGGAAATGATATTGCTGGGCATGTGAACCATCCGGTCTTCAGTCCAGATGGAAAAAGCATTGTTGTAACTTCAGATCTCGCTGCTGTGTCGGTTGAACCGATTTCATTACCTCTCTTACAGCACTCTGTAAGGCCTTACGGAGAAATCTTTTCTGTTGATATCGACCCAGATAACATAAACAAAAATAAGGATGTGAGTGAGTTCCATCGCATTACGCATAGTAGATACGAGAATTCGACTCCTAATTGGACAAAATTCTCAACTGAGGATCCAAATGCACAATGGAATGGAAGGCTCTTGAAGGGTCCTAATTATGTACCAGCATGCCCATATTTACGTCCTGGTGGAGGAGAAAGTTGGCACATGACTGGTCAACTATGCATTGGAAAAAGATGCTGTTGATTGCTCTTCTGCTCCTTACAACACATGCATCAATGTTTACTCCTGTATTTTTCTATTCCCATTGTTCCAGTAAATGTAGCTTCATGGCTACATAACTCGACCATAATTTCTTTTTCTTTCCAAGCTTTGTTTGTATCTGAATTGCACTTGGGATGCATTTTTTGTACTCTTTAATATTATTCAAATTTCTTCGGAATGCTAATTTTCATTGTTTATTTGAATTGTTAACTCTTATGTGCATCTTCTTTCTCTCTGTGAACGAAAAACATCAATTTCAATTCAAACATGCATATATGTAGGATCCCATTTATTAACGGGATAAAAAAAATATTAAAATTAGAGAGGTCGAATAATTAATGCATTATAATTTTTATTTTCTTAATCAGAGTAGGCCGATTTTATTTTATCTAAAGTGTCAAAACAAAAAATAAAAATTCAACTCATCTAACATTAAATTTCGAATATTAAATGGTGTAATTCAAACGATAGAAGGATAAATTGGCCGATTCAAACCGGAATCGACTGAGTCGGACTGGAATCGGCTGACGGCCATCCGATTTTGGACCGAGTTCCTTGTTGCGAGATTTTTTAGTGGAAAACTGGTTCAAATTGGCCAAGTCAAGTGATTCTTCGTCGATTCTTCTACGGTGGAGCGATTCTAGACAATAATTCATACAATTTGAACCGATTTTTCACGAAAAAACGAAGTGCTATGAGCTAAATCGGATTTCGGAGCTAAATCGGATTTCGGAGCGAAATCTGCAATTTTGAATGGGTCAAAATGCTAATTGGAGAAGAAGGGTTCTCGGATCGTGAAGGGCCCATCGTCAGAAGGAGATGGCCCACCTGTCTGGCTTAACAAGAGAGAACGAAGCGCTCTTGAGAGGGTTAAAGAGAAGGTGGGGGTCCGCTGGCAGATCTAGAGGCGCTGATTAAGGATACTGGTGCATCAGTTTTTGTTGGAGAGATGCAGTGATTATTTTCTTCAATTGGGCTTGGGCCATTAAAGATACCTATTTATGCATTTAATAAAGAAATCCCTACATCTGATTTTTTTTTAATCTTAATATTATTGCTATTATTTTTAATATCATATTTCTGTTTGTTTTAACCCAATAAACCGTTTGGCGGTTTTCTAAAATCACAAATAAGTCCTTCTAGTCTTAACTAAGCTCACATTAAGTCTAAATCCATATCCCAAATCAAACCGAGTACAAAACAATTTTCTGTCAAAAATATCTGAGTTTCCGACCGATTCACCTGATTCCAATTAACCGATCAAGTGACCGATTCCAATTCCGAATCCAATTTTTCCTTCTATGATACAAACGCTATAGTCTACACTGTTTTCATCTCTAAAAAATCGCCTTTTAATCTGAAAGCACAGCTTTGAGAATAAAATCGCCTTTTATTCTTGGGAAGTTGATGACTAGCTGATAAATTTGAGTCAAGCTAACAACTTTGAGAAGAACAAGAATACTCTTTTGTATTTATTTCAGATTAGGTTACAGAGTGTTGTTTGATACAAAAGAACTTAATTATTTTGAGTATTATGTTGCCCTTGTCATAGCAGCCGCATACAGCTCATATATCTCCTAATTATAACTGTATATATATTTCCTTATTTTGTAATATTTTCTCTTTAATACAATATCTCTAAATAAAGAAATAAATCTAATCAATTATAACTGTATATATATTGCCCTTTTACATGTGCAACTTATCAATTGAATCGTAAAACATTTTGCTAGCCACCCCTTTTGTCAGAATGTCTACTAGTCGTTCACCTGATCTTAGAAACGAGAGTCTCAAAGAGAATCATCACAGAACTATGGTTATATGGTGAGCGGAAGACGCTCAAGCCAATGAGCCCTTTAATGCCCTACAAGAGGAAGTCACACAGCTATTCTAAGGAAGCACTAAGTAGATCTCCACACTATAGATGGGAAGACTCTAGAACTAAATTCTAGACACTTTAACTAGATTAATCAAGTGGATTTGAGATAGTTGAAAGGATATTGAAGTTTAAACTCACTCAGCAATGGAAGTTTTCAAGAATGCACAATAAATGTTTTTTGAATGTGGGAGATGGCTAGCTTGGGATAATTGGAAATATTGGGTTCCCTCTATTTATAGTGGGACTTCAGGACTACCTAAATCCGTTAGGACGGATGGAATCCATTGCGAATGGATTGTATGAATATTGAGATTAGGGTTTATGCAATATTAAATTAATATTAACCGTTCTAAACATATATGTCCGTTAAGGATGGTTAGTAAAATTTATCCCACAGTTTTGTTGATAGGCGTTTGTTGTACCCACCAAATAAATCCACAAAATACACATTGTATTTGTTGGTAATTTTTCACAAGTGAATTGCTTGGAAAACACTAAAAATATATATCTATTGAAATATGTGTTCTTGTCATGGCCGCACCGAATGGAGATGGCGAAAGCCCAAATTAAAATAGAAATGAGTTTTAAAATAATAAAAAAAAAAAAAAACATGTGACTCATGGTTGGAAGTGAAGTTCAGAAATGATTGGGCTGCAGTAAAGAAATCGGTTTGGGCTTGGGCCTAATTAAAGTAGAAAGATATAATTGATGGCCCAAATGAAATGGTGACAACCAGGCCGACAACTCCTTTAATTAAATCAGCGAGATGCTCTTTGGATATCTTTTCATTCCCTTAGCTGCACTGGAGGTGGCTATGGGCTGTCAAAACTGAAATTCAAATAGAAGGAAGACGATAAAGCCTGATAGGCTGCAGGAACATCACATCCCTTGAATAGCTGTTGTTCTTAGTTTATAACTAACTCACAGAACAACATTTTTATACCGATACCTAAGCAATAGTACATAAATTGTACCCATATCTAAGCAATTTATTAAACAGTGAAAGATTATTGTTATTGTATTGTATTGACTCATTAGTGGGCCGCTTGAATGGATCTTGTAATTTGTTGAAAACGTGGTCCAATGATTTGTTTTGACAAAATAAATGACAAATCTATTGGCCTTTCATTTAGTTTGGGTCTAAATATCAGATGAAAGCTTGTTGGAAATAAACTCAATTGTAGAGCTTGTTGGTATAAAAATAAATTAAATCTCTCCTTAATTATTAACCTTAGATTCTAGGTGTAAGTTTTTATGAAAACAAATTGTAAAGTCATACTGCAAGTTTTTTTTTTTTCATGAAAACAAATTGAGCTTCTAATTATGCTAAAAATTATTAGTATTATACTAAAAATTATTTAATTGACAAACTTTCAAATTTTTAAGATTTCAATAAATAAGTACTTTTTTCTGAACTCATTTGCTGCAAAATGGCTAAAGAGATCGATTAATTCCACGCCAAATCTGTTCCTTTAGCACACAACTCTTGTTAGGGAATCATATTCAAGCTAAGTATCGTAGCACAAATCAAACTAATTAAAATATACAAAAGTAAAAAAGATAAGCGATATAAAAACAAATGTACCCGTGAGAAAGGTTTAATTTGAAATATATCCAGTTCGATGATTTTTAGTGAATATATTTAAATTAAAAAACTTGGACCACATTTTTACGTTACAAAAATGCCAAAATTAGTATGTAGTTAAGCTTATTATCAAATTGGTTGGTGAACTTAACTTCAAATCTTCAAGTCTATGTGATCGGGACACGTGTCCTAATTCAATTTTATTTCTTGTAAATTAAAATCTAATAATCTATAATAATAAAAAAATCAATTTTATAAGAGACATACTAGTGTTGTCAGTATTATAAATAATGTTTGTTACCGCAAGACCTATATTTTTTATGAGGAGGGTTCAAATGCACCCAAATTTTTGTGCACCCAAATGCACCCTATCCTTTTTTTCCGTTTTCAAAGTCCGAATAGTCAATCCGAACCGTTAGATGCGATCTACATATTAAGATGTGCTTGGAGACCAAATATTAATTTATTTAGAATTTTTTTACTATTTATTAAGTCACTTTGAAAATCGCTGATCCAATGGTCCAGAAAATGTAAAATCAGCGATTTTCAAAGTGGCTTAATAAATAGTAAAAAAATTCCAAAAAATGTAAAATTTGGTCTCCAAGCACATCTTAATATGTAGATCGCATCTAACGGTTCGGATTGACTTTTTGGACTTTGAAAACGGAGAAAAATGATAGGGTGCATTTGAGTGCACAAAAATTTGGGTGCATTTGAACCCTCCTCATTTTTTATTATATTATGAAAAAAATTTAAAAGCATGAATAACAATGACTCTATTTTTCGAAATACTACAAATGATTTGAAAGTTAACGGGAACAAGCATTTAATTAGAAGAAAAAGAGTATTTAGCAGCTATAAGCTTCTAAACCCAAATTAAAGAAGTAAAAAGAGAAATCCCAAATTCAAAGCCTGACACCTTTTTCATCTACAACTTCTTGCTTGGAGAGAGCAAGCAATTGTCGATCAGGCGTTAGTTGGCACATGCGTAATAGCTTCTGGCATTCTAGCCTTGTACAAAGTGCTTCACTTGCACTTCTCCAGCGTTAGAAGGAGCCATGTCCATATTTGTTTACTGTCACAATTTGCAAAATATTCAACATTATTTACAAAGTTATAAGCTAATAGTTGTAAACAAAACAGCTACGCTAGCTATTCAAACCAAACATATATTAACAATGTAAAATAGCAAAATAAGTCTGACTTACAAAGTCGTATATCCTTTTTTGGTGACATTGGATTATACCTTATATTTTCAAAGTCCAAACAGTCAATCCAAATCGTTCAACAAGATGGATATGTTAAAATGTACTTGCAGATCAAATTTTACATTTTTTTTGAATTTTTTTTCACTATTTATTAAGATGAGTACAAAAATTCAATGGTCTGAAAACAACGATTTCATAAAATACTTAATAAATAGTAAAAAAATTCAAAAAATATAAAATTTGATCTGTAAGCACATTTTAATATATCCATCATGTTGAACAGTTTAGATCGACTGTTTGGAATTTGAAAACTTGAAAAATGGATAGTGTAATTCGGTGTCACCAAAAAAGAGTGTAATTGGATCCTCCTATATATATATATATATAATATAATATAATTTAATATAATATAATATAATATAATATAAAGTAGGGTTCGATTAGTAGCAACTAGCAAAATATGCAGAGGAACCCTAAATTATAAACAAAACAGATTTACAATTACTTGGAGAATATGATCGTCTACAAATAATTCTCTAGTGTAACATACATACAATTAATGTCTATCCGTTGAAACTGAATTTCTATTATAACTCGAGGACTTTATCACAAATTACGTACGATAGAGGGTGATTCAACAAATGAAGTGTCCAAAACTGTTGCACATCCTCTGCAACCAGCAAAGTATATTCAATCGTCATAACTTGGGAAATAAATCTGTTGTGATTCTTTGAGAATCACAGGACCCAAAACCAAGACTAGCTACAACCCATAACCAAGACTCCACTGAGTAAAGCAACTTCAAGACCAGACATGCTTTGGCTTTCTCAACTTCCTTTAAACATTCAAGAGGGGACATCTTTTTTTTGTCACTTTTTTCTATGTTTGCTTGATTACGAGGCTTTGTCTTTCTCTCTTCCCAAGGCAACAGGAGCTGGTCTTAAGTAGTACATATATTGTACTGATATCGATTAAGGAAAACGAATTTATTTAACTGTGAAAGATCATTATTTTATCAACTCTTTAGTGGGCCGATTGGATGGTTGTTGTTTGTTAAAAACGTGGCCCATTGAAGAGCTGCTTCCTACAACTATATATTAGCTAGCCCTCCAAATTAATAGTGTTGACTTTAGTTTGTGTCTAAATATAAGATGAGAGCTTGATGGAAACAACTGGATGCAAGAAACTGTTTAGTAAAAACAATCCAAACCCTCTCCTTATTTTGTAAACCTCAATTACTTGTAAAAATTTGCCATTCAATTTTCATACAGTGGTTAAATAAATTGGTTTTGATATGTAATCCTTGCCACGCTCGTGTTGGAACTAATATTTTTTATTTTGCACAATATTTTTTCCCTTCTTTTTATTTCGCATTGATCCCTCTCCATATGTTTTTTTCTCCATTGCTTTTGGCCTCTTTTTCCATTTACCAACAAACGAAGCCTCTATTTCCCTCTTCAAACCTCTATTCTCTATCTTACTGTCTAAAAGTCTCAGTCCATTTGGGGTATATATAGCAACATATTTCGATTTTAACTTCTCTATGTTCTCTATCTTTTCATGTTGTGTTTGTCATTTATCTGTAAATTTTTCCGTCTGGTGTTTGTAAGACTATATATTATGCTTCATGGTAATGAAACGGGTTCAAGTCTTTAAAAAAAGAGAGTATCACTTATTAAGTAGATCGTTTGTTTGTTCAAGTCTTTAAAAAAAAAGAGTAAATTTTTCTCTATCTTCTCAGTCCATTTGTTTGTTTTACATTTAACTTTGTACTGAAATCAGCACAAATTCAATCGTTTAAAAGTTAAAAATATAAAAATATCACTTATTAAGTAGATCGTTAAATTTTTTAACTGTTTAAACTTGTTTTTTCAAAAGGATTAATTTTAATATTCTTCTCAACAAAAAATATACAAATTTACATAACTTCATAAAGAGTATAAACTTCAATTCAGCTAATACTTAACATTGAAATCCTCGCCGAAGCATCGCATAAATCCAAAGTACCGACATTCCGACAATGTTTTTGCACACTGATCAATGGAAAATTAATAAATGGCCACGTCTCATCTTTCAAGGACATTGACCCACGGGAGGTAAAATATCTACTTAGCATGTCTTGTTCGTTCCGTTGTGACCTGGTTAAAGTCGAAAAGAATATTACTACAGAAAAAACAATTTGTTACCAGTGCAAATCTAAAATTTGTCATCTGTTTGAAAACCGGTCGCTTACGTTTTTTAAATTTTAAGCAACATTTTGAAAATTTTTGTTAATGGCAAAAGTCACATACATCATCGTTGACTATTATTTTTGCTTACGTTGGAGTTTGTTATCTTAATTTTGTCATCTATTTTTAATTTGAGCTATTGGTGATATGTATATATATATTTATAATTACGCTTTTATTATTAGAAGCTAACTTTCATATATTAAACAATAATTAATATTAAACATGCATTAAGCTATCCATATTTGAAACCACCACAATATATATATAGACGATATGCATGTATCCAACAAGCTATAGCAATATAAGATAGACAACATGTAATTCATTAGACCAATACAAATATATATATATATATATATATAGAGGGGTAGGCTACTCTACTTCCATAAGCATATGAGGGCATATGTTTATAAATCGTTTTTGCATTTTTAATGTCTAAATGGTTGATTTGAACCACTCAACATGTTCTCCATACTAGAATGTGCTTAGAGACCAAATTTTATATTTTTTGAAATTTTGTTTACTATTTTTTCAGATTTTTTCAAAGCATGCATAAAAAATACATAAAAAGATATATATGAAAAACCTTGTTTTGAAAAATTCTGAAAAATAGTAAAAAAATTCCAAAAATTGTAAAATTTGGTCTCCAAGCACATATTAATATGGAGAATAGATTGAGTGCTTCAGATCCACCAGTTGGACATTGAAAACACAAAAATGACTTATAAGCATATGCTCTCATATATGAGGTTGACTTGGGTGAGCCATGAAATACACGTTTGTACTCCACGTCATATTTTTATTTTGAAAATCCAAACAACCGATCTGAACCACTCAACATGTTCTCTATATTGAAATGTGCTTGGAGACTAAATTTTATATTTTTTGGATTTTATTTTTATTATTTATTAAACCACTTTGAAAATCGTTGTTTTATTGTGAACAATAAAAATTTCTGGACCACTAAATCAGCGATTTTCAAAGGGGCTTAATAAATAATAAAACAATTTCAAAAAAATATAAATTTTGGTCTCCAAGCACATTTCAATATGGAGATCATGTTGAGCAGTTCGGATTGGTTGTTTAGATTTTCATAATGAAAATATAGTGCCATAACTTGTGTTTACTCCATGGCTCATTTCTCATATATATATATATATAGAGAGAGAGAGAAAGAGAGAGAGAGAGAGTGACTAATGTCCATTCGTATGCATATGGCCCGATATGTATACGGTTCAAATTTGAAATTTCAAAATCCAAAACAATGATCTGAACTATTCATCTGTTCTCCATATTAATATGTGCTTGGAGACCAAATTTTATATTTTTCTGAATTTTTTTACTATTTATTAAGTTACTTTGAAAATTGTTGATCCAACGGTGGCTTAACAAAACAATAAAATCAGTATCCACCGTTGGATCAGCAATTTTCAAAGTGGCTTAATAACTAGTAAAAAAATTCAGCAAAATGTAAAATTTGGTCTTCAAGTACATATTAATATGGAGAACAAGATGAACGGTTCGGATCGACGTTTTGGATTTCAAAATTTCAAATTTAGACCGTATACATATCAGGCCATATGCATACGAATGCACATTAGTTACTCTCTCTCTATATATATGTATATATATATCCTTCCCAACATGCATTAAATGTAAGTCTATAATCACGTACTTAAAAATATGTAATTGTTTCACAGTATAATATATCATTCTGGTAGTACAGTACAAAATGAAAAGAGTTGAAATCTATCAAGATCTGGTACATTATAATACCATGCTAGTACAGTATCAAGATTTACCAATGCAACTGTTGAAAACTATTTGTTCTATCAAAAAAAAAAAAAATGAAGCTATTATGGTGGAATCAATTAAGTATTTAATTCCTTTATCAATCTCAAAAGGGTAATTAGTTTAACTAGTTATGATTGATACTTTGTCACGCCCCGGCGGCCAGGCCGGGCACGCGACGGGACAGAACGGCACCCTTGCATCCATCCGCCGTCCTGTCAACCTATGTCGCAATAGAAAGAAAACAGAAACAATACGGAGTCAGCTACAAAGCCGAGTAACCAGTTATTTAACGACGCAGCTTCTCTATAATTGGCTTAATTACAATAAACAACCATTTCAATAGGATTGGATTAATCCACACAATTAAAAATCAGAATACGTATGCATATTTAATCGATAATATCAGTTGGGTCTAGGTTTTCAATAAACAACAGTTTCATTCCAGTTGGAATCTCTAAAATAGGTGATTCTCAGTATTCCAATCCATTAAAAACAATTTCAGTATCTAGACCCCATATTCCAGTTAAATATACTATCATAATCTGATTACCCAATTCAGTACCCAATCAACCATACAAATCGAAAGCATAGATTATAGAGAAGTCTGATTACCTGATAACGATCAATCCAAATCAACTCAATTTTATATGCATTCATTCAGAATCACTTGCGACATAGGATCGAAACTCCAGTCAGACATATAACCAGATAACAATCGATATAAGAATATTTATCAAAATACTATTTTATTTTTTTTCCATCTTTCTTTCTCTCTTTCTCAACTCTTTTCGTTTTCATTTTTTTTTTTGCTTTATTTTACTTTTAACGGAAGAGAGATCAAGAAGAAACCCTTTTCAAGGGGCTACAGGGAGGAGCCGCGTGGCATGGATGCCACGTTGGCATTTTTTTTTTATTTGGTAATTTTTCAATTGAAACCTTCCAATTTTCTAATATTATAAATAAGTCCAAAATAATGAAATAATATAAATTAACGGGGTGTTACATACTTGTAGCATTTTTGTTTCAAATGAACCAAAATTGGTAATAAGATTTATAAAACTTTAATGGGTAGATCTAATCTATTATTTTCTGAAATGTACACATATATGTTAAGTAATTGCACAATTAGAGAACAACATGACCAATAAACACACCAGTACACCACCCATATACCTACATTTTCTAAATTCATACACAATAAGTAATAACAACAAACACAATCGACATATAGATAAAAAAAGTTAAAGCATGCGCACTCCACAAAAAAAAACATTATGCTTAAAAAAAAAATTAAATCGTCTGAATCTCAACACAACTACAAAAAATTACCATTGAATTAATATACTTTATTTAACTCTTTATGCTTCGATGCACTAAAGATTCTTTATTACTAATTAGTAATTACATCAAAGGAAATTAAAGAACTAGAACTCTATTCAACTCATGCCATCCATCTGAATCTTCTGCAATTTTTTTAACCTTAAAAAAAAAAAAATCTTTTGCATTTTTATTTCTTCATTCCAGCTCTAAGACCAATTCTGCTCCTTTCAATTTGTCATAAAGAATAAATGTTAAGCAAATTCATCTTGTGTAGGAGCTTTATTGTGCATATATTTATTTCCTCTTTTGCATAACAAAAGGCCTAAACGAAAGGTCAAACCAAACTTTTTTCAAATTCTTTTACATAAGAACAAAATTGCATAAGAGTAGTACAAAATTAGAAACTACAAAATTGATTCGTATTACGATGAATGTGTGTTATACATATTACCATAGACTCACTCGGATGATAAATAAGAAATGGTTGTACCAACAGAACACTTAGTGCCTGCTCATTTGTCACGAGAATGTACGGGATGGGATTCAATTGGTTTGGGGATCCACTTTTTTATTTGGGGAACCCATACTCATAAGTATGCACAGGAATAATGATGAAAATGTCATGTTTAGATTTTCTTGACTTAGAGAACGACCATGTAGAACCTACTAATAGGAAGAGATGCCTCAGAAATAACTTAGAAAAAAATAGTGAGGGAGAGATGCATATAACAAGAAGGTACGGATCTATGACGTGGAACAATTTGTATTTCTTTCACCAGACACGGATTATATAGTAAAACCGTGTAGAATTGATGGAGCGCCCATCCAAAAATGCACTCCAGAACTTCCGAAAATGCCCTCCGACATTCATACACGTTTTCTTTTTTTACTAAAAGCCGTGTACAATATGGTCAAATTGTACACGGTTTTACTATTTACAACTGTGTATGAATGTTGGAGTACATTTATACAAGGTTGTAAACAGTAAAACAGTGGACAAGTTGACCATATTTTCGGGACAAATTTTTGGAACAGTGTTTTCTTGCTTTGAACACGGATTTAGAGAGAATTTTGAAAAAGTGTGTATAATATGCAGTGTATGGTCATGTTTTCTGTTCTAGTGATTTATACATTTGTGAACTTAATTATGTTGTGCAATTCAACGGTATAAATTGGGTGGCTTATTGAATTTTGGTCTTGATTTAGAGGATATATTAATGGTAGTACTGTTAGGTTATTTGATCTGTTTGGTCGGGCTGTTGAAATTATAGAAGAAAAAAATGGTAAGAATAACTGGAACAGGGATTGGGCTCTTTTGGACTCGATCGGTCTAGAAAAAGAAAAGGGCCACTAAGTCACCTTCAGGCTTGGGCGGATAACATGAAATTTTATGTTCGGCCAGATATATGTTATGTTGCAAATTAAGAAAAAAAGAAGCCGAGTGCGCATTTTATTTTTTTGTTTTATCTTACACATGCGAATCCATCTGCAGATCAAAAGGGCCGATGATGCAACCCATTTTTTCCAGCAAGTCTTCACTAATCCAACACTAGTAATTAATGATTTGAGTATCCTCTCAAATTAGTTTTATGTCAATTATCAAATTTTAATCAATTTAAGCGTCAGTTCTTAATTTTCTATATATTAACTTTTAGTTATTTATACTTAAACATATATATAGAGAAAATATTAAGAATTATCAATCCTTAATTTTTAGTGTACCAATTATGTATTTGAGATAAACAACTTGATATTAAAAGTGGGTCGATCTATAAAAAGGTCCCAATCAATATTGCTTCGTCCAAGTCAATGTTTTTAGCTGCCCTGACAATAATGTGTAATGTCATTAATTCAAAATTGTTATCTGTCATTGGAGAAATTTCTTCGTTTACATATTAAGAAATGATTGGTCCTCATCAAGACAAAATAATCTCCAATAATTGATAACAACCCTGATTTTAATATCCTTAATTATATGAATTTCTAATTCCCATACACTTTCTATATGAGACCATTATGTTTTGTTTGTCTTATCTAATCTATTTTAATCTCAATAATGGATTAGAGAATAATTTGTGTTGTTTTTTCTTATCTGGTCCCATTTGTTTCGTGTTCTCTAATTAATTAGTACTTTGGATATGAAAATCTTACCCATCGACTAAAATATTTCCTATTGGTACTGATGATATGAACACCGTACCTTATCATCATATATAGTTTTAAATTTAACTAGGTTAAGTCTATAGTAGTTTAAATTTAAAATTTAAAATACAGTGGGCATAATCAGGAAAGCAACAATTAGTAGAATCATATTCTTATGGGATTCTGTTTTTTTTGTTATTGACGCAAATTTCATTTGTTTCCGAATGGACGATATGACTGCGCTCACATTAATTAGAAAAGCAGCTCTATGTTTTGTATATAGAGTGTATATATCTGTAACAAATAAATGATTCACATCTTCATGCTGTCTACATAATTGACAGGTTGTATTTCATGACCAACCTTTCTTCTGTTGGGATTTGGGATTTTAGTGAGTTTGTTTGTTTTTTTTTTTTTTGCCAATAACCACATAAAAAATTTCATCTTATTGGAAATTCGAACTTTTCAGCAGATAAGAGGTTTTACGATTTAATCCTAATTGCAAATTAATATAGTGGTCCGTTTACAAGGGCATAAACCACACTTGTATAGATTAGGGTGTTGATAGAGTCCAAATATATAGTAAAAGAAGCTTGGGTTTTATGTAGAAAATGATATATAATTTCACTTAGTTTAGGGTTTTCAGTGAAAATATGTTACTTTCAGACTTTTTGAGTTTTTTTTTCCCAGGTATGATTGATAACAACCCTGATTTTAATATCCTTATATAAATTTCTAATCCTTGACTTTCCCATACACTTTCTATATGAGACCATTACGTTTTGTTTGTCTTATCTAATCTATTTTAATCCCAATAATGAATTAGAGAATAATTTGTGTAGTTTTCTTCTTATATGGTCCCATGCATTGATCTGTTTCGTGTTCTCTAATTATCCTGATAATTATTCCAGCACTCTCATTTTTGCATTTATCCCCGCATTAATTTCCATAACTATCATGGGAGGACCATAAAAACTGTAGCACTAATTTTCTTTTCTAAAATATTAATACTTATGGACTGAAATATTTATCCTTAAGAACGGAAGTATTTATATATCTATAAGATAAATAATTTTTACATAAATAATTATCTCTTCAACCAAACCTCAAACTATATGGCGGACCATATATGCTTTTAGAGGTGGGTTTTTTTCGATCTCATTTCAATCGCATCCACATTTCTGATGATCTATGAGGATTTTGCGAATCTAAAATCAGAAACGTCTATTACACAATTTTCTCTTTCAAATGAGATCCATAATGACGTACTTTCGGGCTCATCGTCATACAAGTATTTATACCTCGTTGTGCAGGTATTTATATCTATACTTACAAATATTTTTTAATATGACACTGACTGACATATAAAAGTATTAATATTAAGTATTACAAGAATTTATACCTATACATTATAGTATTTAGACCTATGTAAAAAATACTTTAATAATAACTTCGTAACGTTTATCGTGATGAATAATTTTTTGTATGGATAAATAATCAGTGGGGACCATAATACAACCTCTAATTCTAGAAGTGGATCATCTAATTTTAGATGTGTTTAAATAATTATAGTAGGATAATAGTACAACCTCTAAATAATTATAACCTTCCTTATTTAATGTGGACCCTCTAATTTTAGATTTGTTTAAATAATTAGTGGGGACCATAGTACAACTTTTCTAAATTGTAAGTGCGGAAACTGAGAAGAGATAAGAGTGTGGAGATGAATATAATTATTCAATTAATTAGTACTCTGGATATGGACATCTTACCCATCGAATAAAATATTTCCTATTGGTACTGATTAATTAGTACTTTGGATATGGACATCTTCCCCATCGAATAAAATAAATGCTACTGGTACTGATGATATGAACACCTTACCTTATCATCATAGTTTTAAATTTGAGTAGGTTAACTCTATTATGGTTTAAATTTAAAATAAGGAGGGCATAATCAGGAAAGCAACAATTAGCTAGAAGAATCATATTTCTTTTGAAATTCTTTTATTTTTTTTTGCTATTGACGCAAATTTCATTTGTTTCCGAATGGACGATATAATTATATATAAAAGCAGTTCTATATTTTTTATATAGGGCATATAAAATTTAACTATACGATATATATATTGTCTCACATTTCATGAAATAATTTTGGCAATGCCCATCCCAAATTCATACATAGATGAGCTATGGTGCATTGCAATGCATGGGCACCCTTGTGCATTGGACTATAAATTACCGATTCAAAGTCCAAATGACCGATCTAAACCGTTCATCTTGTTCTCCATATTAATATGTGCTTGAAAACCAAATTGCACATTTTTTGAAATTTTTACTATTTATTAAGCCATTTTGAAAATCGCCGATCCGGTGGTCCAGAAATTTTTACTGTTTTTTACTGTTTATCCAGATTTTTAGATTTTCAAAGTAGCTTAATAAATAGTAAAAAAATTCTAAAAAATGTAAAATTTGGTCTCCAAGCACATATTAATATGGAAAACAAGATGAACGGTTTGGATCGGTCATTTGAACTTTGAATCGGTGATTTATAGTCCAATGCACAAGGGTACCCATGCATTGCAATGCACCATAGCCCATCTCTATACATATATATATTTAACAAATTTACATGTAAGAAATAAATGATTTACATCTTCATGATGTCTACGTAATTGGCAGGTTGTATTTCATGACCACCCTTTCTTCTGTAGGGATTTAGTGAGTATTTTTTTTGTTTGCCGATAACCACATAAAAATTTTAATCTTAGAAGAAATTCGAACTTTTCACCAGATAAGAGGTTTTACGATTTAGCCCTAATTGCAAATATAGTGGTCTGTTTACAAGCGCATTAAACCTACCACAATTGTATAGAATAGGGTGTTGATGGAGTCCAAATATATAGTAAAAAAGGCTTGGGTTTTACCTATAGAAATGATAAAATAATCTCACTTAGTTTAGGGATTTAATGAAAAATATGTTACTTCACACTTTTTGAGTTTTTTTTTTTCAGGTATGAAGAAATGGAAGGTTTTTAAGCTAAAAACCAAAGGAAATCGAGCAACTCAGATCAATCAACATCTGCTGCAGGTCACATAGCTTTATGGGGCCTGGAAAATAGAGAAAACTGAAGGATCGAACCAAGTATGAAGCCACGGACCACAGAAGCCTGTGCGGGCCACAACGCCATGATGAGACAAAAACATCAGAGAGCATTCTGCTGAAAATTCTGGACATCAACCGGTGCAGGTCTGATGAGTGTTTTATTCAACATGTCTTCAAATAATATTTATAACCCTAATGTTTTATTGACAATCGATCCACAAGCTATTGTTGTAAGCAATATTTTATGATATTTGACTAATATACAAAACACATAAACATTAAATTTTACAGTTTCTTTGTTTTAGATATCTGCAGGTTTAATTTTTACGAAGGTCAAAGAAAGAGAAATATATCATGACAAGTTGACGTAACAATTTTTCAAGATAATATGATACATGATCTACGCAAGCTATAAGGAATGAGTGGATACATGATGATCCAAAATATTAGTACTACTTTTAGTATAAATTAATATACATTTTAACTCTAATTTCAACTTGCAATCGGATTACAAGCGCATAGTCCTATTGCATAGTATAATTGGGGTGTCGATCCATAGAGATAGTGTATTAGATTAAAAATAGTTTTCACTAGTCTAGGTGCTCAGGTAATTAAAGTTTGCGGTGGTGGCAATAAATGCAATCAAGGAATTATAACTTTCATAGATTAAACAATAAAATAAATAGAGAGACTCTAGGGTTCAGATTTACTATCCTTCTAAATATGCAAAATATAAGTTTCGACGTATCTCTATGTCGCATGATGAGTCAAATCGTGACTACTACTTTTAGTATAAATTAATATACCTTTTAACTCTAATTTCTACTTAATTACAAGCACATAATCAAACCGCATAGTATAGACTGGGGTGTCAATCCACAGGGATAGTGTATTAGATTATACCAATTTGACCAGTCTGGGTGTTGATCCACTAGATAGGTTGTTTGGTTTATATGAATTTTCTTTAGATTTGATGCGGTGGTGCTAATTAAATATAAGTGTTAAGTTAAATTATTAAATCTATTCTCTAGGTTTCAGGTTTACTATCCTTCTAATTACAAAAATATAAATTCAGATTTCTCTCTACCCCGCATACGACACTGTCACTACCGTGAGCGGCATAGATTGTCCCACAGATTACTCTGCATGCGTACCGTTACTACCCACAAGATATTCAAGTATTTGCTTATGTGTTTTGAAAGGTTTTCCGATTGTTCAATTAGCTTTTGGGCTATCAATTCTAAGTATTCTAGGTACGTAATTATCCATCTCACGCAAAAGATAATTAATACTTTCCTATTCTACTTCACAATTAAAATATTCCAAAGACCCTACTTAAACTAAATTACAATCTATGCTAACCTGCCAAGGGAACCCACTGGGATATAACCCTAGTCTTTGAACCATTGCCTGTTGGATTGTGCCATAATCTACTTATCAGTTTGACTAGATTTGCAAAACATATATTTGTTAAATTTTATAGTTTCTTGTCTTGAGATATTGTGCAGGTTCAAGACGAATATAAATTGCAAAACATACATCAAAAATGGATGATCAATTGCTATACTTATCAAGGATGAGTCATAAAGAACCTAGTAGAAGACATAGAAGCAACATCTCAAGACTAGGTTTAGATATCTATAAAGTATGAGAATGTGCCAATTTAAGGCTAACCGTTGCAATGGTTTGTGGTGTTATAACGGTTTAATTCATATACATCCAATCGAGTTAATGCATTCGGCAACGATTTAATTCAATCCTAACCGTTGTGCAACAGTTTAAATCGATTTGGTACCTCAAATTTCTAGAGCAAACTGTTATGTCCATCGTTGTAATAGATTCAGGGCTATTTTACATCATATGAGGCAAGAATTGTGTCGATCGGAAAAGCAGAACATCGATTTTAGGGCTCTGTTACGGGCCGTATGAACCCATACGGACCCAAACCCAATACGGACCAGGAGATAGCCAAATCCAGCAACGACACTCTATGGATACAGTCTGTATGAACCCATACAGAGCGCAACCAAGGCATCCTTTAGTGAATAACTGCTCCAGCTATATCCAGATCAGATAACTTAGACTCTACTCATCTCTAGGCACCCCTCACTCCTATATAAACCCTCTAGACTGAATATGGAGCATGAATCAGATCAATCAGAAAAGTGCAACATCGGTTTTAGGGCTCTGTTATGGGCTGTATGAACCGATACGAACCCAAGCCCAATACGGATTAGGAGATAGCCAAATCCAGCAACGACACTCTATGGGTATGGTCTGTATGAACCCATACGGACCATAACTGAGGCACTCTTTGGTTAATAACTACTCTAGCTGTATCCAGATCATATAAGTTGGACTCCACTCTCTCCAGGAGTCCCATCACTCGTATATAAACTCTCTGGACTAAAGAACAATATATCTTAGATCATTTTTGTGTTTATATTTCATAGTTTATAAGAGAGGAGTGTGTAGGGATCTAGGCGGGTACTTCATGTATGGTTGTATCCCTCCTTTATTCTCTTGTAATCATATCGTTCCGCGGCTAAGCATATTTATTAGGGTTTGGCAGTAAATCTGATTACTCATGATGCTTTTATATATATTCTGTTTGATCATTGTTTAGTCTTTTGTTGTTCGATCTTTCTTGATTTTGGTTGTTAGTCTAGACTACCACTAGAAGTTAGTCATTATTAGGCTAATTGGATCGGGATAAGAGAGAATAAACATAATAGACTATTGATGGAGATCTTAACTGAAGATACCAATAGTTGGATCAACAAAAATGTACATGAGAGTCTCGACATTCCCAGACGATCAATGTTGATAATCTAAAATCTTTTGAGCCGTTAATGTTAGATGACGAGTCAAAAGAAAATTTGTCTTTAGTAGAAGATCATGTGACAAGTCTGGAAAAAAATTTATTAAAGGACACCATTCTTGAAAAGAAGACCACTAGAATACACAGAGGAGTTTGAGTTGGATACCTATTGGTAAAATAGACCAAAAACCATCAGTGTGTAAGTAGTACTCAAGAGAAAAAGGGGAAGCTGAATTTTCTCATCTTAAATTTTAGCTTCATGAGGAGCTGAATCCTATGAAAGGGAGAGTATTGATCCGAGTCGGTTAACAAAGAATAACAACTATTCCTAATTTAAGATAGTTGTTTACTAATTTCAGTAGTTGTTACTTTCAACTGAATATGGTTGGACAACATGAATAGAGAAAGTTAGTAAGTTATTTTAAAATACTCCTATATATAGGAGCGAGGAATATAATTGTAAGAGAGAAAAAGAAAAGGAAAACAATTCTGCCTTCTATTTTTGGAGAGAGAAAAGAAATATTCAATTATACTAATTTGTGTGAAAGTTGTCAAATTATTATTACTCTCATACGGATCAAGATATGAAAGTATTAATATAAAGTATTAAAAGTATTTATACATAGTCATGCAAGTGTAAATAGTTGATGTATCAAGTGTTTGCATCTAATAGATTTTATCATTACTTTTCTTTATAGCACTGGATAATATTTAAAAATATTAATATCAAGTATTGCAAGTATTCATACCTCATAATACCGTGGTCATATATTAAAATTCAAATCGTTCCAAGATAAAATAGAGAAATTAAAAATTAAAACTGGTCTGGCAAAGCTAACTACAACTACATTCCAAGCTAACAACTAATTTGGAAAAAGAAATACTAAAAACAACTACTACTGAGATCAAAGAGAGTGTTGTGCGTTTGCAAACTCAGGTTCATGATTATTGAGTCCACCTGGAATCTCTCTAGATCATTGGCTCATTGTTCTTACCAGATTAGCCAACGTGTGTGGTTCTTTGAGTGCGAGTCTTCCAATGTCCTTCAAAGTGCTTCATGTCATTCACAAGTTCTAGATATCAAAATGCAATAAGAAAAACCATGCATTAATAGAAATTCGAAGTAAACCTTCTTGTTTGATTGGCAATTCATTCAAGAATCCACAAGGCACCTCCTTGCCATTTCTATTTTTGAAAAACGATTTTCTAATCTCGAAAGAATAATTCCCTGAAAAGCTGTCAGCTTTACCCATCTCATATCTCAAATTAGTGAAATTCTAATGGTTACTATTAAGATTTTTGTAAATATCACGCATCTCCTCAAGCACCTTGGTATACTCTGATCGAATCATGAAAAAACAAAATAAGAATACAACAATACTACCAAAAATCTCCATGGTAGTATCTGAATGCACAGTTCAGCCTTGATGTCGTTTGTGCAATGCGACCCGCTTAGACGTAATGAATCACATCATGTGGTCCCGTCCTTACGCTTCTGCATTGTGGAGGGGGCTTTTGACCCGGTACAACATGAATTTTATACTGGAGGAGATATTACAATTAATAAAGTGGGATTTAGCACAGCCCGGGTGCTTAAAGTTACTTCGTATTCATAAAAACAGTGTGTGGTCAGTAGGGGTGTGGGCTCCCTGGCGTGAAAGAAACCGAAGGGTATTCTCGGACAAAAGGAAACCAATACACCTACTCATACCATGGATGTACAATTCTGGTCAAGAGACAGTTGACAGGTTGTAAGGGAGGGGGACGGCACGCCCATAACCTACATCCAACCACGGAGTACTACGAGAGTTTAAAGCAGCCTGTCGCTTGACATCCAGGACTTGTAAATACAATTTTTAGTATTAATATATTTGTTGGCGGCATTTCGTTGCCAACCATAAAAAAAAACAATACTACCAAAAATTCATTATCAATCCATGATATGCTTCAGACAAAATTAAACTGGGAAATGTATCGAAGAGGTGCAATCTGATAAGGAGGATAGTAACACATGCTTGTGTTCGCCATTGCATTGGGTACTAAATGCTGTTGGCATAGTTGTACTAGACACTTGGTTCAGAACCCAATAAGCAGTGTCCGCCGTCAGATGGTACAACAACCATGTTGTGCTTCTTGTTGATCCTCTTCTCCTTCAAGTTCCTTCGCCTCCTTCGATTTTAGATCCTTATAGAAGTGGATGAGGTCGATGCTGTTCGGGCGGTGGAGAAGTTGAGCTTAACGGGTTTGGATTCACTAAACCTGGATGAGAACTCGCTGTTCACTATGATGGCCTTTGCGGGGCTAGCATGGACCCCCTCTGACGGTGCACCACACTCTCCTCGTGGGAATGCCCCGCCGAAGACCTTGTGGAGTCGGATCTCGTGTTCCTCCATGTGCTGGTTCACCGTATGTCACCACGGGTATGCTTCCTCCGCCTGGATCAATCTGGGAGAAGATAAAGCATCTCATCTCATGTTAAAATTGAGTCAGATCTAGAGAGAGAATTAGAATCGTGGAAGAAAATACGAAGGAGAGAGGGGCTGGAGAAACAGAGAATTTGGCAGGGACAGGGAACAAAAAAGGAAAGTACGATTAGTTAGATCATTGGGGGACATTTGCGGGATAGGAGATGGAGGAAATAAATAATTATCCAATATCAAATTCATGGATTGCACACTATTAGATTCTCATAAATGTAATATTAATTAAAGCAATGTCCAACGATAAAAAAAAATATTTATTGGTAATTCCCAACTCCGAAAAATATGATTTTTATTGTATCACATGACGGCCATTGTTGAAGACTATATAATATAATCTTAACTAACGTAGTATTAGCTCTCATTTCCTTTATGAATGAATAATGGAGATCAACATCGTGTATTCATGATGTCAGCGCTAAAGCTCATGCTCTGTTCAATATCTATTTTGGTGCTACAGAAAGCAAAAAAATAGGCGACAGAGACTGGTACATTTATTTATTTGTTTCCTGCTCGGACTCTCGTGTATTGAAAGCCCTGTATGCCATTTATTTAGATGTTCACCTGGACCAAAGAGTTCACAGATTAATCCATCTTTTATCGTAAGCAAAATACACCTCTTTTTTTTAGTTTATTTTACTCTTTAGTTAATCTTAAACCTCTGAGTGTTACGTATCAATAATTTCAGAAAAGTACATGCCAAGTTTTCTTAAGTTACTTCATATTACCAAATCAGTACTCCAATTTGATTTATTCCCCTCGAATTACTTACTTGAACTCTGTGCATAAGCTCCGAACCACAGAGTTCCTGGCCTTTTTTATTTAAAAAAAATCATTGGACTAGATTTTCCTTCGGTGAGAAAATAAGAGAGACAAAAACATATGACAGATCTAGTATGTTATCCTGCACAGATAGTCAGTGATACTGTCATTTTCCCATCATCATGGATTTAAATCCCACAAGGTGCAAGGGTCACTGAGACTTTTAGGAAATATTTGGTAGGGAACACACTTGCTAAGGGGCATCTGGGTATTGAAATTGTAGAAGTCGCAGGTCAATTTTAATGGTGTAAATTTGAATTGTTGGAGATTTGATAGGGGACAGAGTTGTTAATTGCTCTTTTGGGATTACTTAGTAGAGAGTAATTTATCTTTATTAGATTAATGGGTTGTTTGGTTTGCAGTTACTGAGGTAACTAGGAGCTCAATTACCGTAGTTGAACCTATCTCTCATATTTGGTAAGATATAAGTGTAGCCCATAGGTAGGTTGCACTTACCTATGCATGTCAAGCTGGATCTACTGCTAAAATCGATATACATTACAAAAGAATAAAGGTAGCAGTATTTCATCCTGCAAGAATTGACAAATTTTTTCCTCAATAAAAAAAAGAATTGACAATTTTCGCCAATTGATGTACTTCTGAATTTTCACTCATGCATACCCTATCTCTTATTTTTTTTCTTTCTTGAGCCTCACAATTGCCAGGTGTAGATGCTGGTGAATCATAACAGAAAGAGATATAGATGGATGCCTTACCTTTTATAATTGAGAGGCTATCAGAAACCCCATTCAAAGAGTTTTTATCAAAGAACAGCCCCCAATGCTTGAATAATCTGGATTTTGTTGTACAAGAGCTAGTCAAGGTCCGGAGGTACATGAGATGGAGTGAATTTGAGAAGCAGCCCGAGGATCACAAGCAGGCCTTAATTAAGGGAGTGAGACTAACGGTGCGCAAAGTTGGGAAGTTCATGAGTGATATTCATGAGCAATATGACACCAACAGATTTCTAAACGAAGACGATGACACCCATAAGACCATTGATGAACTGGTAAAGGAGTGGGGAAATATCCTGAATATTATTGCTGGTATTGTGTATTGCTGTTACGTGTTGAAAGTGAATCAAGCAGAGAAAGAGCTTGCTCTTGACGAGGTTTATGGGGAAAATTTTGAAGAGTTAGACAGAATTTTGTTAGATGATCCAATAAACACAAGGTTGAATGAGTAGCAGAGCGTACAACTCTTCCTCTTGAAGGCGTTTCCTGTTCTGACTGAGAAGAACGAAAATTCGAAAAAGAAAACCTTTTTACTGGAGTTGTCTAAAGAGCTGGATCATCTCCCTCAATTGATTTGTAAGGCATGTCATGGTTTACGTCTAGCCTTGGTTTTAGTAGGCAGTCTCCTTTCATTCAAAGAAATGATCAACGATATATGGAAGAAAGTGAAAGATGAGTTGTACATGTTCAATGATCATGACGATAGATTGTTGAACATTATAAACTACTCCTATGAGGATTTACCTTACTTTCTCAAACCGTGTTTTCTCTATTTAGCATGTTATCCCAAAGGCTATAAGATCCCCACAAGATCTCTAATTAATATATGGATTGCTGAAGGATTTATATCAACAGAGAGTAAAGAGGACACGGTAGAGGAGACAGCATACAAGTACCTCGAGCAACTTGTGAAAAGGTACTTTCAATGATTTTTCAAATCACGCATCTATATGGAATTTTAAATTCCATTTTTTTTTATTTCCTGGCATAAGAAGCCCTGACGAGCTGCTAGGATGACAATATATAAACATAGTGTCATATTTTCCCAATGCAAATTAAAATTTAAGGAGAACGTAAATTTGACCAAAATTTGGGTGTTTATGTATATGATTAATAAATTCTTGATGGACATGTTATTGCAAAAAAACATTTGTTGTCATTGGAAATCTACCTAAAGTTTATATGTTTTGGTCTTTAGTGGCTCTAGTAGGGGCAAAACACTGAAAGGTTTCAGTCCTACTCGCAAGATGCCATTATGAATAGTTGAATACTTAATTGATATACAAATTAGCCCCTATATTATAGTAGATTCATGTCAATTAATTTTTGATATTTAATTCCGATCAAGTCTTGCTTCACCCATTTACGGTGAATAATAATATTTTTGAAGCTTATATAAAATAATTTTCATCTTTACTTGTGCATGTATATCTTGGGTATAATAGATTGCTAGTTCTACTGTTAAACATTCCCCTACATTGACCGGATTTGTTTGCCATTTTTTGTTGCTTGTAGGTCCTTGGTTGATGTTTTGAAGAGATCCTTAACTGGTACAATCAAGTATTGTGGGGTTAATCCAGTTATCCATAATTTTGCCATAGATAAATCCAACAAGGAGGGGTTTTTGGTTGCTAACCCAGATGAGAGAACGATTGAATCCCTGTTTCGTGTAGCAATCCACAGGGATAACAAATGTGATTATGGAGAACTTGAAATTAATCATATGCATTCCTTTTTGGCTTTAAAGTTTAATGGAAACATTCTTAGAAATGCCAGATTTCTCAGAGTGTTGGAATTGTTTAGGTCCTCGGTACCACAGGCAGCAATATCAAAGATGTCCTATTTACGTTATCTGGGATTGAGAGGAACTAGCATAGATGCACTCCCAGAAAATATAGAGGTCATGCAGAATCTTCAAACACTTGATGTTAGAAATACAAACATAAAGACCCTACCTGAATCTGTTTGGAAAATCAAAGCACTTCGTCATGTATATGTAGCCAGCCCTAAAATTGAGGGCCCTCCTGTAAATGCCAACATAACTGACCTACAAACCTTGAAAACATTTGTGGTTCCTCAATCATGGATCAATGAGTGTCCCAAATTCCTAATCAGCCTGAGGAAGCTGGCCCTTTCAAATCCGGAAGGTCTGGATTGGAAATTTGTTTGTAATCTTCTTAGCCAGTCAGTTAATCTCCTATCATTGACAATAATAGGTGACTCTGTACCATCGGAGTTGGCCGATACACGGGCGTTTCCAAATCTTGATACAGTGAAATCAATTCGGTTAGAGGGAGAGTGGAGTTGTAGGAAGCTTTTCATTGATAATGTAAAGTTCCCATCAAATATTACCAAACTCACCCTGAAGAAGTCTGGTTTGAACGAAGATCCTATGCCACGGCTAGGGATGCTAAATACACTGAAATTTCTAAGCTTACAAGATGGAGCATACATAGGGAAGCAAATGGCTTGCTCAGAAAAGGGATTTCCATGTTTACAATCCTTAGAACTATTGAAATTGGAAAAATTGGAGAAATGGATGGTCTCAGAAAACTCTATGTCAGAGCTTAGAACACTACGTGTTGTTCAATGCGACAACCTCAATAACCTTCCTGAGCGAGACCATGTTACTATACTGCTGTCTTAGATACTTGAAATGATTCTTTGATTTTCTCTCTTTGTGTGTTTCTTTGATGTATTTTGTGCCTGTTTTCATGTATGTTTGTTGTTTTCTGGTGAGTGTGTAAATGTTTAAATTATCAAGATATCAGGGATGAGTGGACGAATGTTGTATTTCTTTAATTTTTTATTTCATCGAGAGTGAATTAGAAGTTACAAGTGTATTTGATGTTTTCAGATTTTAACAAATTCAGATGCTATGTAAATCACGTGCGACTTAATAGTAAGTAATTTCTTTGTACTTTTTACTTTTGAATTGGTTCAAACCTTAATTTGATAGTTTTTCCTCGGACATATTGTCAAACAAAGCACTGGTTCAAAGAAATGGCATATGGTGTAACCGTGAAAAATGCCGAGCGTAAACCGGCCTCTGCATTGGTGAACACTGGAAAAGCTATCAAGAATGGTTTCAGATGCAACTACCTTGTATGCATCCACACACATTTTGCAATTCCCCCCCAACCAAAAAAAAATAAAAAAAAGGAAGATCTTCAAAACTTGTGATGTAATTGTAATATGTTGTATTTATGTAAGGTTTATAGTTTTTTTAAATTTAGTTTAGTGTTTTTGGTATTTAGATGTACTGTTCAATTTGAATTCAAATCTAGAACTTGATTTGAATTCAGATCTTGAACTTGAACTGAATTCAGATTTAGAGTTTCATTGGATTTTTTTTTTAAATTTAAATTATAAACGGTTCACTTTAAAAACTGTGTAGGATTAAGGTTTTTATATATAGTTTTACTTTTTAAAAACCGTGTATGATGTATTTTGGCGAAAAAATGGGTGAAAAAAAAAATGAATTGAACACGGTTTTTGATTAAAAAACGTGTATGATTAGTATTTTTGTACATGGTTCGAAAACCGTATAAAATTTAGCGACCTACTGTACACTACTCCCATAGACACTGTTGGGAAACCATGTATAAGCCTATTCTTAGACCATGGTTTGTAGCGTTTTTTTTGTATTAGTGGAGAATACAAACCACTCAAAGTCATCATCCTAGTCACTGCACTTGAGGTTTTCGTACTAACTCTGCCATTCTTTTTTAGTTTCTTTGCTTAGATCATATTTTTTTGAATTCCCGCATTATAACAACTTCCATACAAATCCTAAAAATAAGAAAAAAAATAAAAAAAATTCTTGTCCTAGATCTAGTCTAATCTTGAATATTCCCACAAGGAATCTTAAAAATATCAGTTGATAATGTTAAAGATAATTTTTAATTTTTAATTTTTAACTTTTAAATATCATTTATGTATTTTTATATAGATAAAAAAAATTAATTGAGTTTTATACAATTTTTACATTAATTAACCGATCTAGAACTAATAATAATATATATTTAACAATATTTGTTGGAATATCAAATAACATTAAAGTTGCATAAAACTTGATATACAATCAATCTGTTAGTTCATTGTCAAAATATTTATTATGACAGAACTTCAGCCCCAATTAATCTATAGAGTTATAAACATGATGTCTAAATTTCAAATTCACAAATACAATTAACGACCTAAACATGGAATCACTGCTGACAGGTTAATTGGGTCATATCTGGTATTGGGGACCAGCATCCGTGCAATTCTTCTTTAATAGGACCTATCACCGTTACTTTGGTGTTGTGCTCCATGAACTCTGAAATTCCTGAAACGGATGACTCAGATAAATCCAGGGTTTCGAGATTGGTAAGACGGCTAAGAATATTTCCAAGCGAACCACCTTCTACCCAACACACTATGAAACCCAAGTATCGCAAATTGATTAAACCTTCCAACCAGCATGATCTGTCTTCCTCACAGAACCGAATACGAGAATTGAACACCGTGAACACTCTAAGGAAAATAAACTCAGAAAACATTAAAGGCGCGACAGAACCGAAGAAGAACAAAGAGTGGAGGCTTGGATATTTGAAGCCATGTCGTGCTTTTCCTTCTTGAAAGGAAGAGAATTGATCATTCTCATAGGAGCAATGCAATGCCAAACGACGCAAAGGTTCAAGATTTGCATGGTTGTCATCACCTTCCCCATAGTAGCCAAATATGTCTACAGCATCGTCCCCAAGAATGACTTTGATAGGGGGACAATTATTTATGCCAGTATAAATGTCGAATAATCCAGATTGCAACATAGGATGTATAGTAACAACACGAATTGGTTGGTTAGGTTGATTATGGTAATTTGCCAAAATGCTACGGACAAAGCCCCTGTGAATGAAAATTTTCACATTAAAATAGAGCACAAACAGGGCAATGGCAAAGACATGAGGTGATAAAAAATAAAAAGCAACCATATCTTTCATAAAGTGTTCTTATTGTTGTATCTTCCCTTATATATATGGTCTCACTGAATTGTGATGGAACAAGTTTTGCCTTGTGATAAACCACTAAATTTGACCGCATTGCTCTTTGGCATACAATAGATTTAGTACAAGTAATACAAATACGAAAACTGAAATATTTAATATGCAATTTAGTATACATAATAAACAATTTTTAAAAAGTTTGTAAAAAACAACTAAGATTTATTATAATCAAGCAACACAATAAATGAATATGTTTATCTTGTCCTCATTCATGATGAAATACACCCTACAATTTAGTTTGTTTGTTGCTCGATTTAACTAAATCTTAATTATTGAAAGCAATTATCAATTAATAATATAATGTAATACCTCTGGATGAGTTCATCTAAGTAGAGGTCAGCTGTCTGCTCCAGTGTTCTTCCATCTTCTTTTAGTATCATTCCTTCGGCAATCCACAGCCGAATTAGTGAATTAGCATGTATTAGGTAATTTATAGGGAATAGTGCAGCCATATATGTGAAACAGGTCCGAAGAAGTATTGGCAATTTATTGTATATAATAGTGAGAAATTCAGTAAAATTGTCTGCAGCAGCAATGTCCCCAAGGACTTGAAAATTGTGAGAAAATGGTTGATTGAACAGTATGTGACCACTTAAAAGGAGCAAGTTCATTGGTGAATCCCCAAAACTACTGGCTGCAATTATGCTTGCTGTTGGTAGGAAATCAGGGGGATACTCTTCAAGGGTATCTTTTTTTTCAAAGGGCTTTCTGAATATTAGTTTTAGTCTCTCTTCATAACTTAAGGATGGCAACTGGTATTTAATTTCAGGATCTAAGTCGAGACAGATTCTTTCAAAATTACCCATTTCTTGACAGGCTATCAACACCCGGCTCCCATTGTTTTCACTGGGAAGAGCTTTTTTGAATATGTTGTACCTCTGAACATTATCGATGACTACAAGATATCTTTTCTCCTTCAAGGACTCACGGATCCTCTGAATCACAACTTTCTCATTATGGTCATCCAATGAGTTTCCGGGCTCAAGTGTTATCAACATCATTCTAAATATGTCGATTGGCTTGAACAGTTCAGGACGTTGGTAATTGAAGCGGTTCATGTCAAATAACCAGAAACAGACATCAAAGTGATTCTTCGCCACAATCCTAAAAAAAATTATAAGAATGAAATATAGAAACAAATAAATAAACATCTATAAAATTTGATTTAGCATGTGAAATTGGATAATAATGTCCAAATGCCATATCATCTAGCTAAATCTATCATATTAAAACATTAATTTGTGGCTTACTTCTGATATTCTTGCTCACAAATATCGGATTTAGCTCCTCTACAATTGTATGGTATCCATAATATCAGTGATAGATCTCAACTGTACTTATTTTAGATTGGACAGTGTAGAAGAAATAATGTCCTTCATTTTTAAATTGAGACTCTTCAAGTAAGAGCTGACACCTAAAATAGTCAACAAGATCTTTCAAGAATCATCAAATAACTTAATTGTAAGGATTGTAAACCTCCTTGATTTGGCGTTTTCAGTTCTTCAGTGTATAAGCTTGTATTACTTGAGCAAGAATTTTATTTTATTTGTAATACTATTACTATATTAGTGGCTAGAAATCTCCAGCTAACCTTACGAAAAAGATGACGAAAACATGCTATGAATCCTAAAAGATTACATTCGATTTAATTAATCCCCTGAACTATTTTTGTGATTAATAGAATTAATTTATATATATTTAAAAGTTATTCTACTAATATTTTGAGAAAAATAATTTGTGTGATCACTGGTGACCTAATGTGTATGTTTTGGTTTTCTACAATGAGCGGTGCTCAATGGAAATTTTGGAGTGCTGGATAGCATGAACAACAGAACATGCGACTGGCAAGAATACATATAGTTGTTGTAGGATTGTATCAAGTTGTATGTATGAAGAATTAAGATAATTTGTGATGCCATAAAAGGAACAGACCTCTGGTAAATCTTTTGCGCAAGTGTGGTTTTTCCAGCAGCCTCAGGTCCTAGGATAGCAACTTGTAAAAGTTCAGGAATGGATGGATCAAGCAGTTTGTCAATTATGCTCTTCTGGAGGGCTTCATAGCCCACAAGGTCCGTCTCATCGTTATTAAGAAGAGGGGACGACAAAGCAGGTGGTGGGAAGGCCTGCAGTGTAGCATCAGCATGATTGTGATTTGTCAAGTACATGAGTGCATCATGGTTGGTAATGTTGTAGAGTTGTGATTGGATCTTTCTCATCTCAATTGCAAGCCTGTTTAGAGCAAATAGGTCGACAGGTTTAGTGCTTATCCTCTTAACAGCTTCAGGAAGGAATGGTATTGTTCTCCCAGCTTTGTGCCAGAAATCGAAGAGGGCTCTTTCAGTACAGATGCAGATATCTGCCACTGCAGTTATCCACTCCATGAGATCTGGACTAACAACTTGTTTATTATAATCATCTTCCAAACAGGGTACGGATGGGGATTCCAGTGCAGCGTTGATTAGTACCAACTGGATCTCTCCCAGCATAGATTTCACCGAGACCATCGGATTGGAGGCTTCGCTCAAAGATGTAGCTCCACTCAGTAAAGCAGCTTCGACATTCCACACATCATCAAGTTTTTGTAATGCAAACTCAACAAACGCTTTTGCTTTTTCTACTTGCTTAACTCTTTCGAGAGTGGACATCTCTTTCTTTGATGAGAGATGAAGGAAATTTTCGAATTGGGGTAAAATAATTGGAATTGGTTTATAATTAAGTCATCGCTTTTTTCACAATTTGTGAAGTCATTAGTCATGACTCATGTGGGACTTGTGGGTATCTCCACAATTAATTTAATTCCGTGAGATGGGAGTTGGTGTCCGGGATTATTCCTTGTCCCTATCTCGTCCCAAGATCAGTCACAGAAGACAAGGCTATGGTGGGCTGCGTTACTGTTCCCATGAGAAAAGAAAAATTCAGTTCACGGAAATAGTACTTTTCAGTTCAATTTTTGTGCCCATATTCATTTCCAATTGAAGGGTGAACAAACTCTAAATAATTTTGGGCCGGAAACACCTGTGGAGAATTATTTTGTAGGTCACAACAAAACATGTGACCCGCAAGAATTATCCCAACAAAAAAAATATATTATTTTTCTAAACTCTATTTATTTATATTTATTTACTGATATATGGACAGAAAATCATTTGTACGTAGATCCCATAACAAAAATTAAAGTTATATCTAGTGCACCGAATTTTTTATTAAACTGTTGTAAAAAATAAAATTAGATTAGTAGAATAAATAAATTTATTAATTAAATTGTTGTAAAATTAAATGCAGTTGTAATAAAAGTAAATTAAATAATAATAGAGATAGAAAGAGTAATAATAGAATTTTATTATCTTGTTTTGTATGTTTATGTATCTTTTCTCTGTTTACAAAATATCTATATATAGGTTAGAAATTGTAGATAAAGAAAAGTTATAATAATAAAAGAGAAAATGAATGTCATTAGTAGTGGAGTAATGAGACAATGAATTGAGGATTAATATTGGGAGATGCAAAATGAATATCCACATAAATCATATTTTGTAACACTTTTCTTTGAATGTTCATTTTCCGTTATACGCTATTAATATGATACATCTGAACCAATATTAAAATGATACATTAGGTCCATGTATACTGCCTCATTAAAAATCCAACCAAAAAAACTCATTGGAATAAAAACTCGATTTAAGGGAAAAAAAAGTACAGTGCATATAACACTTCCTCCATATTTTGATATCATTGAATGTCCTTCAATCGATGTAGACCTATCTTCTTTGTAAGTTGTTCAAAAACACTTGTTGGGAAATATTTTTTGAATAGGTCTGCTAGAATGTCGAATAATCGGACTTGACAAACATCTATTACGCCCTCCTTCTGTAGATCATGTGTCGAAAAGAACTTTGAGGCAATATGTTTAGTTCGATCTCCTTTGATATGTCATTCTTTGATTTGTGTAATACATGTTGCATTATCTTCATATAGCAGAGTAGGATTTTTCTTGATGTTTTCAAGTTTGCATTCTTCTTCAATGCTTTGAATAATTGACCGTAACCAAACTCATTCTAGATCTGCCAAGTATAAGGTGATCAATTCGACATAATTTGATAATGTTGCCGTTAGAGTTTGTTTTATCATGATCTGTCGAGTATAAGGTGATCAGTCCGGCATGTTTTATCGCCATAAAATTATAGTTCCATAATAAGTGAATACGTATCTCAGTTTGGGATCATGCTTTATGTGGGTCTGAAATATATCATGCATCTGCATATTCAATTAAATTGGATTTTGTATCCTTTTGACAATATAAACCCATATCTCAAGTTCCACAGAGATATAAAAACACATGTTAATTTTATTCCAATGTCTTCGGGTTGGTATGGAACTATATCTTGCTAACACATTTACAGAAAATGTGATATCAAGTCTTCTATTATTTGTGAGATATAATAATGCTCCAATTGCACTTAAATATAGTACTTCAGGACCAAGCATTTTTTCATTATTTTCTTGTGGGCAAAAATGATAATTTTCTACATTTAGCGATCGTATAATCATTGGTGTGCTCAAATGATAAGCTTTACCCATATTATATCTCTTTAGTAATTTTTTCAACAAAATTTGATTGATGGATAAATATTCCATTATTTAGATGCTTGATCTGTAGACCGAGATAAAATTTAGTTACACCAAGGTTTTTCTTTTCAAACACATTTCTCAATAATTTTGCAGTATTTTTAATCTCTTCATGAGATCCAATAATGTTTAAATCGTCAACATACACTGCAATAATTGTACGAGATTTGATATTTTAATGTAAAAACATGGACTAATTATATTATTTTTATATCATTCTTCAAGAAGGTACTCACTCAGTCGATTATATCGTATTCAACATGATTGTTTTAGTCCGTATAAAGATCTTTTTAATTTTATAGAGTACACTTCTCTTTGTTTTGACTTATATTCTTCATACATTTTCAATCCTTTGGGGACTTTTATAAATATGTTATTGTCAAGTGAACCATATAAATATGTTGTTGCATGATGAGTACCAATTGAACTCCTACTTTTAAATATTTATAAATCCTTCGGGGACTTTCATGAACTAGAGGGTTGGTATTGATCAAACTAATGCTGACGGTTCATCTACATTACGGACGGTAAAGATAACCACATATACATCATCTGTTTAATAGCCCAACCGATGTGAAAGAGTCAATGAAAACCAACGGTTGGTTAAAAATTAACCGATGGAAAAGAGGGGGCCGTCAGCGCCATCGGTTTTTTAAACGGCAAACGATGGTAGAAATTTCAACGTAATTAAAACGCTACCACTCATGATGTACACCATCTGTGTGGAAGCACATTCGATGGTAAAGGGACGATGAAAAACATATTTTTTGTAGTAGTGGAGGAAGTCAGTTATTGAATAGGGATCAAACAAGAAGTGGTCAGTCAAACACAGTGCTAAAATTTATTTTTCAATAAGTGGTAATAGAAAGAGAGAGAAACTCACAAAGATAATATAAAATAAAAAGTATTCATATGTGAGCTCTTGATTTTTTTGATTAAACTGATTTTAACTAGCTTGAAGTCCCCCAAATTGTTTGCAAGTTATTTGTTTTTTTTAAAGAATAACAATCAATAATATAAAATTATAAATAAATATTGAGGTCAATTTTCTTGTACCTATAATATTTACTATAAATTATAAAACAAAAATAAATTTCATGATCTTTTTTTTTAAAAAAAAAAGGTCAATTAATCCCATTTTATACACGTGACTATTTTATGAACATGTATGAGCCTCTGTTAATAAATTCACATCCCCTCATGTTACCGGATTGAGTACAATTGAATCGAATGACTCAAAATTATTATTTATAATTTGACACAAATCTCAAAGCATTATAATACTTAATACTGTTTTCTGCGTCATTCCAAGTAAACAGGAAGCGTATCCTCTGCGGAGGTTTTACCTGCGGTGCTGTGCGGTGGTTTTGATCTGGTCCGTTCGTTTCGGATCGGACGGACCAGATTAGATCTTTCCCGAATTTTAAAAAAACTCAAAATTTGGTAAACCCTTAATCCAGCCTGTCCGATCCGAAACGAACGGACCAGATCAAAACTACCGCACAGTACCGCAGGTAAAACCTCCGCAGAAGATAGCGTTTCAAGTAAACATGGGCTGGAAATATCAATTTGAACTGTTCATTTTAATTGTGTTGAGTCAGGTACCTGCGAGGATACCGATCCTCTTAGTCAACATCAATTGTGAGACTCAAGGTAACGAATTAACAGTGTATCCGGAACTTAATTTTTTTTTTTTTTAATTCTCCGCTGTCTCCCACGCTTAGGGGTGGCAACAAACCGAACCGAACCGAACTTACCTTAGGTTTGAGTTTGGTTTGAATTAATTTTGAACCGAATCTGGTTTGATTCATTTCGAACCGAACCCATTTCGAATCGAATTAATTGCGAACTACACATTTTTCGAATCGAACCCAAATCGAATCACGAACTAAATTATTTTTTAGCAGTCCTAGTTATACCGGTAGTTTATACATTAATTTTTTCTCGCGGGACAAAATTCACATGGTTTCCTTTTACCGGTATGAACTATGAAATAAGTGTTTTTAAGTTGAAAAATTGTTCATGAAAAAATACATCAGAGACGGCTTTCCTAGTATGAACTATGAGAGACGACCGAAGAGAGAGAAGAGACAGTCATCTAGGCCGGAGAGAGGAGTGACAGCCGGAGAGAGCCAGTCGCCGAGAGCGTCGGCTAGATTTTAAAGCTAGAGGGAGAGTGAGTTAGGGAGAAGTGGAGAGAACTAGGTTATTAAGATTTAAGAGCGAGGGAGTGTCGGCTAAGTTAAATTATGACTCTCTATCTTGAATTTTAATTTCATCAGGTAAATGGATGGCCGGTGATTTTATGAGATTCGAACCACAAAAAAATCACGAACCTATTTCGATCGAACCAGGCTAAGTTTGAGTTTAGTTTGAATTAATTCCGAACCGAACCTGGTTTGGTTCGTTTCAATTCGAACTCATTTCGAATCGAATTAAACTCGAATCAAACCCAAATCAAACCCGAATCGAATCACGAACCTCGAATTTTTTTGCCAGCCCTACCCACGCTGCTGTCTGCCTGTCTCGCACGTTTGAATTATTTTGTAATTTTCCATCTCACGCTGATAGCTTGACAGCCTACACCATGCCACTGGATTCATCCAGTAAAGAGGGGGGGAAAGTTTTAAAGAGGATCCTTAATTTTTTTTTAACAAATTACGTTATCTATTTAATTCACAGATTAAGATGCATGACTTAATTTATATAATTAACAAATTAAATATTCTACATATTTTCTTTACAAATTAAATATTCCATGTCGAATAATTTTTGTATTCATACATTATTCGATATGTATCAGTTTTAAGATGAATTTGATTTTGAATTTTAACATCTGTGCACTATTTGTATTAGTATTCGTATACGTTAAATATAAGACGGATATGGAATTGATATCGCATTATCCGCTTTGAGTCTGGTCCGTTTCACCCCTAAATGGAGGCTTTGGTTCAGTGGCCATCCGTGTAGCAGAGCCTCACATGTTGGTTCCACTTCCACGTGTCATTGACTCTAATTTATTAAAATCCAATTAGTCTTTGTATTTCACTGGGTGTAAACGGAGCGGATTCGGAGCGGATAATGCTAATACTATATCTGTATCTGTTTTTCAATGAGTGGATACGGATACGGATACAGATAGTAAACGGATATCAAAATTTAAAACTATATCCGCCTTAAATAGATACGGATACATAATAGATAATCAACGGATAAGGATTCGAATACGGATACAAAATGAATAATTGTCGGATAATTAGGCAACGTGTCATTAGGCAACATGTCATTAGGCAACGTGTATCATTGTTCCCTGATCACAGTCCTTGGATTATATTATTCAGATTCTTTTGGTAAAGGTATAACCATCGGCTAGTGTGCAGTTCTTGTG
The DNA here is from genome assembly GCA_964058875.1 of Carex rostrata. Taxonomy (NCBI): domain Eukaryota; kingdom Viridiplantae; phylum Streptophyta; class Magnoliopsida; order Poales; family Cyperaceae; genus Carex; species Carex rostrata. The sequence continues at coordinate 777,076 of CAXKVT010000049.1, read as the reverse complement.
GAGCAATGCTCGATATCACTTGGCAACGTGTATCATTGCACTCTGATCACAGTCCTTGGATTATATTATTCGATTCTTTTGATACTATTGGCACGGCACGGGGTGATTTGCTTTATCCATATTATTATTATTATTATTATTATTGTATTTGGACACACAGTGAAATGAATACTGGATTCCGATTTGATTTATATCCGATATTACACCTTGATTTTATTTTGGGTTTATTTCGCATGTTGGCATAATAGAATAATCGCATCATGACATCATTCAAAAGTATTATAAGTTATATTAGATATTAATATAGGTTTACACATGTGCATATTTTAATTGTATTCATTTTATAAAATAAAAGTGCTTTGACCGTAGAGGATCCCTGAGGGGATAATTCTGGGTCACATACTGGGCGATTCGTCGCTCACCCACAAGTTATTTCGTGGGTTTTAGGTACAGGTTCTGGCGGTCCGCAGCAGGAGATGTCAGGAGCTGTCCCTGAGGGCCACACCACTTGACCTAGTTAGGAGTATGCTTTTGATTAGGTTTATGAGTCCCGTATTTTCTGTGTTATATATATACGGGCTCGATAGATCATGTATCCCCTTCTATAGATGGTGTGATTTGGATCCGAGATGGATCGAATTATATGTTATGTATGTGTATGTTTATTTATTTGCTATGTGACTGATGCTTGATATTTATATTATTTTGCTTCCGCTGCTGTTTGATTTATTATTGATGATTAGCCTTGCGTGCTTAATGACTAATTAAGCACGAGGCGAGGTTGATCACACCCTAAATCCAGAATTCCTGGTTTGGGGTGTGACATCCTTAGGGTGGTAGCAGAGCTCAGCTTACCGAAATCCTTATAGTCTGAGCTAGGTATCACTCGAAGAAGAAAACCAAGCATAGTCACATGCCAATGATTGAATATATATCTATATGTATATACATATATATAAAAGTACGAGTCAAAGCACTTTGAGCAATACCTTTCAAACGAGAAACTTGCATATAAATACTTATGATCGAAATTCCCTCTTGTCATACGCCCATCTCACACGTATTATGGATCTTACATTTATTGTTACTATTGATTTTCAGTTGCACCATGGACGATCGTCGCGATCCACGTCCGCGGCGCCGTAGAGCCGCATCTCTACCGATTGAGCCCCACTCGGAGCTCTCGGTAGGTAGCGCGGGTAGCCGAGCTGGCTCCTCGCAGGCTGCTGGCCGTATGGTATACCAGCCACCACCACCACCCCCGCCTCCTTCCCCACCCCGCAGGGGTGGACATTTCCCTTCACCCTCTCGCTCTCCACCACGTAGGCGTGGACCGCGTGGACCACCGTCACCACCCCGTGGTGGCATGGACGCTGCACAGCTCATGCGGCAGTTCTTCGAGGGTCTGGCCCAGTTTGCGGGTCAGGGAGCTGTTGCGGGTCGCGACCAGCGCGATCCCTTCACTACAGCTCATCGAGATTTCATCCGTATTCACACGCCCCGGTTTGACGGGCGTGGCGCGTATACTGTAGCTGAGGAGTGGCTCGCGGCGGTACAGGAGACACTTCGTCTTGCTCGATCTCCTGTGGGCTATCATACTGAGCTCGCTGCTATGCTCCTTGACGGAGATGCCCGTCATTGGTAGGCCTCACGGCAGCGCCAGTACGAGCACGAGGGCCACGAGGGCCCTATACCTTGGACATGGTTTACCACTGCGTTCCGCGCTCGTTTCATGGGCCAAGCACATCTACGAACCCTTAGGCAGAGCTTTGAGTCTCTCACTCAGGGCAGCTCGACTGTGCGCCACTACGGGTCCCAGTTCATCAGCCTGTCTCGCTATGCCCTCGACTTAGTGGCAGATCCACAGGATCGCCGCTTGCATTTCATTGAGGGATTGCAGCCCTCACTGGCATTGCACACGACCGCCTGTTCGAGCACGACCATCGACACCTTGATAGACCACGCAGAGTCGATAGAGAGACTCCAGCACCAGCATCGTAGTGTCCGACCGAGGACCGATTTCACTGCCTCCCAGGGACGAGGTAGGGCTGTCCCCTCCCAGCAGATGGTGAGGCAGCCCCAGTTTCAGCCATTCCGTGGTCCGTCAGGATCAGCAGCTCCTCGCCCACCCTCAGGCGCCTGCTTCATCTGCCAGTCTCCCAACCATTGGGCATCCGCATGCCCACAACGTTCAGGAGGTGGCCAGACATCGGCCCGAGCTCCCCTTGATAGATACAGAGATCACGGTCAGACCGGCTTTGGTCGGGGTCATAGCACGGTACTTCCTCGCAGCAGCGGTGGCAGCACCCCACAGCGAGGCGGTAGGTTTGGATCTGGAGACGGACGCGACTCTGCGCGCATCCATGCTACATTAGGGGAGGAGATCCCGGTTGACGAGACACTCGGCAGGGAGGTACTACCAGATCCCCCTACCTTGGACGAGCAGATGCATGAGGACGTGGGTCTCATCACGAGTACGTTATTTATATCTAGTAGTCCAGCATACGTACTTATCGATACAGGCGCTAGTCATTCTTTTGTATCAGTTAGTTTCGTTCGTACGCATGAGTGGACCACCGAGCTTAGGGCATGTGCCATAGAGGTACAAACGCCTCTCGGGAAGCGAGTCCTGGTAGACAGGATTTGCAAGGACCGTAAGGTCCGAATCGCCGATAGGGACCTAGCAGTAGACCTTACGGTATTGGACATGTGTGATTTTGACGTACTGCTAGGTCTAGACTAGTTGGCCACGCATCACGCTGTAGTTGACTGTGAGAGGCACATCGTACGGTTCGGTCGACCGAACGAGGTTTCGTTCGTCTTCAAGGGCCGAAAGCCAGGGACAGGGATTCCTGTCATATCTGCACTTCGAGCGACTCACTTACTCACGTCTGGATGCAGCGCGTTTCTCGCATCTGTAGTCATGGCCGAGGGCGATGATGGAGATGGAGATTTAGATAGCGTACAGATAGTGAGGGAGTTTCCTGACGTATTTCCGGAGGAGTTACCTGGGATGCCCCCAGACCGCGAGGTTGAGTTCTGCATAGAGCTACAGCCCGGGACTACACCAGTTGCGCGAGCTCCCTACCGCATGGCACCTGCCGAGCTTAGAGAGCTCAAGACACAACTCGAGGACCTTCTCGAGAAGGGTTTCATACGACCGAGTACATCTCCTTGGGGAGCTCCTGTCCTCTTCGTGAGGAAGAAGGATGGATCCCTTCGTCTCTGCATCGACTACCGAGAGTTGAACAAGTGTACGGTGCCCAACCGGTATCCTCTACCGCGCATCGATGACTTGTTCGATCAGCTACAGGGTTCACAGGTGTATTCGAAGATCGATCTGCGGTCCGGATATCACCAGATGCGCATTCGGGCGACCGACGTTCCGAAGACCGCATTCCGCACTCGATACGGACACTACGAGTTCCGAGTCATGTCCTTTGGACTGACGAACGCCCCCGCCTACTTCATGAGTCTCATGCACTCAGTTTTTGCAGATTATCTAGACTCATTCGTGGTAGTATTTATCGATGACATCTTGGTCTACTCCAAGAGTCAGGAGGAGCATGCCATGCACTTACGGATGGTGCTACTGCGACTTCGAGAGCATCGGCTATACGCTAAGTTCTCGAAGTGCGCCTTCTGGATCGAGCGAGTTGACTTCCTTGGACACGTGATATCTAGAGATGGATTAGCAGTTGATCCACAGAAGATATCAGCTATTACTGATTGGCAGGCACCCACGAGCGTCACGGAGATACGGAGTTTCTTGGGGTTAGCGGGCTACTACCGCCGCTTCGTCAAGGACTTCTCACGACTTTCTCTACCGTTGACTCAGTTGCTGCAGAAAGGAGTCAAGTACGAGTGGACTCCTGAGCGCGAGAGCAGCTTCGAGGAACTCAAGAGTCGGCTTGTTACAGCACCGGTCCTAGCTATGCCTATCTCTGGTATGGAGTATACCGTTTACACTGACGCTTCTCATTGCGGACTAGGATGCGTCCTGATGCAGGGTGGTCATGTCATTGCCTACGCCTTGAGGCAGCTGCGCACCCACGAGAGGAACTACCCCACCCACGACTTAGAGCTTGCAGCTGTGATCTTCGCTTTGAAGATCTGGCGTCACTATCTCTACGGTGACAAGTGCAAGATCTACACAGATCACACGAGCCTCAAGTACGTCTTCACGCAGAAGGAGCTTAACCTTAGGCAACGGAGGTGGCTTGAGTTGATGAAGGACTACCAGCTGGAGATACATTATCATCCAGGGAAGGCCAATGTAGTGGCAGACGCCCTGAGTCGCAAGAGTCGAGGCAACATGGCGGCGATGATCACACAGCAGCATAATCTGCTCGAGGACATGAGGCGACTGGATTTATGGGTAGCTCCATCCGAGGAGCCGGTATGCGAGGCCAGTAGTAGTCGCGAGGTGGTAGCTTCGTTGGTGGTACAGCCGACCTTGATGGATGAGATACGTCAGGCCCAGAGCAGTGACTACCGACTCAAGAGGATTCGCGCCACCGTCACATCCGGACGGAGCACCCCTTTTAGGGTAGACGAGGAGGGCACTTTGAGATTCCGTGACAGACTATGCGTTCCGGACACAGCTTCACTTAAGGACAAGATCCTTAAGGAAGCACACAACTCAGTGTACGCCATCCATCCTGGCGAGACGAAGATGTATCAAGATCTGAAGAAATACTATTGGTGGAGAAACATGCGTCGAGAGATTGCACTCTTCGTGGCGAAGTGCTTGACCTGTCAGAAGGTTAAAGCCGATCGTCAGAGACCTCCAAGACTCATCCAGCCTCTCAAGAAGTCAGAGCAGAAGTTCGACATCATCACCATGGACTTCGTGACTGGTCTACCGAAGACCAAGTCGAAGGATGACGCAATATGGGTCATAGTTGATACTTTGACCAAGGTGGCTCACTTCATCGCCTTTCGATAAGGTTTGACTGGAGAGCAGATGGCCATGTTATACATGGTGCATCAGCACAGGTTACATGGCGTCCCGACCACGATCATCTCGGATCGCGACCCTCGGTTTACCGCTCGGTTCTGGAAGAGATTTCACGAGGCTCTCGGGACCGAGGTAGTTTTTAGCACCGCCCATCATCCGCAGATCGACGGTCAGTCAGAGCGTACGATCCAGACGCTAGAGGATATGCTCCGAGCGTGTGCACTGACGATGCGAGGCGACTGGACGGATCATCTGCACATGGCAGAGTTCTCGTACAACAGTAGCTATCACACGAGTATCGGCATGTCGCCGTTCGAGGCTATGTACGGACACCGAGTTCGTACTCCTGTTTGTTGGGGGCCTACTAGCGCGATTCGCCCTACCGTACCTCAGTTGATTGAGGAGTGTGCGGATAAGGTGCGAATTATTCAGGACCGGCTGAAGGCGGCTCAGGACCGTCAGAGGAAGTACGCAGATCCGAAGCGTCGAGACTTCAGTATGGAGGTAGGCGAGCACGCCCTTTTACGAGTGTCTCCCCGCAAGGGGGTCATGAGGTTCGAAGTCAAGGGCAAGCTAGGACCACGTTACATAGGCCCGTTTATGATTCTTGAGCGAGTAGGTAGTACCGCATACCGACTTGCATTACCCCCGTCTCTTGCTGGTGTACACGATGTCTTTCACGTATCTCAGTTGCGACGCTACATGAGAGGCGAGTCACATGTGTTAGAGTACGAGCCGCTACAGATGGCTCAGGATCTGACCTACGAGGCCCGTCCGATACGCATTCTGGACGCACAGGATACACAGTTACGGAGACGGGTTATTCGCCGAGTACTGGTGCAGTGGGAGTATCATACTCCTCGAGAGGCGACCTGGGAGCTCGAGGATGAGATGCGAGAGCGATACCCTCAGTTATTCGTATCGGCAGAGTAGTCCCATGACGTTCGGGACGAACTTTTTATTTGGGGGGAGGTTGTCATATCCCAAAATTTAAAACAGATTTAATTTGCTAAATTTAATATTACGCTCAAATTTAAATTTTAGTTAATTAGTTAATTAGATGATCTATCAGATTTTATCTGACTAAATTAAAAAAAATGAATCTAAAATTTTGAAATATAAACTAATTGCGAATTTATGTATATTAAGAAAGAAAATAAACCAAATGTTATCGACTCTTGTAAATAAATAAATCTATCCAGTTCTAATTAAGAAAATAAATATACAAATGTTTGTACAAATAACGTTATATAAAAGCTACGTTCATTTATAAGCTATAGAATTTGATTTGGATAATTATATACATGCATATACTAATTAATATCAAATAATTCGGATCCTAAAATCAAATTTTATACACGTAAAAATATTAGCACGACTTTATAATAAATTACGAAGCCTCGATTCAAAATTTTATAAACATTGCGGATCTTATGAATTGATTGAGGCAAATTAAATCTCTGAATTAATTGAACCGTTGATCTAAATCACAATGCACGAATCTTGACGCAGGGGATTTTAAAAACCCCGACTCTCCTTCTCTCTCTTTCGCCCCCTGCCCTTGGGTCCCGATGCCCCTCTTTCTCTCTTTCGTGGTGCCTCTTCGGAAAACCCTAAGAGAGGCGATGCCCCTCTTTTGCCGTTGCGCTTGGCGCCGTTGTCTCCGGTTCACCTGCCCCTGTCGTATCACCTCTGTGCTAGACGACTTTGGCCGCACGGCCTGTCAGGCGGTTCTGACGCCTTTGACCTGCCCCTCGTCCCTGTTGCGTGCTCTCACCAGTTATATATATCTCTCTCTCCCTCCGTGGGGCTTGGCTCTTGATTTTCACTCATGTGCTGAGAAAGAAACCCCCCCCCCCCCGTCTCTATTTTTGCCCTCTTTCTGTCGTTCTGGTTTGTTCTGGTACCGTTCTGGTACGCCTGTTGACTGGTACCGTTCTGGTACTCGACTGGTACTGTTCTGGTACCTGGTTGGTGCTGTGCCGTGCTGGTGCTGTTTGTTGTTGCGCTGGTGTCGATCCCCCTTTCCCCATTTGCTCTCTCCGTACCGGGCTAGCTCTAATCGGGTAAATTATCAAGCTCTCATTCAATTAGTCGGATTTCGTTGGGAATTTTAGATAAATACACTGTTGCTCGGGTTGTTGATTTTCCCGGCAACTAGTGCTGAATTGAGGCTTGAGCCATGTGTTGATTTCTGGCATGCCTAATCTGATTCTGATCTAGGGATGGGTTCTGTTTTGCTGGTTTTGTTGATGCTGGCCTGGTCTATTCGGTTTTGCTGGTTCTATATTGATGATGTGTATGTGTATGATGTGTGGTTGAATGGTGCATGTGACTGGTACCAGTGTACCAGTGCCGTAAATTACTGGTACGGCTTTGATGTGTTTTACCAGGCTTGGAACTGACAGGGACCAAATTGCGATTATCAGAAAGTTGGCAGATTTTAAAGGGGCTAATTAATTATGGTACTAGGGTTTTTCCCAAAGGGCATAATTGTCGGATAAAAACGCGGCTTTTAAAGTTTAAGTTTTATAAGGAATCGAATTAAAAATCGAATGCTTACGTAAACTTGAACTAGCTCGGGAAATGATTATACCGTCCAGGGTCTGATGCCTCGATGATGACTCATAACATAATTTGAGCAGATACTATAATAACCCGATTGGACACCTGTATGATCCCGAAACAAACCAAATTAAAACACCCAACACATTAAACTAAAATAAAAGTTTTTATAAAAAGTTTTTAAAGTTAAAATAATTCTTTTAAACATTTTTCGAAGTTGTACGAAAATTAGTTGTTAATTATTAAAGGACCAATTCATTTAGCAACGGAGAGTATTTATTGGACATAGATTCGAAACGACTAATTAAACGTAGAAAATTAATTTAGTTATAAAAATAACGAATTGCGCGACTTAGGAATAAATTAATTTAGTATATTATTAGAATATTAGGTTATTAGTTGTCTCCCTCTCGTGGAAGACAATATATTATTATTATATTACGTGCATACGCATGCATTGGTGAGAGCTGAGCAGAGCTGAGTGACTTCGTTCCGTCTTGGTGTCACTTGGCATGGGACGGCCCGACAGCCACTGAGCTGAGGGTCACTTGATCCTTGGATGGCTTTAGGATTTATATTATATGTATAAACTTTGATTATATATATATTTTTCGATTCATTTTACCATTACGTGCGGGCCGGATGCGAGCCCTGAGGCGCGAACGATTCGGGATTTATTCCTTCCCTACATTAGGAGCTACTTTGCCTAGAACGGAAGTTCCCAAAGCTAGTGAAGGCCTTGAGGAATGATGTGCAAGTGCATAAGGTCGACGAGCCTTGATGCACGGGGTCGACGAGCCCCTGATCCTATTGGTCTGGCCGGACGGTAGAGTTCTCTCCTGCTCATGAGGGAAGAGATTAACTTTTTACGACTTGCATTGTATGATTTCTCCTATTGGATATGTTTGGGTGATGAATCGTTAGGCGAGATGACACACCGGATTTTGATATAACCATCGGCTAGTGTGCAGTTCTTGTGGGCAATGCGCGATGTCATTAGGCAACGTGTATCATTGTTCCCTGATCACAGTCCTTGGATTATATTATTCATATTCTTTTGGTAAAGGTATAACCATCGGCTAGTGTGCAGTTCTTGTGGAGCAATGCTCGATGTCACTTGGCAATGTGTATCATTGCACTCTGATCACAGTCCTTGGATTATATTATTCGATTCTTTTGATACTATTGGCACGGCACGGGGTGATTTGCTTTATCCATATTATTATTGTTATTATTATTATTATTGTATTTGGACACAGTGCAATGAATACTGGATTCCGATTTGATTTATATCCGATATTACACCTTGATTTTATTTTGGGTTTATTTCGCATGTTGGCATAATAGAATAATCGCATCATGACATCATTCAAAAGTATTATAAGTTATATTAGATATTAATATAGGTTTACACATGTGCATATTTTAATTGTATTCATTTTATAAAATAAAAGTGCTTTGACCGTAGAGGATCCCTGAGGGGATAATTCTGGGTCACATACTGGGCGATTCGTCGCTCACCCACAAGTTGTTTCGTGGGTTTTAGGTACAGGTTCTGGCGGTCCACAGCAGGAGATGTCAGGAGCTGTCCCCGAGGGCCACACCACTTGACCTAGTTAGGAGTATGCTTTTGATTAGGTTTACGAGTCCCGTATTTTCTGTGTTATATATATACGGGCTCGATAGATCATGTATCCCCTTCTATAGATGGTGTGATTTGGATCCGAGATGGATCGAATTATATGTTATGTATGTGTATGTTTATTTATTTGCTATGTGACTGATGCTTGATATTTATATTATTTTGCTTCTACTGCTGTTTGATTTATTATTGATGATTAGCCTTGCGTGCTTAATGACTAATTAAGCACGAGGCGAGGTTGATCACACCCTAAATCCAGAATTCCTGGTTTGGGGTGTGACAGTATCTGTTTAATCCGGATATGGATAAATTGGGGATACAGAGCGAATACGGAGTGGATTATCCATATCCATTTACACCCCTAGTATTCAGAGCTCAACATATTAATTCATTTACAAATTTATTTTGTATGTCTAGTTAATTGAGTTGGACATAATTTATCATTTATGATTGATTATGTTATTTCAACTTGTTAACATTTTAATTAATTAGTTTTGATCTGATTCAAATTGTAGATGCTTGATGCAATTAAATTTTATAATTTCCATCAATCGAATATTTTATTTAAGAGCCTTGGTTATTACTATTATTTTATCTAATGTTTCCTATCTACTTACGTTAGTTTATTGTAGTCTTGGTTATTACTATTATTTTCAGTTTATTTTAGTTCGATTTTCAAATTTAAATTTTAATTAGTCCTTAATGATATTTTAGTTTATTTTCAGTTTATTTTAGTGTGATATTTCAGTTTCCGACCTGTAAACTACGAAAAAACCCAAAAATGAAACGTTGTGAGAAACAACAATTCTTTAAAGGTGAAACATTGGGCAGAGGTAGCATAAAAATGAGTCCCCATCTTCTCCAATAACTTTTTTTTTTTAAGAGTAGGGTTAAAATGCCCCATTGTTTTTTGCCCCAACCATGCCCCATCTCTATATCTTCGTTTACGAAGTTCAAATAGTCGATCTGAACCGTTCATCTTGTTCTACATATTACAAAGATATAGAGATGGGACATGGTTGGGGCATTTTAACCCTACTCTTTTATAAAAGGTATATCATATGCCCGTTCCAATATATTGAAACGTGAAGTTAACTTACAGGAAAAGAATCTGTTAACTACTAATCAGGATTCAAGCCAATTCGGATTAACTTAACTTTTGAGTTAAATACATCTCGACCGTCTAATCCGGATTCGAGCCAATTTGGCCCCAATTCGGTCAATCGTCGTATCAACTTCTGAGTGAATGCAGAGGATACGAATTCCATAAAAATGCTGTCACTGACAGCATTTGTGCTATGTTTTGAAATTTTCTGAATTTAATGTCCAAGATTTCATTATATTTTGAGTGAAGTTGCTCAGTACTCACATAGAATACAGATTATAAACAGAAAAGAGCTAGGCCAGACAAAATATTGTGACTATACCCAGAAAATAACAGCAATTAAAATTTGTTCGTACAAATATCATTGTAAGTTTATAACATGTGTTCACTAAAAATCTTCAATATTCCATAGTTGACTGCTGCTGCTTCCATTTTTGGATAATCCAAGAAGTGGATATTTACCTAAACCCTTATCCAACATATTAAAGACCAGATGAATGTTATTTTGCATTCTTATTTTTCGGAAGCTATCAGGCACATAGTAACTTTGGGTCACATAGTAACTTTGGGTCCACAGGAGCGAGGGATCTATATGGTTACGGTTGAATGGGGCCACCTGAACCTGTAAATGTGATGACCAACCAAAATAATATTAACATTGTTTATATCATGAAAAGAAATATTATTGAATGGAGAAGGTTTTAATGACTTTATTATATGATGTGTGTGGAAACAGACAAGATAGTTATTTCCGAAACCATGCTTGATAGCTTTTCCAGTGGCCTTGTTCACCAATGCAAAGGCCTCCTGCTTCTCTTCATCTTTGACAGGTACACCATATGCCATTTCTTTGATCCAATGCTGTATTTGACAACACGACAGAGGAAAAACTATCAAAGGTTTGGACCAATTTAGTAGTAAACGAGAAAGCTAAAAAAAAAAAAAAAGTAAACAAACTCGGAAATGGTCAACATTAACCTAAAAATTAAAAATAAATAGAAAAAGTACAAAGGAATTACTTATAGATTATAGGAATAAATAAGAGCAATAATGCTGAAAACCTGGAATATATCTTTGGGATTGGAGGGAACCAACAGAACAGTGCTGCAATCCTTATCGATTGCCAGATTGTAGCCCACTTTAGCTTGGCAATTGATCTGGACTGTGTTTTGGGACGGTCTAAAGAGAGAAATGCATGTAGATGGCAATAACTTCTCAATCTTCCAGTGGAAACTTACGTTTTCGGGGTCTCCTTGCGGGACACAAAGATCAATAATGTGGCCATCAAAGAGATAGTGTTCTCGGGCGGTCCACACTTCAGAAATTCTGTTGGCCCTGAGAATATGCCCGAACCCCTCCAACACATCCTTCGACATGGTCCACAACACCGAGTTCTCGCAACAATTCTCATTGTATGGTACCAGCGGCACCTAATTATAAACAAAAAACTTTCATAGATTCTCATGAAATGTGTTAAATATTCAGAAACTGCAGTACATAAATCAAAATCAAAATCAAAATCTTACAGGCTACTATTCCAACATACCGAATTAGGAAATCATTTTGTATTTATAAGCAACAAATTGCATACCGTGAAAGGATAAAGGTTCTTGACTCATAATAGCAACATCCAGTTCCATACCAGGCCAACAACTTAACACAATGGTGTCACCAGGGTTACACTACTTAACAGTAAATTTAAATTCACATTCTAACTTGTAGGTAAGGGTGTAAACCAAACAGATTTGGAATGTATAATACTAAAATCATATCCTTATCAGTATTTGATAACCGAATTTGGATATGAAAATTAGACGGATATTAAAATCCAAAGCAAAATCCACCTTAAATGGATACAAATAAGAAGCAGATAATGACGGGTTCAGATATAGATATAAAACAGATAACAAATTAATTAATTTAAAGCACAAAATTGATAAAAAAAAAAAACATGCACATATTAGTTAATGATTTGACCAAGTCAAAATAGCTGATTTCGCCCCTAAATCCATCTGCTCTCTCAACATCTCCTCCATTTCCCTGTTGTCATGGGCGCATCACAGGCTCATATCGTGAGAATCAGTTCAAATCGTGAGAATCGGCCCGATTTGCTGAAAAATTTAGCCGATTCGTCTCCGATTCCATAGATTCTGTTGATTTTCACAGCAAAACTCGTCCACTGTGTAACTTGGTCAAAAATCAGGTCGGCCTGGTCCGATTCTGGTCCGACTCGGCCAATTCCTGTCTGACTCGGCCTATTTTGCCTTCTATGCTTAAGAGCTGTTTTCATTGACTTCTTATTTATCTGACCATACTAAAATATCCCAATACGCACCTATATATCCAGGTTATGGTATCAGATCTGGCTTACTCTCACACACTTGGCATCTTGGTGAGATGCTGTGGGAATATTAGCAACTTGCAGCCAACATGTGGAATATATATTTGGAAATAAGGAAATATGTATAATTTTTTAACCCTATTCCAATCGCATTCTTTCAAAATGGAAAAGTGTTAAGAAATAATTATCTAATTGATGCTGGACTGGGTGACTGGCGACGAAGATGAAGAGTAACCCACTGATCTCTTTCAGTAGTTTAGTGCATATGCGCACTTATTCTACTATTAGTTCTTTGCTATCTACAGACTTTTCTCTTACTATACCTCATTTTGACAGTGCCTGCGTGCACTTAGTTAACTCCAGAAGTTTACTTTGTGTTTTCTTTGCTCAGTTGTTTTGTTTGTGGTGGTACAGTGGGATGATGCCCTTGTACTGGTACAACTAAAAACATTTCTTGATGCTGTAAGATACAAATAGTTTCAATATATGGAACGGGCTGTTATAGCCTTTTTTCAAAAAAAAAAAAAAAAGAAATTAACAAATTCCATCAATTGAAAAGACGACCAACCCATCTACCAAGTTTCTAAAAAAAAAAATAGACCAATCCCCTTATTCCTTCTCTTCCTCATTGTAATTTGTACTGTCTATAATTATGTAATGCAATTCTGTAGTTGGTGCTTTTCCTTAAAGAAGACTTACAGGCTTGGACATGGCAAAGTAGCTAATTGCTTCACCAGTGGCTCTGTTGACCAGAGCGAATGCAGGTTGACCCTCAGAGTCCTTTATTCTAGTGCCATGCCTCTCATCCTTGGTCCAGTGCTGCCCTCAATTAATTAATTTTTTTGTAGCCCCAAATCAGGGCACAAAAAATAAAGAAATTCACCGAATTAATCATTAATTAGTTAGTTATACCAATCGAAGAAGACAAATCGAGTAATCAGCAAACCTGGTATCGATCCAAGGGGTTGGTCAGAGCAAACACAACATTGCCACCTCGGCTGGCGAGACAATAGTCCTTGCTTCTGCGGCAAATGATTCTGTAAATCGGGTCCTCACTCTCAGCCATGATTCGTTAGAATGAGAGATTTATTAGGTAGAAGACGAGAGATAGAGGTTTTGCGAATTTGTGAATTAGGCTGGATGGGCCTCCCTTTCCTACACTCTCTAGTTCTGAACTTTTTATTAGCGGACCAACCCCATTAATAAAATCGTTTATCGTTTTTAATTTCCTAATCACTAATTAAATCATCCCCACTTGGATGGGTCGCATTCACATCCACTCCAATATTATACAAGGGAATCTTTTACATTTAATGGATCTGGAACGTTGACATGGCACGAATCTCAAAGTCCAATAATATTGCTCCCCTACGCTAGTCCGAATCTCAAAGCAATAAGATTTAATCTCAAACCGTAAAGTGAGGCCCATCCTCTATAGTATTGAAGAAGAGTTGAATCCGGATGGGTTGTGGCCCTCGCTGTTGAATATGTTTTCGATTTCTAAATTGACCAATACAACACATTAAATATATTTATTATTGACTGAGACTATGGTACTTTGTGAAAAATGGATCAATTCATACTATAGATTCATATATTTATTTTTAATATTTAAACAGTCGATCGAAATCATATAAAATGATCTCATATGAAAATGTACTCGGAGACTAAAGTTTGTATTTTTTTTTTAATTTATTTACTATATTTTTTAAGAGGAGGGTTCAAATGCAACCAAATTTTTGTGCACCCAAATGCACCCTATTCTTTTTCTCTGTTTTCAAAGTCCGAATAGTCAATCCGAACCGTTAGATGCGATCTATATATTAAGATGTGCTTGGAGACCAAATTTTACATTTTTTGGAATGTTTTTACTATTTATTAAGCCACTTTAAAAATCGCTGATTCAATGGTCCAGAAAATGCAAAATCAGCGATTTTCAAAGTGGCTTAATAAATAGTAAAAAAATTCCAAAAAATGTAAAATTTGGTCTCCAAGCATATCTTAATATATAGATCGTATCTAACGGTTCGGATTGACTATTCGGACTTTGAAAAAGAAGAAAAATGATTTGAAAGATAGGGTGCATTTGGGTGCACAAAAATTTGGGTGCATTTGAACCCTCCTCCTTTTTTAATAGATACAATATCATTAATTTTGGATGGTTCAGAAAGCTAAGATCAGATTATTTTATATGTATATAAAAATAGTAAATAAAATTATAAAAACTATACAATTCACTCTTCTATTACATTTTCATATAAAGATTATCTTTAATGATTTGATCGACTCTTAAAATTTTGTAAACAGAAATATTGATTTATAGCACGACGGCTCCGTCCTTTGCAAAGTACAATAGCCTCATTCTTTATTATAATACTAGCGTATGGTTATTTCATTTAACACTCATCGACCAAAACATTGTAACATCTCAATTTTTGAATATTTGAAAATTTCATTTGAATTGCAGTAAAGCATGCAATAAAATAATTTTTTATAACGTTGTGACATTGTTTAGACTGACCTTGAAGGTTTCAAAACTGAACAACTATTTAATCAAAGATTTGGTTATAAAATCAAATTAGTCATGATTATATAGTTTCACTACTTCAAAAAATACATTTATTATTGCATCAATATCATCAGGTGTCCTTTGGCACGGATGTTGTATGTAATCAAGGGAAGTGTTGTGCTGTACTTTGAATCTTTTATTGACTATTCAGTCTAATCAACTGATGGCGTTGATGTCCCTCCTCAGTTGTCATCCCTTTTATATCCTATAGTTTGTTTTGAGTGTCTCAGTGATATTGGATGGGTTACATGACTGGTGGCGCAGAAGTGATGACCTTTACCATCCGTGATGTCAATTAGGCCGTCAGTTTTACATTGATCAATTCCAAATGTGTTCCCTTTTGAACTAATGGCGATGTTCTCAAGGACAACGCTATAAATACTTGGGACGGTGATGTATTGTGTAATTCAGTTTGGAGCTATACTGTGCAATTATAATGAAATAATTATTTAATAACATATTTTTTTCTTTGAGAACTTGGTAGATGCTACCAAAGTTGTGTTTTATTTAATAACATATTGATGAGTCAAAACCTTACTACTACTTTTACGATAATTTAATATACATGTTTAGGGCACAAAAAGCTCGCATGGTGTATGGTGGGAGTTGCAAGTGGGTAGAATGTTCCAAGGTTCAGTGCTCTCATCTTTTGAGATGTGGGGAGAGACATTGAACTTGAGACATCTCCTTTTTCCTTTAGTTGTTCCTTATGGTCTATCCTAGACTAATCTACATTTAATCATCAGTCTATCGAGAGCATGTTGTTTGATTGTGGGGACGTTTAACTCCTTGATGACTCTGAATGAATACTACTAACTTTTAGTATATAAATATATACTTAGTTACCCTAATTCTACTCTGTCGGATTACAAGTGCATAATCATACCATGTAGTAATGTCGGGTGTCGATCCACAAGGATAGATTTATAAATGTTTAACAACATTATACTAGTTTAGGTCCTTCAGTTTGTTTGGTTTGTGCGTAATAGTTATGCGTATTTGAAAGGTTCTCCAACTCTAATGTCGGCTTGTGAGGAACAATTTAGATTGTCACAGTATGTAATGTAATTAAACCACTTACACTAATCTAATTAATCACATTCCCCTATTACTCGCTAAGTAATAACACTAAACTCTACTTATTACAAGTAATAAATAAATTCCTAATTATAATTTGAGATGTTATCTAATCTATATCCTGCCAAGTGATAACGCTAAGATATCCATTCACATTAAAATTTGGTTGTGCCATCGTTCGAAAACTTTTCATTTTTATTTAGTGTAAAGTCAAGCAGTCATGAAATTATAACAAAATGAATGCAATAAAATAACTTTGAATATATTTTTATTTACTGTTTAACCTTGTACTGAATAAATTCAATAATTTATAAATTTGAAATATAATATATCCCTCATGAAATAGATCAATTTAAACTATTTAAATTTGTCATGAGTGTAAATTTTAATATTTGTCACAACAAAAAGTTAATATAAAAATTAACATATATAATTTCAAAAAGATGACGAGCATCAATTGTGCTCATACTTTACACTGAAATCCTCCCCAAAGTAGCACGTAAATCCAAAGTGCGTAAACATGAATTAATTAATTTTGTGCACTCAATTCAATGGAAAATTAATAAGTGGCTCAGTCTATGCTCTCAAAGAGATTGGTACCAGACGTAAATATAAATCGTGCTTATAATAATTTCCGATTTAGATGTTGAAGATTATTAAAACTATCAAGTGATTCCCTTCTATGATATCTAACCACCTCACAATGTAACACACACGACATACTATATATATAGATAATACGTCCGGCTGTGAGGTGGTTAAATGTCAGAAAAGAAAATAACTTGATAGTCCTAATAATCTTCAAAACTAAAGATTGATTTAAATCTAATATTAATCTCAAAAATTTAAATCTAATATTATAAGATTCTTGTAGTGTCTTTTGACTTTTGGTTCGTTCAATGATTTAGCTTCACTGAGTAAAGCAACTTCAAGATTCCACACATCCTCAAGTTTTTGTAATATGAAAACTCAACACATGCTTTTGCTTTCTCACCTTCATTTGCACTTTCATGAGTTCATTGGTATCTTTTTTTTTTAGTATCCTTTTCCATTTGCTTCCTTACGAGGCTATGTCTTTCTCTCTTCACAAGGCAACCAAAGTGGGTCTAAGTAGTACATATATTGTACTGATATCGAACAACGAAAAGCAATTTATTTAACAGTGAAAGATCATTATATTATCTACTCTTTAGTGGACCAGTTGGATGGTTGTTGTTTGTTAAAAACGTGGCCCATTGAAGAGCTGCTTCGAGTCGTACTGCTATTAGCCCTCCATATTAATATGTTCTGTTTTCATTTAGCTTCTTTTTCCATTATTTGCTCTCTGACGGAGCACCTTCTTTCTTGCACACTAATCAGCCTCACTCCATTTGGAAATAGCAATATATTTCGGTTTTAATGTCTATATGTTCTCAATATTTTATTTTATTTTTTCTTAGCAATGGAAGCACCAATTATAATTTCAAGATTTGAGGGTAAATTTTAAAATTTGTAACCACAAAAGGTTGATATACAAATTAACAGATATAATTTCAAAAAAGAAAGGTGCATCAATTATGCTCATACTTAGCATTGAAATCCTCCCCAAAGTAATATTTTCTGCACTCAATTAAATGGAAAATTAATAAAAGACTCAGTCTCTTCTCTCGAAGAGATTGACCAGACATATTATGTGAATAATATAAATTAAGCTTATAATTTTAGATTTAAAATTAATTTCTAATGTTGAAGATTATTAAACCTATCCATTCTCTGATTCCCTTTATGATCTATAACCACCTCACAATGCAACGTTAACGCACATGACTTACTATATATGTAGATAACATGTACGTACATGGTGCGTTCCATTGTGAGGTGGTTAGAGATCAGAAAAGAGAATCACTTGATAGTTTTAATAATCTTTAAAGCTAGAGATTAATATCAAAATTTAAATCTAATATTATAAGATTCTTGTAGTGGCTTCGGGTTTGCTCAAAGATGTAACTACACTGAGTAAAGCAACGTCATGATTCCACACATCCTCAAGTTTTCTTAATATGCGAACTCAACACATGCTTTTGCTTTCTCAACTTCCTTTACACTTTTTTCCATTTGCTTGCTTACGGGGCTGTCTTTCTCTTTTGAGAAGGCAACAAGGGCTGGTCTGTGTGGTACATATATTGTACTGATGAATAAGGAAAAGCTATTTATTTATTAACTGTGAAAAATAATTATTTTATCGCCTCTTTAGAGGGCCGGTTGGATGGTTGTTGCAATGTTTTCTCCAGCGAAGACTAGGAGCTTCAAAACAAGAAAACAAAAGTTGACAACATTTTTATACCGATACCCAAGCAATAGTACATAAATTGTACCCATATCTAAGCAAATTATTAAACAGTGAAAGATTATTGTTATTGTATTGTATTGACTCATTACACTACAGCAGATTACACTATCAGCGACCGGAAAACCGGTCGCTGATAGTTACGGCGCCGGTCGCTGATGTCAAATCCGGTCGCTGATGGTAAAAAACGGTCGTTGATACCCCGGTCGCTGAAGGCATTGTCGCTGATGCTCTCACGATGACGTCACCGGTCACTGAATGACGTCATCCGGTCGCTGATATTTTATCTGTGACCAAATTGTTTTTGTCGCTGTTGTTTTTTTTCTGACGTCACGAAAGGATATCTGCGACTAAAAAACGGTCGCTGATACTCAAAATCCGGTCGCTGTTATTTTTTTATTATTTTTTTTTTTGCAAAATGTAGGTATTAACTATAAATACATTACAGAGTGCATCACTAATTCAAATATCACATTTAGGTAATAGAAATAATACATATTAATTCCACATTAATTCATATCACATTTACATAATTCAAATTTTACCAAATAACACAATAATAATACACATTATTTAAATATCATATTTTCACAATACTAATTACATGAGCTAATTTCATATACATATAAACATGATACAACCAATATGTACATCAAGTAATGTTTGAAAAATGAAGCCATATTTACACAAAAAGGGGTGTAACTTTTGATCCGTCCGTCGGATCGGGCTGAAATTTTGACAGGAACTCCACAGCACAAAACCGGATGCAAAACCAATCTATGATTCGTTTCGCCATTTCCGGGCTCAGATTCGCGATCCGAGTCTTCCTTCATGGGATTTTGGACCTTTCTTTATAATTTTAGCGTTTTTAGGATCTTTTATGTATCTTTTATGAATTTTCTGTTTTTAGGGTTTGTATTTTAAACAAACATGATGCCTCTTGGCAGAAGTTAGTGTCCATTCAAGCAGCCAATGCACCAATGAGACCTAATTAAAAGAAGTTCTATTTGCTCCAATGCAGCCAATGCACCAATGAGACCTAATTAAAAGAAGTTCTATTTGCACCAATGCAGCCAATGCACCAATGCAGCCATTTTACAGCATAGTACCATAGCCTCACTCTTAAAAGAAATTAAAATAGCAGGCCATTGCTGATTTTAATATCATTCTTCATCCAAAAAGTTGCATAAAAAAAATTGTAGCAAGTAACATACATACCTTTCTGTCTGCTCTAGCATACCCAAAATAGAGAAAGACAGCTGTAATAGATCGTGCAGATGCCCTTCTACACTAACAAATTGAACCTCAAACCAGCAATTTTTTGAATCGAATAAAAAATCAAACTAAACTAACAAATTAGATAAGAATCAAACTAAACTAATTGAAAGAGGAAAAAAATAATTATACCCGTATCAAGAGAATCGAGCCTTCGATCCGACCAGCTGCCTCTGCTGATCCTTGTAACCACGAATTGGAAGAAACACAAATTGAAAAGAAATCGAAGAGAGAAGAGATTTGAGCAGATATTTGAGTTAGAGATCCTTTCTTCTAACCTGAACAGCGAGAAAATCGCACCAAATCGCAGAAAATCGAAGCTAGGGTTCACCGGCCGCAGAAATTCGTATTGCCCGTGTGGGGAGAAGAAAGGCAGAGGGAAAAGCTAGGGTTTGCGCGAGGGAGAAGCTGCCGCGTTTTTTTATTTTCCCAATACTTTCTGCGACTGGTGAGGGCGCCGGTCGCAGATACTGTCGCTAATAGTGAGTCGTCGCATCTGGTTTTTGAATTTTTTTTTTTTTGGGAAAAAGGATTATCTGCGACCGGCGTTTTCACCGGTCGCTGATACCGGTCGCAGAAACATCAATCTGCTGTAGTGTTAGTGGGCCGCTTGAATGGATGTTGTAATTTGTTGAAAACGTGGCCCAATGATTTGTTTTGACAAAATAAATGACAAATCTATTGGCCTTTAATTTAGTTTGGGTCTAAATATCAGATGAAAGCTTGTTGGAAATAAACTCAATTGTAGAGCTTGTTGGTATAAAAATAAATTAAATCTCTCCTTAATTATTAACCTTAGATTCTAGGTGTAAGTTTTTATGAAAACAAATTGTAAAGTCATACTGCAAGTTTTTTTTTTTCATGAAAACAAATTGAGCTTCTAATTATGCTAAAAATTATTAGTATTATACTAAAAATTATTTAATTGACAAACTTTTAAATTTTTAAGATTTCAATAAATAAGTACTTTTTTTCTGAACTCATTTGCTGCAAAATGGCTAAAGAGATCGATTAATTCCACGCCAAATCTGTTCCTTTAGCACACAACTCTTGTTAGGGAATCATATTCAAGCTAAGTATCGTAGCACAAATCAAACTAATTAAAATATACAAAAGTAAAAAAGATAAGCGATAAAAACAATGTACCCGTGAGAAAGGTTTAATTTGAAATATATCCAGTTCGATGATTTTTAGTGAATTAATATTTAAATTAAAAAACTTGGCCCACATTTTTACGTTACAAAAAGGCCGAAATTAGTATGTGGTTAAGCTTATTATCAAATTGGTTGGTAAACTTAACTTCAAATCTTCAAGTCTATGTGATCGGGACACGTGTCCTAATTCAATTTTATTTCTTGTAAATTAAAATCAAATAATCTATAATAATAAAAAAAATCAATTTTATAAGAGACATACTAGTGTTGTCAGTATTATAAATAATGTTTGTTACCGTAAGACGTATATTTTTTATTATATTATGAAAAAAATTTAAAAGCATGAATAATAATGACTCTATTTTTCGAAATACTACAAATGATTTGAAAGTTAACGGGAACAAGCATTTAGAAGAAAAAGAGTATTTAGCAGCTATAAACTTCTAAACCCAAATTAAAGAAGTAAACAAAGAAATCCCAAATTCAAAGCCTGACACCTTTTTCATCTACAACTTATTGCTTGGAGAGAGTAAATAATTGTCGATGAGGCGTTAGTTGGCACATGCGTAATAGCTTCTGGCATTCTAGCCTTGTACAAAGTGCTTCACACTTCTCCAGCGTTAGAAGGAGCCATGTCCATATTTGTTTACTGTCATAATTTGCAAAATATTCAACATTATTTACAAAGTTATAAGCTAATAGTTGTAAACAAAACAGCTACGCTAGCTATTCAAACCAAACATATATTAACAATGTAAAATAGCAAAATAAGTTTGACTTAAAAATCATATATATAGTCAATCCACTTACAATATTTAAAAGTTACCAATCTTACAACAATTTGAATTTGTGATTTCAAAGTTAAAATAGTCAATCCAAACCATTAAACATGATCTCTATATTGAAATGTGCTTAAGATCAAATTTTACATGTTTTAATTTATTTACTATATATCAAGTCTTTTACAAAACTGTTGTTTTTAGACAATTTTGGACCACTGAAAAATAGTAGTTTTGTAAAATACTTAAATAAATAATAAAAAAAACAAAAAAAAATGTATAATTTGATCTCCAAGAATATTTTAATATAGATATCATGTTGAACAGTTTGGATCGACTTTTTAGGCTACGAAAATCACAAAATCGAATTGTTGTAAGATGTTGTAACTTTCAAATGTTATTAGTGAAAACACGTAGAGGAACTCTAAATTATAAACAAAACACATTTACAATTACTAGGATAGAGGGTGAACTAACAAATGAAGCGTTCAAAAATGTTGCACATCCTCTGCAACCAGCAAAGTATATATCAATCGTCATAACATGGGAAATAAATTTGTTGTGATTCTTTGAGAATCACAGAACCCTGCTATTCCAAATCCACCTTTCCATTTATTTTGAGATTTGCGCATGGAAAATAATAGTTTTTGAGAATATATAGATTTGGAAGAGGAGGGTCCTGTGATTCTCAAAGAATCACAACAGATTTATTTCCTGTAACATGTCATCATATCTCCATAACCTGACCTCAAAAGTCGATGAGGATGCAGTTAACTCATTATTTGTCCTATCTTTCTCTTCACCATAACAAAACTTCGAACCCATAACCAAGACTCCACTGAGTAAAGCAACTTCAAGACTACTTTTTTCTACGTTTGCTTTCTCAACTTTAAACATTCAAGAGCGGACATCTCTTTTTAGTCACTTTTTTCTACGTTTGCTTGATTACGAGGCTCTGTCTTTCTCTCTTCCCAAGGCAACCGGAGCTGGTCTTAAGTAGTACATATATTGTACTGATATCGATTAAGAAAAGTAATTTATTTAACTGTGAAAGATCATTATTTTATCAACTCTTTAGTGGGCCAGTTGGATGGTAGTTGTTTGTTAAAAACGTGGCCCATTGAAGAGCTGCTTCCTACAACTATATATTAGCTAGCCCTCCAAATTAATAGTGTTGAATTTAGTTTGGGTCTAAATATATATATAAGATGAGAGCTTGTTGGAAATAACTGGATTCAAGAAACTTTTGTGTAAAAACAATTCAAACCCTGGCCTTATTTTGTAAACCTCAATTACTTGTAAAAATTTGCCATTCAATTTTCATACAGTGGTTATATATTATATTAGTTATAAATATGTATAGATAATATTTTCATATCTAAACCTTGTTGCCACGCTCGTGTTGGAACTAATAATTTTAATTTCGCACAATATTTATTTCCCTTCTTTTATTTGGCATTGGTCCCTCTCCATATGTTTTTCTTTTCCATTTCTTTTGGCCTCTTTTTCCATTTATCAACTAACGAAGCTTCTATTTCTCTCTTGAAACCTCTATTCTCTATCTTGCTGTCTCTAAGTCTCAATCCATTTGGGGGTATAACTACATATTTCGATTTTAACTTCTCTATGTTCTCAATCTTTTATTTTTATTTTCCTCTAAATATATAACAGAAGCGGCTTATATCTCTACCGTTTCTTCCCTCTCTTATTTAATCAAAATTCATTTCACAGTTGAATACACAATATCAATATCAAGCCATGGAGTTTTATTGTATTATTATGTTTATGGTCAATTTATTGATCATACCCTTGTGATTGTTTTTTGATGAAACAATGTTCAATATTTTCTAAAAAATTTCATTTAATGTTTTGTTCTCTCGTATTCTTCAAATCTCTTCCAATAATTGAAAATGTTTTACATTATTCATATTAATGAAATCACCTTTTATTTAGATCGATTATACTACGAATTTTCATATATTTGAACTCCCCAAATAAAATCAGACAATAACCATAACCAAATTACATAATTTGTAAAACCCAATGTAACCTACATTACTCAGTATTAATTATAGTAAAATACACAAAATACTACTTTTCAAATACACCTGACTATTATATGCTAGTGGAGCCGTTTGATGGTATTGACTCTTTAGTGGGCCGGATTGATGCATATTATAATTTGTTGAAAATTTGGCCCATTGATTTGTTACGACAAAATAAATGACTTATCAATGGGCCTTTCATTTAGTTTGGGGTCTAAATATCTGATGAGAACTTGCTGGAATTAATTGCTCAATGTAGAAACTTTTTAGTAAAAATAATTCAAACTCCTTAATTTATATATTAGCCTGATTCTAGATGTGAATTTTTATTAAATGAAATTGTAAATACTGCAATTTTTTTTTTTTTTTGGAATACAGATGAAAATTGAGCTTCTAATTATCTTTATATACTTACAAGAAGTATCTCAGTCATATGTTGAATTTGTTAGCTCTTATACAGAAAAAAATTATTTAATTGACAATTTTTAACATTTTTAAGATATCACTTAACAAGTACTTTTTCCTAAACTCATTAGCTGCAAATTAAAATGGCGAAGGAGCCCACAACTCTTGTTAGGGAATCATATTAAAGCTCAGTATCATAGCACATGTCAAACTAATTAAAATATAAAAAAAGTAAAAAAATTAGCGATAAAAACTTGTACCCTTGTGAAAAGTTTAAATGAAATCCAGTTAATTAGGTGATTTTTAGTGAATATTTAAATTAAACAGCTTGGCCCACTTATTTACTTATGAAATTGGTTGGTGAACTTAACTTCAAATCTTCAAGTCGATATGAGCGGGACTAGTGTCCTTATTCAATTTTATTTCTTCTAAAATAATAAACATAATTGCATTGTACTGAATCAATACAAATCCAATAATTTAAAAGTCCAAAATATAAAAAGATCACTCATAAAGTACATTGTTAAACGGTTTAAATTTGTCATTTCAAAAGAATTAATTTAAATATTCTTCTCAACAAAAAAATACAAATTAACAAAACTTCATATAGAACATACACATCAATTTAGCTCATACTTTACATTGAAATCATGGCCAAAGTAGCCCTAAATCCAAATTGTAACGACAATATTTCTGCACCAGACTGCCCCTACATAAACATTATTTCATTAATCTTGTGCACGTTGGTCAATGGAAAGTAATAAATGGCTGAGTATCGTCTTTCCAGGTGATTGACCAACCGTTGTGAGCTGGTCAAAATTAAAGGGAATCACTTGGTAGATTTAATCATCTTCAAAATTAAAGATTAATTTTAAAATCTAATATTAAATATATGTTTGTATGTTTATAATATATAACATAATTTAGCATATGTTTCACCATATATATAAATGATTTAATTGTGTATATATACAAAAATACTGGAGGGATATATATATACAAAAATAATAACTAATAGACATTAAACTACACATATAACAAGGCATAAGATTGAATTTAATTGTGTATTTTCAGGTTGGAGCATATTAAGGTTCACTATTCGTACGTACGTAGAGGAAAAAGATTGGGTTCATGTCTTGTGTATTTTACTATTTTAACTCGTGGAATATAATAGTTGAGCTTGCTCTTGACTCTTTAGGTAACTACGTACGGGCTATAAAAAGTTGAGGCATTTATGTTACTCTATTGCAAGTTATATCTGGTCAAAAGTTGATTTCCCCATGTGAATGCATGATATCCGTCTCTTAATTTACTAAAACGAGGGTAATCATTATAAGTCACTCTTTTATTACGCTCCACAATATATACTTTGATGCGTTGCCACGACTAAAAGTAATATGTCTACGTGACATATTTGGTTTTATGCTGTCTCAAACATACAACTTCGGCTCCATTATAAATAAATATGTGAATAGTGAAAACATGGAGATATTACTATTGTTAATAAAGTGACACAAAAATCATAAAATAAAAATGTCAATAGATTAAATGGAGAGGTATCATGTTTAGTTTTATATTGCTCAATATATCAATTACTCGGCCTATATATAAATATGTAATGTAGGACAACTTTCCAAATGATTAAACATGTTATAAAAATTAAAGGTTACAATTATGTGTAATATAGTATTCTTTACGTGTAAGAATGGTCATGTGGCAGTGTATGAAAGGTCATGTATCGTCTTGACTCGGACATGCACCCAAATACTCATTGTTGAGTTTGAACTACCTTTCGTACTTGACGTTCGTTGCGGTTTAATTCCTTACACAAACCTTCTTGAAAATAAGTTGTGGTTTGCGAAAGAATAGTTTTAAACAACAACGTAGAACAAGCACGAAAGATGGGTCAAACTCAAGATGTGAGTTGTTGGGGATATGTATGGGGGTCAGAACACGCCATTTGGCCATTTGTACACTGTCACAGGACCATTTTTACACAAACAAGTGTTGTAATTATTAGCTAATAAACAACTGGGTTATTGAATTATGTGTAATAATATTGTCTTCTGTATATATATTTATATGTTTAACAGCTAGCAAATACGGATGCTAGTCCATTATAAACAACATCTAAAATATGTATATATATAGAGAGAGAGAGTAGGGTTAAAATGCATCATTGGTTTTGTGTTCCAACCATATCTCACATCTCTATCTCCGATTTCAAAGTTCAAACAGTTGATCCAAACCGCTCAACACGATATCTATATTAAAATGTGCTTAAAATATGCTTAGAGACCCAATTTTATATTTTTTGGAATCTTTTTAGATAGATACAAAATCATTTTTTTTGAATGGTCCATAAACAATGATTTTGTACCTATCTAAAAAAATTGTAAATTTTTTTGGGTACAGATTGCAGCTATTCAGTAATCAACTACTGGTCATACTACTTTTGTAAATATTAATCATATTTAATTGTCACGTTGAATAAAGGACTTATTTACTAACTTCTAACTTCAAACTAAGGCGACTTAAACTATTCATGTTAAATTAAAACTTATTACTAATCAAGTTATTGTTAAACAAATCGATTAAAGAAGAGAGAAATTAGAAATTAAAATATTTTCTATTACAATGGACCTCACGGGAGAAAAAGTCAATCCATCTTAGAATATAATAATTTAACATACTTGGTTGTAAGTCATTCCTTATTTCATTTTAAGCCTTCATAATTAGTTAGTTGTCTTTGTTTGATAGTTTATCCATTTATTTGTTTCCTAAGCCATAATTCAACTTCTTCTACCCGCTACATATCTTTTGCAGAGTAAAGGCCATGGACATACTGCTAAGCTTGCTTTACTTTGCTTATCCATTCACTGAATTAAAAGAGGGAGAGAGAGAGATGGGATCAGATGCTAAGGTTGCTATGCTAAGCTTGCTTTGCTTTGCTTTTCCACACACTGATAGAGAGAGAGAGAGAGATGGGATCCGGTGCTAAGCTTGCTCTGCTAAGTTTGCTTTGCTTTGCTTTTCCAGCCACTGTAGAGAGAGAGAGAGATGGGATCCGGTGCTTTATTATTTATGATATTGTTGGCAAACTCTAACAAAGTTTTTCAAAAGAGAGACCCTTGGTAGCCACAATTCAAGTTTTCAAAGAGAGAGAGAGAGAGAGAGAGAGAGAGATGAAGTTCAGCTGGGCCAAACACTTCTCTGATTAATCGATATTTTCTCGTAAGCAAACTACTTTATTGTTTTAAAAATATTTAATTTATGTTATATTTTGGATAGTCTTACATCTTCAAGTCACTAAGTGTATGTATTAATAATTTGGCCAAGTACCATGGTTAATTTTGTTACGCTACTCCATATTACGAATCAGTACTCAAATATGATTTACTCTGCTCAAATTACTTACCTGATTACCTCAAACTTAAGATTTTAGCAATTAAGTCACTCTAAAAAATTAGAAAAGAACTTCTATTTCAAATGAAGTTTGTTTTCCCATAGAACACGTTTAAATCCCATAAGGTGGAAGGGTCACTGAGATATATATATAGGAAATTATTGCTAGGGAGATAAGACAGTTGCTAAGAAGCATCTGGGTTTAGAAATCTTATTTGTTTTTAAAATAAGGTTCCGTTAACCCCGACATTTTTTTATTTAATTCAATTGTAGAAGTCACAAATCAATTTTTATTGTAGAAGTTGTTAGGGAACTTTGATAGAGGACAAAGTTTTAAATTGTTCTTTTGCAATTCCTGAGTAGAGAGTAATTTCTCGTACATGATATGATGCAAGTAAAGCCCAAACGGTAGTTTGCAATTATTAATGCAAGTAAATAATTCATCTACTGTGCAAACTGGTATACAATGTAAAAATAATAAAATAAAATAAAGGAAGCTGTATTGCATCGTGCAAAAATTGATAATTTCAGTCATTTGATGTATTCCTGAATTTCCGCTAATGCATTCTATGTTTTTATTTTTCTTTAACCTCACAATAACAGAAAGAGATGGAGATGGCGAGAGAAGCTGTACCTTTTCTAATTGAGAGGCTATCAGAAACCCCCTTCAGAAACTTTTTATCAAAGAACAGCCCTCATTACTTGGATAACCTGGATTTTGTCATACAAGAGCTAGTCAAGGTACAAAGATTTATGAGATGGAGGGATTTTAAACAGCAGTCTGAGGATAGAAAACAGGCCTTAATTAGGGGACTGAAACTAACAGTACGCAAAGTTGGGAAGTACATGGGTGAGATTCATGCGCATTATTTGGCCAACAGATCTATTAACCTAAACGATGGCACCCATAAGGCAATTGATGAGCTGGTAAAGGAGTGGGGTGACATCCTGAGTATTATTGCGGGTATTGTGTATTGCTGTTACAAGTTGACGTTAACGAAAGCAGAGAAAGAGTTTGCTCTTGAGGAGGTTTACGGGGAAAATTTTGAAGGGTTAGAAAGAATTGATAAAATATCTGTTTCGTTAGATGATCCAAACAAATGGTTGAATGAGCAGGAGAGCGTACAGCTTTTCCTCTTGAAGGCATTTCCTGTTCTGACTAAGAAGAGCGAAAATTTGGAAAAGAAAACTTTTTTACTGGGGTTGTCGAAAGAGCTAGATAATCTCCCTCAACTGATTTGTATGGCATGTCATGGTTTACCTCTAGCCTTGGTTTTAGTAGGCAGTCTCCTTTCACTTAAAGAAACGATCAGTGATATATGGAAGAAAGTGAAAGATGAGTTGTATGCATTAAAAAATGAGGACAAGATATTGTCGAACATCATGAACTACTGCTATGAGGATTTACCGTCCTTTATAAAACCATGTTTTCTTTATTTAGCATGTTACCCCGAAGGCTATGAGATCCCCTCAAGATCTCTAATTAATATATGGGTTGCTGAAGGATTTATTTCAAAAAAGAAAGAAGAGGAGACTGCAGAGGAGACAGCATACAAGTACCTCGAGCAACTTGTGGAAAGGTACTTCCAATAGTTTTTCAAATCACCCATTCCAGTATTTTTATGTCATTTTAAATTATACTTTTGTTTATTTTCTAACTTAAAAGGCTGTCGAGCTTCAAGTATTGTGATTGATTTAAGCATAGGATCATATTTTCCCAATCCAATCAAAATTTAAGGAGAATGTAAATTTATAAAAATTTGGGTGTTTAAGGATTAATAAATTCTTGGTGGTCATGTTATTGCATATATGCATTTGTTTGTCATTCAAACTACCTAAAGAAAGTTTAGATTACTTGTTCTACTTTTAATCTTTCACCAACATTGACCGGATTACTAGTTCTACTGTTATTCTTTCACCTACATGTGTATATTAGACCTACAAATGACTCCACATTTCAAAGTTGAAGCAGTAGTGATAATGTGAATAGGATTTAAGTGATTGACAGGCACCATATGATGATTTTAATTTAAATCTGATTATAGTGATTAATTGTTATCTGCTTCCCAAACAGTCCTACATTGTTCGGCATGTTGACTTACTTTTCATTATTCAGAAGTTTCTATGAGCATAGAATACTCTTCACTGGTTTGTTTCTTACATTGATTTTTAAATTTATGTTGTTGCTTGTAGGTCCTTGGTTCATGTTTCGAAGAGATCCTTCTTTGGTTCAATCAAGTATTGTTGTGTTAATCGTGTTATCCATAAATTTGTCATCAATCAATCTAAAAAGGAGGGGTTTTTGGATGCTAAACCAGATGAGAGAACGAGTGAATCCCTGTTTCGTGTAGCAATCCACACTGATAACAAATCTGATTATGGAAAACTTGATATTACTCTTATCCGTTCCTTTGTGGCTATAAATGTTCATCAAAACATTCTTAGAAATTCTAGGTTTCTCATAGTGTTAGAATTGTCACGGTCCACTGTACCTGATGAAGCAATATCAAATATGATTTGCTTACGTTATCTGGGCTTGAGACATACTAGCATAGATACACTCCCAGATAGTATAGATGTCATGCACAATCTTGAAACACTGGACGTAAGAAATACAAACATAAAATCCCTACCTGAATCCCTTTGGAAAATTTCCACACTTCGTCATGTATATGTGGTAGCCACCCCCGAAATTAAGGGTCCGCCCCCAACAGCCAACTTAACTGATCTACAAACCTTGAAAACAGTTGCAGTTCCCCAATCTTGGATTGATATATATCCACATTTCCTAACCAGCCTTAGGAAGTTGTCCCTTTCAAACCCAGATGGTCTGGACTGGAAATCTGTTTCTAATCTACTTAGCCAGTTGGTTAATCTCTTTTCCTTAACAATAATGGGCAACTCTGTACCATCGGAGTTCATCGATACAAGGGCCTTCCCAGGTCTTAAGACTGTCAAATCAATTCGTTTGGGGGGACAGTGGAGTTACAGGAAACTTTTCATGGATAATGTTGAGGTCCCACCAAATCTTTCCAAGCTTACCCTGAACAAGTCTAGTTTGAAGGAAGACCCCATGCCATGGCTAGAGAGAATAAAGACCCTTAAGTTTCTGCGCTTACAAGATGGAGCATACACAGGGAAGCAAATGAAATGCTCAGCAAAGGGATTTCCACAGCTAGAATACTTAGAACTTTCGAAACTGGAAACCTTGGAGAAATGGGTGGTGGAAGCAGAGGCTATGTCGGAGCTTAGAACACTACGTGTTATTCAATGCAACAAACTCAAGGACCTTCCCAAGCGAGAGCATGGTATTGTTTTCTTAGATACTTGAAATGCTTCTTTGATTCTATCTCTCTTTGTGTGTTTCTTTGATCTATGTGTCTGTTTTGATGTATGTATGTTGTTTTCTGGTGTGAGTGTGTACATGTTTAAATTATCAAGATATTGATGAGTGGACAGAAGTTTGTATTTTCTGGTGTGAATTATAAGTTTTA
The DNA here is from genome assembly GCA_964058875.1 of Carex rostrata. Taxonomy (NCBI): domain Eukaryota; kingdom Viridiplantae; phylum Streptophyta; class Magnoliopsida; order Poales; family Cyperaceae; genus Carex; species Carex rostrata. Next base: position 745,934 of record CAXKVT010000049.1, on the reverse strand, counting down.
AGAGTATATATTTGATTTTTTCAGATTTTTAATGCTGTGAATAAAAAAATTTGTTCTTCCATGGGGCAAATTTGAAAATTGCTGAAACTGAAAGTTGGGTTCAGGTAATATGGGAAATTAATGGTGTCCACAACAAGAATGAGACACTTTTTGCTAGGATAAAAAAATGACTTTTTGCGACAGAGTACCGACATTGTTCAACTTTTTCTTTTCACGACGGTACTTTTCGCGAGAGAGTACCATCATAAATGCGCTTTTTTTCTCGCAAAAAGTGTCTACTCTCGTTCTGGCATGACTCTTGCTAGTTGTAACACTCAGTTTCTAGCCTCACTTGACACCTACCACTGAAAGGAACTATGGATGGAGGATGACAGACAAATTGTCAGGATCATCTACTGCCGAAATGAGGATTACTTGCTTTGTGTTGAGAATTAATTAAAATTTATTAGAGCATGTATGAACCAGTTTTTACAAACATAAAAACTGCATTGTCTATTTTGGGCGTTGGTTATTTTAAGTATAGTTAATTAAAGAATAGTTGGCTTAATGGTTCGTTATTTTTCTGCATGTTGTGTAGTGGGTAAATTTAGGGAAGTTGTGGATGTGTATTTTAGGAATGTTAGTGTTTTAAATATAGTAGAACTCTATGTAATTGAGTAAGAGAGAGGAAATAAAGCGTTGTTTGCATTCATAAAGATATTCGTCTCTCTTCTTTCTTTGATTATGGGAACAAAGTTGTGCAGTATTGCTGAGTTTATCCCTACAAAATGGTATCAGAGCCAATGGTTCGGTGGGACAAGCAATTGACGACATAGTCAATTCGCAATTGACGACAGAGTCAATTCGCAATTGATGGTGCCTAAACAATTCAATAGAGAGAAGTCTAGGGATTTTTGGCATACAATTACTTGGTTTAAATCCAGACTTTCTTTATTTCTAAATTCATGTTTTCTTTGACGAGGTTTCTAAGCGTAAAGTATTAATAAGGGTCACTTTCGTGAATTAATAGCGTGTCTAAATAATGTGGGTTTAATGATTAAGTCCTTCACCCTAGCGGTCTAGACCATAACCATAGGTTAATTAGCCTAGTTTATTCCCAAATACCAATACTTCACGATTAAGTCCTTCACACCAATATTTGGCTCAAATCTAGGAGTCTCAATTAAATGTGAGGCTTCACAATTAAGTCCTTTACCTCAATTCAACATTTGTTTCTTATGGTTCCAGACTAAAAACTATATTTGGTCATTTCTAATCTTAATACTAAGGTTATTTGTGTACATAATTTGGTACCATCAATTATTACTCATAATCAATTTAAGTTATTTAAACTTAAACGAGATACTAATTATCAAGCAACACAAATAATGCAATCACATAAATAATAAAATCAATAAGAACAATGATACAAGCAAACAATTATAACAAAGAAAACCATCCAAGACAGATTTTAACACAAGTTCATGCTTAAAGCCTAAACCTCTAGAGAAGAAATCTAGCCTCTCATGGGTGCGCAAACATCCAAGAGAAATACAAGAATAAACATGATAAAAACTAAGAAAAACAAGAAAGAAAATAGAGTACACCAATCTCCTCGCTTGCTGCCCCTTGTTTTCACTTTGTTTGCTCGAGCAACCTTCAATTAATCCTTCACTCCACTGGCCTTAATTCACTTGGAGAAGATAGAAAAGAATTAGAAAAATGTGTCAAATCAAGAATACGTTAAAAGATGGAATAAAAGATGAATCCCCTATTGCTACTTCCTTGATTTATAGTAATTTTCGTGACTTTGGGAGCAAACTAACAAGATTTGGCAATAAAATATGTCCAAATCTAGGATGGTGCGGCTGCACAAAATTCTACATCCCGAATTTGAATTTATTTCCTTCATGAAAGTTGTAGATCTTTTTTTCCTATTTCTGTCAATATTTGATTTACTCAAATCGGAGTTTTGTATGATGAAAATATGGCAAAAATAAGAATTGTGTGTCGGCTGCTGTGATTCTATGTGGCTAGTTGTGCAACCCGAAAGAATGCTTGAACAGGTCGCATAACTCTTTGGAATTTTTGTGAACTGAACTTCAAACATGCATAAATCATCGCCCATAACTTCATTTTCAGTGTTCTACCACTTTACAGAAAGCTTGCGAGAATATCGACAATTTGCTCCATTTTCTGTAATTTGTATAGACTTTGGCAGTAACTTAGTTCTTGATATATTTTAATATAAAATTACACTAAAATACAAGAAAATTGACTTAGCTTTCGAGGTTAAACCCTCTATATTAATGAGGCTTATCACGCTTGTCATACAACATTTAGATTTAACATAAAAATTGATAAAAGTAGATAAAAGTAAAGAGAATTTGGCCTAGTTTTTGAGGTAAAACACTCTCAAAAGTTTAGATGATTTAGCCCTATCAGTTCATTAGCACAATTGATTTAGAAACTATGGTGTGCAAAAAAAATTGGGTCCATACCTCATATGCTCTTTTTGTATTATGCCTGTCTGTTTTGTGAATTTCAAGGATTGGAAGAGGAAAGGCTTTATAGTGACATTGGGGCTTTGGACATTTTTTACTCCTTGGGGTTCACCCTTACCGGTCTACTATTTATGATTAGTCGTCAATAAATTTATTGATTGTGGAGACATTTAACTCTCGACAGGCACAAGTTCCTGCCGGTAATTACATCAATGGATGGGTCAGACCTTATTGAACACCTCGTTCATTCCAGGATAAATTATAATTTTAATGTATAAAAGTAATTATAAATTAGTGTTTGAATTTTGAGGACAAAATTTTTTTTAAAGGAGAGAAGAATGTAATGCCATGTAATTTGAGTTAGGGTCTAATTAAAAAATTATATTTTTAAATATAATGCTACATAATTAAAATACTAAAATAAAAAGTACAACATAAACATTTATATGTTTTTCTTCTTATTTTCTTTCATGTAAATAGATTAATTTAACAATAACAAATAACTCAAAAAAAAAATAATCTCCTGTAATAGAAATTTTGTGGTCTTATTGATATACGTCTAATATATATAGCATATATATAAACTCACGACGATTGATTGATATCCGTATAATATAACATATATAAGTTAGTATGTCTTTATAAACTGACTGATTAAGCATATGGTTCGGCAGTGAAAACTCCTATCAATGATAATATAAATAATAACTTTCAAATATAACAGTCTCCATTCGCACGACTCAACACAGATAAATCTAACTAATTAGCGACTTCTCAGAAAACTACTTATGTTACTATGTACTCTATCTTTCTCTCTCCACCATCTTCACAGAGGTTAATAGAAAAGAGCTCTACATTTTCTTAATTTCTCTTTCCTTGATAACTCCCATAGGAGACCCAAAGCCGTTCAAATCATGTGGTATTTCAATCTTTTATTAAATTAGTGTTTAGTAAATCGAGTCAATACTTTTGTATATTTATTTATGTGATAAAACTTCTTGAAAACTATATTATTTCTGAAAATTATGTATTTGATAAGATTCCTTAGATTTATTAGTTTGGTAAAATATCTAAATCATAATCGGTAATGGTGTTGATTGTCATAAATTATGGAATTTTATAAATCATTTTGTTAAACGATCATCGAAACGTTTCTTAATGTTTCTTCCACTTGTATTTTATCTATTTTCATTCTTTTAGAATCGGCAAACGAAAGAAGATGTTATTTCATACTACCTATATATATACACACACATATACATATATGTCTTCGTTCATATAGTTCGGATTAGTAATCGTGCCCATGCACAGCAACGGGAGCAAATTATGTAGTAGAAAACATTAAGCTCCTTAATAAGGAGGAGAGATAATTTAAATTAAATTTGTAGAGAAAAATAGTTAAATACTATATTTATCTACAAGGTAACACATGTGAACTCGAGTGTAGTGGTAATAATTTTGGCACCAACAGAACCCAACTGGGTTCGAATCCCGCCTTCAGCAGAAAAAAAAGGGTGCGGTGCACAGGCTCGGTCCGCAGGTGTTGTGCGTGGTTCAGAGGCGCGGTCCACGGGTGCGGCGCGCGGTCTACGGGCACTGGGATCATATGCGGCGCGACCAATGCATACTTAAGTGTTGAAGCTCATAATTTGAAAAATTCATCTATGTGCGATCTGAAAATTCAACGGCTGAGCATCATTCAAAAAAAAAAAAACAGTAAATCAGAACCCTTGCAAGATCTAGACATTAAGCTCCTTAATAAGGAGGAGAGATACTGAGTTATTTTAAATATTAACCGATTAATACTAGTACTATTAACTAAAATTATTTTGAGTTTTCATCTGGAAATTTCATAAATATAACTTCAGTTTGCAATTAGTTTGAGTAAGTTCAATTAGATTATTAATAAATAATAAATTTTCACCAAAGACCCTTAGAATTTTCTCACCGATGACCCTAAAATTATTTTTATTATAAATAATATAATAAGTCTAGTTCTTTACATTTACTAATGATTTAATTATATTTTCCTTTGCAAATATAATTACCTAAAATAAGTAATGATTATATGTCTCAATCTTATTGGTGATATTCAGATTTTAAACTTAACAAATATTATTTTATCAACAAACTTTGGTTAATCAGCATCATGCATAAATATTAATTTAGAAACCATGTTTCGTAGTCTAGATCTGAGTATTGAAGTAAGGAGAAAGGCAAAGACAACATTGAAGTGCCCCACGACAACAGGTACGGATTTCCTGGATAATGTCAAATTGTTATTTAACATTTTGTATGCATTTTATTTATTTAGTTTTGAATTATGCATGTTGAATTGAATAGTCCCTTTGGTTTGTTTAGAGATACAATAGAATTATTCATATTGATCATTAGACTTATAAGTAGGATGTGTTGAGCATGACATTGTATAGTGTTAAATGAAACGAACATGGAATGTAACAGATAAGTTAAAGAAAAAGGGGCCAACATGTGTTAAACTCATGTTGAAATGTATACATTGGGTCTGGGTTCGACTAGACCTCTCGTTAACGTGACTGTAGGCGAAAGTGGTCCTGTCATGGGTCAAGATCTAGCATAGGGTGGATTCCCTATCTAGTGCGACAGCCAATATCTAACGTAGGGTGAATTTTCTGTCTAGTGAGAAATTCTTCCATTTTTGGTTGGATTTTCCAACGGGTTGACGGTCTTCCAATATTGGTTGAATTTTCCATTGGATTGACAAATGAATGAATTAACGGAAAACTTAAAAGATAATTAAAGAGGGGGGGGGGGTGTGTGATTTAAATATGCATTAGTATGATTACATGTGAGGATATAATTTCAATATCATATTTGTGTTAATAAGTCAATTTGACAAACTCCGGAACTGGAACTAAATTCCATACTAAGAGACTATTCGATCTCTCACTCATTCCACTTTTATGTGGGTTCTCGGAAATGATGAAGCCAACGAAGAGCTCAAATAGAAGAATGCAAATCAGGAAGTCAACGAGCAGACGTCTCAAGTATTTTTTTATTTTCTTTTTAGTTCAACTTTAATTCACTCTTTGAAAGTAGATACATTGACTGACATGGCAATCATCGGTTTGTTTGTCATGTTTGTCTTGATCTCATTTTAAATGTATGTCATGTGCTTAATCTAATTGTGGTGTTAAAAGACTTTGTTTGATTTAAGACAAGTTGCATGAGATATTATTGATAATGTATGTGATGTGCACACACTTTACGTGTAAATACATAGCGGGTTGTCTCAGAGTGTGACATTTGAGAACTGAATGATAGGGATAAAAGGGACCCATGTGTTAATTTTGGTCGTGTCTAGTTGTTTTCACCAATGTGTGTCTGTGTGCACATTTAGACTTATCATGCAATGATGCATATCCACGAAAAAAAATTACTATCCTACCCTAAGCGTGTTAAGTCATTCATTATTGAGTTCTAAGATTGGGAGGGGTCTAGTTTAAAGAATTTGTGGTCTGTTCCTAGTTTAGAGACATTGCGGTCTTTTGATTTCATTTAGAATTTATGGATCTAGTTGAGAGACTTTGCAGTTTTTATCTAGTTTAGGGACATTGCGGTCCGTTGGTTTAGTTTAGGGACATTACTATCCATTGGTTACCTGGATCTTTATTGGAGGATAATTAAGGTATTTTACATTTTATTGGGTAAAGGGTAGGGTTTCTTTGAACTTGAGATTGATGGAGACCTGATTCAGGATGATTTAATGTTTGTTTGAGTTTGATTAGATTCTATTGAAGGTCAATTAGGTAACTTCAGGGTCTGATGTAGGTTTAAATTTGATAAAAAAAATAGCTTAGAAGTATGTAGGATTTTTTTCGGGTACATTTGGAGTTGGTTTTAGTCAATTTGGACTTTAAATGGATAAGTTATGGTAAAAAAAGACTTCAAAGGATTAATTTGTAAATAGTTTAAGTCTCAAGGTGTGTGTTTGCAATTTTCTAAGGTCCTGTGCTTGTAATTTGAGGATTTGGTGGGTTTTGCGGTATAAAACTGGGTTTAAAGAGGTTTTTTGGTGCTATGGGCTTATTTGTAAATTTCTAAGAACTGTATTGCAAAATTGGTTTGTCAGAGGATTTTATTTGTAAAAGTCATTGGGCTTCGAGATCTGGTCCAAGCTTCGGGATTTGAATATTGAGCCTCAGTATTCGTGCATTACAATTTGGTTCATTTGAATTTCTTCTGGGCTACTGACAAGTGGGCCCCAGCCTGTCAGTGGCTGCTGGGTTCTAATTTATTTGAGAGGTCGTCTGGATTTGCTTCAAAATGCTCTGGGCTGCTTCAAAACTCGTGTGGGTTCTGGTATGAATACCAAACCCTTGTCGATTGTCTCCGTTATGATGTCGTTGGGACTAGGCTTCACGGCCGAGCCTGAGGTTGGCACCATCGTCATCGCCTCCTCAAGCGGAGTCGATTAGACCTCTCGTCGGTGCCGGGAGATGGTTAGACGCAATGACACTAATATTGTTTTCATTGGTTTTAGGGTTCTTCTTTAGAGAGATTTCATTTGATCGATTCTTTTGTTGTTATTCTCGATTAACTCGTTTGTCTAGATCATTTTGAGGTCCTTGAGCTCAAGGTAGGAGGAATGGTAATTTGGAGATTGATTTGGTTCTGATTGGATTTTGGGTTTGTTGCAGTCTGCTTGATATCAAATTTAAAAATGTTAATAGATTTGGCTGGTTTGGTTAATAAATGAGCTTGTAGGAGTGTCACTTATGCTTTGATGGTGGTATGTGTGCAGTTTGATCTCGTGGCATGTTGATCATGGTGCAGGTTTTAGTTGGATTACTGATTTTGAACATTAATTTGGATTGTTTAAAGTACTTCTTTGTTTGGTTCATGTTATCAGAGCCATTGTTTGCATGTTGTACTACATCTTTAGTTGATTCTTTTATCCAGGGAAAGCTTCAAAGGGGTCTAATAATCACTACAAATTGGACTTTTCAGTTATCAGAAATTTGGATTTTGAGGCATGATTTCGGAGGCTTTGAAGATCGAATTTGAGGATTTCAAGTTTATGGCTATGTAGAGGGGTTATCATACAGTAGCTGAGAGGTGGATTTAGGTTATTTACATTTCTACCCTTCTCTTTATTTTATTGGCAAGAGAGGTACTAGTTGAGTTTTGCAGTTTACAGTGGGTAGGCTGAGAGTCGCAACTTATTAATTTCTTCAATTTTTCTCTACATAGCGCAGGGATCCAAGTTCATATACTTGAAGGACATTCTTTTAGGAGCATGTATATGAATATATAAATGATCACTAGAGGTTCTTATATTGACCCATACCACACAAACTATTCTGTGCTATTGGCTTTGTCAAGTATATGAGAGGCTGATTTAAATTCATAGGCCACTTCTAAATACTTTCCAGTGCTTCTTATATTTATTTCATACTTTTATCAATTTTATTCATGGGGCTTTCACGTAACTTTTATTTCATCAGTTCATCAGTGTAGGATTTTCCTGATAGGCAGATTTATGATTTTTGTTTTGGGTAATCTAATACACCCGATTTTGATTTATTTACATAAAAATGTTCATCATAAGCTAATCTACATGTATGATTTATTTGGTTATTTTTTATATTCTCTATGACTGTCTTGTATAGGGTTTTGTACCGGGAACCATATATGCAGCTGAAATAAAGAAACAAAAAGAGGAAAAAAAGTCAAGAAACTGAAAAGGTGAGATTCAAAAACATATAATAATTAATAAAAAATTCAAATTAATACAAAATTTGGGTCTTTATTGCTTGGCAAGGAATCCTCTACATACCTGTGAACTTGAATTTGACAGAATCAGGATCTATGTCCCCTAATTTACAAGTTCTTGACAGAAGGGCATTGTTGGCATTTTTTGAGCCACAGAGGCATCAAATAAATTTCCCATCAATTCATGGTGCTTGCTTTGATTGTTTGATGTTCATGTATTGTCTGAGCAGTGTATTGAACATGAGCAATCACCAGAATTGATACAAAGTCCCTTTGAGCACTGTTTTTCTTACCAGTAAAGGAATAAATATAAGAAACAGTGACTTCATTTGCATATCTTGATGTTTTTGAGTATGTCTTTATGCAATGAATTGTCTGGTTCTAATTTATTCTTTTACTTAGCAGGACATACACCCCTTTTTATGTTTTTGCGTGAAAAAGTGTGTTTTATTGAACTTCCTTGGTTGCTCTCATGCTCAATTGGTCTAATGACTCAGTATATTGCATTTTGTAATCATAACCACCTCATCTTCAACATTTTTGCAAATCAGTCCCTTCAGATTGTTTTATTTACATACTCATTTTTTTGTTATTATAAAATAAAATAAAAGAAAAGGAAACAGAGAAGAAGAGGAAAAAAGCTTATAAGCAATGCATTTTTTTTAATTTTAGGGAAGTAATATCCTTTATTTGCCAAAAAAGAACAAAATCATAAAAATAAGATAACTTTGAAACAAATTTAGACATGAAATTTACGTAACTTCCATTTCTTTATTTTCTTTATTTAAAACAGCAGGTTTAAAAGTAAAGTTTTTGTTCTTTTTATTGATCATTAGATGTCATGATTTGTAAATCAGTCTTATGACCTGATTGCATGTCTTTTGAACAACTTCACTTGATATGTCAGCAATTTTAAAGAAACGAAGAGAAGAAGGGATGCCAACAGTAAAGAAAAGCAATGAAAAAGAACAAAGGAACATCAAAGTTCAATTTAAAAAAAATCATTTCCTTGAAGGGATTACATCTTGACAGCATAAGCTTACAATTTAGGTATTTATTTATACCTTTTTCTTGCTTGATTGAGAACTACACAATAATTTTTCTATAAACTAGCCTAACTAGAGAGGAAGAAGGATGTTGCTCAAAGGCAGAGCTTCTAAGCATCTATTCAGGTGTATCTGGTGTCTTTTTAGCCTGGGTTTCATGTGCCTTTTATAGGCCAGAGAAGGGTTTTAGGTTTACGGTTTTGCTGATTTGTTTTTCATCATGGCCATCAAGTGTTTGATCACTGGATAGCATTGCATGCTTCATTTGTAAGCATTTGTTTGGCAGGAGAGCATCCAATTGAGCTTGGCCATGTCATCAACCTTTGGATTGATCTTGGATGCAGGGAATGGTATCTTAGCCTTTAATGCACCGACCATGGAGGGAAATGTTTAATTCACACACTTCAGCACTCTTGGAGAGGTTTTTCTTCTTGGTATTACCTCAGGGGGAGAGTGACGCATGTCCTGGGGACCAGACAACTCCCTAACAGCTATAGAGGCATGGTATGTTATCCCCACGCCGGTTTAAACTTAAAAATGAGCTTACTTTGTTTTATTCGTCTCCTTTACTCTCTAGGTTGTGGGAATTGATCAGGTTGCACCTAAATGTGTTCCTTATTATGTGCCCATGCTCAATTTATCGTTTAATTGACAGAGTATATGTGCTTCATGCTCCTAGGATCCCATGCGATACTGACTTGTAGTGTGCATGAAATTAGGCTTTCTCCTTTCAAATTGACACTTTAAACCATGTCATATAGATCTTCAGCACCACCTCACTGAGTTTTGAGGTATGAGTTGATCCAACTTACTCATTTCAATTTTCAATTTCGCCCTCTTCTCGGCTTCAAATTAAGTCAAAGGTAACTCTATATTTGTACAAGAGATCGACAGAGGAGGGAAGGGAGATCACCTTGTCGAACCCAGGTAAGCATTGGCCTAGAACAACATCTTTTCTTTTTCAATTTCATGGTTGAAGATCGTCCTAGTGGTGTTTAATGTAGGAGGGAGGGAGGGAGGGAGAAGGGACTAACAAGGTCGGGGCCCTTGTTAGTCTCTATGGGGTTTAATGTAGGGATGTAAACAATCGGATACGGATCGGATATTAGTCTTATCGTATTCTTATCTGTTATAATTTTTTGGATACGGATACGGATAGTCTTGGATAGGATACGGATCGGATATCAGACGGATACAGATATTTTTCATAATTAGTTTATTGGCTACAAAACATCTATTATATTATTAAAATATTAGTCACTAATTATGTCACAGTGTTATATTATTCATCAAAATATATATTTATATGGAATTTAATAAATCAATTTAAGAACATATAGTACATTTGTTGTGATTTAAAAGTATAAACGGTTGGATACAGATAGTTAAAAGTCTTACTGTATTTTTTATCCGTTATAATTTTTTGGATATAGATATGGATACGGATAGTCTCGGATACGGACGAAATCAGATAATATTCAATCCGTTTACAGTACCCCTAGTGTAATGTCTTTCTTTTAAATTTATTCCCCCATTTGGTTAGGCTAGGTGTACGTGAACCAAAGAAATATGTAATGGTAAGTCTACGGCTTTCTGGTTAGATAGATGGTGCAATGAACATGCTCTACAACATCAGTATCCAAATTTGTTTTCCATTGTTACCAATAGATTTGTGTCTGTGGCTGAGGTTTTTGCTGTTTCTTATTTGCAACTTAGTTTTAGAAGACAATTAACTGGTATATATATGACTAAATAGTTAGCTTTACAAAATAGATTCTTTTACTTTACTCTATCTGACTAATTAAAAGATCAGTTGATAATGATAAAAGATAAATTTATAATTTTGGAACTTATAATAATCTATATCTAGCGGTATTTTTAATGGAATATCAAATTTTACTTTAAAATTGCATAAAACTTGATATAAAATCGATTTGTAAATCCATTGCTGACAGGAAAATTAATTTATAGAACTACAAACAGGATGTTGAAAATTTAAAAAACACAAAAAATCATACTAAACATGTAAGCACTGCTGACAGGTTTATTGGGTCATATCTGGTACTGGAGACCAGCATCTGTGCAATTCTTCTTTAGTTGGACCTATTACATTTACTTTGGTATTGTGCTCCATAAACTCTGAAAGTCCTGAAACGGATGACTCTGACAAATCCAGGGTTTGAAGATTGGTAAGACGGCTAAGTGTTTTTCCAAGTGAACCACCTTCCACCCAGCACACTATGAATCCCAAGTATCTCAAATTGATTAAACAGTCCAACCAGCATGATTTATCTTCCTGACTGAACTGAATGCGGGCCTGGAATACCATCAACACTCTCAGAAAATTAAACTCATAAAACATTAATGGTGCAACAGAACCGAAAAAGAATAAAGAGTGAAGGCATGGATATTTGAAACCATGCAGTGTTTTTCCTTCTTGAAAGGAAGAGAATTGATCACTCTCATAGGAGCTATGCAATGCCAAACGATGCACATGTTCAAGATTTGCATGGTCATCATCTTCTTCCCCATACCAACCAAATATGTCTATAGCATCCTCCCTCAGGATGACCTCAATAGGGGGACTTATGCCAGTATAATTATTGAATAATCCAAAATTGATCTTAGGATGTATAACAACAACACGAACTGATTGGTTAGGTTGATTATGGTAATATGTCCAAATACCACGCACAAAGCCCCTGTGAATGAAAATTTTCACATTAAAATAGAGCACCAAAGGGAGCAATGACATAAAAAAGAGGAGATAAAAAAATAAAAGAAACAAGATATTCCATAAAATGCTGTTATTATTGTATCATCCCTTAGATGGTCTAAATGGATTGTGAAGGAAACAAGATGTTATGATTTGTGATAAACAACTAAATTCAACCACTCTGCGTGCTCTTTGGCTTACACTATATATAGTATAAGTACTACCAATACGAAAACTCAAATACTTCATATACTATATAATATACATTGTAATTTCATGGTAATAATAGAATGGGCCTTCATGCCTTTTAAAAAAAAAATTAAAAATTAGTATACATTATTAGCAAAATTTAAAGAGGTTTTGATAATTGCAATCAAGTGACCAAAGAAATGAATATGTTCAACTTGTCCTCTTAATAATTGAAAGCAATTATCAATTAATAATAATAATATTTAAAGTAATACCTTTGGATGAGTTCATCTAAATAGAGCTCGGCTGTCTGCTCCATTGTTCTTCCATCCTCCTTTTGTATCATTCCTTCGGCAATCCATAACCGAATTAGTGAATTAGAATGTATCAAGTGATTGACAGGGAATAGCGCAGCCATAAATGCAAAGCAGTTCCGAAGAAGTATTGGCAATTTGTTGTAGATAGTAGTGAGAAATTCACTAAAATTGGCTGTAGCCACAATGTCCCCAAGGACTTGAAGATTGTGAGAAAGTGGTTGATTGAACATTATGTGACCACTTAAAAGTAGCAAGTTCATTGGTGAATCACCAAAACTACTGGCTGCAGTTATTCTTGCTATTGGGAGGTCATCAGGGGGATACTCTTCACTGGAATCTTTTTTCTCAAAGGGCTTTTTGAATATTAGTTTTAGTTTCTCTTCATAAATTAAGGATGGCAACTGGAATGTAATTTCAGGATCTAAGTCGAGACATACTCTTTCATAACGACCTATTTCTTGGCAGGCTATCAACACCCGGCTCCCGTTATTTTCACTGGGAAGAGCTTGTTTGAATACGTTGTACCTCTGAATATTGTCGATGACTACAAGATATCTTTTCACCTTCAAGGACTCACGGATCCTCTGGATCACAACTTTCTCATCATGGTCATCCATCGACTTGCCGGGCTTGAGTGTTATCAACATCTTTCTAAGGATGTCAATTGGCTTGAACAGTTCAGGATGTCGGTAATTGAAGCAGTTCATGTCAAATAGCCAGAAACAGACATCGAAGTGATTCTTCACCATAATACTACAAAGTTCAAGATGAAAAAATAAATAAACAAATTAATGAACATTTAAAAATATCTTGGTGTAGCGTCTGAAAGGACCATACACCTCAACTGGGTGTTTTAATTTCTTTAATTTTCTTTTCTTTATTTTTTTTTCTATATATTAATTGTTGTAACTCCTAAATTATTGTGTTTGATTCAATTGAGTCCATAAACTATTTTTTGGTTCAATCGTACCCCTTCTAACTATACATCTTTTCACCTTTGCTGTGTAGGCCACTGAAAATAGCGACACCTCTTCTTTCAACCTCCCTCTTCGCCTCTGTACTGATCAAAGATGAAGAGGTGCTTTGGAGGTAGAGAGGAAACAAGATAAAAGGAGGAGGCCGGGATGGGGAGGGGATGCGAATGCAAAATTGCTGGGGGAGGCGATGAAGGAGAAAATAATAAGAGGACAAGGAGAACTTGCCATTCTTAAAAAATATAGTCCAGGGATTTAAGTCAACAAAACAAAATAATTTAGGGCCCAATAACAAACTTCTCTCAAAAAAAAATATATCGCTGACAAATTTTGGAATAACCCTTAATTTGCTTGCTCTTTCCCTCTTTTTGAAATAACCAAAATATTATTGCCATTAGGTGGTAAAATCTTCTATTTTGTAATAGACGGCAAAATTCTTTAATTAATATATATTCTAAAATTCAAAATCCAAACAATGAATTAGTATTCACGTAGGTAGGTGCGATGCATCCATGTAATTTTTTACCAAGTTTAATTCATTTTCATGAATACCATTTATAAGAACTATGCTCAATAGTTTGGATTTGTGGGGAAATAGGAGAAGAAAACTTTAAATAGATGTCCATTTTTTTTTCTTGGATAATAATAGAAGGGTAATTTACATAGTAACTGTAATATTATCACTTGTCAAGGAGCTTTGCAATTGAGTAGGCAAAAAATAAAAATAATTAAAAATAATTAAATTGGATATTTAAAAGATTATGTAATAAAACGCTGAACCATTATGGTACTATTTAGAAAGATTTCCATATATAATGTATTTTATTAAATTTTGAAATTCACTATTTTGACAGAAAAGTATTGTATATCAATTCATGGTAGAACTTGTGATCTCATGTGTACAAATATAATTAATACAAGTGATGATCGACGCTAATTTTGGAGTGGTAGCACACATAAACAAACATGCGACCAACAAACATTCTCCAATTTTTTTTTTAGCTCTATTTAAATTTATTTATTTAGTGATCTATATATAGGCTTAATTATTCAGATTTTTCTGACATATAGCTGTTATTCTAGGATTGTAGTTAGTTGTAAGTACGAAGAATTAAGATAATTTGTGATGCTATAAAAGGAACTGACCATTGGTAGATCTTTTCCACAAGTGCGGTTTTTCCAGCTGCCTCCGGTCCTAGAATTGCAACTTGTAAGCGTTGAAGAATGGTTGGATCAAGCAGTTTGTCAATTATGCTCTTCTGGAGGGCTTCGTAGCCGACAAGCTCCACCTCGTCAATATTAAGAAGAGATCGGGGGAAGGCCCGCAGTGTAGCATCAGCATGATTGCTGTTGGTTAAGTACATGAATGAAACATCATTGATGATGTTGTGGAGTTGTGATTGGATATCTTTCATCTTATTTGCAAGCCGGTTGAGAAGGAATAGGTCCACGGGTTTAGTGCTTATTCTCTTAACAGCTTCTGGAAGGAATTGTGTTGGTATGGTTTTCCCAGCTCCTATTGAGAAATTGAAGAGGGCTAATTCAATGCAGATGCATACGTCTACCACTTCAGTTATCAACTCCATGACACCCGCACCTGCACCTTGTTGATCATCATCATCATCATCATCATCAACAATGAGTACCGGATTGATCTTTAGCAGCATAGATTTCACCGATACCATCAGAGCACCGGCTTCACTCACAGATGTTGCTCCACTGAGTAAAGCAGCTTCAAGATTCCACAAATCCTCAAGTTTTCGTAATGCAAACTCAACACACGCTTTTGGTTTATCAAATACATATGGCATCTCTTTCTTTGATGAGACTGAGACTGGGAGATGTAGGAAATTGGAATTGGGGTAAAATATTTGGAGTTGGTTTATAATTAAGTGCTCTTTTTCAAATTTTATAAGTCATGTGACAAGTGTATCCACCAATATATAAAGAGTTTGTCCGGATTCCTTCTGTCCCTATCTTGTACCAAGAGTATCTCTGATTGTTTGGTGAGAGAAGCTTTCTATGTTCTGGTGGAGAGGAGTGACGATGAAATGAATTAAAAGTTAGATGTGTTATGGATTGAATGAATGAACAAAGAGGTTCGAATTAAAAGATCGTAAAACATGAGTTTTCAGGTTATACCTAGGAAATTATGTAGATATCTTAACGAATTTTCCGGATTAGAGTCATAATAAGAAATCAAAGTTTCATATAAAAAATTACGTCCGTTTTGAAGTTTGAATATTATTTGCACTTTTTTGTTAAATTACTTTAGCCTACAATTTTTTTTTATCAAAACAAGTTATTTGTCAACAAATTTATAGATGATACAGGGTTCTAAATAACGCCTTATAGCAGTACTATAACATTGCTATAATATTTTCGGACTATAAAAGCTATGACGCTATTGGCGCTATAGCACGCTATATCGCACTAAAGCGGCGCAATATGGCAATAATGTAATTTTTTGAACCATTCCGCTATGATGTGATAAACGTTATATAAACCTTTGGAAGATGGAAAAAATATTTCTATTACTATTTTGATTGGTCATATTACTTCATAATTCTACATTTTAATTAGCATATTTTGAGCGACAATAAAAATATTAAAAAATAAAAATAATTACAAATATGTTAGATAAATATAACATTCAAATGAAAATTTTAATATATGTAACAGTAATTAAAAAAATATTTATTTGACTTATGAATGTTATAAATAAGAAAACACTAAATATAAAAAAATAATATATATTAAACAATACTAATTTATAATATTTATAATGTATAATAATTTTAGTGTTTTTTACACAGAAAACAGACTCATGTGGCAGCTTCTAAAACCATACCATTGGTGTAAGTTTCAGAATTCCTCTTTTGGTGAAGCCCCATTATCGAAGTTTTAATTTTTTAATTTCTAATAAAATTTCCTATTAGATCTTGACACATCATCGCATGTTTCTTTCATTCTAACTTTTTGATTCTCATGACGAGTACTGAGGATCCAAGACATCGCTTGGGAGTTGGGACTAGATCTGATCCAAGACATTTTTCTTTTTCTTTTTGTTTGTCCGAATCAGTAAGAAGTGGAATCTAATCTGCTCCTGTCGGTCACATTTTTGTCCGAATTTTTTTTTAATACCATAATCGAAAAAAAAAAAAATCAAAATACCTCCGTTTTGAAGAAATTCAAATTTTATCTAGACCGTAGAACCAATCTGCGGTCCTTTTTTATGAGGAGCACACACTACAACAATGTAGATACTTTTTGCGAGAGAAAAAACAAATTTATGACGGTACTCCCTCGCGAAAAGTACCGTCGCAAAAAGAAAAAGCTGAAGAATGAGAGTAGTCCGTCGCAAAAAGTCACTTTTTTATCCTCGCGAAAGGTGTCTCATTCTTGTTGTGACACAATCAGTCTGCGGCCCTAACTTTTTTTTTTTTGTAAAATACATTTGTTAATAATAAACAAATAAACCTAGCTCGAACTTTGAGATATCTGAAAAGATGCGAATTCATATAAATTGGCGTGGCTCCGTAGCAACTATAATTGTTTTATATAAGTTAACACCTTCGATAGAATAATATGGTATCTCGTTACCAAACAAAAAAGTAAAAACAAAAAAAAGTAGAATAACATAGTTTCTGACAAGGTCGGTCCAAGACAAATTTGACCAGTAAGAAAAAAAAAGTGAAACTGGGGCCGTAAATTGGCTGTGCGATCCCGAGTTTTTGAGTCTGTAAATTAGTTTTGCGGCCTGAATAAAATTCGAATTCTTCCAAAACGGGAATGTTTTGGTTTATCTTATTTTGAATTATGGTATTAATTTTTTTTTTTTGGCATTTTTGTTTCTCTTTTCACGATGCGTAACTTGTTGCTTATATATACAAAAAGATTGTTCTAATTCGACATAGCCTGCATGATTTTGATTATGAATAGTTGTGGAAATCTCTAGAAGTTTGCTCGGTCGGAGTACGTATCCTCTGTACTTATCTCACTACTACAAAAAAAACATATTTACTAAAGCTACTTTATCATTGGATGTTCTTTGGCACAAATGATGTATATATGTAACCAATAGTAGCGCTATAATTATTTTGAACTTTTTACTGATGGTTCGGTCTAACCAGCCGATAGCGTTGATGGCCCCCCTCCTTTAACATCGGTTAAATTTTAAATACAGTTAATATTGAGTAACTCTTCAACATCAATTTGCCTCTTCATGATGGGTAACTTCTTGCTTATAAATACAAAAATATTGTTCTAATTCGGCATGTTGGATTATTAGCCTGCCAGATTTTGATTATGAATATTTAACACATTTCATGAAAATCTGTGGAAGTTTGTTCGGTCAGAGTTTCCTCTGTACTTATCTCACTACTACAAAGAATATATCAACTATCGTCACTTTAATATCGGGTGTCCTTCAGCATGGATGGTGTATGTAATTAGTGGCAGCACTGTAATTACTTTGAACTTTTTACTGACTGTTTGGTCTAACCAACCGATAGCGTTGTTGGCCCCCTCCTTTGACATTGGTTAGTATTGAATGACTCTTCAACATCGGTTTGGCTCAACGGACAATGACATTGAGAGAGACTTTTATCATCTATTGTGTTACATTGCTGTTAGTGTTAGTACAAAGCAATAACAATTTGTTACCATATTGAACCGATGACATATATTCTCAGGAGCAACGCTGTAAATAATTCGAACCTCGATTTTAGTATCCATCGTATATTAACAAAATAGGTGTTTAGCCCTTAAATTATTAGTTAATAACTTCTAAATTGCTTTAAATTTTATGTAACAATCATTAGCAAGAGGGACAAAAAGTACGCCAAAATGAACGGAATGGACAAAATTCTTGGCTCGTCCAACTGTAAATGTCTTTTGAAGATTGTGATTATGATATATGAAATTTTAACGCTAATACATGTACAACAGTAGAGATACAAAAATAAGGTCACAAGTATCACAAAGAATCTAAAACATATATATATATCGATCATATGGGACTATATATGTTAATACTAGTTGAATCTATTTATTTATTTATTTATTTAAAAAACTGGTTTTCTAGCGATTTCATTAGAAATCAAATATTGTTCTGCTTCTAAGTTCTAAACAATTGGAATAAGTTGTTACAAGATAACTAGAGTATACCAGTGACAAAGGAACATGTCAGTATTAACTAAAACAGACTAAAAGAAAGCTACAGAGGCTGAGACAATCCAGAGCCATATAGGCTAATACAACACAATGCCGCAAACAATTCAACAAATCACTGAATCTATTTAATCTGATTAATGTCTGTCCCAATCACTGAATTATATTTCCATTGTCTATTTAATCATTAAAATTAAATGTTTATATAATTAGAATCAATAAAAGATGCTGATCGATATATAATTATGTAATTATGATGATGAGTTGACCAAGTCAAAACATAGATCGATACTACTGGATAGGTCACCTTTTTAGTTTTTTTGTTTTGAGTAGAACTAGGGTGCTCCTAAGTTCACCAAGTATCATTGTGAACTCAACTAAAAAATCTATCGGATTGACTTCGAATGAGAAATTTAAATTATTGAAATCCGTCTACTTTAAGAGTGATGCATCTATGCAAAAATTTTAAACTTTGAAATTAATTTTGTATAGAGTCAAGTGATAAAAAAAATGTTCAAAATATAAATGGATTAAAATTAATTTATAAACTTTATAATTTGAACGCTTGACTTTATATTAAATTAGTTCGAAAGTTTAAATTTTTTGCATGTAGACGCATCACTTGTAAGGTAGACAAGTTTCAACAGTTCGGTTTCATCATTTAAAGTCAATCCTATAGATTTAGAGTTGAGTTTACAATAAAGTTTGGTGAACATAGGAACACCCTAGTTCTCCTCTTTTCTTTTTAATTCCAGCGAATCTGTACTAAATCTATTTTCTAATGGTTATTGATATTTTTTGTTAGAAACAGTTAGTATATATCGATATATATATATATATATATATATATATATATATATATATATATATATATAGAGAGAGAGAGAGAGAGAGAGAGAGAGACTAATATGTTTTCGGTAGCATATGGGCCGAAGTGCTACCGGTCCAAATTTGAAATTTCAAAATCCAAAAAGTCGATCTAAACCATTAGATGTGATCTCTATATTGAAATGTGCTTGGAGACCAAATTTTACATTTTTCTGAATTTTTTTACTATTTATTAAGCCACTTTGAAAATTGCTGATCCAACGGTGGCTTAACAAAACAGTAAAATCAGAAGCCACCGTTGGATCAGCGATTTTCAAAGTGGCTTAATAAATAGTAAAAAAATTCAAAAAAATGTAAAATTTGGTCTCCAAGCACATTTCAATATAGATATCACATCTAACGGTTCAGGTCGACTTTTTGGATTTTGAAATTTCAAATTTGGAAAGGTAGCACTTCGACCCATATGCTACC
The DNA here is from genome assembly GCA_964058875.1 of Carex rostrata. Taxonomy (NCBI): domain Eukaryota; kingdom Viridiplantae; phylum Streptophyta; class Magnoliopsida; order Poales; family Cyperaceae; genus Carex; species Carex rostrata. Next base: position 725,984 of record CAXKVT010000049.1, on the reverse strand, counting down.
GAAAGCATATTAGTCACTCTCTCTCTATATATATATATAAGTCAAATTATTCTCTAACGGCTTCTTTGTGTGAAATGGATATCCTTTGTCATGTCAAATTTGATATTTTCCATTGTTAGTCTTTCAAAATGATCTGTTATATTGTTTAAAACAAACTACTGATGATCAAAAAGTTTTAAGTTTTTGGGGTTTCGGACGATCTTTTATTTGTACGTACGATCTTTTACTTACACCCTGTTTGGATGGAGAGTAGAGGAAGGAAGGGGAGGTGAAGAATAGAAGGGAATGAAATGGAATAGAAAGGAAGATTAACATATTTAACCTCTTCGTGTTTGGATGATTAATAAGAGAAAAAAAAAATTTAACTTTCCTTTCCGTCTCATTTCTTGTTTGGTTGATTAAAATTTAGAAAGTTAATGAGAAATTTGGTGGTTGTTGTAGGTTTGTAATAAAAAACTTATATGAGAATTATATTGGTAAGATATAGAGTTGGATATTTGTGTTATTTTTTCTAAAAATATTTGCAACAAAATTTCTTTCCATCCGTTACACTCCAAATTGGAAGGGAAACCGATTCTATTAATTACAATGATACAAGATTAAACCTTTCACCTCCTGTACCCTTTACCTCCGATATAATTTTGTCAACCAAACACAATTCAACGGAAAGTTTTCTTTTCTTTCCATTCCCTCCCGTCCTCTACTCTCCATCCAAACAAGGTGTTAGGAAATTATGTAGATCTCTTCATGAGGTTTCCGGATTAGAGTCATATATAATGATAAATCAATGTTTCCTATCAAAAGTTGTGTGTTTGAAGTTTTAATTTTTATTAGAACCTTTTTTGTTAAATTTATTTAACCTGCAACTTATTTTTTTATTAAAATAAATTATTTGTCATCCCATTAATATAACATCTTAAAATATAAACATAATTTATCTCTATTTCTATTTTGATCGGTCATATTACTCAAATAATACATCATTTTAATTAATTTAGCGCATTACATGATATTCTATATTTATTTTATTTTGAATGACAATAAAAATATTAAAAACAACAACAAAAATAATTACAAATATTGGAGATAAATATAACAATAATTTTAACAAAAATAATATTTAAATTATAAATTGTATAAATACGAAAACTCTAAATAAAAAAAAAACCAATCATAATCTATATTAAACAATATTAATAAGAAACCGCATCATTGATATGGTTCTAGAATTCCTCTATAGGGGATGGAACCGCATTATTTATTGTATAATTGAGAAAACGCTAAGTCCAAAAACAATATTTATTCTTTTCACCTCATCACACGTTTCTTTAATTGTAACTTTTTCTTTTCTTATTGGACTCCGGTCGGTAACCTTTTTCTTTTTCTTTGTTCGAAATCAGGAAGAATTCGAATCTGATCGATCTGTTCCGGTCGGTAACCTTTTTCTTTCTCTTTTCACGATGCGTAACTTGTTGGTTGTAAAATACAAAAAGATTGTTCAATATTCAACCCATTTCATGAGAATCTGTGCAAGTCTTTGTATATTATTTGGTGCCGCTGGTTCAATACAATGTGAATTCTTGCGACGAGTCCGTGCTGTGGACCAGGTCCAAGCATGTGCTTCTGTCCGGATCCTTCGAAATTCGTGATTATTAAAATTTTATATACCTACCATATTAACAGAGATTATTAAAAGTAAACAAACACAGAAAAATTAGAAAGATTTCAGAGATTTCAGAGATTAAAGAGTGCTATATATTCTAACTCATTTCGAGACCCTTCCATATATATATATATATTCGCGAACTCCTACGTACCCGCACCCCTTCGCATGCATCTTCCCAAGTCTCTGATTCTAGCCAACCATGGATCCGATTTACAGAATCATTTGCAACGAAAATAAGGACCTTTCTCTCACCATACGTGGTGGCAATGTTGTGTTTGCTCTTACCAACCAATTTGATCGATACCAGGTTTGCTCTTTAATTACTCGATTTCTATTCTTCCATTAGTAACTAACTAATTAATGTTGAAATTAATTGAGGGCAGCTCTGGATCAAGGACGAGAGGCATGGCGCTACAATAAAGGACTCCGAGGGTCAACCAGCATTCGCTGTGATCAACAATGCCACTGGTCAAGCAATTTGCCACAGTCCCCAAGGCCAGCCTGTATGTTTTCTTCCAATTCATACAGATAAGGTTTTTGTATTGTTTTGTCAAATAAATAATGTGAATTTTAATTCACATTATCTGAATTCTAAATAAAAGTACAATTTTTTTATTTACAAGATGGTGTTAAATTACAAGGTAAAAATTAAAAGTTGGTCTCAATTTTTAATTTTTTTTTTTATTTACAAGATTTTTATTTTGATCATTTATTTTTGCTAATAATTAGTTGCAGTTGGTACGATACAATGTGAATTCTTGCGTTAAGTCGGTGCTGTGGACCATGTCGGGGCTGGAATTTTTTGGAGGGTTCAGGACCATTCGTAGGGTGGACGACATTTCTGCCTGTATCCGAGGGGAAAATGTCCGACGGAAAAAAATCCATGATGGCAAACTTGCTGATATCCATGTCCCTTTACCCTACTATACGATACCTTTGCTTTGGTGAACAAGGCCACTGGAAAAGCTATCAAGCATGGCTTCGGACATAATTATCTTGTATGCACCCACACACATCTTATACTAACGTCATTATAACCTTCTCCATTTTATGATATAAACAATGTTAATTATTCTGTTTTTTAATCCTCTTTATTTGGTCGTAACATTTATATATATATATATATATATATATATATAGGTTCAGGCGGCCCTGTTCAACCGAAACTATATGGATCCCTCGCTCCTGTGGACCAGAGACAAATTATTGGATGCACCAATAAGAATGCAACATAACCGTGACCTGGTCTTTAATATTTTGGATGACCGTCACAAATATCCACTACTGGCGTTATCGAAAGTAGAATATCATCCTTATGTCATAAATATGGTAGTAGACAATCAAGGTTGGAGGATTGAAGATTATGATTGAACACCATTTATAATACTATTTGTACAGACAACCCTACTAGTAATACTATTGTCAGTATTATTACTAGTATTGCTTTTATTTTGTCTGGCTTAGCTCTTTTGTCTATTTAGACCGTAATGTATGTCAATGCTAACGAACTTCACTCAGAATCCTTTGGAATCTCGAAACATATCACAAATGCTGTCACTCATAGCAATACTAATCAACAGCTATTATCGCACATATTCTAGAATAGTAGCCAATCAAAAATGGATGATTGAAGATTATGATGAATACCATTTATAATACTATTTGTACAGACAACCCTACTAGTAATACTATTGGCAGTATTAAATGTATTATCCAAATCAACCATACAAATCAAAAACACAGATTTTAGAGAAATCCGGTTATATGATAGCGAGATATTCATAATTTCAAATCGGATTACAATGACAGTTCAAAATTGTTGTGACTTAGTCAGAATTGGAATTAAACATTGAAATCAAATACCAAGATATTTATCACAATACCTTTTCTTTTATTTTCTCAATTTTTCTCTACTTTCTATTCTTTTATTTGGTGTCTCTGTTTTTATTTCTTTCTGAATCACCAAATAGAAAGAAGGTTCTTTTGAAAGGATTTAGGAGGTCGGTTATTTCGAGGTGGTTTAATGCATGGTAACCGCGTGATAAAAATATGATTGTTTTGAATTCTAAAATGAACATGTGTATTAGAAAGGAGTTAGGGGTGCATGGGAGCTGCTCGGAGTCGATTGGTTTCTTTGTTTATTATTCAAATTTTTGAAATTAAGCAAACATATATAGAAATAAAGTGGACCAATTTTATTTCGTAATTAAGAATTAATGACGAGGGTGAACTGTTAAGTAAAAGAAAAGTTATAAAGATGTAACATCTATGATTTAAGAAATAAAGTAAAATAAAAAATAAAATTGATTAAATTCATAATTTAGGGAATAAAACAAAAGTGGTACGTAATTTTCACTATTTCATTCCCCTCCTTTTTTATTTAAAAATTATGTAGTTCACAAACTTTTTGTTTTAGAAGAGACATACTAGTGTTGTCAGTATTATAAATAATGTTTCTTACCGCAAGACCTATAATTTTTATTATATTATGAAAAAATCTTAAAAGCATGAATAATAATGACTCTATTTTACAAAATGTTACAACTGATTTGAAAGTTAATGGGAACAAGCATTTAATTAGTAGCAACTAGAGCAAAATATGTAGAGGAACTCTAAATTATAAACAAAACACATTTAGAATTACTTGGAGAATATGATTGCCTTCAAATAATTCTCTAGTGTAACATACATACAATCAATGTCTATCCGTTGAAACTGAATTTTCATTACAACTCGACGACTTTATCACAAATTACGTACGATAGAGAGGGTGATTCAACAAATGAAGCGTCCAAAAATGTTGCACATCCTCTGAACTCGTCATAACATGGGAAATAAATCTGCTGTGATTCTTTGAGAATCACAGAACCTTGCTTTTCCAAATCCGCTTGTTCATTTCTTTTAAAATTTGTGCATGGAAAATAATAGTTTCTGATAATAAATTTGGAATACCAAAGTCCTATGTTCTAAAAGAATCACAACAGATTTATTTCCCGTAACATGTCATCATATCTGCAGAACATGACCTGTACAGTCCATTAGGATTCAGATAACTCATTATTTGTAATATCCATAACCAAGACTCCACTGAATAAAGCAACTTCAAGACTCCAGACATGCTTTTGCTTTCTCAACTTCCTTTAAACATTCAAGAGGGGACATCTTTTGTTAGTCACTTTTTTTCTACGTTTGCTTGATTACGAGGCTATGTCTTTCTCTCTTCCCAAGGCAACTGGAGCTGGTCTTAAGTAGTACATATATTGTATTGATATCCAATTAGGAAAGGCAATTTATTTAACTTTGAAAGATAATTATATTATCAACTCTTTCTTGGGCCGGTTGGATGGTTAATTGTTGTTTGTTAAAAACGTGGCCCATTGAAGAGCTGCTTCCTACAACTATATATTAGCTAGCCCTCCAAATTAATAGTGTTGAATTTAGTTTGGGTCTAAATTAAATATCAGATGAGAGCTTGGTGGAAATAACTCGATTCAAGAAACTGTTTAGTAAAAACAATTCAAACCCTGGCCTTATTTTGTAAACCTCAATTACTTGTAAAAATTTGCTATTCAAGAAACTGTTTAGTAAATAAATTGGTTTTGATATGTAATCCTTGCCACGCTCGTGTTGGAACTAATATTTTTTATTTTGCACAATATTTTTTCCCTTGTTTTTATTTCGCATTGATCCCTCTCCATATGTTTTTTTCTCCATTTCTTTTGGCCTCTTTTTCCATTTACCAACTAACGAAGCCTCTATTTCCCTCTTCAAACCTCTATTCTCTATCTTACTGTCTAAAAGTCTCAGTCCATTTGGGGTATATATAGCAACATATTTCGATTTTAACTTCTCTATGTTCTCTATCTTTTCATGTTGTGTTTGTCATTTATCTGTAAATTTTTCCGTCTGGTGTTGTAAGACTATTATGCTTCATGCATCAAAATTCATTTCAAGATATTAATTTTATTGTATTATTATGTTTATAGTCAATTTAGAGATACTCTTGTGATTTTTTCTTATTAAACAAAGTTAAATATTTTCTAAAAATTTCTTTTAAAATTTTGATCTCTCGTATTCTTCAAATCTCTTACAATAATTTAAAATCTTTTACATTATTCATATGAATGAAATCACCTTTTTATATAGATGATAATATGATTTTTCAAATATTTAAACTCCCCAAATAAAATCATATAATAACCATAACCAAGGTGCATAACTTGTAAAACCCAATGTTACCTAAATTACTCCGTATTAATTATCTTAAAAGACACAAAATGCAACTTTTCAAATACACTCGACTATTAAAAGCTAGTCAATTTAACAATGAAATATTATTATATTGCATCTTTAGATCGGTGAATTGCAAGGCAACGTAGCTGGTCAAATAGTACATAAACTGTTTTGACAAAATAAATGACAAATCAATGGGCCTTTAATTTTGTTTGGGCCTGAATATCAGATGAGAGCTTGTTGGAAATAATTCCTTAATTTATTAACCTCAGATTGTAGAAATTTTTAATTGAAAGTGGTTCCTATATTAGTTAAATATTATTGATGTGATTTATTCAAAAAAAATTATAGATTTAAGTTTTTATGAAAACAAATTGTAAAGTCACACTGCATGTTTTTTTTCTGGAATACAGATGAAAATTGAGCTTCTAATTACCTTCAAATTAATATTTACAAGGATTATCTCAGTCGTATGTTGAATTTGTTAGCTCTTATACAAAGAAAAATTATCTTAGGTAGTATACTAAAAATATTTAATTGACAAATTTTAAAATATTTAAGAGATCAATTATTAAGTAATTTTTTCTGAACTCATTAGCTGAAAACGACGAAAGAGATCAATTAATTAATTCCACGCCAAATCTGTTCTTTTAGCACACAACTCTTGTTAGGGAATCATATTCAGGCTAAGTATCTTAGCACAAATCAAAATAATTAAAATATATAAAAGTAAAAGATAAGAAATACGAACAATGTACCTATGTGAAAGGTTTAAATTTGAAATCCAGTTCGGTGATTTTTAGTGAATATTTAAATTAAAAAATTTGGCCCGCATTTCTACTTCAGAAAAAGAACAAAATTAGTATGTAGTTAAGCCACTAGTGGAGAATGTACAATTAGTGTCGCCTTAAAAAGCCGACACTAATACTTTAGTATCGGTCGTTTACAAAATGCCAACACTAATAATATTAGTGTCGGTTATTTATAAATAGCCGACACTAATAGTTAAGTATTAGTGTCGGTTGTTTATAAATAGGCGACACTAATGTATTAGTGTCGGTTGTTTATAAATAGCCGACACTAATAGTTAACTATTAGTGTCGGCTATTTATAAACAACCGACACTAATACATTAGTGTTGCCTATTTATAAATAGCCGACACTAATAGTTAAGTATTAGTGTCGGTTGTTTATAAATAGCCTACACTAATACATTAGTGTCGCCTATTTATAAATAGCCGACACTAATAGTTAAGTATTAGTGTCGGTTGTTTATAAATAGCCTACACTAATACATTAGTGTCGCCTATTTATAAATAGCCGACACTAAAGTTGAAAATTTTTCATTTTAAGTCCCGCGTACTTCTTTCACAACACACGCCTAGGGTTTAAAACACAACCTCCTTTCTCCCTCAGCACATCTCTCCCGCTCGGAAAACCTAGCTGCCCCTCTCTCTTGAGCATTCACTTCACTTCACGCTTCTCTCCGATCTGATCTTCTCAAACCTAGCCGCTTCTTCTAGGCGAATACTAAAAGATGGCGCTGTTTCATTTCGTCAACTGTGCTCTCTTGCTACACCGCCTCTCTCTCGCAACAATGCCTTTTCTTGCATAATCCATCTATAAGAGTGTTAAAGGTCACGACATCAGGTTCATACCCTTTACACATCATGTCATGTAAAAAATCCACTGTTGTCTCAATTTCACCATTCTTGTATAATCCATCTATAAGAATGTTATAGGTTACGACATCAGGCTGATGCCCTTTAGAAATCATGTCATGTAGATAATCCATTGCCTTCTCAATTTCAACTTTCTTGCAAAGCCCATTTACAAGAATAACGATAAATGAGCAATTTGGATGATATTTTATTTAGTGAGTGATATTTGTAAATTATGATGAATTATTTGATATATCTTTGTTTTATATATAGTTCAGCAAAAATATATGAGCATCCCAGAACAAAAATTTTCATTTTTGAAATTTTCTATGATTTATAATGAATTTTTGAAATTTAAAAAAAAAAAAAGCATTAGTGTAGGCTATTTATTAAAAAGCCGACACTAATAAGTATTAGTGTCGGCTATTTATTAAATAGCCGACACTAATACTAACTTTTAGTGTCGGCTATTTATTAAATGGCCGACCGACACTAATACTTATTAGTGTCGGCTATTTAATAAATAGCCGACACTAATGCCTTATTTTTAGTGTCGGCTATTTACGAAGTATTAGTATCAGCCCGATTAGTGTCGCCTAATGTCCGACACTAATACCCATAAATAGCCGACACTAATTCCAAGTTCTCCACTAGTGAGCTTATCAAATTAGTTGGTGAAATTAAACTTCAAATCTTTTAAGTCTATATATGATTGGGGCTAGTGTCCTTATTCAATTTTAGTACTTGTAAAGTCAAATAATCTAAAATAATAAAAATGAATGTATTAAAATAAATTATAAATATTTTATTGTTTTACATTTAACTTTTTACTGAATCAATACAAATCTAATAATTTGTCATTTCAAAAGAATTAATTTAAATATTCTTCTCAACAAAAAAAAATATACAAACGAACAAAACTTCATACAGAACATACACATCAATTCAGCTCGTACTTTACATAGAAATCATGGCCAAATTAAGTAGCCCTAAATCCAAATTTTAACGACAATATTTTTGCACCAAATTTCAAGTGAACCAAAATGGGTAAGATTTATAAAAGATTAATGGGTGGATCTAATCTGTTATTTTCGGAAATGTAGACATACATGTTCAGTAATTGCACAATTAGAGAACAACATGACCAATAAACACACCAGTACACCACCCATATACCTATATTTTCTAAATTCATACACAATAAGTAATAACAACAAACATAACCAACACATAGATAAAAAAGAAGAAGTTAAAGCATGCGCACTCCACAAAAAAAAAATTCCTTAAAAAGTTAAAGCGTCTGAATCTCAACACAACTATAAAAAATACCATTGAAAATATTTATTTAACTCATTATGCTTCGATGACTAAAGATTCTTTATTACTAATTACATCAAAGGAAATTAAAGAACTAGAACTCTATTCAACTCATGCCATCCATCTGAATCTTCTGCAATTTTTTTAACCTTAAACAAAAAAGAATCTTTTGCATTTTTATTTCTTCATCCCATCTCTAAGACCAATTCTACTCCTTTCAATTTGTCATAAAGAATAAATGTTAAGCAAATTCATCTTGTGTAGGAGCTTTGTGCACATATTTATTTCCTCTTTTGCATAAGAGAAAGCCTAAAAGAAAGGTCAAACAAAACCTTTTTCAAGTTCTTTTACATAAGAATAAAATTGTATAAGAGTAGTACAAAATTAAAAACTACAAAATTGATTCGTATTACCAATCAATCTGTGCTATGCATAATACTATAGACTGACTCGGATGATAAATAAGAAATGCTTGATGAGCACTAATAGAACACAGAGGGCCTGTTCATTTGTCACGAAATTGTGTGGGATAGGATTTGACGGATTCGGGAACCCACTTTTTGATTTGGGGAATTCATATTCATAAGTATGCATGAGAATAATGATGGAAATGTCATGTTAGATTTACTTGACTCAGAGAACACCCATGTACAACCCTACTAGGAAGAGATGCCTCAGAAATGACTTAGAAAAAATAGTGAGTGAGAGAGATGCATTATAACAAGAAGACATGGATCTATGATGTGGAACAATTTGTATTTCTTTCACCACACATGGATTATATAGTAAATGCCCTCCGACATTCATACACGTTTTCTTTTTTACTAAAAGCTGTGTACAATATGGTCAAATTGTACACGGTTTTACTATTTACAACTGTGTATGAATGTTGGAGCACATTTATACAAGGTTGTAAACAGTAAAACAGTGGACAAGTTGACCATATTTTTGGGGACAAATTATTGGAACAGTGTTTTCTTGCTTTGAACACGGATTTAGAGAGAATTTTGAAAAAGTGTGTATAATATGCAGTGTATGGTCATGTTTTCTGTTCTAGTGATATATACATTTGTGAACTTAATTATGTTGTGCAATTCAACAGTATAAATTGGGTGGCTTATTGAATTTTAGTCTTGATTTAGAGGATTAATGGTAGTACTGGTAGGTTATTTGATCTGTTTGGGCGGGCTCTTGAAATTATAGAACAAAAAAATGGTAAGAATAACTGGAACCGGGATTGGGCTCTTTTGGACTCGATCGGTCTAGAAAAAGAAAAGGGCCACTAAGTCACCTTCAGGCTTGGGCGGATAACATGAAATTTTATGTTCGGCCAGATATATGTTATGTTGCAAATTAAGAAAAAAAGAAGCCGAGTGCGCATTTTATTTTTTTTGTTTTATCTTACACATGCGAATCCATCTGCGCGCAGATCAAAAGGGCCGATGATGCAACCCATTTTTTCCAGCAAGTCTTCACTAATCCAACACTAGTAATTAATGATTTGAGTATCCTCTCAAATTATTTTTATGTCAATTATCAAATTTTAATCAATTTAAGCGTCAGTTCTTAATTTTCTATATATTAACTTTTAGTTATTTATACTTAAACATATATATAGAGAAAATATTAAGAATTATCAATCCTTAATTTTTAGTGTACCAATTATGTATTTGAGATAAACAACTTGATATTAAAAGTGGGTCGATCTATAAAAAGGTCCCAATCAATATTGCTTCGTCCAAGTCAATGTTTTTAGCTGCCCTGACAATAATGTGTAATGTCATTAATTCAAAATTGTTATCTGTCATTGGAGAAATTTCTTCGTTTACATATTAAGAAATGATTGGTCCTCATCAAGACAAAATAATCTCCAATAATTGATAACAACTCTGATTTTAATATCCTTAATTATATGAATTTCTAATTCCCATACACTTTCTATATGAGACCATTATGTTTTGTTTGTCTTATCTAATCTATTTTCATCTCAATAATGGATTAGAGAATAATTTGTGTTGTTTTTTCTTATCTGGTCCCATTTGTTTCGTGTTCTCTAATTAATTAGTACTTTGGATATGAAAATCTTACCCATCGACTAAAATATTTCCTATTGGTACTGATGATATGAACACCGTACCTTATCATCATATATAGTTTTAAATTTAACTAGGTTAAGTCTATAGTAGTTTAAATTTAAAATTTAAAATACAGTGGGCATAATCAGGAAAGAAACAATTAGTAGAATCATATTCTTATGGGATTCTGTTTTTTTTGTTATTGACGCAAATTTCATTTGTTTCCGAATGGACGATATGACTGCACTCACATTAATTAGAAAAGCAGCTCTATGTTTTGTATATAGAGTGTATATATCTGTAACAAATTTACATGTAACAAATAAATGATTCACATCTTCATGCTGTCTACATAATTGACAGGTTGTATTTCATGACCAACCTTTCTTCTGTTGGGATTTGGGATTTTAGTGAGTTTGTTTGTTTTTTTTTTTTTGCCAATAACCACATAAAAAATTTCATCTTATTGGAAATTCGAACTTTTCACCAGATAAGAGGTTTTACGATTTAATCCTAATTGCAAATTAATATAGTGGTCCGTTTACAAGGGCATAAACCACACTTGTATAGATTAGGGTGTTGATAGAGTCCAAATATATAGTAAAAGAAGCTTGGGTTTTATGTAGAAAATGATATATAATTTCACTTAGTTTAGGGTTTTCAGTGAAAATATGTTACTTTCAGACTTTTTGAGCTTTTTTTCCCAGGTATGATTGATAACAACCCTGATTTTAATATCCTTATATAAATTTCTAATCCTTGACTTTCCCATACACTTTCTATATGAGACCATTACGTTTTGTTTGTCTTATCTAATATATTTTAAACCCAATAATGAATTAGAGAATAATTTGTGTAGTTTTCTTCTAATATGGTCCCACATTGATCTGTTTCGTGTTCTCTAATTATCCTGATAATTATTCCAATACTCTCATCTTTGCATTTATCCCCGCATTAATTTCCATAACTATCATGGGAGAACTATAAAAACTATAGCACTAATTTTTATTTCTAAAATATTAATACTTATGCACTGAAATATTTATCCTTAAGAACGGAAGTATTTATATATATCTATAAGGTAAATAATTTTTACATAAATAATTATCTCTCCAACTAAACCTCAAACTATATGGGGGACCATACACGCTTTTAGAGGTGAGTTTTTTTCTATCTCATTTCAATCGCATCCACATTTCTGATGATCTATGAGGATTTTGCGAATCTAAAACCAGGACGTCTATTACGCAATTTTCTCTTTCAAATGAGATCCATGATGACGTACTTTCGGGCTCATCGTCATACAAGTATTTATATCTCGTCGTGCAGGTATTTATATCTATACTTGCAAATATTTTTTAATATGACACTGACTGACATATAAAAGTATTAATATTAAGTATTACAAGAATTTATACCTATACACTATAGTATTTAGACCTATGTAAAAAATACTTTAATAATAACTTCGTAAACGTTTATCGTGATGAATAATTTTTTGTATGGATAAATAATCAATGAGGACCATAATACAACCTCTAATTTTAGAAGTGGATCATCTAATTTTAGATGTGTTTAAATAATTATAGTAGAACAATAGTACAACCTCTAAATAATTATCACCTTCCTTATTTAATGTGGACCCTCTAATTTTAGATTTGTTTAAATAATTAGTGGGGATCATAGTATAACTTTTATAAATTGTAGGTACGGAAACTGAGAAGAGATAAGAGTGTGGAGATGAATATAATTATTCAATTAATTAGTACTTTGGATATGGACATCTTACCCATCGAATAAAATATTTCCTATTGGTACTGATGAGTAGGTTAACTCTATTACGGTTTAAATTTAAAATAAGGAGGGCATAATCAGGAAAGCAACAATTAGCTAGAAGAATCATATTTCTTATGAAATTCTTTTATTTTTTTTGCTATTGACGCAAATTACATTTGTTTCCGAATGGACGATATAATTATATATAAAAGCAGTTCTATGTTTTTTATATAGGGTATATAAAATTTAACTATACGATATATTGTCTCACATTTCATGAAATAATTTTGACAATGCCCATCCCAAATTCATACATATAGAGATGGGCTATGGTGCATTGCAATGCATGGGCACCCTTGTGCATTGGACTATAAATCACCGATTTAAAGTCCAAATGACCGATCGAAACCGTTAATCTTGTTCTCCATATTAATATGTGCTTGGAAACCAAATTGTACATTTTTTGAATTTTTTTTTACTATTTTATTAAGCCAGTTTGAAAATCGCCGATCCGGTGGTCCAGAAATTTTTACTGTTTTTTTACTGTTCACCCAGATTTTTAGATTTTCAAAGTGGCTTAATAAATAGTAAAAAACTTCCAAAAAATGTAAAATTTGGTCTCCAAGCACATATTAATATGAAAAACAAGATGAACGGTTTGGATCGGTCATTTGGACTTTGAATCGGTGATTTATAGTCCAATGCACAAGGGTGTCCATGCATTGCAATGCACCATAGCCCATCTCTATACATATATATATTTAACAAATTTACATGTAAGAAATAAATGATTTACATCTTCATGATGATTGATGTCTACGTAATTGGCAGGTTGTATTTCATGACCACCCTTTCTTCTGTAGGGATTTAGTGAGTATTTTTTTTGTTTGCCGATAACCACATAAAATTTTAATCTTAGAAGAAATTCGAACTTTTCACCAGATAAGAGGTTTTACGATTTAGCCCTAATTGCAAATATAGTGGTCTGTTTACAAGCGCATGAAACCTACCACAATTGTATAGAATAGGGTGTTGATGGAGTCCAAATATATAGTAAAAAAGGCTAAGGTTTTACCTAGAAATGATAAAATAATCTCACTTAGTTTAGGGATTTAATGAAAAATATGTTACTTCACACTTTTTGAGTTTTTTTTTTTTCAGGTATGAAGAAATGGAAGGTTTTTAAGCTAAAAACCAAAGGAAATCGAGCAACTCAGATCAATCAACATCTGCTGCAGGTCACATAGCTTTATGGGGCCTGGAAAATGGAGAAAACTGAAGGATCGAACCAAGTATGAAGCCACGGACCACAGAAGCCTGTGCGGGACACAACGCCATGATGAGACAAAAACATCAGAGAGCATTCTGCTGAAAATTCTGGACATCAACCGGTGTAGGTCTGATAAGTGTTTTATTCAACATGTCTTCAAATAATATTTATAACCCTAATGTTTTATTGATAATCGATCCACAAGCTATTGTTGTAAGCAATATTTTACGCTATTTGACTAATTTACAAAACACATAAACATTAAATTTTACAGTTTCTTTGTTTTAGATATATGCAGGTTTAATTTTTACGTCCAAAGGTCAAAGAAAGAGAAAGATATATATCATGACAAGTTGACGTGACAATTTTTCAAGATAATCTGATACACGATCTAGGCAAGCTATAAGGAATGAGTGGATACATGATGATCCAAAATATTAGTACTACTTTTAGTATAAATTAATATACATTTTAACCCTAATTTCAACTTGCAATCAGATTACAAGCGCATAGTCCTACTGCATAGTATAATTGGGGTGTAGATCCATAGAGATAGTGTATTAGATTAAAAATAGTTTTCACTAGTCTAGGTGCTCAGGTAATTAAAGTTTCAGGTGGTGGTAATAAATGCAATCAAGGAATTATAACTTTCATAGATTAAACAATAAAATCAATAGAGACTCTAGGGTTCAGATTTACTATCCTTCTAAATATGCAAAATATAAGTTTCGACGTATCTCTATGTCGCATGATGAGTCAAATCGTGACTACTACTTTTAGTATAAATCAATATACCTTTTAACTCTAATTTCTACTTAATTACAAGCGCATAATCAAACCGCATAGTATAGACTGGGGTGTCGATCCACAGGGATAGTGTATTAGATTATACCAATTTCACTAGTCTAGGTGTCGATCCACTAGATAGGTTGTTTGGTTTATATGGATTTTCTTTAGATTCGATGCGGTGGTGCTAATTAAGTAGTTGTTTCCTAATTTAAGATAGTTGTTTACTAATTTAAGTAGTTGTTACTTTCAAGTGAATATGGTTGGACAACATGAATAGAGAAAGTTAGTAAGTTATTTTAAAAGGAAGCGTCTAATTGTTCACAGCTTTTTGTCCACCATTTGTCCACAGCTTTGACTTGCACGAATACTGTAAAATTACTTCTACATGCTGTATAATTATACAATATATCACATAAAATATATCAGTTAATCACAAAACATCAAACAACTATTTGAAGTGGTCCCATGATAGTTAGAAAAAGATTGCAACTTGCACAACAGGACAAAATAAATGTACTTTCAAACTGTACTTTCGGAAATTACAGTTATAGGAAGTTATTGGCAGTTAGAGTTAGTTATTAGCGGTTATTGGCAATTAGAGTTAATTATTAGCGTCCGCACTGGGTTGAATCTTGTATACTGTAAAATTGAATCTTGTATAATGTAAAATTGAATCTTCTACACAGTAAAATTTACAATTGTATCTTGTATACTGTAAAATTGAATCAGCAGAACTGTAAAATTGAATCTTGTATACAGTAGAATTTTCAATTGAATCTTGCATACTGTAAAATTGAATCTCGTATATTGTGAAATTTTCAAATAATACTGTAAATTTTCAATTGAATCTTGTATACTGTAAAAAGACAGTTAGATGAGAGTGGATAAGGTTGTGGACAAATGGTGGACAAAACCCAGTGGACAGAAACATTTTCTCATTTTAAAATACTCCTATATATAAGAGCGAGGAATATAATTGTAAGAGAGAAAAAAAGAAAAGGAAAACAATTCTGCCTTTTATTTTTTGAGAGAGAAAAGAAATATTCGATTATACTGATTTGTGTGAAAGTTGTCAAATTATTATTACTCTCATACGGATCAAGATCTGAAAGTATAAATATGAAGTATTAAAAGTATTCATATATAGTCATGCAAGTGTAAATAATTGATGTATCAAGTGTTTGTATCTAACAGATTTTATTATTACTTTTCTTTATAACATTGGATAATGTTTAAAAATATTAATATCAAGTATTTCAAGTATTCATATCTCATAATACCGTGGTCATATATTAAAATTCAAATCGTTCCAAGATATAATAGAGAAATTAAAAATTAAAACTGGTTTGGCAAAGCTAACTACAACTACATTCCAAGCTAACAACTAATTTGGAAAAAGAAATACTAAAAACAACTACTGACATCAAAGAGAGTGTTGTGCGTTTGCAAACTCAGGTTCATGATTATTGAGTCCACCTGGAATCTCTCTAGATCATTGGCTCATTGTTCTTACCAGATTAGCCAACGTGTGTGGTTCTTTGAGTGCGAGTCTTCCAATGTCCTTCAAAGTGCTTCATGTCATTCACAAGTTCTAGATATCAAAATGCAATAAGAAAAACCATGCATTAATAGAAATTCGAAGTAAACCTTCTTGTTTGATTGGCAATTCATTCAAGAATCCACAAGGCACCTCCTTGCCATTTCTATTTTTGAAAAACGATTTTCTAATCTCGAAAGAATAATTCCCTGAAAAGCTGTCAGCTTTACCCATCTCATATCTCAAATTAGTGAAATTCTAATGGTTACTATTAAGATTTTTGTAAATATCACGCATCTCCTCAAGCACCTTGGTATACTCTGATCAAATCATGAAAAAGCAAAATAAGAATACAACAATGCTACCAAAAATCTCCATGGTAGTATCCTGAATGCACAGTTCAGCCTCGATGTCATTTGTGCAATGCGACCTGCTTAGACGTAATGAATCTTATCATGTGGTCCTTTCCTTATGCTTCTGCATTCTGGAGGGGGCTTTTGACCCGGTACAACATGAATTTTACTACTGGAGGAGATATTACAATTAATAAAGTGGGATTTAGCACAGCCCGGGTGCTTAAAGTTACTTCGTATTCATAAAAACAGTGTGTGGTTAGTAGGGGTGTGGGCTCCCTGGCGTGAAAGAAACCGAAGGGTATTCTCGGACAAAAGGAAACCAATACACCTACTCATACCATGGATGTCCAATTCTGGTCAAGAGACAGTTGACAGGTTGTAAGGGAGGGGGATGGCATGCCCATAACCTACATCCCACCACGGAGTACTACGAGAGTTTAGAGCAGCCTGTCACTTGTAAATACAATTTTTAGTATTAATATATTTGTTGGCGGCATTTCGCTGCCAACCATAAAAAAAAAACAATACTACCAAAAATTCGTTATCAATCCATGATATGCTTCAGACAAAATTAAACTGGGAAATGTATCGAAGAGGTGCAATCTGATAAGGAGGATAGTAACACATGCTTGTGTTCGCCATTGCATTGGGTACTAAATGCTGTTCGCATAGTTGTACTAGACACTCGGTTCAGAACCCAATAAGCAGTGTCCGCCGTCAGATGGTACAACAACCATGTTGTGCTCCTTGTTGATCCTCTTCTCCTTCAAGTTCCTTCGCCTCCTTCGATTTTAGATCCTTATAGAAGTGGATGAGGTCGATGCTGGTCGGGCGGTGGAGAAGTTGAGCTTTAACGGGTTTGGATTCGCTAAACCTGGATGAGAACTCGCTGTTCACTATGATGGCCTTTGCGGGCCTAGCATGGATCCCCTCCGACAGTGCACCACACTCGCCTCGTGGGAATGCCCCGCCGAAGACCTTGTGGAGTCGGATCTCGTGTTCCTCCATGTGCTGGTTCACCGTATGTCACCACGGGTATGCTTCCTCCGCCTGGATCAATTTGGGAGAAGATAAAGTATCTCATCTCATTTTAAAATTGAGTCAGATCTAGAGAGAGAATTATAATCGTGGAAGAAAATACGAAGGAGAGAGGGGCTGGAGAAACAGAGAATTTGGCAGGGACAGGGAACAAAAAAGGAAAGTACGACTAGTTAGATCATTGGAGGACATTTGGGGGATAGGAGATGGGGGAAATAAATAATTATCCAATATAAAATTCATGGATTGCACTATTAGATTCTCATAAATGTAATATTAATTAAAGCAATGCCCAACGATAAAAAAAATATTTATTGGTAATTCCCAACTCCGAAAAATATGATTTTTATTGTATCACATGACGGCCATTGTTGAAGACTATATAATATAATCTTAACTAACGTAGTATTAGCTCTCATTTCCTTTATGAATGAATAATGGAGATCAACATCGTGTATTCATGATGTCAGCGCTAAAGCTCATGCTCTGTTCGATATCTATTTTGGTGCTACAAAAAGCAAAAAAATAGGCGACAGACTAGTAGACCAGACAAATTTCTACATTTATTTATTTGTTTCCTGCCCGGACTCTCGTGTATTGAAAGCCCTGTATGCCATCACCCAATTAAGTTCTTTTACCCGCTACATATCTTCTACAGAGTACTGGCCATGTAAATTTTCAAATTACTATTGTTCATCATATCATCTAGATCTTGAGAGAGAAGAGAGAGAAAGAGGAAGTGATCTACCATTTAAACGCTCACACTATCTAGACCTTGAGAGAGGACAGAGACAGACAGAGAGAGAGAGACAGAGACAGAGATCTACCATTTAAACACTCAACTATCTAGATCTTGTGATAGGAGAGAGAAAGATCTACCATTTACATGCTACAGTCGATTTAGATGTTCACCTGGACCAAAGAGTTCACAGATTAATCCATCTTTTATCGTAAGCAAAATACACCTCTTTTTTTTAATTTATTTTACTCTTTAGTTAATCTTAAACCTCTGAGTGTTACGTATCAATAATTTCAGAAAAGTACATGCCAAGTTTTCTTAAGTTACTTCATATTACCAAATCAGTACTCCAATTTGATTTATTCCCCTCGAATTACTTACTTGAACTCTGTGCATAAGGGTTGCAAAAGAAATTCAGCGGCAAAAGCTTTAGGCCAAATGGTACTCCGAACCACAGAGTTCCAGGCCTTTTTTATTTAAAAAAAATCATTGGACTAGATTTTCCTTCGGCGAGAAAATAAGAGAGAAAAACATATGACAGATCTAGTATGTTATCCTGCACAGATAGGCAGTGATACTGTCATTTTCCCATCATCATCGATTTAAATCCCACAAGGTGCAAGGATCACTGAGACTTTTAGGAAATATTTGGTAGGGAACACGCTAAGGGGCATCTGGGTATTGAAATTGTAGAAGTCGCAGGTCAATTTTAATGGTGTAAATTTGAATTGTTGGAGATTTGATAGGGGACAGAGTTGTTAATTGCTCTTTTGCGATTACTTAGTAGAGAGTAATTTATCTTTATAGATTAATGGGTTGTTTGGTTTGCGGTTACTGAGGTAACTAGGAGCTCAATTACCGTAGTTTAACCTATCTCTCATTTTTGGTAAGATATAAGTGTAGCACATAGGTAGGTTGCACTTACCTATGCATCTCAAGCTGCATCTACTGCTAAAATCGATATACATTACAAAAGAATAAAGGTAGCAGTATTTCATCCTGCAAGAATTGACAAATTTTTTCCTCAATAAAAAAAAAGAATTGACAATTTTCGTCAATTGATGTACTTCTGAATTTTCACTCATGCATACCCTATCTCTTATTTATTTTCTTTCTTGAGCCTCACAATTGCCAGGTGTAGATGCTGGTGAATCATAACAGAAGGAGATATAGATGGATGCCTTACCTTTTATAATTGAGAGGCTATCAGAAACCCCATTCAAAGAGTTTTTATCAAAGAACAGCCCCCAATGCTTGAATAATCTGGATTTTGTTGTACAAGAGCTAGTCAAGGTCCGGAGGTACATGAGATGGAGTGAATTTGAGAAGCAGCCCGAGGATCACAAGCAGGCCTTAATTAAGGGAGTGAGACTAACGGTGCGCAAAGTTGGGAAGTTCATGAGTGATATTCATGAGGAATATGACACCAACAGATTTCTAAACGAAGACCATGACACCCATAAGACCATTGATGAACTGGTAAAGGAGTGGGGAAATATCCTGAATATTATTGCTGGTATTGTGTATTGCTGTTACGTGTTGAAAGTGAATCAAGCAGAGAAAGAGCTTGCTCTTGACGAGGTTTACGGGGAAAATTTTGAAGAGTTAGACAGAATTTTTTTAGATGATCCAATAAACACAAGGTTGAATGAGCAGCATAGCGTACAACTCTTCCTCTTGAAGGCGTTTCCTGTTCTGACCGAGAAGAGCGAAAATTCGAAAAAGAAAACCTTTTTACTGGAGTTGTCTAAAGAGCTGGATCATCTCCCTCAATTGATTTGTAAGGCATGTCATGGTTTACGTCTAGCCTTGGTTTTAGTAGGCAGTCTCCTTTCATTCAAAGAAATGATCAACGATATATGGAAGAAAGTGAAAGATGAGTTGTACATGTTCAATGATCATGACGATAGATTGTTGAACATTATAAACTACTCCTATGAGGATTTACCTTACTTTCTCAAACCGTGTTTTCTCTATTTAGCATGTTATCCCAAAGGCTATAAGATCCCCACAAGATCTCTAATTAATATATGGATTGCTGAAGGATTTATATCAACAGAGAGTAAAGAGGACACGGTAGAGGAGACAGCATACAAGTACCTCGAGCAACTTGTGAAAAGGTACTTTCAATGATTTTTCAAATCACGCATCTATATGGAATTTTAAATTCCATTTTTTTTATTTCCTGGCATAAGAGGCCCTGACGAGCTGCTAGGATGACAATATATAAACATAGTGTCATATTTTCCCAATGCAAATTAAAATTTAAGGAGAACGTAAATTTGACCAAAATTTGGGTGTTTGTCATTGGAAATCTACCTAAAGTTTAGATGTTTTGGTCTTTAGTGGCTCTAGTAGGGACAAAACACTGAAAGGTTTCAGTCCTACTCGCAAGATGCCATTATGAATAGTTGAATACTTGATATACAAATTAGCCCCTATATTATAGTAGATTCATGTCAATTAATTTTTGATATTTAATTCCGATCAAGTCTTGCTTCACCCATTTACGGTGAATAATAATATTTTTGAAGCTTATATAAAATAATTTTCATCTTTACTTGTGCATGAATATCTTGGGTATAATAGATTGCTAGTTCTACTGTTAAACATTCCCCTACATTGACCGGATTCGTTTGCCATTTTTTGTTGTTTGTAGGTCCTTGGTTGATGTTTCGAAGAGATCCTTAACTGGTACAATCAAGTATTGTGGGGTTAATCCAGTTATCCATAATTTTGCCATAGATAAATCCAACAAGGAGGGGTTTTTGGTTGCTAACCCAGATGAGAGAACGATTGAATCCCTGTTTCGTGTAGCAATCCACAGGGATAACAAATGTGATTATGGAGAACTTGAAATTAATCATATGCATTCCTTTTTGGCTTTAAAGTTTAATGGAAACATTCTTAGAAATGCCAGGTTTCTCAGAGTGTTGGAATTGTTTAGGTCCTCGGTACCACAGGCAGCAATATCAAAGATGTCCTATTTACGTTATCTGGGATTGAGAGGAACTAGCATATATGCACTCCCAGAAAATATAGAGGTCATGCAGAATCTTCAAACACTTGATGTTAGAAATACAAACATAAAGACCCTACCTGAATCCTTTTGGAAAATCAAAGCACTTCGTCATGTATATGTAGCCAGCCGTAAAATTGAGGGCCCTCCTGTAAATGCCAACATAACTGACCTACAAACCTTGAAAACATTTGTGGTTCCTCAATCATGGATCAATGAGTGTCCCAAATTCCTAATCAGCCTGAGGAAGCTGGCCCTTTCAAATCCGGATGGTCTGGATTGGAAATTTGTTTGTAATCTTCTTAGCCAGTCAGTTAATCTCCTATCATTGACAATAATAGGTGACTCTGTACCATCGGAGTTGGCCGATACACGGGCGTTTCCAAATCTTGATACTGTGAAATCAATTCGGTTAGAGGGAGAGTGGAGTTGTAGGAAGCTTTTCATTGATAATGTAAAGTTCCCATCAAATATTACCAAACTCACCCTAAAGAAGTCTGGTTTGAACGAAGATCCTATGCCACGGCTAGGGATGCTAAATACACTGAAATTTCTAAGCTTACAAGATGGAGCATACATAGGGAAGCAAATGGCTTGCTCAGAAAAGGGATTTCCATGTCTACAATCCTTAGAACTATTGAAATTGGAAAAATTGGAGAAATGGATGGTCTCAGAAAACTCTATGTCAGAGCTTAGAACACTACGTGTTGTTCAATGCGACAACCTCAATAACCTTCCTGAGCGAGACCATGTTACTATACTGCTGTCTTAGATACTTGAAATGATTCTTTGATTTTCTCTCTTTGTGTGTTTCTTTGATGTATTTTGTGCCTGTTTTCATGTATGTTTGTTATTTTCTGGTGAGTGTGTAAATGTTTAAATTATCAAGATATTAGGGATGAGTGGACGAATGTTGTATTTCTTTAATTTTTTATTTCATCGAGAGTGAATTAGAACTTAGAAGTTACAAGTGTATTTGATGTTTTCAGATTTTAACAAATTCAGATGCTATGTAAATCACGTGCGACTTAATAGTAAGGTTTATTTATCATTTTTACAAAGCATAAGTCTCTTGTGCCTTTGTTAGACGAGCATCTTCCACTTCGGAGCCCTAAATTTTCATAATATTAAATAAATAAATAAAATGAGTAGTATCAATTTCTTAGAATTTTCTGAAATAATAAAACTGAAATGAAGTATATCGATCATCTGGTTGTGACCAAATGTTTCATCAACACCGGAATAATACGTTCCATCATAGTGGATGGCTCGAACACTTCCTTTCGGCTTTGCTATTTTTCAAATTTTAGGAAAATGATATTTATATTCATTTAATTTTATTTTTTAATGCTATAAATAAAAAGTTGGTTCTTCCAGGGGCCAAATTTGAAAACTGCTTGAATTAAAAAATAGTGGAGGGTCAAACTGAAAGTTGGGTCTAGGCAACAATGGAAATTAATGGTGTCTCGTTGTGGCACGACTATGTTGTAACGCTGTACGTACAAGACCTTTCTTCTTCTTTTCTCTCTCTTTTTTTTTTTTTTTTTTTTTAAAATCTTGACAGTGACTATCTTAGATATAAATACTTGCATTATGAGGTAAAAATACTAGCTCAACGTGGTATGTATACTTTCTCAAACAGGTATAAATACTTGAACGTCGAAGAACCCGAAAACCATGGTTTGTAGCGTTTTTTTTTTTGTATTAGTGGAGAATACAAACCACTCAAAGTCATCATCGTACTCACTGCACTTGAGGTTTTCGTACTAACTCTGCCATTCGTTTTTAGTTTCTTTGCTTAGATCATATTTTTTTGAATTCCCGCATTATAACAACTTCCATACAAATCCTAAAAATAAGAAAAAAATAAAAAAAATTATTGTCCTACATCTAGTCTAATCTTGAATATTCCTACAAGGAATCTTAAAAATATCAGTTGATAATGTTAAAGATAATTATTAATTTTTAATTTTTAACTTTTAAAATATCATTTATGTATTTTTATATAGATAAAAAAATTTAATTGAGTTTTATACAATTTTTACATTAATTAACCGATCTAGAACTAATAATAATATATATTTAACGATATTTGTTGGAATATCAAATAACATTAAATTTGCATAAAACTTGATATACAATCAATCTGTTAGTTCATTGTCAAAATATTTATTATGACAGAAGTTCAGCCCCAATTAATCTATAGAGTTATAAACATGATGTCTAAATTTCAAATTCACAAATACAAATAACGACCTAAACATGGAATCACTGCTGACAGGTTAATTGGGTCATATCTGGTATTGGGGACCAGCATCCGTGCAATTCTTCTTTAATAGGACCTATCACCGTTACTTTGGTGTTGTGCTCCATGAACTCTGAAATTCCTGAAACGGATGACTCAGACAAATCCAGGGTTTTGAGATTGGTAAGACGGCTAAGAATATTTCCAAGCGAACCACCTTCTACCCAACACACTATGAAACCCAAGTATCGCAAATTGATTAAACCTTCCAACCAGCATGATCTGTCTTCCTCACAGAACCGAATACGAGAATTGAACACCGTGAACACTCTAAGGAAAACAAACTCAGAAAACATTAAAGGCGCGACAGAACCGAAGAAGAACAAAGAGTGGAGGCTTGGATATTTGAAACCATGTCGTGCTTTTCCTTCTTGAAAGGAAGAGAATTGATCATTCTCATAGGAGCAATGCAATGCCAAACGACGCAAAGGTTCAAGATTTGCATGGTTGTCATCACCTTCCCCATAGTAGCCAAATATGTCTACAGCATCGTCCCCAAGAATGACTTTGATAGGGGGACAATTATTTATGCCAGTATAAATGTCGAATAATCCAGATTGCAACATAGGATGTATAGTAACAACACGAATTGGTTGGTTCGGTTGATTATGGTAATTTGCCCAAATGCTACGGACAAAGCCCCTGTGAATGAAAATTTTCACATTAAAATAGAGCACCAACAGGGCAATGGCAAAAACATGAGGTGATAAAAAATTAAAAGCAACCATATCTTTCATAAAGTGTTCTTATTGTTGTATCTTCCCTTATATATATGGTCTCACTGAATTGTGATGGAACAAGTTTTGCCTTGTGATAAACCACTAAATTTGACCGCATTGCTCTTTGGCATACAATAGATTTAGTACAAGTAATACAAATACGAAAACTGAAATATTTAATATGCAATTTAATATAATAATAAACAATTTTTAAAAAGTTTGTAAAAAACAACTAAGATTTATTATAATCAAGCAACACAATAAATGAATATGTTTATCTTGTCCTCATTCCTGATGAAATACACCCTACAATTTAGTTTGTTTGTTGCTCGATTTAACTAATCTTAATTATTGAAAGCAATTATCAATTAATAATAATAATATCTTTAATAATATAATGTAATACCTCTGGATGAGTTCATCTAAGTAGAGGTCAGCTGTCTGCTCCAGTGTTCTTCCATCTTCTTTTAGTATCATTCCTTCGGCAATCCACAGCCGAATTAGTGAATTAGCATGTATTAGGTAATTTATAGGGAATAGTGCAGCCATATATGTGAAACAGGTCCGAAGAAGTATTGGCAATTTATTGTATATAATAGTGAGAAATTCACTAAAATTGTCTGCAGCAGCAATGTCCCCAAGGACTTGAAAATTGTGAGAAAATGGTTGATTGAACAGTATGTGACCACTTAAAAGTAGCAAGTTCATTGGTGAATCCCCAAAACAACTGGCTGCAATTATGCTTGCTGTTGGTAGGAAATCAGGGGGATACTCTTCAAGGGTATCTTTTTTTTCAAAGGGCTTTCTGAATATTAGTTTTAGTCTCTCTTCATAACTTAAGGATGGCAACTGGTATTTAATTTCAGGATCTAAGTCGAGACAGATTCTTTCAAAATTACCCATTTCTTGACAGGCTATCAACACCCGGCTCCCATTGTTTTCACTGGGAAGAGCTTTTTTGAATATGTTGTACCTCTGTACATTATCGATGACTACAAGATATCTTTTCTCCTTCAAGGACTCATGGATCCTCTGAATCACAACTTTCTCATCATGGTCATCCGATGAGTTTCCGGGCTCGAGAGTTATCAACATCATTCTAAATATGTCGATTGGCTTGAACAGTTCAGGACGTTGGTAATTGAAGCGGTTCATGTCAAATAACCAGAAACAGACATCAAAGTGATTCTTCGCCACAATCCTAAAAAAAATCATAAGAACGAAATAAATAAACAAATGAATAAACATCTATAAAATTTGATTTAGCATGTGAAATTGGATAATAATGTCCAAATGCCATATCATTTGATTTAGCATGTAAAACATTAATTTGTGGCTTACTTCTGATATTCTTGCTCACAAATATCGGATTTAGCTCCTCTACAATTGTATGGTATCCATAATATCAGTGATAAATCTCAACTGTACTTATTTTAGATTGGACAGTGTAGAAGAAATAATGTCCTTCATTTTTAAATTGAGACTCTTCAAGTAAGAGCTGACACCTAAAATAGTCAACAAGATCTTTCAAGAATCATCAAATAACTTAATTGTAAGGATCGTAAACCTCCTTGATTTGGCGTTTTCAGTTCTTCAGTGTATAAGCTTGTATTACTTGAGCAAGAATTTTATTTTATTTGTAATACTATTACTATATTAGTGGCTAGTAATCTCCAGCTAACCTTACGAAAAAGATGACGAAAACATGCTATGAATCCTAAAAGATTACATTCGATTTAATTAAGCCCCTGAACTATTTTTGGTTCAATATACTCTTAAAATCAATTTTTCTTTGTAAAATGCTGGGCTCAAAAACACGGACACCAACTTCATTTTTCTTTACCTAACCTTTTCTCTCCTACTGGGACCCACCTCACCAGTTCTTTGTATTTCTTTTTCTGCCTCCACCTTCCCACGTGCCTCCACCAAAAGAGGCATTCTGCAAGAGATGGATCCACATACATATGACACCTCTTCATTTTTAATGTGCGCAAAAATGTTCATTATATTCCCCCCAAAAACTAATCTTTTGTGATTAATAGAATTAATTTATATATATTTAAAAGTTATTCTACTAATATTTTGAGAAAAATAATTTGTGTGATCACTGGTGACCTAATGTGTATGTTTTGGTTTTCTACAATGAGCGGTGCTCAATGGAAATTTTGGAGTGCTGGATAGCATGAACAACAGAACATGCGACTGGCAAGAATTCTCCAAAAAAAAAAAAAAAAAAAAAAAATTTCTAAACTCTATTTTTATTTATTTATTTACTAACATATAGTTGTTGTAGGATTGTATCAAGTTGTATGTATGAAGAATTAAGATAATTTGTGATGCCATAAAAGGAACAGACCTCTGGTAAATCTTTTGCGCAAGTGTGGTTTTTCCAGCAGCCTCAGGTCCTAGGATAGCAACTTGTAAAAGTTCAGGAATGGATGGATCAAGCAGTTTGTCAATTATGCTCTTCTGGAGGGCTTCATAGCCCACAAGGTCCGTCTCATCGTTATTAAGAAGAGGGGACGACAAAGCAGGTGGTGGGAAGGCCTGCAGTGTAGCATCAGCATGATTGTGATTTGTCAAGTACATGAGTGCATCATGGTTGGTAATGTTGTAGAGTTGTGATTGGATCTTTCTCATCTCAATTGCAAGCCTGTTTAGAGCAAATAGGTCGACAGGTTTAGTGCTTATCCTCTTAACAGCTTCAGGAAGGAATGGTATTGTTCTCCCAGCTTTGTGCCAGAAATCGAAGAGGGCTCTTTCAGTACAGATGCAGATATCTGCCACTGCAGTTATCCACTCCATGAGATCTGGACTAACAACTTGTTTATTATAATCATCTTCCAAACAGGGTACGGATGGGGATTCCAGTGCAGCGTTGATTAGTACCAACTGGATCTCTCCCAGCATAGATTTCACCGAGACCA
This sequence comes from Carex rostrata, assembly GCA_964058875.1. Taxonomy (NCBI): domain Eukaryota; kingdom Viridiplantae; phylum Streptophyta; class Magnoliopsida; order Poales; family Cyperaceae; genus Carex; species Carex rostrata. The sequence continues at coordinate 698,557 of CAXKVT010000049.1, read as the reverse complement.
TCGGATTGGAGGCTTCGCTCAAAGATGTAGCTCCACTCAGTAAAGCAGCTTCGACATTCCACACATCATCAAGTTTTTGTAATGCAAACTCAACAAACGCTTTTGCTTTTTCTACTTGCTTAACTCTTTCGAGAGTGGACATCTCTTTCTTTGATGAGAGATGAAGGAAATTTTCGAATTGGGGTAAAATAATTGGAATTGGTTTATAATTAAGTCATCGCTTTTTTCACAATTTGTGAAGTCATTAGTCATGACTCATGTGGGACTTGTGGGTATCTCCACAATTAATTTAATTCCGCGAGATGGGAGTTGGTGTCCGGGATTATTCCTTGTCCCTATCTCGTCCCAAGATCAGTCACAGAAGACAAGGCTATGGTGGGCTGCGTTACTGTTCCCATGAGAAAAGAAAAATTCAGTTCACGGAAATAGTACTTTTCAGTTCAATTTTTGTGCCCATATCCATTTCCAATTGAAGGGTGAACAAACTCTAAATAATTTTGGGCCGGAAACACCTGTGGAGAATTATTTTGTAGGTCACAACAGAACATGTGACCCGCAAGAATTATCCCAACAAAAAAAATATATTATTTTTCTAAACTCTATTTATTTATATTTATTTACTGATATATGGACAGAAAATCATTTGTACGTAGATCCCATAACAAAAATTAAAGTTATATCTAGTGCACCGAATTTTTTATTAAACTGTTGTAAAAAATAAAATTAGATTAGTAGAATAAATAAATTTATTAATTAAATTGTTGTAAAATTAAATGCAGTTGTAATAAAAGTAAATTAAATAATAATAGAGATAGAAGTAATAATAGAATTTTATTATCTTGTTTTGTATGTTTATGTATCTTTTCTCTGTTTACAAAATATCTATATATAGGTTAGAAATTGTAGATAAAGAAAAGTTATAATAATAAAAGAGAAAATGAATGTCATTAGTAGTGGAGTAATGAGACAATGAATTGAGGATTAATATTGGGAGATGCAAAATGAATATCCACATAAATCATATTTTGTAACACTTTTCTTTGAATGTTCATTTTCCGTTATACGCTATTAATATGATACATCTGAACCAATATTAAAATGATACATTAGGTCCATGTATACTGCCTCATTAAAAATCCAACCAAAAAAACTCATTGGAATAAAAACTCGATTTAAGGGAAAAAAAAGTACAGTGCATATAACACTTCCTCCATATTTTGATATCATTGAATGTCCTTCAATCGATGTAGACCTATCTTCTTTGTAAGTTGTTCAAAAACACTTGTTGGGAAAGATTTTTTGAATAGGTCTGCTAGAATGTCGAATAATCGGACTTGACAAACATCTATTACGCCCTCCTTCTGTAGATCATGTGTCGAAAAGAACTTTGAGGCAATATGTTTAGTTCGATCTCCTTTGATATGTCATTCTTTGATTTGTGTAATACATGTTGCATTATCTTCATATAGCAGAGTAGGATTTTTCTTGATGTTTTCAAGTTTGCATTCTTCTTCAATGCTTTGAATAATTGACCGTAACCAAACTCATTCTAGATCTGCCAAGTATAAGGTGATCAATTCGACATAATTTTATAATGTTGCCGTTAGAGTTTGTTTTATCATGATCTGTCGAGTATAAGGTGATCAGTCCGGCATGTTTTATCGCCATAAAATTATAGTTCCATAATAAGTGAATACGTATCTCAGTTTGGGATCATGCTTTATGTGGGTCTGAAATATATCATGCATCTGCATATTCAATTAAATTGGATTTTGTATCCTTTTGACAATATAAACCCATATCTCAAGTTCCACAGAGATATAAAAACACATGTTAATTTTATTCCAATGTCTTCGGGTTGGTATGGAACTATATCTTGCTAACACATTTACAGAAAATGTGATATCAAGTCTTCTATTATTTGTGAGATATAATAATGCTCCAATTGCACTTAAATATAGTACTTCAGGACCAAGCATTTTTTCCGGCCATTTTTATTAATATCCCTGAAAAAAAAGAAAATTTTAAAAATAACCCTGTTCCTCATTTTTTTTTAAATATGCCCTGACCGCCTGGACCAGGGGCGGCCCAAAACACCAAGTGAGGCGCCCCAGGGCCCGGCGGCCCATACCCCAAGTGAGGCGCCACCCCCTGGGGCGCCCCATTAGTAATTTGGTTTTTTTTTTTTTTTTTTTGAGAAATCTTAGTATTTTGATTTGAATAATTTTGTTGAAAAAAGTGTTGGGTTTATGTATATGTGTATGTCAAAAAATAAAATATTATGTATATGTGTATGTGTATGCCAAAAAATATAATATTTGATATATTTACGAAGTGATGTCGTAACTTGTTATAACTTTAATTTTTATTTTTATTTCTTTGGTGAACTATATGTATAATATACACACATACACATACACACATGCACATACACATACACATACACATATACACATACATATATACACATACACATACAAAAAAACTCACATATACATATACACATACACATACACATACACATACACATACACATACACATACACATACACATACACATACACATACATATACATATACATACACACATACACATACACATACACATACACATACACATATACCAAATAAATCAATTCGCATAAGCAAAATAGCAAGTTTATCTGCCACCACGTCTGAATAAACCTAACAAACGACTAGTTCTTCTGGTACCAGTGGCAGGTGCGGCATTACTTGTAGAGGCTTGGCTACTAGATGATTGGCTTACAGGAGGAGGGGGTTGTGTTCTACCGGTTGCTTCAGCAACAACTCTGGCATTTTCTCTTTCGTTGTGTTCGTTTATTGCATCTAAATGTAACAATGCAATTCAGTTAGTAATATAATTAAAGCATAAATAAATTTTGTACAATTCTACGTACCTGCCCTGCGCCTGTCGAAAACAGAACGGCGAGCCCGATTTCCCGACGGTCGCCTACCACCCATCTCGTCCATGGTCATTACAATACGCTTGTGTCTCCTCCTTCCCTTTCTTATCCATCCTTCTGAAGGTAATATTCTATCTCCGACATATGCAGGCCACTCATGCTGATCAGGATAAGAATGGAAAGATCCACCCCAAGTGGAAGCAAGGTAATCGGTACGGTACATGTCAGCAACATAGTGATCCTCACAGTAGTTCCTCACTCGGCATACCGCCATCACGTGACTGCAGGGTATGTGACTTAGCTGGGGTCCTTGGCATGTACAGGTTACCGCCCTGGCATCTCCGAATTTAACCACGTACTTGCAAGCCCTCTTGACAAACGCCATAGTGCCGTCTGGTTTACGGGTGGTAGGAACGTACTCATTTGGATTTTGCACTTCGAATTCTGTTCCATCGTTACCCATCGGGATCACGGTCATGGTTGCACCTTTGTCTCTGTGTCGTCTTAGTTTCTCCTCCACCCTTGTTGAAAATGACTGGTTCATCCTTATTAATTCTGCGGCCTTAGCACGCCGTTCCTGAAACCAGGCATTTAACTTGTAGAATGTGTCCTCTACAACTGCAGCCACAGGCAACATCCGGCTCTGCTTGAATACTGCATTCAGCGACTCGGATCCGTTGGTGGTCATAATTCCCCAACGCCAACCTCCATCCCGGGATTGATATATTTTCTCGTATGCTGGATCTTCGTTGACATCTCGGGGATTATTTTTCCCCACCTTCATTAAGTAGAGATTTGCCTTTGGCATGTACTACATAGAAAATAAGGAAATAGAATAATGTAAGTAAACAATTGTAGTAAAAAAAAATTGTTTTCTTAAAGTACAATAATATATGTAAACAATTGAAATGCATGTACCCTTGCAAAACTGCTAGTCATCTCTACCACCCTTCTCGGCTTTTTCTTTCTGCAATTCCATCTAAATGTATCAGTAACCCACGTGTCGCCTCCGGTTGCCTTGGAAAGGTTCTCCGCAACGTGTTGCATACACAACCTGTGCACACACTGGCCAGTACGTGTTGACCAACCGTAATCTTCACGATCAAAAACATATTTTATTCCTTTGTGCTGGTCTGATATCACACAGAAAAACTTCCCTTCCCCAATCACCCGTCTTCTTAAAAACTGCATAAAGAATCCCCAGTTCTCGCCGTCCTCTTTACGAACAATTGCAAACGCCAAAGGCAACAGCTGGTTCTCAGCATCATATGCGCATGCTATGAGTAGTCTCCCCTCGTAACGGCCAGACATGAAGCATGCATCAATGCTGATAACAGGTCTGATGTATGGCACAGCCTGGATACAAGGACCAAAAGCCCATGCTATGCCCTTGAATTGTTTAGCTCCCTCTATTAGTACACCGTCTTTATCAAAAAAAGGGCCATGCCATCGCTCATATACGGTGCCGACATTTGTACTTGCCATGGCCTGGAGCAATGGTGCCAGATAGCCATATGAGTCCTTCCAACTACCAAATATCCTGCAAATCGCAAGTTCACGACCTCTCCACAGCCTGTTGTATTTTGGGATTACATATTTGTATTTGTGTCTGACGGTCATAGCCACCGCCTTGATGCTCATCGATGGATCCAACTTAATGTCCTCCTCAATTGCATCGGCAATTAGTGATGCTGTCAGATTTGAATGGTCTGTCCTTGTGGACGCAGACTTGCATGTATGAGGTGGTTCGCACTTCTTAATCATCCATGCTTCCCTTGAACCCGCAGGGGTTGCAAAAAGGCGGAACTCGCAGTGCGGGTGAGTTGAACAAAGCACAACTAACCTTGTTTGGTCCCTTTTGTGTATTATACATTCCCAGTTGCCGTGAACATGAGTCTCATATATTTTCTTTACAAGCTCGTCTACGCTGGTATAAACTTGCCCTGCGGCAAGTTCTTTGTTGTATACAACACGAGGACCAAAGAAACTAATGTCTGCCTCTTCGAAAGCTGTGGTGTCGTTGAATGTGGCAACCGGATGCTTATTCCCCCGACCTCTAATCGGGAATTTTTCTGCCCTGGACAACCCTGCTACATTTGCATCACCATCTGATAAGTCATCATCTTCCCAAACCCCTTGGTATTCATCCCCCGTTTCCATTTCTCTTTCTGGTACGGCATCAATAGCATCAACATCAACATCAACATCATTTCGATTAACGGGTACCGGTCCTGACTCTGGCATAGTTGGAAATCTCGGGATTATGGGTGTCTGTCTGGGTGGTAGTGGTAACTCTTCAGTATTTTCTGGGGAGTTGTGGTACCCCTGGTTGTCATTACCGGGGCTGTGATACTCCTGGTGGTACCCCTGGTTGTCATAAGGGGATTGCTGGTGGTACTCCTGGTGGTCATAAGGGGAGTGCTGATGGTACCCCTGGTTGTCATAACCTGAAGGTCCAGTCCCAGCCGAACTTGAAGGTCCAGCCCTCGTGCGGGGAACCCTCTTCGAATATATGTCCATTACCGGGACCCCACAAGCTACAAATTGAGTATACACAACTCTCCACAAATTGGCATCTGTTATTGGAAACTTAACAAAGTAAGGTCTACCCCCCCCCACGTGAGTTGTCAATCCGTGTAGCCAACTCTATTTCATACCTGTTGGGGTTTACAGATGTCTTTTCGTATATTAGCTGCTTCAGTTCCTCAAATGTGGTATTTTCATTAATCTCGAAGCCAAATGCGACTTCTTTCGTGTAATGCACGCCATCTTCATCCCTTTCTAGCTTGCCGCCGACATACAGTGCAACTAACATCTCTTCTTTAACAAACTACATTTTAAAAAAAAAATTTACAAGTATTACATGACATAATAATGGGTACATTAATAAATGACTAATTGAAAAATAAATAAACAAAATTAAAAAAAATTACAATTTTTCTACAGTAGGTGTACAGCAATTGCTACAGTAATTGTACAGTACGCTGCAGTAAATACCAACAATAATGTACAGTACGATACAGTACAGGTCAACAGTAAATGTACAGTACGCTACAGTAAATGTCAACAGTAATGTACAGTACGCTACAGTAAGTGCAACAGTAAATTTGGAACAGTAATTACTAATTATTATAATTATAATTACTAATTATTATAATTAAAAAAACATACCTATTTTCCCCAGTTATCGCCTCCAGAGAAGGTCTGAGATCGGGAAGTGACAGAGGCAGAAAATGCGTTTAAATCACAGGACTAGTGGGGCGCCCCAGGGGGTGGCGCCTCACTTAAGGTATGGGCCGCCGGGCCCTGGGGCGCCTCACTAGCTGTTTTGGGCCGCCCCAGGCCCAGGCGGTCAGGGCATGTATGAAAAAAAATTAGAGAGAGGGGCATTTTTAAAATTTTCTTTTTTTTCAGGGATATTAATAAAAATGGCCGCATTTTTTCATTATTTTCTTGTGGGCAAAAATGATAATTTTCTACATTTAGCGATCGTATAATCATTGGTGTGCTCAAATGATAAGCTTTACCCATATTATATCTCTTTAGTAATTTTTTCAACAAAATTTGATTGATGGATAAATATTCCATTATTTAGATGCTTGATCTGTAGACCGAGATAAAATTTAGTTACACCAAGGTTTTTCTTTTCAAACACATTTCTCAATAATTTTGCAGTATTTTTAATCTCTTCATGAGATCCAATAATGTTTAAATCGTCAACATACACTGCAATAATTGTACGAGATTTGATATTTTAATGAAAAAACATGGACTAATTATATTATTTTTATATCATTCTTCAAGAAGGTACTCACTCAGTCGATTATATCGTATTCAACATGATTGTTTTAGTCCGTATAAAGATCTTTTTAATTTTATAGAGTACACTTCTCTTTGTTTTGACTTATATTCTTCATACATTTTCAATCCTTTGGGGACTTTTATAAATATGTTATTGTCAAGTGAACCATATAAATATGTTGTTGCATGATGAGTACCAATTGAACTCCTACTTTTAAATATTTATAAATCCTTCGGGGACTTTCATGAACTAGAGGGTTGGTATTGATCAAACTAATGCTGACGGTTCATCTACATTACGGACGGTAAAGATAACCACATATACATCATCTGTTTAATAGCCCAACCGATGTGAAAGAGTCAATGAAAACCAACGGTTGGTTAAAAATTAACCGATGGAAAAGAGGGGGCCGTCAGCGCCATCGGTTTTTTAAACGGCAAACGATGGTAGAAATTTCAACGTAATTACAACGCTACCACTCATGATGTACACCATCTGTGTGGAAGCACATTCGATGGTAAAGGGACGATGAAAAACATATTTTTTGTAGTAGTGGAGGAAGTCAGTTATTGAATAGGGATCAAACAAGAAGTGGTCAGTCAAACACAGTGCTAAAATTTATTTTTCAATAAGTGGTAATAGAAAGAGAGAGAAACTCACAAAGATAATATAAAATAAAAAGTATTCATATGTGAGCTCTTGATTTTTTTGATTAAACTGATTTTAACTAGCTTGAAGTCCCCCAAATTGTTTGCAAGTTATTTGTTTTTTTTAAAGAATAACAATCAATAATATAAAATTATAAATAAATATTGAGGTCAATTTTCTTGTACCTATAATATTTACTATAAATTATAAAACAAAAATAAATTTCATGATCTTTTTTTTTTAAAAAAAAAGGTCAATTAATCCCATTTTATACACGTGACTATTTTATGAACATGTATGAGCCTCTGTTAATAAATTCACATCCCCTCATGTTACCGGATTGAGTACAATTGAATCGAATGACTCAAAATTATTATTTATAATTTGACACAAATCTCAAAGCATTATAATACTTAATACTGTTTTCTGCGTCATTCCAAGTAAACAGGAAGCGTATCCTCTGCGGAGGTTTTACCTGCGGTGCTGTGCGGTGGTTTTGATCTGGTCCGTTCGTTTCGGATCGGACGGACCAGATTAGATCTTTCCCGAATTTTAAAAAAACTCAAAATTTGGTGAACCCTTAATCCAGCCTGTCCGATCCGAAACGAACGGACCAGATCAAAACTACCGCACAGTACCGCAGGTAAAACCTCCGCAGAGGATAGCGTTTCAAGTAAACATGGGCTGGAAATATCAATTTGAACTGTTCATTTTAATTGTGTTGAGTCAGGTACCTGCGAGGATACCGATCCTCTTAGTCAACATCAATTGTGAGACTCAAGGTAACGAATTAACAGTGTATCCGGAACTTATTTTTTTTTTTTTTTAATTCTCCGCTGTCTCCCACGCTTAGGGGTGGCAACAAACCGAACCGAACCGAACTTACCTTAGGTTTGAGTTTGGTTTGAATTAATTTTGAACCGAATCTGGTTTGATTCATTTCGAACCGAACCCATTTCGAATCGAATTAATTGCGAACTACACATTTTTCGAATCGAACCCAAATCGAATCAAGAACTAAATTATTTTTTAGCAGTCCTAGTTATACCGGTAGTTTATACATTAATTTTTTCTCGCGGGACAAAATTCACATGGTTTCCTTTTACCGGTATGAACTATGAAATAAGTGTTTTTAAGTTGAAAAATTGTTCATGAAAAAATACATCAGAGACGGCTTTCCTGGTATGAACTATGAGAGACGACCGAAGAGAGAGAAGAGACAGTCATCTAGGCCGGAGAGAGGAGTGACAGCCGGAGAGAGCCAGTCGCCGAGAGCGTCGGCTAGATTTTAAAGTTAGAGGGAGAAGTGGAGAGAACTAGGTTATTAAGATTTAAGAGCGAGGGAGTGTCGGCTAAGTTAAATTATGACTCTCTATCTTGAATTTTAATTTCATCAGGTAAATGGATGGCCGGTGATTTTATGAGATTCGAACCACAAAAAAATCACGAACCTATTTCGATCGAACCAGGCTAAGTTTGAGTTTAGTTTGAATTAATTCCGAACCGAACCTGGTTTGGTTCGTTTCAATTTGAACTCATTTCGAATCAAATTAAACTCGAATCAAACCCAAATCAAACCCGAATCGAATCACGAACCTCGAATTTTTTTGCCAGCCCTACCCACGCTGCTGTCTGCCTGTCTCGCACGTTTGAATTATTTTGTAATTTTCCATCTCACGCTGATAGCTTGACAGCCTACACCATGCCACTGGATTCATCCAGTAAAGAGGGGGGAAAGTTTTAAAGAGGATCCTTAATTTTTTTTAACAAATTACGTTATCTATTTAATTCACAGATTAAGATGCATGACTTAATTTATATAATTAACAAATTAAATATTCTACATATTTTCTTTACAAATTAAATATTCCATGTCAAATAATTTTTGTATTCATACATTATTCGATATGTATCAGTTTTAAGATGAATTTGATTTTGAATTTTAACATCTGTGCACTATTTGTATTAGTATTCGTATACGTTAAATATAAGACGGATATGGAATTGATATCGCATTATCCGCTTTGAGTCTGGTCCGTTTCACCCCTAAATGGAGGCTTTGGTTCAGTGGCCATCCGTGTAGCAGAGCCTCACATGTTGGTTCCACTTCCACGTGTCATTGACTCTAATTTATTAAAATCCAATTAGTCTTTGTATTTCACTGGGTGTAAACGGAGCGGATTCGGAGCGGATAATGCTAATACTATATCTGTATCTGTTTTTCAATGAGTGGATACGGATACGGATACAGATAGTAAACGGATATCAAAATTTAAAACTATATCCGCCTTAAATAGATACGGATACATAATAGATAATCAACGGATAAGGATTCGAATACGGATACAAAATGAATAATTGTCGGATAATTAGGCAACGTGTCATTAGGCAACGTGTTATTAGGCAACGTGTATCATTGTTCCCTGATCACAGTCCTTGGATTATATTATTCAGATTCTTTTGGTAAAGGTATAACCATCGGCTAGTGTGCAGTTCTTGTGGAGCAATGCTCGATGTCACTTGGCAACGTGTATCATTGCACTCTGATCACAGTCCTTGGATTATATTATTCGATTCTTTTGATACTATTGGCACGGCACAGGGTGATTTGCTTTATCCATATTATTATTATTATTATTATTATTGTATTTGGACACACAGTGAAATGAATACTGGATTCCGATTTGATTTATATCCGATATTACACCTTGATTTTATTTTGGGTTTATTTCGCATGTTGGCATAATAGAATAATCGCATCATGACATCATTCAAAAGTATTATAAGTTATATTAGATATTAATATAGGTTTACACATGTGCATATTTTAATTGTATTCATTTTATAAAATAAAAGTGCTTTGACCGTAGAGGATCCCTGAGGGGATAATTCTGGGTCACATACTGGGCGATTCTTCGCTCACCCACAAGTTGTTTCGTGGGTTTTAGGTACAGGTTCTGGCGGTCCGCAGCAGGAGATGTCAGGAGCTGTCCCTGAGGGCCACACCACTTGACCTAGTTAGGAGTATGCTTTTGATTAGGTTTACGAGTCCCGTATTTTCTGTGTTATATATATACGGGCTCGATAGATCATGTATCCCCTTCTATAGATGGTGTGATTTGGATCCGAGATGGATCGAATTATATGTTATGTATGTGTATGTTTATTTATTTGCTATGTGACTGATGCTTGATATTTATATTATTTTGCTTCCGCTGCTGTTTGATTTATTATTGATGATTAGCCTTGCGTGCTTAATGACTAATTAAGCACGAGGCGAGGTTGATCACACCCTAAATCTAGAATTCCTGGTTTGGGGTGTGACATCCTTAGGGTGGTATCAGAGCTCAGCTTACCGAAATCCTTATAGTTTGAGCTAGGTATCACTCGAAGAAGAAAACCAAGCATAGTCACATGCCAATGATTGAATATATATCTATATGTATATACATATATATAAAAGTACGAGTCAAAGCACTTTGAGCAATACCTTTCAAACGAGAAACTTGCATATAAATACTTATGATCGAAATTCCCTCTTGTCATACGCCCATCTCACACGTATTATGGATCTTACATTTATTGTTACTATTGATTTTCAGTTGCACCATGGACGATCGTCGCGATCCACGTCCGCGGCGCCGTAGAGCCGCATCTCTACCGATTGAGCCCCACTCGGAGCTCTCGGTAGGTAGCGCGGGTAGCCGAGCTGGCTCCTCGCAGGCTGCTGGCCGTATGGTATACCAGCCACCACCACCACCCCCGCCTCCTTCCCCACCCCGCAGGGGTGGACATTTCCCTTCACCCTCTCGCTCTCCACCACGTAGGCGTGGACCGCGTGGACCACCGTCACCACCCCGTGGTGGCATGGACGCTGCACAGCTCATGCGGCAGTTCTTCGAGGGTCTGGCCCAGTTTGCGGGTCAGGGAGCTGTTGCGGGTCGCGACCAGCGCGATCCCTTCACTACAGCTCATCGAGATTTCATCCGTATTCACACGCCCCGGTTTGACGGGCGTGGCGCGTATACTGTAGCTGAGGAGTGGCTCGCGGCGGTACAGGAGACACTTCGTCTTGCTCGATCTCCTGTGGGCTATCATACTGAGCTCGCCGCTACGCTCCTTGACGGAGATGCCCGTCATTGGTGGGCCTCACGACAGCCCCAGTACGAGCACGAGGGCCACGAGGGCCCTATACCTTGGACATGGTTTACCACTGCGTTCCGCGCTCGTTTCATGGGCCAAGCACATCTACGGACCCTTAGGCAGAGCTTTGAGTCTCTCACTCAGGGCAGCTCGACTGTGCGCCACTACGGGTCCCAGTTCATCAGCCTGTCTCGCTATGCCCTCGACTTAGTGGCAGATCCACAGGATCGCCGCTTGCGTTTCATTGAGGGATTGCAGCCCTCACTGGCATTGCACACGACCGCCTGTTCGAGCACGACCATCGACACCTTGATAGACCACGCAGAGTCGATAGAGAGACTCCAGCACCAGCGTCGTAGTGTCCGACCGAGGACCGATTTCACTGCCTCCCAGGGACGAGGTAGGGCTGTCCCCTCCCAGCAGATGGTGAGGCAGCCCCAGTTTCAGCCATTCCGTGGTCCGTCAGGATCAGCAGCTCCTCGCCCACCCTCAGGCGCCTGCTTCATCTGCCAGTCTCCCAACCATTGGGCATCCGCATGCCCACAGCGTTCAGGAGGTGGCCAGACATCGGCCCGAGCTCCCCCTAATAGATACAGAGATCACGGTCAGACCGGCTTTGGTCGGGGTCATAGCACGGTACTTCCTCGCAGCAGCGGTGGCAGCACCCCACAGCGAGGCGGTAGGTTTGGATCTGGAGACGGACGCGACTCTGCGCGCATCCATGCTACATTAGGGGAGGAGATCCCGGTTGACGAGACACTCGGCAGGGAGGTACTACCAGATCCCCCTACCTTGGACGAGCAGATGCATGAGGATGTGGGTCTCATCACGGGTACGTTATTTATATCTAGTAGTCCAGCATACGTACTTATCGATACAGGCGCTAGTAATTCTTTTGTATCAGTTAGTTTCGATCGTACGCATGAGTGGACCACCGAGCTTAGGGCATGTACCATAGAGGTACAAACGCCTCTCGGGAAGCGAGTCCTAGTAGACAGGATTTGCAAGGACCGTAAGGTCCGAATTGCCGATAGGGACCTAGCAGTAGACCTTACGGTATTGGACATGTGTGATTTTGACGTACTGCTAGGTCTAGACTAGTTGGCCACGCATCACGCTGTAGTCGACTGTGAGAGGCACATCGTACGGTTCGGTCGACCGAACGAGGTTTCGTTCGTCTTCAAGGGCCGAAAGCCAGGGACAGGGATTCCTGTCATATCTGCACTTCGAGCGACTCACTTACTCACGTCTGGATGCAGCGCGTTTCTCGCATCTGTAGTCATGGCCGAGGGCGATGATGGAGATGGAGATTTAGATAGCGTACAGATAGTGAGGGAGTTTCCTGACGTATTTCCGGAGGAGTTACCTGGGATGCCCCCAGACCGCGAGGTTGAGTTCTGCATAGAGCTACAGCCCGGGACTACACCAGTTGCGCGAGCTCCCTACCGCATGGCACCTGCCGAGCTTAGAGAGCTCAAGACACAGCTCGAGGACCTTCTCGAGAAGGGTTTCATACGACCGAGTACATCTCCTTGGGGAGCTCCTGTCCTCTTCGTGAGGAGGAAGGATGGATCCCTTCGTCTCTGCATCGACTACCGAGAGTTGAACAAGTGTACGGTGCCCAACCGGTATCCTCTACCGCGCATCGATGACTTGTTCGATCAGCTACAGGGTTCACAGGTGTATTCGAAGATCGATCTGCGGTCCGGATATCACCAGATGCGCATTCGGGCGACCGACGTTCCGAAGACCGCATTCCGCACTCGATACGGACACTACGAGTTCCGAGTCATGTCCTTTGGACTGACGAACGCCCCCGCCTACTTCATGAGTCTCATGCACTCAGTTTTTGCAGATTATCTAAACTCATTCGTGGTAGTATTTATCGATGACATCTTGGTCTACTCCAAGAGTCAGGAGGAGCATGCCATGCATTTACGGATGGTGCTACTGCGACTTCGAGAGCATCGGCTATACGCTAAGTTCTCGAAGTGCGCCTTCTGGATCGAGCGAGTTGACTTCCTTGGACACGTGATATCTAGAGATGGATTAGCAGTTGATCCACAGAAGATATCAGCTATTACTGATTGGCAGGCACCCACGAGCGTCACGGAGATACGGAGTTTCTTGGGGTTAGCGGGCTACTACTGCCGCTTCGTCAAGGACTTCTCACGACTTTCTCTACCGTTGACTCAGTTGCTGCAGAAAGAAGTCAAGTACGAGTGGACTCCTGAGCGCGAGAGCAGCTTCGAGGAACTCAAGAGTCGGCTCGTTACAGCACCGGTCCTAGCTATGCCTATCTCTGGTATGGAGTATACCGTTTACACTGACGCTTCTCATTGCGGACTAGGATGCGTCCTGATGCAGGGTGGTCATGTCATTGCCTACGCCTCGAGGCAGCTGCGCACCCACGAGAGGAACTACCCCACCCACGACTTAGAGCTTGCAGCTGTGATCTTCGCTTTGAAGATCTGGCGTCACTATCTCTACGGTGACAAGTGCAAGATCTACACGGATCACAAGAGCCTCAAGTACGTCTTCACGCAGAAGGAGCTTAACCTTAGGCAACGGAGGTGGCTTGAGTTGATGAAGGACTACCAGCTGGAGATACATTATCATCCAGGGAAGGCCAATGTAGTGGCAGACGCCCTGAGCCGCAAGAGTCGAGGCAACATGGCGGCGATGATCACACAGCAGCATAATCTGCTCGAGGACATGAGGCGACTGGATTTATGGGTAGCTCCATCCGAGGAGCCGGTATGCGAGGCCAGTAGTAGTCGCGAGGTGGTAGCTTCGTTGGTGGTACAGCCGACCTTGATGGATGAGATACGTCAGGCCCAGAGTAGTGACTACCGACTCGAGAGGATTCGCGCCACCGTCACATCCGGACGAAGCACCCCTTTTAGGGTAGACAAGGAGGGCACTTTGAGATTCCGTGACAGACTATGCGTTCCGGACACAGCTTCACTTAAGGACAAGATCCTTAAGGAAGCACACAACTCAGTGTACGCCATCCATCCTGGCGAGACGAAGATGTATCAAGATCTGAAGAAATACTATTGGTGGAGAAACATGCGTCGAGAGATTGCACTCTTCGTGGCGAAGTGCTTGACCTGTCAGAAGGTTAAAGCCGATCGTCAGAGACCTCCAGGACTCATCCAGCCTCTCAAGAAGTCAGAGCAGAAGTTCGACATCATCACCATGGACTTCGTGACTGGTCTACCGAAGACCAAGTCGAAGGATGACGCGATATGGATCATAGTTGATACTTTGACCAAGGTGGCTCACTTCATCGCCTTTCGATACGGTTTGACTGGAGAGCAGATGGCCATGTTATACATGGTGCATCAGCACAGGTTACATGGCATCCCGACCACGATCATCTCGTATCGCGACCCTCGGTTTACCGCTCGGTTCTGGAAGAGCTTTCACGAGGCTCTCGGGACCGAGGTAGTTTTTAGCACCGCCCATCATCCGCAGATCGACGGTCAGTCAGAGCGTACGATCCAAACGCTAGAGGATATGCTCCGAGCGTGTGCACTGACGATGCGAGGCGACTGGACGGATCATCTGCACATGGCAGAGTTCTCGTACAACAGTAGCTATCACACGAGTATCGGCATGTCGCAGTTCGAGGCTATGTATGGACACCGAGTTCGTACTCCTGTTTGTTGGGGGCCTACTAGCGCGATTCGCCCTACCGTACCTCAGTTGATTGAGGAGTGTGCGGATAAGGTGCGAATTATTCAGGACCGGCTGAAGGCGGCTCAGGACCGTCAGAGGAAGTACGCAGATTCGAAGCGTCGAGACTTTAGTATGGAGGTAGGCGAGCACGCCCTTTTACGAGTGTCTCCCCGCAAGGGGGTCATGAGGTTCGAAGTCAAGGGCAAGCTAGCACCACGTTACATAGGCCCGTTTATGATTCTTGAGCGAGTAGGTAGTACCGCATACCGACTTGCATTACCCCCGTCTCTTGCTGGTGTACACGATGTCTTTCACGTATCTCAGTTGCGACGCTACATGAGAGGCGAGTCACATGTGTTATAGTACGAGCCGCTACAGATGGCTCAGGATCTGACCTACGAGGCCCGTCCGATACGCATTCTGGACGCACAGGATACACAGTTACGGAGACGGGTTATTCGCCGAGTACTGGTGCAGTGGGAGTATCATACTCCTCGAGAGGCGACCTGGGAGCTCGAGGATGAGATGCGAGAGCGATACCCTCAGTTATTCGTATCGGCAGAGTAGTCCCATGACGTTCGGGACGAACTTTTTATTTGGGGGGAGGTTGTCATATCCCAAAATTTAAAACAGATTTAATTTGCTAAATTTAATATTACGCTCAAATTTAAATTTTAGTTAATTAGTTAATTAGATGACCTATCAGATTTTATCTGACTAAATTAAAAAAAATGAATCTAAAATTTTGAAATATAAACTAATTGCGAATTTATGTATATTAAGAAAGAAAATAAACCAAATGTTATCGACTCTTGTAAATAAATAAATCTATCCAGTTCTAATTAAGAAAATAAATATACAAATGTTTGTACAAATAACGTTATATAAAAGCTACGTTCATTTATAAGCTATAGAATTTGATTTGGATAATTATATACATGCATATACTAATTAATATCAAATAATTCGGATCCTAAAATCAAATTTTATACACGTAAAAATATTAGCACGACTTTATAATAAATTACGAAGCCTCGATTCAAAATTTTATAAACATTGCGGATCTTATGAATTGATTGAGGCAAATTAAATCTCTGAATTAATTGAACCGTTGATCTAAATCACAATGCACGAATCTTGACGCAGGGGATTTTAAAAACCCCGACTCTCCTTCTCTCTCTTTCGCCCCCTGCCCTTGGGTCCCGATGCCCCTCTTTCTCTCTTTCGTGGTGCCTCTTCGGAAAACCCTAAGAGAGGCGATGCCCCTCTTTTGCCGTTGCGCTTGGCGCCGTTGTCTCCGGTTCACCTGCCCCTGTCGTATCACCTCTGTGCTAGACGACTTTGGCCGCACGGCCTGTCAGGCGGTTCTGACGCCTTTGACCTGCCCCTCGTCCCTGTTGCGTGCTCTCACCGGTTATATATATCTCTCTCTCCCTCCGTGGGGCTTGGCTCTTGATTTTCACTCATGTGCTGAGAAAGAAACCCCCCCCCCCCCCCGTCTCTATTTTTGCCCTCTTTTTGTTGTTCTGGTTTGTTTTGGTACCGTTCTGGTACGCCTGTTGACTGGTACCGTTCTGGTACTCGACTGGTACTGTTCTGGTACCTGGTTGGTGCTGTGCCGTGCTGGTGCTGTTTGTTGTTGCGCTGGTGTCGATCCCCCTTTCCCCATTTGCTCTCTCCGTACTGGGCTAGCTCTAATCGGGTAAATTATCAAGCTCTCATTCAATTAGTCGGATTTCGTTGGGAATTTTAGATAAATACACTGTTGCTCGGGTTGTTGATTTTCCCGGCAACTAGTGCTGAATTGAGGCTTGAGCCATGTGTTGATTTCTGGCATGCCTAATCTGATTCTGATCTAGGGATGGGTTCTGTTTTGCTGGTTTTGTTGATGCTGGCCTGGTCTATTCGGTTTTGCTGGTTCTATATTGATGATGTGTATGTGTATGATGTGTGGTTGAATGGTGCATGTGACTGGTACCAGTGTACCAGTGCCGTAAATTACTGGTACGGCTTTGATGTGTTTTACCAGGCTTGGAACTGACAGGGACCAAATTGTGATTATCAGAAAGTTTAGGGTTGTTGTGAATAAAATAGGCCCTTGAAGGAATTTTAAAAATTCAGGGGCTAATGTGAATATGTGATGTTAATGGGCTTGGCAGATTTTAAAGGGGCTAATTAATTATGGTACTGGGGTTTTTCCCAAAGGGCATAATTGTCGGATAAAAACGCGGCTTTTAAAGTTTAAGTTTTATAAGGAATCGAATTAAAAATCGAATGCTTACGTAAACTTGAACTAGCTCGGGAACTGATTATACCGTCCAGGGTCTGATGCCTCGATGATGACTCATAACATAATTTGAGCAGATACTATAATAACCCGATTGGACACCTGTATGATCCCGAAACAAACCAAATTAAAACACCCAACACATTAAACTAAAATAAAAGTTTTTATAAAAAGTTTTTAAAGTTAAAATAATTCTTTTAAACATTTTTCGAAGTTGTACGAAAATTAGTTGTTAATTATTAAAGGACCAATTCATTTAGCAACGGAGAGTATTTATTGGACATAGATTCGAAACGACTAATTAAACGTAGAAAATTAATTTAGTTATAAAAATAACGAATTGCGCGACTTAGGAATAAATTAATTTAGTATATTATTAGAATATTAGGTTATTAGTTGTCTCCCTCTCGTGGAAGACAATATATTATTATTATATTACGTGCATACGCATGCATTGGTGAGAGCTGAGCAGAGCTGAGTGACTTCGTTCCGTCTTGGTGTCACTTGGCATGGGACGGCCCGACAGCCACTGAGCTGAGGGTCACTTGATCCTTGGATGGCTTTAGGATTTATATTATATGTATAAACTTTGATTATATATATATTTTTCGATTCATTTTACCATTACGTGCGGGCCGGATGCGAGCCCTGAGGCGCGAACGATTCGGGATTTATTCCTTCCCTACATTAGGAGCTACTTTGCCTAGAACGGAAGTTCCCAAAGCTAGTGCAGGCCTTGAGGAATGATGTGCAAGTGCATAAGGTCGACGAGCCTTGATGCACGGGGTCGACGAGCCCCTGATCCTATTGGTCTGGCCGGACGGTAGAGTTCTCTCCTGCTCATGAGGGAAGAGATTAACTTTTTACGACTTGCATTGTATGATTTCTCCTATTGGATATGTTTGGGTGATGAATCGTTAGGCGAGATGACACACCGGATTTTGATATAACCATCGGCTAGTGTGCAGTTCTTGTGGGCAATGCGCGATGTCATTAGGCAACGTGTATCATTGTTCCCTGATCACAGTCCTTGGATTATATTATTCATATTCTTTTGGTAAAGGTATAACCATCGGCTAGTGTGCAGTTCTTGTGGAGCAATGCTCGATGTCACTTGGCAACGTGTATCATTGCACTCTGATCACAGTCCTTGGATTATATTATTCGATTCTTTTGATACTATTGGCACGGCACGGGGTGATTTGCTTTATCCATATTATTATTATTATTATTATTATTATTATTGTATTTGGACACAGTGCAATGAATACTGGATTCCGATTTGATTTATATCCGATATTACACCTTGATTTTATTTTGGGTTTATTTCGCATGTTGGCATAATAGAATAATCGCATCATGACATCATTCAAAAGTATTATAAGTTATATTAGATATTAATATAGGTTTACACATGTGCATATTTTAATTGTATTCATTTTATAAAATAAAAGTGCTTTGACCGTAGAGGATCCCTGAGGGGATAATTCTGGGTCACATACTGGGCGATTCGTCGCTCACCCACAAGTTGTTTCGTGGGTTTTAGGTACAGGTTCTGGCGGTCCGCAGCAGGAGATGTCAGGAGCTGTCCCCGAGGGCCACACCACTTGACCTAGTTAGGAGTATGCTTTTGATTAGGTTTACGAGTCCCGTATTTTCTGTGTTATATATATACGGGCTCGATAGATCATGTATCCCCTTCTATAGATGGTGTGATTTGGATCCGAGATGGATCGAATTATATGTTATGTATGTGTATGTTTATTTATTTGCTATGTGACTGATGCTTGATATTTATATTATTTTGCTTCCGCTGCTGTTTGATTTATTATTAATGATTAGCCTTGCGTGCTTAATGACTAATTAAGCACGAGGCGATGTTGATCACACCCTAAATCCAGAATTCCTGGTTTGGGGTGTGACAGTATCTGTTTAATCCGGATATGGATAAATTGGGGATACAGAGCGAATACGGAGTGGATTATCCATATCCATTTACACCCCTAGTATTCAGAGCTCAACATATTAATTCATTTACAAATTTATTTTGTATGTCTAGTTAATTGAGTTGGACATAATTTATCATTTATGATTGATTATGTTATTTCAACTTGTTAACATTTTAATTAATTAGTTTTGATTTGATTCAAATTGTAGATGCTTGATGCAATTAAATTTTATAATTTCCATCAATAGAATATTTTATTTAAGAGCCTTGGTTATTACTATTATTTTATCTAATGTTTCCTATCTACTTACGTTAGTTTATTGTAGTCTTGGTTATTACTATTATTTTCAGTTTATTTTAGTTCGATTTTCAAATTTAAATTTTAATTAGTCCTTAATGATATTTTAGTTTATTTTCAGTTTATTTTAGTGTGATATTTCAGTTTCCGACCTGTAAACTACGAAAAAACCCAAAAATGAAACGTTGTGAGAAACAACAATTCTTTAAAGGTGAAACATTGGGCAGAGGTAGCATAAAAATGAGTCCCGATCTTCTCCAATAACTTTTTTTTTTTAAGAGTAGGGTTAAAATGCCCCATTGTTTTTTGCCCCAACCATGCCCCATCTCTATATCTTCGTTTACGAAGTTCAAATAGTCGATCCGAACCGTTCATCTTGTTCTACATATTACAAAGATATAGAGATGGGGCATGGTTGGGGCATTTTAACCCTACTTTTTTATAAAAGGTATATCATATGCCCGTTCCAATATATTGAAACGTGAAGTTAACTTACAGGAAAAGAATCTGTTAACTACTAATCAGGATTCAAGCCAATTCGGATTAACTTAACTTTTGAGTTAAATACATCTCGACCGTCTAATCCGGATTCGAGCCAATTTGGCCCCAATTCGGTCAATCGTCGTATCAACTTCTGAGTGAATGCAGAGGATACGAATTCCATAAAAATGCTGTCACTGACAGCATTTGTGCTATGTTTTGAAATTTTCTGAATTTAATGTCCAAGATTTCATTATATTTTGAGTGAAGTTGCTCAGTACTCACATAGAATACAGATTATAAACAGAAAAGAGCTAGGCCAGACAAAATATTGTGACTATACCCAGAAAATAACAGCAATTAAAATTTGTTCGTACAAATATCATTGTAAGTTTATAACATGTGTTCACTAAAAATCTTCAATATTCCATAGTTGACTGCTGCTGCTTCCATTTTTGGATAATCCAAGAAGTGGATATTTACCTAAACCCTTATCCAACATATTAAAGACCAGATGAATGTTATTTTGCATTCTTATTTTTCGGAAGCTATCAGGCACATAGTAACTTTGGGTCCACAGGAGCGAGGGATCTATATGGTTACGGTTGAATGGGGCCACCTGAACCTGTAAATGTGATGACCAACCAAAATAATATTAACATTGTTTATATCATGAAAAGAAATATTATTGAATGGAGAAGGTTTTAATGACTTTATTATATGATGTGTGTGGAAACAGACAAGATAGTTATTTCCGAAACCATGCTTGATAGCTTTTCCAGTGGCCTTGTTCACCAATGCAAAGGCCTCCTACTTCTCTTCATCTTTGACAGGTACACCATATGCCATTTCTTTGATCCAATGCTGTGTTTGACAACACGACAGAGGAAAAACTATCAAAGGTTTGGACCAATTTAGTAGTAAACGAGAAAGCTAAAAAAAAAAAAAAAGTAAACAAACTCGGAAATGGTCAACATTAACCTAAAAATTAAAAATAAATAGAAAAAGTACAAAGGAATTACTTATAGATTATAGGAATAAATAAGAGCAATAATGCTGAAAACCTGGAATATATCTTTGGGATTGGAGGGAACCAACAGAACAGTGCTGCAATCCTTATCGATTGCCAGATTGTAGCCCACTTTAGCTTGGCAATTGATCTGGACTGTGTTTTGGGACGGTCTAAAGAGAGAAATGCATGTAGATGGCAATAACTTCTCAATCTTCCAGTGGAAACTTACGTTTTCGGGGTCTCCTTGCGGGACACAAAGATCAATAATGTGGCCATCAAAGAGATAGTGTTCTCGGGCGGTCCACACTTCAGAAATTCTGTTGGCCCTGCGAATATGCCCGAACCCCTCCAACACATCCTTCGACATGGTCCACAACACCGAGTTCTCGCAACAATTCTCATTGTATGGTACCAGCGGCACCTAATTATAAACAAAAAACTTTCATAGATTCTCATGAAATGTGTTAAATATTCAGAAACTGCAGTACATAAATCAAAATCAAAATCAAAATCTTACAGGCTACTATTCCAACATACCGAATTAGGAAATCATTTTGTATTTATAAGCAACAAATTGCATACCGTGAAAGGATAAAGGTTCTTGACTCATAATAGCAACATCCAGTTCCATACCAGGCCAACAACTTAACACAATGGTGTCACCAGGGTTACACTACTTAACAGTAAATTTAAATTCACATTCTAACTTGTAGGTAAGGGTGTAAACCAAACAGATTTGGAATGTATAATACTAAAATCATATCCTTATCAGTATTTGATAACCGAATTTGGATATGAAAATTAGACGGATATTAAAATCCAAAGCAAAATCCACCTTAAATGGATACAAATAAGAAGCAGATAATGACGGGTTTAGATATAGATATAAAACAGATAACAAATTAATTAATTTAAAGCACAAAATTGATAAAAAAAAAAAACATGCACATATTAGTTAATGATTTGACCAAGTCAAAATAGCTGATTTCGCCCCTAAATCCATCTGCTCTCTCAACATCTCCTCCATTTCCCTGTTGTCATGGGCGCATCACAGGCTCATATCGTGAGAATCAGTTCAAATCGTGAGAATCGGCCCGATTTGCTGAAAAATTTAGCCGATTCGTCTCCGATTCCATAGATTCTGTTGATTTTCACAGCAAAACTCGTCCACTGTGTAACTTGGTCAAAAATCAGGTCGGCCTGGTCCGATTCTGGTCCGACTCGGCCAATTCCTGTCTGACTCGGCCTATTTTGCCTTCTATGCTTAAGAGCTGTTTTCATTGACTTCTTATTTATCTGACCATACTAAAATATCCCAATACGCACCTATATATCCAGGTTATGGTATCAGATCTGGCTTACTCTCACACACTTGGCATCTTGGTGAGATGCTGTGGGAATATTAGCAACTTGCAGCCAACATGTGGAATATATATTTGGAAATAAGGAAATATGTATAATTTTTTAACCCTATTCCAATCGCATTCTTTCAAAATGGAAAAGTGTTAAGAAATAATTATCTAATTGATGCTGGACTGGGTGACTGGCGACGAAGATGAAGAGTAACCCACTGATCTCTTTCAGTAGTTTAGTGCATATGCGCACTTATTCTACTATTAGTTCTTTGCTATCTACAGACTTTCCTCTTACTATACCTCATTTTGACAGTGCCTGCGTGCACTTAGTTAACTTCAGTAGTTTACTTTGTGTTTTCTTTGCTCAGTTGTTTTGTTTGTGGTGGTACAGTGGGATGATGCCCTTGTACTGGTACAATTAAAAACATTTCTTGATCCTGTAAGATACAAATAGTTTCAATATATGGAACGGGCTGTTATAGCCTTTTTTCAAAAAAAAAAAAAAAAATAATTAACAAATTCCATCAATTGAAAAGACGACCAACCCATCTACCAAGTTTCTAAAAAAAAAAAAAGACCAATCCCCTTATTCCTTCTCTTCCTCATTGTAATTTGTACTGTCTATAATTATGTAATGCAATTCTGTAGTTGGTGCTTTTCCTTAAAGAAGACTTACAGGCTTGGACATGGCAAAGTAGCTAATTGCTTCACCAGTGGCTCTGTTGACCAGAGCGAATGCAGGTTGACCCTCAGAGTCCTTTATTCTAGTGCCATGCCTCTCATCCTTGGTCCAGTGCTGCCCTCAATTAATTAATTTTTTTGTAGCCCCAAATCAGGGCACAAAAAATAAAGAAATTCACCGAATTAATCATTAATTAGTTAGTTATACCAATTGAAGAAGACAAATCGAGTAATCAGCAAACCTGGTATCGATCCAAGGGGTTGGTCAGAGCAAACACAACATTGCCACCTCGGCTGGCGAGACAATAGTCCTTGCTTCTGCGGCAAATGATTCTGTAAATCGGGTCCTCACTCTCAGCCATGATTGGTTAGAATGAGAGATTTATTAGGTAGAAGACGAGAGATAGAGGTTTTGCGAATTTGTGAATTAGGCTGGATGGGCCTCCCTTTCCTACACTCTCTAGTTCTGAACTTTTTATTAGCGGACCAACCCCATTAATAAAATCGTTTATCGTTTTTAATTTCCTAATCACTAATTAAATCATCCCCACTTGGATGGGTCGCATTCACATCCACTCCAATATTATACAAGGGAATCTTTTACATTTAATGGATCTGGAACGTTGACATGGAACGAATCTCAAAGTCCAATAATATTGCTCCCTACGCTAGTCCGAATCTCAAAGCATAAGATTTAATCTCAAACCGTAAAGTAGGCCCATCCTCTATAGTATTGAAGAAGAGTTGAATCCGGATGGGTTGTGGCCCTCGCTGTTGAATATGTTTTCGATTTCTAAATTGACCAATACAACACATTAAATATATTTATTATTGACTGAGACTATGGTACTTTGTGAAAAATGGATCAATTCGTACTATAGATTCATATATTTATTTTTAATGTTTAAACAGTCGATCGAAATCATATAAAATTTGATCTCATATGAAAATGTACTCGGAGACTAAAGTTTGTATTTTTTTTTTAATTTATTTACTATATTTTTTAAGTGGAGGGTTCAAATGCACCCAAATTTTTGTGCACTCAAATGCACCTTATCCTTTTTCTCTGTTTTCAAAGTCCGAATAGTCAATCCGAACCGTTAGATGTGATCTATATATTAAGATGTTCTTGGAGACCAAATTTTACATTTTTTGGAATTTTTTTACTATTTATTAAGCCACTTTAAAAATCGCTGATTCAATGGTCCAGAAAATGCAAAATCAGCGATTCCTCCTTTTTTAATAGATACAATATCATTAATTTTGGATGGTTCAGAAAGCTAAGATCAGGTTATTTTATATGTATATAAAAATAGTAAATAAAATTATAAAAACTATAAAATTCACTCTTCTATTACATTTTCATATAAAGATTATCTTTAATGATTTGATCGACTCTTAAAATTTTGTAAACAGAAATATTGATTTATAGCATGACGGCTCCGTCCTTTGCAAAGTACCATAGCCTCATTCTTTATTATAATACTAGCGTATGGTTATTTCATTTAACACTCATCGACCAAAACATTGTAACATCTCAATTTTTGAATATTTGAAAATTTCATTTGAATTGCAGTAAAGCATGCAATAAAATAATTTTTTATAACGTTGTGACATTGTTTAGACTGACCTTGAAG
Organism: Carex rostrata; assembly: GCA_964058875.1. Classification (NCBI taxonomy): domain Eukaryota; kingdom Viridiplantae; phylum Streptophyta; class Magnoliopsida; order Poales; family Cyperaceae; genus Carex; species Carex rostrata. The sequence continues at coordinate 673,658 of CAXKVT010000049.1, read as the reverse complement.
GTTTCAAAACTGAACAACTATTTAATCAAAGATTTGGTTATAAAATCAAATTAGTCATGATTATATAGTTTCACTACTTCAAAAAATACATTTATTATTGCATCAATATCATCAGGTGTCCTTTGGCACGGATGTTGTATGTAATCAGGGGAAGTGTTGTGCTGTACTTTGAATATTTTATTGACTATTCAGTCTAATCAACTGATGGCGTTGATGTCCCTCCTCAGTTGTCATCCCTTTTATATCCTATAGTTTGTTTTGAGTGTCTCAGTGATATTGGATGGGTTACATGACTGGTGGCGCAGAAGTGATGACCTTTACCATCCGTGATGTCAATTAGGCCGTCAGTTTTACATTGATCAATTCCAAATGTGTTCCCTTTTGAACTAATGGCAATGTTCTCAAGGACAACGCTATAAATACTTGGGACGGTGATGTATTGTGTAATTAAGTTTGGAGCTATACTGTGCAATTATAATGAAATAATTATTTAATAACATATTTTTTTCTTTGAGAACTTGGTAGATGCTACCAAAATTGTGTTTTATTTAATAACATATTGATGAGTCAAAACCTTACTACTACTTTTACGATAATTTAATATACATGTTTAGGGCACAAAAAGCTCACATGATGTATGGTGGGAGTTGCAAGTGGGTAGAATGTTCCAAGGTTCAGTGCTCTCATCTTCTGAGATGTGGGGAGAGACATTGAACTTGAGACATCTCCTTTTCCTTTAGTTGTTCCTTATGGTCTATCCTAGACTAATCTACATTTAATCATCAGTCTATCGAAAGCATGTTGTTTGATTGTGGGGACGTTTAACTCCTTGATGACTCTGAATGAATACTACTAACTTTTAGTATATAAATATATACTTAGTTACCCTAATTCTACTCTGTCGGATTACAAGCGCATAATCATACCATGTAGTAATGTCGGGTGTCGATCCACAGGGATAGATTTATAAATGTTTAACAACATTATACTAGTTTAGGTCCTTCAGTTTGTTTGGTTTGTGCGTAATAGTTATGCGTATTTGAAAGGTTCTCCAACTCTAATGTCGGCTTGTGAGGAACAATTTAGATTGTCACAGTATGTAATGTAATTAAACCACTTACACTAATCTAATTAATCACATTCCCCTATTACTCGCTAAGTAATAACACTAAACCCTACTTATTACAAGTAATAAATAAATTCCTAATTATAATTTGAGATGTTATCTAATCTATATCCTGCCAAGTAATAACGCTAAGATATCCATTCACATTAAAATTTGGTTGTGCCATCGTTCGAAAACTTTTCATTTTTATTTAGTGTAAAGTCAAGCAGTCATGAAATTATAACAAAATGAATGCAATAAAATAACTTTGAATATATTTTTATTTACTGTTTAACCTTGTACTGAATAAATTCAATAATTTATAAATTTGAAATATAATATATCCCTCATGAAATAGATCAATTTAAACTATTTAAATTTGTCATGAGTGTAAATTTTAATATTTGTCACAACAAAAAGTTAATATACAAATTAACATATATAATTTCAAAAAGATGAGGAGCATCAATTGTGCTCATACTTTACATTGAAATCCTCCCCAAAGTAGCACATAAATCCAAAGTGCATAAACATGAATTAATTAATTTTGTGCACTCAATTCAATGGAAAATTAATAAGTGGCTCAGTCTATGCTCTCAAAGAGATTGGTACCAGACGTAAATATAAATCGTGCTTATAATAATTTCCGATTTAGATGTTGAAGATTATTAAAACTATCAAGTGATTCCCTTCTATGATATCTAACCACCTCACAATGTAACACACACGACATACTATATATATAGATAATACGTCCGGCTGTGAGGTGGTTAAATGTCAGAAAAGAAAATAACTTGATAGTCCTAATAATCTTCAAAACTAAAGATTGATTTAAATCTAATATTAATCTCAAAAATTTAAATCTAATATTATAAGATTCTTGTAGTGTCTTTTGACTTTTGGTTCGTTCAATGATTTAGCTTCACTGAGTAAAGCAACTTCAAGATTCCACACATCCTCAACTTTTTGTAATATGCAAACTCAACACATGCTTTTGCTTTCTCACCTTCATTTGCACTTTCATGAGTTCATTGGCATCTTTTTTTTTTTTAGTATCCTTTTCCATTTGCTTCCTTACGAGGCTATGTCTTTCTCTCTTCACAAGGCAACCAAAGTGGGTCTAAGTAGTACATATATTGTACTGATATCGAACAACGAAAAGCAATTTATTTAACAGTGAAAGATCATTATATTATCTACTCTTTAGTGGACCAGTTGGATGGTTGTTGTTTGTTAAAAACGTGGCCCATTGAAGAGCTGCTTCGAGTCGTACTGCTATTAGCCCTCCATATTAATATGTTCTGTTTTCATTTAGCTTCTTTTTCCATTATTTGCTCTCTGACGGAGCACCTTCTTTCTTGCACACTAATCAGCCTCACTCCATTTGGAAATAGCAATATATTTCGGTTTTAATGTCTATATGTTCTCAATATTTTATTTTATTTTTTCTTAGCAATGGAAGCACCAATTATAATTTCAAGATTTGAGGGTAAATTTTAAAATTTGTAACCACAAAAGGTTGATATACAAATTAACAGATATAATTTCAAAAAAGAAAGGTGCATCAATTATGCTCATACTTAGCATTGAAATCCTCCCCAAAGTAATATTTTCTGCACTCAATTAAATGGAAAATTAATAAAAGACTCAGTCTCTTCTCTCGAAGAGATTGACCAGACATATTATGTGAATAATATAAATTAAGCTTATAATTTTAGATTTAAAATTAATTTCTAATGTTGAAGATTATTAAACCTATCCATTCTCTGATTCCCTTTATGATCTATAACCACCTCACAATGCAACGTTAACGCACATGACTTACTATATATGTAGATAACATGTACGTACATGGTGCGTTCCATTGTGAGGTGGTTAGAGATCAGAAAAGAGAATCACTTGATAGTTTTAATAATCTTTAAAGCTAGAGATTAATATCAAAATTTAAATCTAATATTATAAGATTCTTGTAGTGGCTTCAGGTTTGCTCAAAGATGTAACTACACTGAGTAAAGCAACGTCATGATTCCACACATCCTCAAGTTTTCTTAATATGCGAACTCAACACATGCTTTTGCTTTCTCAACTTTCTTTACACTTTTTTCCATTTGCTTGCTTACGGGGCTGTCTTCCTCTTTTGAGAAGGCAACAAGGGCTGGTCTGTGTGATGAATAAGGAAAAGCTATTTATTTATTAACTGTGAAAAATAATTATTTTATCGACTCTTTAGAGGGCCGGTTGGATGGTTGTTGCAATGTTTTCTCCAGCGAAGACTAGGAGCTTCAAAACAAGAAAACAAAAATTGAATTTATTTTATACCGATACCTAAGCAATAGTACATAAATTGTACCCATATCTAAGCAATTTATTGAACTGTGAAAGATTATTGTTATTGTATTGTATTGACTCATTAGTGGGCCGCTTGAATGGATGTTGTAATTTGTTGAAAACGTGGCCCAATGATTTGTTTTGACAAAATAAATGACAAATCTATAGGCCTTTAATTTAGTTTGGATCTAAATATCAGATGAAAGCTTGTTGGAAATAAACTCAATTGTAGAGCTTGTTGGTATAAAAATAAATTAAATCTCTCCTTAATTATTAACCTTAGATTCTAGGTGTAAGTTTTTATGAAAACAAATTGTAAAGTCATACTGCAAGTTTTTTTTTTTTTTCATGAAAACAAATTGAGCTTCTAATTATGCTAAAAATTATTAGTATTATACTAAAAATTATTTAATTGACAAACTTTTAAATTTTTAAGATTTCAATAAATAAGTACTTTTTTTCTGAACCCATTTGCTGCAAAATGGCTAAAGAGATCGATTAATTCCACGCCAAATCTGTTCCTTTAGCACACAACTCTTGTTAGGGGATTATATTCAAGCTAAGTATCGTAGCACAAATCAAACTAATTAAAATATACAAAAGTAAAAAAGATAAGCGATAAAAACAATGTACCCGTGAGAAAGGTTTAATTTGAAATATATCCAGTTCGATGATTTTTAGTGAATATTTAAATTAAAAAACTTGGCCCACATTTTTACGTTAAAAAAAGGCCGAAATTAGTATGTAGTTAAGCTTATTATCAAATTGGTTGGTGAACTTAACTTCAAATCTTCAAGTCTATGTGATCGGGACACGTGTCCTAATTCAATTTTATTTCTTGTAAATTAAAATCAAATAATCTATAATAATAAAAAAAATCAATTTTATAAGAGACATACTAGTGTTGTCAGTATTATAAATAATGTTTGTTACCGTAAGACGTATATTTTTTATTATATTATGAAAAAAATTTAAAAGCATGAATAATAATGACTCTATTTTTCGAAATACTACAAATGATTTGAAAGTTAACGGGAACAAGCATTTAGAAGAAAAAGAGTATTTAGCAGCTATAAACTTCTAAACCCAAATTAAAGAAGTAAACAAAGAAATCCCAAATTCAAAGCCTGACACCTTTTTCATCTACAACTTATTGCTTGGAGAGAGTAAATAATTGTCGATGAGGCGTTAGTTGGCACATGCGTAATAGCTTCTGGCATTCTAGCCTTGTACAAAGTGCTTCACACTTCTCCAGCGTTAGAAGGAGCCATGTCCATATTTGTTTACTGTCATAATTTGCAAAATATTCAACATTATTTACTAAGTTATAAGCTAATAGTTGTAAACAAAACAGCTACGCAAGCTATTCAAACCAAACATATATTAACAATGTAAAATAGCAAAATAAGTCTGACTTAAAAATCATATATATAGTCAATCCACTTACAATATTTAAAAGTTACCAATCTTACAACAATTTGAATTTGTGATTTCAAAGTTAAAATAGTCGATCCAAACCATTAAACATGATCTCTATATTGAAATGTGCTTAAGATCAAATTTTACATGTTTTAATTTATTTACTATATATTAAGTATTTTACAAAACTATTGTTTTTTGGACCACTGAAAAATAGCAGTTTTGTAAAATACTTAATAAATAATAAAAAAACAAAAAAAAATGTATAATTTGATCTCCAAGAAGATTTTAATATAGTTATCATGTTGAACCGTTTGGATCAACTTTTTAAGCTACAAAAATCGTAAAATTGAATTGTTGTAAGATGTTGTAACTTTCAAATATTGTTAGTGAAAACACGTAGAGGAACTCTAAATTATAAACAAAACACATTTACAATTACTAGGATAGAGTGCGAACTAACAAATGAAGCGTTCAAAAATGTTGGACATCCTCTGCAACCAGCAAAGTATATATCAATCGTCATAACATGGGAAATAAATTTGTTGTGATTCCTTGAGAATCACAGAACCCTACTATTCCAAATCCACGTCTTCATTTATTTTGAGATTTGCGCATGGAAAATAATAGTTTTTTAGAATAGATTTGGAATAGGAGGGTCCTGTGATTCTCAAAGAATCACAACAGATTTATTTCCTGTAACATGTCATCATATCTCCATAACCTGACCTCAACAGTCGATGAGGATGCAGTTAACTCATTATTTGTACTATCTTTCTCTTCACCATAACAAAACTTCGAACCCATAACCAATTAAGACTCCACTGAGTAAAGCAACTTCAAGATTCTACTTTTTTCTACGTTTGCTTTCTCAACTTTAAACATTCAAGAGCGGACATCTCTTTTTAGTCACTTTTTCCTACGTTTGCTTGATTACGAGGCTATGTCTTTCTCTCTTCCCAAGGCAACCGGAGCTGGTCTTAAGTAGTACATATATTGTACTGATATCGATTAAGGAAAAGCAATTTATTTAACTGTGAAAGATCATTATTTTATCAACTCTTCAGTGGGCCGGTTGGATGGTAGTTGTTTGTTAAAAACGTGGACCCATTGAAGAGCTGCTTCCTACAACTATTAGCCCTCCAAATTAATAGTGTTGAATTTAGTTTGGGTCTAAATATAGATGAGAGCTTGTTGGAAATAACTGGATTCAAGAAACTGTTTAGTAAAAACAATTCAAAAATCTTATTTTATAAACCTCAATTACTTGTAAAAATTTTCCATTCAACTGTCATACAGTGGTTATATATTATATTAGTTATAAATATGTATAGATAATATTTTCATATCTAAACCTTGTTGCCACGCTCGTGTTGGAACTAATAATTTTAATTTCGCACAATATTTATTTCCCTTCTTTTATTTGGCATTGGTCCCTCTCCATATGTTTTTCTTTTCCATTTCTTTTGGCCTCTTTTTCCATTTATCAACTAACGAAGCTTCTATTTCTCTCTTGAAACCTCTATTCTCTATCTTGCTGTCTCTAAGTCTCAATCCATTTGGGGGTATAACTACATATTTCGATTTTAACTTCTCTATGTTCTCAATCTTTTATTTTATTTTCCTCTAAATATATAACAGAAGCGGCTTATATCTCTACCGCTTCTTCCCTCTCTTATTTAATCAAAATTCATTTCACAGTTGAATACACAATATCAATATCAAGACATGGAGTTTTATTGTATTATTATGTTTATGGTCAATTTATTGATCATACCCTTGTGATTGTTTTTTGATGAAACAATGTTCAATATTTTCTAAAAAATTTCATTTAATGTTTTGTTCTCTCGTATTCTTCAAATCTCTTCCTATAATTGAAAATCTTTTACATTATTCATATTAATGAAATCACCTTTTATTTAGATCGATTATACTACGAATTTTCATATATTTGAACTCCCCAAATAAAATCAGACAATAACCATAACCAAAGTGCATAATTTGTAAAACCCAATGTAACCTATTACTCAGTATTAATTCTAGTAAAATACACAAAATACTACTTTTCAAATACACCTGACTATTATATGCTAGTAGACCCGTTTGAAAATTGAGCTTCTAATTATCTTTATATACTTACAAGAAGTATCTCAGTCATATGTTGAATTTGTTAGCTCTTATACAGAAAAAAATTATTTAATTGACAATTTTTAACATTTTTAAGATATCACTTAACAAGTACTTTTTCCTAAACTCATTAGCTGCAAATTAAAATGGCGAAAGAGATCGATTAATTCCACGCCAAAATTGTTCCTTTAGCCCACAACTGTTGTTAGGGAATCATATTAAAGCTAAGTCTCATAGCACATGTCAAACTAATTAAAATATAAAAAAGTAAAAAAGTTAGCGATAAAAACTTGTACCCTTGTGAAAAGTTTAAATGAAATCCAGTTAGGTGATTTTTAGTGAATATTTAAATTAAACAGCTTGGCCCACTTATTTACTTATGAAATTGGTTGGTGAACTTAACTTCAAATCTTCAAGTCGATATGAGCCGGAGTAGTGTCGTTAGTCAATTTTATTTCTTCTAAAATAATAATATAAAATAATAAACATAATTGCATTGTACTGAATCAATAAAAATCCAATAATTTAAAAGTTCAAAATATAAAAAGATCACTCATAAAGTACATCATTAAACGGTTTAAATTTGTCATTTCAAAAGAATTAATTTAAATATTCTTCTCAAGAAAAAAAATACAAATTAACAAAACTTCATATAGAACATATATACACATCAATTTAGCTCATACTTTACATTGGAATCATGGCCAAAGTAGCCCTAAATCCAAATTGTAACGACAATATTTCTGCACCAGACTGCCCCTACATAAACATTATTTCATTAATATTGTGCACGTTGGTCAATGGAAAGTAATAAATGGCTGAGTATCGTCTTTCCAGGTGATTGACCAACCGTTGTGAGCTGGTCAAAATTAAAGGGAATCACTTGGTAGATTTAATCATCTTCAAAATTAAAGATTAATTTTAAAATCTAATATTAAATATATGTTAGGAGCAAAACTAGGGTGTGATGTGCTTACCAAGAGAGATAATTCATTTAGCACATGGTCAAGCGGTCAAAACAATGATGAAAAATTAATACATAAAATATTTAAAAAAACAATTTATAAAATGTTCATTGTTTTGACCGCTTGACCATGTGCTAAATGAATTCGAAATTTAAAAAAAATTGCATGTACATGCATCACTCACGAAGTACTTGGATTTCAACGGTTTAGATTTATAGTTCGGAGTCAATCCGATAGTCATTTGGAGGTATGCTCACCAACCCCTCTTGGTGAGCACATCACACCCTAGTTTTGCTCATATGTTAGTATGTTTATAATATATTAACATAATTTAGCATATGTTTCACCATATATATAAATGATTTAATTGTGTATATATACAAAAATATTGGAGGGATATATTTATACAAAAATAATAACTAATAGACATTAAACTACACATATAACAAGGCATGAGATTGAATTTAATTGTGTATTTTCAGGTTGGAACATATTAAGGTTCACTATTCGTACGTACGTAGAGGAAAAAGATTGGGTTCATGTCTTGTGTATTTTACTATTTTAACTCGTGGAATATAATAGTTGAGCTTGCTCTTGACTCTTTAGGTAACGACGGGCTATAAAAAGTTGAGGCATTTATGTTACTCTATTGCAAGTTAGATCGATCTGGTCAAAAGTTGATTTCCCCATGTGAATGCATGATACCCGTCTTAGTCTTAATTACTAAAACGAGGGTAATCATTATAAGTCACTCTTTTATTACGCTTCACAATATATACTTTGATGCATTGCCACGACTAAAAGTAATATGTCTACGTGACGTATTTTGTTTTATGCTGTCTCAAACATACAACTTCGGCTCCATTATATAAATAAATATGTGAATAGTGAAAACATGGACATATTACTATTGTTAATAAAGTGACACTAAAAATGTCAATAGATAAAATGGAGAGGTATCATGTTTAGTTTTATATTGCTCAATATATCAATTACTCGACCTATATATAAATATGTAATGTAGGACAACTTTCCAAATGATTAAACATGCTGTAAAAATTAAAGGTTACAATTATGTGTAATGTGATCTTCTTTATGTGTAAGAATGGTCATGTGGCACGCAGTGTATGAAAGGTCATGTATCGTCTTGACTCGGAGATGTACCCAAATACTCATTGTTGAGTTTGAACTACCTTTCGTACTTGACATTCGTTGCGGTTTAATTCCTTACAAAAACCTTCTTGAAAATAAGTTGTGGTTTGCGAAAGAATAGTTTTAAACAACAACGTAGAACAAGCACGAAAGATGGGTCAAACTCAAGATGTGAGTTGTTGGGGATATGTATGGGGGTCAGAACATGCCATTTGACCATTTGTACACTGCCACAGGACCATTGTTACATGGACAAGTGTTGTAATTAGCTAATAAACAATTGGGTTATTGAATTATGTGTAATAATATTGTCTTCTGTATATGTATTTGTATGTTTAACGGCTAGGAAATATATATGGATGCTAACCCATTATAAACAACATATAAAGTAGAGAAAAGCATGGATGTGATGTGCTCACTAAGAGGGATTGGTGAGTAATAGTAAAAAAAATTCAGTACTAATTGCAGCTGTTCAGTAATGGACTACTTTTGTAAATATTAATCATATTTAAATTGTCACGTTGAATAAAAAAAGATTGAGTTACTAACTTCTAACTTCAAACTTCAAACTAAGTAAGGCGACTTAAACTATTCATGTTTAATTAAAACTTATTACTAGACAAATTATTGTTTAACAAATCGATTAAAGAAGAGAGAAATTAGAAATTAAAATATTTTCTATTACAATGGACCTCACGGGAGAAATAAGTCAATCTATCTTAGAATATAATAATTTAACATACTTGGTTGTAAGTCATTCCTTATTTCATTTTAAGCCATAATTCAACTTCTTTTACCCGCTACATATCTGTTGCAGAGTAAAGGCCATGGACATACTGCTAAGCTTGCTTTACTTTGCTTATCCATTCACTGAAAAAGAGGGAGAGAGAGAGATGGGATCCTATGCTAAGCTTGCTTTGCTTTGCTTTTCCACCCACTGTAGAGAGAGAGAGAGAGAGAGAGAGAGAGAGATGGGATCCTATGCTAAGCTTGCTTTGCTTTGCTTTTCCACCCACTGTAGAGAGAGAGAGAGAGAGATGGGATCCGGTGCTTTATTATTTATGATGTTGTTGGCAACCTCTAACAAAGTTTTTCAAAAGAGAGACCCTTGGTAGCCACTATTCAAGTTTTCAAAGAGAGAGAGAGAGATGAAGTTCAGCTGGGCCAAACACTCCTCTGATTAATCGATATTTTCTCGTAAGCAAACTAATTAATTTTTTTTTAAATCTTTAATTTATGTTTCATTTTTTATAATCTTACATCTTCAAGTCACTGAGTGTATGTATTAATAATTTGGCCAAGTACCATGGTTAATTTTGTTACGCTACTCCATATTACGAATCAGTACTCAAATATGATTTACTCTGCTCAAATTACTTACCTGATTACCTCAAACTTAAGATTTTTAGCAATTAAGTCACTCTAAAAAATGAGAAAAGAACTTCTATTTCAAATGAAGTTTGTTTTCCCATAGAGAAACACGTTTAAATTCCATAAGGTGGAAGGGTCACTGAGATATATAGGAAATTATTGCTAGGGAGATAAGACAGTTGCTAAGGAGCATCTGGGTTTAGAAATCTTATTTATTTTTAAAATAAGGTTCCGTTAACCCCGACATTTTTTTATTTAATTCAATTGTTAGAAGTTACAAATCAATTTTTATTGTAGAAGTTGTTAGGGAACTTTGATAGAGGACAAAGTTTTAAATTGTTCTTTTGCAATTCCTGAGTAGTGAGTAATTTCTCGTACATGATATGATGCAAGTAAAGCCCAAACGGTAGTTTGCAATTATTAATGTAAGTAAATAATTCATCTACTGTGCAAACTGGTATACAATGTAAAAATAATAAAATAAAATAAAGGAAGCCGTATTGCATCCTGCAAAAATTGATAATTTCAGTCATTTGATGTATTCCTGAATTTCCGCTAATGCATTCTGTGTTTTTATTTTTCTTTAGCCTCACAATAACAGAAAGAGATAGAGATGGAGATAGAAGCTGTACGTTTTCTAATTGAGAGGCTATCAGAAACCCCCTTCAGAGACTTTTTATCAAAGAACAGCCCTCATTATTTTGATGACCTGGATTTTGTCGTACAAGAGCTGGTCAAGGTACAAAGATTTATGAGATGGAAGGATTTTAAACAGCAGTCTGAGGGTAGAAAACTGGCCTTAATTAGGGGACTGAGACTAACAGTGCGCAAAGTTGGGAAGTACATGAGTGAGATTCATGCGCATTATTTGGCCAACAGATCTATTAACCTAGATGATGACACCCATAAGACCATTGATGAGCTGGTAAAGGAGTGGGGTGACATCCTGAATATTATTGCTGGTATTGTGTATTGCTGTTATGAGTTGACATCAAAGAAGACAGAGTTTGCTGTATTTCTGTTAGATTTTGCTCTTGAGGAGGTTTATGGGGAAAATTTTGAAGAGTTAGAAAGAACTGATAACATATCTGTTTTGTTAGATGATCCAAACACGAGGTTGAATGAGCAGAAGAGCCTACAGCTCTTCCTCTTGAAGGCATTTCCTGTTCTGACTAAGAAGAGCGAAAATTCGGAAAAGAACACTTTTTTACTGGGGTTGTCGAAAGAGCTAGATAATCTCCCTCAACTGATTTGTAAGGCATGTCATGGTTTACCTCTAGCCTTGGTTTTAGTAGGCAGTCTCCTTTCACTTAAAGAAACGATCAATGATATATGGAAGAAAGTGAAAGATGAGTTGGATGCATTAAAAAATGATGACAATATATTGTTGAACATCGTGAACTACTGCTATGAGGATTTACCGTACTATATAAAACCATGTTTTCTTTATTTAGCGTGTTACCCCGAAGGCTATAAGATCCCCTCAAGACCTCTAATTAATATGTGGATTGCTGAAGGATTTATTTCAAAAGACAAAGAAGAGGAGACTGCAGAGGAGGCCGCATTCAAGTACCTCGAGCATCTTGTGAAAAGGTACTTTCAATAGTTTTTCAAATCACCCATTTCAGTATTTTTATGTCATTTTAAATTATACTTTTGTTTATTTTCTTACTGAAAAGGCTGTCGAGCTTCAAGTATTGTGATTGATTTAAGCATAGGATCATATTTTCTCAATCCAATTAAAATTTAAGGAGAATGTAAATTTATAAAAATATGGGTGTTTTAGTAAAGGATTAATAAAGTATTGGTGGTCATGTTATTGCACAAATGCCTTTGTTTGTCATTGGATTGTAGTCAATGTACCTAAAGTTTAGATGTTTGTGCCTTTATTGGCTCTAGAAATTAAGTACAATACACTCAAAAGTTTCCACCCTCCTCGCAAGATGCCACATTATGAATATTTGAATACTGAAATGACATACAAATCATCCCCTGGGTTATAGTAGATTCATGCAAATTAATTTTGATATTAAATCCCCGATCAAGTCTATGTTACTTCACCCATATATGGTGAAAAACAATATTATTGAAATATACTTGTCAGTATTTTACTTGTTGGGGGGGGGGGGGGGGGGGGGGGGGGGTTGTTTATTTTGGATATATTAGATTACTTGTTCTACTTTTAATCTTTCACCTACATTTATCGGAATTACTAGTTCTACTGTTAATCTGTCACCTACATGTGTATATTAGACCTACACATGACTCCAGATTTCAAAGTTGAAGCAGTGATAATGTGAATAGGATTTAAGTTATTGACAAGCACCATATGATGATTTTAATTTAAATCTGATTATAGTGATAAATTTTGTTATCTACTTCCCAAACAGTCCTACTTTGTTCGGCATGTTGACTTAATTTTCATTATTCAGTAGTTTTTATGAGCATAGAATACTCTTCACTGGTTTGTCTGATACATTTGATTTTTAAATTTATGTTGTTGCTTGTAGGTCCTTGGTTCATGTTTCGAAGAGATCCTTCTTTGGTTCAATCAAGTATTGTTGTGTTAATCGTGTTATCCATAAATTTGTCATCAATCAATCTAACAAGGAGGGGTTTTTGGATGCTACACCAGATGAGAGAACGAGTGAATCCCTGTTTCGTGTAGTAATCCACAGTGATAACAAATCTGATTATGGAGAACTTGATATTACTCATATCCGTTCCTTTGTGGCTATGAATTTTCATCAAAACATTCTTAGAAATTCTAGGTTTCTCATAGTGTTAGAATTGTCGGGGTCCACAGTACCTTATGCAGCAATATCAAAGATGATTTGCTTACGTTATCTGGGCTTGAGACATACTAGCATAGATACACTCCCAGATAGTATAGATGTCATGCACAATCTTGAAACACTGGACGTAAGAAATACAAACATAAAATCCCTACCTGAATCCCTTTGGAAAATCTCCACACTTCGTCATGTATATGTGGTAGCCACCCCCGAAATTAAGGGTCCGCCCCCAACAGCCAACATAACTGATCTCCAAACCTTGAAAACAGTTGCGGTTCCCCAATCTTGGATTGATATATATCCACATTTCCTAACCAGCCTTAGGAAGTTGTCCCTTTCAAACCCAGATGGTCTGGACTGGAAATCTGTTTCTAATCTACTTAGCCAGTCGGTTAATCTCTTGTCCTTAACAATAATGGGCAACTCTGTACCATCAGAGTTCATCGATACAAGGGCCTTCCCAGGTCTTGAGACTGTGAAATCAATTCGTTTGGAGGGACAGTGGAGTTACAGGAAACTTCTCATGGATAATGTTGAGGTCCCACCAAATCTTACCAAGCTTACCCTGAGCAAGTCTAGTTTGAGGGAAGACCCCATGCCATGGCTAGAGAGAATAAAGACCCTGAAGTTTCTGCGCTTACAAGATGGAGCATACACAGGGAAGCAAATGAAATGCTCAGCAAAGGGATTTCCACAGCTAGAATACTTAGAACTTTCGAAACTGGAAACCTTGGAGAAATGGGTGGTGGAAGCAGAGGCTATGTTGGAGCTTAGAACACTACGTGTTATTCAATGCAACAAACTCAAGGACCTTCCCAAGCGAGAGCATGGTATTGTTTTCTTAGATACTTGAAATGCTTCTTTGATTCTATCTCTCTTTGTGTGTTTCTTTGATCTATGTGTCTGTTTTGATGTATGTATGTTGTTTTCTGGTGTGAGCGTGTAAATGTTTAAATTATCAAGATATTGATGAGTGGACAGAAGTTTGTATTTCCTTAGTTTTGTATTACATCGAGATTCAATTATAAGTTTTAAGAGTATATATTTGATTTTTTCAGATTTTTAATGCTATGAATAAAAAAATTTGTTCTTTCATGGGGCAAATTTGAAAATTGCTGAAACTGAAAGTTGGGTTCAGGTAATATGGGAAATTAATGGTGTCCACAACAAGAATGAGACACTTTTCGTGAGGATAAAAAAGTGACTTTTTGCGACGGAGTACCGTCATTGTTCAGCTTTTTCTTTTCGCTACGGTACTTTTCGCGAGGGAGTACCGTCATAAATTTGTTTTTTCCTCGCGAAAAGTGTCTACTCTCGTTCTGGCATGACTCTTGCTAGTTGTAACACTCAAGTTCCAACCTCACTTGACACCTACCACTGAAAGGAACTATGGATGGAGGATGACAGACAGATTGTCAGGATCATCTACTGCCGAAATGAGGATTACTTGCTTTGTGTTGAGAATTGATTAAAATTTATTAGAGCATGTATGAACCAGTTTTTACAAACATAAAAACTGCATTGGCTATTTTGGGCGTTGGTTATTTTAAGTATAGTTAATTAAAGAATAGTTGCACAACAAGAATGAGACATTTTTCGCGAGAATAAAAAAATGACTTTTTGTGACAGACTATCCTCATTGTTCAGCTTTTTCTTTTTGCGTCGGACAACTGTCATAAATGCGCTTTTTCCCTCGCAAAAAGTGTCTACTTTGTTGTAGTGTTGGCTTAATGGTTCATTATTTTTCTGCATGTTGTGTAGTGGGTACTTAATTTAGGGAAGTTGTGGGTGTTTATTTTAGGAATGTTAGTGTTTTAAGTATAGTAGAACTCTAAGTAATTGAGTAAGAGAGAGGAAATAAAGCGTTGTTTGCATTCAGAAAAATATTCGTCTCTCTTCTTTCTTTGCTTATGGGAACAAAACTGTGCAGTATTGCTGAGTTTATCCCTACAAAATTGTATCAGAGCCAATGGTTCGGTGGGACAAGCAATTGACGACAGAGTCAATTCGCAATTGATGGTGCCTAAACAATTCAATAGAGAGAAGTCTAGGGACTTTTGGCATACAATTACTTGGTTTAAATCCAGACTTTCTTTATTTCTAAATTCATGTTTTCTTTGACGAGGTTTCTAAGCCTAAAGTATCAATAAGGGTCACTTTCGTGAATTAATGGCATGTCTAAATAATGCGGGTTTCATGATTAAGTCCTTCACCCTAGCGGTCTAGACCATAACCATAGGTTAATTAGCCTAGTTTATTCCCAAATACCAATACTTCACGATTAAGTCCTTCACATCAATATTTGGCTCAAATCTAGGAGTCTCAATTAAATGTGAGGCTTCACGATTAAGTCCTTTACCTCAATTCAACCTTTGTTTCTTGTGGTTCCGGACTAAGAACTATATTTGGTCATTTCTAATCTTAATACTAAGGTTATTTGTGTACATAATTTGGTACCATCAATTATTGCTCATAATCAATTTAAGTTATTTAAACTTAAACGAGATACTAATTATCAAGCAACACAAATAATACAATCACATAAATAATAAAATCAATAAGAACAATCATACAAACAAACAATCATAATAAAGAAAACCATCCAAGATAGATTTTAACACAAGTTCATGTTTAACGCCTAAACCCCTAGAAAAGAAATCTAGCCTCTCATGAGTGCGCTAACATCCAAGAGAAATACAAGAATAAACATGATAAAAACTAAGAAAAATAAGAAAGAATATAGAGTACACCAATCTCCTCGCTTGCTGCCCCTTGTTTTCACTTTGTTTGCTCGAGCAACCTTCAATCCTTCACTCCACTGGCCTTAATTCACTTGGAGAAGATAGAAAAGTAGAAAAACGTGTCAAATCAAGAATACGTTAAAAGATGGAATAAAAGATGAATCCCCTATTGCTACTTCCTTGATTTATAGTAATTTTCATAACTTTGGGAGCAAACTAACAAGATTTGGCAATAAAATATGTCCAAATCTAGGATGGTGCGGCTGCACAAAATTCTACATCCCGAATTTGAATTTATTTCCTTCATGAAAGTTGTAGATCTTTTTTTCCTGTTTCTGTCAAGATTTGATTTACTCAAATCGGAGTTTTGTATGATGAAAATATGGCAAAAATGAGAATTGTGTGTCGGCTCCTGTGATTCTATGTGGCTAGTTGTGCAGCCCGAAAGAATGCTTGAACAGGTCGCATAACTCTTAGGAATTTTTGTGAACTGAACTTCAAACATGCATAAATCATCGCCCATAACTTCATTTTTAGTGTTCTACCACTTTACAGAAAACTTGCGAGAACATCTACAATTTGCTCCATTTTCTATAATTTGTATAGACTTTGGCAGTAACTTAGTTCTTGATATATTTTAATATAAAATTACACTAAAATACAAGAAAATTGACTTAGCTTTTGAGGTTAAACCCTCTATATTAATGAGGCTTATCACGCTTGTGATACAACATTTAGATTTAACATAAAAATTGATAAAAGTAGATAAAAGTAAAGAGAATTTGGCCTAGTTTTTGAGGTAAAACACTCTCAAAAGTTTATATGATTTAGCCCTATCAGTTCATTAGCACAATTGATTTAGAAACTATGGTGTGCAAAAAAAATTGTGTCCATACCTCATATGCTCTTTTTGTATTATGCCTCTGTTTTGTGAATTTCAAGGATTGGAAGAGGAAAGGCTTTATAGTGACATTGGGGCTTTGGACATTTTTTACTCCTTGGGGTTCACCCTTAACGGTCTACTATTTATGATTAGTCGTCAATAAGTTTATTGATTGTGGAGACATTTAACTCTCGACAGGCACAAGTCCCTACTGGTAATTACATCAATGGATGGGTCAGACCTTATTGAACACCTCGTTCATTCCAGGATAAATTATAATTTTAATGTATAAAAGTAATTATAAATTAGTGTTTGAATTTTGAGGACAAAATTATTTTTAAAGGAGAGAAGAATGTAATGCCATGTAATTTGAGTTAAGGTCTAATTAAAAAATTATATTTTTAAATATAATGCTACATAATTAAAATACTAAAATAAAAAGTACAACATAAACATTTATATGTTTTTCTTCTTATTTTCTTTCATGTAAATAGATTGATTTAACAATAACAAATAACTCAAAAAAAAAATAATCTCCTGGAATAGAAATTTTGTGGTCTTATTGATATACGTCTCATATATATAGCATATATATAAACTCACGACGATTGATTGATATCCGTATAATATAACATATATAAGTTAGTATGTCTTTATAAACTGACTGATTAAGCATATGGTTCGGCAGTGAAAACTCCTATCAATGATAATATAAATAATAACTTTCAAATATAACAGTCTCCATTCGCACGACTCAACACTGATAAATCTAACTAATTAGCGACTTCTCAGAAAACTACTTATGTTACTATGTACTCTATCTTTCTCTCTCCACCATCTTCACAGAGGTTAATAGAAAAGAGCTCTACATTTTTTTAATTTCTCTTTCCTTGATAACTCCCATAGGAGACCCAAAGCCGTTCAAATCACGTGGTATTTCAATCTTTTATTAAATTAGTGTTTAGTAAATCGAGTCAATACTTTTGTATATTTATTTATGTGATAAAACTTCTTGAAAACTGTATTGTTTCTGAAAATTATGTATTTGATAAGATTCCTTAGATTTATTAGTTTGGTAAAATATCTAAATCATAATCGGTAATGGTGTTGATTGTCAGAAATTATGGAATTTTATAAATCATTTTGTTAAACGATCATCGAAACGTTTCTTAATGTTTCTTCCACTTGTATTTTATCTATTTTCATTCTTTTAGAATCGGCAAACGAAAGAAGATGTTATTTCATACTACCTATATATATACACACACATATACATATATGTCTTCGTTCATATAGTTCAAATTAGTAATCGTGCCCGTGCACAGCAACGGGAGCAAATTATGTAGTAGAAAACATTAAGCTCCTTAATAAGGAGGAGAGATAATTTAAATAAAATTTGTAGAGAAAAATAGTTAAATACTATATTTATCTACAAGGTAACACATGTGAACTCGAGTGTAGTGGTAAGAATTTTGGCACCAACAGAACCCAACTGGGTTCGAATCCCGCCTTCAGCAGAAAAAAAAAGAAAAAGGGTGCGCGGTGCACAGGCTCGGTCCGCAGCGTGGTTCAGAGGCGCGGTCCACGGGTGCGGCGCGCGGTCTACGGGCACTGGGATCATATGCGGCGCGACCAATGCATACTTAAGTGTTGAAGCTCATAATTTGGAAAATTCATCTATGTGTGATCTGAAAATTCAACGGCTGAGCATCATTCCAAAAAAAAAACAGTAAATCAGAACCCTTGCAGGATCTAGACATTAAGCTCCTTAATAAGAAGGAGAGATACTGAGTTATTTTAATTATTAACCGATTAATACTAGTACTATTAACTAAAATTATTTTGAGCTTTCATCTGGGAATTTCATAAATATAACTTCATTTTTCAATTAGTTTGAGAAAGTTCAATTAGATCATTAATAAATAATAAATTTTCACCAAAGACCCTTAGAATTTTCTCACCGATGACCCTAAAATTATTTTTATTATAAATAATATAATAAGTCTAGTTCTTTACATTTACCAATGATTTAATTATATTTTCCTTGAAAAATAATTTGCAAATATAATTACCTAAAATAAGTAATGATTATATGTCTCAATCTTATTGATGATATTCAGATTTTAAATTTAACAAATATTATTTTATCAACAAACTTTGGTTAATCAGCATCATGCATAAATATTAATTTAGAAACCATGTTTTGTAGTCTAGATCTGAGTATTGAAGTAAGGAGAAACGCACAGACAACATTGAAGTGCCCCACGACAACAGGTACGAGTTTCCTGGATATTGTCAAATTGTTATTTAACATTTTGTATGCATTTTATTTATTGAGTTTTGAATTATGCATGTTGAATTGAATAGTCCCTTTGGCTTGTTTAAAGATACAATAGAATTATTCATATTGATCATTAGACTTATAAGTAGGATGTGTTGAGCATGACATTGTATAGTGTTAAATGAAACGAACATGGAATGTAACAGATAAGTTAAAGAAAAAGGGGCCAACATGTGTTAAACTTATGTTGAAATGTATACATTGGGTCTGGGTTCGACTAGACCCCTCGTTAACGTGACTGTAGGCGAAAGTGGTCCTGTCATAGGTCAAGATCTAGCATAGGGTGGATTCCCTATCTAGTGCGACAGCCAATATCTAGCGTAGGGTGAATTTTCTGTCTAGTGAGAAATTCTTCCGTTTTTGGTTGGATTTTCCAGCGGGTTGACGGTCTTCCAATATTAGTTGAATTTTCCATTGGATTGACAAATGAATGAATTAACGGAAAACTTAAAAGATAATTAAAGAGGGGGGGGGGGTGTGATTTAAATATGCATTAGTATGATTACATGTGAGGATATAATTTCAATATCATGTTTGTGTTAATAAGTCAATTTGACAAACTCCGGGACTGGAACTAAATTTCATACTAAGAGACTATTCGATCTCTTACTCATTCCACTTTTATGTGGGTTTTCGGAAATGATGAAGCCAACGAAGAGCTCAAATAGAAGAATGCAAATCAGGAAGTCAACGAGCAGACGTCTCAAGTATTTTTTTTTATTTTCTTTTTAGTTCAACTTTAATTCACTCTTTGAAAGTAGATACATTGACTGACATGGCAATCATCGGTTTGTTTGCCATGTTTGTCTTGATCTCATGTTAAATGTATGTCATGTGCTTAATCTAATTGTGGTGTTAAAAGACTTTGTTTTATTTAAGACAAGTTACATGAGATATTATTGATAATGTATGTGATGTGCACACACCTTACGTGTAAATACATGGTGGGTTGTCTCGGAGTGTGACATTTGAGAACTGAATGATAGGGATAAAAGGGACCCATGTGTTAATTTTGGTCGTGTCTACTTGTTTTCACCAATGTGTGTCTGTGTGCACATTTAGACTTATCATGCAATGATGCATATCCACGAAAAAAAATTACTTATCATGCACTGATGCATATGCACATTTAGACTTATTTTACATTTTATTGGGTAAAGGGTAGGGTTTCTTTGGACTTGAGATTGATTGAGACCTGATTCAGGATGATTTAATGTTTGTTTGGATTTGATTAGATTCAATTGAAGGTCAATTAGGTAACTTTAGGGTCTGATGTAGGTTTAAATTTGATAAAAAAAATAGCTTAGAAGCATGTAGGATTTTTTTCGGGTACATTTGGAGTTGGTTTTAGTCAATTTGGACTTTAAATGGATAAGTTACGGTAAAAAAGGACTTCAAAGTATTTATTTGTGAATATTTTAAGTCTCAAGGTGTGTATTTGCAATTTTCTAAGGGCATGTGCCTGTAATGTAAGGATTTGGTGGGTTTTGCTGTATAAAACTGGGTGCTAGGAACTTATTTAAAGAGGTCTTTTTGGTGCCATGGGCTTATTTGTAAATTTCTAAGAACTGCATTGCAAAATTGGTTTGTCAGACGATTTTATTTGTAAAAGGGGCTTTAATTAATTGTCATTGGGCTTCGAGATCTGCTCCAAGCTTTCAGGATTTGAATATTGAGCCTCAGAATTCGTGCATTACAATTTGGTTCATTTGAATTTCTTCTGGGCTACTGACAAGTGGGCCCTAGCCTGTCAATGGCTGCTGGGTTCTAATTTATTTGAGAGGTCGTCTGGATTTGCTTCAAAACTCGTGTGGGTTCTGGTATGAATACCAAACCCTTGTCGATTGTCTCCGTTATGATGTCGTTGGGACTACGCTTCACGGCCAAGCCTGAGGTTGGCACCATCGTCATCGCCTCCTCAAGCGGAGTCGATTAGACCTCTCGTCGGTGCCGGGAGATGGTTAATTAGATGCAATGACACTATTGTTTTCATTGGTTTTAGGGTTCTTCTTTAGAGAGATTTCATTTGATCGATTCTTTTGTTGTTATTCTCGATTAACTCGTTTGTCTAGATCATTTTGAGGTCCTTGAGCTCAAGGTAGGAGCAATGGTAATTTGGAGATTGATTTGGTTCTGATTGGATTTTGGGTTTGTTGCAGTCTGCTTGATATCAAATTTAAAAATGTTAATAGATTTGGCTGGTTTGGTTAATAAATGAGCTTGTAGGAGTGTCACTTATGCTTTGCTGGTGGTATGTGTGCAGTTTGAGATCGTGGCATGTTGATCATGGTGCAGGTTTTAGTTGGATTACTGACTTTGAACATTAATTTGGATTGTTTAATTAAAGTGCTTCTCTGTTTGGTTCATGTTATCAGAGCCATTGTTTGCATGTTGTACTACATCTTTAATTGATTCTTTTAGCTCAGGGAAAGCTTCAAAGGGGTCTAATAATCACTACAAATTGGACTTTTCAGTTATCAGAAATTTGGATTTTGAGGCATGATTTTGGAGGCTTTGAAGATCGAATTTGAGGATTTCATGTTTATGGCTGTGTAGATCATACAGTAGCTGAGAGGTGGATTTAGGTTATTTACATTTCTACCCTTCTCTTTATTTTATTGGCAAGAGAGGTACTAGTTGAGTTTTGCAGTTTATAGTGGGTAGGCTGAGAGTCGCAACTTATTAATTTCTTCAATTTTTCTCTACATAGGGCATGGATCCAAGTTCATATACTTGAAAGACATTCTTTTAGGAGCATGTATATGAATATATAAATGATCACTAGAGGTTCTTATATTGACCCATAGCACACAAACTATTCTGTGCTATTGACTTTGTCAAGTATGAAAATTCATAGGCCACTTCTAAATACTGTCCAGCGCTTCTTATATTTATTTCAAACTTTTATCAATTTTATTCATGGGGCTTTCACTTAACTTTTATTTCATCAGTTCATCAGTGTAGGATTTTCCTGATAGGCAGATTTATGATTTTTGTTTTGACTAATCTAATACACCCGATTTTGATTTATTTACATAAAAATGTTCATCATAAGCATTACTACATGTATGATTTATTTGGTTATTTTTTATATTCTCTATGACTGTCTGGTATAGGGTTTTGTACTGCGAACCATATATGCAGCTGAAATAAAGAAACAAAAAGAGGAAACAAAATAAAGAAACTGAAAAGGTGAGATTCAATATAATAAATAATACAAAAATCCAATTAATACAAAATTTGTGGTCTTTATTGCTCGGCAAGGAATCCTCTACATACCTGTGAACTTGAATTTGACAGAATCAGGATCTATGTCCCCTAATTTACAAGTTCTTGACAGAAGGGCATTCTTGGCATTTTTTGAGCCACAGAGGCGTCAAATTAATTTCCTATCAATTCATGGTGCTTTCTTTGATTGTTTGATGTTCATGTATTGTCTGAGCAATGTATTGAACATGAGCAATCACCAGAACTGATACAAAGTCCCTTTGAGCATTGTTTTTCTTACCAGTAAAGGAATAAATATAAGAAACAGTGACTTCATTCGCATATTTTGATGTTTTTGAGTATGTATTTATGCAATGAAGTCTCTGGTTCTAATTTATTCTTTTACTTAGCAGGACATACCTCCCTTTTTATGTTTTTGCATGAAAAAGTGTGTTTTATTGAACTTCCTTGGTTGCTCTCATGCTCAATTTGTCTAATGACTCGGTATATTGCATTTTGTGATCATGACCACCTCATCTTCAACATTTTTGCAAATCAGTTCCTTCAGATTGTTTTATTTACAAAATATAGGGAAAATGCCTCTTCTTAACAGAAATTCCCCCCTTTTGTTGGTGATCTATGGCCTCATAAGGGAACCTTGGAATCTTGACTCATAACCTAAGAACATTGAAGTTATCCCTTCATATAAAAGGCACCACTTTTCCTATCCTATCTCCTTAAGACTCAAACTAAGGATCGTATGAACTACCTCTTCATAAGAAGACACCACTGACATACTCATTTTTCTGTGATTATAAAATAAAAGAAAAGACAAGGAAACAGAGAAGAAGAGGAAAAAAGCTTATAAGCAATGCATTTTCTTTCTTTTAGGGAAGTAATATCCTTTATTTGCCATAAAAGAACAAAATCATAAAAATAAGATAACTTTGAAACAAATTTAGACATGAAATTTACGTAACTTCCATTTCTTTATTATTTTATTTAAAACAGCGGGTTTAAAAGTAAGTTTTTATTCTTTTTATTGATCATTAGGTGTCATGATTTGTCAATCAGTCTTATGACCTGATTGCATGTCTTTTGAACACCTTCACTTGATATGTCAGCAATTTAAAAGAAACAAAGAGGAGGGATGCCAACAGTAAAGAAAAGCAATGAAAAAGAACAAAGGAACATCAAACTTCAATTTAATAAAATAATTTCCATGAAGGGATTACATCTTGACAGCATAAGCTTACAATTTAGGTATTTATTTATACCTTTTTCTTGCTTGATTGAGAACTACACAATAATTTTTCTATTAACTAGCCTAACTAGAGAAGAAGAAGGATTTTGCTCAAAGGCAGAGCTTCTAAGCATCTATTCAGGTGAATCTGGTGTCTTTTTAGCCTGGGTTTTATGTGCCTTTCATAGGCCAGAGAGGGGTTTTAGGTTTACGGTTTTGCTGATTTGTTTTTCATCATGTGGCCATCAAGTGTTTGATCACTGGATTGCATTGCATGCTTCATTTGTGAGCATTTGTTTGGCAGGAGAGCATCCAATTGAGCTTGGCCATGTCATCTGTAACGCAAATCAAAACAAAGAGAAGAGAAAATTGAACACCAAGATTTTAACGTGGAAAACCCCTTTTGGAAATAGGGTAAAAACCACGGGCGGCAGCAGCCTTGAAATTTTACTAGAGATAAAAAATCGTTGTGTTTCTTACAGAGAGCTTACAGCAACCTTTTTCCTCAAATCCCCTTTTTGTTACAGAGGCAGCAACGAAAAACACAAAAATAATAATCAAAGAAGGAGATGGGTAAAGATGTAATGGGCTGATATTAACAATCAATTTTGGGCCACCAATTGAAGTCCAGTAACAAAATAGAAGTCGCCTCTTTCAATCTCCACCTCGACTGATATACTGGCATAATTAGAGAAGTTTGTTGCTTTGAAGTTGCTGTTGTAGATGCTGCTGTACCTGATACATATCGGGTCTGATGATGCTTGCTGCCGCCAGACAGCCTGTCTTAGTGAGTTACTTTCACCAAGTCCAAGCAATGCTCGAACTTGGTACTGGGAAGTACTTTTGTCAACATGTCTGCTGCATTGTTTGTCGTGTCGACCTTCTTCACAATAATATCGCCTTCTGCAATAACTTCCCGAACTTTATGGTACCTTACATCGATGTGTTTCGTACGCTCATGGAACATGCCATCTTTTGTGAGATAGATAGCACTCTGGCTGTCACACAAAATGTTCAATTTCTGCACATCTTGAGTTAGTTCACCGTAGAGATTCCGAAGCCAAATAGCTTCCTTAACGGCATCAGTAATGGCCATGTATTCTGCTTCAGCGGTGGAGAGAGCAACACAATCTTGAAGCCGAGAGCGCCAACTCACGGCACAACCACCAAAGGTGAAGACATAACCTGAAGTAGATCGCCGACTATCGAGGCAACCGGCATAATCTGAATCTACATAGCCGACTAAACCAGTCAAAGAGTTAGAAAATTCAAGCTGTTTGGAAGTTGTACCTTTCAAGTATCGAAGTATCCATTTAACCGCTTGCCAATGTTCCTTTCCAGGATTGGCCATGAAGCGGCTAACTACACTAATGGCATGAGCTAGATCAGGACGGGTGCATACCATTGCGTACATGAGTGAGCCAACTGCACTGGCATATGGCACATTTGCCATTTCATCAACTTCTTTTTCTGAAAGCGGTGACATTTGTCTTGACAACTTGAAGTGTGCACCTAAAGGAATAGTAACAGACTTCGCCTTACTCATGCCGAACCTCTCTAGGACCTTAAGAATGTAACCTTCCTGAGAGAGATATAACTTGTTTTCCTTTCTGTCTCTTGAGATTTCCATGCCAAGTATTTTCTTTGCTGCTCCAAGGTCTTTCATCTGGAATTCTGTTTTCAGTTTCACCTTTAACTTGGCAATGTCAGACATGTTTTTAGCTGCAATAAGCATGTCATCTACATAAAGTAACAAATACATAAAGGAGTGACCACACCCTTTAATGTAAACACAGGCATCAAAATTACTTCTTTCAAAACCAATACTTGTGATAAATTGATCAAACCTCTTATACCATTGACGTGGAGACTGTTTGAGACCGTAAAGAGATTTCTGTAACTTGCATACATAGTCCCTTTTACCGTCAATGAAATACCCCTCTGGTTGCTCCATGTAGATTTCTTCATCTAAATCCCCGTGTAGGAAAGCTGTTTTTACATCAAGTTGCTCCAACTCCAGATCATTTTGAGCAACCATACCAAGAATCAACCTAATAGAAGTCTGTTTCACAACAGGAGAAAAAATGTCAGTAAAATCTATACCTGGAATTTGGCTGAACCCTTTTGCTACTAAACGGGCCTTGTAGCGAGGATCTTCAATAGCAGGAATGCCCTCCTTCTTCTTATACACCCACTTGCACTTGATGGCCAGCTTACCGGGAGGAAGCTTTGTCAGTTTCCATGTGTTATTCTCCTGTAAAGCTTGCATTTCTTCTTGCATAGCAACTAACCATTTTTCTGAATCAGAACAACTTACAGCTTGATGGTAACTTTGCGGATCAGTTCCATTATCGATTTCAGACGCTGCAGCTAGGGCGAAACCGACAAAATTTGACTCCTCTATCAGCCTCTTGGGTGCATGTATGTTCCTTCTAGGGCGTGTAGCAACAACTGTTTGGACTGGTGCACCGGTAGCGGATGGAACTTGAGCTGAACTGACCAGTTTTGCTGCTGTGTCAGACACACCTGCTGCTGCTCCAGAACTGGACAGCAGCTGCTGTCCCATATCAGAACCAGACAGTAGCTGGTTCGGTTGCTGATTTTCATCATAAACGTTACGGGGCTGCTGCTGTTGCTGATTTTGCTGCTGGTTCGATTCGGTTCCAGCTGAAAACGGCACTAATTGAAGCTCCACCTGAGAAGGTTCTGAGGCAGCAAGCTGATTATCATCTGGCGCAATAAAAGCATCATTTGGACCTGCATTTGCTGCAATATCTTGCCCTCTATTAACAAGAGAATTTTCATCAAATATCACATTTCTAGAGACAATTATCTTAGAAGTATGTGGATTCCATAATCTATAACCTTTGACACCGGGAGAATAACCAAGAAAAATACATTTCACTGACCTTGGATCGAGTTTCCCATCACTTACGTGTGCATATGCTGGGCAACCAAAAATCTTCAAACTGTTGTAATCAGCAGCGTTTCCCGACCACCTCTCCTCCGGTGTTTTCATATTCAAAGACGAGTGAGGTGATCGGTTTGTAATGAGGCAAGCCGTATTAATGGCTTCAGCCCAAAATTGCTTCCCCAAGCCTGAATTTGAGAGCATACATCTTGCCTTTTCCAAAAGTGTACGATTCATCCGTTCTGCCACACCGTTTTGTTGTGGAGTTCCAGGGACCGTCAGGTGCCTCACAATACCCTCTTCTTTGCAGAATTGGTTAAATGCACCAGAACAAAACTCTAAACCGTTGTCAGTTCTCAATTTCTTTATCTCCCTTTCTGTTTGCTTTTCTATCATAACCTTCCATGATTTAAAAGCATCAAAAGCCTCAGATTTATGTTTTAGAAAATAAACCCATACCTTTCTAGAGTAGTCATCGATGAAAGTGACCATGTATCGGGCTCCACTAAGAGATGCTTCACGAGACGGGCCCCAAACATCAGCATGGATGTAGTCAAGAATACCTTTGGTGACATGCATGGCTGGAGTGATGAAAGTGACACGCTTCTGCTTGCCGAATAAGCAGTGATCACAAAAGCCCACTTTGGATATTTTGCACTTTCCAAAGAAACCTCGGTTGCTTAACTCGATTAGACCCCGATCACTCATATGACCGAGACGCATGTGCCATAATTTCGTATCATCGGTTGTCTCTGCAACCGTTGCGTGTCCCACTACCGTGTCACCCTCAAGTATGTAAAGATTACCTTTTCTTATCCCTTTCAACATGACTAGCTGCCCGTGAGAGATCTTCAAGACACCACCCTTGCCCGAGAAAGAACAGCCCTTGTCTTCTAGGGCGCTCAAAGAAATCAGATTTCTCTTCATGTCAGGAACGTATCGGACGTCAGAAAGAGTCCGAATCAAGCCATCTCTAGTCCGAATCTGAACTGTACCAATGCCTTCTATTTTGCAAGAGTTCTCATTTCCCATAAACACTACCCCTTCAGACACCGGGTTGTAGAGGTTGAACCAGTGTTTGTGCGGTGTAATGTGAAAGGAACAAGCTGAGTCTATGGTCCATTCTTCCCTTCTTTCCTCCAAGCCTTTGGCAACCAGAAGGGCCGCAGAGTTTTCCTCAGCAAACAAAACAAAATCACTTTGGTCAGTAGCTATATTGGCATTTCCTGAATCATCTTCTTTTGGGTTTACACCACCAAATTTCAATTTGTTTTGCAACTTAAAGCAATTTTTCTTAATATGCCCCTTTTTCTTGCAATAGTTGCAAATCAGATTTTTGTGTTGAGATTTAGATCTAGGCCTTGAATTGTCAATTTTGCCCCTTTCAATTGACCTTCCCCGTGTATATAATCCTTCCCCACTATTTTCCTTTTGAGATGAGTCCATCTTATCTTTCGATAGAAGGCTAGTCATAACCTCATCTAAGGTAATAGTTTGTTTTCCATATAGCAGGGTGTCACGAAAATGGGTGTACTTAGAAGGTAAATGGTACAAAAGCAACATTGCTAAATCCTCATCATCGGTTTTAACACCAAGATTTTCAAGATCATTAATAATCTCACGAAATTCCTCTAAATAGGTTTTCAAGGATTTACCTTCCATCCTGTGAGAGTAGAGTCGAGCCTTTGCATACAGCCGCGTAGCGGGTGTCTTTGTCATGAGCAGGGACTCGAGTTTTTCCCATAGGGTCTTTGTGGTTTTCTCCTTGATAACTTGCTGTAGGATCTCGTTCGAGAGGTGCAACCGAACTTGAGCAAGGGCTTTTGCATCCTTTTTCTTCTTCTCAACATCATTAGTGCCTGTTATCTTGTCCACCCCGAGGATGGCTTCCTCAAGATCTAGGGAAATCAAGATTGACTCCATCTTTACCTGCCACAGATTGAACTTGGTTGTCGAAGTGAGCGGAGCTAGATCAATTCTTGATGACGATGCCATGACCTAACCTTGGCTCTGGTCCTATCACGGCAAATCCTTCGCTCTCCACCAATCCCGATGCAGACGCGCACGCGATTCACAGCAGCGGCGATCTGAAAAACCCTAGAGGCAGCGGCAGCGGTACCCTAGAGGCAACGGTAGCGGAACTTGAGCAATCGCGGCTCTTACACCCAAAACAGCGGAGATGCTGTCGCTGTCACGCGCGAGACGGAGAGAAGATAGAGTGAGAAACTTGGCTCTGATACCAATTGTAACGCAAATCAAAACAAAGAGAAGAGAAAATTGAACACCAAGATTTTAACGTGGAAAACCCCTTTTGGAAATAGGGTAAAAACCACGGGCGGCAGCAGCCTTGAAATTTTACTAGAGATAAAAAATCGTTGTGTTTCTTACAGAGAGCTTACAGCAACCTTTTTCCTCAAATCCCCTTTTTGTTACAGAGGCAGCAACGAAAAACACAAAAATAATAATCAAAGAAGGAGATGGGTAAAGATGTAATGGGCTGATATTAACAATCAATTTTGGGCCACCAATTGAAGTCCAGTAACAAAATAGAAGTCGCCTCTTTCATCATCAACCTTGGGATTGATCTTGGATGCATGGAATGGTATCTTAGCCTTTAATGCACCGACCCTGGATGGAAATGTTTAATTCACGCACTCCAGCACTCTTGGAGAGGTTTTTCTTCTTTTGGTATTACCTCAGGGGGAGAGTGACGCGTGTCCTGGAGACCAGACAACTCCCTAACAGCTATAGAGGCATGGTATGTTATCCCCACGCCGGTTTAAACTTAAAAATGAGCCTACTTTGTTTTATTCATCTCGTTTACTCTCTAGGTTGTGAGAATTGATCAGGTGGCATCTAAATGTGTTCCTTATTATGTGCCCATGCTCAATTTATCGTTTAATCGACAGAGTATATGTGCTTGATGCTCCTAGGATCCCATGCGATACTGACTTGTAATGGGCATGAAATTAGGCTTTCTCCTTTCAAATTGACAATTTAAACCATGTCATGTAGATCTTTAGCACCACCTCACTGAGTTTTGAGGTATGAGTTGATCCCAAATACTCGTTTCAATTTTCAATTTCACCCTCTTCTCGGCTTCAAATTAAGTCAAAGGGAACTCTATATTTGTACAAGAGATCGACGGAGGAGGGAGGGGAGGGCACCTTGTCAAATGATAAATTGAGCATTGGCCGAGAATGACATCTTTTCTTCTTCAATTTCATGGTTGAAGATCGTCCTAGTCACGCGAAGAGAGAGGGAGAAGGGACTAACAAGGTCGGGGCCCTTGTTAGTCTCTATGGGGTTTAATGTAGGGGTGTAAACTATCGGATACGGATCGGCTAGTAGTCTTACCGTATCCTTACCCGTTATAATTTTTTAGATAAGGATACGGATCGGATATCGGATGGATATGGATATTTTTCATAACTTGTTTGTTGGCTACAAAACATATATTATATTATTAAAATATTAGTCACTAATTATGTCACAGTGTTATATTGTTCATCAAAATATATATTTATATGCAATTTATTAAATAATTGGTACAATATGCAATTTAATATCTCGAGCACAATCCTTGCAAGATTTAGGACCGCTGAACATAAATAAGAAGGGGTGTGTTTATGTTGTTTACTTACTACTTGTGTATGTATCTAGCTGCGATGCAAGGAAACAACTTAGATTTTCTATCCCTAACTTGACCATGCATAAGTGTTTTCCCTAAAGACTCAGAATTTATAGTTTCTTCATCATTAGAATCTATGTTAAATAAAAGGGTATCTTTGTCTCGGTATGAGGATCGGGTATTGGTTTCCATGTTCGATCCCTGGAGGGTTAGGAATATGGTTCCATGCAACTCTCCTGATGCATATTGAGTCTGAATATGAAGCATTTTGCCAATTCAAGTTGTCGAGATGTTGGATGCACGATAGCACTTAGAGCGTATGACGCGGAGCCAACTCTTACTGCTTACAAGTATGGTATGGTATAGTATGGTACACAATAGGACTCAAAGCATACAACGTGGTACCAACTCTTACCGCCTATGGATATGGTATGGTATATTGGCGTATGCGCCTGTATGGGTATATCGGCGTATGTGGATGTATGGGTATATGCTCAACTAGTATCATATGGTCTCATCTTGAGGGCATAGTTCTAATTAGGCTTTGTTTGTGCTTAATTAGGGGATATGTAGGCTATGGGCCTGGATATGGTGCCACTCGGCTCAAGTTTAGGGAAATTGAGGTCCAAACAACGATTAATTGGGTATGGTATGGTCCCGAGAGTGTTTGGAATGGGTATAGGTATAGTTTAAACCTTATTAGGCTTTATTGGCTAGATCTAGTTTAGGAACATTGTGGTATTTAATTTCATCTTGATTTTGGTTATTGGTTTTGGTTAGAGATGATTTGGGATTTATTTGTGTTTAATTGTGTTCAATTGGAGGTTAATTGAGTAATTTCAAGGCTTGGTTAGACTTAAACATGTTCTAAATTAATTTAGGAACATGTAAAATTTTATTTGAGTCAATTTGGAGTTGGTTTGAGTAAATTCGAGATTGAAACATAAAAGTTATGAGGGATTCTCAAGTCCAATCTTCCATGGAAGTGATCAATACTTTACTCCAAAAGATTACAGATGTTCATTTTCTGGAGTTACATCTCAAGTGTGCTCTGCATCTGATATAAATATCTCTAATTAACATCTCTAATTCTTTTTTTGCTACTGCATGCACATCATCAATTGACCCCCATTTTTTAATCAATTTTGTTTTTATATTTATATGTTATTTTCTATAATAGTTTACAATAAAATGTTCAGCTAGGTACTGTAATTAAATAAATTGACACCCAATTACATCATTTTTAATTTTATATGATTAACCCAAATTTATAGTTTCAAAGTCCTGAATTGTATGTATGGTGCACTAATTGCATGAATGGTGTTCTATTTTGCAATGCATGATGTGCTAATTTGCATGCATATACGGTGTCCTGAATTGAATTTGCAATGCATGGTGTGCTAATTTTATATGATTGATCAACATAGCTAGTTTGAAGGTCCTGAATTGCATGCATATTGGTGTGTTAATATTATATGATTGATCCACATAATTTGAAGGCCCTGAATTGCATGCATACTGGTGTTCTGAATTGAATTTATAGTTTAATTGTTCTGACTCGTGTTTGTATAATATCATCCCTAATTACATACTAGTATCGTACCCGTGCGATGCAACGGGGCATATTATAAGAGAAAACACATATTTATATTAAAAAAGAAGCATTCCAATAAAACACAATAATTATTTAAAAATTGAAGGACATGATCTTTGAAGAGATTTTATATTATTCTGAATTTTTACAAAGTTACAAACTCCATCAAGTTACAAATTTTAATAAATCAATTGTACTGCTACAGAGATAAATTTCCTCAAAAATAAAGTGCAAACCAAATCTAATTATGCTATCTATTAACATTACAAGATTGTTAATGGTAATTCATTTTTAGTTGTTGTCAACTGTTCTGACAACCAATATTCAAAAATTATTTCGGGGATCATTGAATGAACCAAAATTTTTGTTCTTTTTATGAAAATGTAGGTCTAAACCTGTTCTGTATGCTTAAGATTTTTCAAGATTTTAGGAGACCTAAAACTATGTTTTTATGCATCTTTCTAGGGGCAGTTTAGAAAAACAACTTGCTAATTTAAGAGTTTTTTTTTTTTTTTTTGAAAGATGAAATTCAAATGGATATTTAAAATAGCAGAATAATACTAAAAATGCAAAACCAAATGACTGCATCATTTTATTGAATTTAAAGAAGCCTTACATTGTCACTTAGGAAAAAAGAAAAATAAATAAATTACAGTACAGGAAAATTAATGGACCTCCGTCCGATTTAGGTAAATAAGGAGAAAAAGCCTAACATTTAAATCTAAACTAAAAGGTGAAACTAAACGCTACCCTCCCATTTCCTTTTTTAAAAGAAAAGAATGGGGGTCTAATTGTAAAACTTCTGTTAGCTTCCGTTAGCTTCCGATCCTGTTCCAATTTTACCAGTAAAAATGTTTATCTGCTTGTCATTCTTCGGTGAATCTGTTGGTGCCGTTCTGTCAATATCCAGCCTCCTCCATTGATCCGTTGTCAGTATTTCCTGGGACATCAATTGTGAAGAAAGTTTCATTCAGGACTGATGAGTCCTCTTGGTGTGTATCCAATTGGGTTGTCGTTAAGACCGCTGTGTGTTGCCTCGTTTGTCTTGCCCAATTGGCCATATCCTGGAGAAAAAAAAATCATCTTATTTTTTAGCTATCAACATGTCTTCCTGTTCCGACACAAGAATCATTTTCTTCCTAATAATAAATTAGCACGAACCATACAATAAAATGCTTATATTCAACAAGGAAATTGTGCAAGTATAATTTTTTTACTATAATATCTAAGTTCAGTTTCTCACAGGCCTCAATTTTAAAAATTTCATAATCAACAGAAGCAAATAGATCAAATTATCTGACCTGTTACTGAGACATTACAACATATATAAACCCTATAATATGTTCTGCAATTAGAATTACCAAAAACACATACAAAATATTTATCTAAACTAAAACATCAAAGAAAGAATTACCATACCAAGATCATAAAGAACATTCCAGCAGCAAGGCATGCACCGAAACCATAGATCCTCTACAAAATAAGAAGTCGAAGAGGCATCAATCCACTGGAGTCTGGATCATAACAAAAATATTCAGGAGATGGTTCGTAAAGTGCGTACCATGAAACAGTTGATGTTACAACAAGTGTGCAGGAGACGCTTTGTTAAAAAGAGAAATTAATGAATAAAAAAGCATAACAAATTAGCACATAGTCTACTAATCTTGTTAATTAGGCCATCATCGACCACGTCACTGCTAATCTTTTTAAATAACTCGTATAATGCCTCTATTTCACTTACACTAACTGCACACATAAATGCACCACCACTGTTAGTGACAGCTTTCAAGATTTTTTCCTTATTAAACCATGAAAGGTTATGACATAATAACATTTATACATTAGAATATTCAGTTTTTTGTTTCCCTTCATCGTTATGTTTGAGCCAAAAGTGTTACATAAAAGTAACCATCAGCATCACTGTGACCAGTATAGTTCTGTTTGTTTTCATTTGAGTGTTACTAATTCTTGTTCAATTCCAAAATAACAGCAAGAAGGAAAAAAACTGTTTGCAATTATAAATGCCCAAAACAAAATTTAGGTGAACAAATTTCTCAGGAGAAAGGAATGAACATACAAGAGGTTTGTTCAGCCAGGACATGGGGGTTGCCGAGGCCTTTATAAGGAGTCAAATTATCTATTCGTTAGCACTTGAGAAGAAGCTGGCATAGCTGCTTGACCTCTTCTAAGCAATCCACCATTCTATTCCATCTTCTCTTTTCTCAAATCAATGCGCTAACACATGTTATGCTCCGATATCATTAATAAAGAATAATAAACAGATTGATTGTTATGGATGAATGTTATAATTTCATGTTGACTTGGATTCACTGAAGAAGAGAGAAATTATTAACATTCATGCATATCAACAACAATGAACAAAAATGTTGAACAGTACAGATTGATTGTTAATTGTTATGGATGAATGTTATAATTTCATATTGACTTGGATTCACCGAAGAAGAGAGAGAAATTATTAAAATTCATGAAATATTTGTGTACCAGTACTCACTGGTATATGCCAATCTCAGCCTTGAACATCTAATGAATCAAAAAAACTCAATGTGATACTTGAAATACCTCTTGTTGCCTCTACTGCTCTAAGATACCCCTATTGCATAGAAAAGAATGACACTATTACATAATTTGTGCAATTGTGTTAAGAATACATTTGGATAGAAATTAATTTATCAAGTGGAAAGAAATTACAATTTTCCCATGATTGAGAAAAATTACGACATGTTTGGCAACAAAGAGCTCTTGACCTAGCATTGCTTTTGAGCAAATTGGGAAAGCTTTTCCTCTTGTTTTGAAAGATTGCTCTAAAGCTCGTTCAGTAATTGATCTACCTCTGTTACAATTCCTTTGAAGCACTGTAAGAACACATAAATTTTCAAAATTGATTTCCTATTGGATTTACTTCTAAAGTCTGACAATGCAAATATACTAAACCAAACACAAGTCAACCAATGAACCCAAAATGAATATTACCTCAAACTTACCTAACCATCCAATCGGAGGTGGAGGGAGCGCCGGCGCCATGAGCAAACACAACAAGAGGCGCCTTGTTCCCTTTCTCGTTGCTATTTTTTATCTCTTTCTCATCCACTGGAGTAGTAGAAAGAGGAGGCCGTGCCTCATAGCCGGAGTCGTTCTTACAACGGCGCTTCGAGGGGGGGTGGCTTCGGAGCCATTGGATCAGATCAAGTGGATACTCGGACTGTCTGCTTGTGGGGCCAGGCCAACTGATCACAAGCGAACCCTCACCGTTGCTCCTCGATACTGATAGAGCGAGAGAGAGATGGCTGGTCGCGGGCTGAGGCGAGAGAGCGAGAGAGATGGCGAAGAGGGATGTGAGAGAGAGAGAGAGATGGTTGAGGCGATTTGGTTTTTTCTCATTGGGAAGAAGGGTCGGGGCAGAACGGCAATTAGTTTTTTTGCGCATCCCAGCGAAAACACATTGTGATTCTGAGATTCAATCTGCACGATTTTTGATTTAGGTCCGACGGTGCAGAATAAAAATATTTGTGGCAATATGTGTAGCAATACGTGTGGCGGGTTCAATTTGAACTAAATTTAGACTTCTACACGTATAAATTATGTATTTAATCAAAGGAAGGCAGATTATTTGACTGGAGGGTTCAGATTCAATCAGAATTTAGATAAATAAATCCCAGCCATTAGAGTTTCAGGACAATAAATTCAATTTAAGGTGCATAATATAGAGGAGATATATAGGAATTGCCAACAATAGTTTTGCCACCAAAATTCTCGAAATTTCATAACCTAAAAATATGACATTTATTAGTATAAATAAGATAACTCTGAATAATATTAAACAATTATACGTAATTATAATTTTAATATACGCAATTGTAATTTTGAACAAAAATAATATTAAAATTATTAATAGTATAAATAAGAAACTCTGAATAAAAAGACAATTATAGTCTATATATATTAAACAATAATAATTTATTATATTTATAATCATAATATTTTTGAGTGATTTCTACGTGGAAATTACACAATTTTATGTGGCAGCATCTGAAACTATATAATTGGTGCGGTTTCAAAATTTCTCTCTAAGCAAACAGCTTTATTGGATGCGGTTTATATTATTTTTCAAAGAAAAAAAAAACATTCAAGTTTTTTTGAAGTTTTATTTTTTAGTTTTAAAAAAATTCCGAATTAGATATTGATACCACTTTACATGTTTCATTCATTTTACCTTTTTCTTTTTCGTCGCGAAACCTTTTTCTTTTTTCTTTTTCTTTGTCCAAAGTGAGGAAGAAATCAAATCTAATTTGCTCCTGTCGGTAACCTTTATGTTTTCCGTTTTCACGATGCTTAACTTGTTGCATAGAAATACAAAAAGATTGTTCTAATTCGCCATGTTGGATTATTAACCTGAAAGATTTTTATTTTGATTAGTTATGTACTGTAGTGGCTGAATATTTAAAACATTTTATGAGCATCTGTGCAAGTCTTTGTTTATAATTAGGTGGGGCTGGTACAAATACCATGTACAAGCATGTGGATGAGATCTGGAGTCTTCCAAATTCGAAGTTATTAAAATTTTATAATTTTTTTTTTTAATTGTTTGGTAGAGACCGGTGTTGTAAATAACAGTATGCAGTTGTCGGTCGATTAATCGGAAATAATCAAGAATAATCGGTCATATTAAGAAATAATCGTCCGATTAATTGAAAAAATCCATGATAGTTTGGTCACCGCCAACAACTAATCAGCCTAAGCTAACGTTTTTTACAATACTGGTAGAGACTACCAAATTTGTATTAGATAAATATGTTTACATGACAGTTCTACAAAATATACAACAACTGTTACTCTCCATCATTTACCCAACCCAAGTCTATTACTTGTCACATAAACAAATAAATAATCACAGAAAGAATTAACAAGCATGTGGATTAAAGAGTGTTAAATATTCTCACTCAACCGAGACCCTTCCATATTCGCAAACTCCTACCCCTACCCCTACCTCTACCTCTTCTCTTCTTCCTTGACTCTCTGATTCTAACCATCTATGGGTGAGAGTAAGGATCCAATTTACAGAATCATTTGCCGCTATAACACAGACTATTCTCTCGCCATACGTGGTGAAAATGTTGTGTTTGCTCTGACCCACCCCTTTGATCGATCCCAGGTTTGCTCATTACTCAATTTTTCTTCTTCCATTAGTAACTAATTAATTCATTTTTGCTCTGACCCACCCCTTTGATCGATCCCAGGTTTGCTCATTACTCAATTTTTCTTCTTCCATTAGTAACTAATTAATTCATTATTCATTCGGTGATTTAGTTTCCCTGATTTGGCACAAAAATTAATAAACAAATTGAGTGCAGCACTGGATGAAGGACGAGAGGCATGGTGATATAAAAGACTCCGAGGATCAACCTGCATTCGCTCTGGTCAACAGAGCCACTGGTAAAGCAATTAGCCACGGTCCCAATTCCCAGCCTGTAAGTTTTCTTACAATTCATACTGATAAGGTTTTGGACTTTTGGTATTGGATTGTCAAAATAATTAATGTCAATTTCCAGATTATCTGAATTCGAAAGAAAAGCACAATTTATAAGTTTTTACTTTACAAGATAGGTGTCAAATTGTCAAATTTTCTAATTGTTCATATCAAAAATTAATTTTATCTTTTTCATTTTTGTTGAAATACCCTCCTATTTTATATA
This sequence comes from Carex rostrata, assembly GCA_964058875.1. Lineage (NCBI taxonomy): Eukaryota > Viridiplantae > Streptophyta > Magnoliopsida > Poales > Cyperaceae > Carex > Carex rostrata. The sequence goes on along the minus strand of CAXKVT010000049.1, from coordinate 636,134 downwards.
TACTTGTCAAAATTACAAGCTAGCTACCTGTTGCTCTCTTGAATATGAGTCTAGAGCCATTAATTATCTTTTCACGATGTGCAACTTGTTGCTTACAAATACACAAAGATTGTCCTTAATTAAGCATGTAGGAGGATTAGCCTGCAAGATTTTGATTTTGATCATTTATGTACTGCAGTATTAACACATTTAATGAGAACCTATGTTAATAATTAGATGTCGCTGGTACAATACAATGCAAATTCTTGCCACAAATCAGTGCTCTGGAGCATGTCCAAGGATGTGTACGAGGGGTTCAGGATCATTCGTAGGGTAGATGACATTTCTATCTGTTTCAAAAGCCGAGTGGAAAAATATTGCCCTCTACATGAAGGCCATCTTATTGATCTCTCTGTCCTACCAGGAAAGGGCTTTTTGAGTGTAGTTTGCCACTGGAAAGTCGAGAATATCTCACCTTCTACATGCATTCCACTCTTTAAACCATCCCAGCATACAGTCAAGATCATATGCCAAGCAAAACAGGGCTACAATCTGGCTATTGATACTGACGGAAGCACTGTTCTGTCGGTTCCCTCCAATCCCAAAGATAAATACCAGGTGTTCAGCGTTACTGTTTGTATTTATTCCTATTATTATTAAGTAACCCCTTTGTACTTTTTTCTTTTTACTCTTAATTTATAGGTCATTAATGTTGACAATTTCTGATTTTGTTTACTTTATGTTTTGTTGGTTCAAACCTTTGATAGTTTTTCCTCTGTCATGTTGTCAAACACAGTACTGGATCAAAGAAACGGCATACGGTGTACCTGTCAAAGATGAAAAGGGGCAGGAGGCCTTTGCTTTGGTGAACAAGGCCACTGGAAAAGCTATCAAGCATGGCTTCGGATATAACTATCTTGTATGCACCCACACACATCTTTTACTAGTAAAAGTCATGAAAACCTTCTCCATCCAATGATTTATTTCAATGACATAAATAATGTTATAAGTCTGTTGTCTAATACTCTTTAGTTGGTCATAACATTTATAGGTTCAGGTGTCCCCGTTCAACAGAAACTATTTGGATCCCTCGCTCCTGTGGACCGAAAGTAGTGGTGTGTCCCATGGCTTCCAACAAATAAGAATGCAAAATAGCATTGATATTTCCTTTGATATTTTTAATAAAGGTATAGGGGATTCTCCACTTCTGGGATTATCGAAAAGTGAATCAGGCGCCCATAAAAATTGGAAGATTGAAGATTTTGAGTGAACACCATTTAAAATACTATTTGTACGGACAATATTTTATCTGGCTTATTTCTCTATATAGACTGTACTTTTTCTTAATACTGAGCAACATTACTCAGGATACATGATGTTTGAGAGATATATTGGTCAATATAAATCAGAATATGCATCCTACAACTAGCTTTGAGGTCATATAATATAACTAATGTAGCTTTGAGGATGAATGTGTTAAAGAATAAACTAATAAAAAACAGAGACAGATTTTAAGGCGATATTAAATGCAACATTGAAGGGGCAATTCTAGATCATTCTGAGCAAATGAATTATGTATTTGACGTGTTTTGGAGTCTAGATTCAGATGGTTTAACTTTAAAGTCATTTGGAGTTTTCTATAATTATTAATTGTAGTTTTAGTAACCAAGGGTCAGAATTGAGGGCTGCTGTTTATAATTCTGTTTTTACATTTATTTTATGTACGAATTTTAAGAGATTGTTCTGATGTTAAGACTCTATAAATTGAGTAGTGTTCTGTGTAGTATGCAAGATAAGAACATTTGTTTAAGAGTTAATAGAAAGAAATTGGGTTCTTATTTTCTCTTCCTCCAAAAGCACTCTTTTTTACCAGAATGTACTAACATAAATTGGTTCATGTTAAAATGATTTCAATCAGTGAAAAATGAAGAGCAATTTGATGTTACTCAATTTCTTCATTGTGTGATTAATACTCTCAAAATTGATAGTGAATTTGGAGAAGGAAATTATCAAAAAAGTAGGACAAGTATTTGGAGAGATGCAGTTTAGCGGAAGGGGAGGAGGAGAGGTCGAGCCAGACTTGGTTCGGATTGAGAGTGGGGGAAGGCATAGGTGGAGAGGTGGAAAAGAGGGGAGAGGTGGGGAGGGGAGGGGAGGGAAGGGGAGAGAGGCATGAGAGGAGAGCAAATGAGAGAAAAAGGAGAGGGCAGGGGCGGCGGAAGGGTGAGGAGAGGAGGGTGGAGAATGGCAGACGGTATGTGGAAGAGAATTGTTTTATATAAAATAAAAAATAAAAAATACACCGAATTTTTATGTAGATAAAATGTCCTAATACACTGAGGAATTTTAATTAACGTGAGATTAACCATCGAAGGAAAAGTGTTATAGTCCGAGTTGTATAATAGGTGATGTGCTAATTTTAGTTTTACCTTAGTGTGCTTTTCAATAAATTGATTCGACTTGGATTAAGAAAAAAAAAAAAAAAATACAAAGAGAGTGACTTTAAAAACACATGAAGAGAGTAACTTTTCTATTTGTTATTGGTCAGACAATGATATCATTACAATTTTTTTTTTTAAAATTACATCAATTTATGTTCTCGATCTGCCTCAGGTTATGAATCCTTCCTAAAACTTTTATTTAGGATTCTTGCTTTTTCATACCGAATGTTATTTATATGTCAAAAATGTGTGCTTGTGGTTTTTTTTATTGTTTAATGGAGATCACTAATTGATTAATATAAAAGTTGGACGTATTGAGTCTGTATCCCCTCAAGTAACAAACACTACTACAAAAAAAACACTTCACCGTCAGTACAAATCACAATTTGTCATCGGTTTCCAAACTTATGGCTATCGCTCTAACATTGACAGTATATAACTATATATTGTTCTTAAATGTGATCGCATGGATTGTATATACGTATCTGATGATCTTCCGCAAACAAAATCTCATGCAGTCATGCGGACGCATATGTGGTCCATGTGAATTTGAAATAAAACCCATAAATTATTTTGCATTGAAGGAGAGTAGAACACGTCCTTTAGAATATGATAAAAAAACATAAACCACTATGCTAAACAACTTTCGTGATATAAATTTGTTTTACTTTATCTATATTCCTTTAACAATGCATGGTTGCAAATGGTATGAAGACAAAAATAAATGATATAAGAGAAACTAACTTATGTAATAACCAAATTAAACATGTTTTATATTTAAAAACACTTCATGTAAACTAAATTTCTGTAAATAAATTAACGCAATAATTAAATTATAATGCAATATTTTCTTGTAAAAATATTGTATTACAAGACCAGAAAATTGGTATCAAGATTGGTGAAGGATTTCTTGAAAATGAACATTATCTTTTGAACTCCAACAAATTAAATCTTTATGCTTCCTTAAAATTCGTTAACTCTGAACTTTGGTATAAAAGACTTGGGCATCATTCCGACAAGATTTTAAATAGTGTCTTAGATTTTAAAAATTTGAATTGTACTAATTGTGAAATATGCAAGCTAGTAACACAAACAAAGCTTCATTTTTCTCTTTCTACTAGAAAAAGTAAAGTTGTTTTTTATTTAGTATATTCCGATGTATGGGGACCGTCCCCAATTGATTCATATAATGGATTCAAATATTTTGTTTTATTTAATGATTTTTCAAAAGCAACTTGGTTATATTTACTTAAATCTAAAGAAGTGTTTGATTATTTTTATAAATTTTTATATCTCATAGAAACACAATTTGATGCAAAATTGAAAATTGGTAGATCGGATAATGGAACTGAATTTATAATAAAAAAAATTTCAAGTCTCTTTAAAGAAAAATGAATTACATCAAACAACTTGTATAAATACCCTGAACAAAGTGGAGTATAGGAAAGAAAAAATATACACTTATTAGAGATAATACAATCTTTTTTATTTCAAAATAATGTTTCTAAAATTTATTGGTCGGATGTTGTACTTTGTGCCACTCATTTAATTAATAAATTACCTAGTGTTATTTTAAAAAACAAAATTTCATCAAAAAAATTTTATCCACAAAAAATGACTTATGACCATATGAGATTATTTGATTGTACAAGTTTCGTACATATCAAAACAAATGACAAACTTGATTTTGTATCACAAAAACTATTTTCTTAAGATACTTATCCTATAAAAGGATTATAAATGCTGTGATGCAATTAATAAAAAATTGTAGCTTTCTAGAAACGTTCCATTTTTTTAAAATAACCATATTTCAAAGAAAATGAAATAATTCATCAAATAGTTCCAAATAATCAAAATGACTATATAGTTTTGCCTTACTTAAATGATTTGAATTTTATTCCTAAAAATAATCATCAAGTTGAAATTAATAATCAAGAAAATGAGACTATTAGTGACATAAATGAAAATGAAATAGAAGAAAATTGAACAATTTAAAGATTATCTAGGGAATGACAACCATCAACTAGACTTAGAGATTATGTGACATGTTTGTTACAATATTCAATTGAAAATTTTGTTTCATATGACAATATCTCAACCGAATACCATATATTTCTCACTAGCATTAAAAAAAGAATTAGAACCAAAAAATTACGAAGAAGCAATTAAAACTCTATGTCACACCCCGAGACAACCCGCCACGTAATGATACGAAAGGCGTGTGCACATCACATACATTATCAATAATAAATACTCATGTAATATGTAAAAGCCAAACGAAGTCTTTTAACACCACAAGTAGTTCAATCACACAACATAAATTCAACATGAGATCAAGACAAACATGGCAAACACACCGATAATTGCCATGTCAGTCAATGTATCCACTTCTAAAGAGAGAATTTAAAGTTTAACTAAAGAAATTAAAAAGATACTCGAGCAGTCAGCTCATTGCCTTCCTGATCCGCATCCCTCCTATTCGTGCTCCTTGCCGGCTTCATCATTTCCTGGAACCCACATAAGTGGAAACGGGTGAGAGATCGAACAGTCTCTCAGTACGGGATTTAGTTCCAGTCCCGGAATTTGTCAAATTTACTTATTATTACAAATAGAATATAATTATTATATCCTCACATGTCATGAAATATTTAAAACACACACACACACACACACACACACATACACTTCTTTAATTATCTTTCAAGTTTTCCATTAATCCATTTATTTGCCAATCCAGTGGGAAATCCATCCAACACCGGAAGATCGCCACTCCGCTGGGAAATCCAACCAACAACGGAAGACTTCTCACTAGACGGGGAATCCACCCTACGCTAGGTCTTGACCCGTGACGGGAAATCCATCCAACGCCACGTTGACGAGGGGTCTAGTCGAACCCAGACCCAATGTATACATTCCAACATGCATTCAACACATGTTGGCCCCTTTCCTTTAGCATATCCGTTACCTTTTACATTCGTCATTTAACACTACACGATATCATGCTCAACACACCCTACTTACAATTTTCATGATCGATATGAAATAATCTTATTGTAATTCTAAACAAGCCAAAGGGATCGTTCGATTCAACATGCACAATTCCAAACAATTAAATAAATAATATGCATACAAAACGGTAAGTACAATTTGACAAGGTCCAGGAAACCCGTACCTGTTATAGTGGTGTAGTTTGCTACCGCTTCTTCGTCACTCTTTATTTCAGAACTCAGACCTAGACCATGTAACACGGTTTTTAAATTAATACTTAGATATATATTTCCATTTGATTTTCATTCAAGATATAAACCAAATATATTTATTACAATCTAATCTGACTTATATAAACGAATTTAATAACATAATCAAATTCCAAACTGATTATCTGACTATTATCAACTAATTTATATATTTATATATATATAGTATAAAATACTCACATTCAAACCAAGAGAAAACAAAAAAAAAACAAAATATGACTATCTAACAGAGACATGTATATCTATATATAAGTAGTATAAAATAATCCAATTTCAATCCGAATACAACAGAAGAAATAAACAACACACAAGTCAAAGAAATATTAATTTAATGAAAATTGAAAAATATTGGTTTGCACGGATTAGGCCTCCCATAGAATATATTAAAGTTTGTTTTGAACGAATCATGTAAATAGGACATATTTGCATTTAAACCCAAATATAAATACAATATTATTTTACTCTAAGATCATGCATAAATTAAGGTTGGTTTTGACCATAACGTCTGTGTGATGGTATACATATAATAGAATTTATTTCTCAAGAAAGAAAGTATATATTAATTATAAGTTTTAGACTATTGTTCTTTGTAAATAGATAAAAATAGTTCTAGGGTTATCGGTGAGTAAATCTCTATCAATTAAAATAGTAGATGTAAATCAAAATAATTATTTGTAATAAAATTAGTTCTAGGGTTATCGGTGAAAAATCTCTAAGGTTATCGGCGAAAAAAATTACAATCTAATAAAATAATCAAATAAATAATAGCTATATATATATAACTTCATCAAGTTCGATGCACTTCGGTGTAATTTAAGAAAATCTTAGCAATCAAACTTCTGACTATCAATATATTATAACTAATTATCATTCCATGACAAATCAAAATTTGACACATCATGAATTTTTATCAAGTTAATATAATACAAATATTATCCAAATAAAATAGAAGTTCTGATTAAATAAATAAGTATAATATAAAACTTATATAAATAGAAAAAAAAATAGATAAATCAAATCGGTGAGTATAAGAATTGTCTAATTAGTTAAGCCAAAAATTGAACACTAGAATTATTTACGAATGAAAGAAAACTCACAAATATCTAACCTTTTCCCTCTTCCTTAATCTCCTGTAAAGAAACTAGCGGCGGTAAAACAAAATACTGATTAGGGTTTTATTATATATGAGTAGTGTATATTTGTAACTTAAGAATCCTAGGCGTCAATTGCCAATTAATTGGGTGGTTTGCGGCAGAAGAGACAAGGAACGAAAGCAAGGTTTATCATGTATACATGTATATAGCAGTTTTTAACTTGGATCAAAAGGCGTCTATTAATTTAAATCTCGGAAGTTATGAATTTAATCAAAAGGTGCGTCTGTTGGCATCTGTTAATTAAATTTCGGAAGTTATGAATTTAAATTTTAGATATCACAACCTTTGGACTGACGGAATAGTTGGGTCGTATTTTATGCTGAAATATTTACGGCGATCCGCTATATATACATTTTAAATCATGATCTATGTCGGAACTTATAGGAAGATTAATAAATATATATATACGCTATTTTTTTTTTCTTTGTTGTACCTTAATTTAGTATTCCGAATTACGTGGCGTTACACTCTAATTTGGTGTAAGGCTATGAACGATGAATTAAAAGCCATAGAACAAAATGAAACTTGAAAAATTGTTTCTCTACCAAAAAATAAAAAAGCAATTGGTTGTAAATGAGTATATAAAATCAAATATAATAGTGATTGCACTATAGAAAGGTATAAAGCAAAACTTTTAGTAAAAGGGTTTGCTCAAACTTATGGCATAGACTATAACGTAACTTTTGCACCGATTTCAAAAATGAATACCGTGAGCATTTTATTTTCTATTGCCATAAACAATGGTTGGGATCTTTACCAAATGGATGTCAAAAATATCTTTCCTCAAGTAACACTTGAAGAAGAGGTGTATATGACATTACCACCAGGTCATAAATTGGAAACCAATTCAAAATTGGACTGTAGGTTTAATAAATCAATTTATGGATTGAAGGAATCTCCGTGAACATGGTATGAGAAGCTTGGCTCTTATTTAATTACTTGTAATTTTCAAATTAGTAATGCCCATCATTCCTTATTTACTAAATATGACGGTATCAATACAACTATCATTTTAGTATATGTAGATGACATCATAATTACCGGAAATAATTTAGAGCAAATCCAAATAATTCAAAAATAACTAAAAGAAAAATTTGACATAAAAGATCTAGGATATCTTAAATATTTTTTAGGAATAAAGGTAGCCTTTTCGGATAACAAACTCTTTATTTCTCAAAGAAAATACATACTTGATTTATTAAAAGAAACCGGTAAGTTAGGATGTAAACTGGCCTCAACCGCGTTTGAAAACAAATGCAAATTAAATAGCGAAGACGATAAACTTTTAAAAGATATAAATCAATTTCAAAGACTTGTTGGAAAATTGATCTATCTAAGGATTACTCGTCTGGATATTTCTTTTTCCGTAAACCAAATTAGTAAATACATGCACTCATCAAGAACACCACATTTAGAAGCCGTAAATAGAATTTTGAAATTTTTAAAAAATAATCTAGGTAAGGGCATTTGGATGAAAAATAACAATTCTAATGATATATGGGGCTATTCTAATACAGATCGAGTCGAAAGCATAGATATAAAATTGACAACCGGTTTTTCCACAATTGTAGGTGAAAATCTAGTCACATGGAAAGAAGAAGGTGTTCAATTAGACTCAAAAGGTCTATTGATGTAATTAATGACGGGGCATGCATCCGTCGCGAGTTAAACGTTCTCAAAATCAATGAACTCTCTCGATGACCGATAATGAACAATATGCGATCGAGGGTGAATCCAAAAGAAATAAAAATGTCCCAAGATTTAATAACTTATAAAACTTTTCCTCCTCCAAATCCTGAAATTCATTTAAGAAGCAAGCATAATATCAAAGAGCATCTAACCTTGGGTCATGAAACATTTTTGCACCTGACGAAAAGATCAGTTGATAATGATAAAATATAATGTTGAGTAGGCACACTATATTGAAACTAATTTTATTACTCTCTCAAGATATTCTTACAACTCTACTACTTAATAATCTAACCTCCAATATTACACCCTCTACTACTTATATTATCGTACACCTCCAAACTACTACAACACTCTACTACTTATATGATCCAAGATTGCTTTCTTGCTTGGATGGTTAAAATGAGGAGTAAGGCACCCTATTTATACTTGTTCCATGAGAGTCAAAGAAACATCTAGATCTAAGATATTTTTGGTCTCTTCTAGATTTTCCTACATTTTACACTACAAGATATTTTATTTGGTAGTTTCTAGACAATTCTTGATATCTTCATGGAAACTAATTTTGGGCCTTGGGCCCCTCGGTGCTGATACTTCAACACTCCCCCTCAGCACCGACTTGGTGTTGTCTTAATCTTCGGTACTCCGCGTCCATCTGGGTCATCATGCTTCTTGTTGTTTCTTTTAATTTTCTGAGCTTGAAGTTGCTCAGACGTCTGCGGTTGATCTTCCAGAATAGTCATCTTCACAAGAGAAGTTTTTGGAATCTTCTTGTCACGCTGCTTTGGCATAAGTCGTCGCCGAGCTTTCTTCTCTCGATAGATCATCATACAAGCTGCATCTTCTTGCACAAACTCTTGTCCTATAGTCTTCTCCACAACAGCGACACTCCTCTGTGTCATCTCGTCATCATCACCCTTCTTGGTGATGGCCTCCAGTTTAGTGCTCTCTTGTGGCTTCTCCTCATCAGCCATTGCGCACGTCACAACTTCGGTCTCCTTCTTGACCGATTCTTCAACTGGTTCTTCAAAGAACCGTGACTCAAAATCGGTATCCTCATCCTCAGGCTCACCAGCCTCTTCGACGTCCTCTACGTCGGCCACCGACTGCATCGCAACAGCCGCCACTGTGTCCCACTCTTCTTCACTTGGGACCTCTTCTGTTGCCTTCTCCTTTGTGGTCACCACAAAGCTTCCTTCATTCTTCCTGAACTGACACTCTCTCGCATGTGCTCTCGTCGTCCGCAATTGTAGCACTCCACTCTTCTACTCCGGTATTCACCGCCATCGGCTCCTTTGCCCTCTTGGCCTCTAGGAGCTCCCCCTGAGCATGAACACCTCTTGTATTGTTCATGACAAACCTTCTCCGTCTCAAGTTTTAGTCGATACCGGTCTCTGCTCGACTCTCCACATCGACCACTATACAAAGCCTTCTCCTCTTCGTGCTTTACCATCAAACCTGCCAGCTGCTTGGCAAGAGCTTCCTGAATGGCCAACAAATTCTCCAGTTCCAACAGGGTTGGTTGCATCACCCATCCTTGAATTGACGTGATGAAGGCGCTGTACTCCAGCCTCATGCCATTCAGGATTATCCGCCGCATTCTATCCTCGCCAATTTTTGCATTGGCGTCTAACTGCTCAATCTCCCTACACAAATTTTTTACTTTAAGAAAATACTCACTTACAGTCTTATCACCTTGGGAGATATTCATCAGCTCCCTCTCGAGCAGTTGCAGCTGACTTGTGTTCTTTCTTGAAAACAACGCGGCAAAAACATCCCATGCCTCTTTTGGTGTCTCCACATCTTCAATGTGAGATAGTAGGCTCTTGTTCACCATAGCTTTCAGCACAAATAATGCTCGGCCCACCTTCACCTTCCACTTCTTATAAGCTCGGATCAAATTCGGTGGCAGTTCGATCTCATCGCCACTGACAATCTCCCACAGATTTTGCCCTTGCAGATATGACTTAATACACGTACGCTAGTCTCTATAATTATAATTATTCAACTTCTCAATCAAACCACTCATGCCACTCAAGTCTGACATTTCGACACCACGATGTATTAAGGGGTTACACAAACCTCCTAATCAGCAGGACCTTTGACACAACAACAGACTCACAGATTATCCGAACCTTCTAGCCAACATGACCTAACCTGGCTCTGATACCACTTTGTTGAGTAGGCACACTATATTGAAACTAATTTTATTACTCTTTCAAGATATTCTTACAACTCTACTATTTAATAATCTAACCTCCAAGATTACACCCTCTACTACTTATATTATCATACACCTCTAAACTACTACAACACTCTACTACTTATATGATCCAAGATTGCTTTCTTGCTTGGATGGTTAAAATGAGGAGCAAGGCACCCTATTTATACTTGCTTCATGAGAGCCAAAGAAACATCTAGACCTAAGATATTTTTGGGCTCTTCTAGATTTTCGTACATTTTACACTACAAGATATTTTATTTGATAGTTTCTAGACAATTCTTGATATCTTCATGAAAACTAATTTTGGGCCTTGGGCCCTTCGGTGCTGATACTTCAACATATAAATTTATAATTTTAAAACTTATAATAATCTATATCTAGCGGTATTTTTAATGGAATATCAAATGATACTTTAAAATTGCATAAACTTGATATACAATCGATCTGTAAGTCCATTGCTGACAGGAAAATTAATTTATAGAATTACAAACAAGATGTTGAAAATTTGAAACTCACAAAAAAATCATACTAAACATGTAATCACTGCTGACAGGTTTATTGGGTCATATCTGGTACTGGAGACCAGCATCTCTGCAATTCTTCTTTAATTGGACCTATTATATTTACTTTGGTATTGTGCTCCATAAACTCTGAAAGTCCTGAAACGGATGACTCTGACAAATCCAGGGTTTGAAGATTGGTAAGACGGCTAAGTGTTGTTCCAAGTGAACCACCTTCCACCCAGCACACTATGAATCCCAAGTATCTCAAATTGATTAAACAGTCCAACCAGCATGATCTATCTTCCTCACTGAATTGAATGCGGGCCTGGAATACCATCAACACTCTCAGAAAATTAAACTCATAGAACATTAATGGTGCAACAGAACCAAAAAAGAATAAAGAGTGAAGGCATGGATATTTGAAACCATGCAGTGTTTTTCCTTCTTGAAAGGAAGAGAATTGATCACTCTCATAGGAGCTATGCAATGCCAAACGATGCACATGTTCAAGATTTGCATGGTGATCATCTTCTTCCCCATACCAACCAGATATGTCTATAGCATCCTCCCTCAGGATCACCTCAATAGGGGGACTTATGCCGGTATAATTATTTAATAATCCAAAATTCATCTTAGGATGTATAACAACAACACGAACTGATTGGTTTGGTTGATTATGGTAATATGTCCAAATACCACGCACAAAGCTCCTGTGAATGAAAATTTTCACATTAAAATAGAGCACCAAAGGGAGCAATGACATAAAAAAGAGGAGATAAAAAATTAAAAGAAACAAGATATTCCATAAAATGCTGTTATTATTGTATCATCCCTTAGATGGTCTAAATGGATTGTGAAGGAAACAAGATGTTATGATTTGTGATAAACAACTAAATTTGACCACTCTGCGCGCTCTTTGGCTTACACTATATATAGTATAAGTACTACCAATACGAAAACTCAAATACTTCATATACTATATAATATACATTGTAATTTCATGGTAATAATAGAATGGGCCTTCATGCCTTTTTAAAAAAAAAAATAATTAGTATACATTATTAGCAAAATTGAAAGAGGTTTTGATATATAATTGCAATCAAGCGACCAAAGAAATGAATATGTTCAACTTGTTCTCTTAATAATTGAAAGCAATTATCAATTAATAATAATAATATTTAAAGTAATACCTTTGGATGAGTTCATCTAAATAGAGCTCGGCTGTCTGCTCCATTGTTCTTCCATCCTCCTTTTGTATCATTCCTTCGGCAATCCACAACCGAATTAGTGAATTAGAATGTATCAAGTGATTGACAGGGAATAGCGCAGCCATAAATGCAAAGCAGTTCCGAAGAAGTATTGGCAATTTGTTGTAGATAGTAGTGAGAAATTCACTAAAATTGGCTGTGGTCACAATGTCCCCAGGGACTTGAAGATTGTGAGAAAATGGTTGATTGAACATTATGTGACCACTTAAAAGTAGCAAGTTCATTGGTGAATCACCAAAAGTACTGGCTGCAATTATTCTTGCTATTGGGAGGTCATCAGGGGGATACTTTTCACTGGAATTTTTTTTCTCAAAGGGCTTTCTGAATATTAGTTTTAATCTCTCTTCATAACTTAAGGATGGCAACTCATATGTAATTTCAGGATCTAAGTCGAGACATACTCTTTCATAATGATCTATTTCTTGGCAGGCTATCAACACCCGGCTCCCATTATTTTCACTGGGAAGAGCTTGTTTGAATACGTTGTACCTTTGAATATTGTCGATGACTACAAGATATCTTTTCACCTTCAAGGACTCATGGATCCTCTGGATCACATCTTTCTCATCATGGCCACCCGTCGAGTTGCCGGGCTCGAGTGTTATCAACATCTTTCTCAGGATGTCAATTGGCTTGAACAGTTCAGGATGTCGGTAATCGAAGCAGTTCATGTCAAATAGCCAGAAACAGACATCGAAGTGATTCTTCACCATAATACTAAAAAGTTCAAGATGAAAAAATAAATAAACAAATTAATGAACATTTAAAAATATCTTACTGTAGCGTGTGAAAGGACCATACACCTCAACTGGGCGTTTTAATTTCTTTAATTTTTTTTTCTTTATTTTTTTTTTCTATATATTGTTATGACTCTAAATTATTGTGTTTGTTTCAATTCAGTCCATAAACTATTGTTTGATTTGCCTTTGTACTGATTGAAGATGAAGAGGTGCTTTGGAGGTAGAGAGGAAGCAAGATAAATGGAGGAGGCCGGGATGGGGAGGGAATGCGAATGCAGAATTGCTGGGGGAGGCGATGAAGGAGAAAATAATAAGAGGACAAGGAGAACTTGCCGTTCTTAAAAAATATTCCAGGGATTTAAGTCAACAAAACAAAATAATTTGGGGCCCAATAACAAACTTCTCTCAAAAAAAAATATATCGCTGACAAATTTTGGAATAACCAAAATATTATTTCCATTAGGTGGTAAAATCTTCTATTTTGTAATAGACGGCAAAATTCTTTAATTAATATATATTTTAAAATACAAAATCATTGGTTTTGTTAGTATTCACGTAGGTAGGTACGATGCATCCATGTAATTTTTTTCCAAGTTTAATTCATTTTCATGAATACCATTTATAAGAACAATATGCTCATTAGTTTGGATTTGTGGGGAAATAGGAGAAGAAAACTTTAAATAGCTGTCCATTTTTTTTTCTTACTTCGATAATAATAGAAAGGTAATTTACATAGTGACTGTAATATTATCACTTGTCAAGGAGCTATGCAATTGAGTAGGCAAAAAATAAAAATATTTAAAAATAATTAAATTGGATATTTAACAGATTTTGTAATAAAATGCTGAACCATTATGGTACTAATTTAGAAAGATTTCCATATATAATGTATTTTATTAAATTTTGAAATTCACTATTTTGACAGAAAAATATTGTATATCAATTCATGGTAGCACTTGTGATCTCATGTGTACAAATAGAATTAATACAAGTGATGATGGACGCTAATTTTGGAGTGGTAGCGCACACAAACGAACATGCGACCAACAAACATTCTCCATTTTTTTTTTTTGAACTCCATTTGAATTTATTTATTTAGTGATCTATATATAGGCTTAATTATTCAGATTTTTCTGACATATCACTGTTATTCTAGGATTGTAGTTAGTTGTAAGTATGAAGAATTAATTAATATATATATAATTTGTGATGCTCTAAAAGGAACTGACCATTGGTAGATCTTTTCCACAAGTGCAGTTTTTCCAGCTGCCTCCGGTCCTAGGATTGCAACTTGTAAGCGTTGAAGAATGGTTGGATCAAGCAGTTTGTCAATTATGCTCTTCTGGAGGGCTTCGTAGCCGACAAACTCTACCTCGTAGATATTAAGAAGAGATCGGGGGAAGGCCGGCAGTGTAGCATCAGCATGATTGCTGTTGGTTAAGTACATGAATGAAACATCATTGATGATGTTGAGGAGTTGTGATTGGATATCTTTCATCTCATTTGCAAGCCGGTTGAGAAGGAATAGGTCCACGGGTTTAGTGCTTATTCTCTTAACAGCTTCTGGAAGGGATTGTGTTGGTATGGTTCTCCCAGCTTCTATTGAGAAATTGAGGAGGACTAATTCAATGCAGAAGCATACATCTACCACTTTAGTTATCAACTCCATGACACCCGCACCTGCACCTTGTTGATCATCATCATCATCATCATCATCAACGAGTACCAGATTGATCTTTAGCAGCATAGATTTCACCGATACCATCAGATCACCAGCTTCGCTCACAGAAGTTGCTCCACTGAGTAAAGTAGCTTCAAGATTCCACAAATCCTCAAGTTTTCGTAATGCAAACTCAACGCACGCATTTGGTTTATCAAATACATATGGCATCTCTTTCTTTGATGAGACTGAGACTGGGAGATGGAGGAAATTGGAATTGGTGTAAAATATTTGGGGTTGGTTCATAATTAAGTGCTCTTTTTCAAATTTTATAAAGTCATGTGACAAGTGTCTCCACCAATATATAAAGAGTTTGTCCGGATTCCTTCTGTCCCTATCTTGTCCCAAGAGTATCTCTGATTGTTTGGTGAGAGAAGCTTTCTATGTTCTAGCGGAGAGGAGTGACGATGAAATGAATTAAAAGTTAGATGTGCTATGGATTGAATGAATGAACAAAGAGGTCCGAATTAAAAGTTTGTAAAACCTGAGTTTTCAGGTTATACCTAGGAAATTATGTAGATCTCTTTATGAAGTTTCTGGATTAGAGTCATAATAAGAAATCAAAGTTTCATATAAAAAATTACGTCCGTTTTGAAGTTTGAATATTATTTGCACTTTTTTGTTATATTACATTAGCCTACAATTTTTTTTATCAAAACAAATTATTTCTCCACAAATTTATAGAAGATACAGGGTTCTAAATAACGCCCTATAGCTGTACTATAATATTGTTATAGTGTTTTCGTACCATAAAAGCTAGTACGCTATTGGCGCTATAGCACGCTATATCATGCTAAAGCGGCGCAATATGGCAATACTGTCGTATTTTTAGCCATTCCACTATAATGTGATAAACGTTATTTAAACCTTTGGAAGATACAAAAAATATTTCTATTACTATTTTGATTGGTCATATTACTTCATAATTCTATATTTTAATTACCATATTTTGAGCGGCAATAAAAATATTAAAAAAAATAAAATAATTACAAATATGTTAGATAAATATAACATTTAAATGAAAATTTTAATATATGTAACAGTAATTTTAAAAAAATATTTATTTGACTTATTAATGTTATAAATAAGAAAACACTAAATATAAAAAAATTATCTACATTAAAAAATACTAATTTATAATATTTATAATGTATAATAATTTTAGTGTTTTTTACACAGAAAACAGTCTCATGTGGCAGCTTCTAAAACCATACCATTGGTGTAAGTTTCAGAATTCATCTTTTGGTGAAGCCCCATTATCGAAGTTTCAATTTTTTAATTTCTAATAAAATTTCCTATTAGATCTTGATACAACTCATCGCATGTTTCTTTCATTCTAACTTTTTTGATTCTCATGACGAGTACTGAGGATCCAAGACATCGCTTGGGAGTTGGGACTAGATCTGATCCAAGACATTTTTCTTGTTCTTTTTGTTTGTCCGAATGAGTAAGAAGTGGAATCTGATCTGCTCCTGTCGGTCACATTTTTGTCCGAATTTTTTTTTAATATCATAATCGAAAAAATAAATTAATTAAAACACCTCTGTTTTGAAAGAATTCGAATTTTACCCAGGCCGCAGAGCCAATCTGTGATCCTTTTTAAAGAGGACCGTATAGTCAATCTGTAGCCCCTGACTGAAATCTGCAGATTACCCTAACTCTTTGTTTTTTTAAAAAACATTTTTTTAATAATTAATATAAATTGACGTGCCTCTGCAAATTTGACCGGTAAAGAAAAAAGGGATCGCAGATTGTGGTCCCGAGTTTTTTAGTTTACAAATTAGCTCTGCGGTCTGGATAAAATTTAAAACGAGAGTATTTTGGTTTATCTTATTTTGAATTATGGTATTAAAAAAAATTTCGGCATTTTTGTTTCTCTTTTCGCATCTTGTTGCTTATAAATACAAAAAGATTGTTCTAATTCGGTATAGCCAGCAAGATTTTGATTCTGAATATTCTGAAAATTTCGGCATTTTTGTTTCTCTTTTCACGTATGCTCTGTACTTATCTCACATTCTCACTACTACAAAAACATGTTTACTATCGCTATTCTATTATTGGATGCTCTTCGGCACGGATAATGTATATATGTAACCAATAGTAGCGTTATAATTACTTTGAATTTTTCACTGATGGTTCGGTCTAACCAGCCAATAATGTTGATGGCCCCTCCTTTAACATTGGTTAAATTTTAAATACAATTAATATTGAATAACTCTTCAACATCAGTTTGCCTCTTCACGATGCGTAACTTGTTGCTTATAAATACAAAAAGATTGTTCTAATTCGAGATGTTGGATTATTAGCCTGCCAGATTTTGATTATGAATATTTAACACATTTCATGAAAATCAGTGGAAGTTTGTTCGGTCAGAGTATCCTCTGTCCTTATCTCACTACTACAAAAATCATATCTACTATCGTCACTTTAACATCGGGTGTCCTTCAGCACGGATGGTGTATGTAATTATTTTGAACTTTTTAAGGACTGTTTGGTCTAACTAGGGCTGGCAAAAAAATTCGAGGATCGTGATTCGATTCGGGTTTGATTCAGGTTTGATTCGAGTTTAATTCGATTCGAAATGGGTTCGAATTGAAACGAACCAAACCAGGTTCGGTTCGGAATTAATTCAAACCAAACTCAAACCTAGCCTGGTTCGATCGAAATAGGTTCGTGATTTTTTTGTAATTTGAATCTCATAAAATCACCGGCCATCCATTTACTTAATGAAATTAAAATCCAAGATAGAGAGTCATAATTTAACTTAGCTGACACTCTCTCGCTCTCAAATCTCAATAATCTAGTTCTCTCTCCACCTCTCCCTAACTCACTCTCCCTCTAGCTCTAAAATCTAGCCGATGCTCTCGGCGACTGGCTATCTCTCCGGCTGTCACTCCTCTCTCCGGCCTAGATGACTATCTCTCCTCTCTCTTTGGTCGTCTCTCATAGTTCATACCAGGAAAGCCGTCTCTGATGTATTTTTTCATGAACAACTTTTCAACTTAAAAACACTTATTTCATAGTTCATACCGGTAAAAGGAAGCCATGTGAATTTTGTCCCGCAAGAAAAAATTAATGTATAAACTACCGGTATAACTAGGGCTGCTAAAAAATAATTTAGTTCGTGATTCGATTCGGGTTCGATTCGAAAAATTTGTAGTTCGCAATTAATTCGATTCGAAATGGGTTCGGTTCGAAACGAATCAAACCAGGTTCGGTTCGAAATTAATTCAAACCAAACTCAAACCTAAGGTAAGTTCGGTTCGGTTCGGTTCGTTGCCACCCCTAGGTCTAACCAACCGATAGCGTTGTTGGCCCCCTCCTTTGACATTGCTAAGTATTTAGTGACTCTTCGACATCAGTTTGACTCTACGGATAATGACATTGAGAGAGTGACTTTTACTATATATATCTATTGTGTTACATTAGCTGTTAGTGTTAGTACAAACCAATAACAACTTGTTATCATATTGAACCGATGACATATATTCTCAGGAGCAACGCTGTAAATAATTAGAACCTTGATTTTAGTATCCATCATATATTAACAAAATAGGTGTTTAGCCCAGTTAATAACTTCTAAATTGCTTTAAATTTTTTGTATCAATCATTAGCAAAAGGGACAAAAAGTACGCCAAAATGAACGAAATGGACAAAATTCTTGGCTCGTCCAACCTGTAAATGTCTTTTGAAGATTGTGATTATGATATTTGAAATTTTAACGCTAATACATGTACAACAGTAAAGAAATACAAAAATAAGATCATAAGTGTCACAAAGAATCTAAAACATATATATCGATCATATATTACTATATATGTTAATAGCAGGTGAATCTATTAATATATTTTTTTTTTTTTAAAACTGGTTTTCTAGCGATTTCATTAGAAATCAAATATTGTTCTCCTTCCAACTTTAAACAATTGGAATAAGTTGTTACAAGATAACTAGAGTATACCAGTCTACTTTACGAGTGATGCATCTATGCAAAAATTTTAAACTTTCAAATTAATTTTGTATAGAGTCAAAGTGATAAAAAAAAGTTCAAAAAATAAATGGATTAAAATTAATTTATAAACATTATAATTTGCACGCTTGACTCTATACTAAATTAGTTCGAAAGTTTAAATTTTTTGCAAGTAGACGCATCACTTGTAAGGTAGACATGTTTCAATGGTTCGAATTCATCATTTAAAGTCAATCCTATAGATTTAGAGTTGAGTTTACAATAAGATTTGGTGAACTTAGAAACACCCTAGTTATACTCTTTTCTTTTTAATTCCAGCGAATCTGTAGAAAGTCTATTTTCTAATGGTTATTGATATTTCTTGTTAGAAACAGTTAGTATATGTCGATATATATATATATATATATAAGTCAAATTATTCTCTAACGGTTTCTTTGTCTGAAATGGATATCCTTTGTCATGTCAAATTTTATATTTTCCATTGTTAGTCTTTCAAAATGATATGTAATATTGTCTAAAAACAAACTACTGATGATCAAAAAGTTCAACTGAATTTTTGGGGTTTCGGACGATCTTTTTTTTGCACCTACTAGAACGGAAATTTCCAGGTTATAATTAGGAAATTATGTAGATCTCTTCATGAGGTTTCCGAATTAGAGTCATAATGATAAATCAATGTTTCTCATTAAAAGTTGTCTGTTTGAAGTTCAAATTTTTATTAGAACCTAGATTGTTTATTAAATTTATTTAACCTGCAAATTATTTTTTATTAAAATAAATTATTTGTCATCACATTAATATAAGATCTCAAAATATAAAAATAAATTATTTCTATTTCTATTTTGATCGGTCATATTAATTACTCAATAATGCATCATTTTAATTTAGCGTATTACACGATATTCTATATTTATTATTTTATTTTGAATGACAATAAAAATATTAAAATCAACAACAAAAATAATTACAAATATCGGAGATAAATATAACATTTATTAGTTTAATTATTAATGAAAAATTTAATACATGTAACAATAATTTTAACCAAAATAATATTTAAATTATAAATTGTATAAATAAGAAAACTCTAAATAAAAAAAACAATCATAATCTATATTAAACAATATTAATAAGAAACCGTATCATTATGGTTCTAGAATTCCCCTATGGGAGATGGAACCGCATTATTTATTATATAAATGAGAAAATGCTAAGTCAAAAAACAATATTCATTCTTTTCTAAGTTTTAATTTTTTTATTTGAAAAAAAAAAAATCCGTATTAGATCTTGACACTTCATCACACGTTTGTTTCATTAATTGTAACTTTTTCTTTTCTTATGGGACTCCGGTCGATAACCTTTTTCGTTTTCGTTTTCGTTTTCTTTTTCTTTTTCTTTTTCTTTTTCTTTTTCTTTTTCTTTGTTGGAAATCAGGAAGAATTCGAATCTGATCTGTACCGGTCGGTAACCTTTTTTTTTTTCTTTTTCTTTGTTCGAAATCAGGAAGAATTCGAATCTGATCTGTTCCGGTCGGTAACCGTTTTCTCTCTCTTTTCATGATGCGTAACTTGTTGGTTGTAAATACAAAAAGATTGTTCAATATTCAAACCATTTCATGAGAATCTGTGCAAGTCTTTGTATATAATTAGGTGCCGCTGGTTCGATACAATGTGAATTCTTGCGACGAGTCCGTACTGTGGACCAGGTCCAAGCATGTGCTATATATTCCAACTCATTTCGAGACCCTTCCATATTCGCGAACTCTTACGTACACATACCCCTTCGCTGCATCTTCCCAAGTCTCTGATTCTAACCATCGATGGATCCGATTTACAGAATCATTTGCTACTGGGGGCGGGACCATTGTCTCACCATACGTGGTGGCAATGTTGTGTTTGCTCTGATCAACCAGTTTGATCGATACCAGGTTTGCTTGTTACTCGATTTCTATTCTTCCATTAGTAACTAACTAATTAATATCGAAATTAATTGAGGGCAGCTCTGGATCAAGGACGAGAGTCATGGCGCTACAAAGGACTCCGAGGGTCAACCAGCATTTGCTGTGATCAACAATGCCACTGGTCAAGCAATTTGCCACAGTCCCATAGGCCAGCCTGTATGTCTTTTTGTATTGTTTTGTCAAATAAATAATGTGAATTTTAATTCACATTATCTGAATTCTAAATAAAATTACAATTTTTTTATTTACAAGATGGTCTCAAGTCTCAACTTTTAATTTTTTTATTTACAAGATTTTTATTTTGATCATTTATTTTTGCTAATAATTAGTTGCAGTTGGTACGATACAATGTGAATTCTTGTGATAAGTCGGTGCTGTGGACCATGTCAGGGCTGGAATTGTATAGAGGGTGTAGGACCATTCGTAGGGTGGACGACATTTCTGTCTGTATCCAAGGGGATTATATCCACGATGGCAAAGTTGCTGATATCAATGTCCCAGGAAATGATGATTTAAAGAAATTAGAGTGGAAAGTCCACTCACTTCGTTGGATCTTTAAATTCGAGAATACCTCGCCTTCTTCATGCATTACTCTCTTTAGACCGTCCCAGTTCACAGTCAAGATCACTTGCCAAGCAAAGAAGGGCTACAATCTGGCAATCGATAAGGATGGCAGAACTGTTCTGTTGGTTCCCTCCAATCCGAAAGATCCATACCAGGTGTTCAATGTTACTGTTCTTATTTAGTCCTATTTTTATAGCAATTCCTTTGTACTTTTATCTCTTTATTAATCTTAAGTTTTAGGTTAAAGTGGAAAATTAATTATTTTTTTTTAGCTTCCTCGTTTACTTGTTAATTGGTTCAAACCTTTGATATTTTTTCCTCTGTCATATTGTCGAACACAGCACTGGATCAAAGAAATGACATACGGTGTACCTGTCAAAGATGAATACGGGCAGGAGGCCTTTGCTTTGGTGAACAAGGCCACTGGAAAAGCTGTCAAGCATGGCTTCGGACATAACTATCTTGTATTCACCCACACACATCTTATACTAACGTCATTATAACCTTCTCCATTTTATGAGATAAACAATGTTCATTATTCTGTTATTTAATCGTCTTTATTTGGTTGTAACATTTATATATATATAGGTTCAGGTGGCCCTGTTCAACCGAAACTATATGGATCCCTCGCTCCTGTGGACCAGAAGCAGGTTAGATGACAACGATCCCAAATATGCACCAATAAGAACGCAACATAACCGTGACCTGGTCTTTAATATTTTGGATGACGGTCGCAAATATCCACTACTGGCGTTATCGAAAAAAATAACAAAGGAACATCGTATTGAGGATGGCAATTATCGATCATATCGACGACCACGGTATATTGACGCACTATATCCTTATTGGATAGTAGACCGCATAGTAGACAATCAACAATGGATGATTGA
Organism: Carex rostrata; assembly: GCA_964058875.1. Taxonomy (NCBI): domain Eukaryota; kingdom Viridiplantae; phylum Streptophyta; class Magnoliopsida; order Poales; family Cyperaceae; genus Carex; species Carex rostrata. Next base: position 613,778 of record CAXKVT010000049.1, on the reverse strand, counting down.
AGATTATGAGTGAACACCATTTATAATACTATTTGTATAGACAACCCTACTAGTAAATAGTAATACTATTGGCAGTATTATTACTAGTATTGCTTTTATTTTGTCTGGCTTAGCTTTTTTGTCTATTTAAACTGTAACGTACGTATGTGAATGCATGCTAACGAACTTCACTCAGAATCCTTTGGAATCTCGAAACATATCACAAATGCTGTCACTCATAGCAATACTAATCAACAGCTATTATCGCACATATTCTAGAATAGTAGCCAATCAAAAATGGATGATTGAAGATTATGATGAATACCATTTATAATACTATTTGTACAGACAACCCTACTAGTAATACTATTGGCAGTATTAAATGTATTATCCAAATCAACCATACAAATCAAAAACACAGATTTTAGAGAAATCTGGTTATATGATAGCGAGATATTCATAATTTCAAATCGGATTACAATGACAGTTCAAAATTGTTGTGACTTAGTCAGAATTGGAATTAAACATTGAAATCAAATACCAAGATATTTATCACAATACCTTTTCTTTTATTTTCTCAATTTTTCTCTACTTTCTATTCTTTTATTTGGTGTCTCTGTTTTTATTTCTTTCTGAATCACCAAATAGAAAGAAGGTTCTTTTGAAAGGATTTAGGAGGTCGGTTATTTCGAGGTGGTTTAATGCATGGTAACCGCGTGATAAAAATATGATTGTTTTGAATTCTAAAATGAACATGTGTATTAGAAAGGAGTTAGGGGTGCATGGGAGCTGCTCGGAGTCGATTGGTTTCTTTGTTTATTATTCAAATTTTTGAAATTAAGCAAACATATATAGAAATAAAGTGGACCAATTTTATTTCGTAATTAAGAATTAATGACGAGGGTGAACTGTTAAGTAAAAGAAAAGTTATAAAGATGTAACATCTATGATTTAAGAAATAAAGTAAAATAAAAAATAAAATTTATTAAATTCATAATTTAGGGAATAAAACAAAAGTGGTACGTAATTTTCACTATTTCATTCCCCTCCTTTTTATTTAAAAATTATGTAGTTCACAAACTTTTTGTTTTAGAAGAGACATACTAGTGTTGTCAGTATTATAAATAATGTTTCTTACCGCAAGACCTATAATTTTTATTATATTATGAAAAAATCTTAAAAGCATGAATAATAATGACTCTATTTTACAAAATGTTACAACTGATTTGAAAGTTAAAGGGAACAAGCATTTAATTAGTAGCAACTAGAGCAAAATATTTAGAGAAACTCTAAATTATAAACAAAACACATTTAGAATTACTTGGAGAATATGATTGTCTTCAAATAATTCTCTAGTGTAACATACATACAATCAATGTCTATCCGTTGAAACTGAATTTTCATTACAACTCGAGGACTTTATGACAAATTACGTACGATAGAGGGTGATTCAACAAATGAAGCGTCCAAAAATGTGGCACATCCTCTGAACTCGTCATAACATGGGAAATAAATCTGCTGTGATTCTTTGAGAATCACAGAACCTTGCTTTTCCAAATCCGCTTGTTCATTTCTTTTAAAATTTGTGCATGGAAAATAATAGTTTCTGATAATAAATTTGGAATACCAAAGTCCTATGTTCTAAAAGAATCACAACAGATTTATTTCCCGTAACATGTCATCATATCTGCAGAACATGACCTGTACAGTCCATTAGGATTCAGATAACTCATTATTTGTAATATCCATAACCAAGACTCCACTGAATAAAGCAACTTCAAGACTCCAGACATGCTTTTGCTTTCTCAACTTCCTTTAAACATTCAAGAGGGGACATGTTTTTTTAGCTAGCCACTTTTTTCTATGTTTGCTTGATTACGAGGCTATGTCTTTCTCACTTCCCAAGGCAACCGGAGCTTGTCTAAATTAAGTAGTACATATATTGTAGTGATATCGATTAAGGAAAAGCAATTTATTTAACTGTGAAAGATAATTATATTATCAACTCTTTCTTGGGCCGGTTGGATGGTTAATTGTTGTTTGTTAAAAACGTGGCCCATTGAAGAGCTGCTTCCTACAACTATATATTAGCTAGCCCTCCAAATTAATAGTGTTGAATTTAGTTTGGGTCTAAATTAAATATCAGATGAGAGCTTGGTGGAAATAACTGGATTCAAGAAACTGTTTAGTAAAAACAATTCAAACCCTGGCCTTATTTTGTAAACCTCAATTACTTGTAAAAATTTGCCATTCAATTTTCATACAGTGGTTATTATATTAGTTAAATATATCTTAGATGCGACCTTTCATCAAAATAAATTGTAAAGTCATACTGCAATTTTTTTTTCCTTTTTTCTTTTGGAATACAGATGAAAATAAAATGTAACCTACATTACTCAGTATTAGTTCTCGTAAAATACACAAAATACAACTTTTCAAATACACTTGACTATTACATGCTAGTGACCCGGTTTGATGGTATTGACTCTTTAGTGGGCCAGTTTGATGGATGTTATAATTTGTTTAAAATTAGGCCCATTGATTTGTTACGACAAAATAAATGACAAATCAATGGGCCTTTAATTTAGTTTGGGGTCTAAATATCAGATGAGAACTTGTTGGAAATAATTCCTCAATGGTAGAAACTTTTTAGTAAAAATAATTCGAACACCTTAATTTATATATTAACCTCTGATTCTAGATGTGAGTTTTCATGAAATCAAATTGTAAATACTGCAAGTTTTTTTTTTTTTTGGAATGCAGATGAAAATTGAGCTTCTAATTATCTTTATATACTTACAATAAGTATCTCAGTCGTATGTTGAATTTGTTAGCCATTATACAGAAAAAAATTATTAAATTGACAAGTTTTAACATTTTTAAGAGATCACTTAATAGGTACTTTTTCCTAAACTTTTTAGCTGCAAATTAAAATGGCACAAGAGATCGATTAATTCCACGCCAAAATTGTTCCTTTAGCACACAACTCTTGATAGGGAATTATATTAAAGCTAAGGCACTCCATAATTTTGTGGGAATCAAATGGGATTGGGGTCAATTTTCTTTTAGTTTCCAAGCTCCGTACGGCTGACTAGTTTTTTTCTCGATGGGTTCCCAAATATATCCTCAATCGTTCCCATATCAGTGCAATTTTTTGAGAAAAAAACTATCATCTCAGACATAATTTTTTTTCTTCCCAAATCTTCTCTCTCATCAATTTTCTCTCACTTCACGTGGTCATCTGACTCAAGTCTCTCTCTTTCTCTTTCAAATAACAAACAGATTTCAGTATCTATATATAAAGACTTGGATTAAAATTGATTTTTAGATGTGGGACTAAGTTGATAAGCTAAGAGACTGGATAACATTTTGCATTTGCATGTGACCATGGGTCCCAATTTTCTTTATCTCATATTTTATGTGCCCATCCTCCAAATGAAGTGTATTTTATTTGTTAGTATAACTTGTTTTACAATTTAAAGAATAATACTTCTTTGGTGAAAGGATGAAGGTAGATAAAAAAGATAAAAGACTAATTACTTTTGTTATATTATTATGTTATTATTTAATCTACTTTATATAATTATAGTTTTTTATTAATAAGTATAATTGTATAATATATATCAAGTATATTTTTGTACATAATATATTAATACTATTTTTTACAAATCATGCACAACAGCTTTTGGTACAAAGTATCAATACTCATTTTTGTAATACTTATTATTCAAATCGTGCCCGACTGTTTTTTTTTCAATGTTTTGTAATTAATACTCATTATTTTTGCAATATTAATTCATTATTTTCATTAAATAAACTGGTGAAAATTTTATATACATGACTAATTTAAATTACATTATTACAAATTATAATAATATTGATAAGTAATAAGTAATGTTTATATTTTATAAAATAATAATTATAATTTATAAGTAATGTTATGTCATTATTTAATACATTTTATTTAATTGCATTATTAATAATTTTAGTAATAAAAATAATTATTTAATATGAAGTATTTTAGAAAAAAAAAAGATTTCCCACAACTAATCTCACTGTACAACTGAACGCCCATTTCAACATATTCCTATAATCAATCCCGCGCGTACTCCTTCCGATGGGTTCTCACTTTTTCAAAAGTGAATTCCCATTCTCATTCCTATTCCAATTCCGTAATCCCGTAACATTCGAACACGCCCTAAGTATCATAGCACACATCAAACTAATTAAAATATACAAAATTAAAAAGTTAAGCGATAAAAACTTTACCCTTGTGAAAAGTTTAAATGAAATCCAGTTAGGTGATTTTTAGTGAATATTTAAATTAAACAGCTTGGCCCACATATTCATTTATCAAATTGGTTGGTGAACTTCAACTTCAAATCTTCAAGTCTATATGAGCGGGACTAGTGTCCTTTATTCAATTTTATTTCTTGTAAAATAATAATAAAAATAATTGCATTAAATGAACTTATAAATAGTTATTTGTTTTATATTTAACATTGTACTGAATCAATACAAATCCAATAATTTAAAAGTTCAAAATATAAAAAGACTACTCATAAAGTACATCGTTAAACGGTTTAAATTTGTCATTTCAAAAGAATTTATTTCAATATTCTTCTCAACAAAAAAAATATATATATACAAATTAACAAAACTTCATATATATATATATATATAGAACATACACATTAATTCAGCTCATACTTTACATTGAAATCCTGGCCTAAGTAGCCCTAAATCCAAAGTATCGACAATATTTTTGCACCAGACAGCCTGTACATAAACATTATTTAATTAATCTTGTGCACGTAGATCAATGGAAATTAATAAATGGCTGAGTCTCATCTTTCAAGGTGATTGACCAACCGTTGTGAGTTGGTCAAAGATCAGAAAAGGGAATCACTTGGTAGATTTAATCATCTTCAAAATATATTAAAGATTAATTTTAAAATCTAATATTAAATATAAGCATGATTTATATTATTCACGTATATAGTATGCTTATAATATATAACATAATTTTGCATATGTTTCACCATATATCAAAATGATTTGAAATTTACCATATGATTAAGACTTGACAAATTCCTTTAAATACTTACAAGAAGTATCTCAGTCGTATGTTGAATTTGTTAGATCTTATACAGAAAAAAAATATTTAATTGACAATTTTTCACATTTTTAAGAGATAAATTAATAAATACATTTTTAAGAACTCATTTGTTGCAAAATGGCAAAAGAGATCGATTAATTCCACGCCAAATCTGTTCCTTTAGCACACAACTCTTGTTTGGGAATCGTATTCAAGCTATGTATCATAGCACAAATCAAACTAATTAAAATATACAAAAGTAAAAAAGATAAGCGATAAAAACAATGTACCCGTGTAAAAGGTTTAAATTTGGAATCCAGTTAGGTGATTTTTAGTTAATATTTAAATAAAACAGCTTGGCCCACATTTTCACTTATCAAATTAATTGGTTGGTGAAGTTAAACTTAATTTCATATCTTCAAGTCTATATGAGCAAGACTAGTGTCCTTATTCAATTTTATTTCTTGTAAAATAATAATATAAAATAAAAAAATAAATACATTAAAATTAAATTAACTTGTAAATATTTATTTGTTTTACATTTAACTTTGTACTGAATTCAGTACAAATTCAATCATTTAAAAGTTCAAAATATAAAAATATCACTTATTAAGTAGATCGTTAAATTTTTTAACTGTTTAAATTTGTTTTTTCAAAAGGATTAATTTTAATATTCTTCTCAATAAAAAATAGACAAATTTACATAACTTCATAAAGAGGATAAACTTCAATTCAGCAAATACTTAACATTGAAATCCTCGCCAAAGCATCCCATAAATTAAAAGTACCGACATTCCGACAATGTTTTTGCACGCCGATCAATGGAAAATTAATAAATGGCTCAATCTCATCTTTCAAGGACATTGACCAACGGGAGGTAAAATATCTACATAGTATGTCTTGTTCGTTTCGTTGTGACTAGTTAAAGATCGAAAAGATTACTACAGAAAAAACAATTCGTTACCAGTTCAAATCTAAAATTTGTCATCTGTTTAAAAACCGATCGCTTGCGTTTTTTTTTAAGCAATAGTAAAGATTCTTAACACAACGATTTTGGAAAATTTTGCTAATGACAAAAGTCACATACACCATCATTGACCATCGTTTTTGTTTACGTTCGAGTTTGTTACCTTAATTTTGTCATCTATTTTTAATTTGAGCTATTGGTGATATGTATATAACTACATATATATTTATAATTACGCTTTTATTAGAAGCTAACTTTCATATATTTGCTAGTTATTTTTTAAGCCCAGAAGCAATAATTAATATTAAACATGCATTAAGCTATCCATATTTGAACCAACACAATATATATAGACGATATGCATGTATCCAACAAGCTATAGCAATATAAGATAGACAATATGTAATTCATTAGACCAATACAGTGCTATGGATAGCTAAGAGGCCTCCCGTGCTACGGCTCAATATTCGACTTTTCAAAATCCTAACGGTCGATCCAAACCGTTCATCTTGTTCTTCATATTAATATGTGTTTGGAGACCAAATTTTACAGTTTTTAGAAATTTTTTACTCTTTTTTTAGATTTATTGAAAATCGCTGTTTTTCAGACAAACCTGGACCATAAAAAACAGCGATATTCAATAAATCTAAAAAAATAGTAAACAATTTCCAAAAAATGTAAAATTTGGTCTCCAAACACATATTAATATGGAGAACAAGATGAACGGTTCGGATCGACCGTTAGGATTTTGAAAAGTCGAATATTGAGCCGTAGCACGGGAGGCCTCTTAGCTACCCATAGCATATTAGCCAAATCCTATATATATATATATATAGAGAGAGAGAGAGAGAGAGAGATGGGCTATGGTGCATTGCAATGCATGAACCCCCTTATGCATTGCACTATATATCACGGATTTAAAGTCCAAACGACCGATCTGAAACGTTCATCTTGTTCTTCATATTAATATGTACTTGGGGACCAAATTTTACATTTTTTTGAATTTTTTTACTATTTATTAAGCAATTTTGAAAGTCGCTGATCTGATGGTCCAGAAAATTTTACTGTTTTTACTGTTCACAGCAAAACAACAATTTTCAAAAATGCTTAATAAATAGTAAAAAAATTCAAAACAATATAAAATTTGGTCTCCAAGCACATTTCAATATGGATTAAACATCTAACTGTTTGGATCGGTCGTTTGGAATTTAAATCCGTGATTTATAGTGCAATGCATAAGGGGGTTCATGCATTGCAATGCACCATATCCCATCTCTCTCTCTCTCTATATATATATATATATATATGAGATGGGCTACGGTGAGTTGCGAAGTAAAGCGACTATTTTACTTCACGCTCATATTTTGTAATTTTAAAGTTCAAAACGTCGATCTGAACCGTTCATCTTGTTCTCCATATTGAAATGTGCTTGGAGACCAAATTTTACATTTTTTGAAATTTGTTTACTATTTATTAAGCAATTTTGAAAGTCGCTGATCTGATGTTCCAGAAAATTTTACTGTTTTAATGTTCACAGCAAAACAGCAATTTTCAAAAATGCTTAATAAATAGTAAAAAATTTCCAAAATATGTAAAATTTGGTCTCCAAGCACATTTCAATATGATTAAACATCTAACGGTTTGGATCGGTCGTTTGGACTTTCAAAATAAAAATATGGCATGAAGTAGAAACGCGTTTTACCTCGCAACTCACTGTAGCCCATCTCTAGATTTGCTAAAAACAACGATTTTCAATAAATCTAAAGAAATAGTAAAAAAATTCCAAAAAATGTAAAATTTGGTCTCCAAACACATTAATATGGAGAAAAAGATGACCGGTTCGGATCGACCGTTAGGATTTTGAAAAGTTGAAATCCAAGCCGTTGCACGGAGGGGCTCTATGCTATGCATATCATGCTAGCATATTCCTATATATATATATATATATAGAAGTTGGCTACTCTACTTCCATAAACATATGAGGGCATATGCTTATAAATTATTTTTGCATTTTTAATGTCTAAATGGTTGATCTGAAGCATTCAACATGTTCTCCATACTAGAATGTGCTTAGAGACCAAATTTTATATTTTTTTCGAATTTTTTTTACTATTTTTTCAGATTTTCTCAAAGCATGCATAAAATATATTTAAAAAAATATATATGAAAAATAGTACAAAAATTTCAAAAAATGTAAAATTTGGTCTCCAATCACATATTAATATGGACAATAGATTGAGTGCTTCAGATCGACCATTTGGGCATTGAAAACACAAAAATTACTTATAAGCATATGCTCTCATATATGAGGTTGACTTGGGTGAGCCATGGAGTACACGTTTGTACTCCACGTCATATTTTCATTTTAAAAATTCAAACAACCAATCCGAACCGCTCAACATGTTCTCTATATTGAAATGTGTTTGGAGACTAAATTTTATATTTTTTGAATTTTTTTACTATTTATTAAACCACTTTGAAAATCGTTGTTTTACTGTGAACAATAAAAATTTCTGAACTACCAGATCAGCGATTTTCAAAGAGGCTTAATAAATAATAAAACAATTCCAAAAAAATATAAAATTTGGTCTCCAAGCACATTTCAATATGGAGATCGTGTTGAGCAGTTCGGATCGGTTGTTTGGATTTTCATAATGAAAATATAGTACCATGGAGTAAAAACTTGTGTTTACTCCAGGGCTCATTTTAGCTCATCTCATATATATATATATATATATAGAGTTTGAGAGAGAGAGAGAGAGAGTAAGGCTATGCTACTTCGCAAATTAAACATGATGTTTTAATTCGCGCTCATATCTCTAGTTTTGAAGTCCAAATAGCCGATCCAAACCGTTAGATGTTTAATCTATATTAAAATGTGCTTGGAGATCAAATTTTACATTTTTTGGAATTTTTTTACTATTTATTAAGATGGTTTGAAAATAGCTGTTTTTTAATGGTGCAGAATTTTAATAAAAACAACGATTTTCAAACCATCTTAATAAATAGTAAAAAAATTCCAAAAAATGTAAAATTTGATCTCCAAGCACATTTTAATAAAAATTAAACATCTAACAGTTTGGATCGGCTATTTGGACTTCGAAACTAGAGATATGAGTGTGAATTAAAACATCCCGCTTAATTTGCGAAGTAGCGTAGCCTTACTAGAGGAGGGATCAAGTTACAACAATTTTTGAGTTACAACAAGTTATCACAACCATTTTTTACATTTTCAAAGTCCAAATCATCGATCCAAACCGTTCAACATGATCTCCACTATAAAATGTGCTTGGAGACCAAATTTTACATTTTTTGGAATTTTTTTACTATTTATTATGATGGGTACAAAATTCAATGGTCTGAATTTGACTAGTTTTTGTACCCATCTTAATAAATAGTAAAAAAATTCAAACAAATGTAAAATTTGGTCTCCAAGCACATTTTATTGTAGAGATCACATCTAATGGTTTGGATCGACGATTTGAACTTTAAAAATGTAGAAAATTATTGTTGTAACTTGTTGTAACTAAAAAATTATTATAACTTGATCCCTCCTCATATATATAGAGAGAGAGAGAGAGAGAGATATATATATATATATATATATAGAGAGAGAGAGAGAAAGAGAGTGACTAATGTGCATTCGTATGCATATGGCCCAATGTGCATTCGTATGCATATGACCCAATATGCATACTGTCCAAATTTGAAATTTCAAAATCCAAAACATCGATTTGAATCGTTCATCTTATTCTCCATATTAATATGTGCTTGGAGACCAAATTTTACATTTTTCTGAATTTTTTTACTATTTATTAAGCCACTTTGAAAATTGTTGATCCAATGGTGGCTTAACAAAACAGCAAAATCAGCATTCACCGTTGGATCAACAATTTTCAAAGTGACTTAATAAATAATGAAAAAATTCAGAAAAATGTAAAATTTGGTCTCCAAGCACATATTAATATGGAGAACAAGATGAACGGTTCGGATCGACATTTTGAATTTTGAAATTTCAAATTTGGACCGTATGCATATCGGGTCATATGCATACGAATGCACATTAGTCTCTCTCTCTCTCTCTATACATACATACATACATACATACATACATACATATCCTTCCAAACATGCATTAAATGTAAGTCTATAATCACGTACTTAAAAATATGTAATTGTTTCACAGTATAATATATCATTCTGTTAGTACAGCTAGTACAAAATGAAAAGAGTTGAAATCTATCAAGATCTGGTACATTATAATACCATGCTAGTACAGTATCAAGATTTACCAATGCAACTATTGAAAACTATTTGTTCTATCAAAAAAAAAAAAAACATAAGCTATTATGGTGGAATCAATTAAGTATTTAATTCCTTTATCAATCTCAAAAGGGTAATTAGTTTAACTAGTTATGATTGATACTTTGTCACGCCCCGGCGGCCAGGCCGGGCACGCGACGGGACAGAATGTCACCCTTGCATCCATCCGCCGTCCTGTCAACCTATGTCGCAATAGAAAGAAAAAACAGAAACAATACGGAGTCAGCTACAAAGCCGAGTAACCAGTTATTTAACGACGCAGCTTCTCTATAATTGGCTTAATTACAATAAACAACCATTTCAATAGGATTGGATTAATCCACACAATTAAAAATCAGAATACGTATGCATATTTAATCGATAATATCAGTTGGGTCTAGGTTTTCAATAAACAACAGTTCCATTCCAGTTGGAATCCCTAAAATAGGTGATTCTCAGTATTCCAATCCATTAAAAACAATTTCAGTATCTAGACCCCATATTCCAGTTAAATATACTATCATAATCTGATTACCCAATTCAGTACCCAATCAACCATACAAATTGAAAGCACAGATTATAGAGAAGTCTGATTACCTGATAACGATCAATCCAAATCAACTCAATTTTATATGCATTCATTCATAATCACTTGCGACATAGGATCGAAACTCCAGTCAGACATATAACCAGATAACAATCGATATAAGAATATTTATCAAAATACTATTTTATTTTTTTTCCATCTTTCTTTCTCTCTTTCTCAACTCTTTTCGTTTTCATTTTTTTTTTCTTTATTTTACTTTTAACGGAAGAGAGATCAAGAAGAAACCCTTTTCAAGGGGCTACAGGGAGGGGCCGCGTGGCATGGATGCCACGTTGGCATTTTTTTTTTATTTGGTAATTTTTCAATTGAAACCTTCCAATTTTCTAATATTATAAATAAGTCCAAAATAATGAAATAATATAAATTAACGGGGTGTTACATACTTGTAGCATTTTTGTTTCAAATGAACCAAAATTGGTAATAAGATTTATAAAACTTTAATGGGTGGATCTAATCTATTATTTTCTGAAATGTACACATATATGTTAAGTAATTGCACAATTAGAGAACAACATGACCAATAAACACACCAGTACACCACCCATATACCTACATTTTCTAAATTCATACACAATAAGTAATAACAACAAACACAATCGACATATAGATAAAAAAAGTTAAAGCATGCGCACTCCACAAAAAAAAACATTATGCTTACAAAAAAAATTAAATCGTCTGAATCTCAACACAACTACAAAAAATTACCATTGAATTAATATACTTTATTTAACTCATTATGCTTCGATGCACTAAAGATTCTTTATTACTAATTAGTAATTACATCAAAGGAAATTAAAGAACTAGAACTCTATTCAACTCATGCCATCCATCTGAATCTTCTGCAATTTTTTTAACCTTAAAAAAAAAAAATCTTTTGCGTTTTTATTTCTTCATCCCAGCTCTAAGACCAATTCTGCTCCTTTCAATTTGTCATAAAGAATAAATGTTAAGCAAATTCATCTTGTGTAGGAGCTTTGTGCATATATTTATTTCCTCTTTTGCATAACAAAAGGCCTAAACGAAAGGTCAAACCAAACTTTTTTCAAATTCTTTTACATAAGAACAAAATTGCATAAGAGTAGTACAAAATTAGAAACTACAAAATTGATTCGTATTACGATCAATGTGTGTTATGCATATTACCATAGACTCACTCGGATGATAAATAAGAAATGGTTGTACCAACAGAACACTTAGTGCCTGCTCATTTGTCACGAGAATGTACGGGATGGGATTCAATTGGTTTGGGGATCCACTTTTTTATTTGGGGAACCCATACTCATAAGTATGCACAGGAATAATGATGAAAATGTCATGTTTAGATTTACTTGACTTAGAGAACGACCATGTAGAACCTACTAATAGGAAGAGATGCCTCAGAAATAACTTAGAAAAAAATAGTGAGGGAGAGATGCATATAACAAGAAGGTACGGATCTATGACGTGGAACAATTTGTATTTCTTTCACCAGACACGGATTATACAGTAAAACCGTGTAGAATTGATGGAGCGCCCATCCAAAAATGCACTCCAGAACTTCCGAAAATGCCCTCCGACATTCATACACGTTTTCTTTTTTTACTAAAAGCCGTGTACAATATGGTCAAATTGTACACGGTTTTACTATTTACAACTGTGTATGAATGTTGGAGCACATTTATACAAGGTTGTAAACAGTAAAACAGTGGACAAGTTGACCATATTTTCGGGACAAATTTTTGGAACAGTGTTTTCTTACTTTGAACACGGATTTAGAGAGAATTTTGAAAAAGTGTGTATAATATGCAGTGTATGGTCATGTTTTCTGTTCTAGTGATATATACATTTGTGAACTTAATTATGTTGTGCAATTCAACAGTATAAATTGGGTGGCTTATTGAATTTTAGTCTTGATTTAGAGGATTAATGGTAGTACTGGTAGGTTATTTGATCTGTTTGGGCGGGCTCTTGAAATTATAGAAGAAAAAAATGGTAAGAATAACTGGAACCGGGATTGGGCTCTTTTGGACTCGATCGGTCTAGAAAAAGAAAAGGGCCACTAAGTCACCTTCAGGCTTGGGCGGATAACATGAAATTTTATGTTCGGCCAGATATATGTTATGTTGCAAATTAAGAAAAAAAGAAGCCGAGTGCGCATTTTATTTTTTTGTTTTATCTTACACATGCGAATCCATCTGCGCGCAGATCAAAAGGGCCGATGATGCAACCCATTTTTTCCAGCAAGTCTTCACTAATCCAACACTAGTAATTAATGATTTGAGTATCCTCTCAAATTATTTTTATGTCAATTATCAAATTTTAATCAATTTAAGCGTCAGTTCTTAATTTTCTATATATTAACTTTTAGTTATTTATACTTAAACATATATATAGAGAAAATATTAAGAATCATCAATCCTTAATTTTTAGTGTACCAATTATGTATTTGAGATAAACAACTTGATATTAAAAGTGGGTCGATCTATAAAAAGGTCCCAATCAATATTGCTTCGTCCAAGTCAATGTTTTTAGCTGCCCTGACAATAATGTGTAATGTCATTAATTCAAAATTGTTATCTGTCATTGGAGAAATTTCTTCGTTTACATATTAAGAAATGATTGGTCCTCATCAAGACAAAATAATCTCCAATAATTGATAACAACTCTGATTTTAATATCCTTAATTATATGAATTTCTAATTCCCATACACTTTCTATATGAGACCATTATGTTTTGTTTGTCTTATCTAATCTATTTTAATCTCAATAATGGATTAGAGAATAATTTGTGTTGTTTTTTCTTATCTGGTCCCTTGTTTCGTGTTCTCTAATTAATTAGTACTTTGGATATGAAAATCTTACCCATCGACTAAAATATTTCCTATTGGTACTGATGATATGAACACCGTACCTTATCATCATATATAGTTTTAAATTTAACTAGGTTAAGTCTATAGTAGTTTAAATTTAAAATTTAAAATACAGTGGGCATAATCAGGAAAGCAACAATTAGTAGAATCATATTCTTATGGGATTCTCTCTTTTTTGTTATTGACGCAAATTTCATTTGTTTCCGAATGGACGATATGACTGCACTCACATTAATTAGAAAAGCAGCTCTATGTTTTGTATATAGAGTGTATATATCTGTAACAAATTTACATGTAACAAATAAATGATTCACATCTTCATGCTGTCTACATAATTGACAGGTTGTATTTCATGACCACCCTTTCTTCTGTTGGGATTTTAGTGAGTTTTTTTTTTTTTTTTTTTTTTTTGCCAATAACCACATAAAAACTTTAATCTTATTGGAAATTCGAACTTTTCAACAGATAAGAGGTTTTACGATTTAATCCTAATTGCAAATTAATATAGTGGTCCGTTTACAACGGCATAAAACACACTTGTGTAGATTAGGGTGTTGATAGAGTCCAAATATATAGTAAAAGAAGCTTGGGTTTTATGTAGAAAATGATATATAATTTCACTTAGTTTAGGGTTTTCAGTGAAAATATGTTACTTTCAGACTTTTTGAGTTTTTTTTTCCCAGGTATGATTGATAACAACCCTGATTTTAATATCCTTATATAAATTTCTAATCCTTGACTTTCCCATACACTTTCTATATGAGACCATTACGTTTTGTTTGTCTTATCTAATATATTTTAATCCCAATAATGAATTAGAGAATAATTTGTGTAGTTTTCTTCTTATATGGTCCCATTGATCTGTTTCGTGTTCTCTAATTATCCTGATAATTATTCCAATACTCTCATCTTTGCATTTATCCCCGCATTAATTTCCATAACTATTATGGGAGAACCATAAAAACTATAGCACTAATTTTTTTTTCTAAAATATTAATACTTATTCACTGAAATATTTATCCTTAAGAACGGAAGTATTTATATATATCTATAAGGTAAATAATTTTTACATAAATAATTATCTCTCCAACTAAACCTCAAACTATATGGGAGACCATACACGCTTTTAGAGGTGGGTTTTTTTCTATCTCATTTCAATCGCATCCACATTTCTGATGATCTATGAGGATTTTGCGAATCTAAAATCAGGAACGTCTACTACGCAATTTTCTCTTTCAAATGAGATCCATGATGACGTACTTTCGGTTTCATCGTCATACAAGTATTTATACCTCATCGTGCAGGTATTTATATCTATACTTGCAAATATTTTTTAATATGACACTGACTGACATATAAAAGTATTAATATCAAGTATTACAAGAATTTATACCTATACACTATAGTATTTAGACCTATGTAAAAAATACTTTAATAATAACTTCGTAAACGTTTATCGTGATGAATAATTTTTTGTATGGATAAATAATCAGTGAGGACCATAATACAACCTCTAATTTTAGAAGTGGATCATCTAATTTTAGATGTGTTTAAATAATTATAGTAGAACAATAGTACAACCTCTAAATAATTATCACCTTCCTTATTTAATGTGGACCCTCTAATTTTAGATTTGTTTAAATAATTAGTGGGGATCATAGTATAACTTTTATAAATTGTAGGTACGGAAACTGAGAAGAGATAAGAGTGTGGAGATGAATATAATTATTCAATTAATTAGTACTTTGGATATGGACATCTTACCCATCGAATAAAATATTTCCTATTGGTACTGATGAGTAGGTTAACTCTATTATGGTTTAAATTTAAAATAAGGAGGGCATAATCAGGAAAGCAACAATTAGCTAGAAGAATCATATTTCTTATGAAATTCTTCTTTTTTTTTGCTATTGACGCAAATTACATTTGTTTCCGAATGGACGATATAATTATATATAAAAGCAGTTCTATGTTTTTTATATAGGGTATATAAAATTTAACTATACGATATATTGTCTCACATTTCATGAAATAATTTTGACAATGCCCATCCCAAATTCATACATATAGAGATGGGCTATGGTTCAATATTGCAATGCATGGGCACCCTTGTGCATTGGACTATAAATCACCGATTTAAAGTCCAAATGACCGATCGAAACCGTTAATCTTGTTCTCCATATTAATATGTGCTTGGAAACCAAATTGTACATTTTTTGAATTTTTTTTTACTTTTTATTAAGCCAGTTTGAAAATCGCCGATCCGGTGGTCCAGAAATTTTTACTGTTCACCCAGATTTTTAGATTTTCAAAGTGGCTTAATAAATAGTAAAAAACTTCCAAAAAAATGTAAAATTTGGTCTCCAAGCACATATTAATATGGAAAACAAGATGAACAGTTTGGATCGGTCATTTGGACTTTGAATCGGTGATT
The DNA here is from genome assembly GCA_964058875.1 of Carex rostrata. NCBI lineage: Eukaryota > Viridiplantae > Streptophyta > Magnoliopsida > Poales > Cyperaceae > Carex > Carex rostrata. Next base: position 597,542 of record CAXKVT010000049.1, on the reverse strand, counting down.
TATAGTCCAATGCACAAGGGTGTCCATGCATTGCAATGCACCATAGCCCATCTCTATACATATATATATTTAACAAATTTACATGTAAGAAATAAATGATTTACATCTTCATGATGATTGATGTCTACGTAATTGGCAGGTTGTATTTCATGACCACCCTTTCTTCTGTAGGGATTTAGTGAGTATTTTTTTTGTTTGCCGATAACCACATCAAAATTTTAATCTTAGAAGAAATTCGAACTTTTCACCAGATAAGAGGTTTTACGATTTAGCCCTAATTGCAAATATAGTGGTCTGTTTACAAGCGCATTAAACCTACCACAATTGTATAGAATAGGGTGTTGATGGAGTCCAAATATATAGTAAAAAAGGCTTAGGTTTTACCTAGAAATGATAAAATAATCTCACATAGTTCAGGGATTTAATGAAAAATATGTTACTTCACACTTTTTGAGTTTTTTTTTTTCAGGTATGAAGAAATGGAAGGTTTTTAAGCTAAAAACCAAAGGAAATCGAGCAACTCAGATCAATCAACATCTGCTGCAGGTCACATAGCTTTATGGGGCCTGGAAAATGGAGAAAACTGAAGGATCGAACCAAGTATGAAGCCACGGACCACAGAGGCCTGTGCGGGCCACAACGCCATGATGAGACAAAAACATCAGAGAGCATTCTGCTGAAAATTCTGGACATCAACCGGTGTAGGTCTGATAAGTGTTTTATTCAACATGTCTTCAAATAATATTTATAACCCTAATGTTTTATTGATAATCGATCCACAAGCTATTGTTGTAAGCAATATTTTACGCTATTTGACTAATTTACAAAACACATAAACATTAAATTTTACAGTTTCTTTGTTTTAGATATATGCAGGTTTAATTTTTACGTCCAAAGGTCAAAGAAAGAGAAAGATATATATCATGACAAGTTGACGTGACAATTTTTCAAGATAATCTGATACATGATCTACGCAAGCTATAAGGAATGAGTGGATACATGATGATCCAAAATATTAGTACTACTTTTAGTATAAATTAATATACATTTTAACCCTAATTTCAACTTGCAATTAGATTACAAGCGCATAGTCCTACTGCATAGTATAATTGGGGTGTAGATCCATAGAGATAGTGTATTAGATTAAAAATAGTTTTCACTAGTCTAGGTGCTCAGGTAATTAAAGTTTCAGGTGGTGGTAATAAATGCAATCAAGGAATTATAACTTTCATAGATTAAACAATAAAATCAATAGAGACTCTAGGGTTCAGATTTACTATCCTTCTAAATATGCAAAATATAAGTTTCGACGTATCTCTATGTCGCATGATGAGTCAAATCGTGACTACTACTTTTAGTATAAATCAATATACCTTTTAACTCTAATTTCTACTTAATTACAAGCGCATAATCAAACCGCATATTATAGACTGGGGTGTCGATCCACAGGGATAGTGTATTAGATTATACCAATTTCACTAGTCTAGGTGTCGATCCACTAGATAGGTTGTTTGGTTTATATGGATTTTCTTTAGATTTGATGCGGTGGTGCTAATTAAATATAAGTGTTAAGTTAAATTATTAAATCTATTCTCTAGGTTTCAGGTTTACTATCCTTCGAATTACAAAAATATAAATTCAGACTTCTCTCTACCCCGCATACGACACTGTCACTACCATGAGCGGCATAGATTGTCCCACAGATTACTCTGCATGCATACCATTACTACCCACAAGATATTCAAGTATTTGCTTATGTGTTTTGAAAGGTTTTCCGGTTGTTCAATTAGCTTTTGGGCTATCAATTCTAAGTATTCTAGGTACGTAATTATCCATCTCGCACAAAAGATAATTAATTCTTTCCTATTCTACCTCACAATTAAAATATTCCAAAGACCCTACTTAAACTAAATTACAATCTATGCTAACCTGCCAAGGGAGCCCACTGGGATATAACCCTAGTCTTTGAATCATTGCCTGTTGGATTGTGCCATAATCTACTTACCAGTTTGACTAGATTTGCAAAACATATATTTGTTAAATTTTTATAGTTTCTTGTCTTGAGATATTGTGCAGGTTCAAGACGAATATAAATTGCAAAACATACATCAAGAATGGATGATCAATTACTATACTTATCAAGGATGAGTCATAAAGAACCTAGTAGAAGACATAGAAGCAACATCTCAAGACTAGGTTTAGATATCTATAAAGTATGAGAATGTACCAATTTAAGGCTAACCGTTGCAATGGTTTGTGAGGTGTTATAACAGTTTAATTCATATTCATCCAATCGAGTTAATGCATTCGGCAATGATTTAATTCAATCCAGACCGTTGTGCAACAGTTTAAATCGAGTTGGCACCTCAAATTTCTAGAGCAAATCGTTATGTCCATCGTTGTAATAGATTCAGGGCTATTTTACATCATATGAAGCAAGAATCGTGTCGATCGAAAAAGCAGAACATCAGTTTTAGGGCTCTGATACGGGCCGTATGAACCCATACGGATCCAAACCCAATACAGACCAGGAGATAGCCAAATCCAGCAACGACACTCTATGGGTACAGTCTGTATGAACCCATACAGAGCGTAACCAAGGCATCCTTTGGTGAATAACTGCTCCAGCTATATCCAAAACAGATAACTTGGACTCTACTCATCTCTAGGCACCCCTCACTCCTATATAAACCCTCTAGACTGAATATGGAGCATGAATCGGATCAATAAAAAAAGTGCAACATCGGTTTTAGGGCTCTGTTATGGGCTGTATGAACCGATACGAACCCAAGCCCAATGCGGATTAGGCGATAGCCAAATCCAGCAACGACACTCTATGGGTACGGTCCGTTTGAACCCATACGGACCATAACTGAGGCACTCTTTGGTTAATAACTGCTCCAGCTGTATCCAGATCAGATAACTTGGACTCCACTCTCTCCAGGAGCCCCATCACTCGTATATAAACTCTCTGGACTAAAGAACAATATATCTTAGATCATTTTTGTGTTTATATTTCATAGTTTATAAGAGAGGAGTGTGTAGGGATCTAGGTGAGTACTTCATGTATGGTTGTATCCCTCCTTTATTCTCTTGTGATCATGTCGTTCCGCGGCTAAGCATATTTATTAGGGTTTGGCAGTAAATCTTATTACTCATGATGCTTTTATATATATTCTGTTTGATCATTGTTTAGTCTAGACTGCCATTGGAAGTTAGTCATTATTAGGGTTTGGCAGTAAATCTTATTACTCTTGTTGTTCGATCTTTCTTGATTTTGGTTGTTAGTCTAGACTGCCATTGGAAGTTAGTCATTATTAGGCTAATCATATCGGGATAAGAGAGAATAAACATAATAGACTATTGATGGAGATCTTAACCGAAGATACCAATAGTTGGATCAACAAAAATATACATGAGAGTCTCGACATTCGCAGACGATCAATGTTGATAATCTAAAATATTTTGAGCCGTTAATGTTAGATGACGAGTCAGAAGAAAATTTGTCTTTAGTAGAAGATGACAAGTCTGGAAAAATATTATTAAAGGACACCATTTTTGAAAAGAAGACCACTAGAATACACAGTGGAGTTGGATATCTATTGGTAAAAAAGACCAAAAACCATCAGTGTGTAAGTGGTACTCAAGAGAAAAAGGGGAAGCTGAATTTTCTCATCTTAAATTTTAGCTTCATGAGGAGCTAAATCCTATGAAAGGGGGAGTATTGATCCGAGTCGGTTAACAAAGAATAACAACTGTTCCTAATTTAAGATAGTTGTTTACTAATTTAAGTAGTTGTTACTTTCAAGTGAATATTGTTGGACAACATGAATAGAGAAAGTTAGTAAGTTATTTTAAAATACTCCTATATATAAGAGCGAGGAATATAATTGTAAGAGAGAAAAAAAGAAAAGGAAAACAATTCTGCCTTCTATTTTTTGAGAGAGAAAAGAAATATTCGATTATACTGATTTGTGTGAAAGTTGTCAAATTATTATTACTCTCATACGGATCAAGATCTGAAAGTATAAATATGAAGTATTAAAAGTATTCATATATAGTCATGCAAGTGTAAATAATTGATGTATCAAGTGTTTGTATCTAACAGATTTTATTATTACTTTTCTTTATAACATTGGATAATGTTTAAAAATATTAATATCAAGTATTTCAAGTATTCATATCTCATAATACCGTGGTCATATATTAAAATTCAAATCGTTCCAAGATGCAATAGAGAAATTAAAAATTAAAACTGGTCTGGCAAAGCTAACTACAACTACATTCCAAGCTAACAACTAATTTGGAAAAAGAAATACTAAAAACAACTACTGACATCAAAGAGAGTGTTGTGCGTTTGCAAACTCAGGTTCATGATTATTGAGTCCACCTGGAATCTCTCTAGATCATTGGCTCATTGTTCTTACCAGATTAGCCAACGTGTGTGGTTCTTTGAGTGCGAGTCTTCCAATGTCCTTCAAAGTGCTTCATGTCATTCACAAGTTCTAGATATCAAAATGCAATAAGAAAAACCATGCATTAATAGAAATTCGAAGTAAACCTTCTTGTTTGATTGGCAATTCATTCAAGAATCCACAAGGCACCTCCTTGCCATTTCTATTTTTGAAAAACGATTTTCTAATCTCGAAAGAATAATTCCCTGAAAAGCTGTCAGCTTTACCCATCTCATATCTCAAATTAGTGAAATTCTAATGGTTACTATTAAGATTTTTGTAAATATCACGCATCTCCTCAAGCACCTTGGTATACTCTGATCAAATCATGAAAAAGCAAAATAAGAATACAACAATGCTACCAAAAATCTCCATGGTAGTATCCTGAATGCACAGTTCAGCCTCGATGTCATTTGTGCAATGCGACCTGCTTAGACGTAATGAATCGCATCATGTGGTCCTGTCCTTATGCTTCTGCATTCTGGAGGGGGCTTTTGACCCGGTACAACATGAATTTTACTACTGGAGGAGATATTACAATTAATAAAGTGGGATTTAGCACAGCCCGGGTGCTTAAAGTTACTTCGTATTCATAAAAACAGTGTGTGGTTAGTAGGGGTGTGGGCTCCCTGGCGTGAAAGAAACCGAAGGGTATTCTTGGACAAAAGGAAACCAATACACCTACTCATACCATGGATGTACAATTCTGGTCAAGAGACAGTTGACAGGTTGTAAGGGAGGGGGATGGCATGCCCATAACCTACATCCCACCACGGAGTACTACGAGAGTTTAGAGCAGCCTGTCACTTGTAAATACAATTTTTAGTATTAATATATTTGTTGGCGGCATTTCGCTGCCAACCATAAAAAAAAAAACAATACTACCAAAAATTCGTTATCAATCCATGATATGCTTCAGACAAAAGTAAACTGGGAAATGTATCGAAGAGGTGCAATCTGATAAGGAGGATAGTAACACATGCTTGTGTTCGCCATTGCATTGGGTACTAAATGCTGTTGGCATAGTTGTACTAGACACTCGGTTCAGAACCCAATAAGCAGTGTCCGCCGTCAGATGGTACAACAACCATGTTGTGCTCCTTGTTGATCCTCTTCTCCTTCAAGTTCCTTCGCCTCCTTCGATTTTAGATCCTTATAGAAGTGGATGAGGTCGATGCTGGTCGGGCGGTGGAGAAGTTGAGCTTTAATGGGTTTGGATTCGCTAAACCCATGGTTCTGAAACTCGGAATCGGAATCGGAATCGGATTTTTAACCACCGAGTTAGAATCGGATGAATCGGCTGGAATCGGAAGAATCGGATCGGTAACTCGGGTTTTTTTGGCAGAAGCCTTGTTTTGTAGCCAAAAAATAGGAAAAATTTGATAAAAATAATTTGTAAAAAAACTATGTTAATTAAGACAATATTACACTCAAATAATCCACTAATTATATAATGTATTATTTTTGATATATAGTCTATATATTTTGTAAAGCAATCATGTACGTCAAAAAACAATATGTTGTTATTCGAGATATGAGAAAAATAAACTTCACCCGTTACTTCGAGGAAGAGATAAATTGCACAAATAATCAATCCAATAATTCACGGAATATTATAAATAAATATATTAGGCATCTGTCACCATATATCTTGGACAATTATGAGCACATTTAAAAAAAAAAAATATGAGTCAGATTTGTAATTTACAAATACAAGTTGCACATTTTTTAGAAAATGTACCATATATAAATACAAGTTGCATCTTAAATAACCAATTCCTCTTTATTTTAGGGTAAAATAAAAAAAAGAGTAAAATAGTAAAATGAGGAGGGGCCAACTGTAAGCTTTCATTTCATTCCCCATCTCATTTCTTTCTCTTCCCTTCCGACTCAACTTCTTTCTCTTCGACTCAGCACTGACCCTGCGCCAATGGAGATTTCTTCAGCCTATCTCTTCTCTTCTCCTCAGCCAATGGAGATTTCTCTTCTCCTCAGCCGATCTCGTGAGACCCCCAATTTCCTGCACCGCCTAGGACAGGCAGCGCAGCACAGTCCAGGTTAGTGAGAATCGGAAATTTTTTCTTGGAATCGGCTCAATTCGGACAAAACTCGGTGTAACTCGGCTGACTCGGCCGAAAAAATCGGAAAACTCGGCTGACTCGGCACTGTTCATCCGAGTTTTGCCGAAAAACTCGCACGGGCGCGAGAATCGGGTAAAACTCGGCCCGGACACCGCCGATTCCGAGTCGACTCGGCCGAGTCAACTCGGAATCGGCCGATTTTCGGAACCATGGCTAAACCTGGATGAGAACTCGCTGTTCACTATGATGGCCTTTGCGGGGCTAGCATGGACCCCCTCCGACAGTGCACCACACTCTCCTCGTGGGAATGCCCCGCCGAAGACCTTGTGGAGTCGGATCTCGTGTTCCTCCATGTGCTGGTTCACCGTATGTCACCACGGGTATGCTTCCTCCGCCTGGATCAATTTGGGAGACGATAAAGTATCTCATCTCATTTTAAAATTGAGTCAGATCTAGAGAGAGGATTATAATCGTGGAAGAAAATACGAAGGAGAGAGGGGCTGGAGAAACAGAGAATTTGGCAGGGACAGGGAACAAAAAAGGAAAGTACGACTAGTTAGATCATTGGAGGACATTTGGGGGATAGGAGATGGGGGAAATAAGTAATTATCCAATATAAAATTCATGGATTGCACTATTAGATTCTCATAAATGTAATATTAATTAAAGCAATGTCCAACGATAAAAAAAAAATTTATTGGTAATTCCCAACTCCGAAAAATATGATTTTTATTGTATCACATGACGGCCAATATTGTTGAAGACTATATAATATAATCTTAACTAACGTAGTATTAGCTCTCATTTCCTTTATGAATGAATAATGGAGATCAACATCGTGTATTCATGATGTCAGCGCTAAAGCTCATGCTCTGTTCGATATCTATTTTGGTGCTACAGAAAGCAAAAAAATAGGCGACAGACTAGTAGACCAGACAAATTTCTACATTTATTTATTTGTTTCCTGCTTGGACTCTCGTGTATTGAAAGCCCTGTATGCCATCACCCAATTAAGTTCTTTTACCCGCTACATATCTTCTACAGAGTACTGGCCATGTAAATTTTCAAATTACTATTGTTCATCATATCATCTAGATCTTGAGAGAGAAGAGAGAGAAAGAGGAAGTGATCTACCATTTAAACGCTCACACTATCTAGACCTTGAGAGAGGACAGAGACAGACAGAGAGAGAGAGACAGAGATAGAGATCTACCATTTAAACACTCAACTATCTAGATCTTGTGATAGGAGAGAGAAAGATCTACCATTTTAATGCTACAGTCGATTTAGATGTTCACCTGGACCAAAGAGTTCACAGATTAATCCATCTTTTATCGTAAGCAAAATACACCTCTTTTTTTTTAATTTATTTTACTCTTTAGTTAATCTTAAACCTCTGAGTGTTACGTATCAATAATTTCAGAAAAGTACATGCCAAGTTTTCTTAAGTTACTTCATATTACCAAATCAGTACTCCAATTTGATTTATTCCCCTCGAATTACTTACTTGAACTCTGTGCATAAGGGTTGCAAAAGAAATTCAGCGACAAAAGCTTTAGGCCAAATGGTACTCCGAACCACAGAGTTCCTGGCCTTTTTTATTAAAAAAAAATCATTGGACTAGATTTTCCTTCGGCGAGAAAATAAGAGAGACAAAAACATATGACAGATCTAGTATGTTATCCTGCACAGATAGGCAGTGATACTGTCATTTTCCCATCATCATGGATTTAAATCCCACAAGGTGCAAGGGTCACTGAGACTTTTAGGAAATATTTGGTAGGGAACACGCTAAGGGGCATCTGGGTATTCAAATTGTAGAAGTCGCAGGTCAATTTTAATGGTGTAAATTTGAATTGTTGGAGATTTGATAGGGGGCAGAGTTGTTAATTGCTCTTTTGCGATTACTTAGTAGAGAGTAATTTATCTTTATTAGATTAATGGGTTGTTTGGTTTGTGGTTACTGAGGTAACTAGGAGCTCAATGACCGTAGTTGAACCTATCTCTCATATTTGGTAAGATATAAGTGTAGCACATAGGTAGGTTGCACTTACCTATGCATGTCAAGCTGCATCTACTGCTAAAATCGATATACATTACAAAAGAATAAAGGTAGCAGTATTTCATCCTGCAAGAATTGACAAATGTTTTCCTCAATAAAAAAAAAGAATTGACAATTTTCGTCAATTGATGTACTTCTGAATTTTCACTCATGCATACCCTATCTCTTATTTTTTTTTTCTTTCTTGAGCCTCACAATTGCCAGGTGTAGATGCTGGTGAATCATAACAGAAGGAGATATAGATGGATGCCTTACCTTTTATAATTGAGAGGCTATCAGAAACCCCATTCAAAGAATTTTTATCAAAGAACAGCCCCCAATGCTTGAATAATCTGGATTTTGTTGTACAAGAGCTAGTCAAGGTCCGGAGGTACATGAGATGGAGTGAATTTGAGAAGCAGCCCGAGGATCACAAGCAGGCCTTAATTAAGGGAGTGAGACTAACAGTGCGCAAAGTTGGGAAGTTCATGAGTGATATTCATGAGGAATATGACACCAACAGATTTCTAAACGAAGACCATGACACCCATAAGACCATTGATGAACTGGTAAAGGAGTGGGGAAATATCCTGAATATTATTGCTGGTATTGTGTATTGCTGTTACGTGTTGAAAGTGAATCAAGCAGAGAAAGAGCTTGCTCTTGACGAGGTTTACGGGGAAAATTTTGAAGAGTTAGACAGAATTTTGTTAGATGATCCAATAAACACAAGGTTGAATGAGCAGCAGAGCGTACAACTCTTCCTCTTGAAGGCGTTTCCTGTTCTGACTGAGAAGAGCGAAAATTCGAAAAAGAAAACCTTTTTACTGGAGTTGTCTAAAGAGCTGGATCATCTCCCTCAATTGATTTGTAAGGCATGTCATGGTTTACGTCTAGCCTTGGTTTTAGTAGGCAGTCTCCTTTCATTCAAAGAAATGATCAACGATATATGGAAGAAAGTGAAAGATGAGTTGTACATGTTCAATGATCATGACGATAGATTGTTGAACATTATAAACTACTCCTATGAGGATTTACCTTACTTTCTCAAACCGTGTTTTCTCTATTTAGCATGTTATCCCAAAGGCTATAAGATCCCCACAAGATCTCTAATTAATATATGGATTGCTGAAGGATTTATATCAACAGAGAGTAAAGAGGACACGGTAGAGGAGACAGCATACAAGTACCTCGAGCAACTTGTGAAAAGGTACTTTCAATGATTTTTCAAATCACGCATCTATATGGAATTTTAAATTCCATTTTTTTTATTTCCTGGCATAAGAGGCCCTGACGAGCTGCTAGGATGACAATATATAAACATAGTGTCATATTTTCCCAATGCAAATTAAAATTTAAGGAGAACGTAAATTTGACCAAAATTTGGGTGTTTGTCATTGGAAATCTACCTAAAGTTTAGATGTTTTGGTCTTTAGTGGCTCTAGTAGGGACAAAACACTGAAAGGTTTCAGTCCTACTCGCAAGATGCCATTATGAATAGTTGAATACTTGATATACAAATTAGCCCCTATATTATAGTAGATTCATGTCAATTAATTTTTGATATTTAATTCCGATCAAGTCTTGCTTCACCCATTTACGGTGAATAATAATATTTTTGAAGCTTATATAAAATAATTTTCATCTTTACTTGTGCATGAATATCTTGGGTATAATAGATTGCTAGTTCTACTGTTAAACATTCCCCTACATTGACCGGATTCATTTGCCATTTTTTGTTGCTTGTAGGTCCTTGGTTGATGTTTCGAAGAGATCCTTAACTGGTACAATCAAGTATTGTGGGGTTAATCCAGTTATCCATAATTTTGCCATAGATAAATCCAACAAGGAGGGGTTTTTGGTTGCTAACCCAGATGAGAGAACGATTGAATCCCTGTTTCGTGTAGCAATCCACAGGGATAACAAATGTGATTATGGAGAACTTGAAATTAATCATATGCATTCCTTTTTGGCTTTAAAGTTTAATGGAAACATTCTTAGAAATGCCAGGTTTCTCAGAGTGTTGGAATTGTTTAGGTCCTCGGTACCACAGGCAGCAATATCAAAGATGTCCTATTTACGTTATCTGGGATTGAGAGGAACTAGCATAGATGCACTCCCAGAAAATATAGAGGTCATGCAGAATCTTCAAACACTTGATGTTAGAAATACAAACATAAAGACCCTACCTGAATCCTTTTGGAAAATCAAAGCACTTCGTCATGTATATGTAGCCAGCCCTAAAATTGAGGGCCCTCCTGTAAATGCCAACATAACTGACCTACAAACCTTGAAAACATTTGTGGTTCCTCAATCATGGATCAATGAGTGTCCCAAATTCCTAATCAGCCTGAGGAAGCTGGCCCTTTCAAATCCGGATGGTCTGGATTGGAAATTTGTTTGTAATCTTCTTAGCCAGTCAGTTAATCTCCTATCATTGACAATAATAGGTGACTCTGTACCATCAGAGTTGGCCGATACACGGGCGTTTCCAAATCTTGATACTGTGAAATCAATTCGGTTAGAGGGAGAGTGGAGTTGTAGGAAGCTTTTCATTGATAATGTAAAGTTCCCATCAAATATTACCAAACTCACCCTAAAGAAGTCTGGTTTGAACGAAGATCCTATGCCACGGCTAGGGATGCTAAATACACTGAAATTTCTAAGCTTACAAGATGGAGCATACATAGGGAAGCAAATGGCTTGCTCAGAAAAGGGATTTCCATGTCTACAATCCTTAGAACTATTGAAATTGGAAAAATTGGAGAAATGGATGGTCTCAGAAAACGCTATGTCAGAGCTTAGAACACTACGTGTTGTTCAATGCGACAACCTCAATAATCTTCCTGAGCGAGACCATGTTACTATACTGCTGTCTTAGATACTTGAAATGATTCTTTGATTTTCTCTCTTTGTGTGTTTCTTTGATGTATTTTGTGCCTGTTTTCATGTATGTTTGTTGTTTTCTGGTGAGTGTGTAAATGTTTAAATTATCAAGATATTAGGGATCAGTGGACGGATGTTGTATTTCTTTAATTTTTTATTACATCGAGAGTGAATTAAAAGTTACAAGTGTATTTGAGGTTTTCAGATTTTAACAAATTCAGATGCTATGTAAATCACGTGCTACTCAATAGTAAGGTTTATTTATCATTTTACAAAACATAAGTCTCTTGTGCCTTTGTTAGACGAGTATCTTTCACTTCGGAGCCCTAAATTTTCATAATATTAAATAAATAAATAATATGAGTAGTATCAATTTCTTAGAATTTTCTGAAATAATAAAACTGAAATGAAGTATATCGATCATCTGGTTGTGACCAAATGTATCATATACTCTGACCGCGATGAAATGTTCCACAATTCAAGGTTTTGAATGGTAGGTTTCATCACGGGCGGAATAAAGATGGTACGTTCCATCATAGAGGATGGCTCGAACACTTCCCCTCGATCGGCTTTGCTATTTTTCAATTTTTAGGAAAATGATATTTATATTCATTAAATTTAATTTTTTAATGCTATAAATAAAAAGTTGGTTCTTCCAGGGGCGAAATTTGGAAACTGGTAAACATAGCGGAGGGTCAAATTTAAAGTTGGGTTTAGGCAACAACGGAAATTAACGGTGTCTCGTTGTGGCACGACTATGTTGTAACGCTCGGTCTTCAGTCTCCATACAAGACCTTTCTTCTTCTTTTCTCTCTCTGTTTTTCTTTTTGAAATATTGACAGTGACTATCTTAAATATGAATACTTGCATTGTGAAGTAAAAAAAATACTAGCTCAACGTGGTATGTATACTTTCTCGAAAAGGTATAAATACTTGAATGATGGATAACCCGAAAGTATTTCATTATGGATCTTATTTGAAAGAGAAAATTACGTAGAAAATGTTTGGGATTTTAGATTTGCAAAATTTCACACAGATCGTCAAAAATAATGGCGAGATTAAACAAAGAAAAAAAAAACTTCTAAAATCGTGTAAAAGATGCATGTACGAGGAAAGAGATGAGAGAGTTGTCCAGTTTTTTTATAAATACTTATTATCTTTGGTATTAATACTTGCATTTTAGAGATGAATACGTGACATTTTAGATGTGAATACTTGAAATTTTAGAGATAAATACTTCATCACGGATCTTATTTGAAAGAAAAAAATTACGTAGAAGACATTCGTAGTTTTAGATTCCTAAAATTCCTCTTAGATAGTCATAAATTTAATAAGATTACATGGAGAGAAAAAAAAACACCTCTAAAAACATGTAAAAAATGGATATGTGATTAGAGAGAAAAGATAGTTGTTGTGTAGTTTTATTTTTTTTTAAATACTTAATGTCTTAGATATTAATACTTGATATATTATGTATCAATACTTACGTGCATATATATCCATACTTGCGAGCGCCAGTTGTAATTTTTTTTCAAATATGGCTAATTACCAAGTAGTTAGTGGTTCCCGTAGATAATTAGTAGTCACTCAGGTAGTTAATACTTAACCATCTCGGGAGAACGTTTAGAAGATTTTTCAGACGGACTGTTAGCCGCTCCCAAGTTTTGGGTAAACTAAAACTAGTTTTGTAGATAGTACGTATTGGGGCTTAAAAGAATGGTCGTTATCATTTATTTCTTTATGTAACATTGGATTCCCTCTTATATAATAACTAAATACAGATTAGTTATTACCGCAGGAGTGCACTGTTTGCTGGAGGTTTTTTTTTTTTATCAGAGCCCGTAGGCTACACACCCACCCCACAACTCACCCACTAATTTTCTGCAGTCGCAGGATTCGATCCTATGCCCTTCTGAATGAAGGATTGTATCACTTCCAACTGTACTATCACAACGGTGGTTAGTGGAATCCCTGTTCAAAGCCAACCATGTAATCTAGAAAATTAATGAAGAAAATTTTGGACTGAAAAAAAGTCCAAGTAGCACTACTACGGAAAAACACTTCTCTATCAGTTAAAATCTAAAATTGCTATCTGTTTCCTAACCAATGGCTCTCTCTCTGATAGGAAAAGTGTTTACCTTTTCCATCCGCTCGGATCCAATATTGTTGCGCACCTATGTTATAGCAAATGTTACAAACTGGTGTCATTGTGCGTTCAATGGCATCGCTTGCGTCATTGCTCGTTCAATGACATTGCTTGCGTTTTTTTAAGCTATAGCAAATGTTTTTATCAAAGTGACTTTTGGATCTGTATTAGCTGTTAGACTGAAGACTGATAATCTTAAACTAAGATAGCGTATTAGCTGTCACTTCCATAATGAATAAATAATCGGGATCAACATTGTATAAAGCGCCAACACACATGTTCTGATCAACATCTGTTTTGATGCTACAGAAAAAAATAATCAGCGACACGAATTTCTACCTCCATTTATTTGTTCTGATCAACACACATGTTCTGATCAACATCTGTTCTGACCACACGAATTTCTACCTCCATTTATTTGTTCCGTGTAGTGAAATCTATTGTCCCCGAACATAATGAGAAATGAATACTTCAGTTCAGCGGGATCAAAAATTCATGATTTGAGAATAATTTATGTATAATTCGGAATTGATTCAGAATTATTTTTAAATTTTACAATACCAAATAGAAATAATTGAAAAGAAAATTCAGAATACAACACAAAATTACACGGATCCATCAACATAAGAACACAAATCTTGAGATAAAGATGTAATTTTACCGTCTCCTTGAAAACACAAAAAGCTGGAACTTTTAGGAAATCTGATTCTCTGTTTCAGCTTTTCTGGACAAAGCTTTTATTAGTAACCTGTGACAAGGAATATTTCCTTTCTAATTCTCGCGGGACCCGCATGTCAAAAACTTGAAACTGGAATTTTACAATAGAACATGTAACACAGGAAGTTGGCCATGTAAAATATAATATGACCATTGCTCATCACATCATTTAGATCAAGAAAGAAGAGAGAAAAACACAGAGAGGGAGAGAGTGATCTACCATTTAAACACTACAGTCGATATAGATGAAGTTCAACTGGGCCAAATAGTTCACCAATTAATCCATCTTTTCTCGTAAGCAAACTACTCTTTTTAGTCTTTAATTTTTGTTATTCTGTTGATAATTTATGTTACGGATCAATAATTTGTCAAAGTACATGGTAACTTCCGTCCCTTTACGTCATATTACGAAATTAGTACACCAATTTGATTTATTGAGCACCTCAAATTACATACCTCAACTCTGTGGTTAAGGGTTTCAAAAGAAATTGAAGGCCAGATACTTCAAACGACAAAGTTTGGGATAGTCAGTGATACTGTCATCACGTCGAAAACGGATTTAAATCTCACAAGGTTAAAGGCTTTAACTTTTATGAAATATTTGCTAGCTAGGGAGATGGCAATTACTAAGGACCATCTGGGTATTGATATATTTTTTTATTTTTGTAATAATCGTCTGTTAACCGTGACATTTTTTTATATATATCAATTGTAGAAGTTGTAAATCAATTTTAATGGTGTAAATTTCAATGGTTAGAGATTTCATAAGGGACAGCGTTACTAATTGGTCTTTCGCAATTACTGAGTAGTGATTAAATTACCTTAATTAGAATAAAGGGCTGTTTGGTTTGCGGATACTGGGGTAATTAGGAGCTCGATTACCGTATTTGAACCTATCTCTCATATTTTGTAAGACATAAGTAGAGCACATCAGTTGTTTGCAATTACCTATGCAAGTAAAGGTTCATCTACTGCGCAATTTGGTAAACATTACAAAAAAGTAAAGGTAGCAGTATTGCATCCGACATGAATTGAAAAAAAACAAAAAGAGTGTGAGGAGCAGAGGTGTGATTGTAAGAGTGGTTCGAGTAAGTAATAAAATTAGTTCAAGTCTCTCTACTCAACAAAGTGTTATTAGAGCGAGGTTTGTGGGGGTGAGTTTGTCGAAGGTGACGGTTGGGTCTAAGTCATGGCTTAGCACTTATAGTTCGAAGATCGTCTGTTGGATAGTGTTTAATTACGTCGACATTCTGCTGGAAGATTTAAGACTTGCAAGTAATCATGGATATGGTAGGTATGAGTTGTATTTTGAAAAACTAAATTACCTGCTCATGATCGGCTCTTTTATTTACCAAGTGAGCTGGACCGAGCTGAATTTAGGCGTCCGATCTAAAATCTTAGGTTGTAATCGTCACGAGCTGGCGAGGTGGCTCGCTGGGTCTTCCTAGACCTTGTTTTAAGAGGAAAATAAATTCTATAAACTTTAGAACTGAGCTAGACCGAGCTAGACATCCTAAAATGCATACAAGTTTATACAAATTCACAAATTCATACCTAGCCGAGCAAGCTAGGTCCCAGCTAAAACTAACGAGCTAGCTTGTTAACAGCTCGGTCAAAATGGGAGTGCAGTTAATGAGCGAGTCAGATGCTTTAAATGCCTACTAACAATAATTTTATTGATAAAAAATCTATTTATAATTTGTCAAATGACCGTAATTTCTAAGTCTACTTTTTGTTCTCATTAAAGTTTCTAAACTATTTTAATATTCTAATGATACTTATATAAATCCTTAATCCCACCTCACTCCACGATCAGATTCGCTTCTTTGATAGTCACCGAACTCCGATGATGACTGGATCTGCTCAACATCATGAAATCGAGATGTTGACCACTCTAATACCTTCATCTCCATCTCGCTCCATGACCAATCCACTTTTTTGACGCCATGCTCGACAACGACCATATTTACTCACCATAGTGCTCCAATTTAGATGTTGATCACCCTAAAACCTTTATTCCGATCTTGTTTCACAGTCGGATCCTCTTCTTCGACTGCCGCTGCACTCCGACAATGACCAAATATACTCTTCGTCGTGCTTCAACCCCTCTGACAATACCGCACTTTCGGCTCCAATCGGCTTTGCTCAACTCTGGTCCCTCCCCTCTCCCTCATTCTCCACTTCATTCGAAGAGGTAAGAGCCGAGAGCTAGTGTATTGGGGTGTGGTCTATAAGGAATGAAGGCGGGAGGAGGAGGACGGAGGGGAAGGCGGCTGTCGATAGCTAGTGTGTTTTTTTTATTGCTTTTGAAATCTCCGGATTTCACAAAGGCCATAACCGAAAAACGATGATGACAATAGTTTTGCTCGCAAACAAAGAGATATATATTTTGGGATTTTCGTAAACTTTTTTTTGCTTTATCGAATTGTTTAAGCCATTTTTTAATAGCTTTAAGTGTAAAAATGAATTAACCACTGTAATGATTTTCTAAACTGTTGTAATAATTTTTTGAATTTGCTGGCAGGATTGAAACTCTGTTTTTTTTTCTAATGCATTAAATACAATATTTAATGATGCAGGATTTCATGTATATCCCTCAAAAACTTCGAAAATGTATGTATTTCTCCCTCTAAAACTCTTAAATTTTAAAAGTGCCCACTTTTTTTCTTTGTTAAAGAAAAAAAAAAGTATGTTAGAATAACTCAATCTTCTAATTGGTTAGTTTTCAAGTGCAAATGGTTAATTTTCCCTACTTTTGTCCCCTATATAGTGACATTTAAAATATACACTTGTGTGAGTGTCATAAGTATATCTTTTTAGAGAAATGAACCTTCCCTTAGAAACTCATCAATTAGAAGAGTGACATTTTTTTTTAAATATGCTACATGTTTTTATTTTTTTAATAAATGAAAACGAGTACTTTATAAATTAAAATGTTTTTAATAGAAAAGACAATAAATTGGTCAATTTGTGAGTTTTTAAAATTTTGAAGGGTACATATGATATTATTGATTTTAGAGAAAAAAAATACGTACCTTGAAAATATATTCGACAGAGAGGCCCATTCATACTAGTGGGGATGAATTAATTTAATTAGTGATTAGGAATTTAAAAATAATTTCTGAATTTATTAATGACGTTAATTATTTCGCTATTCAAAAGGTCAAACTTCTCGCGATTGTACAACAGCAAGGACCATCCAACCCAATTCATAAATTAGCAAACCTCTGTCTCTCCTCTTCATCCTAAGTCTGTGATTCTAATCAACAATGAGTGAGAATGAAGATCCGATGTACAGAATCATTTGCTGCAAAGACACAGAGTATTGTCTCACCAGCCGTGGTGACCAACTTGTGTTTGCTCTGACCAACCCCTTTGATCGATACCAGGTTTGCTGATAACTCGATTTCTCTTCTTAATTCCAGTAGTAATGAAAATAACTAATTAATTAGTTATTCATTTTTGGTGATTTCTTTTCTGATTTGGGGCTACAATCAATAAATTAAATAATTGTGTTCATGCAGCACTGGATCAAGGATGAGAGGTATGGTGCTACAATAAAGGACGAGGAGGGTCAACCTGCATTCACTCTGGTCAACAGAGGTACTGGTAAAGCAGTTAGCCACTACCAAGGTACTTATAAAGCAGTTGGACAAACTCCTGTTAACCATCCAGTAAGTCTTCTTCAAGTACAAGGCAAAACACCGTAGATTGCATTAGACAATTCATGATAGTACAACCTGCAATGAGGAAGAAAGGAATAAGGGATTAATTTGGGATATTTTAGTAAGGCCAGCTACGAACATTGCAGTCAATGTGAACAGCTTATGGTATTCATATGGTTGCACTAATGTCTAAAGTCGGAATGAATATTTATCAATTTCGTCCCTTTTTGTATACGCATTATCCGTTAATATATTTTCCGTATGTGTCAATAAATTATCCATATTAGTAACTCTTCAGTTTCTGCGAAAATGATGTGGATACCGATAAGTTTTGTATTTACAAGGTAGTGTCAAATTGTTAAAATTTCTATTTATGCATCTCAACTTTTAATTTTTTCTTTTTCATTTATGGTGAAATACCCCCGTATTTTATATATCTGTTATATGTGATGAATATCAACTAATAGGTGTGAATGTTCCTTTAATCAATTTAGTTTTCTATTTTTTTAATGTATTAATATTCCAAAATACTTCATTTTATTACATGCATATGCATATTTGTTATATTTATATGTTAATTATCTGTTTTGTTTCTATATATGAATCTGTATTTATCATTATGTGTTCCCTATTTGTTTCAATTTAAGGAGGATTTTATTTTGAATGTTAATATCCGTTAGATTTTTGTATCCATATCCGCTTACCAAAAATAATGATACCAATATTATTCTAGTATTATCCATTCCAAATTCTTTTCACATATACACTCGTACCTAGATGTCAGAATGTGCATTTAAATATAAAGTACTGGGTGATAACATGTGTTAAGTTGTTATCAGTGACTAGTATGTAGCTCCCTGTTGCTGTATAAATAGTCGGGAACCTTTATCTTTTGACGTTATGCAACTTGTTGCTGACAAATACAAAAGGATTGTCCTAATTCAGCATGTTAGTGTATTAGCCTGCAAGATTTTTATTTTGATATATTATGTGCTGCAGTTTCTGATTATTTAACACATTCCATGTGAATCTATATATGAAGTTTTTGTTTATAATTAGCTGCTGCTGGCACAATACAATCCAAATTCTTTCAATGAGTCGATGCTGTGGACCATGTCCAAAAATGTGTTCGATGGGTTCGGGAATATTCGAAGGCCAGATGGTATTTCTATGATTTGGGTTTCTAATGGCTACGAGATCCATGATGGCAGAAATGTTGATCTATATGTCCCATCTGACCCTGAAAACACAGCTTTCCTGTGGAAAATCGTAAAGGTGTTGCCATCTACATGTGTTTCTCTCTTTACACCGTCCAAGCATACAGTAAAGATCATTTGCCAAGCCAAATTTGGCTACAATCTGGCCTTCGATAAGGACGGCAGCACTGTTCTGTTGGTTCCCTCTAATCCCAAAGATAAATACCAGGTTTTCAGCATTACTGTTCTTGTATATTCCTATTATTTTTAACTCCTTTATACTATTTTTAATTTACGCTTAGTATGTACATCATTAATGTTGACCATTTCAGTTTTTGTTTATTTTTTCTTGAGTTTTCTGATTTACTCATAAATTGGTTCAAAGTTCAAACCATTGATAGTTTCTCCTTTGTAATGTTGTCAAACACAGCACTGGATCAAAGAAACTGCAGATGGTGTACCTGTCAAAGATGAAGAGGGGCAGGAGGCCTTTGCGTTGGTGAACAAGGCCACTGGAAAAGCTATCAAGCATGGCTTCGGACATAACTATCTTGTATGCACCCACACACTTTGGCTTCGAACTCAAAGTCATTGAAACCTTCATTCAATTTCTTTTCATGATATAAACAATTTTAATACTCTAGTTGCTCGTAACATTTCTAGGCTCAGGTGGCCCCATTTAACCGAAACTATATCGATCCCTCGCTCCTGTGGACCCGAGGTAATGTGAACAATGGCTTCCATCAAATAAGACTTCAAAATAACATTAAGTTGGCCTTTAATATTTATAGAGATGGTCAAATGGATTATCCACTTCTGGCATTATCGACAACTGAAAGAGGCACCTCTCAACAATGGAAGATTGAGAAGTTTGAGTGAACACCATTTACAATACTATCTGTACGGACAACCCCATTAGTAATACTATTGGCAGCAATAAATTGTTTTTATTTTTCGGTGGTCACAATATTTTGTCTGGCTTAGTTATTTTTTTTCTCTATATAGATCACATTGTCTGTGAATACTGTCAAACTTCAGTCAGAATCCTTCTTTTCTGTAGCATTAAAAAAAAAATCTTCGATAGCAATTTTATGCTGGCATAAAATTAAAGAATAATTATATGAATCTCCACACTACTGTTCCCCCTCTATTCCCACAGCAACATTAAAGTTATACTATGGTCCTCACACTCGTCCTATGTCAACTTTAATAGGTATAAATACTTAAAAATAAGAAATTAATACTTGCAAAATAATATATTAATACTTGCATGCATAACTTGATCCCCTTTTTCAGGTCTCAATGGTTCCCGCATCAATCTACATCTAATGAAGTAGTGGGGACCCCACATCCCCGCATCAATCATTCCCAATCGTCTCTACATCAATCTTTACCTAACAAAAATAATTGACCACATAGGTATAAGTATTCTTGTGCATAAGTGTAAATACTTGTAATATTTTATATTAATATTTTAAGATGTCAGCCAATGTCATATGTAAAAAGTACTTCCAAGTATAGGTATGAATACTTGTGTTGCTACAAGTCCAAAAGTACATCATCATCGATATCATTTAAGTTCGCAAAAGACATTTGTGGTTTTGATTTCACAAAATTTTTCATAGATCGTCAGAAATGTGGATGTGAATAAACAAAAAATAAAACCAACCTCTAAAAATGTGTATGGTTCCCCATATAGTTTGAGATTTAGTTGGAAAGACAATTTTTTATGTAAAAATTGTTCACCTTATAGGTATAAATATTGTCGTTCTTAGGTTTAAATATTTATGTGAATAGGTATCAATATTTATGTGATGACGAGCCTAAAAGTAATTCATTATGGATCTCATTTGTAAGAGAAAGTTGCGTAGAAATCATTTGTGATTTTAGATTTGTAAAATTTCTCATAGATCATCAAAAATGTGGACGGGATTGAATGAAGAAAAAAATCCACTTGTAGTTTGAGATTAGTTGGAGAGAAAATTATTTGTTTAAAAATTGTTCACCTTATTGGTATAAATACTTCCATTCTTAGGTATAGATACGTACTTGCATAGGTATTAATACTTCAGGAAAAAATCAGTGCTGGAGTTTTTGTGATTCCCAGATAGTTATGATTATGATAGTTAATTTTTTGAGCATAGTGTGGGCATAGAAGTGCGGGGACAATTATTATGATCTAAATTAAAATGTTAGATCAAAATGTCGTCAACGACAATGTTTCAATTTGAGAGAACACTGTCTTTCATTCCTAACACAACTACAGAAATGTAATCTTCTATATTGTAAAAACTGGATATACTAACGAATATCCTAACATAACTACAAATTATTCTTCTATTGGTTGGTAGTGGGTATCATACCGATAGAAGAAAAACCCTTTCTATCAGTAATATGCTAGGTACCGATAGAAGAAGCTTCTTTTCACTGAATTTCATTTATATAATTGGATAGCCCCAGTTTGCTATCCATAATAACCAAAAACATGCAAACAAAAAATAACGTACAATACTATTTCCAAGCAACATAAATTAAATAACATACAACAACACATAATGTATACACCATCACTACAACAAAAGTGGATCTTCTATCTCCCATTTTCTAATGGTTCAGGCTAATCCTGGTCTGAAGCCGATAAACTAAAATAATGTGGCAGTTAGTAAATAAGTTACTTTCTAGTTCTATTGTCTGCTCTCTCAAGAACTGTCAAAAATAATAATAATAGAACTGTCAAAAAATAATAAAACAACTCAAGAACACAAGACTCCCATGAATCTCCCTTCCCTCCCTTATTTTTTATTTCTTTTCTTTCTTGATTGAATTACATGGCTCTTACATGCCTATTTATCAATTCAAAAATATTTTGTATATCTACTAAACATGGAAATCAATCCTTAGAATTAATGACAAATAATCAAATACTATTTATTGCCTATTTCACTAGATATGATTGATATCCTTCAATTTCTTATTTCCTTCTTTTGAGTAGATATAGATCTTCTAGAGGATTCGGCTTGATTCCCAAGTTATACTGGAACCGAGTGTAACCTTAACACTCCCCCTCACGAGGGTACGTAAATGTCTACCATTCCGATCTTCTCCAGCATTTCTTCAAATGGTTTAGTCGCTACCGCCTTGGTTAAAACATCGGCCACCTGTTCTGTTGATCTAACAAAGGGAAGAGAAATAATGTGAGAATCAAGTTTTTCTTTAATAAAGTGTCTGTCTACCTCTATATGTTTTGTCCGGTCATGTTGCACTGGATTATGTGAAATGTCAATTGCAACCTTATTGTCACAATACAACTTCATCTCATTTTCCATTCCCAGTTCTAATTCATTGATCATTTTTCGTAGCCATAATAGTTCGCAAATCCCTTTCACCATGCCTCTAAATTCAGCTTCAGCACTAGATAAGGCGACCACATTTTGTTTCTTACTTCTCCATGTTACCAAGTTTCCCCCAACAAAAGTAAAGTAACCCGATGTTGATTTCCTATCCATGATATTTCCTGCCCAATCTGCATCTGTATATCCTTCAATCTTTGTATGTCCATTTTTCTCAAATTTGATTCCTTTGCCGAGTGTCCCCTTCAGATATCGTAAGATACGTGTGACAGCTCCCATGTGATCTTCACTTGGATTATGCATGAATTGACTTACTACTCCCACTGCATAAGCTATGTCAGGTCTAGTATGTGAGAGATATATTAATTTTCCAACTAACCTTTGGTATTTTTCTTTGTTCGTAGGACATTGGTCAGGACAAATCTCAAACTTCACATTTTGTTCCATTGGGGTACTAACCGGTTTACAATCTAACATTCCAGTTTCGGCCAAGAGATCAAGAACATATTTTCTTTGAGAGAGAAATATACATTTTTTTAATCGTGATACTTCAATCCCTAGAAAGTATTTTAGACCTCCCAAATTTTTCATTTCAAATTCTTTTGACAGCTTCATTTGAAGCTTCTCAATTTCAACTTTGTCATCGCCTGTTATAATCATATCATCTACATAGATAATGAGAATTGCAATTTTACCTTCAGTCCTTTTAAAGAACATGGTGTGATCAGAATCTCCTTGATTGTACCCATAGTTTTTCATAGCCTTGCAGAACCTCCTGAATCATGCTCTTGGTGACTGTTTCAAGCCATACAATGCCTTTTCTAATTTACACACTTTGTTTTCTGATCTAATATGGCTGTAACCGGGAGGCAGCTCCGTGTAAATTTCTTCTTCCAAGTTTCCATGAAGAAATGCATTTTTGACATCAAATTGATGTAATGGCCAGTCAAAGTTAGCTGCAAGGGACAATAAAACTCGAACCGAATTTAATTTTGCAACCGGAGAAAAGGTTTCTTGGAAGTCAACCCCATAGGTTTGTGTATACCCTTTTGCCACTAGCCTGGCTTTATATCTTTCAATTTTTCCCTCTGCATTGTACTTGATTGTATATACCCATTTACAACCAACTGTTATTTTTCCTGGTGGTAAATCAACTATTTTCCATGTACAATTTTTTTCTAGGGCTTCCATTTCTATAGTCATTGCTCTAGTCCATTCTTTACTTTTAAGGGCATCCTTAACTTTTTCGGGTATGGCGATAGAAGATAGTTGGTCTGCAAAATTCTTTAATGGTTGTGGCAATTTTTCGGTTGAGGTGTAGTTTGCAATTGGATATGTTATTTCTTTACTCGTCCCATCTTCTGGGATGTATCTTTTTGGTGGCTTGCCACGATTAACACGTGCAGGATATCTAGGCTGGGTTTCAGAAGAACATACCTTGTTGTTATCCTCTCGTGGTATTGCCTCAGTAAGATCTATCCATGGCTTAATTCCATTTGGTGAATGACCCGGCTGACCTGTTTCTGCTGAATTTTGTTGCTCAGAACCTTCATCATTTTTCAAACCCGAGTCAACTACTGCTGGACCTGAGTTATTTGCTGGATCTGTTCCTGAATCAGTTGCTGCTGGACCCGAATCAAATGCTGGGCCTATACCTGAATCCACTGCTACTGGACCCGAATCATTTGCTGGGCCTGGACCCGAATCAACTGCTAGGCCTGGACCTAAATCAGCTACTAGTGGATCAGATAAAAAAATTAGATCAAAGTCCGATTCATCGTGACTGCTGCCCTCCTGAATCGGATCTTGGATTTTGTTAAAAAATGACTCATTTTCTAAAAAAGTAACATCCATTGTAGTATAGAATTTTCTAGTACCTGGATTATAGCATTTACCTTTCTGATTTGCTCCCATTCCCAGAAAAACACATTTTTCAGCTCTAGGTTCTAACTTTGTGCGAAATGGGTTTTGTATATGGATATAAGCAACACACCCAAATATTTTTGGAGGAAAATTTAAGACAGATGGTATGGTCACATGAGATGATAAGACGTGGATGGGGGTTTTATAATCATTTGCACTTGTGGGTGTACGATTTGAGAGGTATACATCAAATGAAAGGGCATTATCCCAAAACATAGGAGGTACTTTATTTTCAAGTAGTAGTGATCGGGTCATTTCAAGGAGATGTCTGTTTTTTCGTTCGGCAATGCCATTTTGCTGAGGTGTTCCTACACATGTTGTCTCATGAATAATCTCATTTTCTCTAAAAAAAATTTGTACCCTCTGGTTCAAGTATTATGTCCCATTATCGCTCCTTATAGTTTTTATTTCTTTCCCAAATTGAGTCTTTACCAATTTATGAAAATCTTGAATAACTTTAGAAACCTCATCTTTTGTTTTAAGTAAATAGAGCCAAGTCATTCTGGAGCAATCATCAATAAAGGAAACATACCATCTACAACCAGATTTGGAAATTATAGAGGATGGTCCCCATACATCTGTATGTATCAAATCAAAAGGATTCTTACATTTATTTTAACTGCTATAATAAGTTGTTCTATGACTCTTAGATTGGATACAAGTTTCACAAACAAAATCTTTAGGATCTAAATGCAAAAATAAATCAGGTAAAAGCTTTTTCATGTATCCAAAAGACGGGTGACCTAGTCTTTTATGCCATATCCAAATTTTATTCTTAGTAGATATATGATCTCCCCTTACTATATAATTGTTACCAGTTTTGACTTCATCCAAGTAATACAACCCATCCCATCTAGTACCATGGCCAATGATCCTTTTCGTGAGAATATCTTGGATTACACAGTGGTCAGGGAACATAAGCACAACACAATTTTGATCCTTTGTAAGTTGGCTAACAGATATCAGTTTTGTTGCAAGGGAAGGAACCACAAGTGTATTTTTCAACCTTATTTGATTTGGTAATACAATTTCTCCTGCACCTTCTACAGGATAAACTTCCCCATTTGCATTAATGATTCCAGTTTTATGTGAAGTGCACATGATTTCTAATTCAGTTTTTTCATGTGTCATGTGGTCAGTTGCACCTGAGTCAATGACCCAACCTTCATCTTTCCTGTTTTTGCTCAAATTTGAGATATTGCACTTACCCATGCTAGTTTTAAAAATATCATTTTTACCTTCACAATGATCTTCTCCTTTTGTTTGTGACTCAGTTCTGACTGCTATCTGCTGACCAGATTGGTTCGGTCCTAGCTGCTGCCTTGGCCCTGGTTCAGATCCAGCTGCTCCTTTTACAAATGTCGGTTGCTGCTTGCTGGTCACCAGACTGCCCTTGGGCATGGCAACAGGTTGAGGTATGATTTGTGTCGCCGGTTGAGGATTGTTTATGACAGCAGTTTGTATAGCTATCATTTGAGTCATCATTCTCGTCATCTGCTTAATCAGTGCAGCAATGGTGGTCGATTCTTGGGATTCAGCTTCTTACATTGTTCTACCAAGTATGGATCACTCCTTAGAGCAGTATAGCATAAGAAATTGAAGTTAAAGACAAGAAGGGCAACAATTTCTCAAGCTATACCACCAGGCAACCACGCTCTGATACCATGTCAAAAATAATAATAATATAACTGTCAAAAAATAATAAAACAACTCAAGAACACAAGACTCCCATGAATCTCCCTTCCCTCCCTTATTTTTTATTTCTTTTCTTTCTTGATTGAATTACATGGCTCTTACATGCATATTTATCAATTCAAAAATATTTTGTATATCTGCTAAACATGGAAACCAATCCTTAGAATTAATGACAAATAATCAAATACTATTTATTGCCTATTTCACTAGATATGATTGATATCCTTCAATTTCTTATTTCCTTCTTTTGAGTAGATATAGATCTTCTAGAGGATTCGGCTTGATTCCCAAGTTATGCTGGAACCCAGTGTAACCTTAACAAGAACCGATAGAAGATGTACATCAAATTCTTCTATCTGTCACTCGTAGAGTAGCGATAGAAGATATGGAGCTTATTCTAGTGATATTATTATCCGAATGGATATAATTATTTGGTGTTCTTGAGATATTGATTGGGCTTAAATATGTAGTGTTCTTTTTTATCACTTGAATAAAAATATTGTCAAATATCGAGTTGCAAATGTCCAATTTAGACGAATCAGATTACTACTTCTATTTTCATTTTATTTTGTAGAATTAAAGGTTTCTAGTGTTTTTAGTGCTAAAACAGGCACAAAACGAAGCATTCTAGATAATCAGTCTCAGCCATACGATCAGGAGTAGCCAGCCGCATAGAAGGAGTAGCCAGCTACAGAGAAGGATGTCTAGCACAGGAAGCTCATGCGGATGAATTTTCAAACGCATGTGATCAGTTCCAGTCGCATATGGTAACTGACAAAAGCAGCAATTACGACAGTTATTGATGTAACTATAAATAGGCCCCACTAATACATGATGGACGAATCATAATTCATTTGTTCTATAACATCTGGTAATTTAAATTATTTACATAAAAATTATTTGTTGACTTAATTGTGAAATAATAAAACTTGAGGGTTTAAATTGCAAATTTCAAATTATAAACAAAACATCAACGTAGTGTTCTTGTCTCTCATGTATAAACCTCATCCTTTCACCACCGTTAAAATCTCTTTGTAACACTGAAAATACAAACTTTTAGTATTTTGAAATTTATTTTGAACTTGTTTATATATAATATTGCTTAATATAAAAGTCTAAATTGTAAAAAAATAATAACGTGGCATTTTGGCCACATGTCTCCATGCATGAAAACTATTTTACCACCGTTAAAACTCCTTTATATGGAGTTTTATTATCTCTCTTTATCTCTTTATCTTTTTTGGATGAGAAAAAGAAATATAAACCAAGTAAAAAAAAGAGAGGAAATTTGAAAGGAGAATAGAAGAAATGTTTTGCAAAAATATGATATCAATTCTATTTGGAATTCTGACTACGTTACATTGATCTTGAATAATCATTGAAGTTCAATTTGGATTTTCTAGATTAATTGCTATAAGGTAACCAAACTTTTCTATAATCTGTGTTTTTGTTTTGTGTGGTGGAATTGAATTTTTGAACTGGGTATGAGATTATGATGCATATTTAACGGGATAGCGGGTCTAAGTTTTGAATTTGATTTGTGAAATGATACAATTGTGTGTTTTGAGAAATTGTGAAATGATATGATTGTGTGAAAAAAAATGATATGGATATTGCATGACTTGTTTTATTGATAATCCAGACGTAGTGTTATCGTCAATTAAATATGTATTCATAATTTGATGTGAACTTGTGTGGATTAATCCAGTCTGTTTGAATGGTTGTTTAAATAAGCTAATTCTAGAGAAGTGCATCGTTAAATAACCGGTTACTGAGTTTTGTACCTTATTTCATATTGTTTCTTTATGTTTTCTATTTGCTACGTAGGTTGACGGAACGATGAATGAATGCGAGGGTGCCTCTCTTGTTGCGATCCCGACCCAGCAGCAGGGTCGTTACATGTTCATCCTGATAGGAGCAAACATTATATAACACCACGTAAATTTAAATTATAGTACAACCTAAAAAAGAGACCTTAGATGTCCAATTAATTCTCTGCAGTCCATATTTTTATAATATGCCTTCAGTCCAATCCAATATCTGAAGCCCATAATTTTTTTAATTAAATCTCTGTCCAAAAACTGACCACCTTGTAAAACCACGCAACTCTCTGATTCTCACACTTTCCTGTTCAATTCTTATCATCTCCTTTATGTAACCCTGTTATGCACCCCTTCCTGTTTAATCCTTATCTTTAAAAACCTGTCCGTCTTTCCCTCTTTTGAATTCCTCTACCACATCTTTCTCACCAAAATAAATCGTTGCCACATATCCTTCACTTTTCTTTCCTGCACATGCAATTGTCAAAAGGAAACGTGTTGTTGTCTCCTCTTTTGTGTTGAATTCTACACTTAAGGTAATTTAAAAAGTTTGATATATTGTCTATAATAGTTGATCGAATGGTTGAATTGATGTCTTCTGGATTATTATTTTTCTGAAATATAGTCAAAAGCATCATACTAATTTAATTAGATTTATTATATATATTATCTCCAGTATATACAATCTTGTACATCGTCCTATATATATATTAACAAAAAAACAATGTATCTTTTCTTATGTAAATGTGATTAAGTATCTGAAATTATATTCGTTTATATTAATCTTATTGAATTTTATGACTGAATTTCATTTATTAAGATATGATAAAAATATTAGTTATTTGGATACGTTAATTAAAGTTTGAATTAAATAAATTAGGTTCAAATCTAGTGATTGAGGAATGTGACAAACGTGAAGAGTACGCTCAAGGAACCTACGAAATTCAAGGTGCGGTGTATTTCCTGGATAGTTGTTAAATTACTTTACCATTTTGGTTAAATATTTATTTTTATAGTTCTGTGATGAATGGTGCATTTGGAAATCTAAGGAAAGATGCCATGATTGTTATTGAAATGAATTTTTGAAATGAATATGATATATGTGAATAGAAAAGGCTAGAATACAATAAGTGAACAGGGGCCGAAATGTTTTACATATCGGGATGTATACATTGGGTCCGGTGTTCAACTAGACCCCTCATTAACGTGACTGTAGACAAAAGCGGTCCTGTCACAGGTTAAAACTTAGCGGAAAGCCGGATGCACCATCTAATGAGACAGTCAAGACCTAGCAGAAAGCCGGATGCACCACCTAGTGAGACAACCAAGACTTAGCAGAAAGCTGGATGCACCGCTTAGTCAGGCAAAAGAAATGTGAATTAAAAAGGAAAAATAGATGTTTTTGATTAAATAACTAAATTGGTGCATCATTGGATAGATTTCATTAATTAAACATGAATGAGAAATTTATATTTGATATCTAAAGTTAATTTCACAAAGATCCAGGCTGGAACTAAAAATCCGCACAGAGAGTTTCATTCAAACTCTCATCCATACCACTTTATTTATGTGGGTTCCAGGTGATGAAGATAACGTGGCTAGGCGAGGTGAGGAGTAAAACGGGAAGGCAAAGCGAGGATAACTATTATATTGCCACTTAGTTTGCTTATTTTGTTTGTTTGAATACATATAATGAACATGTCTATGAGACATTTATATATTAGTAGTGTCCATTTATGTCATTTGTATCAAAAATACTTGTGTGATTTGTATATGGATTTGTTGCAGTATACATACATACATATATATATATTTTTTTTTTCTTTTATTGATGATGTGTGTAATGTGCTCATGCCTTACATATAAATACGTTGCGGGTTGTCACGGGGTGTGACACATTAGAATATTATAGAAACTTCATTAGAGTTAGGGTTAGGAAGAAGGCAAAATTTGCCATGGAGTGGATATGGC
This sequence comes from Carex rostrata, assembly GCA_964058875.1. Classification (NCBI taxonomy): domain Eukaryota; kingdom Viridiplantae; phylum Streptophyta; class Magnoliopsida; order Poales; family Cyperaceae; genus Carex; species Carex rostrata. The sequence goes on along the minus strand of CAXKVT010000049.1, from coordinate 567,597 downwards.
GTACTGGAGATCGAGAGAGACTTTTTAGGTGTATTCCTTCCATCTCTCTCCTTTATTGATGTAATATGTCTCTTGTATTAGCTAATTCTCTTGAAATGTTTAAATTGAATTTGGTGAATATTGAAGCAAAGTATTAAAAGACATGTATAGAGGATGAAACTTGGTTATGGCATCTTAATTTTGATGGTATTGAAAGAATTAGAAAATAAAGGAATGGTGAAGGACATACCACAAATAAATCACTATGACAAATTTTATGAAGGTTGTGTGTTAGGAAAGCACACAAGAAATTCTTTTCCAAATAAAGCAAGTTATCGTGCAAAAAAAATGTGATTGAATCGATTCATACCGATTTATGTTGTCCAATCACTTCAAGCTCTCTTGATAATCACTGATATTTTGTTACTTTATTGATGATTATTTCCAAAAAAACTTGGGTTTATTTTTTAAAGGATAAATTAGAGGCTTGTTTAGTTTTTAAGAAGTTTAGAGTGATTGTTTTAAATTAGAGTGGTATGCCCATGCATAAAGGCATTGAGGTCCGATAGGTATGGTGGATTTATATCAAAAGAGTTTATAAATTTTTTGTGAAAACAAAATTATTAGAAGGTTCTTAACATCTCCTTATTCACTAGAAAAATAGTGTAGCAGAGAGAGAATCGGACAATACTTGACATGGTTTGAAGCATGCTAAAGAGTAAAAACATGCTGAAGGAATTTTGGACTGAAGGAGCGAGATGTGTAGTTTATTTACAAAATCGATATCTAATAACAGGTTTGAAGAATATAATCCCACAAGAAGCATGGTGTGGTGTCAAGCCATTAATAGCTCATTTGAAGGTGTTAGGAAGTGTAGCTTATGCTCACATTGCGGATCAAAAGTGCACAAAACTCGACGATAAAAACAAGGCATGCGGAATTGGAGTCTCATGAAGAGACGGAAAAATGTCACAAATGCAACAATATCAACACAAGCTGAAATATTAAGTTCTTATAAAAAACTAACAATTTCAACCCTAACTAATTCATAGAGTTACATGATGATGTTTAAATTTCAAATTCACAAACACTAAAAATCATACTAAAACAACGAATCACTGCTGACAGATTAATCTGGTCACATCTGGTACTGGAGACCAGCATCTCTGCAGTTCTTCTTTAATTGGACCTATCACATTTATTTTTGTGTTGTGCTCCATGAACTCTGAAAGTCCTGAAACGGATGACTCTGACAAATCCAGGGTTTGGAGATTGGTAAGACGGCTAAGCTTTTTTCCAAGTGAACTACCTTCCACCCAGCATACTATGAATCCCAGGTATCTCAAATTGATTAAACCTTCCAACCAGCATGATTTTTCTTCCTCACAGAAAAAAATGCGGGCCTGGAACACTGTCAGCACTCTGAGAAAACCAAACTCAGAAAACATCAATGGTGCAACAGAACCGAAGAAGAACAAAGAGTGGAGATTTGGATATTTGAAACCATTCATTGTTTTTCCTTCTTGAAAGGATGAGAATTGATCATACACATAGGAGCTATGCAATGCCAAACGATGCAGATGTTCAAGATTTTCAGGGTTATATTTAGGTTCCCCATAGTAACCATATATGTCGACAGCATCCTCTCCAGGGATTACCTTGATAGGGGGACAATTATTATTTATAACAGTATAATCATCGAATAATCCCGATTGCATCATAGGATGTATAACAACAACACGATTTGATTGGTTAGGTTGATTATGGTAATATGCCCAAATGCCACGTACAAAGCCCCTGCAATGTAAAAATTCACATTAAAATAGAGCACTAGAGGGCGTAATGACACAAACAGGAGAAGATAAGAAATTAAAAGCATCAAGCTAGATCTTCCATTAAATGTTACACATTATTTTTATATCTTCCCTTAGATGGCATAACTGGATTGTGAAGGAAACAAGTACAAGCACAACAAGAATGAGACACTTTTCGCGAGGATAAAAAAATGACTTTTTGCGACGGACTACCCTCATTGTTCAGCCTTTTCTTTTTGCGACGGACGACCGTCATAAATACATTTTTTCCCTCACAAAAAGTATCTACTTTGTTGTAGTGAAGTTAAGACTGGTGATAAACCACTAAAGTTGACTAGTTTGCTCTTTGGCATACAATATATATAGTATAAGAACTACTAATATGAAATGTGAAATAATTAATATACAACTTAGTATACATTATAAAGAATTTTAAATAGATTTGTAAATTGCAACTGAGATTTATTGCAATCAAGCATACGAAGAAATGAATATGTTCATCTTTTCCTCATTAATGATGACAAATGGCCTACAATAGAGTATATTGGTTGCTTGATTTCACAAATTCTTAATTTTTGAATGAAATTATCAACTAATAATAATAAGAATAATATAATAAATTTTAATGTGTACTACCTCTGGATGAGTTCTTCTAAATAGAGCTCACCTGTCTGCTCCATTGTTCTTCCATGATCCTTTGGTATCATTCCTTCGGCAATCCACAATCGAATTAGTGAATTTGTATGTATTAGGTAATTGACAGGGAATAACGCAGCCATGTACGAAAAACAGGTTCGAAGAACTATTGGCAATTTGTTGTAGATAGTAGTAAGAATTTCACTAAAATTGGCTGTAGCAGCAATGTCCCCAAGGACATGATTGTGAGAAAATGGTTTATTGAACAGTATGTGACCACTTACAAGTTGCAAGGTCATTGGTGAATCACTCCAATGACTGGCCAAAATTATCCTAGCTATAGGCTTTCTGAAAAGGCTTTCTGGAATGGCTCTTCCTGGATATTCTTTATCAGATTTTTTTTTCTCAAAAGGCTTTCTGAATATTAATTTTAGCCTCTTTTCATAACTTAAGGACGGCAGGTGGTATCTAACTTCAGGATCTAAGTCGAGACACACTCTTTCATAATTACCCACTTCCCGACAGGCTACCAACACCCGACTTCCATTGTTTTCACTGGGAAGAGCTTGTTTGAATATGTTGTACCTCTGAACATTGTCGATGACGACAAGATATATTTTCCCCTTCAAATACTCATGGATCCTCAGGATCAGATCTTTCTCACCATCGCTATCTGAAGAGTATCCAAGCTCAAGTGTTATCAACATCTTTCTCAAGATGTCAATTGGCTTGAACAGTTCAGGATGTTGGTTATCGAAGCGGTTCATGTCCAATAGCCAGAAACAGACATCGAAGTGATTCTTCACCAAAATACTAAAAAGGTCATAATAATAAAATAAATAAATAAATGAACATTTAAAAATATTTTGGTCAACTCTGTGAAACTCAAAATTCCATATCGTACTTCTGAAAGCATTGGTTGCTGGTACTTCTGAAAAGGAAAAAGACATGGAGGAGGCCAGATTGGGGAGTGGATGCGACCGTAAGTTTGGAGTGCTAGCATGCAGAACAGAACATGCAACCAGATGACTTATTTATTTAGTGATTTATATGCATCATTATTTACAGTTTTCTAGCATATGTGTTGTGTTTGTTGTTATAGGATTGTAGCTAGTTGTATGATGCATTCAAATAACTTTGTGATGCTATAGATGGAAAATACCTCTGGTAAATCTTTTGCACAAGTGCAGTTTTTCCAGCACCCTCAGGTCCTAGGATTGCAACTTGTAAGCGTTGAGGAATGGTTGCATCAATCAGTTTGTCAATTATGCCCTTCTGGAGCGATTCGTAGCCGACTAGCTCTGTCTCATCGATACTAGGAACAGGGGAGGGGCGAACAGGTTGCGGGAAGGCACGCAGTCTAGCAAGAGCAGCATTAGTGTGGTTCGTTAAGTACATGAGTGCATCATTGTTGATCATTTTGCGGAGTAGTGATTGGATATTTTTCATTTCAATTGCAAGCTTGTTTAGAGCGAATAGGTCGACGGGTTTATTGCTAATTCTCTTGACAACTTGAGGAAGGGATGGTGTTGGTATGATAATCCCAACTTCGGTGGAGAAATTGCAGATGACTCTTTCAGTGCAAATGCAGACATCTACAAGTGCAGTTATCAACTCCATGAAAACTGCACCCTGTTGATCATCATCATCATCTTTCCAACACGGTGCTGGTGCGGGTGCGGCCTTGACTAGTACCAGCTGGATCTTTCGCAGCAAAGATTTCACCGAGACCATCACATCGCCGGCTTCACTCACAGATGTAGCTCCACTTAATAAAGCAGCTTCAACATTCCACACATCTTCAAGTTTTCGTAATGCAAACTCAACACACGCTATTGCTTTTTCAAATTCATTTACACTTTCAACAGTTGGCATCTCTTTCTTTGATGAGAGATGGAGCAAATTTGATTGAATTGGGAAATAATAATTGGAATTGATTTCTAATGATGTTGCTCTTTTCAATTTTTTAAAAAGGCATATGCCAGGTGTCTCCACCAATAAAATAATTCCTTCTGTCCCTATCTCGTCCCAAGTGTCACTTCCTTTAATCATTATTGTTTTTAATAATCAACATACATTGCATTGATACAAAATTCACATAAGAATATTTTTTTTCCTGTGCAATACCTGAGACTGTAGGATGACATCTGAGCTGTCGATTTTAATCTGACATGAAATTTAAAGCAGACTCTATATTTTAATTAGCTTCCAAGTAATTTTGAATAGTATTTTATTTGGTTTAGTTTAGTTTGACTTTCTTCTTGATATTAATATTCCGTTTTCTGTGCTTCCCTTTTCATTTCTCTAAAACGACAATTGCATAGAAACTTGAACAGCCATTGTCAGCATTCTAAAAAAAAAAAGAAAAAAAAAAGACAATTGCATCGAAAATAGAAAACAGAAATAAGAACTAATGAAAAAAATAATAATTATCCACCATACCGCTATTTGTTCAAGCAAACTATAATGCAGATCGATCACAATTCACAACTCTTATTTTCTCGAGGTAACCATGACCAGTTCCATAGATGTAGGAGCAGATCTACATAGATTTGAAATAATGAGATCAATTAACCTCCTCTATTTTCAAAATTTCTATACACATATATACAATATTTTCTATATAAATCGTAAGCTTGAGGCAGTGGCGTGAGCTCTGTCTCTTTATGAAAAAACGCATATTTTTAATTCTTGTGGCAATATCTCAATGTACCGAGGCTCTTTAATAATGAAAACATTGTTTGTATACACTTTAGAGTAAAATGCTACAAATATTGTAATATTGATCCTCGTATTCTAAAAGTATGGCTCCACCTCAAAAGCACAACCAGAATTTTACATGTGTTTCAAATTAAGTCTTAATCGCGTGACATACATTACAGTATGATAAAAAGTCAATAGTGCCCATCCGAGTGGTACTACATACAGGGTCCACTAAATTTATCAAAAATTAAGGTACAACATAAAAAGAATAAACGGATTTTGGATTATGAATGACCACTTCTACAAAAATTCGAAGTATACCACCTTGAAAAAAAATATATGCTAAGAATACACTTAGCATTATAAATTTTTTTTTTTTTTTCAAAATTTTCTGTGTACAAAGCAAGAAAACACTATTCATTAAATTTGCTCCAACATTCATACACGGTTTTATTATTTACATCTGTGTATAAATATGCTCCAATATTCATCCACAATTTTTTTTTAATAAAGAGCAGTGTATAATTTGACCCAATTGTACGTGGTTTTTAATAATATGAATTTTTTCAGATGAACGATCCAATTGGTGCAGTTTTTCGGAAGAATGTTCCAATGGTTAAATTCATATTTTTTGAAAATTTAGTTTTGTATTTCGGTATTCAGGTTTTGGGTTTAATTTTAATTCAGATCTAGGGTTTCATTAGATTTTAAAAAAAAATTATATGCGGTTTTTAACAAGAAAACCTGTGTAGAGTAAGAGTTTTCATACACATTTTTACATTAAAACCGTGTATGATGTTTTTTTGGCATATAAATATGAATTATCCATGGTTTGTAGTTAAAACAATGTAGGATAAGTGTTTTCGTGCATTGTTTTATTTTAAAACCCGTGTATGATGTGTTTTGGTAAAACAAATGGTAAATTTTTTGGAAAACCGTTCATAAGCTAATTTTCAACCATGTATGGAAGCGTTTTATGTAGTAGTGTATACTTTCAAGTAAATTTGTTTTTCTTTTGAATACCTTAATTTTTTAAATATGTCTATATAAATAATGAAAAAAATAATTATTGCTAAATTGTATAGATTATTTCAGATCTCAAACTTGTTGATAGCATTGTACGTCTTGAAATAGTATTTTTTGTTCTTTCAAAATAAACAAAGAAATTGTTACGTGCTTAGATTGCATACCATTGCTTGAGCCTACCCTTGTAACGAGAGCGAACGTAAATGTTATACTTAATGCAGCTCTAATTGAACAAAAACTGAAATTAAATTGCAATTGAAAATAAATAAATGAGTTTAGAGAAATTTGACACGCGGAATGTTAACTGAGTTCGGCAAAACAAAGGCCTACGTCTCCGGAGCTTCGCAACCTCAAGTAGTGCGCCTTTCTATTACCCAATACGAAGGATTACAACTTCTGAACCATTGTGCCCTCACACACCAAGCGGGAAGTCAAACGGCCAACTCAAAGACATGAGAACAAGGTCTCTTAGTTCAAGCTACTCAAGAGAAACACTCAATAGATCACTCTAACTTAATCTAACTTGAGATTAGTGAAGTGGGTTTGAGGTTGTTTGAGGGATTTTGAAGTTTTAAGCTCCCACAACAATGGAGTAAGCTAAACTCTCAGAAAATCACTTTTTAGAAGTTTAGGGTCGGCTGTGATTGCTTTGGGAAAAAAGCCTAAAGCCCTATTTATAGAAACAGCTCAAGACTGATCTAAGTGAGCTAAAACGTTACAATGTTTTAGAAAACGTTACAACGTTTTATTTCAAAAGTGCGATTTAGGATTTCAATTTTCTAATAGCTCAGCTTAAACGATCCAAAACATTACAACGTTTATAAAATGTTATATAATGTTTTTCTTTGTAAAATCTTGATCAAAAATATGAATTTTTGAAGCTCAGATTTAATTAAAACGTTACAACATTTTGTGAAAACGTTATAACGTTTTAGGACTTTTGTACAACTGGATTTTACCATTCTATCACATCCTTAAAACGTTACAATATTTTTGTAAAACGTTATAACGTTTCATGTTGTTTCTGAGTTTGATCAAGCTGTTACTCCGTGTTTCTGACAGGTTTAAAACGTTACAAACATTTTCCCTCTGTAAAAACAGCCTCAAACATGCTTTACCAAGTATAAAATATTACAATTTGCATTATTGACAAATGTCTTCATGATTTCTTCTGTCCATGCATTTTACATTGTAATTGCAACTCTTCTTGAACCTACATCATCTTAAAATAGAAGAAATCCTAAAATTCAATTATTGTATGTTTTTGCAAATTAGTCAAATAGACGAAAAATATTATTGTACGAACAACAATCTCCCCCTTTTGACGATTTGCAAAAACATACAATGCGAGTAAGTGCATAATCCGAAAAAAAAATATTTTGCATATCTAGCAATCGGTATACCAATTTCTCTCCCTTTTTGGAAATCGACGAAAGGGAGAAAAATTAGCACTCATTTAAGGTGCTCCACCTCAAAATATGCACTTCCCCTCAATTTAGCAATATTATACCGAAGAATCACAAATGAGATATAATTGAGGGTAGACTCTTAACAATTTCTCATAACACAAAACAATTCAATTTTAATTCACAAAATTTTTTAAATATGGATTGGTAATTGTCATATCTAGTCATGCATATCAATATGCATGAAACCATGTATTATAAAACATTTCAATTCATGCATTTCAAGTAATTTGTTACCACTTGTCAAGGTTCCACAAAATCAAAATGTACATATTTAACAATTTTGCATTTTAACCCCTAACTAGTTATCAAATCACATACCACATAACAAATTCATACATCTCATACATAACCACACCAAATACCAAATATCCAATATATCAATTCAATCAATTCATGCAATTCAAACAATTTAAACATTTCAAGCATATCACACAACATGAAATTTTGCTTTAAAAAAAACTTTAAATCTAACGAAAAGCATAGAATCCACAATTTTTGCAATTTAAACCCTAAATAATTAATCATTGCAACAATTCAACCAACACAATCAATTAAACCAAATTAAACCAATTCAAAGCAAAAATTAATCCTAATTATAGTTCAAATTTAAAAACATGCAACAATAACAATTAAAAATTCATGCATGGACACCAACTCATCCAGTTTTAAACTCAACACAATAACCCGAAATTTAAATCTACTGCGCTGGTGGGTTTTGGGCCTGATCATCCTCTTCTTCATCCTCCTCGTTAACTGCAGCAAGATTTTGTTCTTCTTCTTCTTCGCCTTCTTCTCCATTGGATGGTCCCGAGGTACTTGCAGCACCAAATCGCTTCACGAATCTTGTCGAGAGGCTTTGTTGACGTTCGTCAAGTACCTTGAGAGCTTTAGAGTGCTCTTGCATTTGCCCTTCCATTCTTGTCATCCCCACTTGCATCATCCCGATGGACAAGTATTGTTCTTGTATTCTTTGGCACATCCACATAATTTGTTCATTGAGGGTTTGGGGAATTGGAGGAAGCTGTACCGTTGGACCCACTTGAGGCATTGGTTGATATGGAAATTGGGGTTGATTTTCCGGAGGGTTTTGGACAGGTGGTTCTTCATCCATCTCTTCTGAATCCCAATATTGGTCTGGTAATGCTTCCGGGTGAAATATCCAATCATTTATCTCTCGTCCATCGGGTCTATAGTCCGGTAGACCGGAATGTGAGAGACTTTCAATCCATCCAATCCTTGTCAGATGAAGCACCAAGTGTTGTGGGAAAAAGTATGATAGGTCCGATGGTAGGTCAATGCCATTTAACTTGATTCTGTGGATGACATGAGCAAATGGCAAACTGGCCACCGTACTTCTATATGCACTTTGCATATGACAGAGGATGATGTAGGGAATGTTGATTGTTACGTCATCCAATTGAATGAGGTGGCGAAGGTAGTACATAGTACCATGTTCGATGTTGGTTTTAATTTTGGATTTTGGTGTAAGGATGGAAGAGGGGTTGCATAAATTGAGGGGTTGCATAAATTGGTGTAAGGATTTGAAAGAGAGATTCGGGTAGAGAGAAGAGAGGAGAAGAGAATGGTGTGTTTTGATTGGGAAATAATGAGGTGTGGTGGCCGGAGTAGGAAGAGAGAGAAAACGACGGAGAGAGAAAGAGAAGGAGAGAGACGGCTTGGAAGAGAAGGAAGAAGAAAGAGGATCCGGATCTGCTTTTAATATCTTTTCGCCTTAAATCATTACAGACGTTTTCTAAAACGTTATAACGTTTTGTAAATTTAATAATCATTTAAGGATTGGATCATCTAAAGAATTTGTGTGCAACAACTACCGGCCACTACATACTCGGCTTCCATTGTGGAAAGAACAACCGAGGTTTGTTTGCGACTCGACCAAGATACAAGTGAACCATCAAGAAATTGGCATGTACCACTTGTGCTTTTTCTATCCATACGGTCTCCGGCAAAATCGGCATCAGCATATCCTTTTAGGTCTAAATCCGATTGTTTGCCATACCATAATCCCAAATTTAAATTACCCTTGACATATTTGAGAATTCTTTTCACGGCTTTCAAGTGCAATTATTTGGAATTTGCTTAATACCTAGCACATAGACATACCGCAAACATTATATCGGGTCTACTGGCGGTTAAATAGAGTAGGCTACCTATTATAGCTAGGTATTGAGTGATGTCCACCGATGTGCCATTTGGATCCGAGTCAATATTTGCATTCGTAGCCATTAGAATCTTGATCGTATTGCTTTCGGTCGTCCCAAATTTCTTAATCAACTCCTTTGCATACTTGGTTTGGCTCACAAAGGTCCCATCCATGAGTTGCTTGATTTGGAGCCCCAAGAAAAAGTTCAATTCACCCATCATGCTCATCTCGAATTCACTACTCATAAGAGAAGAAAATTTCTCGACAAGTTCCGTATTAGATGAACCAAAAATTATGTCATCTACATAAATTTGCACCACCAAAAGTAATCCATCTCTTTTCTTGGTGAATAGAGTTGTATTATTTTTGTCTCTAATGAATTCATTGTCAATTAGAAATGAACTTAGTCTACCATACCATGCCCTAGGGGCTTGTTTGAGTCTATAGAGAGCATTGGTGAGTCTATACACATGGTTAGGAAATGTTGGATCAACAAAGGCTTGAGGTTGATTAACATACACCTCCTCATCTATGAATCCATTCAAGAATGCACTTTTAACATCCATTTGAAATAATTTGAAATTCTTGTTTGAGGCGTATGCTAAAAGCATTCTAATGGATTATAGACGAGCCACGGGTGCAAAGGTTTCTTCAAAGTCAATACCCTCTTGTTGTTTGTACCCTTGAGCTACCAACCTAGCTTTCTTACGAATTACATTTCCATATTCATCATTTTTATTTCTAAAGACCCATTTGGTTCCAATAATCATTCTATCATTTAGCTTAGGTACAAGTTCCCAAACTTTGTTCCTTTCAAATTGAGCAAGTTCATCTTGCATGGCACAAATCCAATTAGGGTCTACATTTGCATCTTTGAAATTTTTTGGTTCAATGTGAGATACAAATGCACAATGGCCAATCATTTGATTTAATTCGGACCTTGTTTTAACCCTTTCCCTAGGATCTCCTATTACATTAGAGAGAGGATGAGATGATACTTCCCTTAGGTCTTGGAGAATTTGGTACTCAATTCGTGGAGCTTATATCTCTTCGGTTTGCATTCCATAAACTATTGGATCCGTCTCAACATTTGTTGTATCTCCAACTATTTGATCTGTCTCAACATTTGTTGCATCTCCAACTATTTGATCCGTCTCAACATTTGTTGCATCCATTTCGGATTGAGTTTGCTCGGGTTGATTTTCAATTGTGTCGGTTCTTGTCTCAACTTCATCTTGATCAAGAATTGACACTTCAAAACCTACAATCTCAATACCTTTCTCGACCTTTTGATTAGCATCTTCATCAAATTTAACATGTACGGATTCAATCACAACCCTTTGTATTTGTATGTAAATTCTATACGCTTTACTTGAATTTGAATACCCTACAAACATTCCTTCAATCGATTTAGAATCAAATTTGGTTACATTGGGAGATTCATCAAGAACAAAACATTTCGATCCAAATACCCTAAAATGAGATATCTTTGGCTTATACCCCTTCCATAACTCATATGGTGTTTTATTCAATATGGCCCTTTATGCTTACGCGATTTACTACGTAGCATCCCGTATTTACCGCCTCGGCCCATAGGTGTTTGGGTAAGGAGTATTCATTTAGCATGGTTTGGGCAAGCTCAACTAAGGTTTGGTTCTTCCTCTCAACTATCCCATTTTGTTGAGGTGTGCGAGGAGCGGAGTACTCATGTTTATATCCCCTTTTAGAGCAAAGTTGATCAAATTTTGCATTTTCAAATTCCCTCCCATGGTCACTTCTAATCCTAATGATTTTTTATCCCTTTTCATTTTCAACTTGTTTGCAAAATTCAATGAAGTTGCTAATTGCTTCATCCTTGTGTTGTAGGAACAAAACCCAAGTAAAGCGACTATAGTCATCTACAATTACATATGCGTATTTCTTTTTGGCCAAACTTGGTACACTAATTGGTCCAAACAAATCAATATGTAGTAATTGCAAAGGTTGATCGGTTGAAACCATATCTTTGGATTTAAAGCTATTTTTGGTTTGTTTACCTTGAACAGATGCATTACATAGTCCGTCAAGTTCTAGTTTATGTGTTGGTAAACCACACACAAGGTCTAGTTTCACTAATTTCCTAATGGTATCAATTGAAATATGACCTAATCTACGATGCCATAGCCATGATCCGTTGGATATGGCACTTAGACATGTTTCACCGGAATCAAAATGGGTAAAGTATAAGTAATACACATTTTTCTTTCTTTTACCCGAATATATTAAAGCATCATTCGTAGACCTAACTATATGACAAGCATTAATATCAAATTTAGCATAGTATCTCGAGTCACATAGCTTACTTACGCTAAGTAAGTTATAATCTAATCAATCAACAAGGTATACATTAGATATGGTCAAGTGTTGGTTACCAATTGAGCCTATTCCAATAATAGAGTTCTTTCTTTGATTATTATCAAAGGTAACCGTACCCCCATCATATGGTTCTAAGAATTTAAAATTAGATTTATCACCGGTCATATGGTGTGAGCATCTACTATCAATAATCTAAGCACTTTCATTTTAAGATGAAATCAAACACACTTACAAAGTATATATTAGTTATTGTTGAGTTAGTAATTAACATATACCTTGTTTTAAAATCCCCCTTTATGTTTGGCAATTGTAATAATTTAGGGGAGATTAAATATGAATCTAAGCTAGGATAGCTTTAGGAACCCAAACAACATTTTGTTTGTTGTGTGCATTCTTAAATCTACACTCTAGAGAAGTATGACCGATTTTACAACAATAGTTGCACAATATAATTGATTTCTTTTGAGTGGTAGAACCTTGTTTGAAAGTAGATTGGTATTGATGCTTAATTTCATGCACACCACACTTATGACTATCATAAGACCTATTTGCAACTCTAGATGTGACATTCTTAGTTTTGTTAAAATCAAGTCGATTGTGATGTTGGGGAACATCTTGCTACACCATTTCTTTGAGTTTGGTTTTGTAAAACATTTATATTTTTGAATTCATAAAACCATCTATCGGGTCCTTTGAAATAAGTTTTGTTTGACCCCTTTAGATTAAACATGTTCCCATCACTATTTTGAAAAGTATTTTTGTTCTTGAAATTTTTTTATTGTACTTATACCTAAATGCATAATTTGGTGACTTTTTATCTTGTTTACCATTTGAGGCATGAGAAGATTTCAATTCGAATGACTCCTTGTTCAACGGAGTTAAACCCTTTTTGGTAAAGAATTGATAAGTTGAGTATTGCTCACAATTGAACTTAAGTTTGGCATTTTGAATACTTGAAGTTTGAGAATGTTCCCCTTTTTTCTTTTGGGCCTTGTATGTGATTGGACTTAAATGAGGATTTACCCTTCTCAAATCCAAGACCAATTCTATCTATTTTATGATAAGATTGATCATGTATCAAATTACTCACATAGTAAGGATCTAGACTAGTGACATTTGAAAATTCACTAGGAGATCTCAATGCCCGAATTTCGATCTATAAGGTTTGAACTTTAACTTTTAAGATGCCTATTTCACCTAAGTGTGATGCATTTAACATTTTATTTTCAAGTTCTAACATGTCATTTTTAGCAATTAATTTTTGAATAATACCTTCCTTTTTGTTCGCTTACAAAAGTATGCTACAAAGTTTCAGGTACAGCTAGCTGTACCAGTTTAAACCTTGAATCTACTCTCGTCTAAGATTGCAAGTGCACAGTCCTATCCGTATAGTATATAAGGTATCGATCCTCAGGGGACGGTACAATTCGAGTTCTAAATTCTTACTAGTCCAAGTTAGGAACTAGAAGTGTGAAAAGTTGGGTTTGGTTTGTTTATATTTCCTAATTTCGAGTGTCAATTCTATTAACAGTAAATGAAAGCAATTAAAGGTTTTGGTTTTGAACAATGATAAAAGGCGCTCCCAGGGTTTCAGGTTTCATCCCAAACTTTGCCTTCTCTGGACCAATCATGCGACTCGCATCATCTCTGATGCGACCCGTATGATGCGACTCGCATCATCTCTAATGCGGGTCGCATGGCCCTCGAGCAGAGCTGACATGTGTTCGTATCTAAGTTGATTTCTTGTGCGAGGCTTCAACCTGTAGCTCTCACCTACTGGTATCTAACCTAAATTGATTGTCTGGTTTGCTAGAAGTATCCACAACCTTTCGATAATGGAAAGTTCACCTCTCGGCTACTATTGATCATAAATCTACTTCAAATACTCAATCACAATTGCAAGAAACATCAAGGTCAAATTACTAGAAGAGATAAGCATTTATTAACGGGGATTGTTATTAGATAACAGTATAATTAATGTGGAGATTGTTTTTAAAGGAATAATTAATGCGGAAATTGTTATTAGAGTAAGGCATAATTAATGCGGGGATTGGTATTAAATGACAGTCTAATTTAATACGAGTATAAAAGGAAACTTTTAGCGAAATTAGTGGGGAGATATATGGCAGTTAAGGAAGAGAGAGAGTGCGGGGAAAATGGGGGGATGGGAGTGGGGGGTTTCATATAATTATTCTTTATTTATATATATGTTTAATTATAAATAACTAAAATTTGACACATAAAAAATTTAGAATTGACCGCTTGAATAGATTCAAAGCTGATTGTTCGCGTGAAAGCGCAACGCAAGTTTCGGTACGCTTGGGAGCGTACCTTTTAAAACCGCGGTTACACCTTCCGATTAGGGTTGCAAGTGCACAACCCTATCGAGGAGTATAATCGGGTATCGATTCTCATGTCAGCTCTGCTCGAGGGCCTTGATGTTTATAGCATGTCTATAGCATCTCTTCTAGTAATTTGGCCTTGATGTTTATAGCATGTCTATAGCATCTCTTCTAGTAATTTGGCCTTGATGTTTCTTGCAATTGTGATTGAGTATTTGAAATAGATCTAAGATCAATAGTAGCCGAGAGGTGAACTTTCCATTATCGAAAGGTTGTGGATACTTCTAGCAAACCAGACAATCAATTTAGGTTAGATACCAATAGGTGAGAGCTACAGGTTGAAGCCTCGCACAAGAAATCAACTTAGATATGAACACATGTCAGCTCTGCTCGAGGGCCATGCGACCCGCATCAGAGATGATGCGAGTCGCATCAGAGATGATGCGAGTCGCATCATACGGGTCGCATCAGAGATGATGCGAGTCGCATGATAGGTCCAGAGAAGGCAAAGTTTGGGATGAAACCTGAAACCCTGGGAGCGCCTTTTATCATTGTTCAAAACCAAAACCTTTAATTGCTTTCATTTACTGTTAATTGAATTGTCACTCGAAATTAGGAAATATAAACAAACCAAACTCAACTTTTCACACTTCTAGTACCTAACTAGGATAAGTAAGAATTTAGAGTTCGAATTGTACCGTCCCTGAGAATCGATACCCGATTATACTCCTCGATAGGGTTGTGCACTTGCAACCCTAATCGGAAGGTGTAACCGCGGTTTTAAAAGGTACGCTCCCAAGCGTACCGAAACTTGCGTTGCGCTTTCACGCGAACAATCAGCTTTGAATCTATTCAAGCGGTCAATTCTAAATTTTTTATGTGTCAAATTTTAGTTATTTATAATTAAACATATATATAAATAAAGAATAATTATATGAAACCCCCCACTCCCATCCCCCCATTTTCCCCGCACTCTCTCTCTTCCTTAACTGCCATATATCTCCCCACTAATTTCGCTAAAAGTTTCCTTTTATACTCGTATTAAATTAGACTGTCATTTAATACCAATCCCCGCATTAATTATGCCTTACTCTAATAACAATTTCCGCATTAATTATTCCTTTAAAAACAATCTCCGCATTAATTATACTGTTATCTAATAACAATCCCCGTTAATAAATGCTTATCTGTTACTAGAAGATCCAAGGTGGATTGGAGAGGATCTTGCAATCTTCTCTTCTCCTCTTCTTCAAGCAAGCTCCAATCTCTTTCTTCTCTCTTGATCTCTGCTCTCTAAGTGATCTGGAATGTAAAGGGGGAAAAAGCTCCCGAAATTCTAGCATAGGACCTGCTTATATAGGCAACGGATCTGACTTGGGGCTTATCGGGTTGAATTTGAATTGGGCGGCAACAGTTGATGCGACTCGTATCAGGTGGATGCGACTCGTATCATCTGGTCTTCAAGAGAGGAGTGAGGGTCGAATCGCAGGTCGCTTTGGGCTTTGATGCGACCCGCATCATGGGTGATGCGACTCGCATCAAATCTTCCTGATGTCTGCCATTTGCCTGATTTTGCCTGATTTCGCCTGATTCCTGCAAAGTAAGAACCAAAACATAGCAGTACCACATTCTATGGATATTAAATGTAAAAGGCACCATTTGTTGGTTCAAAACATAGATTTTTGTATGGAAACAAGTCGAAATAATAGGTCTAATAAAGTGGTATCACTTTTCAACCAAGGTTTTATTTGACTCATCAAGGAGAGATTGCAACCTAGATTCATTATCATAATGCATTAGAATTTCATTGGTGAAAGTGCTTGTATCATTGGTTTCTAACCTATTGGTATACAAGCCATTGTTGGTCTCATTGGTGAGTATGCAATTTTCAATATCAATTTCTCTACTATATTCTTTACCATCTTCATTTATAAATTCGTATTTGGTCTCATAACTATCAAGACTAAGAGTTGAATGTACCTCATTAGCGGAGTTTGTTGAGATTTCGACTAAATCATCTCCCTTCTTGGCATCCCTTGATTTAGCAAGTTCCATGAGGAAGTTGATGGTATTCTCATCGGTGATGTTCTTGCTTGCAATAATTGAGTCCATGTCAATTTCTGAGGGACCGTCATCTACACTTGCCATCAATGCAAGGTTGGTTTCTTCTTCATTCTCCGATTCCATATCGGATTTATCCGTCTCGCTATTCGAAAACAAAGCTTGCATAGCTTTGGTTTCTTCTTTTTGTACCCTTCATACTTTTGCCTTGGCTTTCGGTCTTGTTGCTTTTCACCTTCCGTATTCTTCAATTGTGGGAATAGCTTGAAACATGTTTGGATGGTATGCCTCTCTCTATGGCAAGCAAAACATATTACCCTTTTGCTTTTCTCTTCTCGTTCCTTGTTGTATTTTCTTTTAAAATCAAGCATCCCTTGAAACATTTTGGATAAGAGGAGGGCATCCTTAGATGATTCATGATCAATTTTGTTTATAAATTGATCATTTGAGAGACGGGTGTTTGAGGAGCTAGGAAGGTTACGGTTTTATGCCGGGAAAGCTACGGTATTGGATTTTGAGCTTTGCTTTAAATCTCCGGATTGTCGAAGTTTCTCTTCGAAGCTCCGGAAATGCGCATAGAGGTCATCCGGTGTGAATGAGTCATGCGTGCCTTGGATTGCCTCTAAAGCACTCACCAACCCAGACCATCTATCCCTCATGAGCATCACTCTCAATAGCTTTCCTACAATTTTATTGTTAGAAAGCGGTTCTGTAACATTATGAAAAAATAAGTAATTATTATTTTGTTTACAAGACATTTTTTATAATATATAAAGATTTTAGTTTTTGTTAGAAGAAGAATGAAATAATAAAATTTCCATTTACGTTTTATTCTTAAAACTTAGATTTGCGCTACAAGCTTCTATGTTTACTTTATTTCCTTAATTATAAATCTAATCAAGCTTATTTCTAAATTATAAAAAAAAGTTAAGGAGACGCGTCTCATGCTCCCCAAAATCCCGCCCCCTCCCTAACCGACCTTCTAAACCATCAGTATATATTAAATACGCTGCCGTATAGATCATTGTGAATCATAACCTAACCGTCTCTTTTTAATTATTCTTTGCCGCAAATTACACTCCCATCTATTCTGACTTACATCACCAAATTCAAATGATTTGATTAAACTCATATGAATTCGCTCTCCTCTTTTCTGTTTTGATCCGACCCTCTCTATTTTTGATAAATAGAGATATATATAGAAGAAATACTTTGTTGATGTTTTGATGTCAATTATTGAATGCCCGATTTGAATCCGACTACGTTGCAGTGATTTTGAACCGTTGTTGCAAATCGAATGAAATTATGAATATCTCGCTAACAGGTAACCGGACTTCTCTATAATCTGTGTTTTCGTTTTGTATGGTTGATTTGAATATTGGTATTGCATATTGGATTATGATGGCATATTTAACGGGATAGCGGGTCTGAGGTTGGAATTTGATATGTGATTGTGGCCTCTCACTGTTGGATGGATTTCCCAGTGGGTTAGCAGCCTTCCAATGTTGGATGGATTTCCCATTGGATTGGCGGATTAAAGGAATTGTGTTATGAGAATGTGGGAATCGCCTGTGACAGGGATTACACGTGTGTGAATATGATGTGACTTGTTTTATGGATAACCTAGACCGACATGCTATTGCTGGTTAAATATGTGTGCATAATTTGATGTGTATTTGTGTGGATTAATCCGATCTAATTGAATAGTTGTTAAATTAAGCCAATTGTAGAGAAGCGCGTCGTTAAATAACCGGTTACTGAGCTTTGTAGCTGACTCCGTTTTGTTGTTTTGTTTTCATTTCTGTTGGCGACGTAGGTTGACGGGCCAAGGCAAGGTGTGAAGATGCTTATATAATCACGCTCCGGATGGTAAAAATCTGGGGTGTGACAGGTTCTCCCAATTCGGTAAATTCATTTTGGATATGCATAAGTCTATTATACATATCCTCAATGCTTTCACCATCTTCAACTTTAAAGGTTTCAAATTTGGCTTCTAAACTGGTTATTTTGGTTCGCTTAATTAGTGTATTTCCTTCATACCGGTTTACAAGAGCATCCCACATTTCTTTTGCACTTGAGGCACTACCAAAGAGTGAGGCTACCGATTCACTAACCAAGTTATATATGGCATTGGTTGCAAGATAATTTTCTTTCTTGGTTTGTTTGGAATCGGGAGTCTCAACTTTAATATCGGTTGCACTATCGGTAGTAATGGAAGTAAATGTTGGTGTGTAACCCTTTTCAAACACATTCCATACATCAAGGATGTTGATAAGCTGAAATTGTATCTATTGAAACCTAGGGTTTGTTATGTAAATTAAGGCAAGTTTTGGTTAAATTAGGTTTAATTAGGTTAGAAATGTCCAAAAGTTCAAGTTACTGCCCTAGTTATGTTTATTTTACAGGTAATCAAGTGTTTGGAGCTTAACGAAGCAAAACGGGCGAGTCAGCAAGAAGATTGGAGCAACTATCAACATTCATTGCGGCCCGCAACCAAACAAGTCAGAGCCCCTTTCATTTCTGCACATCCATTGCGGCCCGCAACCAAACTCATTGCGGCCCGCAATGACTTCTCCAGCACAGAGCATCTTCATTCCAGCACACTCATTGCGGCCCGCAATGACCTCTCCAGATTTTTCTGTGCGGTCTGTTAACTGCCTCCATTCATTGCGACCCGCAATGAATGTATTGCGGCCCGCAATAAGGCGGTTCAGAGCCCGAATTTGCTATTTTTAGGGATTTATTTCTAGGTTTCGCTAGGTGGTAAAGGGGACCTGTAGAACAGATTAAGGACGTTTTTAGAGAGAGAATTTCTGGTTTTGAATAAGCAAAAGCAAGGAATAGCAAGGAGAGAGAAGAAGGGAGAAGAGATCATTGATCAACCGGTTTTATTATTTTCTGTTCTTTAGAACTCTTTTATTTTTTTGATTTCATTTGTGTCTTAGCCATGACTGGCTAAGGGCTTTTCTAGGGTTGATTAGGGCTGTACTTGAAACTTTTGTTATGATTTAGTTGGTTTTATTTTATATATTCTTGTTCTTTGTTATGATCTATTCTTTATTTTAAATGATTGTGAAGACTTAATCGAAATCGCATGAAACCCTAGGATTTGGTATTTGCAATTGAGAGATTGAATATTAAGTCCTGACTATAAGGAATAGGGTATTTGATAGGCTAAGTACCGAGAGGTGATGCTTGTCTTATATGGGCTTTACTCAATAGGTTAGAAAATTGTACCAAGTACCGAGAGGTGAAGTTTAGCTTTCTAGATCTATTGGGACAGTAAAGAACTTAATGACTTTAGATTAGTGTAGCCAAGTACTGAGAGGTGACGTTTATTCTAATTTAAAGATGGTATTAATATAGAGATATCACTTTGTACCTATAACATCCAACTGTGCCTTCATAATTATAAGAACAAATTTAATAAACCAATTAGTCATGACATTAGTGGAGAGGAACCCTAAGAAACCCTAATTTCTCATACTTGATAAACATCAGATTTTGCTTTAAAAGACTTTAGTTTAATTCAGTTTAATTACAATCAAACCAACCTTTGAACAAACAAAAACCTTTTTACTTTCTTTTACTAAATTAAATTGTTAGGTTAGATTTTGATATTCCAACTTGTCCCTGTGGAGACGATCCCTAAGTACTACTTGACAAGGTTGTACACTTGCAACCGAATTGAGTATCAACTAGGATTTATTACTTGTATTGTAATAATCACATCAGATGTTCAAGTAATTAATCATGGTTTTCTTCCAATGCATGAAATTTTTGGTGGTAGTACAAAAAATTAGGGGTTCTTTCACGGATCTATAGGGTGCCATTCGTCAAGTTGATCTAACTCCAATTAAGTGTGTCTTAATTAGAGTAACTTGCTCTGATACCACTATGTTATGCTTAATGCATCTCTAATTGAACAAAAGCTGAAATTAAATTGCAATTGAAAGTAAATAGATGAGTTTAGAGAAATTTGACACGCGGGATGTTAACGGAGTTCGGCAAAACAAAAGCCTACGTCTCCGGAGCTTCGCAACCTCAAGTGGTGCGCCTTTCTATTACCCAATACGAAAGGATTACAACTTGTGAACCATTGAGCCCTTACACACCATGAGGGAAGTTAAATGGCCAACTCAAAGAGATGAGAACAAGGTCTCTTAGTTCAAGCTACTCAAGAGAAACACTCAATAGATCACTCTAACCTAATCTAACTTGAGATTAGTGAAGTGATTTTGAGTTGTTTGAGGGATTTTCAAGTTTTAAGCTCTCACAACAATGGAGTAAGCTAAGCTCTCAAAAAATCACTTTTTAGAAAGTCCAAAGCCCTATTTATAGAAACAGCTCAAGACTGAGCTAAGTGAGCTAAAACGTTACAATGTTTTATTTCAAAAGTGCGATTTAGGGTTTCAATTTTCTGATAGCTCAGCTTAAACGATCCAAGACGTTACAACGTTTATAAAATGTTACATAACATTTTGCTCTGTAAAATCTTGATCAAAAATAAGAATTTTTGAAGCTCAGATTTAATTAAAATGTTACAACGTTTTGTGAAAACGTTATAATGTTTTAGGATTTTTGTACAACTGGATTTTACCGTTCTGTCACATTCTTAAAATGTTACAACATTTTTGTAAAACGTTATAACGTTTCATGTTGTTTCCGAGTTTGATCAAGCTGTTACTCAGTGTTTCTGACAGATTTAAAACATTATAACGTTTTACAAACGTTACAAACGTTTTCCCTCTATAAAAACAGCCTCAAACATGCTTTATCAAGTATAAAATATTACAATTTGCATTCTTGACAAATGTCTTCATGATTTCTTCTGTCCATGCATTTTACATTGCAATTACAACTCTTCTTGAACTTACATCATCTTAAAATAGAAGAAATTGTAAAATTCAATAATTCTATGTTTTTGCAAATTAGTCAAATAGACGAAAAAGATTATTGTACGAATAACAGTAAATACTTTCGGAGTTGGTGTTTATCTGGAGTATTTCCAAGGATAGAATTGTGGGCCCCATGTAATTAAGTATTTGGTAGAATAGAAGTGTGGGTCCCATCTGAGTATTTGAAAGGGTAGAAGAGTGGGTCCTATATGAGTAATTGCAAGGTTAGCCAAATGATGAGTCAAATTGAGAACTATACTTTTAATATTTTTAAACTCTGATTTCAACTGACGTTCAGATCACAAGCGTATGATCATACTGTGTAGTATTGATTGGGTGTTCATCCACATGGATAGTGTATTACGTTTTAAACAATTTCTACTAGTCTAGGTATTTGAATCTTTAAAACGGTTATGTGGTGATCAATGCAATCAAGCAATTATAATTAAATTATGGTTATAGAGTAGATAGAGAGCCTCTAGGGTTCAGGTTTTCTATCCTACTTAATCATATTAAATATAAGTGTTGACATTTATCTATGTTGCGTGCGGTGCTATCATTGCCTAGTACTATATAACTTATCTCCGAGTACCCCGCGCACGACACTATCACTATCCTCACTAGTATACTTGGTTGTTTGTTTATGCGATATGAGGGTTTCCCTATCTTTCAACCGGCTTTAAGTCTACCAAGATGGACGTATTTTAAGTATGAAATGTGTTTTGCCCTATACTACCATATTGTTCTAACTAAGGCCTAATCTAACAAAGGGGATGATTAAACTAATTAGTTTATGTATTAGATTTAGTCTAATCTAGCAAAGGGGGGCGATTAGTTCTAATCTAAATTCAATTTACACTGTTGATGGGTCAAAATCTGAGCTAATAATATTTATATCCTTGATTGTCTACTCTACAATCGATTCACAAGTGCATAAATCTATTGTATAGTATAGGTCGATCTAATCAATAATCATGTCTAGGTTATCGGTTCTTTAAGTTGTTTTGATTGTTTAATTGATTTGTTTGGTTGTTTGGTTGTAATGTTCAATTACAACAATGTAATGAATATTTCGTTGTTTAGAAGATGCGCTTTCAGGGATCAAACATTCTATCATTCATACTCATTTAATCTAATTTCTGGTCAAGAAAGCAACTATCACCATCTGCATGCTATTGCGCAAGCCTGTCAATTATGATTTCTACTCCAATTGAAATCACATGTGATTTGATCAGAACTGTCCCTATAATGGTGTCAAATACAATCTGAGAGTTGCTAATCATGTTCTAGTACTAATCATAGGTACGCTATAGCGCCCTAATCGAAGAGGACTAGTAAGGGAATGATACTCTAGCCTCACACTAATCAATCGCATAAAGATTAATGATAAGTCTCAATTACAAAGACTAGAAGGATTTAAGTAAAACAATTATGCCCTTGCTTTATACCTTCCGTAGTTGAAATAAACGAGATTCCAATAGGTCTCTAACTAAGGTCGGATCATATGGAATCAACATGTACGTCTATTTTATTTATTGAATCTAAGATAATTGTACACTATTCCTACCGGTTAACCCTTTACACCTACCATGGAGTGTAAATCTCCACGATGTCGAGGTTAAATGCACCAAGTTAGGTAGTAATACAAAAAATAAAATGCAAAAAGAATTTAGATCAAACACAAATGATAAATATAAATAAACCTTTAGATTAAACT
Organism: Carex rostrata; assembly: GCA_964058875.1. Classification (NCBI taxonomy): domain Eukaryota; kingdom Viridiplantae; phylum Streptophyta; class Magnoliopsida; order Poales; family Cyperaceae; genus Carex; species Carex rostrata. The sequence continues at coordinate 544,436 of CAXKVT010000049.1, read as the reverse complement.
CATAAGAATTCAAGATTATATTCTATCACCCTAGAAAAGGGTGTTACACTTAGGGGCACCTCTAATTGCTCAAAAACTGAATTAAGTTGCAATTGAAAGTAACTAGATGAGTTTAGAGAAATGTGACACGCGGGATGTTAACGGAGTTCGGCAAAACAAAGGCCTACGTCTCCGGGGCTTTGCAACCTTGAGTGGTGCACCTTTCTATTACCCAATACGAAAGGATTACAACTTGTGAACCGTTGAGCCCTTACACACCAAGCGGGAAGTCAAACGGCCAACTCAAAGAGATGAGAACAAGGTCTCTTAGTTCAAGCTACTCAAGAGAAACACTCAATAGATCACTCTAACCTAATCTAAGTTGAGATTAGTGAAGTGGGTTTGAGGTTGTTTGAGGGATTTTGAAGTTTCAAGCTCTCACAACAATGAAGTAGGCTAAGCTCTCAGAAAATCGCTTTTGAATTAATTAGGGTCGGCTGAGATCTTATGAGAAAAAAGCCTCACTGTTCTATTTATAGTGACAGCTCAAAAATGAGCTATTTGACATAAAACGTTACCAACGTTTTAGTTCAAAGTGCGATTTAGGGTTTGATTTTCTGACAGCTCAGCAAAAATGTTATGTAACGTTTGTAAAACGTTATGTAACGTTTTCTCCTATAAAAAATTTGATTAAAATAGAAATTGTTTGAGGCTCAGAATTAATTAAAACGTTACAACATTTTATGAAAACGTTACAACGTTTTAGTTGTTCTGTACACCTTTGCTTTAGCTGTTCTGACAATCCTAAAACGTTACAACGTTTTATAAAAACGTTGCAACGTTTTTAGTTGTTTCTGATTTTTAATCAAGCTTTTACTTCATCGTTTCTGACAGGTTTAAAACGTTACAACGTTTTAGAAACGTTACCAACGTTTTACCTCTGTAAAAACAGCCTCAAACTTACTTTACCAAGCTTCTGATTTTACAATTTATATTCTTGATGAAGTTCTTCATGATTTCTTCTGTCCAAGCATATTTCATTGCAATTCCAAACCTTCTTGAACCTACATAATCTTAAAATGGAAGAAATCGTAAAATTCAATAATTGTATGTTTTTGCAAATTAGTCAAATAGACGAAAATGATTATTGTACGAACAACAAAGGGTTGCTTAGCTGCTCATGGAGGATTGAACAACAAAAGATACAAGAGACATGAATAAAAGCGACAAAAGAGAGAGATAGAAGGAATACACCTAGATGGTCTCTTCTGTCATGCACGTCGTCTTCAATTCCTGCAGCTCTTTTCTCTTCTAGTGGAGACTATGTTATTCTACTTGTCTATCCTATTTTAAATTGCATTAGTCTCCCTTAGAGAATTCTAGATCTATCCTTTATATAATATATGCTATATGTTGAGTTCCCTAGTTTGTTATGACAAAGAGAAGATTTTCTATTCGTCCATGTGTGTTAGTGGGCTTAGCGGAGCTTGGCTACCAAGTTTAGAGCTATAACCACTAATATGACAGTTAGTGGATGGTGACATCTGCAAACCTGTGACATTGTCTCCAGAATGTTGTATTTCCTGTCTGTTTTAGCCTCAATAACACTAAAAATCTGCAATTCTCCAAATGTGTATGTAACACACAGAAAAAAGAAGAACAAGGTGTGTTAATTTGCTGGAAATTGGTTCAATTGGCAACTAGAAGGGAACTAAAAAATGGCCAGATCTTAACCCCCTATAGTCTCTCCAATTTTTTGTTAATATTATATCTGTGAATTTTAATCTATGAATATTGATTTCCATTTATTGCATATATTATTTATTTAGTTCATTGTATATGTAATCTAAATTCTCTCTTCTTAGTTTCTCGACATCGATTTTAGTAGGACCAATAAAAAGTAGGAAATCATTTGCTGTTGGTGGCCTCTACTCCTCTCTACTATATATCGTGGTGAGATTTCTAAAATCTATTACTGCATATTTTTTTTTGTTTTCATATAAATTCTATGGTCTCTACTCCTCTACTCTCTTTTTAAATTGTAAACTACCACTTATATACAAGGCCCACGAGAAGTTTTAATGTTTTTTTGAATATGTATGATAATGACCTTATGTGACTAAGTAATGTGCAATTATAAAAAAATAAAATAAAATAAAATACATTTGTTCGAAGATGTCTCATCAGAAATGTCATGGTTCCACCGAGATGAAAATTAACTTTGGTTCCATTTTGAGTTTAATTAGTTTAGTCCTGAAACTATTAATTTAAGCAATACCATCGATGCGACATGATTCTCTAAGTTGTGCTATTAATTAGTTTAGTCCAGCCTTCATTGGGGTTTGATATTGAAAATGCTAAAGACCTTTCCAAAATAAAGTAATTAAGCTTATTTTTCTTTTCTCTAAAAGGTATTCTTTTTTCTTTTTATTCAATTGCTGGGTAGCCTCGTAGATAACCAAATAAAATAATAACATAGGTAAATTGACGAATATAAGTTCTCTCTTTAGTTTATCATTCCCAATAAATAGATCCCCTATTTAACCAACTTATATCAGATTGGGAATTGACGAATTGTATCAGTTACCACAATTTGAGTATGGTACGAAGAGAAATAGGAGACAGAGAAAATTGATTTATAATAATATTAGGTAAACAAAAAAAATTAAACCAATTAACAGGAAGTTAATTGATTTATTTATTCTGATTTCATGATTTTTTTAGGAGACAGAGAAAATCTATTTCCACGAAAAATAATTTGTGCATAAGAAAAAAATTACTTAGCTATTGAAGTGGCATGATGCTCAACTGTCGCTGTATTGCTCATTTTTTTCTATGTTTATTTAGGATAGAAAACTAATGCCGAAAAAAACATAAGACAAATACCATGGTATCTGGCCAATAACCATTCAATTATTGTCACCGAATGGCATGGGGACCTCAAAATCAAAGCCCAACACTATTCATGCCTTAATGGGCCAAGGGTATTTTGGTCATTTTCACCCCTATGCCGACTTCCCTTGTGTTGACATGTGTCATGTGAGGTGGCAAGGGTATTTTGGTCATTTCACATGATAAAAGGATGAGGTGTCAAGGGCTTTTGGTAAATAGATTTGTTTTGAGGGGTATTTTGGTCTTTTGCCAACCTCCTCAAAAGTCTATAAATAGAGGGGTAGGGGTAGAGAGAAAGACTTACTAATTCACGTGTTAATCTGATTACTTCGTTAATCGGTTTTTCTCTCTTTCCCGGTTTCGGTTATTACGAGATTCAGAAAAATATATTTTTGCAAACTCTGCGGTATTTCTTGTTTTGCTTTTTAAGTGAAACGGAATAACTTTGAGTCTTAAATATATTTAAATTGTCCCTTTTTCGGTGAATAGTGTTTCTGCAGAATTCCGCGGTTTACGGTATTTCTGGCAGAAGAAGTAAATCGCTCTCCGGTTAGTCCTGGTGGATAACCAATAGAGGTATCACACGTGTGATACTGCGAGTCGATTCCATCCCTGGTGAGGCTCTACTCGCTCGGTCTGCATTCCAACTGAGATTTGGAATCAAGGTATAAATTGTTATATTAATCTATTTAATTTGTAAATAGATTTAATGCTTTAGAAAATCAATTATGGAGTAGATCTGTAAATGAATTAAATGAGGTTTTGATGCCGAAGGAATACTGAAGGTGGACCGCCTTGGAAGGTTTCCTGACATACCTCGTTTAATTTTTAGCTTAACTTAACCGTAAAATTTTTGTTTTACACACTTCCGCTGTTAAGCTAAAGTAATGGGTTTGAACCGTTCCATAAGACCCAACACCAAGGTCTCTAGAGGGTGCTCCAGAGGTAAGTATTCTTGAACCTAGGTATAATTTGCCACCTAGAATAAATCGAGGTAGACCACCAAAGCAGTATATCCTAGAATATGGGACAAGCCGTGCTGTGAAGTACCCAATTGTGAATTTTGTGAAAACTGAACATTTACCCAAATTTCTTAAGACCTTTTCAAACCAGCTGTCCTCAGTTTCCATACCAAAAAAACTTGAAGATGCATGTGAAAATAAAAACTCGGTTGACGCAATGAATGTGGAGATGGAAGCCCTTGAGAAAAATAACACTTGGGAACTTGTTAATTTACTGACTGGAAAAAAACCTGTTGGGTGTAGATGGGTCTACTCCATTAAATATAATGCGACAGGGGAGATTGAAAGGTACAAGGCACGCTTGGTTGCAAAAGGTTATACTCAAACTTACGGCATTGACTTTCATGAGACTTTTTCTCCCGTGGCTAAACTTAACACAATTCGAGTTATTTTGTCAATTGCAGCTAATCTCGAGTGGCCATTGCACCAATTTGATGTGAAAAATGCATTCCTGCACGGAAATTTGGAGGAAGAAATTTACATGGACATTCCTCGATGACATGATCATTACTGGCAATGATGAAGAAGGGATGAAGGAGCTGAAACTGCAGCTCTCAAAAGAATTCGAGATGAAAGACTTAGGAGGGCTAAAATACTTCTTGGGTATTGAGGTCTCCAGAAGCAAGAAAGGTATATTTCTCTCTCAAAGGAAGTATATCTTGGACTTGTTGAGTGAGGTAGGGATGCTAGAGTATAAACCTGCTGAGACTCCAATGGTGCAAAACTTGAAGTTGGAAATAAAATCTGACCAAAATCCAGTAGACAAGGAGAGATATCAGAGACTAGTTGGGAATCTTATATATTTATCTCACACTCGTCCTGATATACCGTATGCGGTAGGAGTGGTGAGCCAATTTATGCATGCGCCAAGTGATGAGCATATGGATGCGGTCTTAAGAATACTGAGATACCTCAAGGGAACTCCAGGCAAGGGAATAACCTTCTTGAAACATGGGCACCTAGATGTTGATGGCTTCACTGATGCAGACTGGGCTGGTAATGTCTTGGACCGAAGGTCAACTGTGGAATAACCTTCGTTGGAGGTAATTTAGTGACTTGGAAGAGTAAAAATCAAAATGTTGTTGCTTTGTCAAATGCAGAAGTAGAGTTCCGAGGAATGGTCAAGGGAGTCTGTGAATTGATATGGATAAAAAAGGTCTTAACATAACTTGGACTCGAAAACACAAAAGAAATGAGACTATTCTGTGACAACAAAGCTGCCATTTAGATTTCTCATAATCCACTACAACACGATCGTACTAAGCATATCGAGATTGATCGTACTAAGGAGAAATTTGATTCTAAGGTGATCACATTGTCATTTGTAAAATCGAACGAGCAAGCGGCTGACATTCTAACAAAGGCAGTAGGTGGCAAGGAGTTTCAGCAAGCCGTTAGTCGAATTGGGATGGTCGATATCTTCTTACCACGGTGAGGGGAAATGTAAAAGAAGCACCGTGTCAAAGAAATAAAGTGTCATAACTCATGAAGGATTTGCTCATGGCCCATGAAGGATTAGATCATGACTCATGAAGAGCTCGTCAAATTATATTGCTCATGACCCATGAAGTATTAGATCATGACTCATGAAGGAATCGACAAATTATATCTTGCTGGTAAGGAAATAGCTGTATTGCTAGAGAGTAGTAAATCCATGTTAGATTGTTAGATTGTTTTCATTATTAAGAAAGACTATTTCCTTAGATTGTTAGATTGTTAGATTGTTTTGATCGTGTCTGAATCTCCACACAGACTATTCCCATGGCAACAGCAGAGGCGACTAAAGGCGATGGTGAATGGCAACAAGTAAGGAGAAGAAGGCCTTTCCCAAGCAACTGGAGACACACACAGCCACCCCAACCGCAAACTAATCTCTACCAGCCATACTCTCGCCTGACATACGCACAGATTCTCCGACAACCGGCACCTACCGTCACCAAGAACCATAGCATGATGCAACCACCAGCACCTTCTCCTCCGGCGTCCCCCACTTCAACCATCTATTACGTGTCCCCGCATAGCCCGTCTAGACTCAGATTTCCTCCATCACACACATTCACTGAATGGAAGGGATGATGCTTTCGCTGCTGCCGTACCGGGCACTCCGCCGCAAAATGCCGTAATCCAAAACGATGTGGAAGATGTTGGGCCTTTGGACATATTGGCTCCAGATGCAAACATGAGATGGTGCCCCCTCCCCCACCTCTAGTCAGACAGTCTCCAAAGCCAACAATGGCATGCCGAGGGGAGCCGGGGTTTGAGGAGCTACTCACCGGCTCATACCCTGATCTTGGTCCAGAGATGCCTAATGAGAGACCGCTAAGGCTGCACTGTTTCATTGAACGTGATGACACGTACTTCACTGAACTAGAACGCCTAAAACAGGGAGTAGTCATGCACACGGGTGGTTTTCAATGGGACCTTAGCATAGACAACGTGGCCGACTATGCATGTCGCACAAAACTGGTGCAGAAAGATGAGATTCAAGTATCGATACTCAGTGGCTCCAGGTTCCTCATAGTTCTACCGGAGGGACTTGATCCTGATACCTTCATAAACGCTACACCACAAGAAGCGTGGGATGAGGGGTTATCCTTCCAACCATGGACTCCTCTCGAGGGAGCTGAGATAAGTGTACCGGCATACAAGGTTCTTCTCCAACTTGTTGGTGTTCCAGCGCATCTATGGAGAGATAGGCACATCATTAATGCCGTGTCTCGTTTTGGAGTATACCTAGGCTCGGTAGCTCCAGAAAATCCAGCTTCCATTGCTTCTTGGATTGTGGCTGTTGGAGTTGATGATCTAAGTCTTGTACCGCCACATCTAGCAATGCATGACGGCGGTTTGATTCATCCAATACAAGTGTACACGCTGGCTTGGCACAGAGGCCCCATCTATTCAGCTGATGAGATGCCAAAGCACCCCAAGAAATACCTACGGCCTCAACCACCACCATCATCAACATCATCCTCAGATGACGAGTCGGGGAATGATAATTCGGAACTTATACCAATGAGTTCTCGTGTCCTCCGTGATATGTGCCGGGGGAGGACGGCCGACTCACTCCCACCGGAGCTCCGCCAATTTGCTACAATTGAAGAGATAGACATGAACTATCCATTATTGGCCACACGAGAGTTGGTCACACGGGATCAGCCCGATCATATTCAGAAGGCACCGCAGCCCCCGCTTGCAAAATCAGAACTTTCTAATTTTCAGTTGGAGAAAAATAAAATAGCAATAGATGTAGCGGGTTCCTCACAGAATCAAACAAGTCGTATTGCTGTTACATCCAATCTACCTCATCAAGGTACAAAAAGAATACAACCACAGAGAATCCTTCAAAAAGGAGATGTTTTGGCCAACAAATCAGCACCTGTCCGAATAGGCACAAACAAAGGGGATTCCTTGCGGAATCAGAGGCAGATCTCATCCGAAACAAATTCCAAAAACAACTCGGGCGTTATACTAGGCGGAATTGCAGATAATTCCAAATTAATCTCTCCAGTTGTTGAGAAGCAAGACACAGGGGGCCATGCGTCAAGAGGATTGCCTTCTTCATTTGTTTTTCGGGCCAAGGATAAAGGCCCAACTAATGCAGTAAAGCCTGCTCCTTTAAATTCTAAATATAAATGGACTAGGCCTAGCAAGCAAACACCAGCAAATAACGCCCAAAATACTAAGAAGGTTATTGCATTGGCTAGTAATAAAAGGAAAAATCAGTAACCTCTTCCTGCGCGACCTGTGAAGAAGAAAACGAGTAAAGGAAAAGAAAAAGAGAAAGAGATGACAGAAGTGTCCTTCAATCCGGAGGGATTCTATGAGGTCCGAGTTGATTATGAACATGTTTCTAAACTAGCGATGGGATGTGGTTTTAAGAACAAAGATGTGGAGGATGTCATTCAAGCTGACAATGAGAACCGCCAAAATCAAATCCTGAATCAAGCCTCCACTTCAACAATAAGAACTGAAGAAGAAGAAGACCAGGATATGTCCAGGTTTTAGCTTGACTCAAATGATGAGCTATCCTCTGATGAGGAAGCTTGTTAAGAGATTCAACAACTGGGTGTTAGAAGTGTTTTTAGTTTTATAATGTCAACAAAAATTAGAAAATTCAAACTTTTATCCTGGAATGTCAGGGGTCTCGGGTGCTTAAAAAAATGTGATGTGGTTCGTAATGTTATCAGACAATCAAGGTGTGATATTGTAATGATGCAAGAAACAAAATGGAATGAAATTAATTTAAATTATTACTCGAGGACTCTTCCATCTTTCTTTAATAGAAACTGTGTTGTATTGCATGCCAATCATTCGGCTGGGGGCCTTGTCATAGCTTGGAAGCACAGCTTTCAGGTCCTTAACTCGTGGGTCACAAGACACTCCGTGTCTGCTCTGTTGCAGCAAACAAATTCAGGGGCAGTAATTTTAATATCTAATGTATATGGGCCTGCAACGGATGACCTCAAACCGGCTTTTATTGAGGAGCTTAGATCATTGTCGGCTTTGGTTAATTATCCTTGGATCCTAGGGGGAGATTTTAACCTGGTCCGTTGGCTCATAGACAGATCAGGAAATCAGAGATGTTTTAGACTTATGTCGTTATTTAACGATCTAATTAGGGATCTACAACTTATTGATGTCCCTATGAAGAATAGAAAGTTCACGTGGTGCAGCAACAGACCCGCACCAACACACTCCAAAATTGACAGAGTTTTGGTGGCTCCTGAAATCTCTTTACAATTTGCAATTATTTCGCTCCAAGCATTAGAGATTATGGTTTCAGACCACGCACCCCTGTTATTGAGTTGTGCAAATGAGCCAAGTGCTAAAAGACAACATCGAATGGAATTGTTTTGGCTATCTCATCCTCAAGCCACTGCAATTATTCAGGAAGTATGGAATAGTGAAAACCAACCTCTAAACAGCTTGCGAAGATTTAAAACCAGTTGTCAACAAATACACTTCAAACTCAGAGAATGGCACTACCAAAATTTCGACAATATTGAAAAACAGTTACATTTTTGCAAAAAAACACTACTGTTTTTTGATCAAGTTGAAGAGAGAAGAATCCGACAGGTATATGAGCGCAAATTTCGAATAATGGTCAAGGAGCGAGCATATGCATTGGCGGGTATTATTGAAGCGAGATGGCATCATAGATCTCGTTGTAGGTGGTTAAAATTGGGTGATAAAAACACCCGTTATTTTCATGCAGTGGCTTCGTCACGACATAGGCGAAACAAAGTCTCATTTATCCAAAATCAATCTGGTGTAATTTCAGATGAAGATCAAATTTGTGATACTTTCAAATTGCAAATGGAGGGGCTGCTGGGAATGGAGAATTCGGTACTACAGTTCAATCCAGAGGTATTATATCCTACAAATCCAGATTTATCAAAGTTGGAAGATCCTTTTGATGATTGAGAAATTGAACTTGCGGTGAGACAGTTGGCAAAGAATAAGGCTTCGGGTCCTGACGGCCTCCCGAATGAACTACTCCAGAAGAACTGGCCTATGTTCAAAGAGGAATTGATTTCAATAGTTCAAGCCTTCTACAGCCATTCCCTTAATTTAGAAGAGGTAAATCAAGCCAACATAATTATGATCCCCAAAAAGGAAATTTCTGACACAGTGGGTGATTATAGACCAATTAGTGTCATGAATGTAGTTCCAAAACTAATATCAAAGATATTGGCTAATCGGCTGAGAGGGGTTCTACCCGATTTAATATCTTCAAGCCAAACGGCTTTCATTCAGAACCGACAAATCACTGAAAATTTTAACGCAACAAGAGAAATGCTTCACCATATCTCAAGCAATGGGAAATCAGCTTGCTTTGTCAAGATTGATTTTTCAAAAGCCTTTGATTCGGTAAATTGGACCTACTTACAAGATGTCATGCGGGCCCGGGGTTTTCCGGAAAGATGGGTAAGGTGGATACATAATTTACTGAGTACTGCATCTTCTCGCATAGTAATGAATGGCAAGGAATCTGAATATTTTAGGCACAAGAAAGGTTTACGCCAAGGGGACCCTATATCCCCTATGTTGTTTGATATAGCAGTTGATGTTCTTCAAAAAATGATCGAGATAATTAATACCTCGGTTCAGAACAGAATCTCTTCTAAACTGAAAAAATCTGTCATAATCCATCAGTATGCCGATGATACAGTACTCATTAGTAGTTCAGATAACACTACTGTTATTTCCTTGAAGGTTATCTTGAGACTATTCACATCAATCTCAGGGTTAACTATAAACTTCGAAAAAAGTTCTTGGATCCCCATTAACATCATAGAGGAACGGATACCGATAATATCTGCAATACTAGGTTGTTCCCTCTCTCAATTCCCAATTAATTATTTGGGATTACCTCTTACCATTAAACGACCCACTAAGGCTCTCTACATGCCATTGATTGAAAAGCTGGAATCAAAATTTGAGGGATGGAAGGGTAGATTAATCTCAAGAGGGGGTCGTCTTCAACTGGTAAATTCAGTGTTAAGTGCAATCCCAATCTACTTTATGTCTTCTTTCTTACTTCCTAAGTGGGTAATTAAGAGATTAGATAGAATCAGACGAAGATTCTTATGGGGTCAAAACGAAACAAGGAAAGGAATTTCTTTAATCGAATGGTCAGTAGTGTGCTTTCCTAAAGCAAATGGAGGAATGGGTGTGACAAACCTACTGATAAGAAATTACTCCTTACTGCTGCGATGGTGGTGGAGACTATACCGGTACCCTAATTCTTTGTGGACTCAAACTGCAATCACTCTAAGATCAACTACAAGGAGTGAGCTGCAACATAGAATTTGGATGCGAAATGGTTCCTTCTTTTGGATGCAGCTTCTCAAAATTAGACCGTTGTTCGATTGGAGCACAGAATGGCAGATCGGTACAGGGGATATGATCTCATATTGGTTTGATTCATGGTCAAATCCAATAACAGCAGCTGTGGATAATCCGGTACCAGCAAACAGGAAGTGGTCATTGAGAATGGCTGTACAAAATGGATTACAAAATAACATTATTCTTGATAATGAGTCAGATGATTTGCTGATTTGGAAATGGAATAGCAACCATGAATATTCGGCAAAATCCTTCTATGAAAATATGGTGTCTGGAGGGAAAACAAGGTGCAAGTTTGATTTCACTTGGAAGCTAAAATTGCCGCCAACTGTGCGGATTTTCGCCTATTTATGTCTAAGGGATAAATTACTCACTCATGAGACAATGGCTAGAAGAGGTTTCAATTGTGAACTCAATTGTGCAGTATGTCATTCTTGTCCCCTAGAAACTTCTTTACACCTTTTCTTCTATTGCCGGTTTGCAAGAATTTTTTGGATGCATCTTTGTTGGTTGACAGGGTTCACAATTTATAATGGTGATTCAATTGCAAACATGCTTATCAACTCTAAAAAAGCATGCAGAGGTCGGGGATTGGCAAGCAAATGGGCTGTTTTCTTCTTTGCAGGTTGCTGGTATATTTGGAAGAACAGAAACAGTGTAATTTTTGAAGGTAGAGAGACTGATCCGAAAATTGTAGCAAATCAGGCATGGAGAGATTTGAAGCTCTGGATCCAATACTGTTAAGTGAATTATAGAAGATTTGGATGATGTATAGGTTGCTTTGTTTACAATATATGTTGTAATTTTGTTGTAATTTTTATGATGTAATTAACCACCTGATAGTCCCTATCAGGCTTTCAAAAAAAAAAGATATAAGGAGCATATGCAACTCTTAATCAATCAATTATGTAATACAAAAAAATCTGATAATAAATAAAATTGGGAGGGAAGGGAGTTTATGGGAGCGCTGTGTTCTTTAGTTTTTATTTCATTAAATTTGTCATATAATTAATCTAATATCAGTATAGAACCGCTAGTAGAATTCTTGTTTCTTCTATTACGTTAGTATCTAGCGATAGAAAATCCATTAGTACTAGGCCAATTTGAAGACTGCAGTTCTTTAGTAGTGAGGCCAATTTGAAGATCTTCTCATGTCTAAAATAGTTAAGTCCAACTTTGTTGTCATTTTCGCAAAATAATACAATAATTGTATAACATGTTAATTTACGTGTTCCATATATCCAAATTATTCACATCAAATTCACGATATTTTTTAATAAAAAAAATTCAAGTTTGAGCTAAGTTTAATTAAATGTTAATGTTATGACTTCGATCTACAAGGAAGATAGTAATTAATTAGAAAATAATAAGAATAATTTATAACACCGTGAAAGGCTAGAAAAGCACAGAGCAGCCACGCATGAAGCAATAATTGCTAGATTCCAACTACTCATTAATTTGTCTTCAATTCAATGGTCAAACTGTATACAGATCTCGAGGTCATGTCCATTTGTTTAATTCTGTTGATATTCGAGTTCAGATCGCATTAATTTTCATGCTACACCCAGCTGCTAATGTGTAGGAAACAATTAAAAATTGAAAACGATTAACTAATTAATATTGTTAGTTGTTGGATGGGGAGAGAATCATTGACTTGTCACGTCTAAGTCCTATAAATGCGCTGCCTCTATTTAGGCAATATATATACAAAATAATTCACCTATATCATGAGGCTTTCACATGATATGTCGCTTTTCCGTGTCTTATAAATTATGTTTATTTTTGTCATGTACATATTTTTAAAGCGAGGTGTTTGTCTTTTGGAGATGTCAAGAGGTAGATATACTCCACTGAAAGGTGTAGATTTTTTTTTTTTTGGATAAAAGTGGATAAAACCACCGATTTCTTATATAAAGAAACCTACAATGTCATAGGAGTCGGTACCAAACCTCTGATACCAGATCCTGTAAGAAACAAGCTACAAATGTAAAACATACATCCAAAACAATACCAAATGCAACATAGCATCTAACCTAGAAAAACAAAGATCTCCAACTAAACACACAAAAACTAAAATATTTGCAAAACAACCCTTTATAAGCAGAAATCGCCAAAAACAAAACCAAACTGAGGCTACTCTTCTATTACTTCACTTTGATGCATGTTTTGGTCGGATCCAGCGATAGGCAACAACCCCCTGATTATCTCTTCCTGCCCATGCTGCCCCATCTGCAATGATGAATTCACATAATATACCACAATGTGATCAACATTAGTAGGAAGCAATAAAGATAACTTCAATAGTGAACCCGAACACTTAGTATTCACCCAAAAATACGCTAAAGCTATAATTTGAGCCCCTACTAATTTGGAATTTGTTGTAATCCCTTGTAAACATAACTTATTCCTAGCTAACCATACTAACCATAACACTGCTCCTCTAAGTAATTCTACCAATAACCTATCTTTCAAGGAAATATCTTTGTCAATAAACCATAATTTATCAATAGTTGAATAATCAAAAGAAAAATTGTTAAAATTAGCTATCCAATTCCAAATACTTCAAATAAAAGAACACTGCACAAACAAATGATCTATAGTTTCAACTGCACCACAAAACACACAAGACACATCCCCTTGCCATCCTCGTGTACTCAATGTCAAAGGTGTAGATTTATAATCAGATAAATTATAATTACTCTTCAATCAATATTATTTATTCGGTGAAAGGTCTAGATTTATAATCAATTTCATTCAAATTAAGAAATAGTTCATATAATTTAATACAAATAGAAAAGTAAAAGCACTTCATTATTTTTTGCATTGTTTAATGATCTGTATTACTTAAGAACAAAATAAACATGACAAACAAATTTTTTTATTACAATCAACCCTTAAAAAAACAAAATCAACTAAAAATAAAAAAGAAGACAGTAATACCCCATTCCATAACAATGTATAACCCTCCCTTTGTTTCATAGATTTTTTTTTTAATTTTTGTATAAATGTCGTCTGTATAATTTAATTAATCGTTTATTAGCCCACGCTTAACATTTTTACTATAGCTCTGCCTTTTTACAAAATTTCCAACATAATTAGACTAAGCATTAAATTTCATATTATTCACCAAAGCCTGATGTGATTTTATGCCAAAAAGCACAAGCCCAAAAAACACTACAGCAAAACTAATTTTCAGCGACCGGTATCAGAGACCGATCCATTCGCTGGTCGCTGAAAACCCCAAAAACCCAAAAAACAAAAAAAAGAAAATAACATCGGAGACGGACCCCTGAAATATTGCGCGCCTCTGCTGCAGGGTCTTCTTCCTCCCGCGTTTTAGGTTTAGCCAAAAAAAAAAAAAAAATCGGCTGATCCGCTCGGAGACGGACCCCATCGCCGCCTCTCTCGTCCCTCCGCCGCCGCCGCTTCCTCCACGTGCGCGGCTTCTCTCTCTATCTCACCGCGTTTTAGGTTTAACCAAAAAAAAACAGCCAATCCGCTGAAGGGTGCCCCATCGCCGCCTCTCTCGTCCCTCCGTCGCCGCCTCCTCCTCCACGTGCACGGCTTTTCTCTCTCTGTCTCGCCGCCTCCTCCAGGTGAACTCTATCTCTCGTTTTGTCTTTTAAAATTTTGTTTGTTTGATTTGGGTAAAATAGCCATTAGTGCTTACTTAAAGCTTAAAGCTTGAATTCGAGGTTGCATGCCTGGTTCCCTTTTTTCTATCTTTACTGATTTGCCTGGTTGCATGCCTGGTGATAGTATGAAACACAAATTTTTAGAGACACGAAATCTACTTTGCTGTTATGTCTGAATTGTAGAATTTTACTGATATATGCTTTATCTGTGTCTTTGTTGCTAATTCAGTCAGGTACCTTTTATTTTTTCCTATCAGCACCAAGAATGAGGTGTTGTGTAAGGTACTTTTCTGTGTTTGATTTTAATTTCCAAACATTGCTGAGTATGAATAGTTGATTAAGTACTGCTAGGTATTATAATGCACTGGATCTGAATTCCATTGGTTTAGTCAGGTAATTATTACTGTGTCTGTGGGGTTTGAATCGGCACCGTTTCACAAGAGATTATGGGCAAGTTTGTTGTAATCAATTTTCAAAATTAAAAATGCTTTTGCAAAAATTAGGAAAATTTTCTAATCCTCTGTTCAGTTTATTTTATTCCTTGGGTTATAAACTTATAATTGATTAAGCTTGCGTTAGTTTTAGACTTTGAACAATTGTAGCATATTGTTTGTACTAATTTTGGTCATACTTGGAAAATAGTTTGCCATAGCTGTCCAGTTGGGCACCAGTGTCATTCTTGTATTGTTCATGGTTTCTCATTATTCTTTTATATTCTGTTATGTAGAATAATTTAATTTAATTTATCTTCCAACAAAATGCCAATTCATTTCCCTCTATTTCTAGTCCAGGTATTTATTTTTTTATTCATCGAATAGGTTTGTATTTTTTATTTGTGTTTGAATAGGTTTGTGTTTGTTTCAACCCTAAACCCTAAACTCGGTTTTAGGTTTGGGTTTGGATTTCTTGAAATTGGGTTGGTTTTTGTTGCAATTAAGTTTGGAATGACGTAATTATACTAATTTGTCTATGTTCAGAGACAATTTATGTTGAATTTGGCTTTGGAGAAAGGATTGGGTCATATGGCGATATCATGGCATGTTTTACTGTTTTTCACAGTTTTGATGGTTTGTTCGATGAACATGACGGAAACAATGAGAAGATAATTGATGGAGTCGAGCATGAGTAGCAATCACAAGGTGTAAACTAGTGCCGTATTCATACTTGTAACATATTCGTGCCTGTTCCATATCTAAATTGTATTAGATTTGTACTTGTACCATATTTTATACTGCAATATTAACCAGACCTATACAATAATGAAACCGGTACGATAACCATACCGGTACAGATTTCATGAAAAATGAGAATGGTATAGCAACAAGGCAGTATCTGGTACTAAGTTAGTCAAGTGTCACTTATCATGTGCTAATTCTTTGTCTGGCCTAATTGAAATCATGTGGCTCTCGCTTCTTTTTATGAGATGCCAAATCAATGTCCTTATTTTGAGTGATTTCTTGTAAATCTGACTTGACTCTAATCGATTTGTTTTCTCAGGTTATTCCTAGAGATATTGACCTAATCTCAGGTTATTCTTTATTTTCTTTAATGTATATTTCATTTTTTTTTTCTTTTATTAGTAACTGGTATATTACATTGCTTCATTTTAACATTACTTGATGTACTGATTGTATCATGTTTGTAACATTACTAGATATATTTACCTACTTGATGTACTGTTTGTAACATTACTTGATGTACTGGTTGTATCATGTTTGTAAAATTAATGTGGAATTAATATGTAAAATTTTTATTACCTAAATGTGTTATTTGAATTAGTGATGCACTATGTAATGTGTTAATAGTTAATACCTACATTTTGAAAAAAAAAAAACAACAACGACCGGATTTTGACTATCAGCGACCGTTTTTACTGTCGCAGATACCTTTTTTCTGACGTCAGCAAAACACAACAGCGACAAAAAAAAATTGTCGCAAAAAAAGTATCAGCGACCGAATAACGTCATTCAGCGACCGGAATCGGCTTTCTGAGACCGGAATAACTATCAGCGACCGGCGACGTGACTATCAGAGACCGGAAAACCGGTCTCTGAAAGTCTTTTCTGCTGTAGTGATATAAAGCCCAAGTATGAATTTCATGTTGTCATTTATTTCCTCATAATTTTAAGAGTAGGAAGTCCCAAACAGACCAAAGACATGGCTCAATTCAAAATGCATGAAATATCTCAGCTCAGCAGATTTCACAAAAGATCTGCTGTCTGCTCTCTGCTCTAGATGAAAGATCATTTGAATCCCTTAAAATGTCCAATTTTGGATAATACATGATCTGGTCATGCATTACTCCTTAGTGGTTTTGGGTTTAATTTTGAACCCGGCATACCATTTGTAATTATCAGAGAATTTAACAGAGATTTTCCTTTATATCCAATCATTTATTCAGCTTATAAACAAAAATTCACATTTTATAGAGCTGATTTAAAATTTAAATATGCTCAGCTTTAGGGTTTTGGTCAATTAAAACCCAAAAGTATCAAACCCATTTACATAATAGCACTACCGACTCTCATAAATCAAGATCAGACTTCAGGAAGCCACCCAATTTATCATGCTGAGTTGAAAATATCCAGTTGACAGTATACAACTACTAGTAGAGTTAACGTCTAAATCGGTTACTGAGGGCACAACTAATAGTAGAGTTTTTCACTTATTTACTATCTTCCCACAACACGTCCAGTCTATCGGTTTTGAACCAAGATCAGTTTGAATCGTTAGAAAATGGGCATTAGAAGACTATATTTCTGTAGTATGTAAGTTCGTGGTAAATGAATTGGAGTTTTAGCTTTTTTAAAAAAAAAATTCACCTCTACTAAGTTGTCTATCTCACCTGATTATGCCCACTGTATTTTTTGTTTTCAATTTCAAACTATTATAGACTTAACCTAAATTTAAAACTATGATGATAAGGTAAGATGTTCACATCATCAATACCAATAGAAAATTTTCTATTCGATAGGTAAGATGTTTATATCCGAAGTACTAAATAATTACAGACCACGAAACAGATGGGACCAGATAAGAAAAAAACTACACAAATTATTTTCTATTCGATTATTAAGATTAAAATATGTCAGATAAGACATACAAAACGTAATGGTCTCATATAGTAAGTGTTTGGGAAAGTCACGGATTATAAATTCATATAAGGATATTAAAATCAGGAAGACCTTTTTCTAAAAAATATATTATCTAGGGTTGTTATCAATCAATGATTTTGTCCGGGCAGGTAAAAACATTATCTTTAATATGTAAACCAAGAAATTTCTTCGACGACACATAATAATTTTTAATTCATGACATGACACGTTACTGTCATGGCAGGTAAAAACATTGACTTGGACCAAGCAATATTGATTAGGACCTTTTTATCGATCGACCCATTTTGAATATCAACTTGTTTATCTTTAAATATTTAATTGATACACTACAAATTAAGGATTGATAATTATTAATATTTTATTTATATATATGTTTTAAGTATAAAAAAAAATTATATATGTAGAAAATATGAAGATGTGAATCATATATTTGTTACATGTAAATTTGTTAAAGAAGTATATGATTTTGGATGAGGCATTGCCAAAATTATTTCATAAAATGGGAGACAATAGATGATATAGTTCAAATTTAATATAAGATGTTCATATCATCAGTATGTACCAATAGGAAATTTTCTATTTGATAGGTAAGATGTTCATATTCATAGTACTAATTAATTAGAGAAGACGAAACATATGGAACCACATAAGAAAAACTACACCAATTATTCTCTAATCCATCATTGAGATTACAATAGATTAGATAAGACAAACAGAACGTAATAGTCTCATATAGAAAGTGTATGGGAAAGTCACGGATTATAATTTCTTATAAGGATATTAAAATCAGGAAGACCTTTCTCTAAAATAATTATTATCAATCAATGAAGATTATTTTGTCTTGATGCGGACCAATAATTTCTTAATATGTAAACCGAGAAATTTCTCCAACGACATTGACTTGGGCCAAGCATTTTTATAGACTAGGGCCAATCATTTCTTAACATGACAATTCTCCAATCATTTTTTTGAATTAATGTAACCACGTTACTCTCAAGGCAGGTAAAAATATTGATTAGGACCTTTTTATAGATCGACCAACTTTTAATATCAAGTTGTTTATCTTGAAATATTTAATTGATACACTAAAAATTAAGGATTAATAATTGTTAATATTTATTTATATATATGTTTTAAGTATAAATAAATAAAATTTGACACATAAAAATTTTAGAATTGACGCTTGAATAGATTAAAGCTGATATTTAATAATTGATTACTCAGTGTTGGATTAAAGGAGACTTGCGGAAAAAAATGGGTTGCAACATGGACTCGCATGTGTAACGTGAAACAAAAAATAAAATACGCACTCAGCTTTTTTTTTTTTTCATAATTTCCAACATAGTCTGACCAAGCATAAAATTTCAAGTTATCCACCCAAACCTGAGATGACTTAGTGTCCATTTTTTCTTTTTGTAGACTGAGCCCGAAAGAGTCCGAAAGAGCCCAATCCCTTATCTTTCTTTGTAATTTCAAGAGCCGAAAAGCCGAAACAGATCAAAGACATTCTCAGCAGATTTCACACGAGATCCGGTCATGTACCACTCCTTAGTGAGTGCGTATCCTCTGAGATATCTCATATTTTGTGTGACCGACGTGTCCGGTGTCTATTCAGGGATAACTCCGGGGCCAGTATTATTTGAGCTTTGAGATTCGTGGAGAACGTATTTGAACGGTTGATATTTTTAAAAATGTCACGCAAAATATGAGATATCTCAGAGGATGCGAATTCCTCCTTAGTGGCTTTGGGTTTAGTTATAAACCTGGCATGCCATTTGTATTTCTCGGAGAATTTAACAGAGATTTTCCTATATATCCAACCAATTATTCAGCTTATAAACAAAAATTCACATTTTATAGAGCTGATTTGAAATGTAATTTATGCTCAGTTTTAGGTTTTTGGTCAAACCCATTAATATCATAGCACTACCAAATCTTGTAAATCAAGACCAGAGTTCAGGAAGCCACCCAATTTATCATGCTAAGATGTAAAAGTTCAGTTGACAGTGTATATTGAAATCTTTATTCTTCTCATTTGTAACAGAATCAAGTAAAATAGAAAAAGTAATGTGATTCGACCTAAATTAAATGACTGTAATCCGAATTTTGACAATATTTTACGTTAAGTGATAATGAAAATCATTCCTTATTTCAGCCCTATCAAATGCCCGAGACTCTACCGATCGAAGAAAGGTTGCTGCCTATTCTATAGGTTACTAAGGGCACAACTGACTTCACACACCACATTCAGTCTATCGGTTTTGGACCAAGATCAGTTTGAATCATTAGAAAATGTGTGTTGGAAGACTATATTTCTGTAATATGTATTTCCGTGGTAAAGGAATCGGAGTTCTAGCTTTAAAAAAAACAAAATTCACCTCTACTAAATTGTCTACAGGGACAACAACATAATACACTTAATTTGATCTTATATATGTTTCTATCTCACCTGATTATGCCCACTGTAATTTTTGCATTCAATTTTAAAACTATGATGATAACGTAAGATGTTCATATCATCAGTACCAATAGGAAATTTTGAATTCGATAGGTAAGATGTTCATATCCAAAGTATTAATTAATTAGAGAAGACGAAACAGATGGGACCAGATAAGAAAAAACTACACAAATATTCTGTAATCCATTATTGAGATTAAAGTAGATAAGATAAGACAAACAAAACATAATGGTCTCATATAGCAAGTGTATGGGGAAGTCACGAATATTAAAATCAGGAAGGCCTTTCTCTAAAATAATTATTATGTAGAGTTGTTATCAATCAATGGAGATTATTTTGTCTTGATGCGGACCAATCATTTCATAATATGTAAACCGAGAAATTTCTCCAACGACATAAATTTTTTGAATTATTGACATTGACTTGGGCCAAGCATTTTTATTGACTTGGGCCAATCATTTCTTAATATGACAATTCTCCAGTCATTTTTTAAAATTAATGTAAACACGTTACTCTCAGGGCAGGTAAAAATATTGACTTGGGCCAAGCAATATTGATTAGGGCATTTTTATAGATCCACCAACTTTTAATATCAAGTTGTTTATTTTTAAATATTTAATTGATACACTACAAATAAAGGATTGATAATTGTTAATATTTAATTTATATATATGTTTAAGTAAAAGTCCGAATTCATAACTAAAATTTGACGCAAAAAAATTCATAATCGACGCTTGAATTGATTAAAAGCTGATATTTAATAATTGACATATCAAAGACGTTCTCAGCTGATTTCAGACGAGATCCGGTCATGTACCACTCCTTAGTGGCTCTGGGTTTACTTATAAACCTGGCATGCCATTTGTAATTCTCAGAGAATTTAACAGAGATTTTCCTTTATATCCAAACAATTATTTAGCTTATAAACAAAAATTCACATTTTATAAAGCTGATTTGAAATGTAATTTATGATTAGTTTTAGGGTTTTGGTCAAAACCCAAAAGTATCAAACACATTAACATAACAACACTACCAAATCTTCTAAATCAAGACCAGAGTTCAGGAAGCCACCCAATTTATCATGCTCAGATGTAAAAGTTTCAGTTGACAGTGTATGAAAATCTTTATTGTTCTCGGATTTGCCACAGATCTTAGAGAGTATGAACAACAAATCCCAATTTCACAAATTTTACACGACAAATAGGAACCAGTAAAACCAGCCAAGACAGAAAACCAGAAGAAAAAAAAAATTAAATCCAGATAACTGACACAGCTTTGAAAGCCAGCAAGGAACCAAGCAAGCAAGCACACATTTAATATTTTTTAGTCAGCCATCAATGGCAACTTTTGCCTCCCTCTTTTAACCGCTCCCCTAATTTTTTTTTTCTTTTTAATTTCCGTTAGCATGATGAATTCGGGCTCTCCAAGAAAATAATAGAAGCATCTCAATAGGACACTTGTGTATACCCGCCGAATAGGAATTTAAATTTAGATATTTTTATGTTATTATTCTTGTAAGAAGACAAATGGATTGACCACCACATTATAAAATTAATATTATATTGATCTCAATGTGAATATAGTTAAGACAAATCAAATTTCAACTAACATAATTTTATGGGGCCATAGGAAATAATTATTTTTTGTGGTTTTGCACATAGTCCCTGGTAACATTTGGAATTAGTCTTTGCTCCTACATGATTTCATGGTTTAAATTTGCGGGATTTTGTAACTCCACAAAAATACATATAAATTTCAAGATGAAAGAAAACAAGTATAATCACATACGTGATTTATAAAATTTTGTACACACTTCATTTTAAGTTAAATAAATTTTTCTTGTAGAAGGCAAGCATGTAATCTAAAAAATTAATCTGGAAAATTTTGGAGGGATAAAAGGGCCAAGTAGATAGCATTAGTATGATGCATCATTGGATGGTTTTGGCTGGTAAATATGTTATAAGTTCATTGAAATTATATGGATAATGACATGTATACCCTGAATGACCTGTCATTAGTTACACTTCATGCAGATGTATGCATTCTCCTTTCCACTTTTTTCTATCAAACACATTGATAAATTACAACAAAATACAAATTAAAATGGCCATAACACTCCCTAATTAATCCAGTCCAATACAAAATAACAATAGTTACATGTGAATAAAACCCAAAAAAATGAAAAATAAAAAATATCCAACTTATAAATCCATTGCCAATAAAGGAAAAAGGAAAGAATAACTAACGCATAATAAGTGAAAAAAACACATAACAACAATCTATGTTCGTTTAAATAATAGAAAAAATACAAAATTATGTATCAATTAGACGGTCGCAGACTGGTATTGCTGCACCTTGTGCTCCTCGACAACTCCCAACTGAGACATGAGCAACCACAAATGAGTGAGTAATTCACCACCTCTCCTCAGGGACTTGGCATGTTGGTATGAATCGCAATGAATGGCAGCATATCCCAGCATCTCCATCCAGGTCTCGCTAATTAACTTCCATCTTATTTCTGGTTTGACTTCCAGCAACTCATTTGCAAGTCGACTACTGTCCCTTAATACCAATTCGCCTATTTCAATCTCATCCTTACGCTTACGCTTATCCTCCTCCTGCTTACGCCTAACCCAGCGTCTCAAATTTACCCATATATTCTTTAATCCAAATGTACCCATTTGATTTGTTGGTTGACTGCCATCAGCTGATACCGATGCATTATTCTGCTCAGACACCTGTGTGGCCTCTTCATTCTTTGCGGCCCCTTCATTCTCCTTAAGCACATCGCGTGCTTTCTTGGGATCGAGTTTTTCCTCCTTACCCTTAAGTTTCTTCTTGACAACAGCACATGTGGCCTCAAATCGTGTCTTACCATATCCCAGCTGCATCATTGACTGCTGCTGGGTTAGGAGATAGATCATGTAATTGGATGTCTTCCAACTAACATCACGCTCGGTGTCTTTTTTTCCATTGGGTTGTTCGGAAGTTCCATTAGGTTGGTCGGAAGGTTGCTGATTTTCTCCACTGGGTGGGTGGGAAGGTTCTTGTTTTTCTTCATTGGGTTGGCTGGAAGGTTCTTGTTTTTCTCCATTGGGTTTGTTGGAAGTTTCATCTCCATAATAACAAATGTCTGTGGCAACATGCCACAAAATAATTGACTCATCAAATTCCCTTTTCATACTCCACTCCAGCTTATCCCGTTGGCCGTGACGTTCCAATGATTTGCCTCCCCTATATGATCTAGCCTCTAGTAACACATTGTATATATGCACGTTTTGTGCTCTCCTTTTTGCCTCGGTGAACATAATATCCTGCAACATCCCCTGTTCCAAGGGAATTGACCTGCTCTCACGCATGTTGTCCCATTTATATTTTATTTTAATTAGTTTTTTCATGATCCATGTACTTGGGGTGTACCTGTCTCTTAGGCAGAGACCAACTAGACTGAACTGCCCGATGTTTCTCGACCACCGACTTTTGCCCTTCCTGCCGGTAATTGTTTTCACCATTGAGGTTATAGCATCTGCAATACGCTTTCTCAATCCCTTATTCTTTCTAAGAGACACAACTGTCCAGTCCGAGGATATAAGAAGCGCACCAGCGATGACCTCAAGAATGAGGCCTGCACCGAACAGGATATAAGTTATGATAATATCTTTAGAAGCATACTTTTTCCTGTCAAGATGTAGAAATACAATGAGTGCTGCTATGATAGAGATCAGAGAGAAACAGCGCAATACACGGCCTCCATTGTTGTGCATATGGACTGCTTTCGTATGTAGGATATCATACATGAATGAGAGCTCTATGGCGACCATATTAAGGGCACCCTTTGCATCCATTTCTGAGAAGTAATCCTGACTCTCCATTAACATATTTGATTCGAAAGTTACATCTACCAAAAGTCGCTTGAACTGATTGAACCATTTATAACCTTCATAAATGTTCTTGGTTTCCTTTTCGTTTTCGGGTAAATCATCTGCATAAAGTTCAAAAAGTATTTTGTTAATGAATCACTAATATCACCTTTTTATTATTTTGACATCCATGTACAGGTTAGGAGTACAATACAAGTTTGGTCATTACGGTTTATTGCTTTCATTACTAGTTAAAGAAACAAGATTTGAACAGACTGGTGATTTTACTTGACAATATTGACAATATCATGGAAACTTTCACATACTATGGTGCTGTATGTGAAAGTACATAGCTCGCAGAATCTGTTAACTCTAACTATTACAAAAAGAATATTTGATTAAGGGTATACACCCAGACCAGTAAGTGAAACCATCAATGATATTTTGTGAAAGCAGTTACCTATAAAATGTACTATCTCATATTAATGCATGACTGCTAAGTACTGCTTCATAACCCTGTCCACTTTTGTTCTTAGTTGTAGAAGCATTTCAAGTGTATCTGCTTCGGATTTGTATGTGTGGTTTCGATAATCTCTAGTTAGTTTTCAGTATGAAGTTGGAATGGTAGGGTAATTTTCAGATTGGGGAAATCCAAATATTGGTACAATGCATATTTTGAATGTTTGAGCGGCATATGGCTTTTGGTCTGAAACTATTTGTGCCATTTATCAGGAACATATCAATGTTCTTCTTAAATTAATTCCAGATAGAGCATATCTATCATGAATAGTTTAAGTTACAGTATTTCTCTTTCAAGACAATGAATAGTAAATAAAACTGACTGCTATAAAGTGTAATAATAAGTAATAATAAATGTTTATTGTAATAAAGATATAATTTTTTTTTATTTCAAGTACCTGGAAAGGTAACTTGGAGATTAAATTTGTTCTTGTTAGGCTCGAAAAATCTTGCCTAACTCTGTTCAGTTCATTTTCGATTTCTGATAAGATTATAATATATTTTATTTTGTATTATACTATTTGAAAATGTCACAAACAATGCTTATATTTAAATTTAGAACCATGTAAAATTTGAAAACTATATGCACAGGCCAGTAAGAATTATATTATCCTTAAATTCCCAAACTTATCATAAGTTTCAACAGTTAAATTAAATTTAAGGTATTCTTAGCAAGAAATAAGATGTATGTACCTTTAGGTTCCATTGCTGAAACGGCATGCTGTTGTGAGTTACCCCCTTGGCTGTTCCTTGCACTATCAGATACAGCAATTTGACCTGGATAATGTTCAAAAATAATTCATCAATCATTTCTTTTGGGAGTAGTGTACTACCTGCTTGGTCATTAAGGGAGTGGTCATTAGTTATTAATTTAACTTTCTAATTATGTTTGTTATTCAAGTTACTTTAGTATAGCAAAATGACCTTCTTTACAAGGTACAAAAAAAAATATTTTGTAGGGCATTATTGACTCTTTGAGCTAGAAGAAGAACTGACTAGTTTTTTCATATGGCACTATAGTAAGTGAAAGTATATAGCTCATATGATCTGTTAACTATTACATAACGAATATTTTATTATTGGATCAACACCCACACACAAGTAAAACTAACACATGATATTTTGTGAAAGCAGTTACATATAAAATGTACCATCTCATATTAAAGGTTTGCTGCTAAGTACTGCTGCAAAACCCAGTCCACTTTTGTTCTTAGTTTGCAGAAGCATTTCTTGTGTATCTGCTTTCAGATTTGTTTTCGTGGATTGGATAGTCTCTTGTTAGTTTCAGTCTCAAGCTGGAATGCTACTGCGATTTTTGAGATTGGAGAAATCCAAATATTGGTACCTTGCATATTTTGAATGTTTGAGTGGCATATCGCTTTTGGGTAGATGCTATTTGTGCCAATTATCGGGATCATGTTAATGTTCTTTTTAAACTAATTCCGGATAGAACATATCTATCTAGTAAAGTTTCAGTTCCAGTATTTGTCTTTTAAGTCAAAATCCTTATGTTACACAATTTCATAATTCATTCCTTTCGCCAGAAAAACCATGGTTCTGAAACTCGGAATCGGAATCAGATACTTGTCCGTAGAATCAGAATCGGATGAATTGGTCGGAATCGGAAACTCGGATTTTTTTTGGCAGAAGTTTGTTTTGTAGTTAAAATATAGGAAAAATTGATAAAAAAAAAATAATAATTTGTAAGAAAACTATGTAGAAAGATGAGCCTCGATACAAAAGAATATGGATAGAAATTATTAAATAATTAAATTAAATACAAAAGAATATGTATAGCAATTATTAAATAATTAAATTAATTATTGTAATTCGACAATTAATCTTGACAAGGATATTATTACAACCATACAACTTAAAATATCTAGCTAGAATCAAGTATGACTAAACATGAAAATTAATGTTTTATATTATAATTATATTTAAGTAAAATAAATATTATAATAATTTCTCACTTGTTCATATTATTACAATTCAAATGAATTTTATTCGATAGTTTCTCAATTCATATATATAATAATTTTTTAATTTATATGATACTTCAAATTAATTTTATAATTTAGTTTCCAAAGAATAGTATGCTGGAAGAGAAATTTCGTGTGTTAATGATCTTTTTTTGATAAAAAATAGGAATCAAGTCCCTATTTATATATTGATAAGAGGTGTGTTAATGATCTTTGAGTATTTGTTTGACTAAATGCATCTTGAATGCTCATTCTGTTTTGTTGCCACTAGTCCACTGTGGACCAAAACACCTTTTGCACGTGTATACTTAGTGGTCTAATAAACCAAATTCATTTGTAACATTTTTCTTTCTTCCTCACAGAGCTCTTCATTTTCTTTTGTCCCAAATCGAATACTTGTGTGTGTCCTCAAATCTACGATGATAACAAATTGATGCCTAAAAGATGTGGAATCGGACTCAAATAGAAGAGAATCGCCTCAAATTGTAAGAATCGGACTGATTCAGAGTAAAAACTCAGTTGAATCGGCCAAGTCAACCCGGTTCAGCCGATTTTTCGGTGAAAAAATCACTCAGGCGAGAAACTCAGGTGAATCTCGGCTCGGACCCGGCCGATACCGTTCCAACTTGGCCGAGTCAACTTGGACTCGGCCGATTTTCCAAACCATGAGAAAAACATTTGTTTTTTGGTACCGTACAGTAATTTAGTACTTACAATGAATTCTACTGAGGAATAACACAGAGGATCATGAAGAATATATATAATTTTTTCAATTCGAGTACCTTACTATTTAAATTTATTCTTGTTAAGCAATAATTATATTTAAGTTGAGAACCTTGTGAATCTGAAAACGATATACACAGACCACAAAGCAATATATTATCCTTAAATTCCCAAACAAATCATAAATTTCAATAGTTAGATCAAATTTTAAGGTATTCTTGGCAAGAAATAAGATTTAGCTGGAGCTAATAAAGTTAGCCCGAATTTGGTTGAAGATAGGGATGTATGTACCTTCAGTTTCAGTTGCCGGGGCAGCGTTTTGTTGCTGGGGCGGCGTTTCAGTTGCTGGGGCGCCGTTGGTTTCCCCATTGTTATCCCCACGGACGCTATCAGTGATAACTTTGCCTGGATAATGTTCAAAAATAGTTTTATTATCATCTCTCTCAATCGTTAATATCACCCTTTGTTTTTTCTTTTAAGTACATGTTGGGAGTAGTACACTACCTGTTTGGTCATTAAGGGAGTGGTGATTAGTTATTACTTTAACTTTTCTAATATATTTTCTATTTAATTTAATTGAGTACTGCAAGATGACCTTCTTTAAAAGGTAATTTAAACTAACCATATAAGTGAGAGTTAAATAAAATCTTAAGTTACTTCAAGCAAGAAATAAGATTTTGCCGGGGTTATTATAGTTAACCGGAAGTTGGTCGAAGGTAAGGATATATGTACCTTGATCTTTTCCAATGGTGAGATCCGAGATAATTTTATCCTTGAGATTGTCCTTGCTTCCTAAGCGGAGAGCATGGGTCCTCTCAGCAAACTTAATTAGTCCCGGGATGAAAACTAACACTGTTGGTATCCACATCAACCCCTTTGGTGGTGATTGCCAAAATACATAAATTGTAACTACAACCTGAACAACTAGCCCCAAAAGGTGACGCCACCAGAGCTCGTTATCCTCAACTGAGTACGATGTGATGCTATCGGGACCACCGAGGTGAACCAGGAGGAAGGGGGCCCACAAGACAGTGAGTTTGGCTGGCAAGGTTCCACTGTCAACATCGCTTTGTTCAGGATCGGCCTGGTTGCTGATGTTACCAAGTGCTAATATGGCAACAGAGTCAGCAGTCAGGTACAGCAGCCAGAGCGTGAGCTTGAGCACCGGGTTCTTGCTGCGTTTACGCAACGGTGCCAAGACGATGAGACCTATTTGCATGCCAAGGCTGAGAAGGACGAGAACAATTATCTCGTTTGAGCTCCATCGGTTTTTCCATTTATCGTAGTTAATCGCCATTCCCTCTCTATCTCTCTCTCTCTGTTTTTTTTTAAAGTGGAGGTTCTCTTTTGAAAACTTGGCAGAGGCTGCCAACCGAATATTTCTCTCTCCCCCTCTCTATCTCTCTTTTTTTAACCTTGACAATTGCTGCCAAGTCTCTCTCCTTAGTCTCCTCCCTCCTTTTGGTCTCTTTCTTGTAGATGTGTGGCTAGATCCAAGCCTTCCTCAACAAATATAAATATGACCGTTGCTTCCCACGATTAGCTAGAATCATTGAGCTCCACAACTTATTCAACATGTGATTTTATTTTTTAATATTATATGTCACATGACATGTTTGTTTCAGTTGACGAATAAAACTTTATTACTCCAATGCACAGATCCAGCTGATCATATGTAGCGGCCGAAATTAATGGTAGCGACTTTTATTATAGGAATATGAATTTGGTTATCAAAAAGTACGAGGAAAGCCTGATTTTGAATTACAAATTATAATATATATACCAGAAACCATGTCTCTATTGGTTTAATTGTATAGCAACAAATTGAAAAAGGTTGGAAAATGAAACTGATGCCATCAGACAATTCCCCCTTGGGTATTTCATCTTTTTTTGGGGGTAAGATATTAACATTATTTTTGTTCTTTTCAAATTTTTGACGTTAAAATTTGGTCTCCAAGCACATATTAATATGGAGAACAAGATGAACGGTTCAGATCGACTTTTTGAATTTTGAAATTTCAAATTTGGACTGTGTATTTCGGCCCATATGTAGGGCCGGTCTTGAATATTTTGGGGCCCGGGGCGGAAGAAATTTTTGAACCCTTTATATATACCCCTGTTGTAAAAAATGGGCTTAACGGCCTATTATATGTCTGTTTAATTGTTAATGGCTGTCAAATAGTTATGAATACACTTATCGAAGGTCTATTAGTGAATTTTTCCGATTAATTGGCCGATTATTCTCGATTATTCCCAATTATTTCGTTTATTCTCGTTTGATCGTCCGTTTTTTCCGTTTATTCCCATTTATTTTCGTTTATTCCAGTGATTATTTATTTTTACATTGTTTTTTTTTCTGTAACTGTGTGGTAGTAAGTTTCATAAACATGTATTGCAATTTTATTTGTGCTTGGCTATACATTCAATTTTTTTATATATGTTTTTTCTTCTTACTTATTTTGAATTAATTGATTAATTCCTCTATTATATATATACTATATATTTTTCTTACTTACTGATGTAATTTTTTCAATTAGTACATCATGTTCATATATTAAATTAAGTTGTTATTACAAACTAACTTTAGTGATTTTATGTTGGAATGTTTCATGTCTTTCAAATAATATATTGTTAGTGTTTGAAAATGCTTAATTCTTGAATTTATTTTTTAATTAAATAAATGTGTTACTTACACATGTAAAGTGCGTGTGTATTGTTAAGCGTAGTTTCATGTTATAATAATATAACTAAGTTAAATTAAGTTTATTTGATAAGTTTGATGAGTTAAATAAATTATTTTTTAATAAATTATGAATATATACACATAATTTTAATGAAAATACAAAATTGTCCGCATAATTCTGATTAATCGGCCGCATACGGATTAATTGCTTGACAGTATCCCGTTCGTTCGATAAGCGCATACCGTTATTTACAATACTAATATACACAATTTTTGATTGATATGTAAATAGATCATACCTATTTATAGAAAAGTTTGAACCCTTTGAATATTCAAAGTTTGGGCCCTAATATTTTATTTATACAGATTAATTTTTTTTAATATATGCAAAATATTTTTGTTTCTTTTGGGGCCCGGGGCGGTCGCCCTGGCTACCCAGCACCAGGGCCGGCCCTGCCCATATGCTACCGAAAGCACATTAGCCTATCTCTCTATATATATATTTATCTCTATTCTATTATTAAGCACGTTGGGTGTCCGATCCGCCAACAGCTACGATTGAGAGATAAAACTTCGGATTTGATCTCAGCTCTCCAATTACATATTTTGTCTTCTTTTGATTAAATGCATATGTTTTATGTATAGAAGTCTAAATTTAGTTAAAAACATACCCACTACATATGCTGCCACACGATATGTTACAATTAAAATTGAATAAATTCTGAAATTTAGCGATATATTTATCCGTTTCCTTATTTTCTTTTTGTTTCCATATTTCTCCTCTTCAATTGAGATGACTCCACTTTCCATTTTCTAATTTATTGTTTCCTTCTTTGTTTTTATACGGATCACAATGAAAATCATTTTTTTTTATTTCCTTATTTATCTTTCTTTGTTTCTATACATATTGGTGTGGACAATTTAGAATATATTTCCGATAAATAATATATCAATGTGTGTGTGTGTGTGTGTTCTAAATTGGAAACAAAAAAGAATATAAATTGGAACGTGTGTGTAAATATATATTTTTCTTATAATATGTGTGTGTATGTGTATCCTGTACATACACACGATAACACTTTTTATTTATGTTTTTTGATATCATATTATATGTTGATATTGAATTGTTGTATGATATTTGATATTAGATTCGAATCGAGCTATAATTTGATATCATTGGTACTTAAAAATAAAAAATCATCACATCATCAAATTGTTATCAGAGGTCACGATTAAAGTTAATTAAAAATACATAATCATATAAATTTTCTATTAACATGTGTTTTAATTTTTAAATAATTATTATTTTCATTGATATATTTGTTTCTTATAATATGTCCCCGTTGCAACGGATGGGTATGATACTAGTATATATATATATATATATATATAGAGAGAGAGAGAGAGAGAGAGAGAGAGAGAGTGGCTAATATGCTTTCGGTAGCATATGGACCGAAGTGCTACAGGTCCAAATTCAATTTTTCAAAATCCAAACGGTCGATCTGAACCGTTCATCTTGTTCTCCATATTAATATGTGCTTGGAGACCAAATTTTACATTTTTCTGAATTTTTTTTACTATTTATTAAGTATTTTACAAAATTGTTGATCCAACGATGGCTGCTGATTTTACTGTTTTGTTAAGCCACTGTTGGATCAACAATTTTCAAAGTGGCTTAATAAATAGTAAAAAAATTCAGAAAAAATATAAAATTTGGTCTCCAAGCACATATTAATATGGAGAACAAGATGAACGGTTCAGATCGACCGTTTGGATTTTGAAAAATCGAATTTGGACCGGTAGCACTTCGGTCCAATGCTACCGAAAGCATATTAGCCACTCTCTCTCTCTCTATATATATATATATAGAGAGAGAGAGAGAGAGTAAGGATTAGGTGATATGGTTAGCATAAGACCTTTCGTGCTATGACCACAAAAACCTATTATATTAACTTCAAATTTCAATCTAAATGACTCAATAAATTAATTAAATAATAAACTTGTAGAATACCAATTTTTACTATTTTTAATTTTTTTTAAAATTTTTCATGATTTATGAAAGATGGCAAAAAATGGGTTAAAAATGAAAGAAAATTGGCAAGGTCAATAACATGAAAAGTTGTATTTTTTTTCATCGATCACACGGATTATACAGTAAAACCGTGTCGAATTGTTGGAGCATCTCATATATGTCCGTCCAAAATTGCACTCCAGAACTTCTAAAAATTCCCCCCAACATTCATACAAGATGTTCAATAAATAAACGTGTACAAATTTGACCATATTTTTGGAATGTTTTTTTTTCTTGCTTTGGACAAAGATTTAGTAGGAATTTTGAGCAAACGTGTATAATATGAAGTATATGTTTTGCGTTTATGTACTAATGATTATATTTTTGTTTTGGTTTTGACATGAATCATTAAGTATTTGAGATTTCGATGATTTAAGTTGTTACACCTATCATTTGGTTGCAAGACAACTAGCCAGTCTGAGTGCTTGAATTGTTTAAGCAATTGTAGCTCACGTTATACCTTACATAAACAAATCCTTACAATAGTGGATGACAACTAGCAATCTATAGAGGCGTTGACTATATAATATATTATTTCCATAACTTATATATCTGTGATTATGCAAACGTTGACGATAATATTACCAATATGTCCAACGTTTTACAGGAATTGTTGCATAGCATTGTTTTGAAAATGTTGTTGCCAACAGAATAACTACACCGTATTTCTGAACAAACTATTTTATTTAATTTGACATTTGTAATGATACATTTCACAAAATCATTTGGTTAGGTAGTTTGGACAAGTCCTTTCGTGCACTTTTATTAACAATATGCAATGTCCTTTCTGTTTTATTGTAATATCCAAGTCGTTGGATCATATACACGAATACATGTAGAATGCTAGAGTTGATTAAATTTTAATAACCAAGTCCTTTTTGTTCTTTATATATACTTGTTTTTTGGGTTCATTTCAATTTTAATAACCCTTGTAATTTTTTTTTTGGTTTGAGCTTGTGAATTGTAATGAAATCCAACTAAGATTCATTTTTAATAAAAGAAAAGTTAGAAAAAGAAAGAAACAAAAAACTATATGAAAGATAGAAAATCAATGAAAAATTGTCCTAGATTTGGCGGATCCATCCCTCAGTACTACCACAAGACACATCCGGGCCCTCCTGTGAGCCAAAGGGCATCCATTTATGTTTAAACAAAACATTTTCTGAAGGGCCCCACGTCCAGAATAGAGGCATCAATAAATACTATGATCAATAATTATGACTAAGTAGATAAGAGCTGAAAAACAAACGCACAGCAGCTTACAAGCTACCTAACCATAAATACCAACTGCCAAGTTCCAACTACTCATCTGTGTTTCATTCATTAGTCAAAGTCAATGGCAGACCATCTCGAGGTCTCCTCCTGTGAGCCAAAGGGCACTCATTTATGTTTAAACAAAACATGTACTGAAGGGCCCCATGTCCAGAGTGGAAACAAAGAAACAAAGAAATTAATTTATATATAATATACTAAGTTATCTGCAGACTGAAATTAATATTTCTTTATCTCCCTCTCTCTCTCTCCAACTCGTGCTTCATAAGTGGTGCTATATATTTTGATATTATTTAATTTGGACTAACACACAATTTATCCCATAAAAACGATTTTGATTTTACATTTTAATCCCTTACAAAATATAAAGATATCAATGATGTATACAGAATTAAAATAACACTACAAGTAGTTATTTATGTTATGGGCTCATGATCATACCATATGTCGTTAAATTTTGACTATTATTTTGTAAATTATAGAGTCCAAATATTCAACAAAATATAATAATAGTTGAAAACAAATATGTTGTATTGATAATTAGGAGTTCCAAGTTCGGGTACCCAATATATATGTATTAAATTTGTAAATTTTAATTCTTTGTAGACACAAAAATTTATGTGTACATTGGATTTTAGATTAAATGAATTAGTTTATCATTAATTAGATTCCGAGTCAAGTGGTGAAGCCGATGGAAATCAGAAATATTTATTACTCATTTCGGTGCAAGATACCCATCTCAAAAAGTAGTTGAGAGTACAAAATTATTAATTGACATGTCCTCAAGCGTTGAATAACAAGCTTGGAAGACGAGTCTTAAGTGGAAGCGCAAGTATTACAAATAAAATCGTTGCTTTAGAACACCTGACTCTATCACTTGTTGCATGGACAAATAATAAGCTACTTCATATGTTATTTTGGAACTATTGACTCTGTAACCTCGAGGTCCCACTTTCCAATGTATAATGGATGATGTATAATGGATGATGTATTTAGGTGGTATGTCACTTTCCCATGTCTTATTCATGAGTTTATTCTTTTTAAAGGCTTGATAATGACGGCCAAGTTGTATGTATTAAATAAAACAATCCTGTACATCCTCATCCATATATAGGAGCACCCACTAACAATTCACACGTCTTATTGAGTTATGAATATAATTATTTATATCAGGTACTTATCTTTAAAGTGAGGTGTTGTGACGTAGATATACTCCCATTACTACATAACTGTAGTCCTTTATCGTGTTTAAACTGGATGTACTAACGGATTCCTTACTACTAGAAACCAACACGATAGAACAACTTGTCTTGTATCAGCTCCTTACTGAAAGAAAAAACAACTTTCTTCTATAGGTATAGAATAACGTACCGATAAAAGAAAAAAAAATATTCTTCCGTATTTTACATCCTTCTGAAAGAATAAGTATAGTTCTATAAGAACTGTGCTTTCTCTAAGGATACATCAAACGGTACCAGTAGAAGAATTACCCTTCTTCTTTGGTTTTGTTATATGACATGTCACCCTTATTTTAAAATTAAGCAAATACAGATTTAAAATTATCGAGTGAAGCCATGAATTGCTTTTCACCAACCAGTATGTGTAACTAAAATTAATCTTGATAGTTGATATCATATTGGTATTTCACTACTGTTTGATTTTTCTTATACTGATGGTAATTATGACTAAGAATTGTACTTCTTAATTAGGCGCAGACGAAGCAAGCTAAGGCCCAACAAGTAATGTAATTTTGGATTCCTAGACTATACCCATTTGAACCAAATTTACAAGTATAGTAGTAATTATGACTAAGCAGATAAGAGGTAATTAAACAACAAATGCACAGAGCAGCTTACAGTCTACCTATGAGCGAATCATATATATAAATTCCAACTGCCAAGTGCCAACTTCATTCATTAGTCAATGGCAGATCTCGAGGTCTCCTCCTTTAAGCCAAAGGGAATTCATTTATGTTTAAACAAAACATGTCCTGAAGGGCCCCACGTCCAGAGTAGAGGCAGCAGAGCATTGAGAAACAAAGAAATTAATTTATATATGACTATAGCAAGTTATCTGCGAGTATGACTAATATAACATCAGTGTCATTTCAGTCTATATAACACCAACTTCAAAATATATCAAATCGAGTTTAAATGGTGAATCCAAACCGTTCAAACCGATCTACTTCATTAGTTGTGCATTTACATGTAGAATTTATAAGTTTTTGAGTTTATTTGATATCAAGTCAAGCGGTCAAATGTGTGAGTTTTTAAATTAATTTTAATACATTCATTTTTTAATTTTTTTGCCGCTTGATTTGATACTAAAATAACTCGAAAATATAAAATGTTTGCATGTAAACGCATCGCTCATAAAGTAAATTAGTTTGAACGGTTTGGATTCACCATTTAAACTCGATTTGATAAGTTTTGGAGTTGGTGTTATATAGACTGAAATGGCACTGATGTTATATTAGCCATACTCGTTATCTGCAGGCTGAAATTAATATTTCTTTATCTCCTTCTCTTTTCAATGCATGGTTCTGAAACTCGAAATTGGAATCGGAATCGGAAACTTGACCGTGGTATCGGAACCGGATGAATCGGCCGGAATCGAAAGAATCGGATCGGAAACTCGGACTTTTTTGGTAGAAGCTTATTTTGTACTAAATTTGTGAAATAACCCACTCCAAAACTCATAATAACTATATTTGGAAGGGTAACAATCAAATTTATAGTGTATTACTTATAAAATTAATTTTTATCCAATTTAATAATTAAATAGAATATTCATAAAATAATAAAAAAGCTTAATAAATTCAAAAAAGACAAATAAAATGTTTAATTTTAACTTTTACATTTTCATATTTTATTTTGTATGCATTAGTTTATTTTATCTTCATAGAAAATATGTTATGTCATAAACAATTAATATTTATTTTTCTTAAGTAAAAATAAAAAATAACTAAAATCAATTACTATTGTCAACAATTATATGCACCGTTTACTTTATTCAAATAAAATAAAATAATATAATCAATATTGAATTAAATAGTACAGCATTTATTAATAGCAAATTTGGTATAAACGAAAATTTAGCATTAAGTGCTGAATGTGACATTTTGTTCCTTCATATTTTATAAACGATCTGGACTTGGTCTACCGTAAACCATGTCATGTCTTTAAAATAAGCTACACCATACATACACCAAGTCTATTCACTATTTTATAAGAATTTAACCTCCTCTTCCTCCGTTCTGAGTCGTGATTTCCCCAAATCATTTCTCCTGTAGTTGCTAAAAATCCAAAATTGGTTGGATTGAATACCGAAACAATGTAATTTTGCTCTAGAAAGAAGATATTGAGTGAAAATTCGGTCAATTGTTTCAATTTAGCCTCAATTTGATCGATTTTCTGTATATAATATATATAGCCTGAGTTAACTCAGAAAAAATCAGATCGTCTCCGGCCGATTCCGGTCCGACTCGGCCGAGTCAACTCGGAATAGGCCAATTTTCCAAACCATGTTCAACGCGTGTTTCAAATACAATGATCCCAAAACCCGTTGACAAAAGCGGTGCTATATATTTTGATATTATTTAATTTGGACTAACACAAAATTTATCCCATATAAACGATTTTGATTGTACATTTTACAAAATATAAAGATTTCAATAATGTATAGAGAATTTATATAAAATTACACTGAAATTTTTATCCATAGGAAAACAAAAAAAAATTAAAAATTGGAAATGTTGTATGAAAAATTCAAAAATAAGAAGGCAACTACGACTCATGGTCTCCCACGTCCCATCCAAAACAGGAAAAATATATATATTCATGGGATGTCATGGTCCATCCAATCCAAAAAAAAAAAAAAAAAATTGGCCGCCGTGGCCTTTTCAGGTGAAAAACTCAATAAAATTTTCAATAGCACAAGTAACAATATATGAAGTAATTTTTCTTAAAATGATAGTCATTTCATCGGTTGGCATGGGACATGGCAGCCCATTTTTTTTAATTTTTTTGTTTTGTTTTTTCTTTTGTTTTTTTCGATTTGGATGGACCATGGCGCCATGAGAGATGAGTAAATATATATATTTAGAAGTTTAATTCGGGTACCCAATATATATGCATTAAATTTGTAAATTTTAATTCTTTCTAGACAAAAAAATTTATGTGTACGTACATTAGAATATTTAAGATTAATTGAATTAGTTTATCATTAATTAGATGCCGAGAGAAGTGGTGAAGCTGATGGAAAACAAAATATTTAATACTCATTTCGGTGCAAGATACCAATCTCAAAAAGTAGTTGAGAATATAAAATTATTAATTGACATTAATTCTTCATGGATTGAATACATGCGGACCATGCATGCCCTGCGATTACTCTGTAGCATTTGCATTAACAGATCAATAGGTTCCTTTGTATATATGAAATTGATTTGGTAATACATTTTTCTATAATTATTTTCAATTGGTGATCCAAAATATCACTACTACTGAAAAGGACAATATATATACACGGTTGAAAATCGAACTTTTAGATGAACCATTCAGTAATGCAAATGAAGATAACAAATTGACTATTATTAACCTGAACAAGTATTACAAATAAAATCGTTGCTTTAGAACACCCGACTCTATCACTTGTTGCATATATGGACAAAAATAATCTAGCCGGCGATAAGCTACTTCATATGTTATTTTGGAACTATTGACTTTGTAACCTCTAGGTCCCACAAATGCGTTGCACTGCTGCTGGAAAAATATAAAAAATAATCCCCACATGTACAATGGATGATGTATTTAGGTGGTATGTCACTTTCCCTTGTCTTATTCATGTGTTTATTTTTTTTTAAAAGCTTGATAATGACGGCCAAGTTGTATGTATTAAATAAAACAATCCTGTACATCCTCATCGATAGGTAGGCACGCACTTACAGTTCACACATATTTTATTGAAATATGAATATTTATGTCATGTTCTCATCTTTGAAGTGAGGTGTTGTACTCTTCTAGAGATATAGTCCCACGACTACAAGTGTAGTCTTTTATCGTGTTTAAACTGGATGTACTAATGGATTCTATCTATTTCTGAAAATCAACATGATAGAACAACTTGTCTTGTATCGGCTCCATACTGAAAGAAACAACACTTTCTTCTATCGGTATATAGAACAAAGTACAGATAAAACAAAAAAATAAACTTATTATTTCCGAAAGAATTAGTATAATTTTTGTATCAACTAGCCCTGCAGTTCATACCGCTACAAAAACTATATATGCTTTCTCCAACGATACATCAAACAGTACCAATAAAATAGTCACCCTTCTACATTGGTTTTGTTATATGACATGGCACCCTCATTTGACGAACAAGCCAATAAAGATTTAAAATTGTCGAGTGAAGGCATGAATTGCTTTTCATCAACCAGTAGTTTAGATAAAAAGCAATATTGATAGTTGATTTTATATTGGTAATTAGGCCCAGACAAAGCAAGGCTTCGGCCCAACAATTAATGGAATTTTGGTTTCCTGAACTATACCCATTTGAACCAAGTTAACCCTTCATTTTCTAAGTATGGTAGTAATTATTATCACAAATTAGAAACATCACAAGTGGTGAAAAACTAGAAACATCACAAGTGTTGCCAATCTGTACGCAGCTCCTCGTGTGTACTAAACCATGCACAATAGGAAATTAACTAGTTGTTGCCCACTTGCCCCTATTGCAAAAATATATTAAATTTATCCACACATGTATCATGCATGATGCCTATCGATGGTATATATGTGATCCATTTCCCATGCCTATCAAGATGTAGTTATACTTCGCTCATCAAATTTATGCTTTTGGTCAATATAATTAAACCAAAATACTTGTATTGGCAGAGCAGATCTTAATTTTTATTAGCCATTATTTATCAGAACATTAACTAGAAGATTAAATATCAAAATATATATGGATGTCAAGATGTGTTTGTCCAAATTCTATAATTTAGATAATTATGCCAACTAGAATTACTCTTCAAATTAATAATAAAATCAATCTTAATTAGGCCCAGAGGAGCAATGGGCCGGTTTGGGCCCAACTATCCATGCGCGAACCATAAATACCAATTACTCATTTGTCTTTAATTCATTAGTCAAACTCAATAGCACATCTCGAGGTCGATCTCCTCCATTTGTTTAATTTCTTTGATTGAGTCGAGTTCAGATCGCATCTGTATCCAGCAGCTCATGTTCTACTAAGCGACAATATATAGTAAATGATTAACTAAGAGAGTTGCTCGATGGAGAAATAATATAGCCGGCTCCTTACGATTAAGCTACTTTATAAGTTATATTTGAGCCATTCACTTTGTAATGATCCCACAAATACGTTGTAATCCTGTTAGAAAAATAAGCATCATGGAAAGGAATGAATATGTATACTTGCAAATCAAATTTTATATTTTTTAGAATTTTTTTACTATTTTTTTAGATATTTAGAAAATCACTTGATCTGAATGGTGCAGAATTTTTTATATCAAGTGATTTTCTACCTTTCTAAAAAAATAGTAAAAAATTTTCAAAAAATGTAAAATTTGGTCTCCAAACACATATTAATATGGAGAACAAGATGAACGGTTCGGATCGACCGTTAGGATTTTAAAAACTTGAATATTGAGCCGTAGCACCGTAGCCCTCTATGCAACCCATAGCACCATAGCCTTATCCTATATATATATCTATATATATATATATTACACCCTATGTTTACCAAGTCCAAACAGTCGATCCAAACCGTTCAACATGATGGATATATTAAAATGTGCTTGCAGATCAAATTTTGCATGTTTCTGAATTTTTTTTACTATATATTAAGATGGGTACAAAAATTCAACGGTCTGCATATAGCAATTTTGTTAAATACTTAATAAATAGTAAAACAATTCCAAAAAATGTAAAATTTGATCTGCAAGCACATTTTAATATATCCATTATGTTGAACGGTTTTGATCGATTGTTTAAAATTTAAAAACTTTGAAAATGGAAAGTGTAATTCGGTGTCACCAAAACATAGTGTGATTGGATCCCTCCTCTCTCTCTATATATATAGCCTTCTCTCTCTCCCCCTCTCTCTCTAATTAACGAGTGTGTCACATGAAATGATTCCATACGACCATACCGTACGTGTAGCTTTCCCCTTTCTCTCTCTCCAACGCAAGCTTCACATGCAGTGATCTCTTATACCCCGTTGACAGAAGAATTCACATCCTCTCCAATACATGATAAGGGAATCTTTTACAATTACTAGATCTGAACCGTACTTTTTAACTTGGCACGAATCTCAAAGCCCAAAAATGGGGCCCCCTACAGTGACCCGAATCCCAAGCCGGTTGAGATTTAATCTCAAACCGTAAAGTAAGTGATCCTCTGCAATAATTGTGCAATACCTGAGAGGATACGGGTTCTTGACAGAAGAGGTCCTTTGTTCTTTATATTATTTCCATTGGTAATTCACAATTTCGAATAAAAATTATTTTCATTGTACCATTTAATCCATTACAATATATAAAGATTTTAAAAAATATATAGGGAATTTAAATAAAACTATTATTACTTGCAAAATAACAGTTAAAATTTAATCACATAATATTTAATCATATATCTGATGTGATTATATTTTAACTGTTATTTTGTATGTTGTAGTCCAAATATTGAAGAAAATATAACAACAGTTAAAAAAGAAATAAGTTGTATTGATAATTAGTTTATCATGATCACACCAAAAACTAATTCAATGATTATTAAAACAAAATGTATCGATAATATTGGTTGGTTGTGTATTTAACTCAATAAAAAACCATTGATCATCCATCAAGTGACTAACAATTTTTATGCTAAATAATTTTAGTGTATTGCAAAATATTAGTAATATGGATTTATTTTATTTTAAGGATTGTATTCTTAACAACAAGTCTATTATATAAGTGGATTTTAAAGAATTTTATTATCTGTATGCACCGGTAACAAGTTCTGTCGGAGTATCAGAACATGTAGTGTCGCACAGAACAGCCTTGCATGAATCATAAATGCCAACTGATCATTTGCATTTAATTCATTCATTATTCAAAATGAATTAGAGATCTCGAGGTCAACTTCATTTGTCTAATTCGGTTGATATATTTGAATTCAGAATTTCAGATCGTCTATCTGTATCCAGCTCCTTATGTGTACTAACAATAGGAAATAATCTTCCCCTTCTTACCAATAAGCTACTTCATAAGTTATCTTTTATCCATTGACTTTTTAACATGTATATAGGTCCCACAATTGCCGTTCCCATGTCTTATTTGTTGGGAATCATAAAGGCCAAACAATTACGCCTTATCTAGAGATCAATCAATTATATCTCATCTAGGGGTCAAACACTTATACCCCGGAGAAGAAGAAACAATCCCCACCTTAACCTAAGACCGTCCTATGCCGAAGAGATCGACCCAAAAACATAATCTTTGTGCGGAATACAATACATGATTCCATGTCGTTTGCCATGGAATATCAAATCCTAGGTCGGAGAAGCAACCGTCTCCGTGAGCGTGAGACAAGACTCTTGCAAGCTTTTCCTTTCACGCCCTTTTGGTTGGATCTTAGATTAGGTCTTCCAAAGCAACAAGATCGCCCTTGAGAAATCTTTTCCAAATTTCTAATGGATTTCTCCTCTCAATTCTTTGATGGTGGAAGAAGGGAGAAGACTCTCATAATTCTGTCTAAGAATAACCTCCTTTAAGAATTCTGAGTTGAGTTCGTTATCTTGTGCCTTGGGGACCCATCTATATATAGTTTTACACTTCTGGCGACACGAGTGCGGGTGGTTCACCCGCACTGGATTCAGTGTGTCCGCACTGGGTCAGAACGTGTCGAAGTAACCGCCTTAAAATTCAGCCCCGAATTTTTCCTAAGTCCTGAGTGCAGGTGGTTCACCCGCACTGGAGCTCAGTGCGTCCGCACTGCGCTCGGACATTTTTCTCAATTGAACTTCCAGAAAATCGACTAAGTCCTCAGTGCGGGTGGTTCACCCGCACTGGAGC
The DNA here is from genome assembly GCA_964058875.1 of Carex rostrata. NCBI lineage: Eukaryota > Viridiplantae > Streptophyta > Magnoliopsida > Poales > Cyperaceae > Carex > Carex rostrata. The sequence goes on along the minus strand of CAXKVT010000049.1, from coordinate 502,293 downwards.
TCAGTGCGTCCGCACTGCGCTCGGACTTTTTCTTGCGTTGTTCTGAAGTTCCCAAAATTTGGCTAAGTACTAAGTGCATCTGCACTCAGATCTAGTGCGGGTGAACCACCCGCACTGGGCTACCAAAAGGCTCCCAAAAATTGGCTAACTCCTGAGTGCAACCGCACTCAGATCCAGTGCGGGTGAACCACCCGCACTGAGCTCCTAAAAAGGCAGTTTTCTTAATTGCAAATCTCATAATCAGTCCATCAATGATTTGATCTTTGTCCAAATTGTTCTACACACTTATGGACCACATCCTATTGAATACATAGATTGTCTAATATCTTAATTCCATATTATATCACTTTAATTGTGACAATCATATATGACAATAAACAATTCATAATTATATCACATATATGCTCAACGTTGGATTAAGATCCAACATTATTCAATTTTTTTTTTTTTAAAAAACTTCATAGTGGTTGTCAAGTTGTATGTATTAAATAAACAATCCAGTGCATCTTCACAGTTCACACGCAAGATAGGCACCCACTTACAATTCACAGGTCCTATTGAATTATGATTATTTTTTTCATGTACTTATTTTTAAAGTGAGGTCTTGCTTTCTAGAGGAATCAAGAGGTAGATATACATCCCCGATCAAATTTAAGCTTTTTCTAATTATATTTTTTTTTTGTAATTATAAACCAAAATAGTTGTATGGGCAGAGCAGATCTTATTTTTTATGAGCCATTAGTTTATTTGATGATTATCTAGAAAATTAAAGATCAAAATGAAAAGATGGATGTCAAAGTGTGTTATTCAATTTCTATAATTTAGATAATTACCCCAATTGTAATTACTCTTCAAATAATAATTTTTATGTAAAAGATATAAATTCGAAATCAAACTCTAAGTGCTCAAAAGAAAATGCATGACTTGTGCGACTGAAAGAATATGTCTATATAATATAATGCCAATAATGTAATGGAAAAGAGGAAAGTAAAAAATGCTTCATTATTTTTGCATTAATTTGAAAACAGTAAGAAACAGAAAAATTTAGTGCATTATAATAAAAAAAACAACACATTACAGTAATACTTAGATCATTATAATAAAACAGGTTAGTATAAAATACTCTGTAAAAGTTAATATAAAAATATTTTCGCCCAAATGTTTATTTCAATTGGTATATTCGATTAGGATATTACTTTTTTATATTATTTTGTATTGGTGACCCAAAATTTCTTCGCATAAGAACGAATTTAGTAGGACGTTTTTTCTGTTATAAAATAACAAATATAAAAAATGGGTATGATTTTAGAGTAAAAGCTAGCGTGTGACATGCTCACCAAGAAAGTTTGGTGAGCATAACTCCAAAAGTATATCGGATCGACGTTAAATGCCAAATCCAAACCGTTGAAATCCATGTACTTCATGAGTGATGCATATACATGCAAAATTTTGAAAGTTTCGAGTTTATTTGCTACACGGTCAAGTGGTCAAAGAAATAATAAAAATTGAATATATAAAATAACTTATAATAAAATGTTCATTTCTTTGACCACTTGACCGTGTAGCAAATAAAATCGAAACTTTCAAAATTTTGCATATATATGCATCACTTATGAAGTACATGGATTTCAACGGTTTGGATTTGACATTTGACGTCGATCCGATATGCTTTTGGAGTTATGCTCACCAAACTTTCTTGGTGAGCATGTCACACGCTAGCTTTACTCATGATTTTAAATGATTTGTGTCTTTCATATCTTAATCGTGTCTCATACACTTATATTTGTTTATAAAGTACAAACATGATACAAACCACTGAACATGATCTCCAAAAATGTGATTGGAGACTTAATTATATTTTTTTGGAAATTTTTTTGTTATTTTTATAGATAGGTACAAAATCGTTGTTTTATAAAAGATTTTGGAACATCCAATAATAGTAATTTTGTACAGATATAACAAATAGTAACAAATTTCCAAAACTAAAATTTGATTTCCAAATATATTTTAATATGAAAATCATGTAGAATGGTTCACACTAAAAAGCGACCTTCTCTCACAATAATTTTGTGAAAAGTCTATGTATGATAGCATCTGTTAGGACTCAAATTAGAGGTTAGGATCGGAGTTCTGAACAAGAATTTCAATTTAATTACTAAAAAAACACATATTTTTGCTCGGCTTTTAGCTGTATCATAAATTCATTATAAATGATGCCTCCCTCTCTGTCCCTCTGCAATCAACAACCACTTCCTCTTTCACAGCCCCCTTATCAATCTACACCTACTTCCTCCCCCTTCCCTCACTAACCCTTTCCTTCCTCTCTCTTCTCCTTCCGAGTTCAACAGATCGAACCTCCTGTCCTCAACCTGAAACAGGAACAATCCCGGGTGAGTGTGTTCTCTGTCCTTTCTTTTGGTTTCACTTCTATCTCTCTCACTGTTTTCCTGCACGTGTGTCCTGTCCCGACCTCCATGGTGGGGACAGGGGCTAAGGTTTAGAGGTTCAAGTTTCAACAGTCTTCAAGTTGGCAACTCCATAATGCCTGATTTCAGTATTGCACCATTTATATTATCTTTTAAATATTTCTTTTCTATTACAGTTATTTGGTGAAGCTTGCGGTTGCATTGATTGTGAGGGAGGGAGCGAAAGAAGGATTAAATTGTTTTGATTTAATGAAAGAGATAGAGGAAGCAAGTGCTGGCAGAACTGTAGATCGCAATTCTGGTAAACACAAATTTATTTCTGAAAATGCTAATTATTTCTGTTAAATATTTCTTTACTAATACATTACCTGAATACTAATTTATAGCAAAAACATCTAATTAAAATTAGACAGTCAATACTACCTATAATTAATTTTTTCTTCTTCTAAATTTAGCAATTATTACCAGAAGTAGCCCTGCTGACAAGATACTTCATGATACATATTATACTATTTTGCATTGGTGACCCAGAAATCCTTTCCATTATAGTGATTTCAGTAGTACCTCCTCAACAATTATATATATTTTTTTAAATAAGATATATTGAATATGGAAATCACCAACGCAGACACTTTCTATTCATACCACAGCTGAATAAGGTTTGGAGTTGAAAGTTTCATCAGTTATTATTTAAGTTGGTAGCATTTCATAAGTTCTAGCAACTCCATAATTAATATCAGATTTCATTCATGCACCAATTATAGTACTTAATTTTATAATATTTCTTTTGTATTGCAGTTGAATTGGATCTGAGACTGAGCGACGGATTAAATTGGATAGCACAACCATATTTTCAAACTGAGATGGATGCCTTACCTTTCATAAAAGGAATTCTATCTCAACCTTCTCTCAAAGTTCTTTTATCAGATAATTTCCCTGATAAAGAGGATCTTGAGCATTTGCAATCACGTGAAATTGTGTCTATCCTAATGAAAATTAAATTTGACCTCATGGACGACCCTGAGGGCAATAAGGTGGATCTAATTAAGCGTATGCAACTCGAAGCCCGTCAAATTGGACGGTCTTCCAGAGAAAAGATCCCCAGTTTAAGGATACATAATGTTGCAATATATTGGAAGAAAAGAATATATTATAATATTAATGATATTGTTTCATGCAAATATTTAAAGCAAACAGAAGCAGAAGGTGAGTCGGAGCACACTGACATAGATGTGCTGATATCCTCTCTCAACGGCATAAAAATAATTGAAGGCTTGCTTCCTCACATAGCAGATAATAGTTCAAACATCTTCGCAAATGAGGAGAGGAACCGATCATTGTTCCTCATAACTGCGTTTCCAAAACATCGAGAGCTCAAAGAACCTTCTAAAATTCTCGAGTTCTTACTAGAGCTGACTAAAGAACTGGACAATCTCCCTCAACTGATTGGCAAGGCATGTGAAGGAGATCCTCTGGCTCTTGTCCTTATAGGGGGTCTCCTTTCATTTAAAAAAATGGACTACGACACATGGAACAAGGTGAAAGATGATCTGTTAGCCGAGATAAAAGAGTCTGATAATGATGCACCTAACAATCGTTTGTTGCATGTTATTAACTACTGCTATAAAGATTTACCTGACATTATCAAAAAGTGTTTTCTTTATTTAGCATGTTACCCAATAGATTATGAGATTCCTGCAAGGTCTCTAACTGAGATATGGATTGCCGAAGGATTTGTTACACCAGAGGAAGGACAGACGGCAGAGGAGACCGCAAATAACTACCTGCAACAACTTGTCCAAAGGTAATCTCAAACATTCGAGAAATTGACATTCCATCTTATGATTTACAGGTGATTGTTTGGTTTATCGTTTTTCCCTTTCACCCATAATTAAAAGACATCAGGATAGTTATAGGATGATTGCTATTTGAAACATTAGATCATAGTTTCAAAAAATTAGTAATCAATTAAACTGAATTGTGTCTGTTTTATTACCAAAGAATAGATAGCTTCTCGATGATGGATAAAAACACATTTTTTTTACTATTTAAGTAAACTGAGAATTAAGGTGACTCTACCACTTCAAGAAAGAAGACTAATTAATGATTGAGCGACATATAATTAACCCTTCCCCAAGAAAAAAACAATTTCATATATATTAATTTCTGAAAGTTGATTATTTATTTTGTTATAGATTATAAAGTCCTCATGTCCATTTAGAAATTTTGTTTCTTTTATAAATAATGGACGACATGTTATTTTTTTTATTTTTGCTTACAGGTCGTTGGTTTGTGTTTCCAAGAGATCAATCTTAGGCGCAATCAAATGTTGCCGGGTGGGTCAATCTATTCATAAATACGCCATCGATCAATCCTACAAAGAAGAGTTTTTGGCTGCCAACAAAGATCTGAAACAAATAAAATCCATGTCCCGTGTAGCAATCAACCATGACAACAAGAAAGAAAATCCAATCCTAGTACTGGATAGGGGGGTAGTTTCCTTTCTGGCTTTTGATATTAAAAAAAATAATGTCAAAATGTCCGATATGCTGTGGGTGTTGGAATTGAGGAATTCGGCAATGCCAAAAGCACCTTTAATAAGCATGTCTTATCTGCGATATCTAGGCTTGAGAGGTAGTAAAATAACTGAGCTTCCTCCAACTATAATGCTCATGAAATTTCTCCAAACTTTGGATGTTAGAGATACAATCATAAAAACCCTACCTGAATCTCTGTGGACGATCACAACACTTCTCCATGTATATGCCAATCCTAGTTCCGAAATTAAAGGACCACCCTCCACAACAACTATATCTAACCTACAGATATTGAAAACAGTTGCAGTTCCAGAGTCATGGCTAGAAAACTTTCCGCGAGGCCTAATCAACCTTAGAAAGTTAGCAATTTCAAACATGGACAATCCAAAGTTGAAACCAAATCCATATTGGAAATCTATTTCTAACCTGATGAGTCAGATGGTTAATCTCATCTCAATGGCAATTATAGGCGATATTGTACCATCAGAGTTAGTTGATTTGAGGGCCTTTCCAAAACTTGAGACGGTAAGGACAATAAAATTGGTTGGAGAATGGAATTGTAGGAAACTAATCATAGATAATGTTAAATTTCCAACGAACCTTACAAAGCTGACCCTAACCAAATCTGGTTTGGTGGAAGACCCCATGCCGAGGCTAGAGAAACTAGAGGCCCTGAAATATCTTAGTTTACAAGATGGAGCATACCTGGGTGAGAAAATGGTTTGCTCTGCAAATGGATTTCCACAGTTGCAGTCCTTGCAACTTCTCAAATTGGAGAACTTGCAGACTTGGGAAATGAAATCGATGGCTATGTCACACCTTACAACATTGCATGTTGTTAACTGCTGCAAACTCAAAAACCTTCCCGATCTAAAGAATGCTACTGAATTAGTTAACTGCTGCACACTCAAGAACCTACCCGATCTAAACCATGTTACTGAATTAGTTAACTACTGCAAACTCGAGAACCATAAATGTAATGCTGTTTCGGTGTCTTGATTTGATTCATGTTTTCTCTTTGACTTTTGTATGTATCTCATATTCTTTATATTCAAGTTTTAATGTATGTTGTGCTCTCTGCATCATTGTGTTAATTATAATGTATGTTGGGATTACATTGAATAAATTAAATATTTTTAGTTGATTTGGTGTTTCCAATAAATCAAATGGTATATTTCCTCTTTTTAGTGTTTTTTATTATGCATGCATGTTGTGTTTTGATTCTATATTAGACACGATTTCCTCAAAAATTATAATTTCTTTCACCCATTCAACTTAGCACCTTTACTCTTGTCAAATTCCGTGCCCTAAAATGTCATATATATCTACATATTAATTATACCGTTTCCATAAAGCTTTAATTTATCCTAAATGTTTCAAGACAAGTCTAACTCACCAGCCAGAAAAATTCAGCTTGTTAATTTGCTGTCCAAAAATATATATATGGAGAGACCGTTGTTGTTGGTGGTGGGATTAATATTGTTGTTTGTGTGCTGATGTGTATAACTCAATAAGACATGTGGATTGTAAGAAGTGGGTGCCTACCTTGCGGGTGATGATGTACTGGATTGTTTTATTTAATACATACAACTTGGAAGCCACTGTCAAGCCTTTTTTTTAAAAAAAAAAACAAAAAAAAACAAAAAACAAAAAAAAACAAGACATGGAGAAGGGACATTGTTTTAGTGTCTCTTGACGTGATGTTTTCATAGCCTTGACATGCTTTCCAATTCAGTGAAATTGTGAAAGGTGCCACAGCAATTTACTTATGAAGCTCCATTTTAGTACCTAAATAGAGTCCAACTTTAATTTTGCGTTGTTGCCATCAGTCTAGATCAGAGAAGGGACCAGTTTGTAATTATGTTGCAAAGACAAAGGTACATTTTGTTGCGAAAAAAATGCGGAATACTAGCTGGGCCGAGTACTAATAATTATGTTGCATAGTCTTTGTAATCCTCTTACCTTCTTTTAATCCTTTCTGGGCCGAGAACGAGCCCAAAATACTATCTGGGTCGAAGAAGGAACCGAAACTTCTAGCTGGGCTGAGAAGGAATCCAAAGCAGTTGTGTTCTACTTCTACAACACTGAGCAATTATTCCCCTTGTTTCTGTTAAGCATCACCCATATACTAGTAGGGCCAGCTTTAGTTCTATTGTATCTTCCCCAAAAACAGTTTGGTTTTTCAATATACTTCTTCTTAATGCTGGATTTGCTCCCCATGGTAGACCTTTTAATGGTCTCATGCACTGTTACTGTGTCAAGGGGAACATTACGCATGCACTGTTATTGTACACTGGGCAAGTGGGGTTATAGGTTGAAACGAACAATGGTCGAGCTAGGAATCCAGCCTGATGTGTTTACTTATACACTTTTTTATCAAGGGCTTTTTTAAATTTGGGATCTTAATACAAACATGTCAACTGTTTGGTCAAATGCCCCTTAGAAAGAGAGTTGGTTCTTAATACAGTGATTGATTAATGGGTATTGCAAACAAATTAGGGAGTGAAAGTTTCTTCAAGATATGATAAGAATAAACATAAAGCCAGATTTGATCACATTTACTACTTTGATCAATGGTTTTTGCATGACTGAGTATATAAAGTAGGCGAAACAGCTTATGGAGGAGGACTTGAAGTTCAATGAATTCAAACCCAACAATATATATCCTTTCACTGAAATAAGTCTTAAAAGACCTCAGTAACATGAATTCAATTAATGTTCTCCCACGATTTTTACCGGGCTACCTGCCGCAACTAAAATTTGATCTTGGTTTTATTTTCGTCTTCTCTCCTTTGCTGTTCATTTGAAAAGGTTAGGTTCATTGAGATATCCTTTTCCTTGTATTGTAAACCTCACCAAATTGATGCTCATATATTCTAAGGTTGAGGAAGATCCAATGTCCATATTGGAGAGGCTGCAGAGCCTCAGGATACTTCATTTAAGTTATTTTTCATATTGGGAAACTAAGCTGATCTGTTGATCAACCGTAGGGTTTCTAACCTCAAAAAATTGAATCTTACATTTCTGCCACTTCTATGTCATTGGGACATAAAAGAGGGAGCTATACCTGTCCTTCGTCAGATCGAAATTAACAATTGTAGGATGCTGCACGCACTTCCCGAGCTACATAATGCGTGGACACTTTAAGAGCTGTTAGTAATTGAGCCCTCACATGAGATACACGAATCTATGCAAAGAGATGAAGATATATACAAAATTAAGCATATCTCATTTGTGCGTGTAAGTTGAAATGTCATGCTTCTTTGGTTGTAAAATTTCTTTACAATTAATTTCCCCGTCTTGATTTGCTTCTCGTATACTTTGCGTTGCTGCAAGGATTTATTTTCCGTTGTAATTGATCTACTATTAATTATTGCATGCATTATATTGTATAATAACGACTAAGAATAAAATGAGGCTTGAAGAAAGAATAAGCTACTATTAATTTCTTCGTAGAAACGGACGGTATGATATCGAGTCTCATCGATTGTAAGTTCCCTTTTCAATTTGTTGTTCCTGGATTTTCTATCGCCTGTATTTTCAATTATTTAATTGTAATTGTAATCTTATATTTTGGATGGATTTGGATTGGGTTGGGTTGTTGTCATTTACTTCATTTTTGTAACGTTATATTTGGTTTTTTCTTCTTAATTGTAACATTAAATACTCTTGTTCTTCTTTTTTTAAGAAAAAAGTCACAAGTTACAGCATCAATAATATATATATATATATATTTTTTTAACAAGTTCAAGTGAACACCATTCATACAAGTTAAAGTTCAAAGATATTAATTGCCTAATTCACCCAGTTATTACTCTTCACAAACATATATATGGAAGAATAAGAAAATGATGAATTTGATTTCATAAGAAGAAAAAAAAATCTAAAAAGTAATATTATTGAATAGTTCATATTTCATAGTATTACATATTATAATAGACAAAGAGGAATTAATTTTATAAGGTAAATAAAGTCAATATACATATTTAAACATTTGATATATTATAATAATAATAATAATAATTAAAATCAGTTTTCAATTGAAACGAACGATAATAATTTTACAATTGAATACTATGCAAAGAACAATCAAAATGAAGAATTAACATTTGAATATTTCTCGATATAGAATGAGAGAATAAATCACAAATAAAAACAAAAGAACATAGTTTGGTTTAGCATACTTATCGTAGAAGACCTATGTAGCATTAGAAATTAAAATAGAAGTACAGAAGTTTATATAAATTGCAAAAAAAGGTCAATGTAGCTAATAGCGGTCATAGTTGAGTTAACGCACTTTTATCTCATAGTTTAGCATTTATGGTCCGGAAAAACGATAGCATAGCTATAGCTAGCTATTTAGAACATTGATATTTACTATCTATATCAAAATTTATTTGATAGGCTTCAAACAATGAGATCTTAATTGTTCAAACCAATTTACTTATGATGAGTGATGCATTTATATGCAAATTTTATAATATTTTCAAGTGAGAAGAGTGTAGGAAATCAATTGCAATTAATAAGATGTTTCAATCATTTGATATGTTTCAATTAATTGAATAGCAAGAGAGGGTTTACTGAAGCAGCAAATTATTTTCTTGAGGTAATCTATAATTTGATATAATTAAAACCCATGCATTACAGAACCGTGCAAAAATCGTCAAGATGCCTAAGATGTTGATAATATTCTGATCAAAATAATTTAATTAACTTTTATACAAATTGACTATTAATTTCTCGAAAGTAACAGTTAATGTATCTTAATTTCTCAGTGATCACATGGCTACGTTCAATAAGCATTGGTGAGAGTGCTTGGACAGTAGCAGAAGAAAGATTAAGTAATTAGCACAAAAAGTTTTTGGATACAGATACAGATTATATATGAATTAGATATTAAACGGATATAAACGGATACAGATTGTATATTAGATATCCATATATATATATATATATATATATTTTCATAATATATAATAAACTATATGATATTTATTTACTATATATTCAGATATATACACATAATTAATATTTAAAACTATATTCGTATTTATATCTGTATGATACTGGATTATCGAATATCTGTATTTAATTATCCGATCCGTTTACACCCTATCAACAAAAAATAATAAATTAATTCAGGAAATAATTGCCAAATATTTTTGTGACACTCATTAAGAATCACGAATTGGCCTCCGTGTTAAGTGAGAAGAACGTAGGGAATAAATTGCAATTAAAAAGATGTTTCAATCATTTGTTATGTTTCAATTGAATAGCAAGAGAGGGTTAATGAAGCAGTCAATTATTTTCTGGAGGCAAATCTATAATTTGATATAATTAAAGCCCTAGGATTAGAGAACCGTGCAATGTCGTCAATTGTCAAAGATGCCTAAGATGTTGATAATATTCTGATCAAAATAATTTGATTAACTTTTATACAACTTGGCTATTAATTCCTCGAAAGTAACAGTTAATGTATCTGAATTTCTCAGTGATCACATGGCTAAGTTCTTTGAGCATGAGTAAGAGTGCTTGGACCGTAGCACAAGAGAGATTATTTTAATAAGCACAAAAAGTTTTTGGGAAATGGTTACCGACAGATTTCTCAGCGGTCACATACTCACATGGCTACATTATTTAAGCATTGGTAAGATTGCTTGAACTTTAGCTCAAAAAGTTTTTGGGAAATAGTTACCGACAGATTTCTCAGTGATCACATGGCTACATTATTCAGGCATGAGTAAGAGTACTGCTTGGACCGTAGCACAAGAGAGATTAAATTAATTAGCACAAAAAGTTTTTGGGAAATGGTTACCGACAGATTTCGCAGTGATCACATGGCTACATTATTTAAACATGAACCATAGCACAAAATGGATTAAATTAATAATTAGGAATCTTGAGGATGTGGCCTCCGTATTATCTGGAATTAAATTCCAAACAAATATATTAAAAAAAAATAGTTTGTTTTTCCTGAACTAAAAAGAACACTTTATTTCTCAAAAAAAGTAAAAATTGTATATGATAGAACACAAACACAAATACTTTCATGAAACTTTCTTCTCTTTCTTTATTTTATTAATTTTAGAAAAATACTACATACCCTTTTCGAATAGTTTTCTTCATGAGTCAGTGCTCTCTTATTTATAATTTTGATTATTATTTTATCTGCCTTAAAATCATATTTCCTAGCAGATACATATTACTTTAATAACATATTACATCATTACTTTTTTAATCTAATATTATCTAAATATCACATTAAAGGTAAACAAATCTTCTGCTAAATTTTCTGTCTTGTTTGCCACTATAATTTGATCTTTTGTGACTCAAATGTCATGGTGTATATTTCGACACTCTCCCTCACTATGACACATAGATATCATTCATCATTAGTTTTTATATAGTCAATATGAAATTCTTTCGTGGATACTGCTTCGGTGATAATATCCGCAACTTGTTCATGTGACTTCACAAATGGTAAAGAGATAACTTTTGAATTATGTTTTTCTTTAATAAAATGTTGATCTACCTCAATATGTTTGGTTCTATTATGTTGTGCCGGATTGTGAAAGATGTCAATTGCAGCCTTGTTATTACAGAATAATTTTATCGGATCTTCTGATTCAAACTCAAGTTCAATAATCAACTTCTTTAACTACAGGAGCTCACAAATACCTTGTACCATACCCCTAAACTCCGCTTCAATGCTTGAAAGTGTCACTACATTTTTTTTTCTTGTTTCTTTATGAGCATTTAGGAGCCTTTTTGATAAAAATGAATGTTTCAGTTGTTCCAGACTGTTGACTGACTGAGATAACACACTTTTTGACATTTCTAAGGAAATTGGCTATTATATTGAATTTGTTATTGTTTGAAAATTTTCAACTGAGTTGTAAAAAACTTAAATTATTTGACGGTGTAGATTGGTTATAAAATCTATCTTTCCGTGTTAATTTGTTCTATGCACACTTTTTTCATTGGTTTTAAATATTTTTTTTTGCTGAAAACAAAAAGATATACAATGGTAGGAGGTTAGGAGCTTTTTTTTTTGAAATTTGCAGCCAATATATATCAAATTTATATCTCAGTCACACCATCAGTTATGCAGAAATTATGTATATATATAATTTCTGCATCTGATTTTAAATGAGGATTAAGTTCATTTTCTTGTTCTCATGTGGACGAATTAGTAAGGCAATTCTAATTTTTTCTTTAAATTTGTTAATGGAGAATAAACAAATACTACAAGATGGGACCTAAATTTCTAATTAATTTGTAAAAGAATATTTGTTATAAAATTTTGACTTACCTGAAACCTTTGATGTTCATTTATATTATCAAGAATTTGTAGCATTATGGAGGCTATTTTTGTAAATTTGTTGCTTGTCAAGTTTTTTGCTGTTTTGTGTTGATCGCTCATGAATGAATCTAGATGGTGATCAAGGGCGGATCTACAGTGTTCTCGGGAGGGGGGGGGGGGGGGGGGGGGGGGGCTGGGGGCTGCTGGAAAGTACCTAATTACTTCATGAATGTTTGAATTGTAATTCGGATTAAATTTAAAGTTAAAATTAAAATAAATTTTTTGAATTATGATTGATAATTATAATTATAAGTTAGAGAATAAGAAATTATAAGTCAGAGTATTGGAAAGTACAAGTTAAAACAATATTTTTTTATTGAGTACCTAATTAGTTCATGAATTTAAATTAAATTAGTTATTTAAACTCAATTTGATATTTTTTTGTCTAAACTTATGTTATCTTGCAAGGAACATGTTCTGGCAGTCCTCTCTGTTTGGTGATGTAAAACTTCTGAAAATAATTTAGGGCAACAAGGTCTTGTCAATATCATTTAAAACAGATTTTAAATTTGAGATGACAGAATATAAAAAATAAACTAAACAAATAAAGAGAGAGAAGAATATGGTCTCCCCCAACTAATTAAGGCCTTCCAGTCATGCAAACATGTTACCGTTCAGAAAAATAAAATAACTATAACACATTTTTGACGTAAGACTACCATAAAATATTCATACATATGTCGGTAAGTTAAATAATAATATATATATAGCACGTTATTGATTTTTGGACTCCAAATCTCCTCCCAACAATCTAGCCTCCTTTCCCATAGAGTAAGAGCAATTCAAGCTATAATGTCGTAGTAATGGCCATTACATCCTTGCAAAGCATTAGATCTGAAAGTGAAATGGTGCCCGGACGAATGTAAAATATGTGTTAGTTTTCATTTTATTTATAATATTACATTTTTTTTATAGGAAGACGGAGATTCAGACCACGAGTCTAGAAAGGATTTCACATTCGGTCCCGAACTCATGCCTCTCACACAAAGAATGTCATTTTTTACCACTAAATCAAATGTTAGTTATTATAATATTATTGTTGTTGTTGTTGTCGTTGTCGTTGTTACAATTATCATAATTATTATTGGCATTAACATTGCAATTGTTCCAGTGGTCATTCAAAAAACTTCTAGTGTGCATCTAAATATATAAATACTTATTTTTTGAATACAGGTCTGACTAAATAATAAACTTTTAGTGGTCATTTGATACTAATTATTGAAATTTTCCCTTCTGCTTTAACAATCACCGACTAATTGTAGTTGATTCTTGTTTCTTCTTCAAGGTAAGTATCTCTTACATTTACTTCATATTTTTCTCATTATCACGACCATATATATATTCTTAATTACAAAATCGCTTCTAAATATTGATTCTAGTCACCTTATTAAAAATATAACATAAGTATTATTTAGATGTAATGGAAAAGCTACAGTTGTTAGTCCTTTACATATCTTTTCTTTTGAAACATACGACCTAATTAAACTAGTGGAAAGATGGAGTAAACTGAAAGCTTCTTCTATGGTCCAATTTTACTATGGTATGATCCGATTTTATGATCCGAAATGGCTGTCCTAAAAAGCTGATGGACATTAGCTTTTCGGAAAGGATACAAGATAAATAATAGATTGGGGGTGGTTTTGATGCTTCTAAGCGGAGAAAATAATTAAGTCATTCAGATCATAAAAGCGTTGAAAATATTGTTACTTTATTGGAATGTTTACCAACCAAATTAATTATCAGAGCAAAATGTCTGTTAGATGCATGTGTCCTTGCTTATAAGAAAATCAACAGTGAAAAGCAAGCGGCGAAACAACAGGAACATTGAAGTGTTTGCTGCACCTGTCAAAAGAGTAGTGAGGAAAAATTTGCAATTAGACCCTCACCTCTTCACTTATCTCAAATTGAAAGGGGTGAGTAGATATAATGTTTTTTACCTTTTTAATTAGAAGACTCAGATGTTTTGAAGTACGCTCCGCTGTTGCTTTGTAGGTTTTCTCTTCTTTTACCTTTTTTTTTCTTCTATTTTTTCGCTACAAAACAAGCTGAGTTTCTGATCCGATTCTTTCTATTCCAGTTGATTCATCTGATTTCAATTCAACGGTCAAGAATAAAATTCCGAGTTTCAGAATCATGGTTATAACCAACACAACAGTACACCAGTTCTAGGGAGGAGATATATTTTGGGCATATATTCTTGCAAACTTCTTCGCATTTATACAAAGATTCATAAGCTTATTTGCGCTTCTTTTTATTGCTCTAATACCTATGCTTGACATAATTATCGAATTTGTAATAATATTTGTTTTTTCTATTGATAGCGAGTATTATGGTTATGGTATTTGGTTTGGAGTTGTATGTGATGCTTGCTTCAGTTTTTTTGTCAATCGCCATCCTCCTCTTTGGCAAACAAACTGGAGCAAGCGTCACATACAATCCCAATCCAAATGCCACAACCATACTACTCGTTGCCAACAGAAAAAATATTACTGCAAATTTGATTACTATGTGAGTCATAGGTATTAGAGGATTAAGAAGAAGTGCAAATAAGCTTATGAATTGTTGTATAAATGCGAAGGTGGTGTTTGCTAGAACATATATCTCCTTCCTAGAATTGGTGTACCGTTGTCTTGGTCACAAGTTTCTTATGTGGAGCTCCCTTCTTTGTACCAAAAGATGATATAAAAGATGAAGATGATGGTTATCTGTTGTGCTACGTGCACAATGAGGGAACGGGTGAATCAAAGTTTGTGGTTATGGATGTATGTTCCTGAAAGCTTTACATAGTGGCAGAGGTGCTTCTTCCGCGCCGCATCCCTTACGGATTTTGATGGCCTCTTTGTTACCAGACATGAGCATCACTCTCAATTCCATTTCTCATAGTTGTAATTAATTTCTATGCATGATTTATCATTATGGCTTCTTAACTTTTTAGAAGTAAAATTACGTGTAGCTCTAGATAGCAGTTATTAATTGTTCTAGTATATTTTTAAAGATAAAAGTTATTGTGGATGTATATTCTTACTTATCTTAGTAATTTCATCCTATCACTGAATAAAATGCTGACAAACATATGTAGATGAGCAAAGTTCAAGAGCCTGTTATGAACTTTCGGAAGTCAGATAGCGCGATAGAATATATTATCACACATATATTAAACCTGGATTAGAAGCTTCAAGAGCAATAAAATGTTTTCATAGAAAAAAATTAAGGGTTTTGACAAATTAACCAATAAAATTTTAGTTCGTAATAGTTTCAATAATGAAGAAGGTACATTTTGTAAATTAACTTCGTAATAATAGTCATTTTGTAAAAAATCTTAATTACTTTTTTTTTTTGTTGGAATGTTTCCCAAATGCATTGGGCCCAAAAGCGGTCCAGTACAAAATGGGCTTTATACTTTATAGGTGATTAGAAAGAAAAGTTATTTTTCTTTCGAGTTTCTTCTCTAGATGTGCCGTGCTCTCCATTTATGGTTTGTTAGGCTGGTAACTTTCCTTAAAAATGTCACAAAAATTTAAACCATGAAAAGATATGAATAAATTAAGATTGTGCAAACTATTATTAACAGCAGATTGTTCAAGCCCAACTAAACGATGTACCTTGTCCGATAGTCGGTGGCATAGTGTTCTACCTTCCAGATTTGTACTGGTAAGTGATAAAAAAAAATAAATAAATAAAACGGAAAATTGATGTCTTGTAATCATTGAAAAGGTCAAAAATAAAGCCGATATAAATGTCTTGAGGCTATGGTACATTGGTACTATGCATATGTAACTCATATTGGTCAGTACTATGTATTAACATCTCCATTTTCAAAGTTTAATGAATTAATATGAACCTTTTAATATATTCTGCACATGAAAATATATTTGTAGATCAAATATTATATTTTTACAATTTTTTTACAATTTATTCAGAGAGGTATAAAATCACTTGATCTAATGATGGTAGACCAGTACTCAAACCTATTTAAAAAAATGTATAAAATTCTAAAAAAAATGTAAAAATGAGATCATGTTCAATGGTTCAGATCAACTATTGAACTTTGAATACAAAAATATTAATCTGTAATATGGACCAATTTGCGCTGCATATTACCATATAGCCTCACTCAATTTCTTTTAATCTCAGAAAAGATAAAACATAAGTAGATCAATGTCCTCAAATTATTATGATTGTGGTCCATTTTTTTTCTCTGCTGATAATCTCCTTTACAATCACCAAGCAGCTAGTTTAATATTTGAAATTTATTTAAAATTGTACTGACAAACCTGTTCCCACCAATTTTAGCACCTGAGGGACTGCAATTTTAAGGGTTTTGACAAACCCTTTCTTCATATAATTAAGATTGAAAATACTGCTAAAGAATGGAATCAACGGATGTAGAATTGATTCTAAGATAACAAGAAAGATTGGGGTGATATATAATTGAAGAACCACCGATTATCTTCAGATAAACCGAGGCAATTTTTAGAGTTAGAAATTAATTATTTTGAGGACAATTGCATGCATACCCCTCAAAAATAATGAAATTATGTATTTCTCCCTCTAAAGTTTACAATATCATGTTTGTCCTTTTAATTTTCAAAAACTCACAAATTTACCCAATTCAATATTACAAATTTTAATTAAAAGTGGTTTTTAATATATGAAGTACCCATTTTACCCTTTCTTAAAAAATAAAAGTTAGTAGTCTGTATAAAAAAGATGTTTCATTTTCTATATAGCCGGCTTTGGAGGACAAAGTGTATGATTTTTTATTATTATTTTTTTTTTATATTTGTGATGCATACACAAAGTTGCTCCATTTTATAAATAGTCAGCACTCGAGGACAAATGGTTTGATTTTTCTATTGTAATTCAAATAGAAAAAAAATAATAAAATAATACATTAAAATTATTCTCTACAAAATTGAGCACCATCTCGAATCCCTACTAATGATATTGAACAATGTTTGATTACTTGGCCATCATCAATTTACTTTTTGGTTTTTATAGTTTGGTCACTAAGGTCAAATAAATAAGACCACTACTTGAATAATACCCTGCCATTGGCCAAGCAATTCCTTTATGCCATTGGCCAAGCAATTTCTGGATGAGCAACTGAAGATTTTATATTCTTCTTGTATATCATTAGTTATTTAATTATTGAGAAAATGTTTCTGTCCACTGAGTTTTATCCACCATCTATCCACAAACTCTTATCCACCGTCTCTTAACTAATTTTAACGAACCGGTCCCACCTTGGGCTCTCATCTCCGCCTATTTAAACCTTCTCCGATTATTCATTTCCTTTTTTGAATCTTTCCTTCCCGATTATTCATTTCCTTTCTTAGGCGTTTTTCTTCCTTGCTGAGGCGATTTTCTTCCTTCCCTGATCTGCACGATTTCATTCAAATCAATTTCGCTAGTTCATTCAAATTGATTTCGCTACGTTTTATGGATGGATCGGTGAATGACTTTATAGATGGATCTGGAGGCGATATGAAGAAGAATAAATTTCGCTAGTTCATTCAAATAAATTTGAACTGTAAAGTCGTTCACCGATCCATAAATTGATTTCGCTACTGAAGAAGAATCTGCGTGAGTTCATTCACCTTGTGGAGGAGTGATCTGGAGGAGAGAGACGATCTAAGAGAGGCGATCTAAGAGAGTTCATTCAAATTAATTTTGCTGATTCAAACGAAATTGTAATTGTTGTTTTTTTTTATTTACCTTCTCTGATTCATTTTTCCTTTGCAATGTCGATTTTAATTGAGATTACTGACTCGATCTCGTTTTTTATACATGATCGCAATGGAACCTTCAATCATGGAGTGCGATCGAATAGAAGTTGTTTTTGTTGAAGAGCACAACAAAATTCAAATCTAGTAAGTTATTTATGTTGAATTTGTTGTTTTTCGTTGTATGCAGTAACAGATCTAACATTTCAAATGAAATCTGGAGGAAAGAGATGATAGAGAGGCGATATGGAGTATTGATATGTTAATTTTACTGTATTGCCCCGTTAATTTTATAGTATTCATCTTGTCATTTTACAGTATTCATCTTGTGGAAATCTGGAGGAAATAGATGATAGAGACGCGATACGGAGTATTAATCTGTTAATTTTATAGTATTTCCTTGTTAATTTTACAGTATTCATCTTGTGGAAATCTGGAAGAAAGAGATGATAGAGGCGATATGGAGTATTGATCTGTTAATTTTATAGTATTGCCCCGTTAATTTTACAGTATTCATCTTGTCATTTTTACAGTATTCATCTTGTGAAAATCTGGAGGAAAGAGATGATAGAAAGGCGATATGGAGTATTGATTTGTTAATTTTACAGTATTTATCTTGTAATTTTACAGTATTCATCTTGTATACAAGATTCAATTGAAAATTTACAGTATTATGTGAAAATTTTACAGTATATATTTTACAGTATGCAAGATTCAATTGAAAATTCTACTGTATACAAGATTTAAGTTTTACAGTATACAAGATTCAATTGAAAATTCTACTGTATACAAGATTCAATTTTATAGTTCTGCTGATTCAATTTTACAGTATACAAGATTCAATTGTAAATTTTACTGTGTAGAAGATTTAATTTTACAGTATACAAGATTCAATTAAAAATTTTACTGTATACAAGATTCAATTTTACAGTATACAAGATTCAACCCAGTGCGGACGCTAATAATTAACTCTAACTGCCAATAACAGCTAATAACCGCTAATAACTAACTCTAACTGCCAATAACTTCCTATAACTGTAATTTCTGAAAGTACAGTTTGAAAGTATATTTATTTTGTCCTGTTGTGCAAGTTGCAATCTTTTTGTAACTATCATGGGACCACTTCAAATAGTTGCTGAATGTTTCGTGATTAACTGATATATTTTATGTGATATATTGCATAATTATACAGCATGTAGAAGTAATTTTACAGTATTCGCGTAAGTCAAAGTTGTGGACAAATGGTGGACAAAAGGTTGTGGACAATTAGACGCTTCCAATTATCCATGTCATATTTTTTTTTTTTTTTTTACTTGGTAAAAATATTGTGGTTAGAGTGGGAAATGAATCCAGGTCATATTTGTATCCGAATAGCTAATAATATCCCATTTTCGTTTACACCCGTATTTGTCAATTAAATCAAATTTATTTTTTTCTGGATTTCTTCATTGAAGAAATGAGAATTTTGTTTCAAATAAACAAGATTACAAAGACTTTGCAACATAATTACAAACTGGTCCCTTCTCTGATCTAGACTGATGGCAACAACGCAAAATTAATTGACATAGTGATTTGTCTACATGCGATGTACAAATAATATACTAATTAATTAATTGGATTAATAATTTGAAGGATTAATTTGGATGATTAAATGAATTACTTAGGCCAATTATTTTCTAAACACAGTTCTAGAACCGTTACAATTAATCGACACTTTCACACACACAAACAATGCTGTCCTACAAGGTGCGATGCGTTTGTGCATAGTTGCAGACCCGTACTTCTCATCGAAACAATAATAATGTTAGAAGAAAGGGTACCTCCAAGATTGAGATTGGGTGAAGTTCTGGGTCCGAAACGAAAATAGGTATCGTTTTGTTTTTGCAATAAGAAACAAACAATAGGTGTTGGCTATTTTCTTGGGCCAAATGGTGTTTAATGGATCATGCTAGCAAATTAAAAATGAAGTTTTTACTAACAAATTTAGTTGGTGTTGCTTAATTAATCATCACATGGTTTCAATAATAAAATTTCTTGGGCCTAATGGGCTTTTTCCAGGGCCCAATATTCATTTGAATTAAAAACCAGGTTCTTGCATATTGTCTTATTTATTCATAATGCTCACATTACCAAATAATAAAAAAAATATACTGATTCGAGATAGGAACCCCACCATTTAAATGTAGGTTATATTGCTATGGAATAAATCAACAATTAGTTACTGCAACCTGCAAGGAGATATCTATAACGATGCGTAATGAAGTTTACTGACAAATTACTCCTATGAATTTTTATTCTCTCCCTTTGTTTTATTAATTCATAATAGAATTACAAAGTATTTTCGTATATATCTTTTCAGGAAAGCATACCTTCATATATATAAATCTGATTGCTAATTTATCCTGTCTTAAATGCATATTTCCCAACATATACATATTTTCTTAATCTAAGATTGCCTAAATATTACATTGAAGGTAAACAAATCTTATGCAATATTTTGCCTTGGTTGCTATACTTACTCTAATTTTTTGTAACTCACGTAAACGTGTCATGGTGTATATTCCGACATTTACTTCATGAGAAAATTAAATGTCTTTTATAATTGTAATAAATATTATTTTTTATGAACCCAAATGTAGCATTTCTAAATTTCTATTTGGTATATAATATTTGTCATATATTAATCAAGGAAAAGTGTCAGGCTCACTCATGCTGGTCATTTAGTTCTTATTCGGTCGGTTTTGCAAGCTATGCCTATTTATTATATGGCTACGTGCCGTATTCCCAAATCAGTTTTACATGAAATTGCATCTATTATTAGAAGACTTTTTGGGGGGGAAACTGAAGAAGCAAAGATTTTTGACTTATGTTGCATGAGAGAAAATTACTATGCTGGTGGAGATGGGTGGCCTTGGTGTCAGGAATTTGCAAGTTGTGAATGAGATTCTTCTTTTGAAATTTTTATGGTGATTGGCAGCTGGTTCGGAGGCACAATGGGTGCAAATTGTTAAAGCGAAGTATCTACCGAGGAGTGATTTATGACATAGCAAGAGAGATTATAAATGTATGGGCTTTTGGAGAAGCCTGATGAGTCTTTGTACAACCTTCGAACCTTGTGTTAGATGGAATATAGGCAGCGGGGACTCATGTGAGGTTTTTGCTCAACCTTGGTTTCCTTCTGCATCGGAGGTCAAACCAACAGATGAGAATCAGTAAATCAGAGGTGTCTTCTTGTAATATATTTACTAGATGATCAACATGTTAAATGGGATGTTAATAGACTTATTGATCTATTTGGTTATGGTAAATGTATGGAGATCATAGCTAATATTGCTCCTCCTATTTCTACTTCAGCTGGGGATAAATTAATATGGGTACAGGTGCATACTCGGTTAAAGAAGGGTACCAGCTTTTAAGAGATCCTCAACTACACTAGTAATTGGAAATAAAGACATGGGAGACGTGTTAATGCATCCCTTTGAAAGTAGATCAGTTTGAACGGCTGAAATTCATTGATCGAAAAAAGCGATT
Organism: Carex rostrata; assembly: GCA_964058875.1. NCBI lineage: Eukaryota > Viridiplantae > Streptophyta > Magnoliopsida > Poales > Cyperaceae > Carex > Carex rostrata. The sequence goes on along the minus strand of CAXKVT010000049.1, from coordinate 480,710 downwards.
AAGATGCTCCATGGTACAAACAAAGCGATTCCAAATCAGTATTTGAACAGATTTAAATTATGATGACAATATAAGGTGGATAATTTCTTCTGAATAGCTGAAGGATTTCCCTGTTTCTTCCAGGCAGTGATCCTTCTCCTCCCTTGACCAATTCTGCGTGTAATACCATACTAAGTCAGCATTATACCGAATCAAAACTACAATATGCAATTAGATACTGTTTGAAATCTCTTGCACAAATCTTATTTTCTGGTGCCAATCATGCGTTCTATTAGCCTCAAATGGTAAACAATATGAAGAACGGTACTAAATGTATCCTATCAGTTTATTTGGTTCAAATAAAAAATTTATATATTCATACTCGTTGGTCGATCTACGCATGCCAACCATCTAGCGGATAGAGCATATTAGGACCATGCATCCCATCAAAACTGTATCATAGCATGTACCTTTTCAAGTGACTTGCATGGGTTATGTATGAACTGGCATGATCCTTTTGTGGATCAGAAAAACAGACCAATCTATAAACAGTCAAATCAGTTATTATGTATCGGGTGAAAATTTGTCACTCCTAGGCATGAAAAAGGAAAAAATGGAGTTGATTTAGAGAGAGCGATTAACACTAGCAATTTTAGCAGAGGCGCGGTAGTTATTAAACACAATAACAAATTAAATAAATGAAGATATTACATACAGAAGCTACTTCATTCAGCTTATATCGCACATTTTGCAACATCTTCGAGAAGTCATCCTCCCATTTGTAGAATTCCAATTCCTTCCCATCCAATATCTTGGCAGCAACCTAAACAAATTGGCATAATGTCAAAATATGTTCTAGATCTAAAGAACAACTTAAACGGATGGCACCTATGGGTTTGCAATATAGCAAAACATTTTGCATATAATTAATATCAATTAACAAATTCAAGTTAAGTACTAAAGTCAAAAGAAAAATGATTTAAATGTCCCTTTGGGTTAGCTAGCTATTAATGACTTTGGGTTAGCTTTTCTTTGAACTCTTTCTTTTCCAAAATGTAAGTTAACTCTGATTTCATGCATGGTAATGAAATGGCAGTTAAGGCCTTTTATAAAAAAAAATAATAATAAATAAATAAATGTCCCTTGTACTTTCAGGTAGACTCAATTAAATATCTTTTTGATTGGTTTAGGTAACTCTGCAATCAGCATCAAAGCTGAATTTATTTATTTTTAGACAACATCATATGTTGATGCAAAACTAGGATCTTATTTGCAAAATTAATATAGCACTGGCTAAGATATGGAATTAATACAAACTCACAAAGTTTAGCAACATAAGACAATACAAGAATCAGATTCATATATGTTAAATAGAATGCAAACAATGAAGCAACAATTTAAACTTCTAATAAATAAATACAGCTTAGTACCCAACAAGTTGTACAATTAGATGAAGCAAGCAATACAGAAATGAGAGCTAACCTTTTTACCAATTATTCGGCTTCCAGCTGTGTGCGCAAAATAGAACATATAGAAGTGGCAGATGAAGGCTTGTGGGTCCTTCTCTGACAACTCCTCCAAATAACGGGCATAAGAAATTCCAGGAGCAGAAGGTTCTGGAATTGTATGGCCTTGTTCTTTGAACCATTCCAAATCCTTTTTTAAGTGCCTCTGACCTCTCCAGTCCAGTATTCCTAAACTCAGCATCTGCAATTCACCAAAATATAGTTTTTAATTAATCTTCAGATTACTAATCATGCATAAAGATGAATTAAGCCACTTTCAACCTTTTAGAACTTCTAATATTCTTATATAACCTGTAATCCTTCATCTATATATACTAATCCTTCATCGACATTAATCTATAGAAAGAAAGTTATCCAGATTAACGTGCATCAATTAATGACAACCATTGTGAAATTATATTTTTTTTAATAGAATGTACTGCCAAAACCATAGAAGAAAAAATCAGAATTGGAATCGGTATCGGTCTTTTGACTGTGGAACCAGAATTGGGTGAATCGATTCGGATACTCAGTCTTTTTTGTGAAATTTTTTGGTAACAAAAGATAACAAAGAGGTTCTTGGTTCGAGTCAGGAGTGAAATTTTTTTGGAGATTGGTATTTGTATTTCGGCCAATGGTATATGATTGGAATCAAACCGTTTTAGCAAAAATTTGTCTTGAATAGGTCCATTTTGTTCGAAATTTGACTGGATTGGACTGTTTGTACTGAAATTGGACGAAAAATTCACATATTGTGTAACTCGGCCTGAAATTGGACCGGTATAGCCCAATTCGGATACGGATCGGTTGATTCTAGTCCGAAAGATCCAATTTTTCCATCTATGGCCAAAAGCCCATGTCCCCATCACAGACTTTAAATCAATACACTCCCTCTTTATTGGTACCCAGTAACAGACTCTATATCAGCTAACAAATTGTTCCTCCCTCCAAACGTAAACCCGGATACACCCATAGAATAGCGCTGTTCTAGCCTCAAAAACCATGACGATAAAGTCAGAGAAATTTACAGAGAATGAAGAAACTAAAACAATCAAATCAAGAAACATACACGACGGATGTTGAGCTTTCTGAACAATCGTCTCCAGTGTGTCATAAACAGTCTTGCTATCCGTGAGGAAATGGAGGTATCCATTAATAGAAGGTTCCCATTCAGAAACTGGAGGACCGTCCGGCTCCTTCTCCCCTTCCCTAGCCTGGTCTCTAGTGTGCAATTCCATGGCCACAGCTCTCATCTCATCCACAAAACCCCCCCATCACTTGCTTCTCTGTTGTGGTAGCCGAAACCCCCCCATCCACAAAATCGCCTACCACTACTGTGTGTCTCCGACCAGTCAGAGTAGAGGAAATTCTAACATGGGAATATAAATTAGAGCTGCTCTTCAAGAAAAGGGATGAAGATGGCACAGGGATAGGGTTGGGAGCTCTACTGCGAAACTTGATGATGGAGAAAGAGTATCTCTGAGATGAGGGAAGCATCGACGCCATGATTGTGGTGATTATGAAAATGGATACAACTAGCGTCTAGTCAGGGAAGGAGAAAATTTAAGAAATTTGAAGTGATGGTGAAATTTATTTTTTTAGATTTTCAGAACAATGGGTAGAGGAGGAAGAAATCGCTCGTAACTAAGGAACTGGAAAGTGTGCGAGAATATATTTAAGACTGTGCTTAGGGGGAATAAAATGAATAAATTGAAGGATCATGTGATGCTTAACAGAAGTCAATAAATATGTAAGGCATAAGAGTGGGAGTAAGTGAAGGATACAATTCAGGCGACAGAGCGTGGGACAAAATATATATAATAAGCTACTTATTATAAATATATAATCATGGTGCTATTATGATTCATCAACTGCATATTTTACTTCACGTTCATATTTTAATATTTTAAAGTTTAAATAGTCAATTAAAAATGTTAAATTTGACTTCTATATTAAATTATAGGAAGCTGTTAATTGTACCCTAAATAAAATACCTGTGCGCGTCCCCCAACCTTCTAGAATATCAGTGACAAACAGAGCAAGTTTTACTTCATACAGTGCAATAACAGTACGAATCTTTCTTTATTGTATAGCCTTTTGCTGCATGAAGCGAAAAATACTATGTCAAAAAAGTTAACAAAAGTAGCGTCAATTGCAGCGAAACAATCGTATAATTTAAACATGTAAACAAAAGCATTTAATTAATTACGTTCTAGTGTTTATCTTTCATTGTAAAGGAGTTAAATTTTAATTTTTTTTAAAAAGACGAATTCCCGAATTCGTCCCCTACTGCAAATTTTTCTTAAATATTCTAGAATGTTGACAGCTCTAAATTTCAACCAATCCCCGAACGCATCTCTGAGCATAAATTAACAGCTCTAAATTTGTACCAATACCCGAGCACGTCCGCCAGCACAAATTTTTTTCATACAATCTAGAATGATTACAACTCTGAATTTCTTAGCATGCAAATATTTATTAAATAACAATGAAACTAGTACTTCGAAACAATCATTCTTACCAGACTCATCAATTATTTTAAGTTGTTAAAATTATAACTTTTTCGAACAATGACAATTTCTAAGTATGCAAACCTCTATTAAATAACAATAAAACTACTATTTTGAAACAATCATTCTTACCAGACTCATCAATTATTTTAAGTTGTCAAAATTATAATTTTTCACAACAATGACAACCAAGTAAACATTTATTAAATAACAATGAAACTGTTACTTTGAATGCTTCGAGCACATATTAAAAAAAGATTATCACATAAACAATGTAAATTTAACTCATTACCCATCCTGTGTAAACAATTAACTATAACAATTTAGAAACATTGAAAGCTAAACTACATAACATTGAAAGCTAACTCATAATTCTCGTATTTAGACCATTCACTATAACAAATTATAAACATTAAAAGCTAATATAAATACCATTAAAAGCTAACTAATACTCCCCATTTTTAAACCATTAACTATAACAAATTATAAGCATTTAAAGCTAACGTACAAACCATATAAATCTATTCACTTCTGTAACACCATGAACTTTTAAAATTCAGATTTAATTAAAATAATAAGTGGTTAAATCAAATAATATATATATACGTATATACGAAATTAGTGACGTGGATGGTGAAAAATAATTATACGATTAATTGTGTTAAGAGAGAGGAGCTATTGGGGTTATATAAATCATTTAAACAATATCGAACAAGTGGAGGGTTTATTTTGCAAAAATACCACTTACAAGTGGGGGCCCCTTGTCATTCCCTCCTCTTCCCCTCCTTCCTTTCCTTTCCTGCCCCCATCTTTTTTTCTTCTTTCCTTTGTTTCCGCCAAGAGAGAAAGAACGAGAGAGAGAGAGAGTGAGAGAGAGGCACCCCGGTGACCATTTTGCCCGAAAACCGAGATCTAGGAAGAGGAGCTCAAATCTCGCACATCCATCCGTTCCATTGGTAATTCTCGTTTCTATTTCTCTCTCGTTTCTTGATTCCTTGTTTTAGGGTTTCGGTGAAAACCCGTAGAATCGTACCAAATTGATTATTCCGTGCCTTTGTTGTTTCTATAGTGTAAATTGACTGATTCCGTGTTCCAAAGTGCCACCAAATTTCCAAATTACGGATTTTCCAAAAAATTGATTAGGGTTTAAATTGTAAAAGTGCCGGAATTTAATAAATTGACCTATGGATAGATCCTAACGAGCACGGCTAGCGGGATTGACGAGCTTACCGAGTCGCGAGATCGCGGACCCTCTACGTGCCCTACATAACCAGGTGCGGGGGTTCACGGGATCTGTTTTGGGGTTTATTCGTAGAACTAAATAACGGTGCATATTATTATATTTATGTTGATTGCTTGATTTAAATAAACTGTGCATAGCATGTTGAATCTCTGATTGAAAGCATTTGTTGCCGCATTGCATTAATTGTGATATTAGTGTAATTGAATTGTATAACTGTTATGATTCTCATGTTGGTACGGTTTATCGATTGTTGATCTGTCGTTTTGAATAAGTGAGTAGAACCACAGTATGACTTGGATTTATTGTGTGAAGTGAACAGTGTATCATAGTGGAAAGTCTAGCTAGCTACTAGACTTTCATCCAGGACCCTTATGCGCATCTGGAGAATGGCCCTAGTGAACCCAGTACCGGTTGGGTAAGGGAAGTGCAGTGTAATTTTAGGTAGAACTGTGGTTCAGTGGTTCAGTGATTCAGTGAAAGTGTCAGTGATTCTTTTTGAGAAAATTTATATTCTGTTGCATATTCGCGGAATATGCCCGTGCATATTTTAAGTGATGAATTGATGAAATTGTATGACTTGAAACCAGAAATTAGAACTGTTAAGCCGGAGGTGATCGATAGTTGATATCTGTACCTCATAACCAGACGTATATATATTATATCTGTGAAACCAAATCTTTCTGGAAATTCGTTGATTGATGTTGATGAGATGTGAATTGAAATCTGTTTGAATCTATTCCCGGTACATGTGCATTTATTATTGTTGGTGAATAATTAAATAGAAGCTCTATTGCTAGTGTATTTAGTTCTGGTGATGGATTTCTCACAAATCCAGTAGCCCTGTTAAATTCCGCACTGAGAGAACGGATGACAGGTTTTCTCACCCCCTCCCCTCGGGGAATTTTTCCCTTTGAACTGATATGTGCAGGTAAACGCGAGTGAAGTGGGACTCGGGCTCGACACGTGAGTGTAGGCCGGGCTAATAGGTTATGCCAAACCCTTTTTGTACCCATTTTGAATGTGTAGTTGAACCCGTAGTCGGTTATTTTGATGTATAGGTTGTTATCGAACCGTATTATGTTATAAAACCCTAACGGTATGTTTTAAATGGTTGTTATGATTTAAATGTTGAAATTGCATTTTAAATGTCATTAAAATTGCTGGTGAATGGGGAATAATTGTTTAGTTATACGAGGATTTGATCGGGTTTGAAAACGGGATGAAATTTCACGAAAATGGGCAAAGGAATGAAAATCAGTACCCTTATTGCGGGCCGCAATAACCCTATTGCGGGCCGCAATGAGAGTAGACAGAGGGAAGTTCGCAGGTTAGCAGCCAACCAGGCCATTGCGGGCCGCAATGAATGGAGGCAGAGGCGAATTACAGAGGCTGGAAATTTTGGGAGTGTTGCGGGCCGCAATAGCCCTATTGCGGGCCGCAATGGGGATTCTGAAAAATGCTATTTTGGGTATAACTTAGTCAAATTAAATCGGTTTTGAACCAAACTTGTTTTAAATCAAATCATATGATAATGGGATTGAATTTCAATGAAAATTATGTGAAATTTGACTAATTTGGGCCATCGGTTAAAGGATTTGCATACCATTTGACTTCTCCCAAATAAAATTCTCCGGGCTCTATTGAGCGGTGCTTCGTAACCTCAGACAACGCTCGCAGGGGGCTGCCGCCCCCCCTGCCACCCCCCGCAGACTAATAGAATGAGGCCCACACACATAAACATAACGATTTATATATATATATATAAATCTACATGAACAAAACCGCATTTTAAAACAAAACTGCGCGACCCCCTGTTCCGGGGTGTGACAACTTCATAATTTAAATATCAATTAACAAACAAAAGTGAGGAATAGAAGTATTCAGTAAAAAATGCTCAACCTTACTATGTTGTAAGGTTTGAAACATCGATCAACGATGGAAAGCACGAAGAGGAAAAAAGAGAGAGAGAGAAGAAACAAAGTAAAATAGAAACAAAATGGAGCTTCAAAATGGAGACTCTTTTTTTAGTTATTAAATATCAAAAACAGTTAATTTCTATCATTAAAATTTGTGCTTATCATTAAAATTAGAACCAATCCCCGAGCTAGTCCCGGAGCTAATCATTATAACTTGTACTTTAAAGTACACTAAAGTACTTTAAAGTACTTATAACTAGTTTAACTAGTTAAAGTACTTAAGTAATTAGCAAATGATTAGAGGATCGTTAACAAGTTGGGGGACTAGCTCGGGGATTGGTGATTACAACTGCTCCTAACAAACTGTTCACGAAATTAAAACACAATACAAAAGCATGCAAAGCTAACGTTTAAAATAATCAAATTAAAACAGCGATGCGTTAATTAATGGCAAATTAATAAATTACCGTTATTAGCGGACAGTTAAACCCAGTTAAACCAGTTCGGGAACAGGCTCGAGGTACCAGAACATTTCTCTAAATTATAATTAGAGACCAAATTTTACATTTTTTGAAAAAAATTTATTAGTTTTTTAGAGTTTTTGAAAATCACTGTTTTTAAGGTCCCGATTTTTTTCTTAAAAAACAACGATTTTCAATTTTTATCTCCAAGGCATATTTTATTATGGAGATTTGATCATATTGTATAAATCTAGAATAGGCAAGCAATTAATCTGTAAAACGGCCACATCACATGGCATGAATGATTTTTTTAATCTTTCCAGGATACTTATACAATAATAATAATTTAAGAAAATTTGGCATTTTTATATTTATTATGAATGTACATGTCTTAAAACAACTGAAAAATATACTGAATATTTTAAGTACACAAAAAGAACCGAAATTTATATTAATTTCAAATCATACTCACTTTTTGGTAGAATTTTCAGAAATGATCAAATCGGTCAAAATATTGCCGGTATTCAATCAATTTTCTAGTTAAAATCTCACTTTTTCTAGCTAGGAGCTAGTTATAAAACCACCGGTTTCAAAATATATATTTTTTTTACAAAACAGAAAATTTTGTAATTTATTTATTTTTTGTATTGAAATATAAGAAATGTCTAATATATTTCTTTGAAAATAGATGTAATATACTATAATTTGATTTATTAGATAGACTGCGACAAGTAACATAGATCAACATTTTTTAGGCCGAATATTTCGCAGTTGTAAGAAAAATTAATATATTTCTTTGTGTGTTATTGGAAAAAAATAAATATTATTTGAATCTGAGTTATTGATTGCGGTTCAAAAATCACTTCGAGGTAATACATAAAATATTGTGGTCCTTATAGTACATTTAATTTCTAAAAAGTTGTATCTATTTTGAGAATTCTTTTTAAATAACAATCATTAAATAACTTAAAGTTATTATTTTTTTTTCAAAAATAGATACAAATTTTTAGAAATTAAATGTAGCAGAAGGATCACAATATTTTCTGTATTTATCTAGAAGTGACTTTTGAACTGAGATTAATAACTCACTTTTGAACTGGGATTAATAACTCAAAATTCAAGCATTTTTATTTTTTTCCAATAATACACAAAAAAATATATTAATTTTTCTTACAACCGCGAAAAATTTGATATGAAAAATGTTGATTCGAGTTATTTGTCGCAGTTTTTCTAATAAATCTATATTGTATTTCATCTATTTTCAAATAAATATATTAAATATTTCTAATATTTCAAAAAATATATTATAAAATTATCTATTTTGTAAAAAAAAAAAAAAAACAAGAAAAGAACAAAATACTTTGGAACCGGTAATTTTATAACCGGTTGTAGAATGTTAAAACCGATGAGCTTTTAACTGGAAGGGTGATTCAATATCGGTAACATTTTGGCTGGTTGGGATATTTCTTGAAATCCTACAAAAAGTGGGTGTAATTTGAAATTAATTAAATATTTTTGTATATTAATAAAATTTCGGCAAAAAATATAATGCATTCGTTGAAGTCCCTGTGTTTAATTAGATTGGCTCGTTTAGTATAAATATATGAAAAAAAAATTCAATATTTTTACAGTTGTCTAATTGCATGGTTTCAAATTATAATTATGGAATTTTAAGTGTTTATATTTTATAATGTTGATATATATTTGCTAAAAATTTAAGTAATATTTTTTGTTGTAATTAAAATATTGTTAATAAAGAGAATGCCTATATATAGAGATCTTTATGCTTGAATAGTTATTGGATAACTCTGATTGCGTTTCCCAAAAAATTTCCCGACAACTCTAATCGCTCTCTATGTTTGAATAGTTATTGGATAGGATTCATATGATGATTTAATAAGATATATGAACTGTATATATATACTGTTCCTTAGATCTATATGAAGATTTAGTAAGATATATGAACTGTATATATATACTGTTCCTTAGATCTAGAACGATAGGCATGATTCATTAGTGATACATTTAACTTAATTAAATACCTTTAACTTAATTGGCATCAACCGACTTGCCACATGAAATTCTAATCATACATTTTTAATGAGACTCACATTTCGGTTTTAAGATCTAAGATCGTTGTTTTCAATTATTAAAAACGTTTCACTTTTTATTAAAATCAACAATATTTAAATTGGAACAAAAATAGTAAACAAGTTCTAAAACAATGTAAACTTTGATCTACAACTACATTTTAATATAGACATTACATTTAACGGTTTTGAATAACAATTTGGATTTGAAAAATAAAAAACTAATTGGTTACACCACAACTCAAAAATAAATATTTTGATATTAGCCAACTTTTTTTCCTCTCTCTATCTCTCATAAATGACAGAAGCGGAGGTGCGTACACCAATGTAGACTACTTTAGAGCGTGCTCCACAAAATTTATATAGAAAAGAAGGGGAGGGAGGGGATGGAGTAAGAGAGGGAGCACCCTCCAAATTGGTGGGTAGAGATGAGAAGAAAATTCTATTCATTTTTGTCTTAGTTCTCCTTCTCCCCCGTTCCCTTCTTTTGGCCCCCTTTCAAAATTTTAATTTGTGGAGCAAATAAATACTCTTTTTTTTCTTCTTTACAGCATGCTTGCTATTCTTCCCTTTGTTTTCTGAAACAATCGACTTGCACACAACCGTATCTTTTCTGCTGGAAGCACTGGACATCTTTTTGTCGTGCTGGAACAAGAACTCGCCAAATCTACAATGGCCACGTCCACCTCTGCCTTGAGAGGACTCCCCCTTTCTATAGAACGCCTTTTCATCGCCTTTCTCCTTTGATCTGAACTTTGCTTCATGGGTCTGCAATGATCCCATCAGTTCATCAAAGGAATAGGTTGAAAGATCATTCGATTCTTCAATTACTGCCACCATGTGATCAAATTTTGGTGCTACGCTTCTCAGCACCTTTTCCACCATGGTTTGCTCTAAGATGTTGTCTCCATATGCTCGAATTGGGATGACAACGACCATGACTCTTGAAAGAAAAATCTGCATTGATTCTTCTATTTTCATATGCAACAAATCTCCGTGTAGGACTTGCCATTTGATTGCCACAACTCGAGAACTTCCCTGAAATGCCGTCTTCAAGGTTGTCAATGCTTCTTTAGCAATTGTTGCTACTGCAATTCTTCAAGGTTGCGCACCAATTGACTCTACCATCAATTGCAAATTGACTCTGCCTTCAATTGCTTGCCCACCGAACCATCGGCTCTGATACCATTTTGTTGGGATAAACTCAGCAATACTGCACTGCTTTGTGCCAGTATGCAAAAGATTGAAGAGAGAAAAATATTTTTCTGAATAGAAACAACCCTTTATTTCCTTTCTCTCTTACTCAATTACATAAAGTTATGCAGTATTTAAAGCAATACAATGTTCCTAAAATAAGCACCCACAACTTCCCTAAATTAAGCACCCACTACACAACATGCTAAAAATAACTAACCACTACGCTAACTAGTCCGAAAATAACTATGCTTAAAATAACCAATGCCCAAAATAACCAATGCAGTTTTTATGCTGTTAAAAACTGATTTGTACATGCTTTAATCAATTTGAATTAATTTTCAACAGAGCCAAGACATTAAAGATGTCATTTTTAGTTGAGAAAATTTGATTGATGCGTTGATGGATAGCAAGTGGAGAAAATGGACGATAAGACACTCTCCATTATCCAATTGTGTTTGAGCAATTTGACATTGCAAGAGGTCCTATAAGATAAAACCGCTAAGGAATTGTGGGAAAAATTAGAGAATATTTATATGAATAACTCTCTCATTAATCAATTGCAGTTGAAGTTGTGTCTCTACACCCTTCGCATGGTTGAAGGTACATCAATTTTCAATCATATTTCAGAATTTGCATCTATTTTGAATAACTTAGGTAAGATTGATGTTGTCGCATCAATTCCCCACGCTTCCTTTGATCTTGTCGCAACGGCGATCTTCTCAAAACCAGATTCATCAACCGCTTGAAAAAGAAGATAGAGTGCAGTTTTATCTCTCATTCTGGTTTTTTTGAGAAGCTTCAATTGATTTGTTGACATTTGGACTGTCGTAGCTGGTTCATCAAAGCCGACTTCAACTACTTCCCACGCATCTTGCGCACCGAGTAAAGCCTTCATTTGTATATTCTAATTCTCATAGTTTGTCTTTATAAGGTGCGGTAATGGAACTTGTCCAAGCGATGTCACGGCGGAGCATTTCATGGCTCTGATATCACACTTTGTTAGAAAGAAATTTTAATTTAGGTGGAGAGAACACAAACTTCAAACTATATTTCTTATAACAAAATAAGAGTACAAGAGGTTTTCTTTTTTTCCACGGCTTTTTATCTATTTCACACATGCACACCTTCCTACAAAAGCTAATACATCTATTTATACATAACATAAATCGGTTAGAACATTCATGATTTTATAGAGACTACCACATATTACAATATTATAAAACAAATTGAACTTGAACTCTAGAAGACAATTTGAATTTGTTTTCTTATGTGGCAGCCACCATTTTTGACTCTCTTCTTTTTCTTTGACTTCTTCACACTACTCAAAGTAAGTCGGTGCTCTCCAAATGGACTTGGCTACGGTGCTATGGGTTGCATAGAGGCCTCCTGTGCTACGGCTCAATATTCGACTTTTCAAAATCTAAACAGTCAATCTGAACCGTTCATCTTGTTCTCCATATTAATATGTGTTTGGAGATCAAATTTTACATTTTTTGAAAAAAATTTACTATTTTTTTAGATTTATTGAAAATCGCTGTTTTCAGACAAATCTAGACCATAAAAAACAGGGATATTCAATAAATCTAAAAAAATAGTAAAAAATTTCCAAAAAATATAAAATTTGGTGTCCAAACACATATTAATATGGAGAACAAGATGAACGGTTCGGATCGACCATTAGAATTTTGAAAAGTTGAATATTGAGCCGTAGCACGGGAGGCCTCTATGCAACCCATAGCATATTAGCCAAATCCCTCTCCAAATAATTAAGTTTATAATTTAACCGGTCATTTTTATTAATAACCCAAAAAAAAAAAGTTTTTTACAAAAGTAACCCCAAAATCTGAGTTTTTCCAAATATAACCAAACCGCCAGGCATGCTGGCGGTCCCCTTCTATAGCGGACCGCCAGGGACACGGGCGGTTTGCTAGGGACCCGACCGCCAGTGTTCTGGGCGGTCCGCTTTTTTTTTATTTTTTATTTTTTTTATTTAGAGATCTGATTTTTTTTCTTAATATTTTCATTTGTGAAGTTTTAGTTTTTTTTGCTTAGAGTATTTGCCAAAAAATAAAACATTTGATATATTTATAAGTGATGTCGTAACTCTTTATAACTTTCAATTGATTTGTCAGTTGGATATCACGAGTCTAAAGATAACACTAATTAAGGACTTGGCCTTGATTCACAACTTTTTTTTTTAAGAGAATAATTGGATTATTTGATTATTGTCAACATATACCATTTGCTCGGAGATGACAAACAAACACAATAAATAATAAATGCATTTTAAAATAATTATATAGATAATTCTTGAATAATCTCTTAGGCTTTTGACTAAACAAAATATCGATCGTTGTACGAAAACTTAAACTGCATTTTTGAGGCACTAAACGATGTTTTTTTTTAAATTCTGATGCTTCGGATGCTCAGGAGTTCTCCCTAAACGAAAATATGTAAAATTTACTATTTATTGAAAAGCGGTGTTTTCAGACAAATCTTAATCCGCTGCCCATTCCTTAAGGCACATTCCCCCCTCCTTTAGCTTCCTTTAGCTTCCTTAATCCATTGACCCTTCCTTTAGCTTACCGAACACCGGTTCCTTAGGGTTCCTTAGGACTTAATCCTAACTAGGATTAAGTTGTGTTGCCGAACAGCCCCTAAGGAAGTGTTGATTAGTTTATAGAGAGTCTGAGCGACGAGGTATTGTCATCAGGCAAACTGATTTTAGAATCATTGATCAAACTTATTTTTAAAGTACAAATTAACCTTTCGAATAACCATAATTTCAGACTAAAACCACGACAAACATATTGTCACCAACAGTACATTTTCTTCAGTCTTAATTATTTTATAATCATTAATCTCACATATCATACAACCAGATTACTAGCTAATTGTAGGATATTCTATATCCGGAAATGGCTGCAGCCGGCGAACAACAGGAAGAACGAGCTGGTGTACACGTGCAGACACTAACCCTGTGATCCCTTCTGCCATGTCGACCTTACCATTCACCTTCCAATCAAAACACTGCACCAGTGCGGCTACTGCCACTGGTAGAGATGCCATTGCAAGTGTGATGCCTGGGCAGCCCCTCATGCCGCTGCCAAACGGCAACAGCTGGAAGTTTAGTCCTCTAATATTCAACCCAGCAGTCGGTCCCTCGAGGAACCGCTCAGGCTTGAACTCATTCGGGTCCACCCAGTATTTTGGATCCCTGTTGACTGACCATAGGTTTACAGAAAGAGAGGTGTCGGCAGGGATGCTGTAGCCATTAACAGTCGCTGCCTTCATGGATTGACGGTGTACGATTGGGGTGGCAGGATGAAGCCGCATTGCTTCTTTCATCACTGCATTGAGGTAGGGAAGGTTTGGCAGGTCGGTCTCTTCGACTAGACGGACTTTACCAACAACACGATCGAGCTCGTCGTGTAACTTTCGAAGAGCATCAGGGTGATTGATCAGCTCGGCCAGCGCCCATTCGATTGTTGCCGCAGGTGCATGTGTGCCCCCGATGAAGAGAACCTGATTTGTATATTATTATTATTATTATCATTATCATCATCATCATTGTTATTGTTGTTGTTGTTATTATTATCATCTTAATTTGGTACAAGGTTTTTCAAACCAAGAACTAACATTAGAACTTACCTAGCTGATTTTCTGTGCAAAGAAAAATTAAGAAAAATATATACATACCCTGATGAATGCCTTGATGTTCTCTCTGCTGAGCTTAATCTCAGAATTGTCATTGGCCGCCACGTTGAGAAATATGTCAATAAAATCCTTCACCTCTCTTTGCTTCCCTTGTTCTTTCTCCACCTCTTTTTCCCTCATGATCCCTTCCAACAACCTGTCGAACTGGATGTGCACATCATGCATCCTCTTCCCCATCCCTTGCAGATCCATCCCTCGAAAAATCCCGAAATAATCCTCCAAGTTGAACGACCCTAGAATGTTCATCAACTGCTTCACCAGCTCAGACGCCTCCTCTGTCTGGCTCCTGGTTGCTGTACTGGCAGCCATTCTTGCTACCTCATTGCTCATTAGCTTTATAATCTCCTTACTCAAGTTCACATCCTCATTTTCTTGAGCTTTATTGAGGATGCCCCTCAACATGCTCCTCAGCTCTGCACTGCGCACTGGACGTAGCTTTTCTACTGTTTTTGACCCCAGCAGCTCTGACATTAACAGCCTCTTCATGAAAAGCCAATAGGGGCCAAATGGTTCAAACACAATGCCCTTATCAATTGTAACATAGTGTAACACAGAGAAGGACGGTCGGTTAGCGAAGACAGCATCATGGTTCTTTAATAATTCGCGTGCAAGGTCTGCCGAGCTGGCAATGATGCGGATAGAGGAACCAAAGCGGAGGTGGAGAAGGGGGCCGTAGTTTGTCGTCAGCCGGTCCAGTGTATGGTGAATCGGAGATTTGAGTAGGTGGTGCAACTGGCCGATGATCGGCAGAGCAGGGGGGCTCGGTGGGAGATGTTGAGCATTGCGCCGTTGATTTAAGAGGAAGAAGATGAGTGAAAGGGTGGCAAATGCTATTGTGAGAAGTGGTAGAGAGAAGGAGAAAATTAGGAGGGATTGGATATTTGACATGTTGTAAAGAGATGCAGTGCACTTATGTTTTGTGGGAGAATGTATCTACGTATATATAGGAGAAGAGATCAACCATCAACAACTATATAAATTTATGAAAACATCGTTTGAATTTCCCTAATAATTAATTGGAAGTAACAGGTATTAAAAAATAAAAACACTGATTACGGATTTGGTAAGATACTTGTTTGGTAGTTAGTTCACCTATCACAAATTCGAGTAAAACTAGATTGTTCTAAGACTGTGCTCCAGTAATTATAGAAGAGAGGAAGGGGAGGGGAAGGGGAGGGAGGGGCTGGAAAGGGAGGGGATATTTTAGTAAGTTACTTGCTCCAATAGGGTTGACGGACGAAGGGGAGAGGTTAGCTGTTATTTTTTAACTTTACTTATATTTTTATCTATAATTTCTAGTTTGCCCTCTACTTGATTTCAGACAGTAAAAAGCTTCAGAGGCGGAAAGAGGGAAAGAGGCAAAGTTGGTCAATTTCGCTGGTGGGCCCGTTTTCCCTTCGGCTACACCCCGATTTGGGGGTGACGTTTTTTGGTTCCACAGGGTAAACCATCCACCCGCTCTGTCTTTCCTTTCCTTCCGATATTAATTTGTGGAGCAGGTTAATGTACAAAATTCCCTCACCCTCCCCTCCGTTCCCCCCAATTGGAGCACACCCTAAAGCTCACAAGGTGTACAGTGAGCTTAACTCCAAAATATATGATATCAGTTTCATAATTAATGAAATTACATGTAAAGATTTTAAATTTTCGAATTATTTTAATATAAAGTTAAGCGGTCAAAATAAGAAGATTTATAAATTAATTTTAGTGCATTCATTTTTTTTAACACTTTTTGACCACTTGATTTTATACAAAATTAATTCTATATTCTAAAAATTTTATTTGTAAATTCATCACTCGTGAAGTAAATCGGTTTCAATGGTTTGAATTTATTATTTGAAGTAAATCTAATAAATTTTGGAGTTAAGCTCACCAAAAATCTTGGTGAGCTTAAGAACACCCTAGTTTCACAATCTTCTAAATCATTTAAATTTTGTGTGATGCATAAACAAAAGGCATACAAATCATTGCGATGGTTGATCTCTAAAGTCCTTTATTAAACAATACTTGAATCCACAACTTGTTATAATTAAGTAATTAAATGATCCTTGACGCGCGCTATTCTATTGTACGCATATATAATCTTTGAATAACTGTACTCTTTACAGTACAAATCAGCCGATCGGTCTTTGTCTAACGGTTGGAGGGTTAGTTTTCAAAATTGAGGTTGATTTGATTTGAGAGAAATAAATGTATAACACATGTGAACTACATGTTTCTTGCTTCTACACTGTTTTGCAAGTGCCGGGAATATCTGCTTCAGCGGAAGCTTAAATTCATATACCTTGTCGGATAGTCGGTGGCATAGTGTTCAAGCACAACTAAATGATGTACAACTTGAACACAATACATTGTTCAAGCACAACTAAATGATGTACCTTGTCGGATAGTCGGTGGCATAGTGTTCTACCTTCCAGATTTGTACTGGTAAGTGATAAAAAAAAAAAAAAAAAGAAACGGAAAATTGATGTCTTGTAATCATTGAAAAGGTCAAAAATAAAGCCGATATAAATGTCTTGAGTGAGTTATAATGCCATGGTATTTTATTAGAATTTAAGAGTTTCTTTGACTGTATTGATATTTGCACGGGCGATCTTCAATAAGCTTGAATCTAAGAGAATGCATGCGGTCTTAAGAGTCATGCATGAAGCAATTAAAACCAAGGTTCTAAATAGCGTTTATCGCGTCATAGCGGGGAGCTTCCAAAAAAAGCTATAGCGAATAGCGACGCTATAGCGAAAGCTATCCCAAATAGAGTTTTTTTATTTTTATAAAAATTATATTATATATTTGTACTAAATATCAACATTATTTAGTCTCATAGAACAATAAATAATATCAAATTTATTAAAAAATTATAATATTCATATTGAACCAATACAAAGTCCAAATTGCATTCATACCCCTCAAAAATAATGAAATTATGTATTTCTCCCTCTAAAGTTTACAATATCATATTTGTCCTTTTAATTTTCAAAAATTGACAAATTTACCCAATTTATTAAAAAAAATAATTAAAACTGGTTTCTAATTTATAAAGTACCCATTTTACCCTTTCTTAAAAAATAAAAGTTTGTAGTCTGTATAAAAAAGATGTTTCATTTTCTATATAGCCGGCTTCGGAGGACAAATGATATGATTTTTTTTTTATATTTGTGATGCATACACAAAGGTGCTCCATTTTCTAAATAGACGGCTTTCAAGGACAAATGGTTTGATTTTTCTATTGTAATTCAAATAGAAAAAAATAATAAAATAATACTTATCGTATATTTATGTTTGGTCCGATCGAACTCGCTCCATGTAATTCCCATTCTTACCCACAATTATGGTTTTGTACTTGTGCACAACCTATCACTAGTTTGATGACTCTGATGATCTCATCAATCTAATTGTAATACTTATGCAGAAACAGCTTTGATGGAGAACTGTTTGTAGTTAATCCTGCCACTGTTACTGTACGTACGCCGTCTTGTTACTTTTTTTTCAAGTCACTTTTTTTCATGACAGTTTTACTGCATTCTGCATTGTTGCTGTAGAGGTTGAACTACTTATTGCTGAGGTGATCAAACAAGCAACAGGTGTTGCCGATAAGGAGGATCTGAAAAATGTGTTGGTTGAGCTTGTCCATAGTCTTAATACATTGGGGAATATGGATAGGAGGAACTTCATGGGATATAAGAGCATGGATCTTCAGTATTTGAGGGCCGAGCTGGGGGAGCTGAGTGAATTGATGCAATCACAGGAAGTAAATGAAAAGCAAGGCCGCTCTTTTGCATATTCCTTACTGATTTCACATTTTACCAAAGCATTTAGCTGAGCTCTTCTTCAGTCCTGCTTTGCGAGAATTCATTGAGGAAGCCAAGATGTATGATGAAATAGATGATTTACATGTCTATATCGACCGGTTCATTGCTGCTATCGAATCCATTAAAATTATTCTCTACAAAATTGAGAACCATCTCGAATCCCTACTAATGATATTGAACAATGTTTGATTACTTGGCCATCATCAATTTACTTTCTGGTTTTAATAGTTTGGTCACAAAGGTCAAATGAGTAAGACCACTTGAATAATATCTTGCCATTGGCCAAGCAGTTCCTTTATGTCTCCTCTGATGGTGTTTGCTTTTTTATTTTATTTTTTCTAGAAGATTTTTTTTCAATTTAATTTCTGGATGAACAACTGAAGATTTTATATTCTTCTTGGATATCATTAGTTATTTAATTATTTACTGGTGAATGAAATTTACTTCATATCTTGTCATACATATTTTAATACCATGATGAACAAATACCCTGGTGTTTTCCATGCTTGTTATTATTTATTATGAATATCAAACAATATATGTATGTTCGTACGTATCATTCTTTTATTTGAAATGTACATATTTGTTAGTAACTTTCGTTAATTATCCATGTCATATTTGTTTTTTTTGTTCTTTTTTGAAAACTTGGTAAAAATACTGTGGTTAGAGTGGGAAATGAATCCATGTCATATATATTTGTATCCGAATAGCTAATAATATCCAATTTTCGTTTACACTTCTATTTGTCAATTAAATCAAATTTACTTTTCTGGATTTATTCATTGAAGAAATGAGAATTTTGTTTCAAATAAACAAGATTACAAAGACTTTGCAACATAATTATTAGTTCTCGCGCGGCTCAGCTAGTATTTTGCCCTTTCTTTGCAACAAAATGTACCTTTGGCTTTGCAACATAATTAATTACAAACTGGTCCCTTCTCTGATCTAGACTGATGGCAACAACGCAAAATTAATTGACATAGTGATTTGTGTGCATGTGATGTACAAATAATATACTAATTAATTAAAAAGAAGAATTAATTTGGATGATTAAATGAATTACTTAGGCCAATTATTTTCTCAACACGGTTCAAGAACCGTTACAATTAATCGACACTTTCACACGCCGATCCGTGTGTAGTTGTCATAGATTCCCAGGAAATAGATACATCGCATAAATCGTGTCACTTAATTTGGTATTTCTCATCGAAACAATAATAATGTTAGAAGAAAGGGAGGCCAATTATCAACATCTACCTCTAACAAAATTTAATTAAAGGATTGAGATTGGGTGAAGTTCTGGGTCCGAAACGCAAAATAAGTATCGTTTTGTTTTTGCAATAGAAAACAAACAATGCTTGCGTCAAATTTTATTTGACGAGCGGGCGTTTCTTACTGTACTAAATTAAAAAGAATAAATTTATTTGGGACTGACGACATTAGGTGTTGGCAATTTTCTTGGGCCAAATTAATGGTGTTTAATGGATCATGCTAGGAAATTAAAAATGAAGTTTTTACTAACAAATTTAGTTGGTGTTGCTTAATCATCACATGGTTTCAATAATAAAATTTCTTGGGCCTAATGGGCTTTTTCCAGGGCCCAATATTCATTTAAATTAAAAACCAAGTTCTTGCATATTGTCTTATTTATTCATAATGCTCACAAAACCAAATAATAAAAAAAATATACCGATTCGAGATAGGAACCTCACCATCTAAATGTAGGTTATATTGCTATGGAATAAATCAACAATTAGTTGCTGCAACCTGCAAGGAGATATCTATAACGATGCGTAATGAAGTTTACTGACAAACTACTCCTATGAATTTTTATTCTCTCCCTTTGTTTTATTAATTCGCCTCCTGAGCTCTAGCATGTGGCCGTTGAAAATGTGAGATATTCTTGTTGATTTGGTCGAGTACGTGGTAATTATATCTATCAGTGACGTCCATGTATTTACTTTTACCTTTCACTTGTTTTATTATTTTGTGTGTGTGTGAGGTGTGGGGAGGGGGGCTCTATGCATGTCTTGAATTCTGTGTACTTGTATTTGTTTTTTGTTGTCATTCCATTGTACATGTTTCAACATGTTCTCATTCCCATTAAATTTGCTTTTTGTTGTCTGTATTATTATTCATTTGACAAACAAACTATATGAAAATTTGATTGTTTTGAGAGTTTCTGTATTATTATTATTATTGCATTATTTTTTTCCATGCTTTGGTACAAGGGTACGTACAGTAATAAATCCATGCAACTAGATTGTAAAATGAGTACTAGTGGTATGATATATTAGTGTCACGAGTAGGACTAGGGTGTTTCTTAAGCTCACTCAATTTTTTGTAAGCATAACTTCAAAACATATCAAATTGACTTAACAATTAATCCAAATCGTTGAAAATGATTACTTCGCGAGTGATATATTTACATGTCAAATTTATAAAATTTTCAAATTAATTTGATACATAGTCAAGCAGTAAAAAAATAACAAAAAATAATTGCATTATATTAAGCTTACAAACCTCATTTTTCTTTACCACTTGTCTTTATACTAAATTAATTCAAAAATTTATAAATTATGACATGTAAACTCTTTACTTGTAAAATAAATAATTTTTAACGGTTTGAATATATCGTATAAAGGCAATGTGATAGGTTTTGTGATTAAGCTCACCAAGAGCCTTGTTGATCTTAATTACAGACTACATTTACTCTTAGTGTCACAACAAAATGCTTCCAAGGGGATAAATTGATGATGCTTAACAGATTTGAGGAGGGAGTGAGCAGCTTAAAAAGCAATGATCAGTTGCTGCTTTTTGTTCATGCGTGCTTTCTTTATGAAATTATGATCACAGAGAGATATTTACAACACAAAAAAATATGCTCTCCTTGTCGGCCCAAATACAGTCTTACAGAAACGGGCTTTTATGGGGCGACTAATGTAACGATTTTCATTTACCTAACTATATATTCTATTGAAACCATATACTGAAATGAAATGTCAAAATATAATAAAATAGGTACATTTGTGAGCATTTTAAAAATTTGAAGGGTAAATATAATATAAATAATTTTAGAGATAAAAATACATAATTTCAAAGTTATTTAAGAGGAATACATGAAATTCTTCCTAAATTTTGAATGGTTTTATAAATAATTATCTTATAAATAGTTGCTCTCCCTGTCGGCCTACTAAAGTAAAGATTTTGTCACATCCCGACAACAGGACCAACAACCGGCCGCTCTTATCCGCGCAAGGCGATTTAAATTATATTACACAACCATATATACATACATTACCAATGACAAAAATAAGAGCCAAAATAAATGAAGGAACTTTCTTTAAGTTCATTCATGTAACCAACAAATCGAAAATAAACCTATTATGGCACAATAATATACAAACGAAATACCATAGCAGATTTATTTAAAGTAAACAAATAACCTTCTATGTGGCAAGTCCCGCAAATTTTGAAGTTCTACAAGTCGTTTTCGTTTCTTATTCTTTGTACCTGGAACCCACAAAGTGGAACGGGAAGAGATTGAAAATCTCCCAGTGCGGTATTCAGTTCCAGTCGAGTTATCCTCAAATCCGACCAACTGAAACTAAAACAACACCCAGCACAAAAAAAAAAAGACTATAGTAATAATATAAGAATCAAAGAATCTAAGTTACTGACTATAATAAGTCAACAAAGATATAAGTTCACTTTAAGAAATGCTCAAATATTGCGAAAGAAATCAGCAAGTCATACAAACAATTTATAGCAATAACAATCAAGCAAAATAAACATTATTTTATGCAATGCTCATGTACAATAGACTTAAAAGTTCAATACAATTTAGTTGTGCAACCATGTCATATAATTATGTTTTATTCAAGACTTTTCATGATAAAATAAAATATAATTATATAAGGTAACCATTGTGGTATTAACAATACTCGGTCATGCGCTACAAGTACAGCGCCTACATGACCCCGGTCATGCGCTACAAGTTCAGCGCCTACATGACTGTCAAGACTCATACAGGACTCCGACCATGCGCTACCACGAATACGCCTACACAATTTCTGTTATGGCCATAACATGAAATTGTGCGCTTACCCCAAATAGGGCGCCTACATGACTAAAGTTATGCGCTACAAGTTCAGCGCCTACATAACCGAGTCATGCGCTACCACGAATATGATGCCTATGCAATTTATGTTATGCGCTACAAGTTCAACACCTACATAACAAAAATTACACACTTACCTTGAATATGGCGCCTATACAATTTCTGTTATGCGCTACAAGTTCAGCGCCTACATAACAGAAATTACACGCTTACCCCGAATAGGGCGCATACATGATCGTCAGGTTTCTGACTTGTGGTTCTTTAACACATTTCATTTATAACAAGTAAATAGTTCATATCATGCTATGTATCATGCATCAAGTATATCATGCAAAATTTATGGTTCAACTCATATCTTATGTCATATATGCATATGCCATTCAAAATTATATTCAAGAGTTTAATTAAAAACTAATTAGCTACTAAACAAACAAGCTAGCCACAACAGCTATATAAAATCTCATTTTATCACTAAACAATTTAAATATTGTTCATGTACCCTTTTAATTTAAGCTATTTAAGGAATATAACCCATAATCAACTATATGTAATGTTTCATAACTAATTCTAAAATAAACCTCAAACTTTAATTTCAGATTTTTGCTATAAAAATATATGATAATGCATCTTGATACTTTAGTCTAAAAAAAATATAACACTAGCATATGCTACAGCCTTATTTTGCCACTAACCTCTCCAAGTTTGTCACAATCCAATTGTAAATATATGTTCATGCTCATTATGACAACTCATGCATTCATGCTATGCAATTCAAAAGAACATTCAAGAGTTTAACTATAATTAATTACCAATCAAGCAATAAAGCAAGCAACCATGCAAGCATCCACAATACAACCAATTAGCAACTAAAGAAACAAGCAAGTAACAACAAGAAGCAAAGAAATTGACGAGCAAACAACAACAATAAAATAAGTTAAGAGGAATATGAGAATAACTCGAAACCCGCACCTTAGCATTGTTGGGGACAATGTGGTTAGAGCATTGCCGTGATGCACGTGATGTCGACACATGAAAAATCTTGCTTGTTCCCACTGTCTCCATTAGGTTACGCGTGACCAGTAGAGGTGCACCAACTCTGACTCACCATGCTTGGCACTTTGCATGTTGCTTTCCTCTAGTTAAGTACACATCGTCAAGGAAACTCGACATTTATTTCTCCATCCGTTGTCTACCATACTTTTTAGGTTAACTTTGTAGAGAATAGATGGGGATGAGAGGTGGTCAAAGAGGTGCTACGGTGAGAATAATTTCAAGAAAGAAGATTAGGATTTCCCAAGGTAAAAAGAAAAGAACTTAGAATCTCTCAACAGCGGCCTATAAGAGCAATTAATCGGCTTTGAAAAATTACTGGGATTAGGTGTTACAAAATGAAATGCCCATATGGTTAACAGGTGTCACTATGATACTAAAAGGAATTCATGTTACTATTAATTCTATTTATTTATTGATGAAGATTTGCGCTAAGCCCCTTATTACTATAAATATAAGACTTGGCTTTTAAATGACTTAATTAATCTTTTATTTTTCTTAATAAAAGTTCTTATATTAGATATTTATTTAAAGAGAACAAAAATAATAAAAATAATAATTAATAAAAAGAAATCTTCACTTAGAGTTAGATAATTCTCCAAATTGTTCAAAAACTAGGATGTTACAGATTTTTATTTTCACATGTAAATATTATATTCAAATTACAAGCTTCTCGCTCGTGTGAGTAACTGAATCCCCTTTTTTACATTATAGTTTTTGGGTAAAGATTTTAACAAAGCAATTTTGTAAGAAAATTTTAAATTGAAACACCATCCGTAAAAAATGGAGATCAACTCGCGGATATCTTCACCGAAGGATTGGATCCTAGTCCATTTGAGAAAATTATAAGCAAGCTAGGATTGTACAATATTTACATTCCTAGCTTGAGGGGGAGTGTTAAATATAAAATATAATTCAAATTTGTATATAACGGCTAGTTTATTTATTAGAATAGGAAATAGTGCCATGTAGGAAATAGTGCTATGTAATTAATGGGAATATGTTGTAGTGCATTCGAACGGCTAGTTTTTGAGTTCTTGTAACTAGAAATAGGGATAAATGTAAAGCTGAAAATAAGATTAAAATAATAAGTTATTTTCTTAATCTCTCTTGTCTTACAAAAATTAACATTGAATAATATAATCCCCCAATAAGCATGGTGTAGTGTCAAGCCATTGGTGGCTCACTTGAAGGTGTTCGAAAGTGTAGCCTATGATCAAATTTCGGATGAAAAGCGCACAAAACTCGACAATCAAAGCAAGAAGCTGATTTTTATCGACTATGATGAGAAATTGAAGGTGTATAATCTCTGTGATTCTATTACTAAAAAGGTATATGTGAGTTGTGATGTGCAGGTTATTGAAGAAGGCATTAGAATGGGAGTTTTATGGACGAGTACGAGGCGAAAAATGAATTACACATATTATGTTTTTTGGCAGATGTGGAAGACACTACATTCAAACAAGACGTTAATGACGAGAAATGTCAAGCCGCAATGGAAGTTGCTCGAAATGCAAGAAAGAAGATAATAAGTTTAAGGTGGGTTGTTGGAAATAGTAAACTTAATTATTAGTCAAATGCAATAGTTAATGTTAGAACTCTTTGGAATATTTGTCAGGATTGTATTAGTTAATATTGTAGTCTTCTAGGTTGTCTTAGAAGATGAAAAACATACACTAGTGGAAAAAAATTAATCAGAATCTGCCTATCTGGATCGGCTATATGAAACAACCGATACTAATACCTATCTGGATCGGTTTTCTGAACAAAACCGATCCTAAAAACTAATTATATCGGGTTTTTTAGTCCACCGATCCTAATTTGTCAACTATTAGGATCAGTTGTTTATAAAAACCGATCCTGATACTATCAGGATCAGTTCTTAGAAAAAACCGATCCTAATAGTTGAACTATTAGGATCAGTTGTTTAGAACAACTGATCCTGATAGTATCAGGATCGGTTTTTATAAACAACCGATCCTAATAGTATCAGGATCGGTTTTTTATAAAAAACCGATCCTGATACTATTTTTTTTTCAAAATTGGTTCTGCAAAAAAAAAATTAGTATCAGGATCGGTTTTTTATAAAAAACCGATCCTGATAGTATTTTTTTTTTTTTTTTTTTTTGCAGAACCAACTTTGAAAAAAAAATATAGTATTAGAATCAGTTATTTCAAATAACCAATCCTAATACTATTTTTTCTTTTTGCAGAACCAACTTTGTGTGGTGCGCTGTATGTAGTCTAAAAAGCTCTGTTCGGATTAAAAGCAAATTGGCACAGTGACAGCTTCAAAATTGAGATAGCAAATTTCATTTTATAATTAGTTTTTTTTTCAATATTTTAAAATATTTATGTTTGTAATTTTAATAATGAGAAGTATATGTAATTAGGCATTTGTGTTATATGTAATTAGTGTGATAGTTAATAGAATATATATGTGGTTGTTGTATATGGCATATGGTTCAATTAAATTTTTTTTTTTATGAAAATTAATGTAATTTATATTATTAAAATTTATGTGATAATATAATTAATTATTTGACATTGATATTTCATTTTGAAGTCATTTTGACTATTGAATTTTTTTATACAATCATGCATGATGCATCAATGACTTGTGCCATATAATAATATACATAGGACTTGAACCCTTGTTGTGTAGGGTTGTGAAGGAACGAATACGAACATCAGCATTTGGTCGATCGGAACCGTTAAAATGAAAGAATGTCATATTAATTTCACCATTATAAAATTTGATACAATTTGGGATTCGTTTACTAGTTCATCAAAGCAAAACAATATAGCAACATCGCACGGCCGTAAATAGTTTACGTTGGATCAAAACTTACAGTTGTCGGGCCTTCGGCACTTTTACGTTATTAATGTTCCATGTTATATCTTGATCATTTTAAAAATTATTACATGTCATTTAATTACAGACCCACCGTTAGATGATCATGCAGAAATGAACGGTCTGCATTCCATTTAACAATTTGATGCCATTAATAATAATAAAATTGTACAAAATTGATCATAGTAGAGTTGATTTGGCCATACAAACACAAATAAATAATTTTTATATTTTTCACATTTTTCTTAATATTTATCCGTGTAAATGCATTAACAAACATAAAAGAAAATAAATGGTAGCCGTTTGATGGTTGATAGACCATCAATATGAGTGGGGTTTACCTCAGTGATTTTTCTTATATTAATTATCAGGATCGGTTTTTTTCCCAAAGTTGGTTCTACTAAAAAAAAAAAAAATTATCAGGATCGGTTTTTTATAAAAAACCGATCCTAATAGTATCAGGATCAGTTTTTTATAAAAAACCGATCCTAATACTTTTTTTTTCAAAGTATCAGGATCGGTTTTTTATAAACAACCGATCCTAATGATAACTCCCTATATAACCTGCTTAGGATTCTTCTTATTTTCATTTCGCGCCTCTCATTTTCAACTTAGCGTCTCTCTCTCTGTGTCTCCGTATCTCCCTCTCAAATCCTCAGTACTCTTTGTCTCTCTCTCTCTGTCTCCGTCTCTCCCTCTCCTCCGTGTCTCTCTCTCTCTTTCTCTCCGTCTCTTCCTCTCAATTGTGCAAGTTTTTAATTTTTTTATTGTTTCAAAAATTAATTAATGGTGTTTGTGTATTATTTTACAGTCTTGAGGACATCTCGCTCAAGTTACTTAATCATCGGCCGATCAACTATCATGGTATTAGCTTTATCTAATTTTCTCATTATTATACTTTTAAAAACACATTTTTTTGTATTTTTTATTGTAAAATATTTTTCCATCTAATTGTTACCTTTGTTTTTGTTTGTCGGGTCTTTTCTAATCTCAAGTGATGTGATTGCAAAAGAGGTAATTATTGTTTTTTTTTATTGTTGTGCTTTACATTAATTGCATAAATGTGTGTTAATTGAAGAAATAGCTCAATTAGTCACTTGTATGTTTGTTAATTAAATTTTTTTGGATTTAAATTTCTTGTTATAATATGTAATGCTTCACAAAACTTTGTATGAACATGAATTTTTTGTAATAATTTAAGATGTGTATGATATTTAATTTAGGATGTGTATATGATATTTGATTATTGCTTCTTACTGTGCAAAAAAAAAAAAATTTAGGATGCTGGCCAGCAAAATATATATGGAAGCTGGTCAAATAAATAAAAATATTTTTTTAGCTTCAATAAAACATCAGGATCGGTTATTTTAAACAACCGATCCAGATTACCACTATTAGGATCGGTTGTTTAAAATAACCGATCCTAATTGTAAAAAAAAAAAAAAACTTTTAGGATCAGTTATTAAAAAATAACCGATCCTAAAAGTTTTTTTTTTTTAGATCATAAATCCAAAAAAAAAAAAAAACTAAAAAAACTTTTAGGGTCGGTTATTTTTTAATAACCGATCCTAAAAGTTTTTTTTTTTTTTAAGAATGAGGATATGAAAAAAAA
The DNA here is from genome assembly GCA_964058875.1 of Carex rostrata. NCBI lineage: Eukaryota > Viridiplantae > Streptophyta > Magnoliopsida > Poales > Cyperaceae > Carex > Carex rostrata. The sequence continues at coordinate 452,647 of CAXKVT010000049.1, read as the reverse complement.
CCGATCCAGAATATAACTATTAGGATCGGTTCGTTAAGAAAAATCGATCCAAATAACTGCTATTAAGATTGGTTATAATAAACAACCGATCCTAATAGTTACTATTTGGATCGGTTCTTTAAAAAATAAAAAACCGATCCTGATAGTATCAGTATCGTCTTCATCAGGATCGATTGTATTCCGATACTGATATGCGTATATAACCGATCCTGATTCCATATTTTTCACTAGTGATATCTAGAAAATAGAGGAGGTTTATGAGAGGATTAAATGCCATTTGGTGATAGTAGAGTGCATGTGTAGAAATTTCTATGGATCTATATATTATGTAAGAATCTTTTGATTGCCAAAGTGTAAGAGAATATAAATAATAGATGATAAATTTCTTCCATAGAATATTCTCTCTTCGGCTATTAAATATATTAATCTTTTATCAACTACTAACCGGCTTGCTGCCTCATCATTGGGCTTTCTCTGGTACTTCAATATCATCGACTGCTGTTGCTTTCTCTGGATGTCTTCCAACTCACATCACGCTCGGACTTATAACACTCTTGGAGAACAAGGTCGGAAGTGTCTTTATAATAACAAATATCTGTGTAACATGCCACAACATTATGCACTCATAAAATTCCTTTTTCATGGTCCACACAAGATTCTTCAGTTTATCGTGACGTTCTAATGGTTTGCTTCCCCCCTATATGATCTTGCCTCTACTAACACATTGTATAAACTATAAACGCACGTTTTGCGCTGTTCTTTTTGGCACAGTGAACATATATAATATCCTCCAACAACCCCAGTAACAAGAGAATTGACCTGCTCTTACGCATGTTGTCCCATTTATGTTTTATTTTAATTAGTTTATTTTATGATCCACATGAAAGGGTGGTTGTGTCGCCGCTCTCTCTCTTAGGCAGACACCAACTAGATTGTAATGCCCGATGGTTTTTTACCACCGATTTTTTCCCTTCCTGTAGGTAATTCCCTTCACCATTGCGGTTATAGCAAGTGCATATTGGGAGTAGTACTATACCTGCTTGGTCAATAAGGGAGTGGTGATTAGTTTATAGAGAGTCTGAGCGACGAGGTATTGTCATCAGGCAAACTGATTTTAGAATCATTGATCAAACTTAATTTTAAAGTACAAATTAACCTTTCGAATAACCATAATTTCCATCTAAAACCACGACAAACATATTGTCACCAACAGTACATTGTCTTCAGGCTTAATTATTTTATAATCATTAATCTCACATATCATACAACCAGATTACTAGCTAATTGTAGGATATTCCATGTCCGGAAATGGCTGCAGCCGGGGAACAACAAGAAGAACAAGCGGGTGTACGCGCACAGACACCAACCCTATGAACCGTTCCGCCATATCAACTTTACCATTCACATTCCAATCAAAACACTGCACCAGTGCGGCTACCGCCACTGGTACAGCTTTCATTGCAAGTGTGATGCCTGGGCAGCCCCTCATGCCGCTGCCAAACGGCAACAGCTGGAAGTTTAGTCCTCTAATATCCAACCCGGCAGTCGGTCCCTCGAGGAACCGCTCGGGCTTGAACTCATTCGGGTCCACCCAGTATTTTGGATCCCTGTTGACTGACCATAGGTTTACCGAAAGAGTGGTGTCGGCAGGGATGGTGTAGCCACTAACAGTCGCTGCCTTGACGGATTGACGGTGTACGATTGGGCCGGCAGGATGAAGCCGCATTGCTTCTTTCATCACTGCATTCAGGTAGGGAAGGTTTGGCAGGTCGGTCTCTTCGACTAGACGGTCTTTACCAACAACACGATTGAGCTCGTCGTATAACTTTTGGAGAGCATCAGGGTGATTGATCAGCTCGGCCAGCGCCCATTCGATTGTTGCCGAAGGTGCATGTGTTCCCGCGATGAAGAGAACCTGATTTGTATATTATTATCATCATCATCATTATAATTATTGTTGTTGTTTTTGTTGTTGTTATTATTGTTGTTGTTATTATTGTTCTTATTATTATTATCTTAATTTGGTACAAGGTTTTTTCAAACCAAGAGCTAACCTTAGAAGTAGAACTTAGGTAGCTGATTTTTTGTCCAAAAACAAATTAAGAAAAATATATACATACCCTGATGAATGCCTTGATGTTTTCTCTGCTGAGCTTAAACTCGGAATTGTCATTGGCCGCCACGTTGAGCAATATGTCAAAAAAATCCTTTACCTCTGTTTGCTTCCCTTGTTCTTTCTCCAACTCTTTTTCCCTCATGATCCCTTCCAACAACCTGTCAAACTGGATGTGCACGTCACGCATCCTCTTCCCCAGCCCTTGCAGATCCATCCCTCGACAAATCCCGAAATAATCCTCCAAGTTGAACGACCCTAGAATGTTCATCAACTGCTTCACCAGCTCAGACGCCTCCTCTGTCTCGCTCCTGGTTGCTGTACTGGCAGCCATTCTTATTACCTCATTGCTCATTAGCTTCATAATCTCCTTGCTCAAGTTCACATCCTCATTTTCTTGAGCTTTATTGAGGATGCCCCTCAACATGCTCCTCAGCTCTGCACTGCGCACTGGACATAGCTTTTCTACTGTTTTTGAGCCCAGCAGCTCTGACATGCACAGCCTCTTCATGAAAAGCCAATAGGGGCCAAGCGGTGCAAAAGCAAAGCCCTTATCAATTGTAACATAGCGTAACACAGAGAAGGACGGCCGGTTGGTGAAGACAGCATCATGGTTCTTTAATAATTCGCGTGCCAGGTCTGCCGAGCCGGCAATGATGTGCATAGAGGAACCAAAGCGGAGGTGGAGAAGGGGGCCGTATTTTGTCGTCAGCCGGTGCAGTGCATGGTGAATCGGATATTTGAGTAGGTGGTGCAAGTGGCCGATGATCGGGAGAGCAGGGGGGCTCAGTGGAAGATGTTGAGCATTGCGCCGTTGATTTAAGAGGAAGAAGATGAGTGAAAGGGTGGCAAATGCTATAGTGAGAAGTGGTAGAGAGAAGGACAAAATTAGGAGGGATCGGATATTTTCCATGTTGTAATTAAAGAGATGCAGTGCACTTGTGTTTTGTGGGAGTATGTATGTATATATAGGAGAAGAGATCAACCATCAACAACTATATAAATTTATAAAAACATCTTTTGAATTTCCCTAATAATTAATTGGAACTAACAGATATTGAAACAAACTGATTACGGATTTGGTAATGCATAAACTAAATCCGTAATAGCGACATTATTATATTATATATTTGTACTAAATAGCGACATTAAAATTATATTATATATTTGTACTAAATATCAACATTATTTAGTCTCATAGAACAATAAATAATACCAAATTGATTAAAAAATTATAATATTCATATTGAACCAATACAAAGTCCAAATTGCGAGTCAAAATATCCATAGTAATACTAATATCATAAACTATCGATCTTTTTCTATTCAAAATATCTTCAACATCATAACATAATTTATCTTTTTTCTATTTAAATTTCAAAATAACCTAGAAATTGAAAAGAAAAAAAAATTTCATACTTCTAGTAAAATAAACAGATGATCCTTGAAGAAATTCTTGTTACTCCCTAAAATTTTCATAATTTAGCAATTATTTATTTGATTTATCATCAGTTAAAAAAAACCAAGAGCAAAATGAAAAAATTATTATAGCGGACCTGAATTTGATATAATGTAATATTCATCAAAATTAAACAATATCTTCACTATTTATTTATTTTAAAGCCCATATAAATTGAAAAAAAAAACAGCTCATGTTGCATAGCGCGCGCTATTTGCGCTATACGCTATGCGCTATAGCGGACCGCTATTACTGCTATAGTGTCCGTAGCTCAAATAGCGTGTGTTAATGCTATAGCTTAGCATTTAGAGTCCAAAAACGCTATAGCGCCGCTCACTAGCGTGCTATTTAGAACACTGGCTTAAACAAAAGGCAAGCAAATCACATTGCGATTAAATAATGGAGAATGGTACTGGAACTGTTGTGGAAAATATTAAATCAGCAATCATGATATTATAATTAACACCATTCCTATCAACATCTTTATCCATGAAAAAAATATTGTATTAAATTTGCGTAATTTAGGATGATCGCAATCCCGTCTATTCTTTATGCATGGTAACATAAAATATATTACATTCATGCCATAACCCTCTTCCTCGCAAATAATTAGAGGTGTCAATGGGTACGATACGGATAGGGTCGATGTATTTTCATACCCATACACATTAAAATTGACATTACCTATACCTTATCCTTGCATTTAATATGATTGATCTTACCCTACCTTATCCTTATCCATTAAAATTAACTGGTAACAAAACCGTAGCGGGTGAATAACGAATAATACTAATATAATAATTAGTTTTATTATATTTTACAAATAAAATATCAAAATTCATTCATACACATATACAATCATATTAAAAAATGAGCAATTTATTTCAACTAATTATTATTTTAGAAAGCTAAATAACTAAAAAGAGTAAAGCTAGGGTGTGACATGCTCACCAAGAAAGTTTGGTGAGCATAACTCTAAAAGTATATCGGATCGACGTCAAATGCCGAATCCAAACCGTTGAAATCCATGTAATTCATGAGTGATGCATATACATGCAAAATTTTGAAAGTTTCGAGTTTATTTGCTACACGATCAAGTGGTCAAAGAAATAATAAAAATTGAATATATAAAATAACTTATAATAAAATGTTCATTTCTTTGACTACTTGACCGTGTAGCAAATGAACTTGAAACTTTCAAAATTTTGCATGTATATGCATCACTCATGAAGTACATGGATTTCAACGGTTTGGATTTGATATTTGACATCGATCCGATATACTTTTAGAGTTATCCTCACCAACTTTCTTGATGAGCATGTCACACCCTAGCTTTACTCAACTAAAAATGCAAATATCTCTTCGGACAAATTCTATTATTTAACTAAATAATAAAATATGCAAATAAAATTAATATGTTTAATGTTTCTCTTATAGTAAAAAACATACACTAAATAATAGAAGTTCGTCACTCATTATCGCTCAAACATTATCATATGAAAGATGAAGCAAATAAATTTCACCATTATTATTATTTCTCAAATATTATCATATAATTTTATTTTATATAATTACTCTATAGGGTAACAGATACAAAATAGCCTTTATCCATATATATCGTTACCCATATAGTTAATGAAAAAAATCCCTACCATATCCCATACTCAATAAACTAACGAAAAAAAATTCTTACCCATACCCGACCTTAACGAATATGAATACGGTACAAATATATAGAGAAAACGATTAAAAGGGTATCATTGACACACCTACAAATAATAAATCTCTGTAAAAAAAAAAATAACTATCCCTGTGAGTAAATTTCTGGCAATTATGTTTGGCCTAATTCCCGTGACACAATTAATATTTTCGTCTTTGACACATCCGTCAACACAATTAATACAGATGTCTATTAGCAAAATTAAGCCAAAAATAATTGTTTATTTCACTTGCTTTGTGTGGAATCGTATTTGTGATTCAAGACTTGTTTGCGTGAGTTAATTTGGAGTATTATTTTGTATTTCAAATTAAGCCAAAAAGATCCAATTATAATCAAAGCAACATTCACCTCAACTAAATTGTATTTAGGGACAACTGTATACACTTATTTGGTCTTATGTTTTTATCTCACGGGGTTATTCCCATTGTATTTTTTATATATTCAATTTATAATTACTAAAACTAGGATGATAAGGTATCGTCAGCCAATTGGAGATTTTGTATTCAATAGGTGAGATGTTCATATGCCTCCCAATCGTGAGTCTTGACCGGATACGGCTGATGCGGGGAGGCGGCTGTGGGCTCAAATAGATACACCGACATATCAACGCTGATGTCGAGATTCGGAGACTCGTGCATAGGCTGGGGGTCCGGAAACCCGTGCTGCTCATGCAGCTCAGGCAGTGGAGGCATGTAGGCAGGACCATGCAAGGATACCAATTAGTATAAAGAGAAGGATATTTTAACTAACTTAGACATAAAATAACTTAATTCAACTAACTTGACATAAAAGAAAGGAATCACATACCGGGGGAAGAAATGGACGTCCGTGCGCGTCACAGTAGGCGTGCCAACCGGTCATGGTAAGTACAAAATGATGATAGTCCCACTCTGGCTGCTCTGCGAGCTCCGGTGACATCTCACTGTTCAGAACAGGTGGCGCTTCAGGCTCGTCCGGTTGTACTATGCGCCAATCAATATCCTCTCCGGCGTCTCATAGGATAGTGATCAGCTTTGTCTCGTGGCCATGGTCCTCAATGCAGGGGGCAACCAAGTTTAACATCGCATGCCCTACCGCTATGTAGCCACGTTTTCCAAGACGAATGATTGAACGCGCGACACCTTTAAGCGCTACCAGCAGCTAAAATATAAAACAAGGTTAGTTAAAAAAAAGATACGAAAAAAGATTCATACTGTTCAAAAATGTGTTCTTCTGGGTGCATTACCTGGCGAGCACCTTTTCGGCCAGTGGGGGTATAACCATCATCGTCGAAGATCATCTGGCGAAGAAACTCACCGTAATGTCCCTTTATATACACCGATGCCATGCCGACCCGCAGGTACCAAGCCTGATATCTCAATAGGGGATCTCCGTGGAATTGCATCGCATCAACCTCCGGCATCTGCCATAAGTTGGCACTCATATTCGCTACCATGCTGTAGCGCTTCAAGTGATACTCCCTCCAATCTCTATCATAGTGATTAGAGTGTCTTATCCTGTAATTAATATGTTAGTTGTAATTTAAAGCCAAAAACTAATGTTCAGTACAAAAATGCTAAAAAGAATATAACTTACCCGTGTAGTCTCATGATCACAGATCTCGGGACTTCTGGATCTGCGGGGATGAGTGGAGGAAAATCAAACTGACGGAGGACCCGGTCTGGATAGTAGTGCTCCACTATCCAGAAGCACACCAGCGGACCCCTGTAGAGCCACATCTCATGATCATCTGCTAGAATTTGCGGCAGCCTCCCCTCGGTGTATAGCTCATGGTACGGAGTCCAGATCACCTGCGTCTCACCTAGACTCTGAATCTGAGATCGGACCAACCTGATACCTACTGTCTTTCCGTGAGGGTTGTCCTTGTACAAGTGATGTCCATACCATTTTATGCCAAATGCCGGTCGATTTCCACTATCGGGCACTCCCCATGGATTCTCGTTCGGCACAGGTATCCCCACCGGTAGCCGTGACCATGACCAATGCTACAGTAGTAGTATCGGCCCGTAGATTTGCTTAATAAGACAGCAAGTGCATGACCAGGTAGATAATTAAAATAAGACAAAAATAGCATACTGACCTTGCAACCGTGGCACAAGTTGGAATAAAGATGTGCTAGGATAGCCCCTCCCAAGTTGTACCTGCTCGACGGCTGAAGGTCCCGTAGCAGCTCTAGATACATTATCGGGATGATATCACCACTTGAATCAGCAAACATGACAGAACCAAATAGGTCCATCACGAATCCCCGTGTGTATCTGTAATATCGAAATTACAGAGCAACTCATTTTTCTGCATGAAACAGAGTACAAAATAAATGTAATACAAATAGTTTGTATGAGTACCTCTCAATCTCGAGCTGAGTGGAATCCCTACCCAGACCTCTCGCAGCTTCGTCTTGTCCAGACAGTACTTGGACTTTCCCCCATTGCTGCGTATGTTGGGCTCCGCTCCCAACAACTCTGTGAGCATGTAATTAATCGTGATGTCCTCTGGATCTGTGGGGTCAGATATGCCACCAACGGGCACGCCATAGAGCACTGACGTCCTGGAGAGTCACTGTCATCTCTCCAAAAGGTAAGTGAAAAGTATGCGTCTCGGGGCGCCATAGCTCCACTAGTCCTGCAATGAGGGATGCGTTAATGGACTTACTCTCCGACTCTAGAATATCGATAAAATGTTGCACCCCCAAATTTTGCAGATATGGCTCCATCACCGTGTAGTACTGCATGTCATAATGCCAACTTCTGGTAGTTATAATTGCCTCACTCTGCGTTGAAAAAAGTAAACAACATGAAAACTTAAAAATACGAAAACTGAACAAAATTTAAACTTAAAAAAAAAGTAATCAAGTACCTCTTGAGATGCCTCTGAGACTCCGTGCTCATCGTGAGGCATCCGTAATAAAGGACTGAAATGGTCCTTGCTGTCAGTGGGAATGGGCTCATCAACCGGGTCGGCTGCGGGTGGTTTCCTAGGCCGTCCCCTGGCCATCCTATGTTAATAAAAAAAATTAAACATACTACAATTGGCTAAAATACGCTTATTGATTGTTAGGTATTCCTGTTGTTTAGAGAAAAAAAATTATTTTAGTTTAGACAGGTAGAAAATCACTTGATATAAATATTCTAGACCATTCAAAAGTAGTTATTTTCTACCTCTTTTGATGAGCCCTGAAATAACAGGTTGACCCCAATCTACCGGGCTTCACCAAGTTGATATTGAACTTATCAACTGACATGCATACATGAAATAATTATTGGTAGGTTGTTGAAAGTTGAAACTGCTTATCGAATTTGAACGTCTTTGAAAAGTAACATGAGGTTATAGCAGTATGCAGATTTTGAGTTTGGATTGAGGTTGGTTATAACAGTTACATCTTAAGAAAGAAAGAAACCAGCCTTATTCTTGTCGAGGATGTATACCGGAGCATTGTTTTGTACCTAGCTAAACAGAAGCTGCAGGTATGAATAATCCAGACCAACTAATATTGTACCAAATTACCAATTGAACTGGGATTTCAAAAAGTGTAGTAATAGTCTTATTGAATTGTTTTTTGGATGTATAAGCATATTTGCTTTTGGACGAGAAAACATACAAAAAAAAAAACGACATGTAAAGGGAGAAATTATGCAACTTAAACATGCTGGAGAAGAAAAGTAAAATTTTAATGGAAGGTGTTTCGACAAGCTAACCAATATTTCACCTTTACCAATTACCACACACCTATACAGGCACAATGTTTCAATTTCTTTAATCTTATCATAGCATATAAGTGGTTATCGGAGATAACATGAGAAGCAAAGGCAGGATAACAAACAAAGCATCCATCAATTATTTCCTTGCATTTTTACGCTGCTAAAAAACAGCTAGACTGGGGAACTAAAAATCCAAACTACCATTCAATTATATACTATTGAAAACATTGCAAACTTCATGTCAATTGGGCAACAGTTCGATTTCAATTTTAACTCAAAATAACACCAAAACATGCAGTTTGTAATATTAAGAACCAAACGAAATCTAATCGAACCAAACAAAATTTAATCGAACATATGTATAATCAATTCAGCTCCAGCTGACATTATCACATAATCTAATTGAGCCCGTACTTCTAATCATATCAAATTCTATCAATCTAAGCTATGTTGTTTTCTAATCAAAAGCAGCGAGAGAGAGAGCGCATCTGGTACCTGGTCAAGGGCAGAGGTGAAGGGGGAGGTGGCAGCGGAGTGGAGAGAGTGGCGGCGAGGGAGAGGCGTCACTGGCGGCTACGGGCGGAGGGGCGGAGCACGCTCTTCTCCTTTTTTTTTTCTTTTTCTGTTTCCTGTCGGAGAGGCTAAACGCAGGGGAGAAAAGGTCACGGGTTTAAACCCGATTTCAAGCCGTATAAATTCCTTACGGTTTCGACTTTTAATTCCAAACCGTAAATAATATATACGGTTCCACATTTTAATTCCAAATCGTATATATTATTTACGGTTTGGGCAGTTTTAAAATTCTTTCTAACACCTGGTTATTTTTAATAAATTTTTTATTGAAATGGGTATTTTTAAAAAACTCGGGAGGCAGCAGAGCATTGAGAAACAAAGAAATTAATTTATATATGACTATAGCAAGTTATCTGCAGGCTGAAATTAATATTTCTTTCTCCTTTTCTCTTCAATGCATGGTTCTGAAATTCGGAATCGGAATCGGAATCGCGAACTTGATCATAGTATCGGACCGGATGAATCGGAAGAATCAGATCAAAAACTCGAACTTTTTTTTGACAGAAACTTGTTTTGTACTAAATTTGTGAAATAACCCACTCCAAAACTCATAATAATTATATTTGGAAGGGTAACAATCAAATTAATAGTGTATTACTTATAAAAATAATATTTATCTAATTTAAAAATTAAATAGAATATTCATAAAATAATAAAAAAAGCTTAATAAATTCACAAAAAACAAATAAAATGTTTAATTTTAACTTTTACATTTTCATATTTTATTTTGTATGCATTAGTTTATCTTCATAGAAAATATGTTATTTCATAAACAATTAATATTTATTTTTCTTAAGTAAAAATAAAAAATAACTAAAATCAATTACTATTGTCAACAATTATATGCACCGTTTACTTTATTTAAATAAAATAATAATAAAATAAATCACTGTTTATTTAATAATATAATCAATATTGAATTAAATAGGACAGCATTTATTAATAGCAAATTTGGTATAAACGAAAATTTAGCATTAAGTGCTGAATGTGACATTTTTTGCACCGATTTTTTTTAAAATACCCCAAAAAATAATTATTTTATTAATAATAACCAGGTTTTGGACGGAATTTTAAAAATACCCAGGCCGCAGATTTTTTCTGCGCTCCGGAATTTTTATTCCGGGCCGCAGAAAAAATTTGCGCCCCGAAATTTTTTTTTTTTTTTATTTTTAGAATTTTTTATTCCGAGCGCAGATTTTTTCTGCGGCCCGGATTTTTTTTTTTTTTTTTTTTTTAAAGTTTGGAGAGAAAAAAATCCATTATGTATATGTATATATGTGTATGTGTATGTGTATGTGTATGTATAAATATACAAATATATGTATATATAAATATACATATATATATACATATATATGGAGTTAGGCTGGGGTGCTATGGATAGCATAGAGGCCTCTATGCTACGGCTCAATATTCGAGTTTTTAAAATCCAAACGGTCGATCCGAACCATTCATCTTATTCTCCATATTAATATCTGCTTGGAAACCAAATTTTACATTTTTCTGAATTTTTTTACTATTTATTAAGTATTTTACAAAATTGTTGATCCAACGGTGGCTGTACAAAACAGTAAAACCGTTGGATTAGCGATTTTCAAAGTGGCTTAATAAATAGTAAAAAAATTCAGAAAATTATAAAATTTGGTCTCCAAGCAGATATTAATATGGAGAATAAGATGAACGGTTCGGATCGACCGTTTGGATTTTGAAAACTCGAATATTGAGCCGTAGCACGGGAGGCCACTATGCTATCCATAGCACCCCAGCCTAACTCATAGTATATGTATATAATATTTATGTATATGTATATAATATTTATGTTTATATATATGTATACACATATATACATATATTATATACACATATATACATATACATATATTATACACATATTATATTATATATACATACACATATATTATTAAAAAAAATCAGATCATGGATATTTTCTTTCTCCAAACTCTAAAAATATTATATACATATACATATACATATACATATACATCTACATAAACATAAATATAATATACATATACATAAATATTATATACATATATATGTATATATATATGTATATGAGTTAGGCTGGGTGCTATGGATAGCATAGTGGCCTCCCGTGCTACGGCTCAATATTCGAGTTTTCAAAATCCAAACGGTCGATCCGAACCGTTCATCTTATTCTCCATATTAATATTTGCTTGGAGACAAAATTTTATAATTTTCTGAATTTTTTTACTATTTATTAAGCCACTTTGAAAATCGCTAATCCAACGGTTTTACTGTTTTGTGCAGCCACCGTTGGATCAACAATTTTGTAAAATACTTAATAAATAGTAAAAAAAAATAGAAAAATATAAAATTTGGTCTCCAAGCAGATATTAATATGGAGAATAAGATGAACGGTTCAGATCGACCGTTTGGATTTTGAAAACTCGAATATTGAGCCGTAGCACGGGAGGCCACTATGCTATCCATAGCACCCCAGCCTAACTCTATGTATATTTATATATACATATATTTGTATATTGAGTTAGGCTGGGGTGCTATGGATAGCATAGTGACCTCTATGCTACGGCTCAATATTCGAGTTTTCAAAATCCAAACGGTCGATCCGAACCGTTCATCTTATTCTCCATATTAATATCTGTTTGGAGACAAAATTTTATAATTTTCTGAATTTGTTTACTATTTATTAAGTCACTTTGAAAATCGCTAATCCAACGGTTTTACTATTTTGTGCAGCCACCGTTGGATCAACAATTTTGTAAAATACTTAATAAATAGTAAAAAAATTCATAAAAATGTAAAATTTGGTCTCCAAGCAGATATTAATATGGAGAATAAGATGAACGGTTCGGATCGACCGTTTGGATTTTGAAAACTCGAATATTGAGCCATAGCATAGAGGTCACTATGCTATCCATAGCACCCCAGCCTAACTCTTGTATATTTATGTATACATACATATACATATACATATTTGTATATTTATATATACATACATATACATACACATACACATACACATACACATACACATACACATACACATACACATACACATATACATACAGATACATACAGATACATATACATATACATATACATATATATACATATACATAATGGATTTTTTTTCTATCAATTGTTTCAATTTAGCCTCAATTTAATCGAATTTCTGTATATAATTTATATAGCCGAGTTAATTTGGGCAAAATCGGATCGTCTCCGGCCAATTCCAGCCTGACTTGGCCGATTTTCCAAACCATGCTTAACGCGTGCTTCAAATGCAATGATCCCAAAACTCGTTGACAAAAGTGGTGCTATATATGCATTAAATTTGTAAATTTTAATTTTTTCTAGACAAAAAAGTTTATGTGTACGTACATTATATTTAAGATTAATTGAATTAGTTTATCATTAAGTAGATGCCGAGAGAAGTGGTGAAGCCGATGGAAAACAAAATATTTAATACTCATTCCTAGGGGTGCACAAAAAATTCGTAGTTCGTAATTCGATCCGAGTTTGATTCGAAAAAGTTCGAAAAAAATTCGATTCGAAATAGATTCGATTTGAAATTAATTCAAACCAGTTCGATTCGAAATTAATTCAATTTCAAATTCGAATAGAATCGCGAATTTATTTGGTTCGAAATTCCGAGTGTAACCTGGACCGTCCAATTAATATCTGACGAACAACATTGCGTGTCTCTCCTCTCACGCTCTCTCTTATGAAAATTATTAATTTATTTGGTTCAAACTTCGAAGTCTCCGCGTGTCATTAACGCCAGAGCAAAAAAAAAAAAGAAAAGAAAAAAAATCTCCGCGTGTAACCTAAAGTCCTAAACCTAGCCGACTAAAAAAAAGTCTCCACTGTCTCCTTCGCTCTTTCTCTCCTCTCCTTCTACTAAATTTTTTCTCTTCAGATTTTAACAAACCAATAGAAGGAGAGGTGTCAAAGGATGTTCAAACTTCAGATTTTACCAACCTCAAACGCTCAAGCTCAAGCTCAAGCTAGATTTTGTTGATTTCTTTTGGATTTCTGAATTACGAACTGACTTTTTAGATTTCTTTTGGATTTTCTGATTTTCTGAATTACGCTCAAGCTCAAGCTCAATTACGAACTAATTTCGAATCAAATCGAACTGGTTCGAATTATACCGAACCAAATTCGAACTGGCTTTTTAGGTTTGAAATCTATTTCAATTTCGAATTGGATTTGGTTAGAAATTATTTCGAATTCGAATTCGAACTAGGGCAGATTCGATTTGATTCGGTTCGTTTGCAGCCCTACTCATTCCGGTGCAAGATACCCATCTCAAAAAGTAGTTGAGAATACAAAATTATTAATTGACATTAATTCTTCATGGATTGAATAAATGCGGACCACGTGCCCTGCGATTACTCTGTAGCATTTCCGTTGAACAGAAGTGGCAGTCATATAATATGATATCTGTAGCGTTGTTCACTACTACAGAAATAATCTCTTTAACCCGTAGCATTTGCATTAACAGATCAATAGGTTCCTTTGTATATATGAAATTGATTTGGTAATACATTTTTCTATAATTATTTTCAATTGGGGATCCAAAATATCACTACTACTGAAAAGGACAATATACAGGGGCGGATCCACTGTAGCACAGGGGGGTCAGCTGCCCCCCGCTGAATTTTCAAAAATAGTGCTAAAAATCTGCTTTTCGGACCTCTGCCCCTCCCTGAAATTCAAATTGCCCCCCCTGTAGTCCATTCTGGAATTCTAATAGACGGAACGTAGCCCATATAAACTCTGAGCGAAACAAATTAGCAGAGTCCAAATAGGCGCTGATCCCAAATAGCGAAAATTAGTTGAACCAAAATATTTTTATTTATTTATTTTTTTTTTTAATTCAAAGGTAGAGGCTGCCAAGTTGAACCAAAATGTTGATTATTTCAAATTCCCTATAAATGTTGAATTGTTGATTTTTTTCAAGTAATTTAGAATTTTTATTATATTGATTGGTATTTTTTTTTGTTATGTTGAATTGTACCCGATAAGCTATTGGGTTTGAACCCGATAAGCTATTTGCATCCGATTATTGCCTCGCCCTGACAAAAATCCTGCGTCTGCCCCTGACAATATATATACACGGTTGAAAATCTAACTTTTAGATGAACCATTCAGTAATGCAACTGAAGATAACAAATTGACTATTATTAACCAATCATATGAACAAGTATTACAAATAAAATCGTTGCTTTAGAACACCCTAGCCGGCGATAAGCTACTTCATATGTTATTTTGGAACTATTGACCCTGTAACCTCTAGGTCCCACAAATGAATTGCATATATATATTCCTGTTGGAAAAATATAAAAAATAATCCACACATGTATAATGGATGATGTCTTTAGGTGGTATGTCACTTTCCCATGTCTTAATTATTCATGTGTTTATTTTTTTTGAAAGGTTTGATAATGACGGCCAAGTTTTATGTATTAAATTATGTCTTTAGGTGGTAGGCACGCACTTACAGTTGACACATATTTTATTGAAGTATGAATATTTATGTCATGTTCTTATCTTTGAAGTGAGGTGTTGTCTTCTAGAGATACATCAAACAGTACCAATAAAATAGTCACCCTTCTACATTGGTTTTGTTATATTAATATGACATGGCACCCTCATTTGACGAACAAGCCAATAAAGATTTAAAATTGTCGAGTGAAGCCATGAATTGCTTTTCATCAACCAGTAATTTAGCTAAATTCAATCTTGATAATTGATTTTATAATGGTACTTCCCTACAGTGTGCTTTTGCTTATAGTAATTATGACTAAGAATTGTGCTTCTTAATTAGGCCCAGAAGAAGCAAAGCTTCGGCCCAACAATTAATTGAATTTTGGTTTCCTGAACTATACCCATTTGAACCAAGTTAACCCTTCATTTTCTAAGTATGGTAGTAATTATCACAAATTAGAAACATCACAAGTGGTGAAAAACTAGAAACTCACATAGTAACTAGTTGCCAGGCGAGAACCATAAATATAAACCAATTGCCAGCTTCCAACTACTCATTTGTCTTTAATTCATTAATCAAACTCAATGCCAAAAATCTCGTGGTCTCCAGCATTATTTTAATTTGTTTGATTTAGTCGAGGTCAGATCGCCAATCTGTACCCAGCTCCTCATGTGTACTAAACCATGCACAATAGGAAATTAACTAGTTGTTGAATGGGGAAACAATCATGTGGATTGCCCACTTGCCCCTATTGCAAAAATATATTAAATTTATCCATACATGCATGTATATCATGCATGATGCCTATAGCTGGTATGTGATCCATTTCCCATTTGAGTTGTGACTATTTTTATCGTGTACTTATCTTTGAAGTGAAGTATTGTCTTCTACATATGTCAAGATGTAGTTATACTTCGCTCATCAAATTAATTTATGCTTTTGGTCAATATAAACCAAAATACTTGTATTGGCAGAGCAGATCTTAATTTTTATTCGCCATTATTTATCAGAACATTAACTAGAAGATTAAATATCAAAATATATATGGATGTCAAGATGTGTTTGTCCAAATTCTATAATTTAGATAATTATGCCAACTAGAATTACTCTTCAAATAATAAAATCAATCTTAATTAGGCCCAGACCCCAGAGGAGCAATGGGCCGGTTTGGGCCCAACAAGTAATGGAATTTTTTATTCCTGCACTATATCCATTTGATGAAAATAAAACGCACAGAGCAGCTAGCCAGCTATCCATGCGCGAACCATAAATACCAATTACTCATTTGTCTTTAATTCATTAGTCAAACTCAACACAGCACATCTCGAGGTCGATCTCCTCCATTTGTTTAATTTGTTTGATTGATGAGTCGAGTTCAGATCGCATCTGTACCCAGCAGCTCATGTTCTACGTACTAAGCGACAATATATAGTAAATGATTAACTAAGAGAGTTGCTCGATGGAGAAATAATATAGCCGGCTCCTTACGATTAAGCTACTTTATAAGTTACTAGTATTGTGTCCGTGCGTTGCAACGGGAACATATTATAAGATTGAATAGAATATGGTCCTTCAAAAAAAGATTGAATAGAATATGAGGAGACTTTTTGTTTGACATTTACACAAAATAAAAAAAAATATTTAAATGAAAATAAAAGACAAATAAAAAAAAATTCAAATAATAAATAACAATAAAAAAACAACAACAAATGCAAAAAAAAAAGATCAAATATAACATGAAAAAAATTATTGAAGTATCATTGCGATTTAATATCTAATTGTCTCTACAAACAAAATATGTCATTAAATGATTTAGAGGAGAAATGATATGTAACGAAACAAAATTGAAAAAGATATAATTAAATGATTCAAATAAGGATTCTGTACATATATATTTTCGATGGAAATTATTTTAACAATGGAATTTTCTCGATATATAATTTCTCTACACGAAAGTTCTAGATATTATTCATTTTCTCTCTAGATCTGAAAGATTTGATTGTTTCCATCAGCACAAGATCTGTTATTCATCTATTTGCCAAGATACAGTAGCTCTAAATCCGAAAACATATGATTGTTTCCATTTTCATTGTCGAAACTATAGAATAAGAGGAGAAACAAAACAGAGGAAATGGTGAAATAAGGAAATAATTTAATTGCAACAATCGAAGATAGCTGTAAGGAGAAATAAGAAAACGAATCGCAAGGAATTTATTCAATTTTAATATGATAAACTATGTAGCAGTCTGTGTGGCGAGTATGTTTTTAACTAAATTTAGACTTTTACACATCAAATAGATGTATTTAATTAAAAGAAGACATTATGTGATTGGAGGGTTGATATTTAATTTGAAAATTTATCTTTCAATATCAGTCGTTGGCGGATCAGGACAATTACGTGCATAATATAAGAATGGAGATATTTGAGCCATTCACTTTATAATGATCCCACAAATACGTTGTAATCCTGTTAGAAAAATAAGCATCATGGAAAGGAATGAATCTACACTGGTTACACTTTTCCTTTGTTTGGTGTCCAGTGTTTTTCTTAAATTCATTTTTTTCTGTTAAAGGGTAGCGTGCCGACTGATAGTTCACTGTATATCAGGACTAGGACGTCCTATCTTAAACAAGTATGTAATCGTGTTTTTTTTTTTTTTTTTTTGAGAGCATCTACATTCCTGAAACTCTTGGAGTTTCTAAATAACTGTTAACTAATTTTTAGAAATTTTGTCTCTGAAAGTTTTTAAACCCCCACATCCCTGAAACTAAAATTAGAGTTTCTTAATTGCCACATAAGCAAATAAATTACTAGAGAAAAGAATTTCAGCGAATTATTTGGCCACGTCATAGTTTATAAACGGTTTATTATTAAGAAACTTTGGAGCAAAGTTGCTAAATAAGAAACCCATCTGCATCCCTGAAACTGGTTTAGAAACTGTCACATCAGATTAGAAACTCCAAGAGTTTCAGGGATGTAGATGCTCTGAATTAAGGAGAGCCTACGGGAAAGTTTGAAAAAAAATAAAATAAAATAATAATCTACACGTGTATCATGCATGATGCTTTTAGAATTTTAAATTTTCAAAAAGTTGATCTAATCCGTTAGATGTGATTTATATATATATATATATAGAGAGTGGCTAAGCTCAAATTGTTTGTTCCTGGACTCAGGAACAAACGATTGGGTTCTCCAATTTCCGAAGTTCAAACGGCCGATCCAAACCGTTAGATGTTTAATCTATATTAAAATGTTCTTGGAGACAAAATTTTATATTTTCTGGAATTTTTTTACTATTTATTAAAAGGGTTTGAAAGTCGCTGTTTTTTTATGGTGCAGAATTTTAATAAAAACAGCAACTTTCAAACCCTCTTAATAAATAGTAAAAAAATTCCAAAAAATATGAAATTTTGTCTCCAAGCACATTTTAATATAGATTAAACATCTAACGGTTTGGATCGGCCGTTTGAACTTCAGAAATTGGAGAACCCAATCGTTTGTTCCTGAGCCCAGGAACAAACGATTTGAGCTTAGCCATTCTCTCTCTCTCTCTCTCTCTCTATATATATATATATATATATAGATGTTGACTACTTTACTTCCATAAGCATATGAAGGCATATACTTATAAGTCATTTTTGCATTTTTAATGTCCAAATGGTCGATCGGAAGCACTCAACGTGTTCTCCATACTAGAATGTGCTTGGAGATCAAATTTTATATTATTTGGAATATTTTTAGTATTTTTTTAAGAATTTTCAAAATAGGGGTAAAAATATGAAAACTGTTTTGACAATGTAAAAATAGTAAAAAAAATTCAAAAAAATATAAAATTTGGTCTCCAAACACATATTAATATGGAGACCATCTTGAGTGCTTCAGATCAACCATATGGACATTGAAAATGCAAAAATGATTTATAAGCATATGCTCTCATAAATAAAATAGCCAACCTCCATATATATATATATGAGGAGGGATCCACTTACAACATTTATAAGTTACAACATCTTACAACAATTAGGTTTTGTGATTTTAAAAGTCCAAACTGTCGATCCAAACCGTTCAACATGATATCTATATTAAAATATGCTTGGAGATAAAATTTTATATTTTTTTGAATTTTTTTACTATTTATTAAGTATTTTACAAAACTGATCTTTTTCAGTGGTCCAAAATTGTCTAAAAACAACATTTTTTGTAAAATACTTAATAAATAGTAAAAAAATTTAAAAAATTGTAAAATTTTATGTCCAAGCATATTTTAATATAGATATCATGTTGAATGGTTTGGATCGACTATATGGACTTTTAAAATTGCAAAACCGAATTGTTGTAAGATGTTGTTACTTATAAATGTTGTAAGTGGATCCCTCCTCTCTCTATATATATACATACATATATATACACACACACACATATATATATACACATATACATATATATACATAGAGGTGGGCTACGGTGAGTTGCGAAGTAAAACGCGTTTCTACTTCACGCCGTATTTTTATTTTGAAAGTCCAAACGATTGATCCGAACCGTTAGATGTTTAATCCATATTGAAATGTGCTTGGAGACCAAATTTTACATTTTTTGGAATTTTTTACTATTTATTTTGCATTTTTTAAAATTGCTGTTTTGCTGTGAACAGTAAAAAACAGTAAAATTTTCTGGACCATCAGATGAGTGACTTTCAAAATTGCTTAATAAATAGTAAAAAAATTCCAAAAAATATAAAATTTGGTCTCCAAGCACATTTCAATATGGAGAACAAGATGAACGGTTCGGATCGACGTTTTGAACTTAAAAATCACAAAATATGAGCGTGAAGTAAAATAGTCGCTTTACTTCGCAACTCACCGTAGCCCATCTCATATACATATATATACATATACATATACATATATGAGGAGGGATCAAGTTACCACAACCATTTTCTACATTTTCAAAGTCCAAATCGTCGATCCAAACTGTTAGATGTGATCTCTACAATAAAATGTGCTTGGACACCAAATTTTACATTTTTTGAAATTTTTTTACTATTTATTAAGATGGGTACAAAAATTAGTCAAATTCAGACCATTGCATTTTGTACCCATCTTAATAAATAGTAAAAAAATTTCAAAAAATATAAAATTTGGTCTCCAAGCATATTTTATTGTAGAGATCACATCTAACGGTTTGGATCAACGATTTGGACTTTGAAAATATAAAAAATGGTTGTGGTAACTTGTTGTAACTCAAAAATTGTTGTAACTTGATCTCTTCTCTACATATATATACATATACATATAGAGATGGGCTACGGTGAGTTGTGAAGTAAAGCGACTATTTTACTTCACACTCATATTTTGCAATTTGAAAATCCAAACAACCGATCCGAACCGCTCAACATGATCTCCATATTGAAATGTGCTTGGAGACCAAATTTTATATTTTTTGGAATTTTTTTTACTATTTATTAAGCAATTTTGAAAATCGCTGATCCGAGGGTCCAGAAATTTTTACTGTTTTACTGTTCACAGCGAAACAACAGTTTTGAAAATTGCTTAATAAATAGTAAAAAAATTCCAAAAAATGTAAAATTTGGTCTCCAAGCACATTTCAATATGGAGATCATGTTGAGTGGTTCGAATCGGTCGTTTGGATTTTCAAATTGCAAAATATGAGTGTGAAGTAGAAACGTGTATTACTTCGCAACTCACCGTAACTCATCTCTATACATATATATATATATATATGTATATATATATATATACATATATATATATATATATATATATATATATAGAGATAGGCTACGGTGAGTTGCGAAGTAAAACGCGTTTCTACTTCACGCCGTATTTTTATTTTGAAAGCCCAAACGACCGATCCGAACCGTTAGATGTTTAATCCATATTGAAATGTGCTTGGAGACCAAATTTTACATTTTTTGGAATTTTTTTACTATTTATTAAGCATTTTTGAAAACTGCTGTTTTGCTGTGAACAGTAAAAAACAGTAAAATTTTGTGAACCCTCAGATCAGTGGCATTCAAAATTGCTTAATAAATAGTAAAAAAATTCCAAAAAATGTAAAATTTGGTCTCCAAGCACATTTCAATATGGAGAACAAGATGAACGGTTCGGATCTACGTTTTGAACTTTAAAATCACAAAATATGAGCGTGAAGTAAAATAGTCGCTTTACTTCGCAACTCACCGTAGCCCAGCTCTCTCTCTCTATATATATATATATATATATATATATATATATATATAGATTAGATAAGACGCAAGAGAACGAAATATAGATTACAAAGACTTTGCAACATAATTATTAGTTCTCGGCCCAACTAGTATTTTTCCCTTTCTTTGCAACAAAATATACCTTTGGCTTTGCAACATAATTACAAACTGGTCCCTTCTCTGATCTAGACTGATGGCAACAACGCAAAATTAATTGACATAGTGATTTGTCTACATGTGATGTACAAATAATATACTAATTAATTAAAAAGGAGAATTAATTAATTGGATTAATAATTTGAAGGATTAATTTGGATGATTAAATGAATTACTTAGGCCAATTATTTTCTAAACACAGTTCTAGAACCGTTACAATTAATGGACACTTTCACACACACAAACAATGCTGTCCTACAAGGTGCGATGCGTTTGTGCATAGTTGCAGACCCGTACATCGCACAAATGGTGTCACTTAATTTGATACTTCTCATATCGAAACAATAATAATGTTAGAAGAAAGGGAGGCCAATTATCAACATCTACCTCCAAGATTGAGATTGGTTGAAGTTCTGGGTCCGAAACGCAAAATAATAAATTCTGACGAGCGGGCGTTTCTTACTGTACTAAATTAAAAAGAATAAATAAATTTAATTGGGACTGACGACATTAGGTGTTGGCAATTTTCTTGGGCCAAATGGTGTTTAATGGATCATGCTAGGAAATTAAAAATGAAGTTTTTACTAACAAATTTAGTTGGTGTTGCTTAATCATCACATGGTTGCAATAATTAAATTTCTTGGGCCTAATGGGCATTTTCCAGGGCGCAATATTCATTTAAATTAAAAACCAGGTTCTTGCATATTGTCTTATTTATTCATAATGCTCACATTACCAAATAATAAAAAAAATATACTGATTCGAGATAGCAACTCCACCATTTAAATGTAGGTTATATTGCTATACAATTAGTTGCTGCAACCTGCAAGGAGATATCTATAACGATGCGTAATGAAGTTTACTGACAAATTACTCCTATGAATTTTTATTCTCTCCCTTTGTTTTATTAATTCATAATACAATTACAAAGTATTTTCGTATATATCTTTTCAAGAAATCATACCTTCATATATATATAAATCTGATTGCTAATCTATCCTGTCTTAAATGCATATTTCCTAACATATACATATTTTCTTAATCTAAGATTGCCTAAATATTACATTGAAGGTAAACAAATCTTATGCAATCTTTTGCCTTGGTTGCTATACTTTAATTTTCTGTAACTCACGTAAACGTGTCATGGTATATATTCCGACATTTACTTCATGAGAAAATTAAATGTCTTTTATAATTGTAATATATATTTTTTTATGAACCGAAATGCACCATTTCTAAATTTTTATTTGGTATATAATATTTGTCATATATTAATCAAGGAAAAGTGTCAGGCTCACTCATGCTGGTTGTTTAGTTCTTATTCGGTCGGTTTTGCAAGCTATGCCTATTTATTATATGGCTACGTGCCGTATTCCCAAATCAGTTTTACATGAAATTACATCTATTATTAGAAGACTTTTTGGGAGGGGAGGGGGGGGGGGGGGGGGGGGGGGGGGGGGGGGACATCTACCGAGGAGTGATTTATGACATAGCAAGAGAGATTATAAATGTATGGGCTTTTGGAGAAGCCTGATGAGTCTTTGTACAACCTTCGAACCTTGTGTTAGATGGAATATAGGCAGCGGGGACTCATGTGAGGTTTTTGCTCAACCTTGGTTTCCTTGTGCATTGGAGGTTAAACCAACAGATGAGAATCAGTAAATCAGAGGTGTCTTCTTGTAATATATTTACTAGATGATCAACATGTTAAATGGGATGTTAATAGACTTATTGATCTATTTGGTTATGGTAAATGTATGGAGATCATAGCTAATATTGCTCCTCCTATATCTACTTCAGCTGGGGATAAATTAATATGGGTACAGGTGCATACTCGGTTAAAGAAGGGTACCAGCTTTTAAGAGATCCTCAACTACACTAGTAATTGGAAATAAAGACATGGGAGACGTGTTAATGCATCCCTTTGAAAGTAGATCAGTTAGAACGGCTGAAATTCATTGATCGAAAAAAGCGATTAAGATGCTCCATGGTACAAACAAAGCGATTCCAAATCAGTATTTGAACAGATTTAAATTATGATGACAATATAAGGTGGATAATTTCTTCTGAATAGCTGAAGGATTTCCCTGTTTCTTCCAGGCAGTGATCCTTCTCCTCCCTTGACCAATTCTGCGGGTAATACCATACTAAGTCAGCATTATACCGAATCAAAACTACAATATGCAATTAGATACTGTTTGAAATCTCTTGCACAAATCTTATTTTCTGGTGCCAATCATGCGTTCTATTAGCCTCAAATGGTAAACAATATGAAGAACAGTACTAAATGTATCCTATCAGTTTATTTGGTTCAAATAAAAAATTTATATATTCATACTCGTTGGTCGATCTACGCGCACCAACCATCTAGTGGATAGAGCATATTAAGATCATGCATCCCATCAAAACTGTATCATAGCATGTACCTTTTCAAGTGACTTGCATGGGTCATGTATGAACTGGCATGATCCTTTTGTGGATCAGAAAAACAGACCAATCAATAAACAGTCAAATCAGTTAATATGGATCGGGTGAAAATTTGTCACTCCTAGGCATGAAAAAAGAAAAAATGGAGTTGATTTAGAGAGAGCGATTAACACAAGCAATTTTAGCAGAGGCGCGGTAGTTATTAAACACAATAACAAATTAAATAAATGAAGATTTTACATACAGAAGCTACTTCATTAAGCTTATATCGCACATTTTGCAACATCTTCGAGAAGTCATCCTCCCATTTGTAGAATTCCAATTCCTTCCCATCCAATATCTTGGCAGCAACCTAAACAAATTGGCATAATGTCAAAATATGTTCTAGATCTAAAGAACAACTTAAACGGATGGCACCTATGGGTTTGCAATATAGCAAAACATTTTGCATATAATTAATATCAATTTGGGTTAGCTAGCTATTAATGAAAAATGATTTAAATGTCCCTTTGGGTTAGCTAGCTATTAATGACTTTGGGTTAGCTTTTCTTTGAACTCTTTCTTTTCCAAAATGTAAGTTAACTCTGATTTCATGCATGGTAATGAAATGGCAGTTGAGGCCTTTTATAAAAAAAAATAATAATAAATAAATAAATGTCCCTTGTACTTTCAGGTAGACTCAATTAAATATCTTTTTGATTGGTTTAGGTACCTCTGCAATCAGCATCAAAGCTGAATTTATTTATTTTTAGACAACATCATATGTTGATGCAAAACTAGGATCTTATTTGCAAAATTAATATAGCACTGGTTAAAATATGGAATTAATACAAACTCACAAAGTTTAGCAACATAAGACAATACAAGAATCAGATTCATATATGTTAAATAGAATGCAAACAGTGAAGCAACCATTTAAACTTCTAATAAATAAATTAATACAGCTTAGTACCCAACAAGTAGTACAATTAGATGAAGCAAGCAATACAGAAATGAGAGCTAACCTTTTTACCAATTATTCGGCTTCCAGCTGTGTGCGCAAAATAGAACATATAGAAGTGGCAGATGAAGGCTTGTGGGTCCTTCTCTGACAACTCCTCCAAATAACGGGCATAAGAAATTCCAGGAGCAGAAGGTTCTGGAATTGTATGGCCTTGTTCTTTGAACCATTCCAAATCCTTTTTTAGTGCCTCTGACCTCTCCAGTCCAGTATTCCTAAACTCAGCATCTGCAATTCACCAAAATATAGTTTTTAATTAATCTTCAGATTACTAATCATGCATAAAGATGAATTAAGCCACTTTCAACCTTTTAGAACTTCTAATATTCTTATATAACCTGTAATCCTTCATCTATATATACTAATCCTTCATCGACATTAATCTATAGAAAGAAAGTTATCCAGATTAACGTGCATCAATTAATGACAACCATTGTGAAATTATATTTTTTTTAATAGAATGTACTGCCAAAACCATAGAAGAAAAAATCAGAATTGGAATCGGTATTGGTCTTTTGACTGTGGAACCAGAATTGGGTGAATCGATTCGGATACTCAGTCTTTTTTGTGAAATTTTTTGGTAACAAAAGATAACAAAGAGGTTCTTGGTTCGAGTCAGGAGTGAAATTTTTTTGGAGATTGGTATTTGTATTTCGGCCGATGGTATATGATTGGAATCAAACCGTTTTAGCCAAAATTTGTCTTGAATAGGTCCATTTTGTTCGAAATTTGACTGGATTGGACCGTTTGTACTGAAATTGGACGACAAATTCACATATTGTGTAACTCGGCCTGAAATTGGACTGGTATAGCCCAATTCGGATACGGATCGGTTGATTCTGGTCCGAAAGATCCAATTTTTCCATCTATGGCCAAAAGCCCATGTCCCCATCACAGACTTTAAATCAATACACTCCCTCTTTATTGGTACCCAGTAACAGACTCTATATCAGCTAACAAATTGTTCCTCCCTCCAAACGTAAACCTGGATACACCCATAGAATAGCGCTGTTCTAGCCTCAAAAACCATGACGATAAAGTCAGAGAAATTTACAGAAAATGAAGAAACTAAAACAATCAAATCAAGAAACATACACGACGGATGTTGAGCTTTCTGAACAATCGTCTCCAGTGTGTCATAAACAGTCTTGCTATCCGTGAGGAAATGGAGGTATCCATTAATAGGTCCCCATTCAGAAACTGGAGGACCGTCCGGCTCCTTCTCCACTTCCCTAGCCTGGTCTCTAGTGTGCAATTTCATGGTCACAGCTCTCATCTCATCCACAAAACCCCCCCATCACTTGCTTCTCTGTTGTGGTAGCCGAAACCCCCCCATCCACAAAATCGCCTACCACTACTGTGTGTCTCCGACCAGTCAGAGTAGAGGAAATTCTAACATGGGAATATAAATTAGAGCTGCTCTTCAAGAAAAGGGATGAAGATGGCACAGGGATAGGGTTGGGAGCTCTACTGCGAAACTTGATGATGGAGAAAGAGTATCTCTGAGATGAGGGAAGCATCGACGCCATGATTGTGGTGATTATGAAAATGGATACAACTAGCGTCTAGTCAGGGAAGGAGAAAATTTAAGAAATTTGAAGTGATGGTGAAATTTATTTTTTTAGATTTTCAGAACAATGGGTAGAGGAGGAAGAAATCGCTCGTAACTAAGGAACTGGAAAGTGTGCGAGAATATATTTAAGACTGTGCTTAGGGGGAATAAAATGAATAAATTGAAGGATCATGTGATGCTTAACAGAAGTCAATAAATATGTAAGGCATAAGAGTGGGAGTAAGTGAAGCATACAATTCAGGCGACAGAGCGTGGGATAAAATATATATAATAAGCTACTTATCATAAATATATAATCATGGTGCTATTGCGATTCATCAAGTGCATATTTTACTTCACGTTCATATTTTAATATTTTAAAATTTAAATAGTCGATTAAAAATGTTAAATTTGATTTCTATATTAAATTATAGGAAGCTGATAATTGTACCCCAAATAAAATACTCGTGCACGTCCCCCAACCTTCTAGAATGTCGGTGACAAACCGAGCAAGTTTTACTTCATACAGTGCAATAACAGTACAAATATTTCTTTATTGTATAACATTTCGCTGCATGAAGCGAAAAATACTCTGTTCAAAAAGTTAACAAAAGTAGTGTCAATTGCAGCGAAACAATCGTATAATTTAAACATGTAAACAAAAGCGTTTAATCAACTACGTTCTAGTGTTTAACTTTCATTGTAAATGAGTTAAATTTTAATTTTTTTTTAAAAAGACGAATCTCTGAATTCGTCCCCGACCGCAAATTTTTCTTAAACATTCTAAAATGTTGACAGCTCTAAATTTCAACCAATCCCCAAACGCGTCCCCGAGCACAAATTAACAGCTCTAAATTTGTACCAATCCCTGAGCGCATCCGCCAGCACAAATTTTTTTCATACATTCTAGAATGATTACAATTCTGAATTTCTAAGCATGCAAATATTTATTAAATAACAATGAAACTAATACTTCGAAACAATCATCCTTACCAGACTCATCAATTATTTTAAATTGTCAAAATTACAACTTTTTCCAACAATGACAATTTCTAAACATGCAAACCTCTATTAAATAACAATCAAACTACTACTTTGAAACAATCATTCTTACCAGATTCATCAATTATTTTAAGTTGTAGGATTTTCTAACAATCAAACCTCTATTTTAACAATCAAACTAGTACATTTTCTTCAGTCTTAATTATTTTATAATCATTAATCTCACATATCATACAACCAGATTACTAGCTAATTGTAGGATATTCTATATCCGGAAATGGCTGCAGCCGGGGAACAACAGGAAGAACGAGCTGGTGTACACGTGCAGACACTAACCCTGTGATCCCTTCTGCCATGTCGACCTTACCATTCACCTTCCAATCAAAACACTGCACCAGTGCGGCTACTGCCACTGGTAGAGATGCCATTGCAAGTGTGATGCCTGGGCAGCCCCTCATGCCGCTGCCAAACGGCAACAGCTGGAAGTTTAGTCCTCTAATATTCAACCCAGCAGTCGGTCCCTCGAGGAACCGCTCAGGCTTGAACTCATTCGGGTCCACCCAGTATTTTGGATCCCTGTTGACTGACCATAGGTTTACAGAAAGAGAGGTGTCAGCAGGGATGGTGTAGCCATTAACAGTCGCTGCCTTGATGGATTGACGGTGTACGATTGGGGTGGCAGGATGAAGCCGCATTGCTTCTTTCATCACTGCATTGAGGTAGGGAAGGTTTGGCAGGTCGGTCTCTTCGACTAGACGGACTTTACCAACAACACGATCGAGCTCGTCGTGTAACTTTCGAAGAGCATCAGGGTGATTGATCAGCTCGGCCAGCGCCCATTCGATTGTTGCCGCAGGTGCATGTGTGCCCCCGATGAAGAGAACCTGATTTGTATATTATTATTATTATTATTATTATTATGATTATCATTGTCATTGTCATTGTCATTGTCATTATTATCATCTTAATTTGGTACAAGGTTTTTCAAACCAAGAACTAACATTAGAACTTAGCTAGCTGATTTTCTGTGCAAAAACAAATTAAGAAAAATATATACATACCCTGATGAATGCCTTGATGTTCTCTCTGCTGAGCTTAATCTCAGAATTGTCATTGGCCGCAACGTTGAGAAATATGTCAATAAAATCCTTCACCTCTCTTTGCTTCCCTTGTTCTTTCTCCACCTCTTTTTCCCTCATGATCCCTTCCAACAACCTGTCGAACTGGATGTGCACATCATGCATCCTCTTCCCCATCCCTTGCAGATCCATCCCTCGACAAATCCCAAAATAATCCTCCAAGTTGAACGACCCTAGAATGTTCATCAACTGCTTCACCAGCTCAGATGCCTCCTCTGTCTGGCTCCTGGTTGCTGTACTGGCAGCCATTCTTGCTACCTCATTGCTCATGAGCTTTATAATCTCCTTACTCAAGTTCACATCCTCATTTTCTTGAGCTTTATTGAGGATGCCCCTCAACATGCTCCTCAGCTCTGCACTGCGCACTGGACGTAGCTTTTCTACTGTTTTTGTCCCCAGCAGCTCTGACATTAACAGCCTCTTCATGAAAAGCCAATAGGGGCCAAACGGTTCAAACACAATGCCCTTATCAATTGTAACATAGTGTAACACAGAGAAGGACGGCCGGTTAGCGAAGACAGCATCATGGTTCTTTAATAATTCGCGTGCAAGGTCTGCCGAGCTGGCAATGATGCGGATAGAGGAACCAAAGCGGAGGTGGAGAAGGGGGCCGTAGTTTGTCGTCAGCCGGTCCAGTGTATGGTGAATCGGAGATTTGAGTAGGTGGTGCAACTGGCCGATGATCGGGAGAGCAGGGGGGCTCGGTGGGAGATGTTGAGCATTGCGCCGTTGATTTAAGAGGAAGAAGATGAGTGAAAGGGTGGCAAATGCTATTGTGAGAAATGGTAGAGAGAAGGAGAAAATTAGGAGGGATTGGATATTTGCCATGTTGTAAAGAGATGCAGTGCACTTATGTTTTGTGGGAGAATGTATGTACGTATATATAGGTGAAGAGATCAACCATCAACAACTATATAAATTTATGAAAACATCGTTTGAATTTCCCTAATAATTAATTGGAAGTAACAGGTATTAAAAAATAAAAACACTGATTACGGATTTGGCAAGATACTTGTTTGGTAGTTAGTTCACCTATCACAAATTCGAGTAAAACTAGACTGTTCTAAAGCTCACAAGGTGTACAGTGAGCTTAACTCCAAAATATATTATATCAGTTTTATAATTGATGAAATTACATGTAAAGATTTTAAGTTTTCGAATTATTTTAATATAAAGTTAAGCGGTCAAAATAAGAAGATTTATAAATTAATTTTAGTGCATTCATTTTTTTTAACACTTTTTGACCATTTGATTTTATACAAAATTAATTCTATATTTTAAAAAATTTATATGTAAATTCATCACTCGTGAAGTAAATCGGTTTCAATGGTTTGAATTTATTATTTGAAGCAAATCTAATAGATTTTGGAGTTAAGCTCACCAAAAATCTTGGTGAGCTTGAGAACACAATCTTCTAAATAATTTAAATTTTGTGTGATGCATAAACAAAAGGTGTTGAGATTTATTGTATGTTTTCAGTATTTTGGGTTTTATAGGGTTCTTTTGGTAAAAAGGATTATAGAAATGTTTAGGGACTTGAATGAAAGATGTAACGCCTATATAGGCTTGTATGAGAACAAAGGAAAATACAATTCATTTTTCCTTAGAAATCTACTTGGTATCAGAGCCGACCTAACCCTAACCCTAGCCGCTACAGTACCCGCGCCGCTACAGTACCGGATCGCTACAGTACCCGCGCCGCTACAGGACCGGGGCGCTACAGTACCGCGCCGCTCGGTGCTCTCTTCTTCTAAAGTCGGCCGGCCACCAAAGGTAGCTTCTTTGTGTTGATTTGGCCGGTGTGGGGGGGCCTCTACCCCACGATACCCGAGAAGCGGGTTTGGATTGAGATTTGATCGGGTTTTGAACTCGAATCTTGATGAGATAGATGAAGATCGGGTCAAGGAGAAGAAGAAGAAGAGAGGGGGAGATAATGTGGATCTTGTCTTGAGGGATCAAGATCGGGTCAAGAAAAAGAAGAAGAAAGGGGGAGATAATATGGATCTCGATCTTAACAGTGTAAGATCGGGTCTAAGAGAGTAATAGGAGGGATTCGGACTCGGATCAATGTCAGAGGAGGAGACTGGCAATGCGTTTGCGAAGGCTTGCGCGAAGCTGCCACCTATCGACATGAGACTCAAAGGGCCAACTACGTACTTGACTGAGGAGGAGAGCCGGATTAGGCTAAAGGCTGGGGCAGCAGGACTTCCAGGGGTGAAGTCAGCACTAGCGGTCTCCAACTCAAGTCACATATGTAACACAGGGTTCAGAGACGAGCCTCGACGGTGTTTGTCACACCCCGGAACAGGGGGTCGCGCAGTTTTCGCCAGTGTTTTAAAATGCGGTTTTATATATATATATAAATTGTTATGTTTATGTGTGTGGGCCTGCTCCTAGGAGTATGCGGGGGGTGGCAGGGGGGCGGCAGCCCCCTGCGAGCGTTGTCTGAGGTTACGAATCAAACCGACGGCCCAGATTAGTCAAATTTACCGATCAAGATGGACGGTCCAGATTAGTCCTTTTTCACATAAATTTTAATTAAAATACAATCATACTATCATAGGATTTGATTTAAAACAAGTTTGGTTCAAATCCGATTTAATTTGGCTAAGTTATACCCAAAACAGCATTTTTCAGAATCCCCATTGCGGCCCGCAATAGGGCTGTTGCGGCCCGCAACAAGTTCCAAAATTTCCAGCCTCTGCAAATCGTCTCTGCCTCCATTCATTTCGGCCCGTAATGAATGTATTGCGGCCCGCAATAAGAGTACTGTTTTTCATTCCTTTGCCCATTTTCGTGAAATTTCACCCCGTTTTCAAACCCGATCAAATCCCCGTATAATTAAACAATTATTCCCCATTCACTAGCAATTTTAATGACATTTAATATGCAATTTCAACATTTAAGTCATAACAACAATTTAAAACATACCGTTAGGGTTTTATAACATAATACGGTTCGACAATAACCTATACATCAAAATAACCGACTACGGGTTCAACTACACATTCAAAATGGGCATAAAGGGTTTGGTATAACCTATTAGCTCGGCCTAAACTCACGCGTCGAGCCCGAGTCCCACTTCACTCGCGTTTACCTGCACATTTCAATTCAAAGGGAAAAATTCCCCGAGGGGAGGGGGTGAGAAAAACCTGTCATCCGTTTTCTCAGTGCGGAATTTAAAGGGCTACTGGATTTGTGAGAAATCCATCACCAGAACTAAATACACTAGCAAAAGGGTATCTATTTATTTATTCACCAATAATAATAAATGCACATGTACCGGGAATAGATTCAAACGGATTTCAATTCACATCTCATCAACATCAATCAACGAATTTCCAGAAAGATTTGGTTTCATAGATATAATATATATAAGTCTGGTTATGAGGTACAGATATCAACTATCGATCACCTCCGGCTTAACAGTTCTATTTTCTGGTTTCAAGTCATACAATTTCATCAATTCATCACTTAAAATATACACGGGCATATTCCGCGAATATGCAACAGAATACCACTTTTCTCACAAAGAAATCACTGACACTTTCACTGAATCACTGAACCACAGTTCTACCTAAAATTACACTGCACTTCCCTTACCCAACCGGTACTGGGTTCACTAGGGCCATTCTCCAGATGCGCATAAGGGTCCTGGATGAAAGTCTAGTAGCTAGCTAGACTTTCCACTATGATACACTGTTCACTTCACACAATCAATCCAAGTCATACTATGGTTCCACTCACTTATTCAAAACGATAGATCAACAATCGATAAACCGTACCAACATGAGAATCATAACAGTTATACAATTCAATTACACTAATATCACAATTAATGCAATGCGGCAACAAATGCTTTCAATCAGAGATTCAACATGCTATGCACAGTTTATTTAAATCAAGCAATCAACATAAATATAATAATATGCACCGTTATTTAGTTCTACGAATAAACCCCAAAACAGATCCCGTGAACCCCCGCACCTGGTTACGTAGGGCACGTAGAGGGTCCGCGATCTCGCGACTCGGTAAGCTCGTCAATCCCGCTAGCCGTGCTCGTTAGGATCTATACATAGGTCAATTTATTAAATTCCGGCACTTTTACAATTTAGACCCTAAGCAATTTTTGGGAAAATCCGTAAATTGGAAATTTGGTTGCACTTTGGAACACGGAATCAATCAATTTATACTATAGAAACAACAAAGGCACGGAATAATCAGTTTGGTACGATTCTACGGGTTTTCACTGAAACCCTAAAAACACGGAATCAAGAAATGAGAGAGAAATAGAAAGGGGAATTACCAATGGAACGGATGGATGTGCGAGGTTTGAGCTCCTCTTCCTAAATCTCTGTTTTCGGGCAATACGGTCACCGGGGGAGGGTTTAGTGTTGTCTCTCTCTCACTCTCTCGTTGTCTTTCTCTCTTGGCGGAAACAAAGGAAAAGAGAGAAGGGGTGGGGGCGCAGGAAAGGAAAGGAAGGAGGGGAAAGAGGAAGGAATGACAAGGGCCCCCACTTGTAAGTGGTCTTTTTGCAAAATAAACCCTCCACTTGTTCGATATTGATTAAATGATTTATATAACACCTATTGCTCCTCTTTCTTAACACAATTAATCGTATAATTATTGTTCACCATCCACGTCACTAATTTCGTATATACGTATATATATATTATTCGATTTAACCACTTATTATTTTAATTAAATCTGAATTTTAAAAGTTCACAGTGTTACAGTGTTACAGATGCGGTGAGGTAGGTCACCTGAAGCAGGCTTGCCCTAAGCCACCAAAGGAGAGAGATATAGGTAGGAAGGGGTAGTCTGAGAACTGTGAACGCGGTCGTAAGGGCCAAAGAGGTGAAAGAGGAGGCAACCGGGCAAATCTGATGGTTGCAAAGGAAGCGAAAGAAGCTATTGTGGGGTTATCCGAGGAGGATCTGATTTTGGAGATAGTCAGGAGGAGGCAGAAAGGAGCAAGTGAGGGGAAGAGTGTGGTCGCTGACACACTTGCTCTTGCCTCTAAACCCACTATTAGATCACCAGATTGAATAGTAGACTCTGGTGCATCTCGTCATGTGACTGGTGCTGTTAAGGAGTTTTTTCTTCCTATACTCACCTAGCAGTCCCAGATAGTATTCAGATAGCCGATGGTACTGTCCGGCCCGTGGTTGGTAAGGGTACTGTGAAATGTACCGATTCAGTGACTCTGACAAATGTGTTGCATGCTCCTCTTTTCCCGTAAACCTAGTGTCCATTAGTGCTATTATTCGTGAGCAGAAATGCATTGTGACCTTTGATATTCCAAAGATGGTCTTTCAGGAGAAGGGGACAGGTCGAATACTTGGAACTGGCACATGGCGTGATGGGTTGTGGTACATGGATAGAAAAGGTATGGACACAGCGCTGGCATCTGTGGTCGATAGAGTGGAGGCAGGAGGATCTGGGGTGAGTGTGGAGGATGAGTTGCTTCTGATTCATCGACGGATGGGGCACTCTTCCTTCAGCCTACTGGAACATTTGTATCCATCAAAGTATGAGAAAGCTGACAAACAGAAACTTGTGTGTGATGGATGTGAGTTTGGGAAGCACACAAGGAGTTCGTATGCAAGCTCAGGAAGTAGGAGTTCTCATGCCTTTGATCTGGTACACTCGGATGTGTGGGGGCCTTGCTCAACAACTTCGATAAATGGGTATAGATTTTTTGTGACTTTCATCGATTGTTATTCTCGTGTCACATGGTTGTACTTGATGAAAAACAAGAATGATGTACTTGCTTGCTTCAAGGATTTCCATAAGGTGGCTCAGACTCAGTTCGGTGCTGTGGTGAAGGCACTGAGATCTGATAATGGGACCGAATATACAAACAAGGCATTCAAGGAGTATTTGTCAGTTCATGGGATACATCATCAGACCATGTGCCCTTACACACCAGCACAAAATGGAGTGGCAGAGAGGAAGAATAGACACTTGTTGGAGGTAGCCCGGTGCATGATGATCTCCATGAATGTTCCGAAACATTTGTGGGGACAAGCAGTCATGACAGCCGCACAATTGATCAACAGAATGCCATCTAGAGTGTTGGACTGGCAGACTCCGTGTGTAATGTTGAAAGGAGATAATGGGGGTATTCTTTCTCCAAAGGTATTTGGCTGTGTGTGCTTTGTGAAAGACAACAAACCAACAGTGGGAAAGTTGGATCCCAGAGCGGTGAAATACATCTTTGTGGGTTACTCTGGTACTCAAAAGGGTTATGTGTGCTGGAGTTCAGTAGAGAGGAGATTGTTTGTGAGTATGGATGTTACATTTCGTGAGCTTGAACCTTACTACTCCTCAGAGACTACATCACCCTTTGGAGACTCGCTCGACACAAGAGGTATGAGGCGAGAGGGGGAGTCTAGTAGTGATGGTGAGAGGAGGATGGTGAGTGTGAGTGGTATTCCTTACCCACTGATGGATTCGACTAGGATTGAGCCGGAAAAGCAGGATTCGGCTAGGGTTGAGCCGGAAAATGAGGATTCGGCCAGGGTTGAGCCACAAAGGGAGGATTCGGCTGTGGGTGAGCCGGAAGTTGAGAGAAATGAGCCCGAAGGTGGTAGCACTCAGGCTCAAGGGGAGTCGAGATATCGTGAGGTGTATGTGAGGAGAAATAAGCAGAGTGAGGGAGTCGTGCCTACAGTGCCACCTGTGCCAAGTCCCTTGTCCATGCCTACTTCGACTCCTGCGGCACTTACACCATCCACCTCAGATTCAGAGTACTCAGGTGATATAATTCCTCTTGATTCTCCTCCCACTCCCATGTCATTGAGACGGACCTCTCGGTCCAATGCGGGACATCCTCCTGATCGCTATGGTTTTCCACATGACATTGCCCAGTTTGTCTCTTACTCTAGCATATCACCAGCACATGGAGCATTTATTGCATCGTTGGATTCTGTTATTTTACCCAAGTGTTGGCAGGTTGCTAAGGAGAATCCAAAGTGGAAAGCAGCCATGCTAGAAGAGCTCGAGGCTCTCGCTAAGAACAAAACCTGGAAGCTTGTGTCACTACCACCAGACAAGAAGGCAGATGGATGCAAGTGGGTCTTTACTGTGAAGCAAAGCCCAGAGGGTCGGGTTGAGCATTACAAGGCCCGATTGGTGGCGAAGGGGTACAGTCAGACTTATGGTATCGACTATGATGAGACCTTTACACCCGTGGCGAAGATGAGCACAGTACGGACACTTGTTTCCTTAGCAGCAAATGGGGGGTGGAAGTTGCACTAGCTCGATGTGAAGAATGCCTTCCTTCACGGTGATTTGTTGGAGGAGGTATACATGGAGGTCCCACCGGGTTTTGGCACAAAACAAACGGAGGGTAAGGTGTGCAGGCTCAAGAAATCTCTTTATGGGCTGAAGCAGTCCCCTCGGGCCTGGTTTGATAGATTCAGGATGGCTATGGTAGGCATGGGCTATCAGCATATCAATACCGACCACACGGTGTTCTTTCGACAACATGGTGGTCACATTACTATGCTGGCTGTGTATGTCGACGATATGATCATTACCGGGAATGATGAGGGGGAGATTGCACAATTGAAGGCAAAATTGGGGAAAGAATTCGAGGTAAAAGATCTGGGACAACTTAGGTACTTCCTTGGGATTGAGGTGGCTCGGGGAGCAGAGGGGATTGTTCTATCTCAAAGGAAGTATGTCCTAGACTTGCTCAGTGAGACAGGCATGTTGGGGTGCAGGCCTGTAATTTCTCCAATTCATGTGAAGGCCAAGATGAGTGCAGAGGCAGGAGAACAGGTTGATCGTGAAAGGTACCAGAGACTGGTAGGCAGATTGATCTATTTGGGTCACACTCGTCCTGATATCTCATTTGCAGTAAGCGTGGTGAGCCGCTACATGCATGACCCTAGGAAGGGCCATATGGATGCAGTGTATCATATCCTAAGGTACCTGAAGAGTGCACCGGGGAAGGGCTTGATCTTCAGGCAGAATGGGCACATGAACATTGAGGGCTATTGTGACTCTGACTGGGCTAGTTGCCAAGATGACAGGAGGTCCACATCTGGCTACTACATGTTTGTAGGGGACAACCTGGTCTCCTGGAGGAGCAAGAAGCAGCCGGTTGTTGCGAGATCGACGGCAGAAGCTGACTACAGGGCTATGGCATTGGGAGTTGCCGAGATGCTGTGGCTGAAGAGGTTACTGGAAGATCTCAAGGTGAATCACGGAGCCAAAATGAAGTTGTGGTGTGATAGCAAATCAGCGATCAGCATTGCCAACAATCCTGTGCAGCATGACAGAACCAAGCATGTGGAGATCGATAGGTTCTTCATAAAGGAAAAGCTGGAAAGTGGACTATTGGAGCTGAGCCATGTAGCTACAGGAGATCAAGTAGCTGACTGCCTCACCAAAGGACTTAGCTCGATAGATCTAGTTAGGTTATGTGACAAGATGGGCTTGATGGATATCTTTTGCCCATCTTGAGGGGGAGTGTTGAGATTTATTGTATGTTTTCAGTATTTTGGGTTTTATAGGGTTCTTTTGGTAAAAAAGATTATAGAAAAGTTTAGGGACTTGAATGAAAGATGTAACGCCTATATAGGCTTGTATGAGAACAAAGGAAAATACAATTCATTTTTCCCTAGAAATCTACTAAAGACATACAAATCATTGCGATGGTTGATCTCTAAAGTCCTTTATTAAACAATACTTGAATCCACAACTTGTTATAATTAAGTAATTAAATGATCCTTGACGCGCGCTATTCTATTGTGCGCATATATAATATTTGATTAACTGTACTCTTTACAGTACAAATCAGCCGGTCGGTCTTTGTCTAACGGTTGGAGGGTTAGTTTTCAAAATTGAGGTTCATTTGATTTGAGAGAAATAAATGTATAACACGTGAACTACATGTTTCTTGCTTCTACACTGTTTTGCAAGCATTAATAATACCGATTTGCAAATACACTTCGATCCTAATTAATTATGGGTATATTTGATTGGATTGAGAATAGGCTATTCGGAATAGCTTATTCGGTATTTGATTAGGTTAGAAAAGCTAGATAGTAAATCCAAATTTTCTATTTAAAAAAAAATCACATTTCTCTGCATTTTCTATTTAGTATGTTCTCCAATCAAATTTTATATGTAAATAGTTTCTACTTTTAGTTAGTCCACTCAATTGAATGAAAAAAAAAATAGCAGTATTTTGTTCACTGCAATTATATGATTTAATTAAATACCTCAACAATTGTATATCTAAATCACATATTTATTTAATAATTAGTTTTTCTAATATCATTACTATAGAAAATGCATCCATACACGGTTGAAAAATGAGCTTATACACGGTTTTGCAACTGTGTTTGTGAGAGTCATGTATAATAGGTTGGATAAATTGTACATGGTTCTAGAACTGTGTTTGTTTTTGAAAAAAAAATTGCACACTTTTTGCGCCAAAACCGTGTTTGAAAACCCTTATCGTCCATGATCTTTTATTAAAAACCATGAATAATTCATATTTTTGTTTCAAAAACACAATACATGGTTTTTAAAGTAATACTTTGTATGAATACCCTTATCATACACAATTTTTATTAGTACCATGCATAATTCATATTTTTTTTACAAAAAAAACCAATGAAACCCTAGGTCTAAATTTAAATTAAACCTTTGATCTGAACATCAAAAACACTAAACTAAATTTATAAAACTATGAATTTAAACATAGCAATACCAAAAACACAACATTTACCAATATAAATAACATTTACAATTAGAACACATATTATTAGTTACATGATTAATATTAATTATAACTAAAATATAAAAATACAACAAAAAACCAAGATCCGAGACTTCATACATTTTCGTAAATAATGCCTACAAAAACTTGATCAAAAACTTCAACTCAAGTTCAGTCTCTTAATTTTTTATTTTTTTCACTACAAGAAAACATACCTTTTCCGGCGCTTTTTATTATTGCCGGTAAATACACTAAAAAACACAACTAAATACCTTTTCCGGAGCTTGGGCAAGTGCTGGGAATATCTCCTTCAGCGGAAGCTTAAATTCATATACCTTGTCGGATAGTCGGTGGCATAGTGTTCAAGCACAACTAAATGATGTACCTTGTCGGATAGTCGGTGGCATAGTGTTCTACCTTCCAGATTTGTACTGGTAAGTGATAAAAAAAAAAAAAAAAAGGAAACGGAAAATTGATGTCTTGTAATCATTGAAAAGGTCAAAAATAAAGCCGATATAAATGTCTTGAGTGGGGCTATGGTACATTGGTATAGGGGCGGATCCAATGTAGCACAGGGGGTCAGCTGTCTTTCGCTGGATTTTCAAAAATAGTGCTAAAAATCTGCTTTTCGGACCTCTGCCCCTCCCTGAAATTCAAATTGTCCCCCTGTAGCCCATTATGAAATTCTAATAGACGGAATGGAACCCATATAAACTCTGAGCGAAACAAATTAGCGGAGCCCAAATAGGCACTGATCCCATTAGTTGAACCAAAATGTTTTTATTTTTTTTATTTGTTTTTTGAATTCAATGACAGAGGCTACCAAGTTGAACAAAAATGTTGATTTCAAATTCCCTATAAATATTGAATTGTTTATTTTTTTCAAGTAATTTAGGATTTTTATTATATTGATTGGTATTTTTTTTGTGATGTTGAATTGTACCCGATAAGCTATTGGGTTTGAATCCGATAAGCTATTTGCATCCGATTATTGTCCCGCCTTGACAAAAATCCTGCGTCCACCCCTACATTGGTACTATGCATATGTAACTCATATTGATCAGTACTATGTATTAACATCTCTATTTTCAAAGTTTAATGAATCAATATGAACCTTTTAATATATTCTGCACATGAAAATATATTTGTAGATCAAATATTATATTTTTACTATTTTTTTTAACAATTTATTCAGAGAGGTAGAAAATCACTTGATCTGATGATGGTAGGCCACTCAAACCTATTTAAAAAAAAAGTATAAAATTCTAAAAAAAATTGTAAAAATGAGATCATGTTCAATGATTCAGATCAACTATTGAACTTTGAATATGAAAATATTAATTTGTAATATGGACCAATTTGCGCTGCATAGTACCATATAGCCTCATTCAATTTCTTTTAATCTCAGAAAAGATAAAACATAAGTAGATCAATTGCCTCAAATTATTATGATTGTGGTCCATTTTTTTTTTCTCTGTTGATTATCTCCTTTACAATCACCAAGCAGCTAGTTTAATACTTGAAATTTGTTTAAAATTGTACTGACAAACCTGTTCCCAGCAATTTTAGCACCTGAGGGCCGGACTGCAATTTTCAAGAAGAACCTGCCACTGGCAAAACCAAAGCGCTCGACTTTGCCAAAAAAATAAAGGCTTCATATAATTAAGATTGAAAATACTGTTAAAGAATGGAATCAATGGATGTAGAATTGATTCTAAGATAACAAGAAAGATTGGGGTGATATATAATTGAAGAACCACCGATTATCTTCAGATAAACCGAGGCAATAATTTTTTAGAGTTAATAGAAATTAATTATTTTGAGGACAATTGCATGCATACCCCTCAAAAATAATGAAATTATGTATTTCTCCCTCTAAAGTTTACAATATCATGTTTGTCATTTTCAAAAACTCACAAATTTACCCAATTCATTACAAATTTTAATTAAAAGTGGTTTTTAATATATGAAGTACCCATTTTACCCTTTCTTCAAAAGTAAAAGTTTGTAGTCTGTATAAAAAAGATGTTTCATTTTCTATATAGCCGGCTTTGGAGGACAAAGTGTATGATTTTTATTATTATTTTTTTTTTATATTTGTGATGCATACACAAAGTTGCTCCATTTTATAAATAGTCAGCAGGACAAATGATTTGATTTTTCTATTGTAATTCAAATAGAAAAAAAATAATAAAATAATACATTAAAATTATTCTCTACAAAATTGAGCACCATCTCGAATCCCTACTAATGATATTGAACAATGTTTGATTACCACTACTAGAATCCTAACTTTTTTCAAGGGTCAGAAAAGGGCTTGTTCCAATGGGTTATCCATGGAACAGGCTCAAAAAACACAATTTCCAAGGATTACTGTTGGAAATACTACCGTAGCAAATAGTCGTCTTGGAAATAGTCAAAAATTTAGTCATTTCCAACGATTACTCTTGGAAATAGACTTTTTCCATGAGAAGCCCTTGGAAATAGGACGCTTGGAAATGCTGCCGAAATTTTCTTCAATACTAAAACATGACTAACAAGTTGTCACATCCTAATTGAGACAAAGTATTCAAAGAGCAGTCCCAAAATGGGGACTATTCAAAATTAATCCCTAATGGATTAATTTTGAACGGGTATCATGACCTAAAGATATTAATCATGCGGTTATGGCTCTTAAGACAATACTCTAGCTACATTCTTAATACAAATATATTTAGTCTACCTATCAAAATACACATTCATGCATAAAACTAATTAAACATGAGTTTTATGTTTTACTTACAACTTTTTCAGATGCCGTACCGAGTGAGTGAGATGAAAATCGCTGCACCAAATCTCTCAATAATAGCCAAACTACAAAATTAAACCATCGGAACCTAATTAAGGGATGTATATATATATAACATATATATGATGCATATATGCTAGCTAGGGTATAGGGTTTAGGGTTTAGGGTTTAGATGGGTATATATGAAAAGCTCATATATAGCATGCACATGCAAATATAATTATGTCAAAAGCTCATATATCCCACAATTAATTTGCTAATCTCCACATATATACCCAAGCTTGAAATAGAAAATGTATAAAAACCTAAAAGAGAGATTTAGGGTTTATAAGATGAGCTGAATTAGAGCCTAAATGGTGCACCATCTAACATCAAACTTGAGAGAAAAGATGATCGATCAATTAATGAACCTGAGATAAGAAGGGAGATAGCTGATTAATGCCCAGTAATTAAGATAGCTGCTGCGCTAAGTAATGGAGGCGAGGTCTGAGGATGAAAGAAAGGCGATTCTGTGATGAATCTGATTTAGGGAAAGCCTTTAAATGAAGTATCAGGATCGGTTCTAAGCTAGGAACCGATCTTGATACTTTATAATTAGGATCGGTTCCTAAATTAGAACCGATCCAGATATTATCAGGATCGGTTTAGAATAAGAACCGATTCTAATATTTCATAATTAGGATCGGTTCTTAGCTCAGAACCGATTCTGATAGTATCGGGATCGGTTCTAATTTAGGAACCGATCTTGATAGTGCATGATATGTGATTTTATTAGATTTTAGTATCGGTTTTAGTGTTAAAACTGATCCAGATATGTATTAGTATCGGTTTGGTAATACAGCCGATCCAGATAGGCCGATCCTAATTCCAATTTTTCCACTAGTGCTATGATCTTGTCGCACCGGCGATCTTCTCAAAACCAGATTCATCAACCGCTTGAAAAAGAAGATAGAGTGCAGTTTTATCTCTCATTCTGGTTTCTTTGAGAAGCTTCAATTGATTTGCCGACATTTGGGTTGTCGTACCTGGTTCATCATAGCCGACCTCGACTACTTCCTACGCATCTTGCGCACCAAGTAAAGCATTCATTTGTATACTCTAATTCTCATAGTTTGTCTTTGTAAGGCACAGTAATGAAACTTGTCCAAGCGATGTCACGGCAGAGCTTTTCAT
Organism: Carex rostrata; assembly: GCA_964058875.1. Classification (NCBI taxonomy): domain Eukaryota; kingdom Viridiplantae; phylum Streptophyta; class Magnoliopsida; order Poales; family Cyperaceae; genus Carex; species Carex rostrata. The sequence continues at coordinate 410,378 of CAXKVT010000049.1, read as the reverse complement.
GGCTCTGATACCACTTTGTTAGAAAGAAATCATAAGTGATGAAATTACATGTAAAGATTTTAAGTTTTTGAATTATTTTAATATAAAGTTAAGCAGTCAAAATAAGAAGATTTATAAATTAATTTTAGTGCATTCATTTTTTTTAACACTTTTTGACCATTTGATTTTATACAAAATTAATTCTATATTTTAAAATATTTATATGTAAATTCATCACTCGTGAAGTAAATCGGTTTCAATGGTTTGAATTTATTATTTGAAGCAAATCTAATAGATTTTGGAGTTAAGCTCACCAAAAATCTTGGTGAGCTTAAGAACACAATCTTCTAAATAATTTAAATTTTGTGTGATGCATAAACAAAAGGCATACAAATCATTGCGATGGTTGATCTCTAAAGTCCTTTATTAAACAATACTTGAATCCACAACTTGTTATAATTAAGTAATTAAATGATCCTTGACGCGCGCTATTCTATTGTGCGCATATATAATCTTCGATTAACTCACTAGTGGAAAACATAGCATCAGGATCGGTTATATACCCATATTAGTAACGGAATACAACCGTTCCTGACCAGGGCGATACAGATACAAAGCTTAATCTGGATCGGTTATTCAACCGATCCTAAAAGTTAGTATCTGGATCGGTTGTTGTAAAAAACCGATCCAGATAGTGATTTTTAGGATCGGTTCTACAGGACAACCGATCCAGATAATTGATTATCTGGATCGGTGCTTAGTTTAGAACCGTTCCAGATAATCAATTATCTGGATCGGTCCTCCTTTAGAACCGATCTTGATATATATTTTTGATTAATTGTTTTTTAAAATTCAGAAAATAACTATCAGGATCGGTTCTTACATAAGAACCGATCCAGATAATTGATTATCTGGAACGGTTCTAAACTAAGCACCGATCCAGATAATCAATTATCTGAATCGGTTCTCCTTTAGAACCGATCTTGATATATATTTTTGATTAATTGTTTTTTAAAATTCAGAACATAACTATCAGGATCGGTTCTTATGTAAGAACCGATCCAGATAGTACCTATCAGGATCGGTTATTACATAAGAACCGATCCTGATAGCTATCTAGATCGGTTTCTTAGCTAAGAACCGTTCCTGATTCTTTATTGAATTTAAAAAAAACATTTTTTATTAAATGGCCAGCTTTCATATTTATTTAGCTGGCCAACATGCTAATTTATGACAATCCTAAATTATCAATAACTAAAACACATCCTAAATTATTTATCAATAAAATACATCCTAAATTAATTATATATCATACACATCCTAAATTATTACACAAAATTCATGTTCATGCAAATTCGGATAAAACACCCCTAAATTGTTGTACTTTTTCTCGGCTTTATCTCTTTCAGCAAAATTTGGACCCACATTTGGCGAAAGTCGGCCAAGCGTTGTACCGTATATTTAGCGGGAATATCCTGCAATTTTAGAATTTAGAAGAGCATATACAATTAAATTGTGTATTTTCTAATATTTGAAGCAATCATTGTTATTTTTGAAAAATTTATAAATGCATATATACCTTTAATTGCGGAAAAACATCGAGGAATTCCTTTATTATGTCTTGCATGAGCAACATGGTATAATATGCACATTCCCAGCCGGCTGGTTGTTGTGGGCACTATATAACAAGTTTCAAAAAAATAAAATGTTTGTATTACGAGCATATATACAAATGTCTTACATGTATATTCACAAATGTGTGCATCTAGGTCATTATAATCATATCGCAATAGAAATTATTACCTTGCAATCGTTACGAACCGTTAAAGAAGTACCCATTGATCTCATGAAGACGCTGTTGAAATATGAAGACATTGAACAATCAGTACTTACGAGACATATTTTAAAATGATAATATAATAATAAAATTATTAGTATTCTAAACAAACGTAAAATTTAGGAAGGCACTTACTCCTCAACAGCAGCAGTGATCATTAGCATTTTTTGGCTCTTCTTATCGGAATCGTACACGTACAATGCATGTTCTTTTGGCATAAGCACGGCCAATATCCAATGATTTCTGCATGTTAGGTTTTTAGCATGTCATATTAATCAATTTATATTAATTGAAATAAATATAATAAAATTAGAATATATATATATAACACTAACATCTGATGGTAAGGTATGAAGATCAATCTCTTGTCCTGATTTTCTCGGAGTGCTTTCCCTATGTATTGAAGAACACGTCCTCGGTCATCATTCATCAGGTTGGCATTCGTTCGATTGGGGTCCATGAAACCAATCTGCTCATCGGGATATTCCTCCTTGAGGTATTTGTGCCAATACCTACAAAATAAAGATATAGAGGTGATATCAATTTTGTGAAATTTGAATTAAAAGTACTAAATTCTACAATTATTACGAATATTAACTCACAGCATCCAGATCTGAATGACTGGTACAGTGAGCCACTCCCGTGGTGAAAGCAAGGCTGCATAATCATCTGCATAGACGCATATGGAGTCATCTGAACAAAAAAGATCAACTGGCGGATCGATTTTGATTGGACTGCCATCTAGCTCCAAAAACCGATCACGAAGATGCTTGAATGTCCGTCCCATCTTGTCAAAATTGATACCATCAAATGCCGTGCAGTGACTCGTTGCTTTCGGACCTCCAGGAAGTACTAATTGTTTGACTGGTTCCTGCAAAATTTCATAATAAATAGAAAGAAAATTCAGAATCAATTATAACTCTATCACATAGACACTAATTCGGAAGTATAAGAACTTGTAATAATAATAGACCTCAGCTGAACCTATCAGGATCATGGGCATCGGCCATGCAGTGAAACTGCCGAGGACATCCTTTAAGGTTTCCTGCTCGCCATTTGGTACAGGTAATGGGTGGTCTATGAAGTCCGCATCGAAAATACCATCCACCATTACTCTTGCATGGTCGGGCGGCATCGGCCTGCTGTGAATTGTTCCACCGGGTGCAACTGGAACATGAATTGTCCCCATGGCCACTTGAATAGTGTTCCCATTGACAGCTGCCATGAGTCTGCAGCTTAGTTCTGTCTCCTGTTCAAATATATTTATTTACTTGAATAAACTAAAACGTATGAACACTAGAACATGTGATGAAAAATAAATTAAAATCCGAATATTATTGAATTTGAATTTGCTTTACCTCCATAAACTCGGAAAGATCTGAAATTGGTTTGACTGACTGGCAGCTGCTCTGAATGGCTGTTGGGGTAAACGACTTCTCTTGTTGGCCCATTGTCTGCTGAAGCAAAAGGGCAAGTTCAGACTTCATTTCTTGCCTCATTTCTGCTCGTATTCTCTCCTCTATTCCTCTTACTTTCTCCTCCACTTTTCTATCCACTCTCGCTTCAATTTCTGCTTCAGAACTCGAGGAAGCGCGTCTCCTCCTTATTGAGTTCTTCTCATATGTTTTTCTGATTGGAATCAAACCTCCTACTCCTCTCACCCTCCCAGGATGTTCCGTATTTGGCAGAGATTTTCCGAGAACATCATCGTATCGTTCGACGTCCAACAAGTCTTGTTTCAGAGCCGCCTCTTGTTCTTCCTGAAATGAAGTCTTGTTATAACGTAATAAATTAAAGTTGATATTTCAATGAATGACCATATCTAAATCCTCACAATTTTCTTGATGACCGGTACGTATGTTTCTGGATAAAAGCGTTCCTTGGTCTCCTTATCGAGCTTTTGTCTTGCTAGTCTCCAGGTGACGTGCCTATGCTCAATCGACATATCAAGGACCTCTTCTGGTTTCAATAGACTTGTTGTTGACCCTTGGGAAGACGGATCACTAGATGCTTTCTCATCTGCAATCGCCTGCATAGCATCTGTAAGCCTACTCCGGAAACCCTCACCACTGTAACCTCTAGATCCTAAGAAATGTCGATACTCGTTTTTGGCCTGATTCTCCTTTCCAATCTTGCTGGCAGTCTACAATGTCAAGAAATTCATTGTAGGTCTTAATTATAAGAAAATTTGAATTCTTACTTAGAGATAAGGTAGGTGGTCCGCAGAAATAAACATACCTCAAATTCCTCCGTCTCTCGGTACTTGACAAATACCTCCCAGTCTTTTTCTTCCATATGTTGCTTTGCAAAATCAGGGGTCTGACCCGCGCGCCACACTTTAGTCATCTCTTGTCGCCACTTCCGGTGACAAGTAGCCATTTTCTGATAATAATAGTCCCTCACCTTTTCGTCCTCTTCTATACCCCAGTCCAGCTGCCAAACAAAGAGAAATCAAAATTTAGAGTTAGTTAATATCAAATGAAAGGTTGTCAACTTAGTACCATGTTATTTACCTTCAGCGTTTCCCATATCTTCAGCTTGTTCTCTTTTGGAACGTCTTTCCAGAGTTGGAAACTTATAGGAACATGCTTTCTCACCAATATACCGAATTCCGTTGGAAAAGACGTTGTATCCCGAGTAACAATCGGCCTGTGAAACTTGTCAAGTTCCAACTTTTTGCCTTTCTCGTTAAACTTCTCCTTAATTTGGTTAGGCCCTCTTCCTCGTTTCTTAACCGAGCCTGACCCACTATTGCTTTCCATATCTGAATTTGCAAATAGGTTAACAATATAACAAGTATCAAAATTTGCAATTTCTAACAATTTCTAATTATCCGAGTTTCTAAATTCAATTTCTAACAATTTCAAACAAGGATCTAAATTGGCAACAAGTTTAAATTTGCAACAATTCTAAATTTTTTGACATATCTCTAAATGCACAAGTCTAAATTTGCAACAAGGAGTTTCTAAATTCACAAGTATCACCTTTATTTAAGCATATACACAAATATCATCTTGATTTAAGCATCACAAGAATAAACCCGAATTTGCAAACCCTAAACCCTAAACAAGCATACACATTCACAATTATACAATTATCACAAGAATATAACCGAATTAACCCGACAATTATTTCGGTTTGTAAACTACTTAAATAATTAACTAAAACCCGAATTAATCAAAATACATTCACAATTATACACTTTAGTCAAAATAACCCGAATTAATCTAACAATTCCTTAAGCATACAACATACGTTCACAATTCTTTCGGTTTGGTAACTAAATAATTAACTAAACCAATTATTTATACAATTAATCTAATAATTACCCGAGTTGAGAGGGAGAGGGAGGCGGAGGAGTAGAGCCGACGGAGGTCACGGCTAAGGAGAAGAGCCAACGGAGGAGAAGAGCCGACGGAGGAGAAGAGCCGACGGAGGAGAAGAGCCGACGGAGGAGAAGAGCCAACGGATCGCGCGAGGAGAAGAGCCAACAGAGGTAACGGCTAAGGAAGGAGGAGGAGACGGCTAAGGAAGGAGGAGGAGATGGCTAAGGAAGGAGGAGGGTTTTAGGAGGAGAGAAAATGAGATTTGAATTTCGGATGGACGAAATATGTACCCAGGACTATCAGGAACGGTTGGTAAGTTAAGAACCGTTCCTGATAACTATCAGGAACGGTTCCTAAGCTCGGAACCGTTCTTGATAACTATCAAGAACGGTTTCTAGCTTAGCAACCGTTCCTGATAGTTAAATGTATGATTTATTTGAAATAATATTAGGAACGGTTCTTAAGTGAGGAACCGTTCTTGATAGTTATTAGGAACGGTTCTTAAGTGAGGAACCGTTCTTGATAGTTATTAGGAACGGTGCTTAACTTACCAACCGTTCTTGATATTATTTTATATTTGTGTTGGTTTATTATATTTTTTATGTTTATGTTATTTTATATTTGTGTGTTTTATTTTTTAAAAATTACTTTAGTATAATACTTAATTTGAAAATTACTTTAGTACATAATCTATTTTAAAAACCTTAATAGCTTGAAAATTACTTATCGGTGCTTAACTTACCAACCGTTCTTGATATTATTTTATATTTGTGTTGGTTTATTATATTTTTTATGTTTATGTTATTTTATATTTGTGTGTTTTATTTTTTTAAAATTACTTTAGTATAATACTTAATTTGAAAATTACTTTAGTACATAATCTATTTTAAAAACCTTAATAGCTTGAAAATTACTTATAACATGGAATAAAATAAGCTACTTAAAAATTAAAAATAAGCTAATAAATTACATATAACATGAAAAAATAAGCTACAAGGAGTGTTTTCAGAATAACTTGCATGCTTCCCATCGTCAGGTGTTTCAATGCATCCTGAAGAAAAAAATCAATAAATTTCTTAAGTCAGCAATATTAAAGAAAATTATATCACATTTTTATATTTTTGGACATACCAATATTAAATGTATGACATACCAATATTATGACTTGCCAATGGGAACTTCTTCAACCCATTCTCCTTCGTTATGATCGATGCGCATGTGCCCTGTTTCATTATCCTCAGCGACTGGATGTAAAGATACCATGCCAGTGGAAAACGGTGGTATCTCATCAAAATGATCGTATGCTTCTTCGTCTTCCACATTATCAATTCCGATGATACGTCTTTTTCCAAAGAGGACAACATGTCTTGAATGATCGGCCGGATCAGTTACGTAGAACACTTGCATGGCTTGTCTTGCAAGTATAAATGGTTCATCCTTATAACCAGCCTTCTTAAAATCCACCAAAATAAAACCATCGTCATCGACCTTAACCCCCCTACGGTTATCGACCCATTTGCACTTAAATAATGGGATCTTAAATCTTCTGTAATCGAGCTCCCAAATTTCTTCAATGAACCCATAATATGACATCGATGCATGCGATGGTCCGGCACCTTTAGGATCTGAAAAATCAGTCGAAACGGCAACTAACGTCACTCCACTGTTTTGCACGGTACTCTTTGAATCTTGATTTCTTGTGTAAAATGTGTACCCGTTGATGTCATATCCTTCGAAGGTCCTCACAACATGGACTGGACCAAGAGCCAACAATTTGACTATTTCTTTAATGTTTTCTCCCTCCGTAGCTTGCAAGACTCTACGGGTAAACCATTCTTCAAACTTGCTATTGTGTTCGCCAATCAACCACTTGTCAGATTTCTTAGGATTCTGTTGCCGCAAGATAGTCATATGCTCGTCCCAAAAAGGATGAACGTCAGTGAGGTGTTGCAAAACATGGAAATGTGCTAGTGACATCGTTGTACTATCGGGCACGAATAATTTTGCACCGGTAGTGCCTACCCCGTGAAGTCTACCCTCGTGTCGAGATTTAGGGATGCCGATAGCTTTGGCATCATCCATATAATTAGTACAAAACTCAATGACCTCTTCAGCAGCATAAGCTCTTACGATGCTACCCTCAGGACGATATCAGTTCCTGACATATCCCTTTAACAATCCCATGTATCTCTCGAACGGGTACATGTACCGCAAGAAAACAGGTCCACACATCTTAATTTCTCTAATTAGGTGAACGATTAAATGAACCATGATGTCAAAAAAAGACGGCGGAAAATACATTTCAAGATGACAAATAGTGACAACAACCTCCTTCTGCAGAGCATCTAGCGTATCAGGATCATTTACTTTGCAACAGATGGCGTTAAAGAAAAAACAAAGCTTAGTGATGGTCTGCCTAACACACTTTGGCAATATGCCCCGAATTGCAACAGGAAGAAGCTGTGTCATTAAAACATGACAGTCGTGAGACTTCATTCCTGTCAATTTTAAATCATCAAGTGAAACTAGGTTCTTAAAATTCGAAGAATATCCAGATGGAACTTTGACACCATGAAGGCATTCCAATAAGCTTTTTTTCTTTGCTTTTGATAGCGTATGCATTGCGGGTTTTAGATATATACAAGTTTTTCCTTTTTCTCTTTCCTTCTCTGCTGGTTGTAGATCTGGCCTTATGTTCAAGAATTGCATGTCTTTCCGAGCATTAATACCGTCCTTAGTTTTACCCGGAATATTCAATAATGTTCCAACTATGCTATCACACACATTTTTAACCACATGCATCACATCGAGACAGTGTCGAACCTCTAAGTGCTCCCAGTATGGTAAATCCCATAATATTGACCTCTTTTTCCAACATATTTTCGGAGCCCCTTTCTTTCTCGCCACCTTCTTTTTAAATTTACCCAATTGAACTTTCAAATCTCTCACTCGCGAATAAAATTGTTTACCGGTCAATGGATAATTTGCTCTGATATTCTCGGTCTTTCCATTGAATTCTTTCTTTCTCTTTCGGTGTGCGTGGTTGGCAGGAAGAAATCTACGATGACCCATGTACACGTTTTTAGAGGAATTAGGTAGCCACACATCGACTGTATCATCCAGGCAAACAGGGCACGCTTTCTCTCCTTTGACACTGTAACCCGACAAATTTCCATAAGCCAGAAAATCATTAATGGTGCAGAAAATCATGGCCCGTAAAGTGAATTTCTCCTTGTTGTATGCATCAAATATCTGCACTCCGGTTTGCCATAATTCTTTTAAATCCTCGATCAATGGCGCTAGGTACACATCTATGTCGTTCCCGGGCTGTTTGGGTCCTGATATGAGCAAGGTCAACATGATGTATTTGCGTTTCATACATAACCAAGGAGGAAGATTATAAATGCACAATAGAACCGGCCAATTGCTATGCTTGCTGCTCATGCTACTGTGCGGATTAATTCCATCTGCACTCAGCCCAAGCTTTAGATTTCTAGGATCACGTCCGAATTCGGGAAACTCTCTGTCAATATTCCTCCACTGAGGAGAATCAGCGGGGTGTCGTAATTTTTCGTCTTTTTTCCGGTTATCGGCATGCCAACGCACTAATTTCGCATCTTTAGCATTTGAGAACAAACGTTTGAATCTTGGTTTCACGGGGAGGTACCACAATGCTTTTGCAGGAGGTCCTTTATTCGATTTACAATCATCACTTTTATCACTGGCTCTCTGCTTTGGTTTGTAACGTGATGCACCACATTTTGGACACTCGTGAAGGTCTCCATACTCATTTCGATATAATATACAATCATTTGGGCACGCGTGTATTCTTTGAACTTCCAAATCCACTGGACACAATATTTTCTTCGCTTCGTAAACATTGGGTGGTATCTCGTTTCCTTCCGGAAGCATTTCTTTTAAAGTTTTTAATAGCTCAGTAAAACTTCTATCACTCCAACCGTTAGATGCTTTAAGGTTATACAATTTTAATACACCTTTCAATTTTGAAAATTTAGAACAACCAGGATACAATTCCTTATTAGAATCTTCGTACAAATTCTCAAACAAACAATACTGCTTATCATTATCAAAATCCTCTTCTATATCACGTAACATTTGATCAAAATTATCACATTTATCTACCACTGTATCATCATTTTCTTCGGTATGATACTCCTGTTGCTCAGTACGAGTACCTACATTGGTTTCCAATCCCCGTAAGTCATTCCCCTCATCTCCAACGATATTGTATTCCTGATGCTCAGTACCACTACCTATGTCGGTTGGAAAACTCTCACCATGCCATATCCAACACTTATATCCTTGCTTGAATCCACGACGGATTAAATGGCTCCTCACTTGGTTCGGGTTGGAAAAATTTTGACCATTGTTACAATCACGAAAAGGACACGACATCATTCTACTCCCCTTATTCGCCATATCTTCCATAGCAACTCTGATAAATTCCTCGACACCTGTCGTATATTCATCCGATAGACGTGATGTTTCGTACATCCAACTGCGGTCCATCTGCAATTATAGTAGAACACAATTAATTTAGAACAAGCTTGGGGTACTAAATTCTATTCACAATAGGGCTTACATGGGGCCTGGTTACCATCCTATCCCACTCTTTGAATACTTCGTCTCAGTAGTGACCACGTGTTAGTCGTGTTTTAGTATTTAAGAAAATTTCGGCAGCATTTCCCCTCAGTTCCCCGAGTATTCGGGGAACTAATAAGGAGAAATGGTGCAGAAATTTTCTTAAATACTAAAACACGACTAACACGTGGTCACATCCTAATTGAGACAAAGTATTCAAAGAGCAGTCCCAAAACGGGGACTATTCAAAATTAATCCCTAATGGATTAATTTTGAACGGGTATCATGACCTAAAGGCATTAATCATTTGGTTATGGCTCTTAAGACAATACTCTAGCTACATACTTAATACAAATCTATTTAGTCTAGCTATCGAAATACACATTCATGCATAAAACTAATTAAAAATGAGTTTTATGTTTTACTTACAACTTTTTCAGATGCCGTACCGAGTGAGATGAAAATCGCTGCACCAAATCTCTCAATAATAGCCAAACTACAAAATTAAACCATCGGAACCTAATTACGGGATGTATATATATATAACATATATATGATGCATATATGCTAGCTAGGGTATAGGGTATAGGGTATAGGGTTTAGGGTTTAGGGTTTAGGGTTTAGGGTTTAGGGTTTAGACGGGTATATATGAAAAGCTCATATATAGAATGCACATGCAAATATAATTATGTCAAAAGCTCATATATCTCAAAATTAATTTGCTAATCTCCATATATATACCCAAGCTTGAAATAGAAAATGTATAAAAACCTAAAAGAGAGATTTAGGGTTTACAAAATGAGCCGAATTAGAGTCTAAATGGTGCACCATCTAACATCAAACTTGAGAAAAAAGATGAATAAACCTGAGAAAAAAGGAGAGATAGCTTATTAATGACCAGTAATTAAGACAGCTGCTGCGCTAAGTAATGGAGGCGAGGTCTGAGGATGAAAGAAAGGCGATTCTGTGATGAATCTGATTCAGGCAGAGCCTTTAAATGAAGTATCAGGATCGGTTCCTAGCTTAGAACCGATCCTGATACTATCAGGATCGGTTCTAAGCTAGGAACCGATCTTGATACTTTATAATTAGTATTGGTTCCTAGATTACAACTGATCCAGATAGTATTAGGATCGGTTCTAAGCTAGGAACCGATCCTGATACTTCATAATCAAGATCGGTTCCTAGCTTAGAACCGATCCTGATACTATCAGGATCGGTTCTAAGCTAGGAACCGATCTTGATAGTGCATGACCTGTGATTTTATTAGTTTTTAGTATCGGTTTTAGTTTTAAAACCGATCCAGATAGGTATTAGTATCGGTTGGTTAGTACAACCGATACAGATAGACCGATCTTGATTCCAGTTTTTCCACTAGTGACTGTACTCTTTACAGTACAAATCAGCCGGTCGGTCTTTGTCTAACGGTTCGAGGGTTAGTTTTCAAAATTGAGGTTGATTTGATTTGAGAGAAATAAATGTATAACACATGTGAACTAAATGTTTCTTGCTTCTACACTGTTTTGCAAGCATTAATAATACCGATTTGCAAATACACTTCGATCCTAATTAATTATGGGTATATTTGATTGGATTGAGAATAGGCTATTCGGAATAGCTTATTCGGTATTTGATTAGGTTAGAAAAGCTAGATAGTAAATCCAAATTTTCTATTTAAAAAAAAATCACATTTCTCTGCATTTTCTATTTAGTATGTTCTCCAATCAAATTTGAAATAGTAGGTCACAATCACAATTTATACTTTTACTCTTTTTTTTATATGTAAATAGTTTCTACTTTTAGTTATTCCACTCAATTGAATGAAAAAAAAAATAGCAGTATTTTGTTCACTGCAATTATATGATTTAATTAAATACCTCAACAATTGTATATCTAAATCACATATTTATTTAATAATTAGTTTTTCTAATATCACTACTATAGAAAATGCATCCATACACGGTTGAAAAATGAGCTTATACACGGTTTTGCAACTGTGTTTGTGAGAGTCATGTATAATAGGTTGGGTAAATTGTACATGGTTCTAGAACTGTGTTTGTTTTTGAAAAAAAAATGCACACTTTTTGCGCCAAAACCGTGTTTGAAAACCCTTATCATCCATGATCTTTTATTAAAAACCATGAATAATTTATATTTTTGTTTCAAAAACACAATACATGGTTTTTAAAGTAATACTTTGTATGAATACCCTTATCATACACAATTTTTATTAGTACCATGCATAATTCATATTTTTTTTACAAAAAAAACCAATGAAACCCTAGGTCTAAATTTAAATTAAACCTTTGATCTGAACATCAAAAACACTAAACTAAATTTATAAAACTATGAATTTAAACATAGCAATACCAAAAACACTACATTTACCAATATAAATAACATTTATAATTAGAACACATATTATTAGTTACATGATTAATATTAATTATAACTAAAATATAAAAATACAACAAAAAACCAAGATCTGAGACTTCATACATTTTCGTAAATAATGCCTACAAAAACTTGATCAAAAACTTCAACTCAAGTTCAGTCTCTTAATTTTTTATTTTTTTTCACTACAAGAAAACATACCTTTTCCGGCGCTTTTTATTATTGCCGGTAAATACACTAAAAAACACAACTAAATACCTTTCCCGGAGCTTGGGCAAGTGCTGGGAATATCTCCTTCAGCGGAAGCTTATTCCGGCATTTACAGATTCTTTTACCAGTGTTTGCGAAACGCCACCCGAAATTACCACTCTCGGCGTTTGAAGGCGCCTACAATTCTTTTTCCGGCATTCATAGTATCTTTACCGGCACTTGACAACCACTGCCCGAAAATATCTTTCCCGGTGGTTCGTGAGCTTTGCTGGTGTTTAAAGCTACTTTTACCGGCGTTTGGGAGCACCACCAATTCTTTTACCAGCTTTTTTACAGGCGCTTTGCTAGCATTAAATTAGCGCCGCTAAAATACTATTTTTCAGCATTTGGTGAGTTTTACCGGCACTTTGTAGGTGCCAAGAATTTGTTTACCGTCATTTGTTTCCATTTAATTAACGGCATTAGTTGTTGATGGTTGATCTCTTCTCCTATATATGAGAACATGCTGCCACATGGTAGCGAACTAATTGGATGATACATAGAGATGGATTGCTTTGACTTCGTACATTACAAAATTGGAGACGGTGGCAAATATATTTTTGTATATCATATTAATTTATTATTGATCGGCACGATATACGGATGAAATTGCCAAATAAATATATCACTTATCTAGCGCCGGGGGATTACATCTGTGGAGAAACAGATTGATGAACGAGCATTTCTGAACCTATATTAGTGCTATAGATTGGAAAGCACTGGATAAACAAACTAGAGAATACAAAAACAAAACAAGGATCCTAATTAGCCATTAGAAGGATATATATTAGCAACTTATGCTAATAAACATAGCAACCCATTCATCCATTCGTAATGATCTTCAACGACAACGAGTTGATTGTTCTTAGAATTGATTTGCTTTTTTTTTTTTTCTTTTTTTTTTCTTTTTTTTAAAATCATTTTTTAAGCACTATTCATCACAATTAGACATCTTTTGTTGAAGATTGGAGAAGGTAATTACTCTATAGCTTTGGACGAACATCCTATAGCGTTCAAGTAAATACTAGTAATTAATTATTTCTTTATCATCTTAAGTATCTATTTTCTTGCTTAATTACCTTAATTAAAGGGAGCATCATGCCATATTACAGTAAATGAATATCATAATTTGAGGTTGTATGATTTGAAATATACAATATTGAACCAATTGTGTAGATTTTTTTTCGTAAAATAAATTATAATTTGGAGTCAACTTTATGGATTAGGTTGCCAATGCCAACCATTAATTTTATAGCAAGAAGATTACTTTTTGTTTATATTCAAAATTTATTTATTCTCAAAGATTTTTGGCATGGCCGCAAGGGGATGTGTATGTGGATGCAAAATTGTAGCGTTTTTTGTAGCATTATTAATTTATTTATGGACTGAGTTCAAATTATTTTTACAATAAAAAAAAGATCCGATCAATTTACTAGTTATGATGTTTTGGAACTTCAATTGTTCCCATCTATTATGTCATTTTATTTGCAAACTCGAGAATTTTTTTTGTCTACAGAAAATATTTACAAAAAAAAGATATATAGAGAAACCAAAAAATATCAACAAATTTTCATGAGTAGAAAGATCGGTAGAAATTCTACCGATTCAAAGTTTGAATTAGTTTAAATAGGTAGAATTCCTACTTATTTAAACCAGTTGTTCTTTTTATTTTGTCGATTAAAATATAAAAAGTTTTTAACAAAATAGATTTAATTAATCCTTCTATTTTTTTAAAAACCTTTTATATTTTAATAGAGAGATTAATTAAAAAGACAAAAAAAACTGATTTGGATCGATTAAAAATTCTACCAATTCAAAAGTATACTCTTTCTATTTCTCTCTCTCTTTTTAATATTTTCTGTAGGTAAAAGTTTCTCTGCAAACTCGATTGAGATAGTGAACGTGTAATATCCAATGAGTCAAATTAGCGAAAATTCAAATAACCATGCATAAAAAAGAAGGAATATTTATTTGGAGTCATTGTTGCTGCATTATAATTGACATAATTAATTAATTAATCCGCCAAATAAATCCCACAAATTAATTAATCCAATTAATAAACTAATTCTCCTTTTTAATTAATTAGGATATTATTTGTACATCACAGTACACAAGTAATAATTATACCTATTAATTTTTTCCGCATATATCATATATGTCATATTTATTTGAAGTTACATCGCAATGTTAGAAATAAATATATAACACACAACGCTGTGAAACTCTCTTCCTACTCTAATTTTATTTCAATGGTAACAATCTCTTTTACTTAAAAATATTTTCTGATAGCTCTAGATGAAGATACCTAACTATATATGTTGCTGCTTTGCATAGAGAAAAAAAAAACAATAAAATAAAAATAACTTTTCCATCTTACACAAGAAATAGAAACATATACAATTAAAACATTCCTCGAAACACAAGAAATAGATATGAAGTTTAAATACATAATTTATACACTCATAATATTGATTGATAATTGTTGATATTTTATTTATATGTTTATGTATAAATAACTAAAAGTTGACAAATAAAAAATATTAGAATTGAGAGTAAATTGATTAAAAGTTGATACTTAATAAAATTTATAACAAAATTCTATAAATCGAACGATAAAAATTGGTGATAGAAGCAAGCCAAAATTCAAAAGAGAGTTCAGGGAGACACCATGAGTACACAGTGGGAGATCTACAACAAAGCGAGTCGGTTTAATTAAAAATAATAACGATGAAAAAAAAAAAAAAAACTCCACATGCTTCCCAATTCAGTGAAATTGGCCTAGCCCTACGGGTTTCAATTAAAAAAAAAAAAAAAAAAAAAAAACTTCAGTGAAATTGTAAAAGGTTCCCCAGCAATTTACTTATGATGATCCTTTTCAGTACCGAAACATAGTCCAACTTTAATTTTGCGTTGTTGCCATCAGTCTAGATCAGAGAAGGAACCAGTTTGTAATTTTGTTGCGAAATACTAGCTGGGCCGAGTACATTTTGTTATCCTCCCTCAGACTTGTTGGGTTATGGGAGAACTAACAGCAGTAAAACAACACAGGGTTTGTTGCTAATTGACAGAGAAATAGATCAGAATAGAGAAAACATAAAAACTGTGCTGCTGTGCCAGTATTTTTATTTTCAGAGTAGAAGCCAAACTCTTTTTCATACGCTTACTCAATTACAAAGTTCTACAGAATTTAAAGTACAATAATTATCTAAAATAACTACCCACTACATAACATGTGCTAAAATGAATAACCATACTGAAAAATAAGTTAAATAACTTGCAACACTCATAGCAATTTTACATGTCAGAAAAACTACTTTCTAAGTAAATATGGCAGCTTCTCTTGCTATGAGATCTGTTTAATTTGCACAATTAGCAACATTAGGTGCCTCTAGTTGTTGGCTTGTTGCTATAGAAATCTTGCCTTGTTTTCAATAACAGAACTAGACTTGGTGTACACATGTTGATTTTCAAGTATTTTCTAATTTATTTTTTATAACTTTTTTCATTGTGATTCTGGGTCATTTAGAATTTATCAATTAAGATTTTGCACAACCCTGATGAATCCATGGATTTTGCAATTACAAAGGGACCAGTTTTATGAAGTTTCACGATCCAGATGATGTGAAAAATAAAAATAAAAATTATCAGAGCTGGAAATTATCAACAGATTGGTCCATTCAGAATTTCCTGTGCTATCTTGTTGGCCCCGACCATTTTTGCTTCAACTGAAGTAAATTATAAAGGACAAATACAAATAGAGAAAAATGTTAGAGATGATGGAGGATCTATGATTTCATATTTGTTGGGTAGTAGGAAGAAAATTTGAATTTATACACAAGTGGTACTGGTAGTATAACTAGTAATAAAACTTGAATTTATACACTAGGGATTATCTATTGGTTGGTGTACTGGTACCGGTAACAATCAGTCAAATCTAGCAGTAATGCACTGCTATAGGTACCAAATCCAACTTCATCCTGTGTGACTTGTTAAGCTAATTATAATACCGGTGTGGTACTGGTACTGGTAACAATCAGTAGAATCTAGCAGCAATGCACTGGCATAGGTACCAAAACCAGTTGAATCCTTTTTTACTTGTTCAGCTAATTATAATACCAATGTGGTACTGGTACTGGTAACAATCAGTGGAATCTAATAACAATGAACTAATATATGTATTAAAACCAGCTTAATACTTTTTTACTTGTTCAGCTAATTATAATAACAGACCAAAGGCAGGTTCTTTACTTTCATAAAACAAACCCAAAACATCACAGTACCGACGAATTAGATTCTTCTTTTATTCTACTTACTTTCATAAAAAAAACCCAAAACAATTAAGAGGGCCTCCCAGTCTTTATATACAAGGCCGGTCCTAAAGATTTGGGGCCGGAGGCAGAAGAAAATTTTGGGCTCTTTATATATACGAGTGTTGTAAAAAATGGTCATAACGGCCATTTATATGCTTGTTTAATCGTTAACGGCAGTCAAACCGTATGAATACACTTATCGGAGGTCTATTAGTGAATTTTTTCAATTAATCAGCCGATTATTCTTGATTATTCTAAATTATTTCGTTTATTCTCGTTTGATCATCCGTTTATTCCCATTTATTCTCATTTGAAACGAACAATGGTCGAGCAAGGAATCTAGCCTGATGTGTTTACTTGTACACTTTTTGATCAAGGGCTTTTCAAAATTTGGGATCTTAATATACAAACATGTCAACTGTTTGGTGAAAATCCCCTTAGAGAGAGAGTTAGTTCTTAATATAGTGATTGATTAATGCATGGCATTGTAAACTCTATATTAATTTTGGAATTAATTTTATATATGGATTCCGGTTTTAGGATAGTGAACAAATTTTGAACTGATTTGAATTGTTGCACTATAACATATCCGAAATCTCAACAGGTAGTTAGTTCACCTATCACAAATTCACAATCTTCTAAATCATTTAAATTTGGTGTGATGCATAAACAAAAGGCATACAAATCATTGCGATGGTTGATCTCTAAAGTCCATCATTAAACAATACTTGCATCCACAACTTGTTATAATTAAGTAATTAAATGACCCTTGACGCGCGCTATTCTATTGTACGCATATATAATCTTTGATTAATTGTACTCTTTACAGTACAAATCAGCCGGTCGGTCTTTGTCTAACGGTTGGAGGGTTAGTGTTCAAAATTGAGGTTGATTTGATTTGAGAGAAATAAATGTATAACACGACATCTGAACTACATGTCTTCTTGCTTCTACACTGTTTTGCAAGCATTAATAATACCGATTTGCAAATACACTTCGATCCTAATTAATTATGGGTATATTTGATTGAATTGAGAATAGACTATTCATAATAGCTTATTCGGTATTTCGTTAGGTTAGAATAGCTAGATAGTAAATCCAAATTTTTTGTCTTATTAGAATATATTATTTTTAAGGGTTTTGAGATTTAGTTATTCTAATAAGACAAACAATAGTTAATCTTAATTTAACTATTCTAACTATTCTTATTTTGCAATCAAACATAAAGTTGACTCCAAATTATAATTTATTTTACGAAAAAAAATCTACACAATTGGTTCAATCTTGTATATTTCAAATCATACAACCTCAAATTATGATATTCATTTACGGTAATGTGGCATGATGCTCCCTTTAATTAAGGTAATTAAGCAAGAAAATAGATACTTCAATTTTGAACACTAACCCTCCAACCGTTAGACAAAGACCGACCGGTTGATTTGTACTGTAAAGAGTACAATTAATCAAAGATAATATATGCGAACAATAGAATAGCGTCAAGGGTCATTTGGTGTGTGATGCATAAACAATAAAATAGCATCAAGGGTCATTTAATTACTCTATTATAACAAGTTGTGGATTCAAGTTGAAAATATTAAATAATAATCATGATATTATAATTAACATCATTTTTATCGACATATTTATCCATGATAAAAATAGTGTATTAAATTTGGTTTAGGATAATCGCATTACTGTCTATTCTTTATGCATGGTTAAAATGCAATATTAGATTCATGCCATAACCCTCTTCCGCTCAAATAATAAATCTTGGTAAAAAAATAACTATCCCGGTGACTAAATTTCTGGCAATTAGGTTTGGCCTAATTCCCGTGCTAATCACAATGATGTAAATACATTTTTTACAAGTAGAAGAGAGATGGGGATTATAAGGTAATAGAGTAAATAAGAGTGTATATAAGTATGATCAAATGATTAAAGTAGTTTATAATAGTTTAGATGATTTTGTGAGAATAAGAGAGTACATTTTTAGATCATTTGACTCTTTATAAACACATTGTTTATCAATTAAATCGTTAGTAAGCATTTAAAATCACTAACTTTAATTAAAAAAAATACAATATTATGCAAAATTCACGTTTAAATACTTTATTAATATATTATCATGTCAAGTGACGATTTTGCATAATTTAATAAATTGGTAATGGGGTTAACACCTAACAAATTAGCATTGTATGTACATATAGTTCACGCGCATAATATAGAGTGATGATCTATTGCTTATTATTTCATAATTA
Source organism: Carex rostrata (assembly GCA_964058875.1). Classification (NCBI taxonomy): domain Eukaryota; kingdom Viridiplantae; phylum Streptophyta; class Magnoliopsida; order Poales; family Cyperaceae; genus Carex; species Carex rostrata. Next base: position 391,423 of record CAXKVT010000049.1, on the reverse strand, counting down.
TTATTTATTGGTCCCATAAATCTTCTTGTCAACATCTCTTATAATTTATTTATTATTTTATTAATATTTTTTTTAATAATAATTTGATAATTTAATTAGAGTTGTGCAACGAAAGCGAAGTAAAAGTATTTATAATTTTATGTTTGAATTTTGAGGTCAAAATTTTGTTTTCAAGGGGGAAAATGTATCAGTCAGTAACAATCAGTAGAAGTAATTACAATGTAATGGTGAATTTTGAGGATAAAATTCTTTTTAAAGGAGGGGAGAATGTAACACTCCATCTATTACTTATATTTTTAAGATATAAAAGTAATTACATTTTAATGTTTGAATTTAACAATTATCAATTAATTGTATTTTTAGTGTATAAAAGTAATTACAATGTAATATTTAAATTTTGAGGAAAAAATTATTTTTCAAGAGAAGAAGGATGTAATACCACGTATTTTAAATACTAAACTAAAATAATGATTTATTTAAGTTACTCATCAAAATACAAGATCCGATTTAACATATTGTTTTGATAAGTCCAAAATCCATATAATTATAATAATTACTGAAATTAAAACAATAACTTACAAAATATGTCTACCATTTTACTTGGGTCTCTTTTTGCACTACATGATATATTTTAAATATAGCTTCATGCTTGTAACTTTATATAACAAGGTCACAACTGTTATATGCATGTTTACTAAACCATAATAATTCGTAATATGTTAACTGACTTTTATATTGTATTTCCAAAAGTTTGAATTCTATATATCTTGTCTCATATAAATAACCGTAGCCCCTGTACGCACCCCTTGAATATTTATTTCCCTTGTCATCTTAAATAAAATTACTAAGTTCCAATTTAACATAGCAGATTACAATCCATATAATTAAAACAAAAACTTTCGAATAACCACTTTGAGAAGGCGTCTTCTCATTACAGATAGCAACTAATATAATTGATAATTAACCACTTCCAAGAAATTGACAAATTTAACAAATGTTCCACTAGGTGGTGAAGAATTTTCAAGACTAAATAATTTAACAAAGAACCCAAGTTAGAAAATAATTGTTGATGATAACTTGTACATCTCAACCAAATTCATTTGAATTGATATGAAAGGATAACTTAATAGATTTCGAATCATATATTATACTAGTTTGAATTAATATGAAAGGATAACTTAATAGATTTCGAATCATATTATACTAGTTTGAATAAAGGATAACTTAATAGATCTTGAATCATATTTATACTAATTCGAATCGAATGAAGATATAATGAAATTATATACACTCTATCGAATAAGGAAGATATGGTTGTCTTTTGAATCAGTTAACATCATCACTGGTAAGTTTTCAAGACATTTGGGAGTTACGAGGGACACTCTTCAGATTCAAGCTTTTTCAAAATATAACTTTTGTATAGTAATAGTTTCTACGAGAACATATCATAAGAGTAATGAAGATCGTATTATCTAAATTCTGAAGACAAGACCTTAACGTGTTTTCTCTTAGTGGTTATTTATTGATATTGTATGTGCTGGCTCTAATACCAACTTAGTTGTCACACCCGAGACAACCCGCCACGTAATGATACGTAAGGCGTATGCACATCACAAACATTATCAATAATAAATATTCATACAACATTTAAAAGTCAAACGAAGCCTTTTAACACCACAAGAAGTACATAACATAAATTCAATATGAGATCAAGACAAATATGACAAACAAACCGATAATTGCCATGTCAGTCAATGTATCAACTTTCAAAGATAATATTAAAAAGCCTTTAACTAAAACTAAAATTAAAAAGATACTTGAGCCATCTCCCCATTGTCCTGTTGATCCACATTCCTTCTATTCACGCTCACCGTTGGCTTCATCATTTCTTAGAATCCACATAAATGTGGAAACGGGTGAGAGATCGAACAGTCTCTCAGTACGGGATTTAGTTCCAGTCCCGAATTTTGTAAAATTGACTTATTAACACAAATATGACATTTAAAAATATATAAAATATATGCAATCTGTCTAATGCATATTTAAAACACACACACTTCGTTAGTTATCTTTCAAGTTTTATGTTAATCTGTTCTTTTGCCAATCTAATGGGAAATCCATCCAACATTGGAAGAACGCCAACCTGCTGGGAAATCCAACCAACAATAGGAGACTTTCTCACTAAATGGGAAATCCACCCTACGCTAGATATTGGTTGTCGCACTAGATGGGGAATCCACCCTACGCTAGATCTTGACCCGTGACAGGACTGCTTTCATCTACAGTCAAGTTAACGAGGGGTCTAGTCGAACCCAGACCCAATGTATACATTCCAACATGAGTTCAACCCATGTTGGCCCCTTTCCTTTAACTTATATGTTACATTTCATGTTTGTTTTATTAACACTACACAATGCCATGCTCAACACATCCTATTTACAAGTCTCATGATCAATATGAATAATCCTATTGTATCTCTAAACAAACCAAAGGGATCGTTCGATTCAACATGCATAATTCCAAAACTAAATAAATAAAATGCACACAAAATGATAAGTAACAATTTGACAATATCCAGGAAACTCGTACCTGTTGTCGTGGGGTAGTTCACTCCTGCCTCTATGTCACTTCTTACTTCAAAATTCAGATCTAGATCAGGTAACACGATTTCTTAATTAATATTTATATATGTTTCTATTTGACTATTGTTAATTAAATATACTATCCAAATGTCATTCAAGATATGAACCAAGTATTTTTGTTAACATATGATCCGATATAACAGAAGTTGTTATTGCTCCGAATACACTACCTAATATTTAACATAATTATACTTACTACTGTATGGTCCGTCAATTATAATAAATTTTGTTTTTCATGAAGAATGGATTTAAACTAGAATATACTTCTTTGTAATAAAAATAGTTCTAAGGTTATCGGTGAATAAATCCCTAGGACTATTAGTGAAAAATTACCATCAAATAAAATAATAGTTACAAATCAAAAATTTATAATTCTTTGTAATAAAAATAGTTCTAAGGTTATTAATGAATAAATCCCTAGGGTTACCGGTGAATAAATTTTCAACGTTTTCGGTGAAAATTATCCTTTTAATAAAATAATATAATATATATGCTATTCAAATAAAATCTGACAACTGAAATAATTATTCTTGCCGAACATATAAATTTCTACTAATTTTGTAAATGATACATGTATAAACCTCACAGTGTTCATAAAATTGTATAACCCAGGTATATTACGACACTAGATAAATTATTTTGAAAATAATTTGTTTAATTCATAATTATCTTTAGAACAAGTGCTAAAAGTATATACAAATACATGTAAGACATGTTAATAAAAATGCTATAAATATAATACAAATATAATGCTGAAATTCTATAATGAATGAACATAATCTTTTACAATAAAAAATAGAACAATTGATCTTCATGGAATAATTCAAGTTTCTTGAGATTGAATCCGAGGGTTATTTTACAAATATAAATTCATATTATAATAGTACCAAATAACTTTTTGATAATCAAATAATCTTTTTATTCAAGAAATAGTTTAACTAATTGGATAAGCATATAATTTTCAAAAATTGGATCATAAGTCAATACTTATCATGCCCGTGCATTGCAACGGAGACATATTATAAAATTAGATAGAATATTAAAAAAAAAACTTTTTATTTATATTAATTTGTTTAACTAATGCGGATATTTTTATAAGGGAAATTTCATGTATACCCTTCAAAGACCTCAAAATTACATATTCGATCTCCTCTAAAATTCATAATATCATATTTATCATTGTAAATTTTAGAAACTCAGAAATTTACCCAACTCTAGAATATTTTATTAAACTCATTTCAAATTTATAAATTACCCATTTTACTCTCTATTAAGAAATGAAAATCGTCCCTCCTATCTCCAGGCCAAAAGTATATAGAGTTTATAATCAAACAGTTTCTAATTAATGTACAATAGTAATCAAATATTTCATTCCAATTAAAATTTTGACCAGAAAAATAAAATGTAGATAAAGAAAATCAAATATTTATATGTTAACAAGAGAGAACATTCAATTTTATTTATCTGAATATAAACATCTTTTACTTCAAAAAAGAAGTCAAGTATGAGCTGTTACATATAACCAACAAAGATGTTAAACCTCTCACACACAAAACCCGTGTACATTACATGAAATGTCACCAAGAAGACTATAAACCCTGCCATTCTGAAACATATAAAAGACAGCCAATCTTTTACGAAACTAAACATTTATCTCTCCTCCTTATTAAGGAGCTTAATGTCTAGATTCTGCAAGGGTCCTGATTTACTTGTTTGTTTCAGATTGAATCTGAGCCATTTAAATAAATAATATGTCTTCATTTGATTAAATGTATTTGTTTTAGATGTAGAAGTCTAAATTAAGTTAAAACTATACCCGCCACATAAAAGACCACTCGTTGTTTCTCTATAAATGTACAAAGATATATCACCTCTCCTTCCCGAGCCCCGTCTTTGTTGATTCGTGCTTGATCAGATTTATCCGATTTCAAATTTCGCCGAAAAATTGCACTGGACGGGTCCAGTAACATAAACCCCACCCAACCTGCCTCCGTCTCTTGCTCTCTCGCTTCTTCCTTCTCTCTGCGAAGGCGATTTCTAACCTAAATCAAAACCGGACGAAGCTCTCTCTCATGCGGCTCAGACCCCGAACCCATCTCTCTCTCTTATGTGAACCCCAAACCCGTGATTTGGAACCTCTCGGCGAAGCTCTCGGCCAAGGTCTCGACGAAGCTCTCTGACGCCTCTACTCGCGATTTGGAATCAATTCTGGGTTGCCGTCTTGACTTTTTACTTCCTGTATTTATCACTTTTGGTAGAACTGTGTCACATAGCTATATGCCATCTATTGAACTCACTTGATCTGTCGGTTCCAAATTGGCATACTAATCCATTGATTGAACTCACTTGATCTGTCTGGGTACTGTCGCATGGTTAGTATTGAGATTTACAAGTGAACCATTTCAAGAGGGCTGACAGCAACAAATCCTGAGGGCATATTTTGATGTATATATATATTTTGTTCACATATCACTTTATACAAAACTACAATGGTTCTGATGATCTCGATTAGTGGTTGACATATTTTTATGTATCTAAAATTGGTGAACCGTCTATGAATGGGAAGACAGACACAAATCCTGAGGGCTGACAGCAGTGGCAGCCCGCTTCCACAATAACGGCCTTTTTTGTAACATAAACTTGTCATAAACAAATATTTCTCTTCCTCTTTTTTCCATATGGATTTTGATTTTGTATCATCCAAAAACAATAATAACTGGTACTGGTACTGGTACATGTCTAATTGTGTATTGGTTGTGGCCACTAGTGGAAAATATGGAATCATGATCGGTTATATACACATATCAGTATCGGAATTCAACCGATCATGTTGAAGGCGATACTGATACTATCAGGATCGGTTTTATATTTTTTAAAGAACCGATCCAAATAGAAACTATTAGGATCGGTTTTTTAACAAAACCGATCTTAATAGTGTTGTTCGTACAATAATCATTTTCGTCTATTTGACTAATTTGCAAAAACATACAATTATTGAATTTTACGATTTCTTCTATTTTGAGATTATGTAGGTTCAAGAAAAGTTGGAATTGCAATGCAATATCCTTGGACAGAAGAAATCATGAAGACCTTTATCAAGAATATAAATTGTAAAATCAAAAGCTTGGTAAAATAAGTTTGAGGCTGTATTTACAGAGGAAAAACATTGGTAACGTTTATAAAACGTTATAACGTTTTAGACCTGTCAAAAACCCTGAAGAAAGATGTTGATCAAACTCAGAAATAACATAAAACGTTATAACGTTTTCATAAAACGTTATAACGTTTCAGGAATGGAAAATATGCTAACATATGGGCTTACTGAAAGACCTAAAACGTTATAACGTTTTGTGAAAACGTTATAACGTTTTATGACTGTCTGTATCAATATTAAAGCCAAATATAAAACGTTGTAACGTTTTATAAAACGTTGTAACGTTTTAATTAAATCTGAGCTTCAAACAATTCCTGTTTTTGATCAAGATTTTACAGAACAAAACGTTACGTAACGTTTATAAAACGTTGTAACGTTTATAAAACGTTGTAACGTTTATAAAACGTTGTAACGTTTTTGAATGCTTTTGCTGAGCTGTCAGAAAATTAAAACCCTAAATCGCAATTTGAACTAAAACGTTGTAACGTTTTACAAAACGTTGTAACGTTTTAGTCCAAACAGCTCATTTTTGAGCTGACACTATAAATAGATTAGTGAGGTTCCTTTCTCGCTGATCTCAGCCGACCCTAATTAATTCAAAAGCGATTTTCTGAGAGCTTAGCCTACTCCATTGTTGTGAGAGCTTAAAACTTCAAAATCCCTCAAGCAACCTCAAACCTACTTCACTAATCTTGATATAGATTAGATTAGAGTGATCTATTGAGTGTTTCTCTTGTGTTTCTAGACAATCGAGACCTTGTTCTCATCTTTTTGAGTTGGCCGTTTGACTTCCCGCTTGGTGTGTAAGGGCTCAACGGTTCACAAGTTGTAATCCTTTCGTATTGGGTAATAGAAAGGCGCACCTCACAAGGTTGCGAAGCCCCGGAGACGTAGGCCTTTGTTTTGCCGAACTCCGTTATCACCCCGCGTGTCAAATTTCTCTAAACTCATCTCTTTACTTTCAATTGCAATTTAATTTCAGTTTTTGAGCAATTAGAGGTGCCCCTAAGTGTAACAAAGTGGTATCAGAGCGAGTTACTCGAATTAAGACACACTTAATTGGATATTAGATCAACTTGACAAATGGCACCCTATAGATCCGTGAAAGAACCCCTAATTTTTGGTACTACCACCAAAAATTTCATGCATTGGAAGAAAACCATGATTAATTACTTGAATATCCTTGAGGTGTGGTATGTGGTTGAAAAAGGGTATACACCAGCATACACAAGTGTAGCTACCGAGGGTTCAACCGATGCCAAAATTGAGACCGTTGATTCCAAACAAACCAAGAAAGACAATGACCTAGCAACCAATGCCATATTCAATTTGGTTAGTGAATCGGTAGCCTCACTCTTTGGTAGTGCATCAAGTGCGAAAGAAATGTGGGATGCTCTTGTAAACCGGTATGAAGGCAATACCCAAATCAAACGAACCAAAATAACCGGTTTAGAAGCAAAATTTGAAACCTTTAAGGTTGAAGATGGTGAAAGCATTGAGGATATGTATAATAGACTTATGCATATCCAAAATGAGTTTACCGAATTGGGAGAACCACTTTCTAACAATAAACTTGTAGGAAAGCTATTGAGGGTGATGCTCATGAGGGATAAATGGTCCGGGTTGGTGAGTGCTCTAGAGGCAATCCAAGGCACGCACGACACATTCACACCGGATGACCTCTATGCTCATTTTAGGAGTTTTGAAGAAAAACTTCGACAATCCGGTGATTTGAAGCAAAGCTCAAAGTCCAAAACCGTAGCTTTTCCGGCACAAAACCGAAACTTTCCAAGCTCCTCAAACACCCGTCTTTCAAATGATCAATTTATCAACAAAATTGATCATGAAACATCCAAGGATGCCCTTCTCTTATCCAAAATGTTTCAAGGAATGCTTGACTTTGAAAGAAAATACAACAAGGAACGAGAAGAGAAGAACAAAAGGGTAATGTGTTTCGCTTGCCATAGAGAGGGGCATTCCATTCAAACATGCTTCAAGCTATTTCCACAATTGAAGAACACGGATGGCGAAGCACAACAAGATCGAAAACCAAGACAAAAGTATGATGGGTACAAGAAGAAGAAAGCCAAAGCTATGCAAGCTTTGTTCTCGGATAGTGAGACGGAACAATCCGATACGGAATCGGAGAATGAATAGGAGATCAACCTTGCATTGATGGCAAGTGTAGATGAAGGTCCCTCGAAAATTGACATAGACTCAATTATAGCTAGCAAGAACATCACCGATGAAACAACCATCAACTTTCTCATGGAGCTTGTTAAATCAAGGAATGCCAAGGAGGGAGATGATGGAGTCAACACCTCAACAAACTTTGCTAGTGAGGTACATTCAACACTTAGTCTTGATGGTTATGAGACCGAACTTGAATGTATAAATGAAGGTGGTGAAGAATATAGTGGTGAAATTGATATTGAAAATTGCATAATCACAAATGAGACCAACAATGACTTGTGTACCAATAGGTTAGACACCAATGATGCAAGTACTTTCAAAAATGAAATTCTAATGCACGATAATCATGAATCTAGGTTGAAATCACTCCTTGAGGAGTCCAATAGAATCTTGGTTGAGAAGGAAGGTATTATTCAAAAATTAATTGCTAAAAATGACATGTTAGAACTTGAAAATAAAAAGTTAAAAGCATCACACTTAGGTGAAATAGGCATTTTTAAAGTTAAAGTTCAAACCTTAGAAACCGAAATTCGGGCATTGAGATCTCCTAGTGAATTATCAAAAGTCACTAGTCTAGATCCCTACTATGTGAGCAAGTTGATACATGATCAATCCTATTATAAAAATGATAGAGTTGGTCTTGGATTTGAGAAGGGTAAATCCTCACTTAAATCTAATCACATGCAAGGTCCTAAAGAAAAAGGGGAACATTCTCAAACTTCAAGTATTCCAAATGCCAAACTAAAGTTTAATTGTGAACAATATTCAACTTATCAATTCTTTACTAAAAAGGGTTTAACTTCTTTGAACAAGGAGTCATCAAAATTGAAGTCTTCTCATGTCTCAAATACTAAACAATATCAAAAGTCACCAAATTATGCATTTAGGTACAAGTACAATAAAAGAAATTCTAAGAACAAAAATGTTTTTAAAAATAGTGATAGGAACACTTTTAATCCAAAAGAGTCAAACAAAACCTATTTTAAAGGACCCGATGGATGGTTTTATGAATTCAAAAATAAAATTGCTTTACAAAACCAAACTCAAAGAAATGGTTTAGCTAGAGATGTTCCCCAACATCACAATAGTTTTGATTCTAACAAAACCAAGAGCATTGCATCTAAAGTTGCAAATAGGTCACATGGTAATCACAAGAGTAATGTGCATGAAGTGAAGTACCAATCCATTCTCAAACAAGGTTCTACTACTCAAAAGCAATCAACTACAATGTGCAACTATTGTTGCAAACTTGGCCACACTTCCTTAGAATGTACATTTAGGAATGTAAACAACAAACATAATGTTGTTTGGGTTCCTAAAGCTATACTAGCTTAGGTTCACACTTAATCTCCCCTAAAAGTATTATAATTGCCAAACATAAAGGGGGAGATTAAAGACAAGGTATATGTTAGTTACTAACTCAATAATAACTAATATATACTTTGTAGGTGTGTTTGATTTCATCTCAAAATGAAAGTGCTTGGATCATTGATAGTGGATGCTCACACCATATGACCGGTGACAAATCTAATTTTAAATTCTTAGAACCATATGATGGAGGTACGGTTACCTTTGGTAATAATTAAAGAAAGAGCTCTATTATTGGTATAGGCTCAATTGGTAACCAACACTTGACCATATCCAATGTATATCTTGTTGATGGATTAGATTACAACTTACTTAGTGTAAGTAAGCTATGTGATTCGGGATATTATACCAAATTTGATGCTAATGCTTGTCACATAATAAGGTCCTCGGATGATGCTCTAATTTATTCGGGTAAACGGAAGAAAAATGTTTATTACTTGTATTTTACTTACTTTGATTCCGGTGAAACATGTCTAAGCGCCATATCTAATGGATCATGGTTATGGCATCGTAGATTAGGTCATGTTTCAATTGATGCCATTAGGAAATTAGTGAAATTAGATCTTGTGCATGGTTTACCAACACATAAACTAGAACTTGAAGGATTATGTGAGGCATGTGTTCAAGGTAAACAAACCAAAAGTAGCTTTAAATCCAAGGATATGGTTTCAACCGATCAACCTTTGCAATTATTACATATGGACTTATTTGGACCAATAAGTGTACCAAGTTTAGCAAAGAAGAAATATGCATATGTAATTGTAGATGACTATAGTCTCTTTACTTGGGTTTTGTTTCTACAACACAAGGATGAAGCAATTAGCAACTTCATTGAATTTTGCAAACGTGTTGAAAATGAAAAGGGGTAAAAAATCATTAGGATTAGAAGCGACCATGGGGGGGAATTTGAAAATGCAAAATTTGATCAACTTTGCTCTAAAAGGGGATATAAACATGAGTATTCGGCTCCTCGCACACCTCAACAAAATGGGGTAGTTGAGAGGAAGAACCGAACCTTAGTTGAGCTTGCCCGAACCATGCTAAATGAATACTCCTTACCCAAACACTTGTGGGCCGAGGCGGTAAATACGGCATGCTACGTGGAAAATCGCGTAAGCATAAGGACCATATTGAATAAAACACCATATGAGCTATGGAAAGGGTACAAGCCTAAGATATCTCATTTTAGAGTATTTGGTTCAAAATGTTTTACCAATTGCTAGATATACAAAATCAAAATTGAGTGAACCAAATTGGACAATTTTCGATTTATGCACTTACTCGCATTGTATGTTTTTGCAAATCGTCAAAAGGGGGAGATTGTTGTTCGTACAATAATCATTTTCGTCTATTTGACTAATTTGCAAAAACATACAATTATTGAATTTTACGATTTCTTCTATTTTGAGATTATGTAGGTTCAAGAAAAGTTGGAATTGCAATGCAATATCCTTGGACAGAAGAAATCATGAAGACCTTTATCAAGAATATAAATTGTAAAATAAAAAGCTTGGTAAAATAAGTTTGAGGCTGTATTTACAAAGGGAAAACGTTGGTAACGTTTATAAAACGTTGGTAACATTTATAAAACGTTATAACGTTTTAGACCTGTCAAAAACGCTGAAGAAAGATGTTGATCAAACTCAGAAATAACATAAAACGTTATAACATTTCAGGAATGGAAAATATGCTAACATATGGGCTTACTGAAAGACCTAAAACGTTATAACGTTTTGTGAAAACGTTATAACGTTTTGTGAAAACGTTATAACGTTTTATGACTGTCTGTATCAATATTAAAGCCAAATATAAAACGTTGTAACGTTTTAATTAAATATGAGCTTCAAACAATTCCTGTTTTTGATCAAGATTTTACAGAACAAAACGTTACGTAACGTTTATAAAACGTTGTAACGTTTTTGAATGCTTTTGCTGAGCTGTCAGAAAATTAAAACCCTAAATCGCACTTTGAACTAAAACGTTGTAACGTTTTACAAAACGTTGTAACGTTTTAGTCCAAACAGCTCATTTTTGAGCTGACACTATAAATAGATTAGTGAGGTTCCTTTCTCACTGATCTCAGCCGACCCTAATTAATTCAAAAGCGATTTTCTGAGAGCTTAGCCTACTCTATTGTTGTGAGAGCTTAAAACTTCAAAATCCCTCAAGCAACCTCAAACCTACTTCACTAATCTTGATATAGATTAGATTAGAGTGATCTATTGAGTGTTTCTCTTGTGTTTCTAGACAATCGAGACCTTGTTCTCATCTCTTTGAGTTGGCCGTTTGACTTCCCGCTTGGTGTGTAAGGGCTCAACGGTTCACAAGTTGTAATCCTTTCGTATTGGGTAATAAAAAGGCGCACCTCACAAGGTTGCGAAGCCCCGGAGACGTAGGCCTTTGTTTTGCCGAACTCCGTTATCACCCCGCGTGTCAAATTTCTCTAAACTCATCTCTTTACTTTCAATTGCAATTTAATTTCAGTTTTTGAGCAATTAGAGGTGCCCCTAAATGTAACAAATAGTTGTTATCTAGATCGGTTTTTGACTAAGAACCGATCCAGATACGTACTATCAAGATCGGTTTTTATATAAAAACTGATCTTGATATTTTTTTTCGAATTTTTTTTAATTAAAAATTACATATCAAGATCGGTTTTTATATAAAAATCGATCTTGATAGTACGTATCTGGATCGGTTTTTATATAAAAACCGATCTTGATAGTTTTTTCGAATTTTTTTTTTAATTAAAAATTACATATCAAGATCGGTTTTTATATAAAAACCGATCTTGATAGTACGTATCTGGATCGGTTTTTATATAAAAACCGATCTTGATAGTACGTATCTGGATCGATTTTTATATAAAAACCGATCTTGATAGTTTTTTCGAATTTTTTTTAATTAAAAATTACATATCAAGATCAGTTTTTATATAAAAACCGATCCAGATACGTACTATCAAGATCGGTTTTTATATAAAACCGATCCTGATGTTTTATTGAAGCTAAAAAAAATATTTTTATTTATTTGACCAGCTTCCATATATATTTTGTTGGCCAGCATCCTAAATTTTTTTTTTTTGCACAGTAAGAAGCAATAATCAATTAAATATCATATACACATTCTAAATTAATTATCATACACATCTTAAACTATTACAAAAAATTCATGTACTTCATACAAAGTTTTGTGAAGCATTACATATTATAACAAGAAATTTAAATCCAAAAAAAATTAATTAACAAACATACAAGTGACTAATTGGGCTATTTCTTCAATTAACACACATTTATGCAATATACACATTTATGCAATTAATGTAAAGCACAACAATCAAAAAATCAATAATTACCTCTTTTGCAATCACATCACTTGAGATTAAAAAAGACCCTAAAAACAAAAACAAAGGTAACAATTAGATGGAAAAACATTTTCCAATAAAAAATACAAAAAAATGTGTTTTAAAAGTATAATAATGAGAAAATTAGATAAAGCTAATACCATGATAGTTGATCGGCCGGATGATTAAGTAACTTGAGAGAGATGTCCTCAAAACTGTAAAACAATATACAAACACCATTAATTAATTTTTCAAACAATAAAAAAAATTAAAAACTGGCACAATTGAGCCGGAGGTGCGAGAGGCTCGGATTTGAGAGGAAGAGACGGAGAGAAAGAGAGAGAGAGACACGGAGGAGAGGGAGAGACGGAGACAGAGAGAGACAGAGACAGAGTACTGAGGATTTGAGAGGGAGATACGGAGATAGACACAGAGTCGCTAAATTGAAAATGAGAGGCGCGAAATGAAAATAAGAAGAACCCTAGCTAAGCTGGTTATATAGGAAGTTATCATTAGGATCGGTTGTTTATAAAGAACCGATCCTAATAGTATCAGGATCGGTTTTTTATTATAAAAAACCGATCCTAATACATTTTTTTTTTCAAAATTTGTTATGCAAAAAAAAAAAAAATCAGGGTCGATTTTTTATAAAAAACCGACCCTGATTTTTTTTTTTTTTTTTTTTTTTGCAGAACCAACTTTGAAAAAAAGAAATTGTATCAGGATCGGTTTTATTGCTAAAAACCGATTCAGATAGTTTTTTTCTTTTACTTGGAAAATCTTTTCATATGGTTATGTTTAAATAAATATAAAAAATTACATATTAGAAATATAAGTTAATTATTTAATAGAAATTTTATTTAATTTTCAAATTCTACTTAAATAATATTAAACAGCAGATAGGTACTATTTGACATTGATATTTCATGAATGTAATTTTGATGAAAATTAATGTAATTTATATTATTAAAATTTATGTGATAATATAATTAATTATTTGACATTGATATTTCATTTTGAAGTCATTTTGACTATTGAATTTTTTTATACAATCATGCATGATGCATCAATGACTTGTGCCATATAATAATATACATAGGACTTGAACCCTTGTTGTGTGGGGTTGTGAAGGAACGAATACGAACATTAGCATTTGGTCGATCAGAACCGTTAAAATGAAAGAATGTCATATTAATTTCACCATTATAAAATTTGATACAATTCGGGATTCATTTACTAGTTCATCAAAGCAAAACAATATAGCAACATCGCACGGCCGTAAATAGTTTACGTTGGATCAAGACTTACAGTTGTCGGGCCTTCGGCACTTTTACGTTATTAATGTTCCATGTTATATCTTGATCATTTTAAAAATTATTACATGTCATTTAATTACAGACCCACCGTTGGATGATCATGCAGAAATGAACGGTCTGCATTCCATTTAACAATTTGATGCCATTAATAATAATAAAATTGTACAAAATTGATCATGGCAGAGATGATTTGGCCATACAAAAACAAATAAATAATTTTTATATTTTTCACATTTTTCTTAATATTTATCCGTGTACATGCATTACCAAACAGAAAAGAAAATAAATGGTAGCCGTTTGATGGTTGATAGACCATCAATATGAGTGGGGTTTACCTCAGTGATGTTTCTCATATAAAGTATTAGGATCAGTTTTTTATAAAAAACCGATCCTGATACTATTAGGATCGGTTTTTTATAAAAAACCGATCTTGATACTATTTTTTTTTCAAAGTTGGTTCGGCAAAAAAAAAATACTATTAGGATCGGTTTTTTATAAAAAACCGATCTTGATACTATTTTTTTTTCAAAGTTGGTTCGGCAAAAAAAAAAAATACTATTAGGATCGGTTTTTTATAAAAAAACCGATCCTAATACTTTATATGAGAAACATCACTGAGGTAAACCCCACTCATATTGATGGTCTATCAACCATCAAACGGCTACCATTTATTTTCTTTTCTGTTTGGTAATGCATGTACACGGATAAATATTAAGAAAAATGTGAAAAATATAAAAATTATTTATTTGTGTTTGTATGACCAAATCAACTCTACCATGATCACATAAATTTTAATAATATAAATTACATTAATTTTCATCAAAATTACATTAATATTATTTAAGTAGAATTTGAAAATTAAATAAAATTTCTATTAAATAATTAACTTATATTTCTAATATGTAATTTTTTATATTTATTTAAACATAACCATATGAAAAGATTTTCCAAATAAAAGAAAAAAAACTATCTGGATCGGTTTTATTGCTAAAAACCGATCCAGATACTATCAGGATCGGTTTTTAGAAATAAAACCGATCCTGATACAATTTTTTTTTTCAAAGTTGGTTCTGCAAAAAAAAAAAAAAAAAAAAAAAAATCAGGGTCGGTTTTTTATAAAAAATCGAACCCTGATTTTATTTTTTTTTTTTTTTTTGCAGAACCAATTTTGAAAAAAAAAATTGTATCAGGATCAGTTGTTCTAAACAATCGATCCTGATAGTTTAACTATAAGGATCGGTTTTTTAGAATAACTGATCCTGATAGTTCACAAATTAGGATCAGTTGACTAAAAAATCTGATCTAACTAGTTTTTAGGATCGGTTTTGTTCAGAAAACCGATCTAGATAGGTATTAGTATCGGTTGTTTCATATAACCGATCCTGATTCATGTTTTTCCACTAGTGGGCTCATATGTGTATTTTTTTTTTTTTTTGGTAATTGGTAAAGGATGAGGTATTAAAGTATCAAATGAATCTAAAATTTTGGTTTGGCTCATATATTCGACATAATTCATCTAAATTTTTTTATACTGAGGTAACATATATTTTATTTAAATTTATTTTCTTCATTCTTATATTTTTTTGGCACAAGAAGATAAATCTAAATGTTTCTTCATTATCTTTTCTGATATTGTTGCCAACATTTAATATGTCTATTTATAGCCAAATTCTATCAAATCCTTCATTATCTTATTAAAACTAATTTATACACCAACTGAACGATTCAGATCTGTATCCATGGAAATCTTCTAAATTGTGTTTGTACAAACTGCAAACTGTAAGCATCAAGGTACAATTTACTCATCGTCTCCTTGTGACATCTAAATTTTTTAGTGTTCCTTTTTACTGGTATGCTATGTAATTATAATATTATCATGGTTTTGATGTTTCTGGAGGAATAGGTGTTCACAATTATGGGGGACTGCTATGTAATTACAATTGTCATGGGTTTGTTTTATCTCTGTACCGACACTGGTAATTTTCATGTCTGGGTACTGGAGCTGCTCTTGTCAGGAAACCGGAACTGGTATTATAAGGGAATGTGGAAGGGGGACTGTTTATTAACATGGTTGGATCTCTAAGGTAATGGAAAATGGAACTGTTATTGTAATGAATTAGTGTTCCGTGAAATAAAAGCAAGAGACTAAAACACTGTTTATGCCCTTTTTATGTTAATTATGATTAAAAGTGTACTATGTGTAATAAATTTCATAAATTAGTCATGACAATTGAATATATTTGGTACACATAGTACACTTTTAATCATAATTAACATGAGGTAATACACCCAAAAGCACGAGACTATATCATATAGTAATTCATTACTTACTATTTAGGTGCTGTCTTTTCCCTTCTACAACACTTTATTTTTTTCCCCTTGACACTTTTTACCCATGACCTTTTACACTACATGTATGTGTACTTTTGCCAGAAGGAATTACACTAAACTTCAAAAGGTAATTCTATTACTTACTATAAATTTCTGAAGTTCTCGTACCAGTGGTGTTGAATTTCTGAAATTTGCTGTGCCCTTGGATGGTCTTACAGCAGAGCAGATCAATGCTAAGCTGGAGCAGATGGCTAATGCTGGTTGATAATTTAATATTTTTTCTCTCTTCTTTTTCTCCCTGCCAATTTAAATAAATTGAAACTGCAACTTTTGTTTTTGCAGAGGTTTTAATTTATTGAACTTCCATAAATAGAGTGCAGTTCAAAACTTGGAATTGCTGGGTTTTTGTTTGTTTGATAATTTGCTCCTTAATTTGTTTTGAAACTAAGATGATACAAAGCATATTTAGTAAGAGTATCATATTGAAAAATGAAGTATACCTTTGATTTAGCTTTACTTATTTGTATCTTTCTTTCTTTCTTTTTTTTGCTAAACCAGGTGGCTTAGTAAAATACCAGTTTGGTACAGTTCGATGGGATAAAAATATTGACAAAGTTGGTTTGACTTCCGGCAACACACCAGTCATATACCTTTTAGTTTTGACTCTACTATTTGTGTGCTGCATGAAACCATTCTAGCCTTGTCAATATCTTTGCCCGTTCAATGCAGATATGTACTTCAGATTGGAGGTATGAGTTCTAGCAAGACAAAATATAACATTCTTTTCTTTAAGCATAGTGTCTCAGTCAAATAATTCAGCCCAAATTTTATTAAGCACTAGAATACATTGCGTACCAGCATAATGTGACTAAATAATGTTCTAAAAAGACTTATCCTTCTTTTATTATAATGTTTCAGGAACACCTGCGATCCTAAGTTGTTATACAGTGGAAACATGAATGTGTATATTATATATTTGTCTTAATATTAAATTTGATGTTTCAAAGTAAAGAAAAAAAACTTTAAAAACTTATTGTTAAACTGTTATCCTGTCTCTCCATTTATGATTATATTTCTTGGATTTTGTATAGATTGAAAATGCTTGACCTTATATGAGAATTGTTTCTTATTGTCTTATAATATGTCCCCGTTGCAACGCACGGGCACGATACTAGTAACCTATTAATGACATCAAGGTATGTAGGCCTCACCCTGAAGGAGGTTCAGCATAGGTCTTAGGTCGAGTAATCTTTAAGCATCTCGCTAATCATCTCATCACCACCTAATAATAAAAAAAATGCTTATGATAGATGCAGAATAAGAGTATCACTAAATTTAATACATAAATATCTCTTCACAGTTCATTATAATATCACGATATTGCATTTTCTTTGTATGGTTGACTTTTATGTTTTTATTTTATCATTTTGCTCATTTTTATGCAGAACCATGATACATAATTTAATGAAGGGAAGTTGGTCAATTCAAGTATTATGGCAATGCTTGAGATAAAACAAGAATATGTCATTTTGAAACTTTTTTCTTAAAACAGTGGCCAATGAATACGTCAATTTCGTAAAACAGTTCAAGACAGTCGAAGACACCATTCTTATTTTTATGCAAAGCCAAGGAGGAAGACCCCCACCGCTCCCCTCCAAAAACCCTAAAACACAAAATGAAAAGGTAACACAGTAATTAAACGGGTACAAAAGAATATTAATGGCAATTCAGGGTTCAAAAGCACTAACCGTGCAGGACATCCTATTGCTCTCACTTACTCGACCTGAAGCAGTCAAACTTTGCCCTGCTGCTCCTTCCTTAATTGGAGTCGTTTTCCTATCAATTCCAGGATCTAGACGGATATTTTCCTGATATGGATTATCTATAGCATAAAAAAAATATATATATAATCATTGTCAATGGTTTGAGAAGTAAAAGCTATATACCATGAACATAGCATGATAAATTGAAGGTATTTGGAGCACTATAGTAGTGATTATATATAGCAAGATAATAAGGCATTTACAACCCTAATAAAACACTCCAATTAAAGGTATTTGGAGCACTCTAGTAGTGACTATATATAGCAAGATAAAATGGCATTTACAACCCTAATACCACACTCCAATTTAAGTTGTTTGAAGCACTCTAATAGGTCATTTGCAACCCTAATACAACACTCCAATTGAAAATGTTTGGAGCACTCTAGTAGTGACTCTATATAGCAAGATAATAAGGCGTTTACAACCCTAACAAAACACTCCCATTGAAGGTATTTGGACAACTCCAGTAGTGACTATATATAACAAGATAATAGGGCATTTACAACACTAATACAACACTCCCATGGAAGATCTTCGGAGCTCTCCTGTAGTGACTCTATATAACAAGATAAAATGACGTTTACAACCCTAATACAACACTCCAATTGAAGGTGTTTGGAGCACTCTAGATCTGACTATATATAGCAAGATAATAAGACATTTACAACCCTAATACAACACTCCCATTGAAGATCGTTGGAGCACACCAGTAGTGAATCTATATAACAAGATAAAATGACGTTTACAACCCTAATACGACACTCCAATTAATTGTGTTTGGTGCACTCTAGTAGCGACTTTATATAGCAAGATAATAAGGAATTTACAACTCTAATACAATACTCCAATTGAAAGTCTTTGGAGCACTCTAGTAGTGACTCTATATAGCATGATAAAATGGCGTTTATAACCCTAATACAACATTCCAATTAAAAGTGTTTGGAGCACTCTAGTACTCACTATATATAACAAGATAATAGGGTATCCACAACCCTAACACAACACCCCAATTGAAGGTGTTTGGAGCACTCTAATTGGACTCTATAAAGCAAGATAATAAGGTATTTACAACCCTAATACAACACTCCAATTGAAGGTATTTGGAGCACTTTAGTAATGACTATATATAGCAAGATAATAAGGCATATACAACCCTAATACAACACTCCCATTGAAAATCTTTGGAGCCCTCCAGTAGTGACTATATATAACAAGCTAATAGGGTATTTACAACCCTAATAAAACACTCTAATTAAAGGTGTTTGAAGCACTATAGTAATAACAAGATAATACAGAATTTACAACCCTAATACAACACTTCAATAGAAAGTGTTTGGCGCACCCTTGTAGTGAATATAGCAAGATAAAAAGGTGTTTACCACCCTAATAGAACACTCCAATTAATGGTGTTTGGTGAACTCTAGTAGTGACTCTATATAGCAAGATAATAAGGAATCTACAACTCTAATACAACACTGCAATTGAAAGTCTTTAGAGCACTCTAGTATTGACTCTATATAGCAAGATAAAATGACATTTACAACCCTAATACAACACTCCAATTGAAGGTGTTTGGAGCACTCTACTTGTGACTCTATATAGCAAGATAATAAGGCATTAACAACCCTAATACAACACTCAAATTGAAGGTATTTGGAGCACTCTAGTAGTGACTATATATAGCAAGATAAAATGGCATTTACAACCCTAATACCACACTCCAA
Organism: Carex rostrata; assembly: GCA_964058875.1. Taxonomy (NCBI): domain Eukaryota; kingdom Viridiplantae; phylum Streptophyta; class Magnoliopsida; order Poales; family Cyperaceae; genus Carex; species Carex rostrata. Next base: position 371,529 of record CAXKVT010000049.1, on the reverse strand, counting down.
TTTAAGTTGTTTGAAGCACTCTAATAGTGTCTACATATGGCAAGATAATAGGGGATTTACAACCCTAATACAACACTCCAATTGAAAATGTTTGGAGCACTCTGGTAGTGGCTCTGTATAGCAAGATAATAAGACATTTACAACCCTAATACAACACTCCAATTGAAGGTGTTTGCTGCACTCTAGTAGTGACTATATATAGCTAGATAATAGGGCATTTACAACTCTAATACAACATTCTAATTAAAGGTATTTGGGGCACTCTCGTAGTGTGTCTACATAGCAAGATAATAGGGCATTTACAACCCTAATACAAAACTCCAATTGATGGTATTTGGAGCACTCTAGTATGGACTCTATATAGCGACATAATAATACATTTACAACCCTAATACAACACTCCAATTGAAGGTGTTTGGAGCACTCTACTTGTGACTCTATGTAGCTAGATAATAAGGCTATGACAACCCTAATACAACACTCCAATTGAAGGTATTTGGAGCACTCTAGTAGTGACTCTGTATAGAAAGATAATAAGACATTTATAACCCTAATACAACACTCCAATTGAACCTGTTTGGAGCACTCTAGTAGTGTCTCCAGATGGCATGATAAAATGGCCTTTACAACCCTAATACAACATTCCAATTGAAGGTATTTGGAGCACTCTGGTAGTGGCTCTGTATAGCAAGATAATGAGGAATTTACAACTCTAATACAACACTCTAATTGAAAGTGTTTGGAGCACTCTAGTAGTGACTCTATATAGCAAGATAAAAAGGTGTTTATCACCCTAATACAACACTCCAATTAATGGTGTTTGCTGCACTCTAGTAGTGACTCTATATAGCAAGATAATAAGGAATTTACAACTCTAATATAACACTCCAATTAAAAGTCTTTGGAGCACTCTAGTAGTGACTCTATATAGCAAGATAAAATGGCGCTCACAGCCCTAGTACAACATTCCAATTGAAGGTGTTTGGAGCACTCTAGTAGTGTCTCCAGCTGGCAAGATAATATGGTATTTACAACCCTAATACAACACTCCAATTGAAGGTGTTTGGAGCAATCTAATTGTGACTCCATATAGCAAGATAATAAGGCATTTACACCCCTAACAAAACACTCCCATGGAAGATCTTTGCAACACTCCAGTAGTGTTTTTTAAATATAGCAAGACAAAATGACGTTTGCAACTCTAATACAACACTCCAATTGAACGTGTTCGGAGCACTCTAGTAGATTCTCCAGCTAGCAAGATAATAGGGCATTTACAACCCTAATACAACACTCCAATTGAAGGTGTTTGGAGCACTCTAGTAGTGACTATATATAGCAAGATAATAAGTCATTCACAACCCTAATACAACACTCCAATGGAACCTGTTTGGTGCACTCTAGTAGTGTCTCCAGATGGCATGATAAAATGGCGTTTACAACCCTAATACAACATTCCTATGGAAGGTATTTGGAGCACTCTGGTAGTGGCTCTGTATAGCAAGATAATAAGGCAATTACAACCCTAATACAACACTCCAATTGAATATGTTTGGAGCACTCTAGTAGTGACTCTATATAGCAAGATAAAATGGCGTTTACAACCCTAATACAAAACTCCAATTGAAGTTGTTTCGAGCACCCTAGTAGTGACTATATATAGCTAGATAATAGGGCATCTACAACTCTAATACAATATTCCAATTAAAGGTATTTGGAGCACTCTTGTAGTGTGTCTATATAGCAAGATAACATGGCATTTAGAACCCTAATACAATACAACAATTGAAGGTGTTTGTAGCACTCTAGTAGTATGTCTATATTGCAAGATAATAGGACATTTACAACTCCAATACAACACTCCAATTGAAAGTATTTGGAGCACTCCAGTAGTGACTATATATAGCAAGATTAATAGGGCATTTACAATCCTAATACAACACTACAATTGAAGGTGTTTGGAGCACTCTACTTGTGACTCTGTATAGCAAGATAATAAGGCATTTACAACCCTAATACAACACACCAATTGAACGTATTTGGAGCACTCCAGTAGTGACTATATATAGTAAGATAATAAGGCAATTACAACCCTAATATAACACTCCAATTGAAGGTATTTGGAGCACTCTAGTAGTGACTATATATAGCAAGATAATAAGGCATTTATAACCCTAATATAGCAACACTCCCATTTATAACCCTATATATAGTGACTCTATATAGGATGATAAAATGGCATTTATAACTCTAATACAACACTCCAATTTAAGTTGTTTGCAGCACTCTAGTAGTGTCTGCAGATGGCAAGATAATAGGGCATTTACAACCCTATTACAACACTCAAATTGAAAGTGTTTGGAGCAGTCCAGTAGTGACTCTATACAGCAAGATAAAATGATGCTTGCAACCCTAATACAACGCTCCAATTTAAGGTGTTTCGAGCACTCTAGTAGTGACTCTATATGACAAGATAATAAGGAATTTACAACTCTAATACAACGCTCCAATTGAAAGTGTTTGGAGCCCTCTTGTAGTGACTCTATATAGCAAGATAAAAGGGTGTTTACGACCCTAATACAGCACTCCAATTAATGGTGTTTGGAGCTCTCTAGTAGTGACTCTGTATAGCAAGATAATAAGGCATTTATAAACCTATACAACACTCCAATTGAACTTGTTTGGAGCACCCTAGTAGTGTCTCCAGATGGCATGATAAAATGGCGTTTACATCCCTAATACAACATTCCAATTGAAGGTATTTGGAGCACTCTAGTACTGGCTCTGCATAGCAAGATAAGACGGCATTTACAACCATAATACAACACACCAATTGAATATGTTTGGAGCACTCTAGTAGTGTGTCTATATAGCAAGATAAGAGGGCATTTACAACCCTAACACAACACTCCAATTGAAGGTGTTAGGAGCACTCTAATAGTGAGTCTATATAGCAAGATAATAGGGCATATACAACCCTAATACAACACTCCAATTGAAGCTGTTTGGAGCACTCTAGTAGTGATTCTATATAGCATGACAAAATGACGTTTACAACCCTAATAGAACACTCAAATTGAAAGTGTTTGGAGCACTCTAGTAGAGCGTCTACATTGCAAAATAATACGGCATTTACAACCCTAATACAACACACCAATTGATGGTGTTTGTAGCACTCTTGTAGTGTGTCTATATTGCAAGATAATAGGACATTTACAACTCTAATACAACACTGCAATTGAAAGTATTTGGAGGACTCTAGTAGTGACTGTATATAACAAGATAAAATGGCGTTTACAACCCTAATAAAACATTCAAATTGAAGGTGTTTGGGGCACTCTAGTATTGTCTCCAGCTGGCAAGATAATGGGGCATTGACAACCCTAATACAACACTCCAATTGAAGGTGTTTAGAGCACTCTAGTAGTGACTCTATATAGCAAGATAATAACGCATTTACAACCCTAATACAACATTCCAATTGAAGGTGTTTGGAGCACTCTAGTAGTGACTCTATTTAGCAAGATAATAGGGCAATTACAACCCTAATACAACACTCCAATTGAAAGTGTTTGGAGCACTCTATTAGTGTCTCCAGATGGCAAAATAATAGGGCATTTTCCATCCTAATACAACACTTCAAATGAAGGTGTTTGGAGCACTCTAGCAGTGTCACCATATGGCAAGATAATATGACATTTACATCATAATACAACACTCCAATTGAAGGTGTCTGGAGCACTCTTGTGGTGTTTCTATATTTCAAGATAATAGGGCATTTACAACCCTAATACAACACTCCAATTGAAGGTGTTTGGAGCACTCTAGTAGTGAGTCTATATAGCAATATAATAAGGAATTTACAACTTTTATACAACACTCCAATTTAAAATCTTTGGAGCACACTAGTAGTGACTGTATATAACAAGATAAAAGGCGTTTACAACCCTAATACAACACTCCAATTGAAGATGTTTGGGGCAGTCTAGTAGTGACTCTATATAGCAAGATAAAATGACATTTACAACCCTATTACAACACTCCAATTGAAGGTGTTTGGAGCAATCTAGTTGTGACTATATATAACAAGATGATAAGGCATTTACAATCCTAATACTACACTCCAATTGAAGTTGTATGGAGCACTCTAGTAGTGACTATATATGGCAAGATAATAAGACATTTACAACCCTAATAAAACACTCCAATTGAAGTTGTTTGGGGCACTCTAGTAGTGTGTCAATATAATATGGAATTTACAACTTTTATACAACACTCCTATTTAAAGTCATTGGACCACTCTAGTAGTGACTGTATATAACAAGATAAAATGGCGTTTACAACCCTAGTACAACATTCCAATTGAAGGTGTTGGGGGCACTCTAGTATTGACTCCAGCTGGCAAGATAATGGGGCATTTACAACCCTAATACAGCACGAAAATTGAAGGTGTTTAGAGCACTCTAGTACTGACTCTATATAGCAAGATAATAACGCATTTACAATTCTAATACAACACTCCAATTGAAGGTGTTTGGAGCACTCTAGTCGTGACTCTATTTAGCAAGATAATAGGGCAATTACAACACTAATACAACACTCCAATTGAAAGTGTTTGGAGCACTCTATTATTGTCTCCAGATGGCAAGATAATAGGGCATTTTCCATCCTAATACAACACTTCAAATGAAGGTGTTTGGAGCAGTCTAGCATTGTCACCATATGGCAAGATCATATGGCATTTACATCCCTAATACAAAACTCCAATTGAAGGTCCTGGAGCACACTTGTGGTGTTTCTATATTGCAAGATAATATGGCATTTACAACCCTAATACAACACTCCAATTAAAGGTGTTTTGAGCACTCTAGTAGTGAGTCTGTATAGCAATATAACAAGGAATTTACAACTTTTATACAACACTCCAATTTAAAGTCATTGGAGCACTATAGTAGTGACTGTATATAACAAGATAAAATGGCGTTAACAACCCTAATACAACACTCCAATTGAAGATGTTTGGTGCAGTCTAGTAGTGACTCTATATAGCAAAGATAAAATGACGTTTACAACCCTAATACAACACTCCAATTGAAGGTGTTTGGAGCAATCTAGTAGTGACTATATATAGCAAGATAGTAAGGCATTTACAACCCAAATACAACACTCCAATTTAAGCTGTTTCGAGCACTCTAGTCGTGACTCTATTTAGCAAGATAATAGGACAATTACAACCCTAATACAACACTCCAATTGAAAGTGTTTGGAGCACTCTATTAGTGTCTCAAGATGGCAAGATAATAGGGCATTTACCACCCTAATACAACACACCAATTGAAGGTGTTTAGAGCACTCTAATTGTGACTCTATATAAGATAGCCATTTACAACACTAATACAATACTCCAATTGAAGGTCTTTAGAGCACTCTAGTAGTGACTCTATATAGCAAGATAACAAGGCATATACAACCCTAATACAACACTCTAATTGAAGCTATTTGGAGCACTCTAGTAGTGATTCTATATAGCATGATAAAATGACGTTTACAACCCTAATACAACACTCAAATTGAAAGTGTTTGGAGCACTCTAGTAAAGCGTCTATATTGCAAGATAATATGACATTTACAATCCTAATACAACGCTCCAATTGAAGGTGTTTGTAGCACTCTTGTAGTGTGTCTATATTGCAAGATAATAGGACATTTACAACTCTAATACAACGCTCCAATTGAAAGTATTTGGAGCACTCTAGTAGTGTGTCAATATAATAAGGAATTTACAACTTTTATACAACACTCCTATTTAAAGTCATTGGAGCACTCTAGTAGTGACTGTATATAACAAGATAAAATGGCGTTTAGAACCCTAATACAACATTCAAATTGAAGGTGTTTGGGGCACTCTAGTATTGTCTCTAGCTGGCAAGATAGTAGGGCATTTACAACCCTAATACAACACTCCAATTGAAGGTGTTTAGAGCACTCTAGTAGTGACTCTATATAGCAAGATAATAACGCATTTACAATTCTAATACAACACTCCAATTGAAGGTGTTTGGAGCACTCTAGTACTGACTCTATAGATCAAGATAATAAGGCATTTACAACCCTAAGACAACACTGCAATTGAAGATGTTTGGAGCACTCTAGTCGTGACTCTATTTAGCAAGATAATAGGGCAATTACAACCCTAGTACAACACTCCAATTGAAAGTGTTTGGAGCACTCTATTATTGTCTCCAGATGGCAAGATAATAGGGCATTTTCCATCCTAATACTAGTAGTGACTCTATATAGCAAGATATTAACGCATTTACAATTCTAATACAACACTCCAATTGAAGGTGTTTGGAGCACTCTAGTAGTGACTCTATAGATCAAGATAATAAGGCATTTACAACCCTAAGACAACACTGCAATTGAAGATGTTTGGAGCACTCTAGTCGTGACTCTATTTAGCAAGATAATAGGGCAATTACAACCCTAGTACAACACTCCAATTGAAAGTGTTTGGAGCACTCTATTATTGTCTCCAGATGGCAAGATAATAGGGCATTTTCCATCCTAATACTAGTAGTGACTCTATATAGCAAGATATTAACGCATTTACAATTCTAATACAACACTCCAATTGAAGGTGTTTGGAGCACTCTAGTAGTGACTCTATAGATCAAGATAATAAGGCATTTACAACCCTAAGACAACACTGCAATTGAAGATGTTTGGAGCACTCTAGTCGTGACTCTATTTAGCAAGATAATAGGGCAATTACAACCCTAGTACAACACTCCAATTGAAAGTGTTTGGAGCACTCTATTAGTGTCTCCAGATGGCAAGATAATAGGGCATTTACCACCCTAATACAACACACCAATTGAAGGTGTTTAGAGCACTCTAATTGTGACTCTATATAAGATAGCCATTTACAACACTAATACAATACTCCAATTGAAGGTATTTGGAGCACTCTAGTAGGGACTCTATATAGCAAGAGAACAAGACATATACAACCCTAATACAACACTCTAATTGAAGCTATTTGGAGCACTCTAGTAGTGATTCTATATAGCATGATAAAATGACGTTTACAACCCTAATACAACACTCAAATTGAAAGTGTTTGGAGCACTCTAGTAAAGCGTCTATATTGCAAGATAATATGACATTTACAACCCTAATACAACACTCCAATTGAAGGTGTTTGTAGCACTCTTGTAGTGTGTCTATATTGCAAGATAATAGGATATTTACAACTCTAATACAACACTCCAATTGAAAGTATTTGGAGCACTCTAGTAGTGTGTCAATATAATAAGGAATTTACAACTTTTATACAACACTCCTATTTAAAGTCATTGGAGCACTCTAGTAGTGACTGTATATAACAAGATAAAATGGCGTTTACAACCCTAATACAACATTCAAATTGAAGGTGTTTGTGGCAGTCTAGTATTGTCTCCAGCTGGCAAGATAATAGGGCATTTACAACCCTAATACAACACTCCAATTGAAGGTGTTTAGATCACTCTAGTAGTGACTCTATATAGCAAGATAATAACGCATTTACAATTCTAATACAACACTCCAATTGAAGATGTTTGGAGCACTATAGTAGTGACTCTATATAGCAAGATAATAAGGCATTTACAACCCTAATACAACACTGCAATTGAAGATGTTTGGAGCACTCTAGTTGTGACTCTATTTAGCAAGATAATAGGGCAATTACAACCCTAATACAACACTCCAATTGAAAGTGTTTGGAGCACTCTATTATTGTCCTCAGATGGCAAGATAATAGGGCATTTTCCATCCTAATACAACACTTCAAATGAAGGTGTTTGGAGCACTCTAGCATTGTCACCATATGGCAAGAAATATGACATTTACATCTCTAATACAACACTCCAATTGAAGGTGTCTGGAGCACTCTTGTGGTGTTTCTATATTGCAAGATAATAGGGCATTTACAACCCTAATACAACACTCCAATTGAAGGTGTTTGGAGCACTCTAGTAGTGAGTCTATACAGCAATATAATAAGGAATTTACAACTTTTATACAACACTCCAATTTAAAGTCATTGGAGCACTCTAGTAGTGACTGTATATAACAAGATAAAATGGCGTTTACAACCCTAATACAACACTCCAATTGAATATGTTTGGCGCAGTCTAGTAGTGACTCTATATAGCAAGATAAAATGGCGTTTACAACCCTAATACAACACTCCAATTGAAGGTGTTTGGAGCAATCTAGTCGTGACTATATATAACAAGATAATAAGGCATTTACAACTCTAATACAACACTCCAATTGAAAGTATCTGGAGCACTCTAGTAGTGTGTCAATATAATAAGGAATTTACAACTTTTATACAACACTCCTATTTAAAGTCATTGGAGCACTCTAGTAGTGACTCTATATGTCACACCCCGAGATAACCCGCCACGTATTTCTACGTAAGGCGTGTGCACATCACATATATTATCAATAAAAATATAAATAAAGCCACCTTTTTTTTTTCATAATCAAATGAGTTTTACAAATGATCATGGCGGACATGGCTAGTAACACAAGTACTGCCATGCTTGCTCAATGTATCAATTTTTGAATCATGAAAATAAAACTAAACAACACGTGGCAATTTATCAATCATAAGCCTTCCCGCTTAGTCTCACTCTTGTTCTTGCTCGAATCCTTCCACTTCATTACCTGGAACCCACATAAAAGTGGAACGGGTGAGAGATCAGACCTTCTCTCAGTGCGGGATTTAGTTCCAGCCTAGAGCTTATAAAACCTTTACTTATGTTCACAAATATGAAAATACATAAATAAAATGTGTTTGCTTCTTCTAATGGAATGCATATCCTATTGTTACTTACTTCATTCATTTACTTTCATTTACTTTCATTTATTTAAAGAAAAATTCGTTAATCTTGTTCGTTTGCCTTACTAGACGGTGAATTCATATGCCACTAGGTCTTGGCGTGATAGGACCACTTCCGCCTGCAATCACGTCCGTGTAAGGACCACTTGCGCCTACGATCACGTCCGTGAAGGGACCGCGTCAGCCTGCAATCACATCCGTGACAGGACCGCTTTCGCCTACAGTCACGTTAACGAGGGGTCCAGTCGAAACTAAACCCAATGTATACATCCCAATATGCAAGCATATTGGCCCCTGTTCAATTACCATATTCGTTCTTTTTCAAAAACACATTTATTCAATCACACAGTTCATGCCATGCTCAACACATCCTATTCATGCAAGTCCATTAGTCAATATGTGAATCCTATCATTTCATGCAAGTTATTTGTGTCTACTCAAGTCATACGAATGGTTCGACAACAACATGCATAAATTCAACTAATGCAATAATAATAAACAATTGAATGACAATAGGAAAGTAAAATAGTTTTATAAAGTCTATGAAACCTGCACCTGTTAGTTTAGCAAATCGTTAATCGTTTCTCACGTCTCCTAATTCTTCAAAAACTGAACCTAATAAATAATACAAATACCACTAATTAATAATATTTTAAATCTACGTGTTCTCATTTCCTACGGTTCCTTAATATATATATTACTTATATATTATGATGTTCACATGATATTAATGTTAATGGTGCTAACTCTTACACTTTAATTAGTTTAATCATATTATATAATATATATATATATATATATATATATGTATATGGACTTTTAATGAAGCCGAGACAGTAAAATCAAAAGTAAACTGAAACTTTATAGTTAGAAATCATGAACCCTAATTCTTTTAACTTTTATTATCGATAGTAACAAATCCAGAAAAGAATATGCTAAGTACTAATTAATAACGAATATCTATAGTTATGAAAATAATCTTTTAATATACTATAATTTGTAGAAAGAATTCTCCGAACTTATATTTGTCGAAACTTAATTAATTACTAATCTACAAGATTTACGATAGGAAAATATAGTTTATTCATTCGTCCTTTGCCAAGACATTAAATTTAAACATCTAATTTTGAAAAGGTAAATTAAATAATTTTAATAAACAGATACACAATAATAAATTCTCAATACCAGAGTATATTATTCATTATACTTATGAAGATACTTGAAATCAATTTAGAACACATTTTTAATTATAAGCTTTTATTTTAAAAAGTATTATGATAGTCTAGATATTAAAAGTAATAAATCATATTACGGGTTTCAAAATGAAATGTATTAATTATCATAAATATAGAAATTACTGAATTATAATTTCTGTAGAAATGACTCAAACTATATTTTTGTGCAATTAAAATAGTTCATTCACGGATTATGGGTCTTGACCAAAATATAGATTAAACTCACAATTTTACTAATTTCTCAATATTCAAACTATGATTTATATTTATTATTTGATATAAAATTAAATCGAAACACTAACTTAAACGTTTAAGCGGTCTTGGATTACCTCGGGAGCTTGGAACGCACATAAAAGAGAATGATAGCTGCAGGTCGGAGTAGGGACAGCGGCCTCGGATTATGTACAGCGGGGAAGCGCCTCACAATCGACGTATGAACTAGAACACGCGCACAGAGTTGTGATGGCTACCGGGCTGCGGTGGGCTGCTGCCTTTATTTGGTGGCCGACACAAATTTAGAGAGAGAGAGAGACAGACAGGTATGATAGAATGAATTATGAGCATTTTCTTTATTCGCAATACATATTTATATTATTTGAACGGCTCCTTAGAAATAATGGCAATTAGGTCAAAATAAAATGAAATTAATTGCTCAATCCAGTTGTCTATGTGTTTTGAATTTTAATGCAAGATTATAGATTTAGAAACTAGCTTGCTGTATGGAAATCAAGAATCGTGCAAAATGGTAAATTGCATATACCTCTCTATTCGAATAACGATAATTAATAATTAATCAATTATTTCCTATGCGTGAATGGCTCTTGCTTTAAATGAAATGCAATATTTAATTGACAACCAATTAATTCCTTAATTAAGTTGGACAAATCTCTCTTCAATTATTAAATAAAAGAAACAAAATAATTAGAATGCATTACTTCTTTTGTACCACCAGGAAATTATGTTAATTTTGCATTCGGCTAAAATTAAATCTATTGTAGAATTCAATTATTAATTACCTTTATTTGAGAATAATCAAAATGATTTTTAACTCAAGTGTTTTAGTTTAATGAGATAACATTGACATTGAAGTTAATATTCAGTTATTATGCAATTCAAATTTTGATATATATATAATTTTAATATATGAAATATAATGTTGCCAAGTCCATAGTTTAGGGAATCTAAGAAAATAAAAGCTCTAATTTTTTAAATAAAAATTATATTGGTTTAGAAACATTTTTAAAAAAAAAGTCATATTAGTGTGTCAATATAAACAAAATACATTAGGAAAGATATATAACCACTATTATATTATGACAAATTTTGTAACCGTAATTAATAATAATAATTCAATTTTTCAAGAGGTGACGGAATGTTACAGTATATAACAAGATAAAATGGCGTTTACAACCCTAATACAACATTCCAATTGAAGGTGTTTGGGGCACTCTAGTATTGTCTTCAGCTGGCAAGATAATGGGGGCATTTACAACCCTAATACAACACTCCAATTGAAGGTGTTTGGAGCACTCTAGTAGTGAGTCTATATAGCAATATAATAAGGAATTTACAACTTTTATACAACACTCCAATTTAAAGTCTTTGGAGCACTCTAGTAGCGACTGTATATAACAAGATAAAATGGCGTTTACAACCCTTATACAACACTCAAATTGAAGATGTTTGGTGCAGTCTAGTAGTGACTCTATATAGCAAGATAAAATGGCGTTTACAACCCTAATACAACACTTCAATTGAAGGTGTTTGGAGCAATCTAGTAGTGACTATATATAACAAGATAATAAGTCATTTACAATCCTAATACTACACTTCAATTGAAGGTGTATGGAGCACTCTAGTAGTGACTATATATGGTAAGATAATAAGACATTTACAACCCTAATACAACACATTGAAGATCTTTGGAGCACTCCAGTAGTGACTCTATATAGCAAGATAAAATGACGTTTACAACTCTAATACAATAAAGCCTTTCGGAAGTTCTTTTATGGTCAGAAAAGAATGGTAATAATACCAACAAAACCTCAGTAAGATGAATATTAAGAAACGTTTGCCCACAGTTTTTTACTGAGTTAAACTAAAATTTGAACTTGGTTTAATTTTCTTCTTCTCTCCTTTTCTGTTGATTTGAAAAGGTTATGTCAATTTAGATATCTCTTACCATGTTTTGTAAATATCTTATAACTGGGGATTCAATTGGGTTCATTGTTGGATTAGTTCGTTTTCTGTCTAATTGTCAATTAAAATAAGTTACAAACGAAGAAACAGAAGTGAGTCTTATCCTCCTATTCAAAAAAGAAATCAATAGGCATCTTTTTTTTTTTCTAATATTGCTTTAATATGAAAATTTAAAGAATGGAAGTGTGTGGTTACGTGAGGGCTGTTTTGAACAGTCCCAAAGGTTCTATCTTTTTAAACCTCGGAGGTTTTATTTCTGTAATACTGTTTTTAACCCGTATCTATGATTTTGTTTAAATATTTTCTTTTATTGCAGGCTGTGGTGCTCGGCCAAGTTGAGAAACCTAAAGAACACATGCTTAATCAGCTATACACCTCTATAAGGTTCACTAATCTTTTTTCCCACAACCACATTCTAAGAGTGACAATGTAACAAATTAAAAATATGCAATAACTTGCACTAGTACAAAAAACTCCTTCACCGACCCTTAATAACCGACTATTTTAAGCAAAGCATCAGTGTTGCTCACACTACACTGACCCTTTTATTAAATAACAGTCAGCGTTGTTGTTCAACACTGACGCTTTGTAAACAGTCAGTGTTGGTTATCAACACTGACTGTTTTTCAAAACAGAGTCAGTGTTGAACACCAACACTGACTGTTTTTCAAGCGTCAGTGTTGATTACCAACTCTGACGCTTTAAAAACAGTCAGTGTTGGTACTCAACACTGACTCTTTTGAAAAACAGTCAGTGTTGATTACCAACACTGACTCTTTTTGAAAAGAGTCAGTGTTGAGTATCAACACTGACTCTTTAAAAACAGTCAGTGTTGAGTATCAACACTGACTCTTTAAAAACAGTCAGTGTTGGGTAGCAATATCAGCAGATGATGAAATTTATGATTTTTGTACTGCAAATAATATGAATAAATTCCAAAAAAAATATTTCCTACTTTTATACATAACTTGTGACCAAATAATGTTTGTAATTATCAATTTCATATAATTTCATCAATATTTGTTCAAACAAATTGAGCTAATAACTGTGGACCGTTCATTTTTTTATGAATAATCAACGGGTGATCTGCAATCAAATAATTCCTAATTTATTTTAAAATGATCATGTTAGTACCAGGAACCTTAAAAACAAAAAATAATTAGAGTTCCAACAATTGTAAGCTTCGATCCAATGTGTAATGTTTATAGCCTTACGATCTCGTTATATTCCGTCGCTTGGATGGATGTGTAAATGAACATCAAATTAGATCAAACTCACTGACAATGAATTTAATGGAACACTCTTTGATCTGAACGGTTCCGATCAACCAACGGACGACGTTTGTCTTTGTTCCTTCATTATCTCATCCAACAAGAGTTGATGTTCTATGGTCTTTGATGTTTGATACAAGTCCTTGATACAACATGCATGCACAACTATATAATTTAATTTGTCAAAATTATTTAATAATGTAAAAAAAATGTCCTAACATTATCTTTTGGTATAAAATTTATCAATATCATTTTAAATTATTGTCATTTTAAAATAATAATAATGTTGGATTAGTTTATTAATTGCTTAAATTTCACTGACTGTTTAAAAAACAGTTAGTGTTGACAGCTAATACTGACTGTTTTTTAAAAAACAGTCAGTGAAAACAGCCAACACTGACTCTTGTTTGGGAACCGTCAGTGTTGATACAATTTACTGACTGTTTTCTTTTTTTTGGGAACCGTCAGTGTTTGGCTTCCGAAAATTTTCGTTCCCGGGTTTATATCTTTTCATCAGCCGCGAAGAACTTCATTTCCCCTCCTAAATTTTCGTTTCCCTCTTCTTTGCGATAAACCCTCTCCGCCACTATCTCCCAAAATTTCAAATTGGTGGCTGTCTCTCTCTCAGCACAAACCCTCCCCCGCTCTCTCTTGCTAAAACCCTCCCCCGATGTCTCTCTCTCTCTGAGCACAAACCAAGCCGCTGTTCTTCTCTCCCTCTTTCCTCCTCTCCATCTCTTGCGAAAACAGTAAAACCCTAGCAAAACATTCTTCGCTCACCGGTGAGAACTCTTCGCTGCCAAAACCGTGCCGCTGCCACTGCCGCCGGTTTCTCTACCTCCGCCTCTGCCTCCGACTCCTTCCTGCCACTGCCACTGGTCTCTGATGTAAGTGGTTCGATAATCCCTTCTTAATTTGGGAGCTCTTTGTTGTTTTAGGACTTTAAATTTGTTTTAGGACTTCTTAATTTGGGAGCTCTTTGATAGTTTATAGAGGATGATTGTGATAAATTTACTAAAAGTATCGGACTTGAGTCATGCTGGTACTGGTACCCCTTTTCTGGTTGCTTCTGGTATGAATTAATTGTGTGTATGTGTGTTGTTTGAACCTTTCTTCTTAAAATTGACTGGTTATCAGCACAATTCAAAGTCGGGCACTGCTATCTCTTCAGATTCCTCCCTCTTATGCAACCCCAGGTAGGCTGTGGTCAACCCCAGGTAGGCTGTGGTCAACCCCAGGTAGGCTGTGGTCTGTTTAATCATTTTTGTGGTTGTTGCGAGGTCTGATGATGGTTTGAAATAAGAGCAAAATACACAAATGCAATGGGACATGGATGAACTTAGAAGAAAGTGCTTTGAGATGGAGTCAAAACTCAAGTTTGAACAAGTTGGGTAATTTTTTTTTTTTAAGTATTTTGTTTCTAGAATGGCAATGTCCTTTATATGCCGAGTTAGTAATCAGTGCATCACTCAATTTTGTATTTGGAAAAAGAAATCTAAAATTAACATTTTAAGTTGTGAACTGAATGTTCTGATTGAAAATAAAAAAGGTTCCAACTGTGTGAAATTTTAGTTGCAAACTACTGCTTAACTTCAATGCATTTGTGATGATGATTTTGGTGCTTTACTACAGTGCTTATTCCTTCCATTTTGCTGAAATACACAACTGAAGGGTATTTTTGGTCTTTTAACCTGCTTGTCTTGTGATTTTTGTACAGGACAGCCCATAAGTCCAAATTTCTTGTTCTTTATACCAAAATTCTCACTAGGATGCAACCTATACCCTTGATTTATTTCATGTTTTTCTGTATTTTTTAGCCATGGTTTCTAATAACTTTTATAAGAGGAGAGTTTCAGCCCAGTACCAGTTTTTATTTGCTGACGACCTTTTTTGTAAAATTTGTACAGGGCAGACTACAATTCTGATTTGGGTGTTCTCAGTACCAAAAGTTTCAGGAAAGCACAATCTATATCCTCGAAAAGTTTCAAAAAATTAGAAGACCTAAATCTATTTTTAATTTGTAATTTTATAAAGGGCATATTCTGGGACAGCAAGGTTATTTACCAGTATATTTTACCTTTTAGAGTTAGAACTTTGAAATGTCACAATAAATTTCAGAAAAATCCAAATGACATGAGGTTTGTTTCTAAATATCCATTATAATGTCTAGTTTTTGTTTGTAATAGAAATTAGTTTTTTTTTGGGTCTTGATGTGTTTTTAGGCCTGATTTGCAGACAGTACCAGCAGCACGGTATTTGGACTTCCTTTGACTTGATTTTCAAGACGACCCTGTTACATGGATGGGCCAAACGAAGCATCTCTGCTAAAAGAGATTTATCGAAGTGAACCAGAAAAGGTTATCAGGATTTAACATATGCTATTAGTATATACTCTATACTCTATACCATTAGTTACACTGTAGTGCCTTTAGTATTTAACTTAAGGAATTAGGAGTGACATATATATAATGAACTTTCAGTCATTGAACATATGCTACAATAAATGTGAAAATAGTTACACTTTTGTATATGATATGATGTGAGACCACCATGATGGACCTTAGATTCGCTTTTTGTCTCGAGATGGTACCATCCTTCCCCCTTTTTTTTAAATATAAAATTGAACTCACACCAGAAGCATGAATATTGACATATGCAGCACTAATCATTGTACCTGTATAACTATTTAATATTTATAAGTTTTGTTCTACCTTTGTACAGATCTTTGATTTACTTGAGATGGTCGGCATGGGAAGGCAGGCGTCAGGTATAAAGCTAGCACCAGAGGAGATTTTTAATTTAGGTGAGATCTATTTGCAGTTTCGGATGTGGCAATGCTAGCACCAGAGGAGATTTTTCAAGGCAAAGGTGATATCAAAGAAGAAAGAGAGCTGAGTCGCTCTGACAGGAAATGCATATTTTGTTACAATTTATTTCAAATGCATATTTTGTTAATGTGTTATGTAAATTTTGCTATAGTGTGATTTTTTGTAAATCAATATGTTATGTTATTAAATTGCGTTGTCTTTTGTTTATGTTGTCTACATTATTTTGCATGATATTTTATTTAATGTCAATGATTGTCGTATAGTAATATATATGGCTAGCAAAAATATGGAGGCTAGCCCAAATATAAATAGAACCATGCCAAAAATTTTATATCAATACCGACGCTTTGGGAAAGAGTCAGTGTTGGTGCTCAACACTGACTCTTTCCCAAAGCGTCAGTGTTGAGCACCAACACTGACTCTTTCCCAAAGAGTCAGTGTTAGTGATCAACACTGACTGTTTTTAAGCGAGTCAGTAAAAGAAACCTTCACTGGCGCCGGTTTTACTGACGCTGCTATAACAGTCGGTATAGGGGTATTTCAACAGTCAGTGAATGTATTTTTTGTACTAGTGTTGGTTTAAGAAGTAGAATACATGTGAAAGGACTCATTTTCTTATACAGGGGACAGAAGAAATAAACACTAAACTTTATTTTTATGCGACTACTATTTACCTTTTCTTTGGTTTATATTATTAATTTTGTGAAGATACAGTTCAACAAGTACAGCCAGGATAGAAGACTTAATACAGGAGGACCAAAATGTAAAAAGGAGAAGAGAGAGAATCAGAGAATCCAGAAGCAATCTTCCCTCCTCCCAAAGCTCACTTGCTAGCTCAACATCCATGACAACCGTGCCGCCTCCGTTAGCTGGTAAGACGGCAGTTCAGAATCTAATAATAAAAAATGGTCATTATCCGTTTAAAATTTTACTCTGTGCCAAATGATACACCATGCACTACTAAAAAAAATATTTTACCCATTGCCCCTTTACCATCGGATGTGCTTCCGCAGAGATGGCGTTCGTCACGAGTGGCAGTGCTCTAATTACATTGAACTGATGGCGTTCGTCACGAGTGGCAGTGCTCTAATTACATTGGCGTTTAAAAAACCGATGACGCTGATGGCCCCCTCTTTTCCATCGGTTAATTTTTAACCAACTGTTGGTTTTGATTGACTCTTTCACATCAGTTGGGCTATTAAACAGATGGTGTAGATGTGGTGATCTTTACCATCCGTGATGTAGATGAGCCGTCAGCATAGTTTGATTAATACCAACTCTGTTCTTTTTTTGACTCGATGGGATGTTCTAAAGAGTAATATGTACTTGTTGTTGGTACCTAGAGCTAATTATTAACTATATATATATATATATATAGTAGAACTAGGGTGCTATTAAGCTCACCAAAGTTTTGGTGAGCTTAACTCTAAAACTCATCAAATTAATTTCAAATGACAAATCCGAATCGTTGAAAGCCGCCTACCTTACGTGTGATGCATCTATATGTGAAATTTTTAAACATTCGAATTAATTTAGTATAAAGTCAAGCGGTCAAAAAACGTTCAAAATGAATGCACTAAAATTAATTTATTAACCTTCTAAGTTTGACCGCTTGACTTTATACTAAATTAATTCGAATGTTTAAAAATTTCACATATAGATGCATCACACGTAATAATCGCTGATCCAACGGTGGCTTAACAAAACAGTAAAATCAGAAGTCGCTGTTGGATCAACGATTTTCAAAGTGGCTTAATAAATAGTAAAAAAATTCAGAAAAATGTAAAATTTGGTCTCCAAGTACATTTTAGTATAGAGATCAACTTGAATGGTTCGGATCGACATTTTGAACTTTGAAAATTAAAAAACGAATTGATAGCACCAAAGCTTAGGAACTACCACTTTGATCTTAGCCAACCCCTCTCTCTCTCTCTCTCTCTCTCTCTATATATATATATAGATGGGCTACGGTGAGTTGCGAAGTAAAACGCGTTTCTATTTCACGCCATATTTTTATTTTGAAAGTCCAAACAACCGATCCGAACTGTTAGATGTTTAATATTGAAATGTGCTTGGAGACCAAATTTTACATTTTTGAAAATTGCTATTTTGCTGTGAACAGTAAAAAACAGTAAAATTTTCTGGACCATCAGATCAGCGACTTTCAAAATTACTTAATAAATAGTAAAAAAATTCCAAAAATGTAAAATTTGGTCTCCAAGCACATTTCAATATGGAGAACAAGATGAGCGGTTCGGATCGACGTTTCGAACTTTAAAATTGCAAAATATGAGCGTGAAGTAAAATAGTCGCTTTACTTCGCAACTCACCGTAGCCCATCTATCTATCTATCTATATATATATATATAGCTAGACCATTTTTTACTTCTCCATGTATTCAAGTACTGATGGTTATGTGTATCGTGTTATTAAGTTAATTTAGAGATATATAATATATGGTGCAATTATAAATAATGAGATAATTATTTAATACCATGTACATGATATACCAACTCAATAGAAAATTAACTAAATATTAAGTTTCTCCTAATTAATATCTTTTGTGTTGTAATCATTAACAAAACAATAATAACACACACTGCATGCACAAATACATGTAATTAATCCAGATTCATCATTCAACATTAATTGCTATAATTTTAAAACTGGAACATATATCTATATATACATGTACCCATTAATTAACTTTCAAGAAAATATTAATTGTACATAACATTCATGAACATATATATATATATATATATAGAGAGAGAGAGAGAGAGAGAGAGAGATGGGCTATGGTGAGTTGCGAAGTAAAACGTGTTTCTATTTCACGCCGTATTTTTATTTTGAAAGTCCAAACGACCGATCCGAACCATTAGATGTTTAATCCATATTGAAATATGCTTGGAGACCAAATTTTATATTTTTTGAAATTTTTTTACTATTTATTAAGCATTTTTGAAAATTGCTGTTTTGCTGTGAACAATAAAATTTATGGACCATCAGATCAGCGACTTTCAAAATTGCTTAATAAATAGTAAAAAAATTCCAAAAAATATAAAATTTGGTCTCCAAGCACATTTCAATATGGAGAACAAGATGAACGGTTCGAATCGACATTTTGAACTTTAAAATCGCAAAATATAAGCGTGAAGTAAAATAGTCGCTTTACTTCGCAACTCACCGTAGCCCATCTCATATATATATGAGGAGGGTTAAAATGCACCCTCCTTTTTGTGCTCCTAACGTGCACCCTCCCCTTATATCTTCATTTTCAAAGTTCAAATAGTCGATTCGAACCTTCTAACGTGTTCTTCATATTAAAATGTGTATGGAGACCAAATTTTACATTTTTTAGAAATTTTTTTACTATTTTTTCAAAATTTTTGAAAATCATCACTTTGCTGATTTTTTTATTATTGTTTAGTTTAATCAAAAATTCTGAAAAAATAGTAAAAAATTTTCAAAAAATGTAAAATTTGGTCTTCATGCACATTTTAATATGAAGAACACGTTGGAAGGTTCGAATCGACTATTTGACTTTTGAAAATGAAGATATGAGGTGAGGGTGCACGTTAGGAGCACAAAAAGAGGGTGCATTTTACCCTCCTCTATATATATAGAGTGTGGCTAATTTGCTACCGGAAGCACTTCGACCGAGGTGCTTCTGGGGCTATATTAGCATATGTGATGTTCAAACAACAAATCCAAACCGGTAGATGTTTAATCTATATTAAAATCTACTTGGAGACCAAATTTTATATTTTTTGGAATTTGTTTACTATTTATTAAGATGGTTTGAAAATCGCTGTTTTTTATGGTGCAGAATTTTAATAAAAACAGCGATTATCAAACCATCTTAATAAATAGTAAAAAAATTCCAAAAAATGTAAAATTTGGTCTCCAAGTAGATTTTAATATAGATTAAACATCTAACGGTTTGGCTTTGTTGCTTGAACATCACATATGCTAATATAGCCCCGGAAGCACCTTGGTCGAAGTGCTTCCGGTAGCAAATTAGCCACACTATATATATATATATATATATATAGAGTAAGGCTTGGGTGCTATGGATAGCATAGAGACCTACGGTGCTACGGCTCAATATTCGAGTTTTTAAAATCCTAACGATCGATCCGAACCATTCATCTTGTTCTCCATATTAATATGTATTTGGAGACCAAATTTTACATTTTTTAGAAATTTTTACTATTTTTTTAGCTAGGTAGAAAATCACTCGATCTAAAAAATTCTGCACCATTCAGATATTTGATTTTCTACCTATCTAAAAAAATAGTAAAAAATTTCCAAAAAATGTAAAATTTGGTCTCCAAACACATATTAATATAGAGAACAAGAGGAACGGCTCGGATCGATCGTTAGAATTTTAAAAACTCGAATATTGAGCCGTAGCACCGTATGCTTCTATGCTATCCATAGCACCCAAGCCTTACTCATATATATATATATATATATATATATATATATATATATCTCCTCCTTATTAAGGAGCTTAATCTCTAGATCCTACAAGGGTCCTGATTTTTTTTTTAATGATGCTCAGCCGTTGAATTTCCAGATCGCACATAGATGAATTTTCAAAATTATGAGCTTCAACACTTAAGTATGCATTGGTCGTGCCGCACCCGTGGACCGCGCCTCTGAACCACGCACGGCACCTGCGGACCGAGCCTGTGCACCGCGCACCCTTTCTCTTTTTTTCTGCTGAACCCGCGGACCGCTCCTCTGAACCACGCACGGCACCTGCGGACCGAGCCTGTGCACCGCGCACCCTTTTTCTTTTCTTTTTCTGCTGAAGGCGAAATTCGAACCCAGTTGGGTTCTGTTGGTGCCAAAATTCTTACCACTACACTAGAGTTCACATGTGTTATCTTGTAGATAAATATAGTATTTAACTATTTTTCTCTACAAATTTGATTTAAATTATCTCTCCTCCTTATTAAGGAGCTTAATGTTTTCTACTACATAATTTGCTCCCGGTGGCTGCTGATTTTACTGTTTTGTTAAGCCACCGTTGGATCAACAATTTTCAAAGTGGCTTAATAAATAGTAAAAAAATTCAGAAAAATGTAAAATTTGGTCTCCAAGCACATATTAATATGGAGAACAAGATGAATGGTTCAGATCGACTTTTTGAAATTTGAAATTTCAAATTTGGACCATATGTATTTCGGCCCATATGCTACGGAATGCATATTAGTCACTATATATATAGGCTAAAAATATTTAATGTTCATGCATGCAACATATATTCATGCACATGCATACACAAAATACAACATCCATACACAAATTAAATACATGTACATGCAACATGTGTAATCCATACAAAACATATTAATGAGATCCTGAACATATCTAGCTAGCTAGTATAACATCAATCTCTTCTCGACATGTACAGTGTCGAGTCCTGCACATTCGAACTATACAACTCTCCAATCCCACGCACTATAACTATCATTTCCTCCGTTATGTCTTATAGGGATGATCGTAATAACCATTCGTTACACGATAGTTCCTAAAATTTTCCAATTCTCCTGTACTAAGCATCAGATGTTGCATTACTCGCCACACCATGGAATGAAACCTCCAATACTTGAACTCAACCATCTCCAGATTTGTTCTTGGAGATGCTTGTTGAACCCTCCCTGGGATTGTTGCTAGTAAATGTACAACTCTATCCTCAAGTGGCAGTGTTGCCTCACAGTACTGCAACAAATTAACAATTAATCAATAGATAAGTAGGTCTTAATTTACTTTAACTTACAGCAATTAATTAATTGATGCATGGAAATGAAGCTATATATTATACAACTTGGAAAAATATACATGTACTTACACAATTCTTATCTTGTACTATTGTGAGCTTTGTCAAGTTTGGACAGCTCTTTATAATCCAAGTTTTCATTTGTAAAAAAAAATACGTACAAATGAAAACAGTGAAAACCTTCAAGTTATGAAATTGTGGGAGTCTTGCCAGCAAAACTGCTGTTGGCAGTTCCTATATATACACACACACACACAAACATGTAATTAGGGATGATAATATACAAACATATATGAGTCATAATAATTAATTGAACTATATATAAATTCAATTAAGGACACCTTGCATGCAATTAATTAACACACCGATTAATATGCATATGCTATTGATGGGGCCTTCAAAATATGTGGGTCAATCATATAAAATTACACCAATTCATACGCATGTAATTAATTCACGACCTTCAAATTATCTAGCTATGTGGGTCAATCATGTAAAATTAATTAGCACCCCCCATATATGTATGCAAATTAGCACACCATGCATTGCAATTTGTGACCTAATTAAAACTATGTATAAATATGTGTGAATCATTTAAAATTGATTCTAATAATGTGATTGGGGGTCAATTTATGACATTACAGTACCAAACATTTTATTGTAAACACTTAATAATTAGAGACGCGCATCAATTAGAGATATTATTTGATTATACCAGGTGCAGAGCGCACTTGAGATGAAACTCTAGAGTATGAACATTTGTGATCTTCTCGAGTAAAGCATTGATGCCCTCCATGGAATATTGGGCTTGAGAATCCCTGGCATTGATGTTGAGGACGGCTAAAGAGGTCCACAGGTTGTTCCACCTCTTAGACAGTACGTATGTGCGCACTGCCTCTTGGGTAGCCAGCAGTCCTAAGATTATGACAAGTACTAGGTCGGGCAAATTACTAATGTAGTCAGTCATGGTTCCTACTGTGGAAGGGGATCGATCTGGTAAAGAAGAGAAGGCAAAAGAGATGAGATATGACCACACAGAGAAATCCCAAACAGTAGAGAGTGTGGCTTGCAGTGGAAGATGAACCGATCGACGTCTCAAAACTGAGAAACTACATTAAATTTATTCAATTGTCTAAACACCATCGGTTGACCCGTTGGTATTAAAGTTGAACTGGGCCCCAAAGTCTTCCAAATTTTGAGTTGCGAATTTAATGGTAAGATCTTCAATTATGTGATATAATATTTTTTATCGCTCAGATCTTAAGGTGGGATACAAATTCAAACTGTGTTTTACTTTAGAGTAGGTTTATTCGAAACTTTTGATTAAAAAATTGAAATAAATGAGACACAATGTATACATTTCTTAGATGAAATTAAAAACATGTTCATTTTTAATCATATTTGATCAATTCAATTTTAACTTGTTAAATTTATCATTTAAATTGTGACATGTTAAATAAGCAAACTACTGCATATCATATTTGATCATTTAAATTTTAACATGTAAAAACTTTAATAACATGTTAAATTAAAACAAACATGCCTCTATTTTCACATGTTTAAATTACTTTGTTAACATGTTAAATTATTTAAATTTCAATCATTTAAATTTTCACATGTTTAAATTACTTTGTTAACATGTTAAATTATTTAAATTTTCACATGTTTAAATTATAGTAATTTAAATTAATTGTGACAATTTAAATTTTAACAAAGCCTCTTAATTAGGGTGTAGGGTTACTAACATAGCCCAAATTTCCCTCCAGCTAGCACCAAACTTTTAGTTTTGGACTTCATCCTTTTCCTAAAGTAACGCTAATTATATAATTAAACCTGACCAACAGATTTGAAGTAGCACGAATATTGACATGCACCATTGCATATTGCATGGTCCAACCCAAAACAGAAAGTTGTCATACTATAGGCCCAACTCCGCAGGGAAGCCTTTCCTCATAGAAGGGTGCGCCTCCCAAGATTTTAATATCGCCATCGTCTACGATGATGGAATTAAGTATATATGCCAACATTTTGAATTCGGAGCCGATGGAATTAAGTTATACCAACGGTTAGGATAAGGAGCCAATGGCTATTTCAAAATTTATTTCACATGTCTGATCAGGACCGTATATAGCTAGGTGTCGTTTGAACTTCCAAAGATTGATCGGGATATCACTCCAAATCAACTTTCTCCGCAGCGAGAACTCAAAAGGACCCAAATCTAGGTTTTCTCTTTATCTCACTCACATCTAGGTGGCCGCCCTTCCTTACTCTGTCACTGAGGTTAAGGTTGCTCCCTCACACTCTATATATGTGTTTCTAGGTTTTTGATGTGAGGTTACAATAGATTTGTAGTATTTTTTCACACTAACAAGAACTTATTTGGATATATTTTTTTTGAGTCGACAGCCATGTCGGCACCTGGCACTAGAGACGAACAACCTCACTCTCCAGAGCATGAAATAACCCCTCCAAGAAAAAGTAGATGAAATGGGAAAGTGCAACACCGTCTGACAAGGGGTTGGCAAAAATTCGTCGTTACTAACTACGACAAGGGTTGCATGTCGCGTGTCATGAAAGTAAAATTCCCTACACCAGAAACTTTTATTCACTAATACACTGTGATATGTGTGCTCTGTGCTCTGTTAGCTAGTGTTTTGGGTAATTTTTTTTTGGGATTTAATTATTCTGTAGAGGGATCCCACTTGAGTATTTTATTATTTAATAAAATTGTTGTTTTTTAATGATCCAGAATTATCTACAAGTAACAGTTTTGTAAAATACTTAATAAATAGTAAAAAAAATCATAAAAATGTAAAATTTGATCATCAAGCACATTTTAATAAAGATTACATGTTGAATGGTTCGGATCGACTGTTTGGACTTTAAATATCGTAAAACTAAGTTGTGGTAAGATTTTGTAACTTTCAAATGTTGTAAGTGGATCCCTCCTCTTTTCTATAACATGAAATATATATGCAAGCAATACTTTGCCTTACTGGAATATATATTTTTTCAAGATTTCTATCAACTCAAGAGATCATTAAGCTGCAAAGTCCAAATCAGCAAAGTCAAAAGTAGCTCAGTCAAAAACAGCAAGTCAACATCCCTTGGACTTGATTCAGGTAAGTTCACATTACCTTACAATTCAACTAATTAATTCTTATTTGATTCAATGGACTTCTGATTTAATTAAATATATTATGCTTCATTACATCTACATGCAGGAGATTAGGAGATGCACTGTCAGCATAAACTATGGTTAGGGACTAGTTGTTGTTGTTGCAAAAGGGCATGTTTTTCCTCTCATTGAGGGTCAATCATGTTCTGGTGATACGCTCCTTCCAGGGCATATGCAGGTGCTTGTCGAAAGCATAACTAGCATAACTGAGAAGTATAACACCTTACCTCTACTTGTACCGGTTGTAGGTATGGTTTTCCTCCGGGATGCCGTCGGAGTTGAAATCCAATGGCCCAAGTTGGGGATCAGTCTTGTAGAGGTCAAATTAATAAATTATTTACTAAATATTCTCATTAACGTGATCATACTTTTCATTTGTTTAACCATGTACGTAATCAGTTCTTGTAGGAATGGATGGTAGGTGCTGATGGACGACGATTACCGCTGGTCACCGTGGAAGTGTTGGGACAGCTTGGAGATGAATCTAAAGAGCTCCATGAGGAATATCTTCAGACCCCCTATCAAATGGAGATAGTTGGATATTCCATATCGAGCGGAAGCAAACTAGGATTGAGGGCTTCCTAATCTCATTGGGGTTTAGGGAACTAAGGGATTTCATGACTTGGTGGCCGCTGGACTTGTCTATTATCCAATTATATTCTTTGTGATACTTTATTTTTATTTAAACAGATTTATTCTCTTCACAGTTCACTCTTTCCTCCTCTAGTATGACAATCATTATTTTCAGCTATTGCATGACCATTGTTCCTCCATTTGAGAAAGACGACACATCCATTGGACATATGGATGCTGATATGATATGCGCAACAACAATTAAACACAATAACCGACTATCACTGGAGTACTACATCGAAAGCTTGCTGAGGTTCAGGAAGAATAAAATGATATTTGCACCATACCACGAGAAGTAATACCATAGAGTTCACACTCATGTTTCTTTTCCTTAAATCACAAGTCCATACTGATTTATCACTATTATTGTAATTGTAGGGATCATTAGGTACTGCTTGTCATACTTCCAAGTAAGGATGTGGTCCTTTGCATCGACTCTCACATTGTGCAGGGCAGGGTTTTCGCAATCGAATCTCATTTGCGAAAGTGAGCAAAATTCTTGTAATGTAATACAAAAATTAATAATCTGATCTACGTGATAAATTCCTAGGATAAGTACCACACTGACCTTTATTAATTGTAGAGCTTATGCCCAATATCTACAACGGAGTGGACAACAATCGGAGAGGAGAAGAACTTGTCAATGGTCAATGTTTCAGGTATTAAAAAATTATATGGAGTATTTCATTTTAACTTATTTCAAGTTCAACCATAAATGAAACATCAAGGAACTAAAAATTATATGGAGTATTTCATTTTAACTTATTTATAGATGCTATACCCCTTAACCAGTACATGCATGCCAATGGAAATTGTGGTATACTTAGTTTACATTATTAGGCGCCCCTTGTTGTGTAGCTTAGTTATTGCTACCTTATTATATGTACTGTTGGAGTTTAGACTCACAGAACCTTGGTTTATAGCTTGGTTGCTGTGCTTATTATGTAGTTATTTTGTTGGTTTTTAATTATAAATGACATGCTGGTTGTTTTTTGATACCGCATACCTAAACTTATATGCTTTGGTATAACTCATCCTGTAATTATAGTTTCATGATGAATGGAACGGGCCTCAGCCCTTTTAAAAAACGAAAAATAAGATTAAACATAATTGCACTAATAAAATTGAATTTTGTTTTCCAACTTTTTTTTCAGGGCTTGCAGCAAGTATCAGACTGGGAGTGTGGATACTACGTGATGAAGAATATGGATTACATCATCCGTGAAATCGCAAGTGATTTTCCAGAGGTATGTCATTTTGTTTTTATCATGCACTGATTTTAAGTTCTTAATTAATTATAAATGCACTATTATTAATGTGTTTTCATTTAAATATGCAGTCTCCGCTACCACACCTTCCATACATTTATGCAGAATTGCACGAGGTTCGTGTCCGATGGTGCAAGTACTTCTTGGAATGGCAGCTTCAATTTTATGGGGAGGATATTTATTTATAAAAACTTTGGGTACATATATATGATGTACATTTTTGTGGGTACTAGCTAGCTAGAACAATTAATGGTTGTGTTTTGAAAGATCCATTTGGTATGTCTTGGGGGTTCTCTTAATTTGTTGCAACTTGCAACAGAACAGATGTGTTAATGAATGATGGTACTTTGGGTTAATTTAGTACTGTATTGTTCTCTATATATATTTGTTGGTCTTCTATATTAATTATCTTGCTTGATTTTCTACATGTTATTTGTATTCAACTAGGTGCTATATATGTAGATCTAGAGAGAGATTAACCCTATATATGTTATTTTCTACATGTTATTTCTGCCGGTGGTGCTGCCAGCCTTTTTTTACATTTTGTTAAATTTTTTTACTATTTATTAAGCTGGTTTGAAAACCGCTCATTTCAATGCTGCAGAAATTTACTGAAATCAGCGGTTTTCAAACCAGCTTAATAATTAGTAAAAAAATTCCAAAAAATGTAAAATTTGGTCTCCAACTAGATTATAATATAGATTAAACATCTAACGGTTTGGATTTGTTGTTTGGACATCAAAAAAATAAAAAAGGGCGGCAGCACCTCCGGCTAAAATGCTGCCGGCAGCAAATTAGCCGGACCATATATATATATATATAGAGAGAGATGAGCTACGGTGAGTTGTGAAGTAAAGCGACTATTTTACTTCACGGTCATATTTTGCGATTTTTAAGTTCAAAACTTCGATCCGAACCGTTCATCTTGTTCTCCATATTGAAATGTGCTTGGAGACCAAATTTTATATTTTTTTGGAATTTTTTTACTATTTATTAAGCAATATTGAAAGTCGCTGATCTGATGGTCCAGAAAATTTTACTGTTTTTTAGTGTTCACAGCAAAACAACAATTTTAAAAAATGCTTAATAAATAGTAAAAAAATTCCAAAAAATGTAAAATTTGGTATCCAAGAACATTTCAATATGGATTAAACATCTAACAGTTCGGATCGGTCGTTTGGACTTTCAAAATAAAAATACGGCGTGAAGTAGAAACACGTTTTACTTCGCAACTCACCGTAGCCCACCTCTATATATATATATCAATATATATATAAATGGAGGCTAGCCCCTAATACAGGCATATATAATTAAATATATAAAAAGAAATCACCAACGGTCTAAAGTAATAACAGATGGCAAACTACGATATACAAACACCAACTCATACACATCCGATGGTGTAATACACTTTTGCTAACGGCTAATAACACCCAGAGACGATGATGTTTCTATTTTAACGACATAATTAATGGCCAAAAACCTATTACTCCCATCGGTCCCTAATTTTTCAACAGATGGCGTTGGTGCTTAATGCCATCGGTTTTTGCCTATGGCATATGTATGTGCATTTCCTATCCAGGCGATATACATCGGTTCAAAACCCGATGGTGGAACGCGATTCTAACCGATATAAAAGGATTTTTTTTAGTGGTGATGATTTGTAGTTATCCCAATTTGTCTCAAGCCTCAAGTGACTGTGGAATTGAAATTGGGTGAATTGGATCGGAAACTCGGATTTTTTTACGAGAAGCACGTTTTGTACTAAATTTGTCAAATAACCCACTATAACACTCATAATAATTAAATTTGGACGGATAACAATCAAATTTTTAGTGTATTACTTATAAAATTAATATTTATCTAATTTAGAAATTAAATAGACTATTTCATAAAATAATAAAAAAAATTAATAAATTCAAAAAAGACAAATAAATTGTTTAATTTTAACTTTTACATTTCCATATTTTATTTTGTATGCATTAATTTATGTTCATAGAAAATATTTTATTTCATAAACAATTAATATTTAATTTTACTCAAGTAAAAAAATAAATAAATAATAAATTACTTTTTTTTAGGAGAAATAAAATAAATTACTATTGTCAACATATATGCACCGTTTGCTTTAGGCAAATAAAAATAATAATAAAATAAATCTCTGTCTATTTAATAGCATAATCAATATTGAATTAAATAGAAAGCATTTATTACTAGCAAGTTTTGTATAAACGAAAAAATAGCATTAGTGCTGAATATGACATTTTGTGCATCCGTTGATTCTACTCCATATTTTATAACTGGTCTGAACATGGTCCACTGTAAACCATGTTTTATTTTCAAAACAAAACAGTATACATACGTACACCAAGTCAATTTAATATTTTATAAAAAATATACCTCTTCTGTTCTGAGTCGCGATTGCCCCAAATCGTTTCTCTTCTTGTTGCAAAAAATCCAAACACTACTACAAAATTTCAAATCAACACCGGTTTTTTTTTACATTCAAAACCGGTTTTACAACCGGTGCTGATCGGGCCGGTGCTGATTGTACGATCAATTAGCACCGGTTTAGAACCGGTGCTATATGTTATATTTAGCACCGGTTATTTGAAAAAAACCGGTGTTGTATATAACATATAGCACCGGTTATTTTAAAAAACTGGTGTTGTATATAACATATAGCAACGGTTTTGTTTGAAAAAACCGGTGCTAAATCTCATTTTTTATATTTTATAATTCGGTTTATATTGGATTAGCTTCCAAATTGATTAGCCATAAATTAGATATATATTGACATGCACAAAATATAGAATTGAGATATCATAAATTTGCAAATGAAATTCACATAATTGGAAAGTTAGATAAATATTTACAACAAACAACGAAAGCTAAAGATAAATATCAATTGTCAATCACAAACATTCCTCCATGAAATAAAAAGTAGCAAGCTCTCACAACAGCCACCACACGTCATTGTGGGTCTCTTAGTAGGGTCTTATACATTGCAATTACCCTGGGCCAATTCCAACACTTTCCGCACTGAGTTGTCATCATATTATCCTTTCAACCGTTTATCAATCATGCTCGTGATGTCTTCTCGCTGAAGCTTTTACATGCTGCTATACATGACATTGTCCTGGAATGATAGGCAATATGCTTGTGATTAACTCAAGAAGAATTCCAAAGCTGTATACATCACACTTAACAGTGATCATATTTGACCTCATGGACCTATATTTGGGCAGAAAGTACTATGTATGTTAGATTATAGTAAGGATGCTTTAAATTTTAATTATATTATGAAATTTAAAATCAGAAACATATGTATTCTGGGTCGATGTAACCATACATACTTCAAGAAGCTGCGCATGTTGCTTCATAGTGGCTACAGAAAGCTCTAGCGATCCCCAAATCAGACACCTTAGCCTTCAAGTTTTCTCCTAATGTTTTTGCTGTTTACATCCCTATAAACTATATAGACTTCCAACACCTATGTGCAAATATTCAAGCCCTAACATTTTTTAAAAGCCGAGAAATGAAGATTCAGACTTGATTACTTAACTAAAAATTTGATTAACTAATTACCTGCAAACCATAAGCATTAATTAGTGCTTTAGTATAACCATGTGATGCTTCAATGGCAATGCGTAGCCGCTCTCTCCAACTCAATTGCTTTTGGTTACCTGCAAACCATAAGCATTAATTACTAGGTTTTTCTCGGGTAAATTTTAAATATTAATATATTCTCAAAAATAAAATGGAATCAAATTCATAAAAAAATATGTAAAATTCAAAGTTCTGTAGTAATGGAGATATGAAATAAATGACCTATGTTACTTGAGAAGCTTTAAATCCTTATTTTTCTTTCCAATAAGCCTCTTACCTGGTTTCATGCATCTTTCTTACTATAGGAACCAGATTTAATAGAAGAACTACCATCGTAATTATATAAATTAACAACATGTTAGAGGAAAAAGAACAAGAAAAAGGAACTATTTATAACACGAGAAGCCTTGTTATACACAATCAGATCAAAGAAAATATTAGTCCACAAAAACTATTTAATGAGGCCGTGTATTGTACCTTGCTAGGGTTCGGACTTGAGGAGGGAGAGTGGCCAGGGGCTCGATCTTCAGAAAGGAGAGGCCGCCTAAGGGTTGTGGCAACCCTAGTGAGGAGGGTGAGTCGTGATCGGTCTTGACGAGGGAGGGGCAACCTAGGGTTTTCGGAAGGGGGGGAGTGCAGCGACCTTAGTGAGGAGAGTGAAACAACCTTGTGCTCGGCATTGACGAGGGTGAGAGGAGAGTCGCCGGCCTTGATCGATGAGGGAGAGCCAAGGGTTTTAGTTAGTGAGAGGCGCTAGGGGTGATTCAAAACTGATGGGGTTTCAGAAGAAACAAGGGAAGAGACGGGTTTGTACAAAAAAAATTCAAATTTTTATTAAGTTTCAACACCGGTTTTTATTATAAAAACCGGTGCTATATTTTTAACACCGGTTTTTTATAATAAACCGGTACTAAATGTGTTAGATACAACACCAGTTTTAATAAAAACCGGTGCTAATTGTAAACAGCACCGGTGTATATCAAAACCGGTGTTGTTGGGGCGGTGTTGATTCAAAATTTTGTAGTAGTGAAAATTGGTCCGATTGAATCACTATTACAATGTACTTCTGCTCTATAATGAAGATAAATGAGAGAAAATTCGGTCAATTATTTCGATTTAGCCTCAATTTTGTCAATTTTTTTTTGTATATAACCTATATATATACCTGAGTTAAACTCGGGAAAAATCAGATCGTCTCTGGCCGATTCCGCTCAGACTTGGCCGAGTCAAGTCGGAATCAGCCGATTTTCCAAACCATTATATCCACTGTTGTTATTTTCAATACATTGATTGGTGGTTATTAATTCTAGATTGGGCAAATTGGGTTAGGGGTTAGAGTTGAAACGAACAATGGTCGAACAAAGAATCCAGCTCGATGTGTTAACTTATAAGCATTTGAAATTTGGGGCTTAATATACACAAGTCAGTTGTTTGGTGACTTTGATGGCATTGATTGATGGGCATTGCAAACAAGGGGAAATGAAATTAGTTTCCATGGGGTGGTATCAAAGAATGATGAGAAAAATTAACCATAAAGCCAGATTTGCAAACATGGGGTTTATCAATTAATGGTCTTTGCAAGACTGGAGATATTAAGCAGGCGAAACAGCTTATATATGGAGGACATGAGGTTCAATGGGTTGAAACCCAACAAGGACAAGGTTACTTGCACTACCCTCATTGATATATGTATGGGTGTTTGCATAGAAAATGTTCACATTTAAATGTCTAAAATTCAAAATACCTCCTTTACATTTAATCAGTCTTTCCATACAACAAAACATGTAGCAGATTTCACCCTTTAGCATCTGATTTTCTTTTATTCATCGTATGATCGTAAAAATAATAAATTAAAACAATATATATATAGCATGATTTTTATGTATAAATTTGAAAATAACAATATCACAATAAATCACGGACTATATATATATATATATATATATATATATATATATATATATATATATATTTGACATAATTTGAGTGTAAATTAAAGTAAGAATTTGAGTGCAATAAATCACGGACTATATGTGTCAAGTATCCTCTTGTATATTCCTGGTCTTTAACAGTTGGCATTGACTAGGAATTTAATTTCTGGAACTGTAGACTATGGAGGTTTGTATTAAGTGGTGATCATGACACCTATTTCTACCAAGTAGTTCGCCTTAGAAAATCCAATTTTAGATACTTGGCGACCAAGGCTGCTAGTCTGGAATTCGGTTTGATAAACTCTACCCTCTTCTTTTATAAAGTACTAATTCAAAAACTTCTCAAAACGGGGAAGCAAGCTTATTTCTTCAATTGATTTATCTGCTCCTATAATAAGGTAACGTTCTTCTTTTTTCTTCTTCTTTTTTTTCATTTATATTTATGGCGTGGTAATTTTCTAATATTGCTTTTGATCCTTTTTGCAATCAGTTGGATATTAGGAATTGAAACTCACTGCACCTAGTTGAGATTCTTTTTTTTTTTCAGAATGTATTTTTGTTTAATTTGGGAATTCATATAAAGTTCACATGCATCTCATTAAAAACACAATTAGCATACAATCATATTATCTTAGGTCAACGGGTTTATTTGAAAAAAAATTAGCATCTATTGGAATTTTGTTATTTTGTTAATAAATCAAGTGTCACTCTTTAATTTGTTTGATCGGTTATCACACCTTTACCTAATTTATTTTTCATAAAAGTAGATCCAGATTATTTAGTTTAGAATAAAATAAAATTTCATTGGTATAATACTATAAATTAATTGAGGGTACACTTAAATTTCGTTTTTGGGATTTTGTCTATATTGATGCTCTCAGAAAAAAAAAAAAGACAAAAAAAAGGTCACTTGAGGTTGTAGGCCAGTTCACCCCACTGAGGTATATTTCTTTTAGTCCAACAGAATTGTTATAATATGAATCCAGAAAATAATTCATTTTCAAATCTTCTAGTAAAAATCTAAAAATAAAAAATGGAATGTAAATAAATATAAATAATTAGCTCATTAAATAGATTAATATCTACCATTCAAATCCATTATTATTATTTTTATAACAGCCCAATTTTATTACTTCCCAACTATGATTTATTTACTGAACCTTTTCATAATAACAGACATATTACCAACATATCAAACGTTAGACATAGATTATGAAACTGCTATTAGTAATTCACAACATGAGTTTTAATTATGGTTAGGGAATAGAAAACCAAATTATGAGGCATAATTCACCATGGTTTAAAAGAAACAGATATTTTCTCTGTTTGAGAATTTTCTGTCCAAAATTAGAACAAAACTGTTGATATAATAAATTGTTTTCCCCAGCAAACCTCATCAACATGGAGCAACTGGTGATCAACGCAAGGGAAAGATTACTGAAAGTGAACAGAGAGGATAATTTAACAGGCACTGAGACAGAAACCGGTCAAATTTCTGGTCAAGACGAACAAGCCGACATGGATTCAGTGCATGGAGCAGATGCAAGGACCGAGGGAACACAAAAGCGGACCCATATGTTTTATTTCGTGAAATATCATCAGTATGAGTTAAACCCAAAAATGGTATGCAAAATTGAACGCGCTCAGCTAGAGATTTCAAAAAGGAAAGAAATTGAGAATTTAAAAGATACTCTGAGGCATGTCAAGGTATGCTATAATTTTGTGCTGATCTAATTGGCATAATACAATGATAATTGATATTGTTATCCATTTTAAGAAAACTGAAATTACTATTATATGTGTTCTTTCCTACTTACTTATCTACAATGGAACTGAGGGTCAATAGTCATTTCAGTATTTGAAAAAGGATAATAAATATAAATAACTTTTAATTTAGACTAGCAGTCAAGCAAGAAGACAACACAGAAAAAAAAAAAAAACGCAAACTGTAAGAGTTTCTTTAGTTTGGATTGGAAGAAACAAATATTGGGGTTTCTGGATAGGGATAAGAAATAATTCGAATTTCTGATGGATATGAATATTTATCCCTTTATTTACTTGAGGATTTTCCAGTACTTGTGTATCAAAAAAATTGTTATGGAGCTCTCCAGTTCCATTTTTCTTATTGAATCTTGTTTTACCATAGTAAATTACTCTCCTCAACTCTCTTGGTTCCCATGGCAGGAAGAAAGATATTCTATTATATGTGACTTGGAGCATTGGAAAGATATAGTGAAAGATGACTATTGGAATAGCGAGTATGTGGAGCATATACAAGAGATATTGAATAAAGATTCAAGAAACAATGGAACTAGTACCCTCCCATCAAAGGAAGATGAGCTACTTGATCTTGTAAGGACAATCAAAAATTTTGTTTTATCTAATTTCACTGATTGTTTCTGAATCCATATTGCATTAAGAAGTGTTGGTAGCTTTACACAAACGAAAGAAGCAGTAGTATAAATTTATGTAGGTTAATTTTTTTTTCTTAAGGTCAGCGAGCATACTGCTCACCAACATTTCATAATATTGGTTAATTAAGAGAGGATAAATTAAATGAAGCTTAATTAACATAGCTAGGAGTATCACCCCCCTTGTTAATTTGTATTCGGTCCTATGGCTACAAGAACCTTAATTTATGTTTGTTAAATTAATTTAAGTTTAATTAACAGATAAAAGAGAAACAAAGAATTAGAAAGGACAGATTGAAGTCTGGTGAAGAAAAGAGGATAATGTCCTTGAACCATCGCATACGAAATCAGAGATTAACCTCGAAAGAAAAAGCAACTCTGCTAAAACTAAAAAAAGAGCTTGAAACAACCAGTGATAAAGCAATAAATGCTGCTGCTGAAGCTTCTTTGGAGGCGAAGAACCGCTGTGAGAATTATATAAGATATGAAATTTCTTCGTGGAGAAAGCAGCATAAATCAATTGAAGGATGTGTACAAGTAAGAGTAAATTGTGATTTTTCTTCAGTATGGTGTTTTGACAGATAAGGGAAAAGAGAGTGTGGAAAGGGGCATTAATTATTTCCTTAATCTGTGATGGAGTTTCCTTTTTCCTATTGTCTCATTAACAAAAGAATTCTCAAATTAGGCAACACTATATTAGATGATCAGTACTAAGATGGAACAAGTCAAGGCTGGTTCCAGTATGTAACAGTAAAAAATGCATTACTCTATCCCACCCTTAATTTTTACATCAATAACTTTTGTTTATATTTTTTCTCCCTCTTTCTGTTTTTTAGTTTCATGTAAATTTAGTAGAAGAGCGGAACCAGCAACTGTATTTGGAAGTATCACAGCTTCATAAGCATTTGCAAGTAGTTGATAGAAAAATTCAAAAGCTGGAAGAGAAAATAAATTATACAAAGATGAGAATTGACAAGGCACATGCTGTGATTTTGAACTCTGAAAATTTACTTGATAAGATGGTATTTTTTTCTTTGTCCACCTAACAAATATCTATATGTCCTCTTTTTAGCAAGTATTAATTGTTGTACCCACAATTTTGTCCGGGAAGCATGTATTAGTTTTTACAGTACTAGATGGTTTACTCTCTGTACACCTATATCTGTTGTGGGTTTATATACAAATGCACTCCACAAAAAAGAAATCTAAAAATTAATTTTTTCAAGTCATGAGTTGCAAGGTACTGTTATCAATACAATTCTTGATATTAATCCTCCATAAACTCACTATTTATGTGTTTTGTTTGTTGTGTTTTAAGAATGCTGGCTACCTCCAAAACTGTGAGTTGCTTGAATACGCTGACGTTCTTGCAAAACAAAATGACTTATCAGCTTTAGCAAACCTTTCAAATAATGAGGTTAGATTCTATAGACATTATTTCTTAATCAATTATTAATGCATTTTTCACTAATTTTTCACTAATTTGTATCAACGTAGATGGACAAGTTCTTTATGCAATGGACAAACAACAAATATTTCAAAGAGGACTATAAGAGCATGATAATCCCATCACTTGAGAAACGGGGGCTCTGTAGGGATGGACGTGTAGCGAATATGGGACAAATATATATATAATAGGACAGATATTGGCCCCACCTGTATGTTAATCGAACCAAAAGATATATGCTTTGATGATAAACTTCAGGGAAACTTCATTTCAAGTTTTGGTTTTGATCATATATGATTGTTTGGTTTTATTTCTTTTATTTATCGAAAGAGATACCTGATTCATTTATGAAACAGGTAATATTAAAATGCTTAATAGACGATTAATGCATTAGGATTGAGGATCTGAATGGTTTTCTGCTATTAATCAAAATTAATTGTTATCTCGCATTGCTGCAGAGTGAATGAAAGTTGGTCTATTTTTTTTGTGAGCATATGTGAACTTATTATAGAACAAACAAATTTTGTTTACAATTATGGAGCGGATTAGTTACCATAAAAATATATTTGAATTCTATGGATATTCTACAAAAAAAGAATGATCCAAGTGAATGATTCGTATCCTTGAAAGGGGGGAATTGCACTAGTATTGAAGTCATTAAAGAGTTGCATGAGTGAAGCAAAGCGGTCCCTTAATGATTTTGCCCGTTAAGCTCACATACCCGTTAAGTAGTAATAGAGAAAAGTATAAAAGATGAAGTTTTAAGTAAAAGCACAAATAAAACTTTCCTATTTATTTTTCTATATCATTCACTGATTTTCAACAGCAGCCCTATTAAATATTATAGTAAACAAAAATATAAGGGTTAATTTCTTTTGTACTCTTCAACTCTTCTTTATTATAGTAAACCAATTAGTGCTAAAAAACCACCAATGCTAATTTAGTAAATCAAGGAAGATAGCTCTGAACAAAAACTCATGCAGTCAAAGTAATTAAAACTATTTAATTATTTAGAAGTCCACTCATGTAGACTTAGAAGATCATGTCATCTTTTAATTGTTTCTTAGAAGACCGCCCATGCAATTAAGTGAGATCAAATTTCAAGTTGTACACACAACTCCTTGATCGGCATGGATCTAGTGTGACCATCATTTACATCTGAATCTAAATTAGACATTTCTTCGATACTCACCACGTCGGGCTCCCTGGGTTGTTTGAAGCTTGACATCAAAATTTTGTTTTCACCATGATATTTATGAATATGTTCAACGTAGAAAACTTTTTAATGTGCATGTCATCAAGTAGCTTGTTCTGATACGCATTTTCTCAAAAATATTTATGAATTATATAGGACCCAAATTACCTTTCACTTTCTTTAATTCTTCATTTATTTCTACACCTCTTTTAAGAAATACAATTTCATATCAAGCACCATTAAATTTATGTAGACCTCTTTCAAAGTACTAATCAAGCACCATTAAATCACCATGCTTCCACTGTACCGCTCTTGAAATCAACAAACTAGAGTTGTTTTCAATTGTTAGCGGTTTGAATTTGGTTTCTCTGTCCAGCAAGACGTACTCAAATTTGAAGTTAAACACAAGACTGTTGTTTACTGTTGAATTTATGCAATTTCTGAGGAGAGATTATTTTGAGAAAACAATTATTTCATTTTGTACTTCTGCTTTACACTGTTACCATTCCTATATATATTACAAACATCTAAGCTACTGTTTTGTTACCGTTTGTACCTTGTACCTATGTACAGTATACCTATTTGTTGAATATATGCAAGGAGGCCCCTTTACTTCCTTGATTTAATCCTAGCCTTCTATTTCTAGATCTATGATGATTATTAATCTGAGATCCTAGATCCTATTTCTCAACACTCCCCCTCAAGCTTGGAATGTATATATCATACAATCCTAGCTTGCTTGAAATTTTTTCAAATGAACTCGGGTCCAAGCCTTTGGTGAGGATATCCGCTAGTTGATCTTCACTCTTAACGTATGGTGTTTCTATTTCCTTTGCTTGAACTTTTTCTCTAATGAAGTGACAATCCACTTCTATATGTTTGGTTCGCTCGTGGAATACCGGATTCGATGCGATATGTCTTGCGGAGTTATTATCACAATACATCTTCATTGGTTGATCACAAGCAATGCCTATTTCTTTGAGTAGATGTTTTATCCAAGTTAATTCGCATGCGGTTGACGCCATGGCACGATATTCCGCCTCCGCGCTAGATCGTGCCACAACGTTTTGTTTCTTGCTTTTCCATGTGACTAAATTTTCGCCTACAAATGTGCAAAAGCCGGTAGTGGATTTTCTATCAAAACTTCCAGCCCAATCTGCATCGGAATAGCCACATATGATATTAGAATTATTGTTTTTCATCCAAATTCCCTTGCTGGGATTTTTCTTTAAATACCTTAAAATTCTATTTATTGCCTCTAGGTGTGGAGTTCTTGGTGAGTGCATGAATCTACTAATTTGGCTTACGGAAAAAGAAATATCCGGACGGGTGACCGTTAGATAAATTAGCTTTCCAACTAGCCTTTGAAATTGGTTTATGTCTTTAATTGGTTCACCATCCTCATCATTTAATTTATGCCGGTTATCAATTGGGATAGAGATTGGTTTGTATCCTAATTTACCGGTTTCCTTTAAGAGGTCTAAAGTATACTTTCTTTGGGAGATGAAGAGTCCCAATTTTGAATGTGCTACCTCTATTCCTAGAAAATATTTTAAATATCCAAGGTCTTTGATGTCAAATTTTTCCTTTAATTGGCTTTTAACTCTTTTAATTTCTTCTACGTTATTTCCGGTAACTATAATATCATCTACATATACTAGTACAAGGGTTATATTTTCTCCATCATTTTTAATAAATAATGAATGATCGGCACTACAAATTTTAAACTTGCAAGAAATTAAATAAGAGCTAAGTTTTCCATACCATGCCCGTGGAGATTGCTTCAATCCATAAATCGATTTATTTAACCTACAAACTAAATTAGAATTGTTTTCCAATTTATGGCCGGGTGGTAGGTTCATATATACCTCTTCTTCAAGTGTTCCTTGAAGAAAGGCGTTTTTTACATCCATTTGGTACAAATTCCAATTGTTATTCGTCGCAATAGAAAATAAAATTCTAACGGTATTCATTTTAGCTACCGGGGCAAAGGTTTCATTGTAATCTATTCCATATGTTTGAGTATACCCTTTGGCAACTAATCTAGCCTTGTACCGTTCTATGGTACCATCACTATTATATTTGGTTTTGTATACCCATTTGCAACAAACGGGTTTTTTGTTTTTTGGTAATTGTACAATTACCCATGTCCCATTTTTTTCAAGAGCTCTTAGTTCTTCCTTCATGGCACCACACCATACCGGATCAATTATGGCTTCTTGGTAGTTATTTGGTTCTAGTGTTCTCTCAATGGAGGTGAGAAATGCATTATAAGAAGAAGAAATATTTTTATATGATATGAATTCTTGTATAGGGTATTGCACCGTATAGGTCTCATAGTCTCTAAGTCTAGTGGACGGTATTGGTGTTCTTTTGGACCGTCTAAATTTCTTCTATCTCATTATCATTGGTTTCAATATTTTCTATTGTTTCTTCAACAACACTTGTCTCAACCTCTTGGTCATTATCTTGTGTAACTAATTGGTCATTTACATGAGGTAGTACCGTTGGTTCCAAATTTATTTGGTCACTTGCATGTGGTGTCTCACTCATTTCCATTGTTTTGAAATATGGCTTATCTTCACAAAATATAACGTCTCTAGACGTAAATAATTTTTTTGTTATAGGATCATAACACTTATATCCCTTTTTAAATGAGGAATATCCCAAAAAAATGGTTTTGGTTGACATATAGTCAAATTTATCTTTTCTTTTAATTTTTACAAAGCATACGCAACCAAATACTCTTAGATAATCAAAATTAATTTTTTGTTGGTAAAGGATTTCCATTGGACTTTTATTTTGTAAAATAACGCTTGGTAATCTATTTATTAAATGAGTGGCGCAAAGGATGGCATCCGACCAAAATTTTTTTGGAACATTATTTTGAAATAGTAATGCACGTGTCATTTCCAATAGATGTCTATTTTTTCTTTCCGACACTCCATTTTGCTCGGGAGTGTTTATGCAAGTAGTTTGATGTATGATTCCTTTTTCTTTAAAAAACGTTGTGAAATTTTTGTTTACAAATTCCGTTCCATTATCCGATCTAAAAATTTTAAGTTTTGCATCAAATTGATTTTCTATGAGACATAGAAATTCTTGAAAGCAATTGAAAACCTCATCTTTTGATTTTAATAAATACAACCAAGTAGTTCTAGAAAAATCATCAATAAATATAACAAAATATTTGAATCCATTATAAGAGTTAATTGGGGCCGGACCCCATACATCGGAGTGAACTAAATCAAACAATGCTTCACTTTTGCTATTTGATTGGAAAAAAGGAAGCTTTGTTTGTTTTGTCAACTTGCATATATCACAATTGATACAATTTGAAAATGAAAAATCTAGTGCACTATTTAAAATCTTGTTGGAAGGATGCCCAAGCCTCTTATGCCAAATGTCTTGGTTAATAGATTTAGCGGAAGCACAAACGTTTAATTCTTGTAAATTCAAGAGATAGTGTCCATTTTCAAGAAAACCTTCCCCAATCTTCCTCCCGGTTTCCCGGTCCTGAAAGATAACATTTTTATATGAGAAAATTACGTCACAATTAAACTCATATGTTAGTTTTTTTACGGAAATTAGATTTTTAGGGAATGTATCAAGATATAGAACATTATGAACTTTTTTGTTAAAAATATCAATTTCTCCTACACCATTAATTTGTGCTTTCATACCGTTGGCCACTAATACAAATTGATTATTTTTTGCCATGTCTAAATTTGTAAGAAGGTCTTTATTTCCAAACATATGGTCAGTGGCACCGCTATCTATAATTATTTGATTATACAAATTTAAATAATTTGAGTTAGAGACAATACCACAAGTGTTGTTTGAATTTTTCTTGGAGAACCACATAGAGAACTGCTCAAAAAACTGCTGCATCGGATCTGACCCGCTTGACCCGCCAGCGCCATCTGGGTTAGACCCTGGTTCACTTGAACCAATCATTTTTATTGGCCGGTTGGGTTCAGTTTGAGCAGAAAAACCCCCACGCGACTCAGTCCGCGACTCAGTCCCTTTCTTTCTCTTCTTCCCTTCATTCCAGTCCGCCATTTTCACATCTCCCCCTCCCCTCTTTGAATCCCACCACTTCGGCCTGAGATGTGGGTGAAGAAAATAACATTTTTCGGCTTGGTGACCCTCCTTTTTGCAGTGAGAGCATCTATCTCCCTTGATACTTGATCGGTTTGAGTAATTTGGGAAGTTAGGGTTTTTTCCGAAATTGGGGTTTTTTGTGGCAAAGCTATGAGTCTCGTGTCCCTCGCTGCCACCGACTTGTGGACCACTCATAGCAAGCCGTCGGCTTTCTTCTTGCTCCACCATGGTGGTAATTTGAGCAAAGGAGGGAAGGGAAGTTGTGATTTCACGGCTTCATAGCTTGGATTGAGACCCGCGAGATATTGGAAGATTTTATCTTCTTCTTCTCTCTGAATGGCTATTGGATCTGGTATGGGTGGCCGATAAACTCGAAGTTCATGCCATTTCTTTTGAAGAGCACCCAGGTACTCTATATTACTCCTTGACCCTTGTTGTTCTTGCTGGATTTCTAGTTTTAATCGATAAATGTGGGAATTGTTGTTTTGTCGGCCATACATCGTTTTTATGCCTTCCCACAGTGAGAAAGCTGTTTCATGGCCAAGGAATATTTCTGAAACACTCGGCTCCATGGATTGCATGATCCATGTCATGACTCTGTCATTCTTAAATTGCCACTGTTTTCTTGCCTTTTTTTCGGCCTCAGTTGCCTCATCTTTCTTTTTTGGAACCGGCTTTACAGACTCTCCTGTGATGAATTCTAAAACCTCTCTTCCACTGAGAGATAATCTTGCGGCACTTGCCCATGAGAGATAGTTTTGGCCGTTGAGCAATGAGTTTGTGAAGCCATCTCTTTGACGTGCTAGACTTCTGTTTATGGGTTTTGATTTTGCTTGTGTATATACCAGTTTTGCTGGTAAGAATTTGGAAGATATTTTTTCGGTCACAGAGACTGATGCTCTGATACCATGTTGAATTTATGC
This sequence comes from Carex rostrata, assembly GCA_964058875.1. Lineage (NCBI taxonomy): Eukaryota > Viridiplantae > Streptophyta > Magnoliopsida > Poales > Cyperaceae > Carex > Carex rostrata. Next base: position 328,613 of record CAXKVT010000049.1, on the reverse strand, counting down.
AATTTCTGAGGAGAGATTATTTTGAGAAAACAATTATTTCATTTTGTACTTCTGCTTTACACTGTTACCATTCCTATATATATTACAAACATCTAAGCTACTGTTTTGTTACCGTTTGTACCTTGTACCTATGTATAGTATACCTATTTGTTGAATATATGCAAGGAGGCCCCTTTACTTCCTTGATTTAATCCTAGCCTTCTATTTCTAGATATATGATGATTATTAATCTGAGATCCTAGATCTTATTTCTCAACATTTACAAAAAAAATCTTGCATTTTCTAGTTGAAAATTGGTTGCAAGAATGGATCCTTGTAGTTGGATTCCAAGACCTCATTATTGGCCTAGTGCGCATTTATTTTTCGTCCATCTGGAAAGCAAAAGACCCAATGATGCAACCCCCTTTTCCACGTCTCCACTAATCCAACTCTACAATGATTGATCTGCATCAAGACAAAATAATCTTGATTCATTGATAACCAGCCTACATAATTTAGAGCAAGATATTCCAAATTTAGATATCCATAAAAATCATATTAGAATTATGAACAGCATTATTTTTTTTTATTAGATCAAATATTGATTCTTAAGTCTAATAATTCGAATTAGGTAAAATATGAATTATTTGAATTAGGTAAAAGATGAATATATTAGATAAAAAATTCGAAGTTTTCGATTATTTTATCTTTTTTTATCTCATTAAATGGATTAGAGAATAATAGTTTTCGATTATTTTATCTTTTTTTATTTTACTCGGTGTTCTAAATAGCTAGCTACAGCAGCGTTATAGCTACGCTATACCTTTTCTGAACTATAAACACTAAGTTATGACATAAAAGTGCGCTAACTCAGCTACGACCGCTATAGCTATAATAGTTGGCCACTATTACCGCTATATGTGACCCGCTATAGCTACCGCTATGCTGCATGGGCTTCTTTTTGCAATTTATATGGGCTTTTGTAGTTCTATTCTTATTTCTAATGCTACATGATCTTCTACTATAACTATGCTAAACCAAACTATGTGTTTCTGTTTTTATTTGTGATTTATTTTCTCATTCAATATCGAGAAATATTCAAATATTAATTCTTCATTTTGATTGCTCTTCGCATAGTATTCATTTGTAAAATTATTATCGTTCGTTTCAATTGAAAGCTAATTTTGATTATTATTATTATTATTATAATATATAAAATGTTTAAATATGTATATCGACTTCATTTACCTTATAAAATTAATTGCTCTTTTTCTATTATAATATGTAATATTATGAAGTATGAACTATTAAATAATGTTACTTTTTAGATTTTTTTTTCCTTCTTATTTGCATAATTGATAAAAAGTATAGACTTAGATTAGTTGTCATTTAGTTGTTACATCAATTCTCTAATATTGATTATGTTAATAATTAGTAGAAATATAGAATATAAAGTTTGAAAAGGAAAAATCGCTATGTGTGATAGCTTCCGCTATAGCTACGCTATTCGCAATAGCTTTTTTTTTTGGTCTCCCCGCTATGCCGCTATAATCTCTATTTAGAACCTTGGTTTTTATATATGTTAATGGGTTTCATACTTTTGGATTTTGAATTATACCCTAAAACCGAGTATAAATTGAACTTCAATTAGCTTTAAAAAGTGTTAATTTTTCTATATATATAAGCTGAATAATTAATTGGCTGGATTTAAAGGGTTTATAAGGAGTGGTACATGACTAGATCATGCATTATTCAAAATTGTGCATTTTAAGGGTTTCAAATGATCTTTCATCTCGAGTGAAATCTGCTGAGAACATGTCTTTGATTTGTTTGGGCTTTTGGGATCTTGAAATTATAAAGAAAAAGGAAAAGACAATTGGTTATGAACTTGGGCTCTTTAGGGCTGTCTATAGAAATAAAAAAGGGGCCTTAAATCACCCTACAAACTGGTCTTAGGCGATGGTCCGGTGAGCATTTTTATTTTTTCCTTTCATAAAAATAATTTGGATTAGATAAAGGATGTATTATTAAAGTTGACAGTGCCTTAAAACACCCTACACAATGAATTAATTTAGTGAAAGATCTTCCAAATTTAGATATCCATAAAAATCATATCTGAATTATGAAGGACATTATCTTTTTTTTTTTACTAGATTAAATATTGATTCTCAAATCTAATAATTTGAATTAGATAAAAGATGAATTGTAGTTATTGTGATATGTAATCTTTTGTTTTGTGTTATCCTATCTATTTTAATCTCAATAATGGATTAGAGAATAATTTCTTATCTGGTCCCACATCTTTCTTGTCTTTTCTAATTATTTGATCAGTACTTTGGATATGAACATCTCACCTATTGAATATAAAATCTCCAATTGGCTGACAATACCTTATCATCCTAGTTTTAAATTTACGTTAAGTCTATATATGGTAATAATTTTAAATGGATAATATAAAAAATACAATGGGGATAATCACGTGAGATAAATGCAATTTAGTAGAGGTGAATGTTGCCTTCATTAAAATTGGCTTTTTTGGCTTAATTTGAAATCAGAAATAAAAATCCAAATTACTCACGCAAACAAGTCTTGATTCACAAATAAGTTTCCACATATAGCTAGTTCAATAAAGGACAATTTTGCTAATAGACAAGCATGTGTATTAATTGTGTAGACGGATGAGTCAACGATGAAAATTAAAATATTTTAGACGATTCAAACTCATTTTTCATTTTTCTATGAAATATGGGAGTCATTTATTGTGGTGCTCGAGACGAGCGCTATCTGAGTAAAAGTACGAGATTACAACACCATCTCCGGCGAGGTCACTCCAAGCCATCTTGTCAGCGATTTGGGTGTCTCCCTCCGGCGATTTGGGTAATTTTAGGTGATTTTAATATAATTAGAAGAAGATCGGAAAGATTTGGCAATAGTTATAATCATGTAATTAGTAATAGATTTAATTTCTTGGGAAACTGTTTGTAAATCTAAATCTCAAGGTGGATTATGGATTATTGATCTTAAAAGGCTTAACCAAGCCTTATTAGCCAAATGGTGGATTAGGTTTCAAGATCCATCCATTTCTGGCATGTGGAAAACCATCCTTTTAGCCAAATATGGTCAGTCCGGTTATTCATCTACTTGTTCCTCATTTTGGGCTGGTATCCTTAAAGGTACAGCTGTAGTTGAGTTGGGTCTTACTAGACACCTTGGTAATGGTTCTACAATTAAGTTTTGGACAGATCGATGGTGTTCGGAACATCCCTTGTCTCTCTTATACCCAAATCTCTTTCAACATTCCTCTGATCCTGATCTTTTAGTTGTAGAAGCTTTTGACCATTCTTCTTTACAATTGCATTTTACAAGACAGTTAACAGGCATTTTGCTCACTGAGTGGCATTCTCTCCACACTAAGCTGATTAATTGTACCCCTAATCCTTCTATTTCTGATACCCTTTCATGGAGATGGTCTAATATTGGAACATTTTCAGTCCATTCTTTCTATTTATGGTTAGAATATGGAGGCATAAAAAATTCTACTTATACTACTATTTGGTTGTCTAAAATGCCCCTTAAGATCAAAATTTTCCTCTATCTTCTGAAAAGAAATAAAATATTGACTAAAAGTAATCTTTTAAAGAAAGGCTGGCAAGGAGATACATCTTGTCATTTTTGTGGGGGATTTGAAACTACTGATCACTTATTTGTACAATGCAGTTTCATAAATTCTATTTGGCAATGGATAACTTTACATAATAATTTTACTTTTCAAGGCTCTTGTATGGATGACCTATGGTTTCTTAATGCTTCTATACCTCTAAAAAATGCTCCTTTAGTTGAAGTAGTTAGAGGAGTTGTTCTCTGGTGTGTTTGGTTGGAAAGAAACAAGATGTGTTTTCAAAACACTTGTATTCCATCTTTAAAATCTGTGGGCTCCAAGATCATCTCTCTTGTTAGTTTTTGGTGCAAAACTCTACTCTCTGGTTCTTTGCTTCATTTATCTTTAATCTTACCTTTAGATACTAATGATTTGCATACTCAGGAATTGATTCCTTTACTATCAGAGGAAGAGGGAATTACAATAGAGGAAGGGGTCCAAGAAGAGGTAGGGGTATCCACCTCACTGGGACAGCCCGATACAACCCTTATTCTTGGGTCAACCCAGCCTACTTAGCTTAATAGCTGCTTTGGATGTAATAAGATAGTTTTTTAGTTTTTCTTGCATGCTATTGTTGACTTGTTATATGCCTTATCTGTTTTAGGCTTGCTCTTCTTATATACTTTCTTTTGGCTATGTTGATGCTGGTTTTTTGCTAGTATCTTTTGTATATGCTGAAAAGCTCTAGTTGTTTGGAGCTACTCAGTATTTGAACATGTTGGTTTCGTAATGAAATCGGTGGGTATTCATCCACTTTCTCAAAAAAAAAGTAATAGATTTAATTCTTTCATTCGGACTAATGAATTAATGGAAATCTCTTTATCTGATAGAAAATTTACATGGGCTAGGTCAACTAATTCTGCCTCCCTTGCACTTTTAGATAGATGTTTTTGCACTAATTCTTGGAATTTACATTATAATTTTTCTAAACTAACATCTCTCCCAAGGGCTTACTCAGATCATACTCCCTTATTAAATTTAGGGATCGACTAACAATCCCCCTACTTCAGTCCCCTATCTGTCCCCTGCACTAAAAGACAAAAAAAATAGTTAAAACATGCTAACTACCACCAAAGAGCAAGATTAATGCTATTTTATTAATAGTAAAAAAGTATAGTATTCATACCTACGAATTTATAGTATTCACACTTATTATCAGAACCATTCGTCATATGTAAACACAAGCTGAAGGGGACCAGTAACGACCAGGGGGACCACTGACGTCTTGTGACAGTCTAGATTGGGGACCGCAATCGTCTGAAAGCGACATTTGCCAAGATTGGGGACCGCAATCGTCTGAAAGCGACATTTGCCAAGATTGGGGACCACTACAGCGAAACTATATATTATTCATATCTAAATAAAGAAGTATTCATATCTAAACAAATGAAGTATTCATACTGACGATTACGAAGTATTCATACATGTTTGAAATAATTTATACAATTCAAAATTCAAAGTCAGATTCATCTCTCTCACCCCACCTCTTCCAAGAAGTATTCATACTGACGATTACGAAGTATTCATACATGTTCAAAATAATTTATACAATTCAAAATTCATTGTCAAATTCATCTCTCTCACCCACCTCTTCCAAGAAGTATTCATATCTAACATGAAGTATGCATATCTAACAAATGAAGTATTCATATCTAACTAATGAAATACTCAATATCTAACAAATAAAATATTCATATATATAACTATTCATATCTAACTAATGAAGTATTCACACATGACACTAACAATATTCACATCTGACACTAATAATATTCACACCTGCCCAGATTGGGACCAAGAAATATTCTCAACAGACTAGTATGCATATCTAAAACAATGAAGTATTCATATCTAACTAAAGAATTATTTATAATGACGATTACAAAGTATTCATACATTTTCGAAATAATTTATACAATTCAAAATTCAAAGTCAGATTCATCTCTCTCATCCCACCTCTTCCAAGAAGTATTCATATGTAACATGAAGTATGCATATCTAACAACTGAAGTATTCATATCTAACTAATGAAGTATTCATATGTTGCACTGTGACAACCTTCGCTGGGCTACCACGAACCCCCTCCAATGGTGCACCACGCTCTCCCCGTCGAATCTTGACGGTGCACCACGCTCTCCTCGCCGAATCTTGACGGTGCACCACGCTCTCCTCGTTGGATCTCGACGGTGCACCACGCTCTCCTCGCCGGATCTCGACGGTGCACCACGCTCTCCTCGCCGGATCTCGACGGTGCACCACGCTCGCCTCGCCGGATCTCGACCGCCATCACAACTGTCGGCGTGGGTAGATGGTGGCGAGCAGTAGAGGAGAAGAACAGGGTGAGTTTTGAGTTGTGTTGAATTTTTTTTTTCTTTCTAAGAGAAGATTAAAGAGGGTGAGTTTTGACCACGTGAGGGAACAAAAAGGAAGATTGTTAGGGGGACATATAGGGGACAGATTCAAGGGGGACAACATCTTTATTCTTAAATTTATATGTACGTACAAAGCTAATTATTTGTTAAGTGCTATAACCCCATTACCAATTTATTAAATTGTGCAAAATCGATACTTGACATGATCATAATATATTTATGAACAATTATATTACTCCCCCCCATTCCATCCCCCCACCATCCCCCCACTCTATCTCTCTCCAAATTAGTTTTATCTCATTTAAATCTCGTTCATATTTCTCACAATATATGAGAAATTTTGCGAATCTAAAACCACGAACATTTTCTACGTAATTTTCTCTTTCAAATGAGATCCATGATGACATACTTTCGGACAAGTCGTTACAGAAGTATTTATCTCTCATCGTGCAAGTATTTATACCTATACAGACATATGAAAATATTACTATCAATTATTATAAGTATTTATACTGATATATGAAAGTATTAATATCAAGTATTATAAGTATTTATACTAACATATGAAAGTATTAATATCATGTATTATAAGTATTTATACTGACATATGAAAGTATTAATATCAAGTATTATAAGTATTATATGCAAAAAAATACTTTCAAGTATAGATATAAATACTTGCACTATGAGGGATAAATACTTCTGTAACGACTTGCTCGAAAGTATGTCATCATGGATCTCATTTGAAAGAGAAAATTACGTAGAAAACGTTCGTGGTTTTAGATTCGTAAAATTTCTCATAGATTGTGAGAAATGTGGACGAGATTGAAATGAGATAAAAAAAAACCCACCTCTAAAAACGTGCATGGTCCCCCATGTGATTTGAGATTCCCCCCACCCTCCATGAAAAAAACTTGCATGGTCCCCTAAATACTTTCGTACTTAGAGATAAATACTTTCGTTCTTAGAGATAAATACTTCTGTACGTAAGTATTAATACCTTATGAAAAAAAAATGACAACTGGAGTTTTTTGGCGTTTTGTGCGGGGTTAATTGCGGGGTGGGAGGTGCGGGGTTAATTATCAGCCTCCAATTTATATAAAGTATTTAAACGTGAATTTTGTATAATGTTGTATTTTTTTTTAAAGTTAGTGATTTTAAATGCCTACTAACGATTTTATTGATAAACAATGTGTTTATAGAAATGTACTCTCTTATTCTCACAAAATCATCTAAACTATTATAAACTACTTTAATCATCTGACCATATATAGTCATATACACTCTTATTTACTCTATTACCTTATAATCCCCATCTCTCTTCTACTTATAAAATATGTATTTACATCATTGTGATCGATTAGCACGGGAATTAGTCACCGGGACAGTTATTGTTTACCAAGATTTATTATATATTTGAGAGGAAGAGGGTTATGGCATGAATTTAATATTTTCCTGTACCATTCTCCATTATTTAATCGCAATTATTTGTATGCCTTTTGTTTATGCATCACACCAAATTTAAATGCTTTAGAAGATTGTGAATTTGTGATAGGTGAACTAACTACCAAACAAGTATCTTACCAAATCCGTAATCAGTGTTTTTATTTTTTAATACCTGTTACTTCCAATTAATTATTAGGGAAATTCAAACGATGTTTTCATAAATTTATATAGTTGTTGATGGTTGATCTCTTCTCCTATACATACAATTGGCTGACGATACCATATCATCCTAGTTTTAGTAATTTTAAATTGAATATGTAAAAAATACAATGGGAATAACACCGTGAGATAAAAAAATAAGACCAAATAAGTGTATACAGTTGTTCCTAAATACAATTTAGTAGAGGTGAATGTTGCTTTGATTAAAATTGGATCTTTTTGACTTAATTTGAAATAAAAAATAAAACTCCAAATTAACTCACGCAAACAAGTCTTGACTCACAAATAAGATTCCACATAATGCAAGTGAAATAAAGAGAGAATTTTGCTAATAGACGTGTATTAATTGTGTCGACGGATGTGTCAAAGACGAAAATATTAATTGTGTCGCGGGAATTAGGCCAAACTTAATTGTTGTAAGCCTTTTATATTATGAAATTGATGTGATATTTATGGATATTATTAATAATGTATGTGATGTACACACGTCTTACATGTAAATATGTTATAGGTTGTCTCGGGATGTGACATAAGATTTAGCAGAAAATTTATTTACCTTCAATGCAATATTTAGACAATTTTCGATTAAGAAAATAATAAGGTAAAGGAAATATATGTTATTAAGGCAATATGTATAGTGTTTGGTAAACGGGCCGGGCCGGGCGGTCCGGGCAAAATCCAGGCACGGGCACGGGTAGCCACGGTCACGGGTGTCACGGGCACACGGGCAAAACGGGCCGGGCATCACGGGTTTTTTTTAAAAAAATCCTGCCCTGCTTGTTTAATACCCGTGCCCGTCACGGGTTCGGGGGCAGGACGGTCCGGGTACGGGGGGCTGGGCGGTCCGGTCCGGTCCGGGTCCGGATCCGATTTTTTTTTTCTGTTTTTCTTATTTCTGTTTTTTATTTCTGTTTTTTTATTTCTTTTTTTTTATTTCTGTTTTTCTTATTTCTGTTTTTTTATTTCTGTTTTTTTTTATTTCTGTTTATCTTATTTCTGTTTTTCTTATTTCTTATTTAAAAAATAGAATTTAAAAAACAGAAATAAAAAAACAGAAATAAAATAAACAGAAATAAAAAACAAAAATAAGAAAAACAGAAATAAAAAACAGAAATAAGAAAAACAGAAATACAAAAAAACAGAAATAAAATTCAGAAATAAGAAAAACAGAAATAAAAAACAGAAATAAGAAAAACAGAAGTAAAAAAACAGAAATAAGAAAAAAAGAAATAAAAAACAGAAATAAAAAAAAAGAATTTAAAAAACAGAAATAAAAAAACAGAAATAAAAAACAGAAATAAGAAAAACAAAATTTAAAAAGCAAAAATTAAAAAACAGTATTTAAAAAACAGAAATGGGGGGAATTTGGGTTTAAATTTTGAATTTTAGACCAAAAGTAAAAAAAAAAAAATCTGTCACGGGCTCACGGGCACTGGCACGGGCACGGGCGTCACGGGTACGGGTTACCGGTACGGGGGTCCGGGTTCTCACAGGTATTTTTCTAAAAAACCGGGTCCGGTCCGTTTAATACCCGTGTACCCGTGCATACCCGTGGCACGGGCACGGACGGACCGGTCCGGGTTGGACCCCCGGGGGCATTTACCAAACACTAAATATGTATATGTTAGGAAATATGATTTTAAGGCACGATAGATTAGTAATCAAACAAAATTGTATGTAAGAGAGCGGCCACTCATGAAGAAACAATCCGAAAATAGTCTGTAATATTTTTCTAAAATTAATAAAACAAAGGGTAAGAAAGTTTTATGAAAGTATTTGTGTTTGTGTTCTACCTGATACAATTGTAAAAATTTTGTCTGAGAAATAAAGTGTTCTTTTTAATTCAGGAAAAAACTATTTTTTCGAATATATTTGTTTGGAATTGAATCCCAGAATATACGGAGGCGACATGTTCCAGATTTCTAATAATTTAATCTCTTTTGTGCTACGGTCCAAGCATTTTTATTCATGCTTAAATAATTAATGTAGCCATGTGATCACTGAGAAATTTGTCGGTAACCATTTTCCAGAAACTTTTTGAGCTAATTAATTTAAGCTTTGCTGTGCTACAGTCCAAGCACTATAACTGGATCATGCTTAAATAATGTAGCCATGTGATCGCTGCAAATTGTAGCCATGCTTATTAATTTATTCTCTCTTTCCAATAGAGTTGCAAAAGGGTCAGATATTATCCCCGACTGTATCCGCATCCGTATTCGAAAATTAAATGCAGATATCTAAATATCTATGCAAATATAGATACGGATATAATTTTAAATTTTAATTATTCGTATCTAAATAGGAGATAAATACCATATAGTTTATTGGTAGCACCTAGCTATCTCCCGTAACCTTCTTCTATTTCATCCCTCAATCATTAAACCAATACTTCTAGTGATCTGTGAAGAATTTTGCAAATCTAAACCACGAACGTTTTCTACACAATTTTATTTTTCAAATTAGATCCATGATGACATACTTTTGAGTTGTCCGTTGCACAAGTATTCATATCTCGTCAATCAAGTATTTATACATCATCGAGAAAGTATCCGCATCGTGGAAGTATAAATAAAAAATCTGGACGCATCACTCATCCATCTTTTACACGTTTTTAGGGGTGGGTTTTTTTTCTCCGTTCAATCTAACCAATATTTCTGATGATCTGTGAGGAATTTTGTAAATCTAAAACCACGAACGTTTTCTACATAATTTTCTCTTTCAAATGAGATTCATGATGACATACTTTCGAGTTATCCATTATACAATTATTTATATCTCATCACGCAAGTATTCATCTCTCATCAAAAAAGTATTCATCATCGTCATGAAAGTATAAATAAAAAAGTTGGACGAATCACTCATCCATCTTTTATACGTTTTTAGAGGTAGTTTTTTTTTCTCCGTTCAATCTAACCAATATTTCTGACGATCAGTGAGAAAATTTGAAAATATAAAACCACAAATATTTTCTACACATTTTATCTTTCAAATGAGATCCATGATAACATACTTTCGAGTTGTCCATTGCAAAAGTATTAATATCTTGTCATGCAAGTATTCATCCCTAGGATATCAAATATTCATTCATACACGTTGAAGTATTCATCTATAAGACATCAAGTATTCATTCGTATACCTCTATTTTTTTTTCAAAATTTGTTTTTATGTTATTCCATGAAGACATACTTTTGAGTAGTCTATTGTACAAGTATTCTTATCTTGTCACGCAAATATTCATATCTGAGAAAATATTCATCATCATTATGCAAATGTAAATAGTTTATGTATGAAGAGTATTACATGCATATGTGTATACCTCGATTAATTTTACAAGAGCAGCCGAATAGTATTGAACATTGCTTTATTGCTTTCTAGTTCAATTTTATATTTTGGAAATAAAAAATAGTTGCCACATATTTCGCTGGTGAAACAAAAATAATCTATCAAATTTTATAGATCATTTAAATGTTTTTGTTACAAACAAAACATACTTAATTGAAGTATTCATACATATACATTGAAGTATTAATATATAAGATATTAAGTATTCATACAAATACATTAAAATATTCATATTTAAGATATTAAGTATTCATTAATACACGTTGAAATATTCATACCTAAGATATCAATTATTCATTCATACACTTCTATTTTTTCCATTATATGAAATCAAATTCTTCACTTGAACTTGTAAAATATATATATATATATATATATATATATATTGATGCTGTAACTTGGGAATTTTTTCCTAAAAAAAGAAGAGAGTATTTAATGTTACAACCAAAGAGTCACAACCAGGAAGAAAAAAAATCAAATATAATGTTACAAAAATGAAGTAAATGACAACAACCCAACACAATCCAAATCCATGCAAAATATAAGAGTACAATTACAATTAAATAATTGAAATACAGACGATAGAAAATCCAGGAACAACAAATTGAAAAGGGAACTTACAATCCATGAGACTCGAAATCATACCGTCCGTTTCTAGGCAGAATGCTGATAGTTACAAGCTACGCAGAAATTAATAGTAGCTGATTCTTTCTTCTAGCCTCATTTTATTCTTAGTCGTCAATTTACAATATAATCCATGCAATAATTAACAGTAGATCAATTACTATGAAAAGAATAGGAAAGTACTGACAATGGAAAATAAACCCTTGCAGCCACGCAAAGTATATGAGAAGGAAATCAAGACGGGGAAATTGTAAAGAAATTTTACAACCAATGAAGCATGAGATCTCACCTTATACGCACAAATGAGATATGCTTAATTTTGTATAGATCTTTATCTCTTTGCATAGAATCGTGTATGTCATGTGAGGGCTTAATTACTAACAGCTCTTAAAGAGTCCACACATTTTGTAGCTCGGGAGGTGAATGCAGCATCCTACAATCGTTAATTTCGAGGTGACGAAGGATGGACGGCCCTCTTTTATGTCCCAATTACATAGAAGCGGCAGAAATTAATGTATGGTTCAATTTTTTCAAGGTTAGAAAACCCTCCGGTTGAACAGATGAGCTTAGTTCCCCAATATGAAAAATAACTTGAATGAAGTATCGTGAAGCTCCACAGCCTCTCCAATATGGGCATTGGATCTTCCTCAAGCTCAGAATATGTGAGCATTAATTTTGGTGGGGTTTACAAAAACAAGGAAAATGATATCTCAATGAACCTAACCTTTTCAAATGAACAGCAATGGAGAGAGACAAAAATAAAACCAAGATCAAATTTTAGTTGCGACAGGTAGCCCGGTAAAAATCGTGGGAGAACATTAATTGAGTTCATGTTACTGAGGTCTTTTAAGACTTATTTCAGTGAAAGGATATATATTTTAGGGTTTGAATTCATTAATTGAGTTCATGTTTCATCTCCTTTATATACTCAGTCATGCAAAAACCATTGATCAATGTAGTAAATGTGATCAAATCTGGCTTTATGTTTATTCTTATCATATCTTGAAGAAACTTTCACTCCCTAATTTGTTTGCAATACCCATTAATCAATCGCTGTATTAAGAACCAACTCTCTCTCTAAGGGGAATTTCACCAAACAGTTGACATGTTTGTATTAAGTGTACAAGTAAACACCTCAGGCTAGATTCCTTGCTCGACCATTGTTCGTTTCAACTCTAACCCATAATATAAAGACTAGGAGGCCCTCTTAATTGTTTTGGGTTTGTTGTATGAAAGTAAGTAGAATAAAAGAAGAATCTAATTCGTCGGTACTGTGATATATTAATACATAAATATCATGTGATGTTATGTTATGTAATGGGCAGCTTCTTTAATTTGTTGCACATTTTATTTATAAAAAATACGATAATTATCTTGAGTGGTTCCAACTAAAATTGTAAATTATATAAGATTGTGATTTCTGTTGTTCGAACAACTAATTTGATCCGCACACTAATTAAACATTTCTTTAATACATACATGATGATATCTCATCAATTGAAATAATAATAATTTTCTGAAAAATGCTCAAGTATATTTGTATCATATTCTCTGGCAAAAATGTTTCAAGTATATCTGCACGAATCTCAAAGCACAAATAATACTGACCGTGTGCTTTCCCGAATAGGCACCGGACACGTGGGTCACGCACAATATGAGATAAAAACGGACCTTAGTTTAGTACTGAACATTTATTAAATGACGAGGTGTCGTCTAATTGAAATAAAATATTTTTAAAAAATGTTTTAAGTAAAGAACCTGCCTTTGGTCCGGTATTATAATTAGCTGAACAAGTAAAAAAGTATTAAGCTGGTTTTAATCATGGAAGGAAGTATCCGGCCGATCCGGATCAGTTTCGGCCGTTCTAGATCGGTATCGGCCGTGACCGATATGATACCTTGCCAATTAACGCGGATTCTGTATTTTTCGTCCAATTTTTGCCATTCTGGTCATTATTCGGCTGAAACAGAATGAACTATGCACATCAATTGTGTACCCGTGATTAAATAGATGAGAACCCATGATTAAATAGAGGAGAAGTGGAGAACTATGCACATCCATTGATTAAATAGAAAACTATCAACTATGCACATGCTGCCAACTATAAGTTTTGGTACCTATGCCAGTTCATTGCTGCTAGATTCTACTGATTGTTACCAGTACCAGTACCACACTGGTATTATAATTAGCTTAACCAGTCACACAGGATGAAGTTGGATTTGGTAGTTATAGCAGTGCATTACTGCTAGATTTGACTGATTGTTACCGGTACCAGTACACCAGCCAATAGATAATCCCTAGTGTATAAATTCAAGTTTTATTACTAGTTATTTTTTTTTTTTTTTTTGGTAAAAAGGCCAGAGCCCTGTTTCATTAGCAAGAACGAAACATAAAACAGTTACAGCAAAAAGAAGCAGAGTGGAGAGGATCAGTATTTTCCTCTACTGCCCAGTACTAAAAGCTAACCCTAAATGTTGTCAAAACTCCGATAGACCCAATCAACAAAGAATCGACAAAAAACATGCAGCACAGATCAAAAGCCAGAACCGGCCACACAAAATAACAGGGTAACAACCACTGAACCACACAGTTAGGGAATTAACGAAAATGTGCAAATGAAAAAGACAACTAAGCAGGAATGCATGCTAAGCAGTAGCCGGAGACGATTCAGACCCCATCCCATTGGAGTCCTCCAGCATGTGAAAGGAAAAGCTCTCTTCATCAGCAGGCCACAGCACCCTGAGCGGTATTTCCTCCAGAAGAGCAGTAGTCGGCAACCAGTCTTGCGTCTTCTCCTTGACTTTTGTCTTCATTTTAGAATATCCTGTCCAATAAACAACCAAAGAAATGATCAAAAAAATTAGTGTTCTAGCACTTTTAGGATGTACATGTTGAAAACAAACCTCATTGCGATGTTTCCACACAGTCCAACAGGTTGCACTAAAGACTATTAAGAAAGCTAACCGATCATATTTAGTTAAGGAATGGGCAAATTGAAAAACTGTTTGTAATGTTCGCCACTGTCTAAAATGGTCTGAAATGTGGCCTAGCCAACACCAAATTTGCTGAATCAGTCTACAATGTAAGAAAAGGTGGTTAGTAGATTCTGGTTGATCACAAAACATACACTGTGTATTGCCCCCCCATCCTCGTCGACTAAGATTCAATTTGGTTAGGATTTTATTACGAAATAATAACCACATAAATGTTCGGATTTTTAGGGGGATTGGTAGTTGCCAGCAAAGATGAGGGTGTTCAACCAGTTTCCCTGAATAGGTAAGGAAAGCATACGAGGATTGGACACTAAAATTGCCTTGAGTATCCCATCTCCATGATAGTCTATCAAAGTGATGAGTAAAAGAATAGGAACTAAGGATGAACAGTAGGTGATTCCATTCTGCCAGACAGACTCCAGTGAGAATGTCAGAAAAAAGGACAGCTTCTCCCTGAGAGGTTATCACCTCAGAAAAAAGTACCTGTTTATTACTACATAAGTTATAGAGTTGAGGGAATCTTGTAGAAAGAGCACAATTTTCAAACCAAATATCTTCCCAAAACTTGACTCTAGAGGAGGAACCTGGTTGGTATTGTACACTAAGCGACCCTATGTTGTCTAACTTGAGTATTTCAGCCCAAAAGGGTGAAAGAGCAGTATGGGTAGTGGTTTGGTATATACACTGGATTAGCGTTTTCCAATTACTATGGTAGGTGGGATCTTTAAATCGCCACCACCATTTGAGCAACAATGCAATATTCATGTCCCTTAAATTCAGAATGCCTAACCCTCCATTATCCTTGGATTTACACACAATGGACCAATTTATGAGAGCATATTTTTTTCTAGATCGAGTAGTACCTTGCCATAGAAATCGACACCTAATTTTATCAATATCTGTGATGACTGTAGCAGGAACTTTATAAACAGAAAAGACATATAAGGGAACTGCAGATAATACTGCATTAATTAGTGTAATTCTACCTCCTATGGACAGCAATTGACCTTTCCAATTTTGGAGTTTTTTCTCCACTTTGTCTATGAGAAATCTCCAGTCTTTGACTTGTAGCTTCCTATCATGTAACGGTAATCCTAGATATTTAATGGGGAAAGATGCTACCTTACATTTAAAGGCATTTGCAAGTTGATGAATGTTGCCAGTATTAATAGCATACATCTCAGTTTTCTCGAGATTGAGTCTAATACCTGAGACGGCCTCAAAGGCCTGCATAGCCCACCAAGCAGCTAGGACTATGTCAGGTTTAGCTTCTAAAAATAATATGGTATCATCGGCATAATGACAATTGGTGATTTGGGAATTATTAAAACAGCTAGGTCCTAAGCCCTTTAAAACCTGAGCCATTTTCCCTTTATGAAAGATCCGACTAAGAACATCAGATGCTAAAATGAATAAAAATGGAGAGAGGGGATCACCCTGTCTGACTCCTCTTTGGCAATAAAAGTAGGGAGTCAGGTCTCCGTTAATAGATATACATGATTGAGAGCTAACTAGCCACCTGTTAATCCAAGTCAACCATTGAGAGCTAAACCCTCGACTCGCTAACACCTCTAAGATATATTTCCAATGTATTTTATCGTAAGCCTTCTCAAAATCCACTTTAATAACTACCCCTTGTTGATTTTGGTGTTTGCTGTAATGGATCAGTTCTTGACTAAGCACCACATTATCCAAAATATATCTATTAGGCAAGAATGCTGCTTGACTACTATCTATGAGTCGAGGCATAATTTGTCCTAATCTATGAGTAAGAATCTTAGAAAAGAGTTTAAAAATGCAATTCACTAGACTAATTGGTCTATATTTATTGATGGTAACTGCATTGACTTCTTTAGGTATCAAACAGATGATAGATTTGTTAAGTTTGTCTAAATTGAGAGAATTGTTGTGGAAATGACTACAAAGTAGGAAAATATCAGATTGCACTATGGGCCAGAAATGCTGATAGAAAGAAAAAGGAATGCCATCGGGGCCAGGGGCTCCATGAGGCTCACACGCAAACAGGGCTTGTTTGACTTCCTCTAAAGTAAAAGGTAGGTCCAGTATGTGGTTTTCTTGAGGTGTGACTTTATCAGTCTCATCCCAAAAGTGATCAGCTAGGGTGGCATATTTTTGCCCCTGTGTACCTAGTATGCCTATATAATAATGATTAATATGAGTTTTAATCTCATCTAAGGCTTGAGTAGGATGTTGGTTAATGATTAAGGAATTTATTCTGTTTTTCTTTTTCCTATGATTGGCTACAATATGAAAGTATTTTGAATTATGATCCCCTTCTTCAAGCCATTTCTGTTTAGATCTTTGTTTCCAATATAGTTCTTCCTCTAGGTATATACTTTCTAATCTAGATTTAAGGGAACTCAATTGTTCTAATTCAATTTGGGTGAGTGGTCTAAGCTCCTGTAATATATCTAGATGTCTAAGCTGGTTCAAAATGGACTGTTTCTCCTTTCGTTGTTTACCATAAAAATTCCTAGACCAACCTTTGATCTTTCTTCTAAGAAACCCCATTTTTTGGGTCCAACTAAGTGCAATATCATGTCCTTGAAGGGGGAAGTCATTCCACCATTTCTCAAGTAATCTACAAAATTCCTCCTGTTCAAGCCAAATAGGATCAATCCGAAATTGAGCTGTACTAGGAGGATGGGAAGGGCTAGTTTGCATTAGTAAGGGGCAGTGATCGGACCCATTTTTACTCAGTTCTGAGACTTGGCAAGCAGGATATTGCTGATCCCAGTCAATTGTAGTGAAATATCTATCTAATAGAGCAAAATTCTGGCCACTAGACCAAGTAAATAGTCGAGAATGCAATTTATGTTCGATGAGATTATGTCTACTAATAAAATTATTGAACATTTTACTAACTTTAATATCAAAATTATTACCTGACTTCTCGTGGTGATGTCGGATAACATTGAAATCACCACTAATAATCCATGCCTTAGAGGATCCTAATCTTAGAGTATCAAGTTCTATCCAAAGTTCTTTTTTCTTACTTCGAAGTGTAGGGCCATAGACAATAGTATATTGCCATTCTGTTTGGTCCATTTTATTAACTAAGTGTATATCTAGACAATATGTATGAAGAGAATAAGAGGTAATGTCTATTTTATTGCTATCCCCACCAAATAATATGCCACCAGATCTGCCTATGGATGGTAGGAAAATCCAGAGATCAAACTTAGGGGCCAAAGCTCTAAGAATGCAATTATTGAAATCTTGTATCTTAGTTTCCTGAATGGCGATCATGTCTACTTTGTATTGAACTATGTAATCACTAAGAGCCTGTCTCTTTCTAGGGGAGTTCATCCCTCTAATGTTCCAATTAAGAACATTCATGGACAAACCGTTGATAGCTCAGTAGAGACAACATGATGCTGTTGTTCTAAATGTGCTAAGGTAAGGTATGTTACTTTACTGGTATCCTTAGCATTAAAATCTAAAGATTGTAAAAGTCTGTCAAAATGATTCCTATCCAAAGTTTGAATTGCTGTAATCAAGGTCAATCTATCCTGAGCATTATGTCCTAAAACAATGTTGTAAATGCTGAAAAGTTGTTCTATGTGATCTACAGTAAGTCTATTATAGGGAAAATGAGTAAGCAAGGGGTTACCTTCTGGTTGAGCAGAACCAGAGGCTTTCCTTTTTTGAGCTCTTTTCAGGACTGGAGTTTGAGCATGATGCATCTGTATCCTAAAACTTCTTCGTGGGACACTCTTGTCATACCTCCAAGCATGGGGGTCATCCTGAGCAGTATACTCAGTAGAGGTCTTGGAGATGTTGAGGGCTGTTGGGGTGGGAGGAGGAAGAGGGGGCTGAGAGGAAGGGCATGTTTTTTTGGTGGGAGATCTAGGCTGATGTGCCCAGGTGGAAGGATGTGTGGCAGTGGTTTTGTATTTAGGGTGGGGGGTATGACGTCTAGGGAACTGAGATGGCACCCGTCGAGAGGATGCTTTGGGAGACTGGGAGGGAGCTCTTCTGGATGGGGTTTGAGGTGTAAAAAATCTGACTGTTTTGACATTTTTGGGTTTGGTTGTTTGTTTGGACCTGTGAGCTTTGATCTTTTTAGTTATTACTAGTTATTACTACCAGTACCAGTACCACTTGTGTATAAATTCATATTTTCTTCCTACTACCCAACAAATATGAAATCATAGATCCTCCGTCATCTCTAACATTTTTCTCTATTTGTATTTGTCCTTTATAATTTACTTCAGTTGAAGAAAAAATAGCCGGGGCCCACAAGATAGCACAGGCAATTCTGAAGAGACCAATCTGTTGATAATTTCCAGCTCTGATAATTTTTTATTTATTTTTCACATCATCTGGATCGTGA
Organism: Carex rostrata; assembly: GCA_964058875.1. Classification (NCBI taxonomy): domain Eukaryota; kingdom Viridiplantae; phylum Streptophyta; class Magnoliopsida; order Poales; family Cyperaceae; genus Carex; species Carex rostrata. Next base: position 309,623 of record CAXKVT010000049.1, on the reverse strand, counting down.
AACTTCATAAAACTGGTCCCTTTGTAATTGCAAAATCCATGGATTCATCAGGGTTGTGCAAAATCTTAATTGATAAATTCTAAATGACCCAGAATGACAATGAAAAAAAGTTCTAAACTAATAAATTAGAAAATACTTGAAAATCAACATGTGTACACCAAGTCTAGTTTTGTTATTGAAAACAAGACAAGATTTCTATAGCAACAAGCCAACAACTAGAGGCACCTAATGTTGCTAATTGTGCAAATTAAATAGATCTCATAGCAAGAGAAGCTGCCAGAAGCAACATGTATTTATTTTTACACATGGAAATTGCTCGATTTTCACACATGCATTCTTAGTTCAAACATTCTAAGAACTCAGAAAAAGCATTGAAAGATGATCCCCCTTCTTTCATGGCCTTAATTGCACTTTCCTTCATCTTCATCATTCGATTCCGGAGTTCTGCACCCGCTTCCAACCCAATGATCCATTTCACTTTATCTTCTAATTCAGCTGCTTGCAGGAAACCTTCATCATACCCTTTCAATTCGATGCCAATCTTCATTTCTTCTACCAAAGACACCTTAACTATCTTCTGATCTGCAAACAATGGCCAGCATATCATCGGTACACCAAAACTCACTGCCTCGAGTGTAGAGTTCCAACCACAGTGACTCACAAAACAACCAACTGCCTCATGTTTTAGAACCTCAACCTGCGGAGCCCACTCTTTTACAATCAGACCCCGATCTCTGGTTCTCTCTAAGAATCCTTCTGGCAACAATATATCGAGATCTGGCTCAGCAGTTGGCGCAAAGAACATAGCCGGATCGTGATTTGGTGGCCTCCGCACAACCCACAGGAATCTCTGGCCACTATTTTCTAACCCAATTGCAATCTCCTTGAGTTGCTCTATAGGGAATGAACCCATGCTTCCGAAGCAGAGAAATACCACGCTTTTCTTTGGTTGAGCATCCAGCCATGATAGACACGGATGTTGTTGTCCTCCTTTATTTTCTTGACTGGCAACTAGAGGGCCAATGCAGTAAATGGAAGGTTTGGAACCATTCGACAAACAAAGTTCTTCTTTTAGAGCCATGACAGCTCGAGACTCCAGCGACTCAAATGAGTTAACAAGTATTCCTTTTCCCTCAGCCAATCGATCGAAGAAGTTCATGATAAGTTTATACTGCTCTTTTTCGGGGTCAAAAGCTTCGTTTGGAAAATTGGGGAGATCCGATGTTGTTAATGGTGGAACACCATGGAAGAGTAGCGCGGTATTACCAATGTCCTTTAGAGGACCAACTATAGAGCGCGTGGCAAAATATGTCGAAAGTTGGAAATGTACAGCCAAGCTTGTAGCACTAGATACCATGAAAAAATAGGCAGGAATGCCTAACTCAGAAATCACATCTAGTGCATCGACACAAGCCGTGTCGAGAACTACGCAAGAGATCGGTGAGGTCTGAGATTGCTCTATGAGAACGGAACGGAAACTATCATTGTTGAGTTTCATCATGTTGAATAAGTTAACAATCGGTACCGGGTGTGGGTTTAAAGGAGTAACAGTCTGAGGGAGGATGTGGAATGAGATGTTTGGATGATTGGAATTGCAGCAAATTTCTGAGACCAAGTCTGGAGCTGATCCGACATCCATCACCGGTATAGTGACGGTGATGCCGTGACCAACAAACTGCTTGGCTAGTTCTACCATTGGTACAATGTGGCCTACAAAGACAGAGGGATACAAAATCACCTTCTTGCTCTTCATCATCTTTGTTTGGTACCGAAATTTGATATGGAGTTAGAGACTCTCTTAATTGTTGGTGGTATATATGGTCGTTGTGGTTGATATAGGGGTTTTGGTTTGGTGAGAATTTGTTTAATTTTGTAATTTGTATGGTTGTGGACAGTACGTATGATCTTTATTTATTCATTCATTTGGTGGGTTGGCCAATAATGTCTGTATATTCATTCATTCATTCACTGTCTTACCTAAAATACTATTAAGCATACCAACTTTCTTTTGATAAAAAATAAGAACCATGTCCTTATTTGTTTCATTGATAAATGGTTTCTATTTGAAACCATAGAGTTACAAAAAAAATTCAACCTGCTTGAATATGTTAACAAAATACCAAAAATACACAAACTGAATAATAAAAAGACAAAAGAAAGAAATTATACCATTTACATTTAGGCCCAGCAATAATCATAACAGTAAACCTTTCTTCTATGCATGGAGATACTCTTTATTGAAGATATATACATTGCTCCTTTACTTCTCTTGTAATTTGCTCAGTTCCACTTGTCTTCTCCTTTTTTTTTTTTTTCTCTTTATAATTTCAAGAGCCCAAAGGCCCAAACAAATCAAACACATGTTCTCAGCGGATTTCACATGATAAAAGATCATTTGAAATGCACAATTTTGGATAATGCATGATCCAGTCATGTACCACTCCTTAGTGGTTTTGGGTTTAGTTATAAACCCAGCATACCATTTGTAATTATCAGAAAATGTAACAGAGATTTTTTCCTTCAAGTCCAACCAATTAATTATTCAACTTATAAAACAAAATTAACATTAGCGACACAACCGGCATTAAAAAAATTAGTCAATGAACAAATTCACCTCTCAATTAATCATCTATCTAACTGCTATTTGTTTGTTTTTTAATTGGCAAATTTTTGAAGATTAGTTTCGACATTTGTTGTTTCTAAAGATTAAAAAAAAGCCACATTTCTGTGCATTTTCTATTTAATATGTTCTCCAACCAAATTTGAAATAGTAGGCCACAATCACAGTTTACACATTTACTTTTTTTTATATAAAAATAATTTCTTCTTTTAGTTATTCCACTCAATTGATTGAAAAAAATTTAGCAGTATTTGGTTCATTGTAATTCTATGATTTAACTAAATACCACAACAATTGTACTCTAAATCGCCGAAATTTTTATTCATAGGAAAACAAAAAAAAATTAAAAATAAAAACTGTTGAGTGAAAATTTTAACAACAGGAAGACAGTAATGGGCCATGACGTCCCGTAGGGACGATGGCATATCTCTCTCCAAATCTTAAAGAAAACAAAAAAAAAAAACAAAATTATTTAATGGGCCGCCATAAGCCAAGGGGGCCTGAAAATTGAAAATAAAAATAAAAATGAAAACTAAGACGCCATGGGCCATAGGTAGTCCATTTAATAAAAAGTAAAAAATTCATTCCACTGTTGTCTCTCCCATTGCTCCCACCGACAGAACCGAAAAAAAAGAGGGGAGAACCCTAAAGCGGCTATTAAAAAAACCTACACAATGAATATTCATTACAATTAAAATGTTAATATTTATTGTTTACAAAAATAAATAAGTTTAGAAATATTTTAAATAAATTAACTAAAATATTTTTTACGTCAGCGGCTATTAAAAAAACCTAGCTTGAGGGGGGTGTTAAATATAAAATAGAATTCAAATTTGTATATAATTAACGACTAGTTTATTTAATAGAATAGAAAATAGTGTCATGTAGAAAATAGTGTTCTGTAATTAATAGAAATAGGGTATAATGCATTCGAATGGCTAGTTTTTGTATTCTTGCAACTATAAATAAGGATACATGCAAAGCTGAAAATAAGATTGCAATAATAAGTTAGTTTCTTAATCTCTCGTCTTACAAAAATTACCATTGAAGAATATAACCCCAGAATAAGCATGGTGTGGTGTCAAGCCATCGGTGGATCACTTGAAGGTGTTCGGAATTGTAGCTTATGCTCAAATTTTGGATTAAAAGCGCACAATACTCAACAATACAAGCAAGAAATTGATTTTTATTGACTATGATGAGAAGTCTGAAGTGTATAATCTCTATAATTCTATTACTAAAAAGATACATGTGAATTGTGATGTGTAGGTTAATGAAAAAGGCATTAGAATTGGAGTTCCATGGAGGAGTACGAGGCGACAAATGAATTACACATATTATGTCTTTTGGCGGATGTGGAAGACACTACATTTGAATAAGCCGTTAATGACGAGAAATTCCAAGCCGCAATGGAAGTTCCTCGAAATGCAAGAAAAAAGATAATAAGTTTAAGGAGTGTTGTTGGAAATAGTAAACTTAATTATTAGTCAAATGTAATAGCTAATGTTACAACTCTCTGGAATTGTCAGGAATGTATTAGTGATAAGCCTAAATTTCATATACATTTTTAGTAGAATTTGGTCTCTAAAACTATCCCCTTTTATTAGTTTAAAGTCATTTTGTTTAGATATCGCACCAAGTTCGAGATACTGCTATATTTTGATGTGTTTTCAGGTATTAGAAGCAAAGGGGAACAATTTGGAGCAAGTCCGGATGCGATCGGAACCTAGACGACATGAAGAGGCAAGAATCAGAGGAAAATTGCGACCCGCAATCTCTAAAATTGCGACCTGGAATTTCAGAACTACTTGGAGCAGCTCACTGCCATAATTCTGCACTGAAATTGCGACCCGCAATTTCCATGATTGCGACCCGCAATTTCTGCACAGTCTCTGATTTTTGGGCTGTTATGGGCCCAGAACGATATGTATAGCTCATCTCTCCTTCCCCAAAGGGGAGGCCGCCATTTTTCACACCACACAACAGCTGGGAACGACTCAAGAAGCTAGGTTTTCAGATCTAGGGCGATTTGGAGAGGAAAAGCTTGAGGGAGAAGAGATTTGTGCTTGGATTTGTATTCTCTACTCTATTTTCCTTTCTTTAGGCTTTGGTAACAACTTATTTGTCCCCTTTGTAACTGTTTGTGCCCCTATGAGAGGCTAATCTCCTCTCTAGGGGCGATGGCATGTAAAACTCGAAATTAGGTGCACTCTATTTTACTCGATTTGTGGTTTTTATTGACTATTAGCAATTTACTCTTTTAATGCTTGATTTATACATGGATTGGGTGGTTTAACCTTACTCCTCCGATACATGAATTTAGGGATTTATCCAATGAGTAAAGAATAGGTAATTAGGACGAAGTACTTAACCGAGAAGTGCTAAGTATCCTAAAAGTACGATAATAGCCCGCGAAGTACTTAACCGTGAAGTGTATGCTATTATCAATGACTAAAAATCACTTGTGTTAACTCCCCGATCAAAAAGAGTAAAGAATAGGTTATTAGGACGAAGTACTTAACCGAGAAGTCCGAAGTAACCTAAAGATAAGATAATAGCCCGCGAAGTACTTAACCGTGAAGTGTACGCTATTATCACCTTAAACAGGATGCCCACGTATGCTTTAGAAACATGAATCGAGTAGATTGAGACCCTAGTGGATAGGAATTCCAAAGCCCCTAGAACTCCTACACTTGAATCAGACCCCAGACATTTATTATTTGCTCCTTTCAATTTAATTAGATTTAAAAACCAACCCAAACTCCGGTAGTCTAGCTTAATGAATTGGCGAGAACCAGTACTTTACGAGTTGTCCCTGTGGATTCGACACCCGAACTACTACTTGACAAGGTTGTATGCTTGCAACCAAATTAGGTGTATTAGGGTTCATAAATAGCTATAGAACAAACACGATCAATTAGTTAAAATTGGAGTCTTCAAGGTTGTTTTAGACGATAAAAAAATATCTAGAAAATAGAGGAGGTTTATGAGAGGATTAAATGTTATTTGGTGACAGTAGAGTGTGTAGAAAGTTTCAATGGATCTATATATTATGTAAAAATAAAATTGAATGCAAGAGAGTAGGAGAATATAAATGATAGAAGATAAATTTCTATCCTAGAAGAGTTTTACTTTTGTGATATTCAAAAATCTTTTGGCTTTTCCTTATCTTTTTAAAAAATATATATATATATGTCTCAATTAGGTTGAGACAATCTGTCTCTTTTTTAAAACGGTGTAATCAGGTTTCATTTCGAATCTACAAAACTTTTTCAAATTCAACAAAATCAAATAAGAACACATATCCTTATTTTTACTCAAAAACAAAAATTATTTCATAGGTTGTTTTACTCAAAAAAGAGATAAAGTCGTCCAGCTATTTTAAATTTACAAAGAATTGTTTTTCTAAATTTTGAACCTACAATCTCCTATACAGAGAGCATTCCTCTTAATTTTATTTTTTAAGATGCGCACTCAACAATTATAGAATAATAGAATTAAAATGCTCTATTGTTTTTGTGCTCCACTCATACCTCATGTTTTTTTTTCATTTTCAATGTACAAATACTCGATCCGAACCGTTCTATATAATCTCCATATTAAAATATGTTTGAAGATCAATTTATAGATTTTTTCGAACTTGTTTTTACTATTTTTCTAGATATGTACAAAATCAAAATATTACTCATGAATTAAAATATTCATCTTTGTCCTATGAAAATTCTAATTATTACAAAAGTTAATATCATTAATTCTTTCATAAAATAGAATTACACGGTCCTTTGAAAATATCCGCAGAGGGCCTGGAGACCGAATTGACGTCTGCTACAAAGGGCCCGCAGATCAAGGGTTCATGGCTTGGCTCAACAGAATCATCTCATGGTATTTTCCGTGCCTCAGCGCGCATCAGATATGGTCGAGAATCTGATTTTGAGCCTAAGTTGGTTTCTATTGGGCCGTACTATCATGGACGAGAAAACCTCAAACGCATGGAAGATATAAAAGTCTGGTGCATGTCAGACATTCTGAAGATGTGGGCTGGTGTAAGCAATATCGATTGTTTGCCTGTCGACCTATTTATGAGGTTTCAAAACGATGCTCGTCGTTTCTATAAAGAGGGGTTTGGCCTTAGTGATGAAGAATTTGTTACGATGCTAGTTTGGGACAGTTTTTTTGTTATCCGAATAATGCTCTCTCTCTACAGATGTACAGGAAATGGCTTTTCTAGATTTGAACATAAAAGAGGTTGTATATGACTTGCTTATGTTGGAAAATCAAATTCCCCTCTTTTTTATCGAGCAGGTGTATTACTTGCGAATAGACTAGCGCCGATGCTAGATACTCTCATTGCACCCAATCAGACGACTTTCGTCAAAGGGAGGTCTATGATGGAATCATTTGTAGTGGCAAGAGAATTTTTGAACTTCTACACCAGAGAGAAAGTGCCAGCCGTCTTGTATAAAATAGATTTTGAAAAAGCATTTGACACAGTAGATTAGTGTTTCATAATAAACCTACTGATTGAAAGAGGCTTTCCCCCGAGATGGATAGTAGCAGTACTACACATATGGCAATCAGGATCATTAGCAATAAAGGTAAATGGTAGCTTAACATCCTACTTTAAACACCAAAGAGAGGTATCGCAGGGCTATCCACTGTCTCCCATGATTTTTATCATCGTGGCAGACTCGCTGACCCGTTTTATCCAAACCGCCTCAATTCTGATGCCGAATCCGGCATTTATGAACCCACAACCAATCCAATTTGCAGATGACATTGTCATTATCTGTGAAGCACACCCAACCAACCTTAAAATCATAACCAGGATTTTATTAGTATATGAGGAGCTCTCGGGCCTCAAAATTAACAAAACCAAAAGCAGCTTTGTTCCAATCGCGCTCCCCCAAAACAGAATGCAGGTCATTCAGAATATCCTGGGTTGTCAATCATCCCAACTCCCAATGAAATACCTGGGCCTACCTCTTACAACCAGAAAGCCGAGAAAGATAGATCTACAACCTATGATCAATGCGGTACAAAACCGAATGGAGGGATGGAAGTCTAACATTCTCTCATACGGAGGTAGAGTGACACTGGTTAAGTCAGTCCTGTCAGCTATGCCATTGCACTACATGCAAGCACTCACCATTCCCAAAGGAGTGTTGAAGCATTTGGATAAAATGATAAGAGATTTTCTATGGAAAGGCAATGAAACCTGTCGAGGCATAAATTACCTAGTCAACTAGGAGACGGTGTGTACACTAACACAAAGCAAAGGAATAGGGATTATAGATCTAGCTATACAGAACTAAGCACTCCTCACGAAATGGCTATGGAAACTTGATAGTACCCCAGCTAGCCAATGGGCACAAACCGTACAGATGATTTACGGAACAGTGGACAAAATATGGTAATCAACAAACAAGTATTTTTTCATAAAGGATTTAGAAAGAAACCATAATTTTTATCAGGTGTCGACTGAACCAGAACCGTCAAATGGAGGGATAAGGTGGAGATGGACATAGGAAGGCAAATACACTTGCGCCACGTCATACAAAGTTATGCATAACAGGGGAACCACATCCCATACCACAAAGTATTGTGGAAACTAAAAATACCAACTAAGGTAAGAATTTTTGTATGGCTGGTAACATAGAATAGTCTGCTGACGCAGGAAGTGTTGATTATAAGGGGATGCAACGTGCCGCATGGGTGCGCACTATGCGACTCAACAGATGTCGAAACCATTGAACACATGCTCTGGGCATGTCCTTATGCAAGGACCTTTTGGAGAGGCCTCATGGCCAAATATAATTTGACATATAGGCCGTTTCAGGATGTCCAACTAGGGCATATATGGTTAGAAGTACGATCATCACTCCACGGCCAGCTAAGAGCAACATGGGACACAGTATGGGCAGCAGGAGCATGGGGCCTTTGGAGAGAAAGAAACAAGAGTCTGTTTACAAATAAGTGCAGACCACCAAGGATGGTCATTGAGAGCACAATATTAGAAATCAATGATTGGATACACCACACGTAAACAAGATATAGATGGAGAAAAGAAAAGGGGAAGAGATAGGGGTTACGCAAGTGCCTACAGCATAATGCTACAGTCAAAATTTAATAATTAGCTAGAAGGGGCCATATTAGGAGGCAGTGGGTCTAAAAGACCATGTTCATTGTGATGTTTGTAAAATAAAATTTTTCTTATAATATATTTGTAACTTGGCACTTGACAGTTAACCATAAATAAAAAAAATAAAAAAAACACATTGTATAAACGCACATTTTGCGCTGTTCTTTTTGCCTCAGTGAACATATATAATATGCTCCAACAACCCCAGTAACAAGAGAATTGACCTGCTCCTACGCATGTTGTCCCATTTATGTTTTACTTTAATTAGTTTTTTTATAATCCATGAAAGGGTGGTTGTATCACTCTCTCTTTCAGTCGGAGACCAACTAGATTGTAATGCCTGATAGTTTTTTACCACCGATTTGTTCCCTTCACCATTGCGGTTAATAGCATGTGCATATTGGGAGTAGTAGTATACCTTCTTGGTCATTAAGAGAGTGGTGATAAGTTTATAAAGAGTCTGAGCGACGAGGTATTGTCATCAGGCGAACTGATTTTAGAATCATTGATCAAACTTATTTTTAAAGTACAAACCCTTCGAATAACCATAATTTCCGACTAAAACCACGACAAACATATTGTCACCAACAGTACATTATCTTCAGGCTTAATTATTTTATAATCATTAATCTCACATATCATACAACCAGATTACTATCTAATTGTAGGATATTCTATGTCCGGAAATGGCTGCAACCGGGGAACAACAGGAAGAATGAGCTGGTGTGCACGCGCACACACTAACCCTGTGATCCCTTCCGCCATGTCGACCTTACCATTCACGTTCCAATCAAAACACTGCACCAGTGCGGCTACTGCCACTGGTAGAGATGTCATTGCAAGTGTGATGCCTGGGCAGCCCCTCATGCCGCTGCCAAACGGCAACAGCTGGAAGTTTAGTCCTCTAATATCCAACCCAGCAGTCGGTCCCTCAAGGAACCGCTCGGGCTTGAACTCATTCGGGTCCACCCAGTATTTTGGATCCCTGTTGACTGACCATAGGTTTACAGAAAGAGAGGTGTTGGCAGGGATGGTGTAGCCATTAACAGTCGCCGCCTTGATGGATTGACGGTCTGCGATTGGGCCGGGAGGATGAAGCCGCATTGCTTCTTTCATCACTGCATTGAGGTAGGGAAGGTTTGGCAGGTTGGTCTCTTCGACTAGACAGTCTTTACCAACAACATGATCGAGCTCGTCGTGTAACTTTCGGAGAGTATCAGGGTGATTGATCAGCTCGGCCAGGGCCCATTCGATTGTTGCTGAAGGTGAATGTAATCCCGCGATCAAGAGAACCTGATTTGTATATCATCATCATCATCATCATTATTATTATTATTATTAATATTATTATTATTATTGTTGTTATCATCTTAATTTGGTACAAGGTTTTTCGAACCAAGAACTAACATTAGAACTTAGCTAGCTGATTTTCTGTGCAAAAACAAATTAAGAAAAATATATACATACCATGATGAATGCCTTGATGTTCTCTCTGCTGAGCTTAAACTCGGAATTGTCATTGGCTGCCACGTCGAGCAATATGTCAATAAAATCCTTCACCTCTCTTTTCTTCCCTTGTTCTTTCTCCACCTCTTTTGCCCTCATGAGCCCTTCCAACAACCTGTCGAACTGGATGTGCACGTCATTCATCCTCTTCCCCAGCCCTTGCAGATCCATCCCTCGACAAATCCCAAAATAATCCTCCAAGTTGAACGACCCTAGAATGTTCATGAACTGCTTCCCCAGCTCAGACACCTCCTCTGTCTCGCTCCTGGTTGCTGTATTGGCAGCCATTCTTGTTACCTCATTGCTCATTAGCTTTTTAATCTCCTTACTCAAGTTCACATCCTCATTTTCTTGAGCTTTATTGAGGATGCCCCTCAACATCCTCCTCAGCTCTGCACTGCGCACTGGACGTAGCTCTTCTAGTGTTTTCGACCCCAGCAGCTCTGACATGCACAGCCTCTTCATGAAAAGCCAATAGGGGCCAAACGGTTCAAACGGAAAGCCCTTTTCAATTGTAACATAGCGTAACACAGAGGCCCATGGCCGGTTGCTGAAGACAGCATCATGGTTCTTTAATAATTCACGTGCAAGGTCTGCCGAGCCGGCAACGATGTGGTTAGAGGAACCAAAGCGGAGGTGGAGAAGGGGGCCGTATTTTGTCGTCAGCCGGTGCAGTGTATGGTGAATCGGAGATTTGGGTAGGTGGTGCAAGTGGCCGATGATCGGGAGAGCAGGGGGACTCGGTGGGAGATGTTGAGCATTGCGCCGTTGATTTAAGAGGAAGAAGATGAGTGAAAGGGTGGCAAATGCTATTGTGAGAAGTGGTAGAGAGGAGGAGAAAATTAGGAGGGATTGGATATTTGCCATGTTGTAAAGAGATGCAGTGCACTTATGTTTTGTGGGAGAATGTATGTACGTATATATAGGAGAAGAGATCAACCATCAACAACTATATAAATTTATGAAAACATCGTTTGAATTTCCCTAATAAGTAATTGGAAGTAACAGGTATTAAAAAATAAAAACACTGATTACGGATTTGGTAAGATACTTGTTTGGTAGTTAGTTGACCTATCACAAATTCACAATCTTCTAAAGCATTTAAATTTGGTGTGATGCATAAACAAAAGGCATACAAATAATTGCGATTAAATAATGGAGAATGGCACAGGAAAATATTAAATAATAATCATGATATTATAATTAACATTATTCCTATCAACATATTTATCCATGATAAAAATAGTTTATTAAATTCGGTTTAGGATAATCGCATTACTGTCTATTCTTTATGCATGGTTAAAATGCAATATTAGATTCATGCCATAACCCTCTTCCTCTCAAATATATAATAAATCTTGGTAAAAAATAACTATCCCGGTGATTAATTCCCGTGCTAATCACAATGATGTAAATACATATTTTATAAGTAGAAGAGAGATGGGGATTATAAGGTAATAGAGTAAATAAGAGTGTATATAAGTATATATGGTGAGATGATTAAAGTAGTTTATAATAGTTTAGATGATTTTGTGAGAATAAGAGAGTACATTTCTAGATCATTTGACTCATTATAAACACATTGTTTATCAATAAAATCGTTAGTAGGTATTTAAAATCACTAACTTTAAAAAAGAAATACAACATTATACAAAATTCACGTTTAAATACTTTATATAAATATATTATCATGTCAAGTATCGATTTTGCACAATTTAATAAATTGGTAATGGGGTTATAGCACTTAACAAATAATTAGCTTTGTACGTACATATAGTTCACGCGCATAATATAGAGTCATGATCTCTTGCTTATATTTCACAATTATTTTTTTTGAAAAGTAGTGGTAGCACCACCGATTTCATTGAAATCAAACATACTTGATATGGTACCCGAATTAGGTACCAAAACCAAATATGATAAGGTCTACAACAATAAATTAGTATCCATAGCAAAAATAGAAAACATACCAAAAAACAAAGGAATAGTAACTACACAAAACAAACAAAAGACCGCTAAGTAATCAAATCAAAAGCTAAACAGTCATCATAAGAAAAGACTAATAATCATCCAGCAAGTCTTCATCCGTCAATTCTTCGCCAGACATTTGACCTGGGGGGCTGCCAACACCAAGAGCTTGAAGTGGGTCTACTTCCTCCCGTGCCATGGATACCAACTGATTTTCCTCCTCCATTATTTGATCTAAGAGATCCTTAACATCAGATGGAAACATTAGATTTAGTTTAAAGAAAGAGTTTTCAGATTTTGATTTGCACCAAAATGTTGCTAAAGAAATAATCTTAAATCCGATAGACTTGATAGGCAGGGGTTGAGTATCATTAAAAATGACTCTATTTCTTTCTAACCAAATAGTCCATAAAATAGTTCCACGTAATAATTCAACCAGCAATCTATCCATTAGAGGGATAGATGCATCAAGCATCCATAGATCATCTAAAGAGTCACACTCAAAAGTGAAATGATTATAAACAACAATCCAATCCCAAATCATTATAATATAAGAACAATGAATAAACAAATGTGTAGTACTTTCATACTGATTACAAAAAGCACAAGTCAAGTCGCCTGGCCAACCTTTCTTTGATAAGTTGTCCTTTGTTAAAATTTTATCTCTTTTGACCAACCAAAGAAAAATCTTTATTTTTAGAGGCAAATGAGATTTTCAGATAGTATCATAATCAGAATTAGGCATACCACCAAATTCTAACCATTTATAAAAAGAAGGAATCGTAAAGTTATCATCTTGAGACCATCTCCAAATTAATCTGTCTTCTAACTATTCAGATAAAGTAAAATGCTAAAATTTTTGTAACAGGGTCAGCCATTCAATTCTATAGATACCTGTTAATTGTCTTTGGAAAGACATTTGTAAAGGTGATGATGCAAAGACATCTGCCACAGAGATAAATCTATTATGAACAATAGAAAATAAATTTGGAAATTGATGTTGCAATGCATGTTCGTTATACCATCTGTCTAACAAAAAAGAAGTGGATTTACCATTTCCAATTTCTTTGTTAAGGCCAAGGTTAATTACCTTATAGTCATTAAGAATGGATTTCCAAAATGGCGAACAAAGAGAAGGGGCTCTTCTACTACCATATTTACTTATAATAATACTTTTTCATCTACCATTAACAAAATTATCCACAAATCTAATCCACCACTTAGCTAATAAAGCTTTATTCATGAGTTTTAAGTCTAATACACGTAAACCTCCTTGATCTTTTCCTTTACGTACAATATTCTAAGCTACTAAGGAATATTTCCTTCTAGTAGAATTTCCACCATGCCATAGAAATTTTCTTCTAATTTTATCAATCTTATGTCTAATTTTCACTGGAAGTCTATATATGGACATCCAATATAAAGGAATTGCAGAGAGTACAGCATTCAAAAGAGTTACTCTACCTCCTAAAGAAAGTAGAGAACATTTCCAACTTTGTAATCTCTTTTCAATCTTATCTATCAAAATTTGTCAATCAATATCATTAAGAGATTTATTATTTATAGGAACTCCTAACTAAGTTAAAGGTAATTTAGCTACCTTACATCCTAAGACAGAAGCTAATGTATTGCCTTCCGAATCAGACAAGTTGAGAGGATACATTTCACTCTTGTCATAATTTATTTCAAGCCAGAGGCATTCTCAAAGGCTACTAATAGCCATTTGATATGTATGAGGACCTCTTTTTCAGCTTTAAGGAAGAGAAGGGTATCATCAGCAAAATGCAAATTCATAACATTTCCAAAATTTCTAAAGTTACCTAAACCATCTACATATCCACCCCTATTGGCTCTTTGTAAAATCTTATTAGGAGCATCAGTAACCAAAATGAAAAGAAAAGGTGAGAGAGGGTCCCCCTGTCGTACTCCTCTTTTACATGAAAAGTAAGGTCCTAAATTATCATTAAGATTTACACAAGTCTGACTACCTTCAAGTATCAATTTAATCCAAGTAATAAATTTATGGCCAAACCCTCTAGCATGTAAAATTTCTAATAAAAAATTCCAATCAACATGATCAAAAACTTTTTCAAAGTCAAGCTTAAATAGAACACTTTTTTTTTTTTAATTTTAACCTGATGAAGAATCTCATGTGCACATACTATATTATCTAAAATTAATCTATCTTTTATATATGCAGTCTGAGAGGAGTCAATTAAAATATACATAACCCCTGCTAATCTATTAGTCAAAAGCTTTGTAATTATTTTATAACTACAATTAATGAGACTAATTAAATTCTTCACAGTAATGGCATCATCTTTTTTAGGAATCAAGCAAATGGATGCAAGATTAAATTTAGAAAAGTCTAAAGTATGATTGTAGAAAGCTGTAAATATCTTTAGTAAATCATCCTTAACAACTTCCCAAAAAGATTGATAAAATTGAAAAGATATACCATCAGGCCCAGGAGCCTTAGAAGTATTACAAGAAAAAACCACTGTTTTAATTTCCTCTAAAGTGAATGGAGCTTGTAAAGAGAGACATTGGTCACATGTTAAATTTTCAGAAGGTACCCATAGATTGTCTTGCAACGATAAAATTCGGGGTAAAGAGGTTCCCATAAGAATTTATAAAATTCAGTGATGTGACGTAGAATAATAGATTGATCAAAGCACATAGTTCTGTTAATTTCTAGACTACTAATGGTATTCTTTTTTTTCCTACTTGAGGTTATAACAAGGAAAAATTTAGTATTGAGGTCACCCTCTAAAAATCATTTCAAGTTGGCTCTTTGTTGCCAATATTGTTCCTCTTCTAAATATAATTCATCTAAATCATGATCAGAAAGACAATCATCTTTCATTTGATGCTCAAAAAAACCTAATTTAGCTAATAAATTAGCTTTGACTCTTTTCTTTTCACCTCTCACATTAGAATTCCAATCTCTAAGTTTTTGCCTAAATATTTGCATTTTCTTTTTCCAACTTATTCCAAGATCAGATGTTAAGGGAGTTTCACTCCACCAAGTTACAACTAACTCATAAAAACCATCATGAGTAAGCCAGGACTTATCAAATCTAATTGTTTTTGTACGAGGAATAATAACTGCTTGAGTATCTAAAATTAGAGGAGTATGATCTGAGTAAGCCCTTGGGAGAGATGTTAGTTTAGAAAAATTATAATGTAAATTCCAAGAATTAGTGCAAAAACATCTATCTAAAAGTGCAAGGGAGGCAGAATTAGTTGACCTAGCCCATGTAAATTTTCTATCAGATAAAGAGATTTCCATTAATTCATTAGTTCGAATGAAAGAATTAAATCTATTACTAATTACATGATTATAACTATTGCCAAATCTTTCCGATCTTCTTCTAATCATATTAAAATCACCTAAAATTACCCAAATCGCCGGAGGGAGACACCCAAATCGCTGACAAGATGGATTGGAGTGACCTCGCCGGAGATGGTGCTGTAATCTCGTACTTTTACTCAGATAGCGCTCGTCTCGAGCACCACAATAAATGGCTCCCATATTTCATAGAAAAATGAAAAATGAGTTTGAATCGTCTAAAATATTTTAATTTTCATCGTTGACTCATCCGTCTACACAATTAATACACATGCTTGTCTATTAGCAAAATTGTCCTTTATTGAACTAGCTATATGTTACGTTAAGAAAAATTTTATAATAGAATAATAATAATAATAATGAGAATGTTTAAAACATAATAAAAAAATATATATATATTTTGTTGTTGAACTAGGAGTTGAAGATTAAAACAATTATAACATAACATTAGTCTGAAATTTCGAAACAGTCAGACTTAATCAAATCTTGAAATTTATACCTTACATAAATTAAAGATTTATTAAGAAATATGGAGATTTTTATATACATATCTATATATGTATATTCTTCTTTTAGTAATATCAAACAAGTGGAGGGTCTATTTTGAAAAATGTCCAAAATGCATGTAAACAATTCAACCCTCTCTCTCCCTTCGTTGCTCCCTTGTGTGTTTGCTGCCAAAAGAAAGAGAAGGAGAGATCATCTCTTCTCTCTCAAAAATCCACCAAGAAACCTTGAGAAATTGAAGAAAAGAATGGAAATTGTTGAGAATCTCTCATTCTAGTGGCCATCTAGCTTCCCCATTGGTACTCCCTTTCTCTCCTCTCTCATCTAAAATCTGAATTTTATCTCTATTGCTAGGGTTTTGCTCAAATCTGAAATGTTTGTATAAATGATGAGTAATCTATCTCCATTATGCTTCTAGGTTGTTAATTTAGTGATTCTCTTCTCAATTCTATCTTAATCTTGATTTTCTATCTAGGGTTTGGTTCAAATCCGAAAATTAGAGAAATATTTTGATTTGTCTAGTCTAATCCAACAAACAAAGGTGTTGATTGGTAAGTTCTTCTCTCACTCTCTTAATATCTGAAATTAATTTGGTGTTGATCTCTTTTCTTTGTTCCCTCTTTTGTGTATGGTGATAGTTAAACAAAGTCATAATATTTTTGAGGAAGTGCTAATATTGTCTCTGAAAGACTTAATATTTATTGAGTATGGTGATAATTAAACAAAGTCATAATATTTTTGAGGAAGTGCTAATATTGTCTCCGAAAGGCTTAATATTTATTGTGTATGGTGATAATTAAACAAAGTCATAATATTTTGATGAAGTGCTAATATTGTCTCCGAAAGGCTTAATATTTATTGAGAAAGGCTTGATCACTTATTCCAAAATGGATTATCTTAAGGAAAGTATATAGAAAATAATATCACTCAAGTAAGCATATCAATCGTCGAACAAATATTTAATTAAGTATATATGTTAATATAGGTGTAGGCTCGGTTGAGCAAGATTTTGCGGGATCTTTCGAGACGTCCGAACTATAAGTGCAAGATACGCTTTTCATAACCAGGTGCGGGGTTTCTGGACTTGTTTGATATTTTATATTCAGAATTAAACTGTGTTTCGATTGACATGTTGATTATTGATTGAATTGCATTATCGGATTGTGTTGCATATGCATTGCATTGCCCAAATAAGTGAAACTTGAATTGTTTTATCTGATTGATTTGCATGCTGGTATGGTTATTAATTGTGTTGATCTGAATGATCTGATTTTGGAATTAAAGTCACCGTGCTTCATATCACCATTGGTTGGTGGATATGGTATTATTGTTATCCACCGTGATGACGTTACCCAGGGGGTGAAATCGGATTTGTCAAAGTCTCTGCAGAGACTTTGATGCCCAGTGTTCTAAAGCTTTAGATCGTCTGGCCCTCGGCAGTTCCCAGTACCGATTGGGACGAGGGGTAAGTGACTTTGTATTATGATTGTGGTTATATGTGACTTGTGTATCGGAGGCATTACCCAGGGGGTAATGCATTTGGATGGTCAATTTGCTTTATATGGATTTTCTGGATGTGAATTGAAACCAGACTTTTAATTAAACGGTTAGGCCTGTAACTACAGATGAGTGTCATGAGAAAAGGTTTTACCTGGCGCAGCCGTCTGTAGGTGTCTGTAACCCTACAGATGAGAGGGAACGAATTGGGGTCCAGATTGGTGGAACATTTGTAGTTACTACCAGATATTCTGAAACCGAGTTAAACCAAATATTGTGTGATTGAATTTCGTCTTGACAATTCTGAATTGTGATTTCATTTGGATGTATGTTGTTGGATTTATGCATTCTTGTTTATATATGGTTATAAACTGATAGGAGCTTTATTTGTGTTTTATTTTTGAATATAATCTGTGATTGCAAGTCCAGGAACGATTTGTGGCAATTTATCGCACTGAGAATTTATTTCTCATCCCCTCTTTTGGGTAAATTTTTCAGGTGCTGGTTCGGCTGATCCGGGAGAGGCACGAGGTCGGTAGGCCCTGGTTTCACCGCTGCCTAGCTTGTCTGGTATTGTGACATTAGAGATTATGTATATAGTTATGTTTTGGTTATATATATATATTCTCTATGTCATTTTGTGATGCGTATCCATCGAGATACGGGTTTTGTATACTGTAACCTGACCAGCTGGGATTTGTGATCTGTTTATGTTATTTATTGGTTTTGTTTGCGCGTTATGTTTTACTTTCTATCATATCGTAATTGCCTAGTAGGTATACGGGCAACCGTATGCCTACGGCAGGAGCATCTGTCACGCCTCGTGGGCCTCGGGGTGTGACACTATATGTGGAAACTTATTTGTGAATCAAGACTTGTTTGCGTGAGTAATTTGGATTTTTATTTCTGATTTCAAATTAAGCCAAAAAAGCCAATTTTAATGAAGGCAACATTCACCTCTACTAAATTGCATTTATCTCACGTGATTATCCCCTTTGTATTTTTTATATTATCCATTTAAAATTATTACCATATATAGACTTAACGTAAATTTAAAACTAGGATGATAAGGTATTGTCAGCCAATTGGAGATTTTATATTCAATAGGTGAGATGTTCATATCCAAAGTACTGATCAAATAATTAGAAAAGACAAGAAAGATGTGGGACCAGATAAGAAATTATTCTCTAATCCATTATTGAGATTAAAATAGATAGGATAACACAAAACAAAAGATTACATATCACAATAACTACAATTCATCTTTTATCTAATTCAAATTATTAGATTTGAGAATCAATATTTAATCTAGTAAAAAAAAAAAGATAATGTTCTTCATAATTCAGATATGATTTTTATGGATATCTAAATTTGGAAGATCTTTCACTAAATTAATTCATTGTGTAGGGTGTTTTAAGGCACTGTCAACTTTAATAATACATCCTTTATCTAATCCAAATTATTTTTATGAAAGGAAAAAATAAAAATGCTCACCGGACCATCGCCTAAGACCAGTTTGTAGGGTGATTTAAGGCCCCTTTTTTATTTCTATAGACAGCCCTAAAGAGCCCAAGTTCATAACCAATTGCATGTCTTTTCCTTTTTCTTTATAATTTCAAGATCCCAAAAGCCCAAACAAATCAAAGACATGTTCTCAGCAGATTTCACTCGAGATGAAAGATCATTTGAAACCCTTAAAATGCACAATTTTGAATAATGCATGATCTAGTCATGTACCACTCCTTATAAACCCTTTAAATCCAGCCAATTAATTATTCAGCTTATATATATAGAAAAATTAACACTTTTTAAAGTTAATTGAAGTTCAATTTATACTCCGTTTTAGGGTATAATTCAAAATCCAAAAGTATGAAACCCATTAACATATATAAAAACCAAGGTTCTAAATAGTGATTATAGCGGCATAGCGGGGAGACAAAAAAAAAAGCTATTGCGAATAGCGTAGCTATAGCGGAAGCTATCACACATAGCGATTTTTCCTTTTCAAACTTTATATTCTATATTTCTACTAATTATCAACATAATCAATATTAGAGAATTGATATAACAACTAAATGATAACTAATCTAAGTCTATACTTTTTATCAATTACGCAAATAAGAATGAAAAAAAATCTAAAAAGTAACATTATTTAATAGTTTAAATCCAGCCTATTAATTATTCAGCTTATATATATACAAAAATTAACACTTTTTAAAGCTAATTGAAGTTCAATTTATACTCGGTTTTAGGATATAATTCAAAATCCAAAAGTATGAAACCCATTAACATATATAACAACACTACCATTAATCCTCTAAATTCACTAAGGCACCCATTTTAATTATAATGTTGAATAACAAAACATAATTAAGTTTACAAAACATAATGTTGAATTACAAACCCATAAACCTTCTCCAAAGGAGAACCACATGTTGCCCTTCTGTTTGTCCACGTCATAACCAAATCAGTCTCCTATTGGTGCCCATCCCGCATTTTTTTATTATTAATTAGAAATGCGCTACACGAGTTCTTCTCATGGGCATATAAGAAAAAAAAGAAAGGACAACAAATGTGCGCTATTTTAGAAAAATAATTTATTAGCGACCCAACCGGCCAGTATTTAAAAAAATTAGTCATGAAGAAATTCACCCGTTAATTAATTATGTAGCTGCTATTAGATTTTTTATTTTTTATTTTTTAAAGATTCACAGAAGCTGCAAAGTCGTGAGAGGGACTCAAACTCTTTGATTCTTTTTTAATTGACAAATTTTTGAAGATTATTTTGTAATTAAATTTGTTGTTTCTAAAGATGAAAATGCCACATTTCTTTGCATTTTCTATTTACTATGTTCTCCAACCAAACTTAAAATAGTATATGCCCCACAAGTTAGACTTTACATCTTCTTTTTAAATGTAAATAATTTTCTAGTTTTAGTTATTACACTCAATCGATTTAAAAAAATTTAGTAGTATTGATTCATTGTAATTTTATGATCTAATTAAATAGCTCAACAATTGTATCTCTAATTAGATCTCATAATATATTTTTTTCCTTTTTATTGATCTTATAGCACACAAATTGACTGTTGATATGTTGATTAAAAATGCATAACTATATAATTAACTAATTTCCTTATTAGTATATAATCCATATTTTTTGTAACTTTTTATGACACAAGTATTCTCTTGGTAACATCAATTATGGCTAACTTTTAGAAAATATTTATCTAAAGATGTTTAGTTTATTGTAGGTTTGTTATGTGGAATGCTATGTTTGGTGTATTAATTTGTTTTTAGGGAAAATTAGTTATTTGTCACTCCAAAACTTTTAAATTGTAAAAATGTGTCATCCCAAAATTTGAAATTGTAAAAATGTCACTCCAAACTTCATTAATTTATAATTTTTCCACTCCAAATAATTAATAACTAAAATACCCTCTCTTCTTTCGCCTGCCTCCTCTTCTTCTCCTGCAAAACTTGAGCTTTTCTCTATCTCGTGACCACTACCTTTTCATCTGTCGCACTGTATCGAGGTTCCTTTTTGGCATCATTACCGCTTTTGGTCTCTAATTAGACCAAAGTGCAATACATTTTCGTATATACCTCTTACTCTTATCTTAGCTATTTGATTCAATTACAATTCTTCAAAAATAAGCACCACTAACCAAAAGGGGAATCGTGAATTCAGATTCGTAGTATTAGATTTCAAATATCAAAAAATTGAATTTCAAATTGAAATGGAGTTTTGGCCAGAATTCTTGGCTAGTAGCTGGGGACGTGAATTCGTGGCAGGTGGGGTCGGAGGCATGGCAGGGGTCTTGGCGGGTTATCCGTTAGACACCCTCAGGATCCGGCTCCAGCAGCCGATTCCCGACCTGGCCAGGGCAATTAATGCTGGTACCGGTCAAAGAGGCAGTTAATTCACCGGATGATGAACTGTGGTTATGAAAAAATAATATTTTGCACAATGAACCAAAATTTACGAACAAATTGTAAGTTAATTCACCAGATGCTGCTAAAACGGCTGAACTTTTCAATTTGATCCAAATTGGATAACAGACTCATTCTGGTACGCATTGCGCTAAACGAAATATAATGTGTCTGTTGTTTGTTTTAAAATAAAGGAGGTTTATAAGAATGGACCTTACATTAATTTTGATAAAAATCTCAAAACATGAAGTTCCAAAAAAGTAATAATCAACAGAAATAACTGAAAAGAGGCAGTGCCACGTCAGCTGTCGGATTGCTTAGAGGAATAATCAGATCAGAGAGTCCCTCCGCACTTTTTCACCATCGCAGGAGAAGAAGAGAAGACTGGAGAAGAAGTTTGAAGTGGCATTTTTACAATTATTTGGAGTGGCAAAATTACAAATAAATGAAGTTTAAAGTGGTATTTTTACAATTTCAAATTTCGGAATGGTATTTTTACAATTTGAAGGTTTTGGAGTGGCAAATAACCAATTTTCCCTTGATTTTATGTTTGGTGTATTCATTTGTTTTATGTTTGTGAAAATGTTTAGTTACATTAATTAGGAGTTCATATATTATTGAATTAAGTTGAAATAAGAAATATGTAATAATGATATAAAAATAATAAAGTACAGTATTTGATTGTTGTATTTTTTTTCTTTATTTTTATTGGATATTTGTTTGAGGCTTTTTATTCGTATTTTGACTTCCAAACAATGAAAAAAATTTCCTGTATAATTTTAAATAAAATATTCCTTGTAATTTGACTTATTGGCTTGAAGTACAAGTATAGAAATATTCAATTAAATAATACTTGCATTAAATGATTACAAGTACAAGTATAACAATATTCAATTAAATAATACTTGCATTAAATGATTACAAGTACCAAGTATAACATTTTGGTTCACCAATTCTTAATCTTTATTAAAAAAAATATTTTAAGTTCAAGAATAATGTAAAAAGTAAATAAAAAATAAAAAATATGTTTCCGTAAGTTATTAGAATTGAATTTAAGGAACTTAATATTATATTAATTGATGAAAAGAGAGTTCAAATGTTCAAAGGGGATTGTTGCGAGGCGCAAAAATGTCTATCAAATAAGAAGTTACTGTAGTCAGGGACGGATCCAACTTGAGCCAGGAGGGCAACTATATATTTTCATCTAGATTTTAAAATTTAGAGAAAAAGTACGGATTCAATACCCCTTTCTTTGAAAATTGTTTTGGAGTGAGTCTATGGTACTATGCATATTACGATTTGGCACCGTGCTACGGCTCTATATTCAAGTTTTCAAATCCTAACGGTCGATCCGAACCGTTCATCTTGTTCTCCATATTAATATGTGTTTGGAGACCAAATTTTACATTTTTTGAAATTTTTTTACTATTTTTTTAGATTTATTGAAAATCACTGTTTTTGGATGGTCCAGAATTTTCAGATCAAGTGATTTTCTAAATATCTAAAAAAATAGTAAAAAAATTTCAAAAAATGTAAAATTTGGTCTCCAAACACATATTAATATGGAGAACAAGATGAACGGTTCGGATCGACCATTAGGATTTGAAAACTCGAATATAGAGCCGTAGCACGGTAACAACCCGTGATATGCATAGTACCATAGACTCGCTCATTGTTTTGTCTCTATCTCTTTAGAACTGGAAAGCACATCAGATCAGTTCAAAAACACTGTTAATGAAAAATTTATTGTTTTATAGAAATTTGATAGAAATTTATGGAACCAGAGCAACTTTGTTGTTTTTTTATATGTAAAATGATATTATTTTGTTGTTTTTATTATGTAAGAGTATACTATTTTTATTGTTTTTTTATTATGTTGATTGTTTTTTATCTAATATCCAATTAGTTATTCGGTTTGAATCCAATAAACTATATGAATATGATTTTTACTCCATGGCAAAATTCAGTATCCGCCCCTGACTTTAGTGTTGTGTCAGTAACAAATTATGTTGTGCCAATACAAGTCGCCAAGAAGAGTCGGCAACAAGCACGGATGGAAGTAACATTCCTTATATTTTCAATTCACACATTCTTAATTAATTCATCGTAAAGTCCTTGATGACAAGCATATAGCTTAGACTCTTTATCTTTGCAATTTCCAAATTCTGTAATGTTAATATATTATTTTCATTTAAATAGAGGTACCATTCTTGCTATTGTGCTCTTTTTGTAATTTTCTTATTACGTTCACCGAAACAACATATATACAATTGATTTTCATATCTGAAATTTTAAATATCGATTTTATAAAACGGATAATATATCCACAATAGTTAATACCCCATATTTGATGCTCATTAGTTTCCGCATTTTTTTAGGAAAGGAAACATAATGATGCAAATTTCTATTGAATGTAAATTTTTTTGAGTAAAAGTTGCATTTACTATATTTAGTTATTTACTAAATTTCGTGCACAGATCAATTCATTCAACTATTTAATATTTACAAAAAAAATTACATATGTATTTCAAACATGCAATCTACCACACCAAAATAGAGGGTTGTCTTTTTCATCACAATACCAAATGCTAGTTGTTCTCAGCTAAATTTAATTACTTGTCAGGCCTGAAAAATGCAGTGTAGATGATATAATGGAAGAAATTAAATAGTATGAATATAATAAATATGCTAACATCAGTTCCTAACTGGCATCAACTTATATCTAGTTTAACTTAAATTCCTAGTTCCAAACGAACAAGTGGGGAATTTGGTTCCTAAATTTAATAAATTCCAGACGTGCCTCTCCTTAATTTAAGTTCAATACATGTTCCTTTATAGTATCTTTAAC
The DNA here is from genome assembly GCA_964058875.1 of Carex rostrata. NCBI lineage: Eukaryota > Viridiplantae > Streptophyta > Magnoliopsida > Poales > Cyperaceae > Carex > Carex rostrata. Next base: position 285,253 of record CAXKVT010000049.1, on the reverse strand, counting down.
TCAACTGTCCCTTGGTTAAATCTAAAGGCAATAGGGCATGACCCTTTTAGTATATCAAATAATAATTTATTTGTGGCCCAGTCAGACACTTGACATTCTTTTTTAACAACTTGTACAAGATTCATGCATCTAACTTTTTTCATATTTTTAATATTTTTTTAAAGAAGTGATTACTTTGATAGCTGGTTCAGTTACTCATAAAAAGAAGCGTATATATTTGTCAATTTAGTTTTGTAATATAATTACTTAGAAAAATGCTCACATGAGCTAACCTCGCCATCTAAGCATACAAGCGGTCATTTGTTCATTAAATTGTTTTTATATACATGTAACAACAATAATAAGACAGTAAACCATTCATTATATTTACATTTTACATTTAACTTCAATACAATCAATAAAAAAAATATAACTAGCTAGGTATTAAATAAAATTACAAAAGAATCACATGATAAAGCAATGATTAAATCTCCAAATTGAATATACATACCAACATGAGGCAATTTGAGTCTTTAATCCCTAACTTTCAAAAAAAGTGAAACTATATATATATATATATAGAGAGAGAGAGAGAGAGAGATGGGCTATTGTGCATTGTAACCCCCCTTGATTCACCTTTTCGTGTCTCTAACGAAATTATAGATTGACCTTTGAAAGAGGATTAATAAATCTTAGAATCTGAATATCCATGGCAAACTATATCATTAGATTCTTGAATTAAACTAGAGGCACGGATATTCAGATTGATTGGTATCAATCTGAATATCCACCAACTTCTCTCCTTGCTTGATTTGTATCAAAATTGTTTCCATTGTTACATAAGCTTATTGAGAGAAACCATAAAGACTCGAGTCTAACTAATTTTAACAGCTAGGATACAAAAGCTTATTGTATCTGCAAGGGTAAAAGTTCATAACAATGTATCCTTACGAACACTTCCATTGGTAATAGTGATACCCTCAAAAATAGCGATTATGTCAGCTTACCCTCGGCAATAGTCATTTTAACCCTCACAGATAATCAATAATTCTTATAATAATTTTACCATCGGATACCCCCATCCTCAGGCCAGTTAAGGATTGATGAAACTCATGCCTCCTTGGAGAATTTAACAAAATTAATGTGTTTTTAATCTGAAAATTTTATAATTAATTTGATTAGCCATTTAACATCCCCATTTAAAGCATAATTTGTCTGGTAACACACTTTTCTCATTAAAAAAAATATATCAAATAAACCCAGCAACCAAGTCCAACTATTAGAAATTAAGTGAAATGAAATAATAATTATTTACTTGTTAAAGTTTGTTTTTTTTTTTTTTTTTTTGATAAAAGGCGTTAAGCCCGTTTCATATTAATGAAACCAAAAGGTTAAGTTCCATGCTGCAGTTTTAGAAACCGTCTCCCAACATAACAAAACACAACTGTGCCACACACATGTAGGCACGGATAACATCCAAAACAACAAAAGATAATTTACTTGATAAAGTGGCAAATTATTGGCATAAAGTGCTTAAAAGGCGGATCTTGTGCTACCCCTGCCATACTGGTATGAACTTCTTATTTTTATTTTCCCAAACCAAATAGAAATTTTTCATATTTTATTTCCTATAATAAATCCCACAAGTAACATTGGAGTAGGTGCCACCTCAATGAATTCAACATTGGTTGTTACTTTTATAACAACTAAGCAATAGGCTAGTTGACTAAAAGAAATAAACTAGTCAGTATATTCCAAAGAAATGGGTCATGTGACTTGGATTTGAATCGAGTCAAGTTGATATTGTAATTAACAGATTCAATATATATATATAGTTATCTATGTCAAGTTGATAAAGGTTCATGCATCTGATCATCAAGTTATTAAATTTTAGAAACCACTAAAGTTGGAGGAAATGCTTAAATTAACATAGTCCCCACTAATTATTTCATGGTTCTGTTAATTAAAAACATCAAATTGTAACTCTTGAAGGTGTCTCAAAGGACATTGGACCTTAGTTTAGTGATTTCTCCAATAGTATGGTGTTACTGACTTTAGTTGGAACAGCTAGTTGCTCAGCACCATATATAAACAAATTAATTAAATAAATTAATACTCATATTAAGAAATAAGCAATCTATCATCTTAAATTAATTGCTCTGAAATTTCAAACCTAGCTGATATATAGACTGACAACAAAAATTATAATGTTATATAGTGTTAGCACATAATGTACCTGATTCCACAATTAACATTTTGAGGTAATTAAATATTTTGGTAGCTGCAATCTCAGCTTTTCGATATATTTTCACAGGGCCAAAACATGCATCTATTTTTCCTTTTTTTTTTAAATTATTGAATGAGTATTGAAATGATGATATTACTCCCTTTCAAGTTTTGTAAAAATAACGTAATTTGTTTTTTTTTTTTTATGTAGAAAAAGAGAAGTAATTTGTTGTAGTAAACCTTTGTGTTGTAGTTCCTCTATTTTATTCTTTCAGATTTCCTATTTAACCTTTTAGTAGTATTGTGTCGATGCATTGCAACAATAACATATTATAAGAGAATAAAAAATCTCATACAATATAACAATATTTTCATAAAAAAGTTGGACTAAATAACAAATAACATTTCTTAAATGACATATTAAATGGTATCTACATGTAAATAACATTCCATAAATGACATATATATTTTTTAAATCTTTTTGACATATTTTCATAAAAAAATCTCAAACAAAATAACATATTAAATGGCAAATAATATTTTTTAAAGGATATAAAAAATAGAAAGAAATAAAGACATGACCAATAAATTATCGATTAATTCAAAAGTTCCTAAGATGATATTTAAAAAATAGAAAGAAATAATAAGACCAATCAAATAAATGATACACTTGCATGTGGAGATTACATGCAATAAGTATGTGTCTAAATAAATTTAGACTTTTACACGTAAGAAAACATAAAAAAAAATGCATAGAATCAGAATACTTGATTGAAAGGCCAATATTCAATCCAAAATTTCATCTTTTAATCAAAGCCGTTGGCGGATCATGACATCTACGTGCTTAATGAATACAAGAATGGAGACATGCAACATCAACTTGATGTGCTAAAGGCCTTTGTATATTGTAAGATATACATGTCTTTATAATGCACCACACAAATTCCTTAATTTTTCATTCAAGCATTTAAGATTTGACTAGAACTCAAACATAAGAACATTTTGTAAGATGTATTTTGATCCACTTAATAAAAGTCATTCTGATTCTGACTTGTTCTGGATTTGAACAATAGTTTCTTGCCCGCCACTCCGCAACTTTTGCTATGCCATATACATCCCCTAAAAAATATCACTTTCATCATACCTCGGAATTAAGCTTAATAAATTACCTTTTAATTAACCTATTTGTTTATTAGTTATACACTATGCCATATACATCCCCTAAAAAATATCACTTTCATCATACCTCGGAATTAAGCTTAATAAATTGCCTTTTAATTAACCTATTTGTTTATTAGTTATACACTTGTTCTCCCTTGCAATTGCACCTCACCCTCCTATTATAAATCAACCTTTCCACTGTTACAAAAGATAGGAGAAACACAGCTCCCTTTATATCTTAGTTCTATATATCAAGAATAGAAAGACGGAAAGATGTGCGGTGGTGCTATCATTACTGATTTGCCCAAACGGATGGCAAACAACCATCGTTGGTCGGATAACAAAACCAACAAGAGGAACAGGCAAAGTAGCCCCATGTATGATTTTGAGTATGATTCTGATGGATTTGATGATTCTGAGTTTGATGAATCTGAGGATTTTGATCTCGAGCCATTTTCTCTTGCTTCCTCCTCTCTGGGTATGATCTTGTGTTTTTCTAGCCAAGCAATTATTCCTCTATAACATTTATAACACTTATATTGCTGATCACAATCTGAAATCTTCTCTATTGCATTTCATGAAGAAGCAAAGTGAACAATATATATTTTTTTTAATTGACTTGAATGTAAGAGTGTTTTTAATTATGTATTAATTTTCAGAAGGCTCTGCCATGTCGAAAGTTAACCCGAAAAAGAAATACCGAGGGGTGCGCCAACGTCCTTCAGGCAAATGGGCAGCTGAGATACGGGACCCACACAAAGGCGTCCGTGTCTGGCTCGGCACATTCCACTCTGCTAAAGAGGCGGCACATGCTTATGATGCCGAGGCACGTCGCATCAAGGGTAGCAAAGCCAAGCTCAATTTCCCCAAAACATCCACCAAATCAACAAAGCATGCGAAAACCAAACTGGTAATTGCCGAACATTTTTCACGGGATACTGAGCCTCCTCCCAAACAAACAAATACATGCAATATGGTGGTACAAAACGAGTTGCATGAGGTGAATGTAGCTTCTATCCATTTTGAGCACTATGAGAATAATTATTTGGAATTGAATAGCTATTTGGAAATGGGAGGTTATAGCACAACTGGCACTGGTTTTCACGGTGAATTGGCGGAGGATGGATTGAACCACTGTGATCTGTGGAGCTTTGATGATTTGCCCCAGGGGCAACGCCTTGTGATTTAGATCTAATTCTCTCCTTCCAAAAATATAACATTGAGTTAGTACCACCAAACTGGTAAATTTTGAGTTATATATGATCAACAAGTCCAAACTTTAATTTTGACAATCATCCTTTCAATCTTTCAATTTGTGGCACCAACTCCTCTACCCAAATTTTTTAATTAATCTGATTAACACCATAAACAATTTGGCAAAAGACTGATATATCATCTTTTTTTAGTTTGAGACAGAATAGGCACTATCAATCTCATCTCAAGAAACAAAATGCGTTATTTTCTTTGGTTTTCATTTTTTTGTATATGGTATATATTTTTTACTCTTTTAAAAGGAGAAGATCTGTATTTTTGAAAACCAATAAAATTGCCCAACTAATTTTTTTCATCTCATTTTGAGGAAATATATATATTATAATTAAAATATTTTTATAAACCCCACTAATGCCAATTTTTGTTTGATTTTCATTATTTTTAATAATATATAACATATTTTATTCATTACAATGAATATTTTTTAAATCAAATAAAATTGGCACAGATAATTTTTATTTTCTTATGTAGTAGTAGAAGTATCTATAATTATTTCTAAAGTATTTTTCAAGCAAGGATTGAATATTCTAGCTTGGTATCCGTTTTTATTCTTATATGCTATGTTTTTCTTCTTTAACAAAGAGAAGATACTTTTTTAGCCAATACAAAATTCTCTGACCATATCTCATTTATTGTATGATTAAAAAAGGGACCAACTAAATATTTAATATTTCTATTTCATAATAGAAAAAATAACTTAAAACAAAAAAGAAAAACAGGAGCACTTGGTAACTTTTCTCAAATTGAATGGTGCTAATTATGAGTAATTAAAAATTTGGTGTGTGGAGTGACTGTTGTAAGTTGGAAGCTTGAAAGAGTGACTATCAAAATCAAAAGTTTGGTGTCTAGTTTTCACAGCTCAAAATTTGGAGTGAGGTTTTACTTAAAGTTGATTGCTAACTAAATTTCATATTTTTACCATTTTGGTGGTGCAAAATTACTTGCATGTGTCTTAATTTTTGGGTTTTGATTTCTTGTTTAAGCTTGAGATTTAACAAAAGGTTTTGTATATACCCTTTATTGTAGAATTAAGTAATTAAACTACATAAGGTTGTGTGTAAAGCTTGTACGTATCAGGCATCTAAGAATCTTGTAATGTAATGTAATATTCATGTTATGTTTTTCTTTATGCTCAAGTAATTTATTCAACTGACTATTTAATTTAAAATACAAGGATTATTCTAAGGGAATGCTTCAAATTTAAAATACAAGTATTCAACTAGCTATTCTTTAATTAGATTAGAGGTTATAAATAACCCATATGAGAGAGAGAATGTAAAGATACAACAAAATATCAATAAAATAGAAATTAATATTCAAATTTTCATGAAGTTTACAATTTGATTGCCACTGAGGAGAAATTTCGGTCCTCTTTCTCTTCAGTCCTTGTGATGATGACACAAAATCTTTGTTCGTGTCTCCTCCTCTCACTCCCATGGCTGCTAGCACTTCAATCATCTCCACGGCATCTTTCATCTCCAATCTCCTTTCCATGTAGGGATCACAGCAGGACAATGCGATCCGCATCAATGCCTTCAAGGTGTCCAAATTGCCAGTGCCACAGATTTCATGAGATTGGCATTGATAACCTTCTCACCCCATTCATCCTCTGGCATCGATGCCACGAACAGTCTTCGGTCAAGGAATTGGACTGGCTGATTGTGAGCGGAGCCGTCACTATGCATCCACGGTAGGCCCGTGAGGATTTCCAATTTTAAGGTGGCCAAGGCAACACACATAGCTCTTTCTTGATGGGTGGCCCACATGGCGATGCTCAGGTGAGCAGAAAGCTGCCATGACATAAGTGGCTTTTGACTGGTTCACAACTGGGACAAGAGCGTAGTCTGATAGCAAAGGCTCAAAGGATGAACTGAGCAGCACATTCGACATTTTCAGATGGCCATGAGGGACAATCATGAGGTCAGACAATTCCTCGTATAAGTAAGATAGCGCATGGGCCACACCCTTCACAATTCTCAATCGTACCGACCAGTCCAAGGCAGCATGCATCCTGAGATTGCCTACACACATGGATTCAACCAAACAAGATGTTTAATTAGTCAAATAATAATTATGCTAACAACAACAACAACCAAAGAAAACGAGTGAGGCTACGGTACTATGCATAGCCCATATTGGTCCGTACTATGGATCAATTTATCCATTTTCAAACCCCAAACAATCGATCTGAGCAGTTTAATATGATCTTTATCAGAGCCTTCACAATCGATAGGTCGAAAATCACTTGATCTAAAGATTATAGACCATTCAGAAGTAGTGATTTTCTACCTATCTAAAAGTAGTAATAAACTTCTAAAATATGTAAATTTATCATGCACGTGCATTTTCATATTTGAAAATAAAATATTGATTCGTAGTACACTCTAAGGAAAAGTAAACTAAGTTGTGCACAATTTGGAAAATAGCATAATAAGCTACCATGTAGAAAATGACGTCCGCTTCGGTTGGGCACATAATCTGTGACAAGCAATTTGTTGTCCCTTCGGTAGTGATAAGCAACTAAAGGCAAGAGATTGAGGTGAGAAAGATTGCCAAGCTTCGTCATGTACTATTCAAAGTCTTCATTGCTAATGTGATTTATCTCCTTTCATCTCTTGACAACAACAATAGATGACCCGGTGACTAATGTTGCCTCGGAAGCGCATCCCAAGCTGCTCGACCGCAACAACTCAGCTTCAGACCTCAATAGATCCGGAAGCCGAAATCTCTTTCTACCTTCCCCCACAAACACGAGCCTTTCCCGCTCATCGCCTTCATCAATGCCAACTCTTTTGTTGTTCAAAGACGGCATTTTGCTCGAACTACTTGTCTCAAGTCTTCTTAATTATGTGTCAAATATTTGAGATCCTTATTAGTAGATTCATAGGCCATCTTGTACCCTTGGACCCTTCCTCAACTTGGCTTTTTGTAAATTTAGAAAGAAAGGCTGTAATTACTATTATTGCTAGCAAAACTATTTAGGTAATTACTTTGTAAAGCTATAAATAGGTGTTGTAATCATTTCAATCAACATAATCTTATTTTCTAAATCAGTATCAGAGCTAGTTAGGTCCTAAATCACCCCGTCATACTAAAAAACAAAATCCACAACCATGGCACAAAATCTGACCACTGTGACCGTCCCAAATTTGATGAACAGTAGAGAACTTTTTTAACTACGTTTTTTCTGATTCTGCCTCTCAATTTTGGGAAAATATTATAAAAATTTATGGACATGTTTTACTCGATAATTGAAAAGAACTATGCCCATATATTGAAAATTAAGCATGTACGTAATCACACAATCAAAACATAAGGTTTAATCGGTACATACTTACTAAATATTATGCGGTATTAAAAGAAAAATGGATGAACTTGTATAGCAGTTAATTTTGTGGGAGTCTTAAATTTTTCTATGGGCATTTCAGTTAAATAATAATAGTTTTACTAGTGATGTTTATACAACTTGCAATTTTATTAGAAATTTGATCATCCTTGATAATGGAGGAAAAAAATATGAAGAAATACCAAATAGGAGGATGCCTAAATAATTTGGTGATTCTGTCTATATCCAACTGGTTTTCTAGCAAAATACCCTTCCAAATGATGCATCTAACTAAATTCCAAGCCTTAGATCTTGCCAGTTAACACCGACATTTCAGGGCTAATTCAAGATAATATGAGTAGCACAGATAAGTAAAAAATCCCTAATTTTTACACAAGATAATAGTGACCAATTTGAATAGCACACCAAAGAAAAGAAACACATGCAACAAATTCAGCGTTAGATCAAACTCGAAGAAGAAGACCCAAGTTGCAAGACAATATGTACAATTTTATTCATCAAATGAAAACATGAGAAAAATATATAAGTTGTCAAAGATCTTTTTCTATTTTAATAGATGGATTATCATTAGCATCTAGAAACCAATGGAACTATAACAAGAAAAATAAAGCATGTCACCACAACTGCATTCAACAATATATATGTAACCTACAATGGGGCAATCAAACAAAACTGATAATAAGCAACAGTGAATACTTAATGAATGAATTATAAAACTTACTTTAGGTGGCACATGAAGTCATGATCTATATAAAATTTGAGTAAATTTATCTAAAATAAGTCATCAATGGATCATAATCATTACTTATGCTGTCACTCTATGTAATAACCATCATGAAACATACTAGGGAAAACAAATTACATGTACGGATCATCAATTGCCTATCTTGACAATAATTTTTAAATCAAGCCAACAAAATATTAGCAAGCAAGGAACAATAGAATTCCTAAGTTAACAAATCCCTAATTTCTCACCCTTTGACATAGACACAGAGTGAGGAGTGAGAAAGCAGCGGCATTATAGGAATGTCTAGACTATGGCAAGGGTACACAATATATTCCCCAAATCTAGTATGGTAACACAATATAAATGAAATTTTCAACTCTAGCAAGGAAGTTCTTTTACCTCGTCCCTATTCGCCACGCTTATTATGAGCACAACTTTCACATACCCGACATAAACGCAGTTTTACCTAACGTATTGGTTCATCTGATGTAACCCTCTTGTTCCCCATTTTAACCCCTGCAACTTGATTTGCACTAGAACCTGAAGAAAGATTATGACCGTCGATCATTGTTTGTTCTTTTCAATCTTGTTTACATAATTAATTTCTTTTTATTATATCATTTTCATATGTTGTAAGCAAAATATGATCACGTATTTTAGGAAAACAAAGAAAGTACGTACTTGATTCTCCGGCATGAATCCTATTCTTATAACAAGCTTTGGTAAAAAGGCTGAGCTTCTTGATCTTCTCTTCATAAATAGGTATCTTTTCTTTTAGCCCTTGGGTCATTGAGTGCTTTCTAAGCTGGAGCAGTGACAGTATGATATCCAATTTATCCTTCACCTTCATCATGTTGTCAATCTTGATAGCATTTGATGCTTCTCTATGATCCAGCTGCACTTAAGAAAGGTGGTCAAGTTATGATTGGCAAAAACTTTAGGTCCGATATCACAATTCTTCATACGAACAGATTTTGACACTTGTGGTTTGTGGACTAGTGTTTGGTGAATGAACTTAACACTAATCTTAATCCAAGCTGCACCAGAGACCCAAAGGAAGACAAAATGTTGAATTTTTGACCTAGTATAGTACCAAAGTGCAATCTTTGTTGTATTGTTATGTAACAAATTAATTAATAGAAGAGAAAATACTGACGTACAGCTTCAAGAATCTTCTCTGAAAGTTCCTCATCGAGCATCCATAGGTCTAGGCTGTAACTCTCGTTCATTCGTTTTATCTAGAAGGGACAAAAGAGGAAATGATAAATTTCTTCATTAGATGCAATTGAAATTAGATTACTGGAAACAACACAGAGTATATGTCACGACATGACACCTCCAGTACCAGTATGAGGTGACTGGTACAAATAAGAAAAAGCAAATTTCAGTTATTCAGTTATTCGGTTCCTGTGTAATACTATTAAAGTAAACTGTCTAAACTAAATTTCTCTCAAAATAGGAGGAAGCAAACAAAAGATATGTATGAAGGTACCTTCTGGTACAGCTCCTCTTGCCAATCATCGTGTGAGGCAATGGGAACACCATTCCTTGTCAGAAATAAAATAAATAAAATTAATAAAAGGTGCACAAGTAATTGAATTTACTGCAAAGATTGAGGGATATATAGATAGTACTACAAAGAATAATATATAATTATTCATGATCAACTTGAATCATATCTAAAGTAAAAATTTCGAATTATAAATCTCTCACATCTGGTTGTCGGTTCTTTGGAGATTTTCTTGCACAGGATTGCCTTGTACTTGCATAGTTCTCCGATCTAGGTTAAATTGTAAGAACAAATATAATTAAACACTGTTACTGTGAATGGGCTCCAAATGATTTGGGATTAATGGTACTCTCTTTAGTTGTTCGTGCAGAGATAGGACTGACTTAGAGCATGCAGGTGCATTCATACTACAATCGAGAAAAACAAACAAAGGGCAGGTCCCAACTTTTAACAAAAAATGCACTTTCAAGCGGCATTATATTTAAATCCTTAAATTTTATTCCTCATGTTATAAATAATATGTATTGTGGGGATGTACTAATAATCTGTTTAATTATGTTTAATAAAATGGGAGGTATACTCTTCTGATGACTATGGCGTAGAAGGGGTGTGCTTTATTCCTTTGTTTGATAAAAAAAAATACATGATGATGTATTTTACGAAAAAAAAAGAAAAATGTACTTGATTCCCTGGCATGAGGCCTATGCTTATTACGAACATTCGTAATAATTTTGATATTTTCTTCATATATAGGCATCTTTTGTTTTATCTCGTGTCATTGAGTTCTTGCTAAGCTGGAACAGTGCCAGCATGCCCTCCAATTGTTTCTTCATTTTTATCGGCCTTGGGTCCATATTTATAGCATTTGGTGCTACTCTACGATTCAGCTGCACTAAAGAAAGGTGACCATGTTACAATCAATTCGCCAAAACATTAGGTCGAATATCATAATTGTTCATACAATGCTTTTGACACTTGCGATTTTTTAACTGGTGCTTGTTGAATGCTAAATTTTTAGATGAAAGAACTAATTTTATTAATTTCTGATATTATTTTAATTTTTTAAAAAGTGTCTATTTATAGGCTATAGAATTTAAAGAGTCATTAAAATTCTTGATCTCTAATTAATTTTCTATCAATGTAATTATTCTCCAAATGATTCTTTAGTTAAAGAATCAACATAGAACCAGATTTAGTCCAAGCTGCACCAGAAACGCAACGGAGGATGTGAAATGTTGGATTTAAACTGCAAGCTTTCAATTGTTGTATAGTTGTGTGACAAATAGAAAAGAAAAGACTGACAGCATTATAAAAGATCTTCTTTAAAAGAAACCGATAGACCCTCCTTATGTCAGCGCCACAACTTTCGTTCATATGTTGTATCTAGAAGGGACAAAACAGGAAATGAAAATTTTCTTCATTAGATGCAATTGAAATTAGAGAACCGGAAACAACCCATTAAGTACCAGTATGATGTTACTGATACGTAGATGAATTCAACTCTCTAAATTAAATATCACTCAAAAAGTTCACAAAAATATGTATAATAACTATATCAAAATAGAAGGAAGGAAACAAACATATACATATTACCTTTTGGTACAACTCCTCTTGCCAACCATCCAGGGAGGCAACGGGAACATTATTCCTTATCATAAACATAAATAAATTAAATTAATAAAAAGGTGCACAAGAAAATTAAATTTACTTGGAAATACAAACATAACAATGAAAATATCATATCTAATTTTTCTAAAAGAAAGAATTTTAACTCATGATATGATGTTAATAAGGGGTATGGTGTGTGAGCTCAAATGCCCGTTATGTGATAACTGTGGTGGAAATGGCTGTGCATTGATGTTTTATTGTGTGTATGCAAGCCGAGTGTGGGACTTTGTACAAGCTAGAATTGGGCAAACTCTGTTAATAAGGGGTGACACTGTTGCTCAGACATGGCATTTGTCATCATCTACCAGAGGAGCAAGGGAAAGGAGATTGTGGGCAACAAGATTTATGGTTGTGTTGTGGCATGTGTGAAAACAGAGGAACGAGGCAATATTTAGAGGTTCAGTGCTGCATCCAAGAATACTACCATCTAAGATCAGTGAAGAAATGGGGCTGTGGGTTCGGTTTTGTAGACAGACCAGTGCTACAAATCTCACATCTGGTAGACAGATCCTCGTAGATTTTCTTGCGCAGGATCGATATCGCCTTGTATCTTGATAGTTCTCTGATCCAGGTTCATAGTTGCTCTGAGATGAATCTGTAATTAAAGAGATAAGGTTGTTAGAACAAATTAAACACAGTAGCGAAGGATTTGGAAATGGTCCCTTTAATTGTTGGTGCAGAGATAAGATCATAAGACCAATTCAGAGCACGTGCATTAATTATACTACAATGGTGGAAAAGAAAGAAAGAAAGAGCAGTTCCAACTTCCAACTTCCAAGTTGTACTTTGTTAATTAATCTTTTACATTATATAATTAATATGTAACGATGACCAAGTAAATTTCCCAAAAGATACTATTAACAGATGAGTAAAAAAAAAATCACTCAACGGTGCTTGTTTAGATTAAAATATAAAATTTGGTTCTATTTAAAAAAAAAAAAAAAAAAACCCACCAAATCTCAGTGGAATTAGAGGTAATTTCATTACAAATATATATATATATATATATATATATATATATATATTGTGTTTCTCCTGGCCCTGAAAGTCCCATTTTCGGCCCATCTTCATTATGGATCCAATGTCTATTCACCCAATTCAGGCCCAATTGCAATTCGACGTGTACTTAATTAATGACCCCTCCTTTTGGAAATTCACATATTTTTCATTTTAATTCAATTTTTTATTATTGGTGTCTTCATTAGTCACTTTTTTTATTCCCATGTACTCTCTCTATCTACTCAGTGTACTCTTTGTACTTGAAAAATATGTCATGTTTCAAGGTTCATTTTGAATATGACAACAACAAAAATAATGTTGAAAAAGAAATAATTAGGGTGGGAGAAGAAAGAAAGGCCTTCAATCTAGTCCAAAATATATGTGTAATGAAATTTTAATGTAAATTCATATAGCTTTTTTAAAAGTTAAATGGAAAAAAAAATATTAAATTGTTGAAATTTAGACGGGTAAATAATATCTAAGTTAATTCGATGTGTTTGATGGGCTGATATTCAAATTTGTCTAGTATTTATAATATTTGCAATTTGCGGCTTTTCAATTTGTTCGAAGTTAATGAATAAGATCGAATAATTTTCTCAAGAGATTGTAATTGTAAAGAATTAAAAAAATTATGTTGTGCATTACATTGAATTTGAACATTTAGAAATTTAATTTCTGCATTAACTTTTTTTTTATTAAAAATTAGCTCATTTGAATTTTTTTTTAGAGTAAATAGCTGTTTTCGGATGAAGATGTCCTAATATATTTTAGAATACAGTTTTTTTTTTTTCGTATTTCTTCTCTACTCTTCAATATTTTCCTATTTGCCACTCGATTCTTGTATATTTTTTTTTTTGTTACTCAAATTAAATCATAAAGATAAAATATAATTACTTTATAGCAAATGAAGTTTTAAAAAATTACAATTAAACTTACCATTAAAATCATGTAACCCTTTTATGATATCCTACGTACTCTAATATCCTCTAAAGATTTATTTGATTAAATAATGTTAATTTTTTTTTTAAGTTTAGTAAAAAAAATGTAAATTATTCATATTTTCTTAGTTACTTTCAATTTTTTTTGGCCAACTTAAAAGAATTAATTACTACAAGTGTTCGTTACATAACAGTCAAGTGTAAATTTTGGATAGTTCAAATAACAAGAATAACAATTTTAAACAATAAGCATATATTATATAATCGAGAAATATGTATTTAAATGATAATTAAGTTCGAAAGATTATAGGTGAAAATGTCAACGCAGACAGGATGGAAGAATCATCCTCTGAGGTAACAGAATTTATGAGTTTAGATCTGGACCGTCTGATCAGAGGTGGAAGGCAAGGGGGCCTTTAATATTTGTGCAGAAGCAGATTGCACGGTCCGGATATAACCTCAAAAATTTTGTTACATGTCATCGGAGCAACTAAGAAAATTTTCCTCTAAGGTAACAGAATATTTCAGTTTAGATACCGACAGTATGATCACAGGTGGAAGGCAGGGAGTTTTTTAATATCCGTGCACGAGCAGATCGCACAGTACGAATCAAATCTCAAAATTTCTGTTACCTTAGTTGATTTCCATTCGGACATTTACTCTGAGGTAACAGAACATTTCTGTTTAGATCGGGACCGTGCGATTACAATCGGAACCAATCCGATCAGAGGTAAAATGCACGGGGATCATTAATATTCGTGCGGATTCCGATCGGACGGTCAGGATCTAAAATCAAATTTCTCTTACCTCAGGTATTAGAATTCGGAGGAAAAGGGAAGTTATCAGAAAATATCAACACAGACAGGATGGAAATATCATCCTCCGTGGTTTCATAATTTGCGTGTTTAGATACCGACCATCTGATCAAAGGCAGAAGGCAGAAGGCAGAGCCACCTTTAATATTCATGCAAAAGCAGATCGTACGGTCCAGATCTAAACTCAAAATTTCTGTTTAAATCAGGTGATATTAATTCCGTGCGAAAAGGGAAAATATCCGAAAAGAGTTACTTCCTCTGAGGTAACAGAATTTATCAGTTTGGATCAGGACCGTTTGATCAGAGGTGACTGGCATGGGTACCTTAATATTCGCGCAAAAGTAGATCCCACGGTTCAGATCTAAAAATTAAAATTTCTGTTACCTGAGGTGTTGCGAATTCCGTTGGAAAAGGGAAATTATCCGAAAAAGAGGCAGCAAAACCCTCCGTCTCTCTCTCTCTGTGTAGAGAATGTGAGTAGAGAAGGAGAAGAGATGCAATTGCAAGTGATGGCTTCAACCTCTTCTTCTCCTGCAACTGCAACTACACTTACAATTGCAACTCAAACTCCAAGTAAACGATTTGGACGCCGCCAAATGGTGCTCGCTTTGAACCCCAACTCGCACAAAACCTCCTCTTCCAGGTCTATTCAAATTCATCTCCCCCTCTCTCTCTCTTTCTCTATTCAAATACACTGACATTTTTATGAAACATGCGGTAAATGGGTATCTTATCAATTTAAAGTCTAGTTTTTTTTTTTTTTTTTTTTTTTTTACTGAATGGTAAAATGAATATTTTATAAATTTTAATGACGGGTAAAATGGATATTTTATAAATTTAAAGTGAGTTTTAAACTTTTTAATAGAAAAAAAAATAGTAAAATGGGTACATTTGTGGGTTTTTGAAGTTTAGAAGGGTAAATATCGTATCATGAATTTTAGAGGGGGCAATATGTAATTTCTATGTTTTTGAGGGGTATACATGAAATTCTCCCTAAAATTTACAAAATTTAATGGACACAATTACAAATTGTTTGAGATTGGTCAGGGGGGATGAACTTTGCTGGCTATGCATGCTATAACTACTGATACAATTGTTTTATGTTTGTGTATATAAATCTACAGGTCAGAAGATAAACAAACATGCAAAATGCAAGAAATCACTACCAGTTTGGTTTTTCTCAGTTCAAGGAGAAAGCTTCTAGCCTCGTCAGTACTTGGTTTTTTCTGGAATTCAAGGTACCTGTCAGGTTCGCTCTTATTTTTCTGGTAAATACAAAAATTATACAGTTTTACTTTGGGTTTGTTTGTTTCAGTTGAAGAGATTTATATTGTCTAGACATTTTGTTGGTTTATTTGAGTGATATAAACTGTTCAACATAATCTTTATATGAAAATGTACTTGAAGAGTTAATTTTAAATTTTTTAGAATTTTTTTTACTATTCTTTTAGAATGGTAGAAAATCACTAATTTTGAATGGTATAGAATCTTTAGATCAAATGATTTTCTACCTATCTAAAAATTAGTAAAACAATTCTCAAAAATGTAAAATTTGATCTACAAGTACATTTTCATATGGTGATCATGTTAAACGGTTTAGATTGACTGTTTGAACTTTGTAAATGGAGATATTGATCCATAGTACGGATTATTGTGTGCTGTACCATAACCTCACTCGGTTTATTTTGTGCTTGGTAAAAGAAACATACTATCATAAATACAATTATAATTATTGTAATTCGGAAAAAGTAAAAAGAAAAAAAAGAAAAATAATGAAATAAAATTGCAGCTGTTGCTCTTGGTGATCCAACGGTCAAGATTGAAGATGTGACTCCTCAAATTTTGCCTTTTGGTGCTTTCTTTCCTTCTGAGGTTCATTTCTTATTCTCTTTAATACAACCAAGTGCTGTACCAGCTGGTACCAGACCAATTGATATAGTAACATAGAGTGATGATGTCTCCTTGCTGGTACCAAAAATGCCAAGAAAAAGGTATCTTAATTAAATTGAGATTACTGGTTGGATCAGCTGGTACTGATACAATGCTGGAAGCGAGGCAACTTGTGATTCTTAATTAAAAAATTTGCCCTTGTATCATTTGTTCTGTCTATTAAAATTGTAATTTTAACAATATTGAGTTGAAAATTGTTATATGTGTCAATTTTTAGGAAAGGATAGTACAGCTATTTGAGACAAACACATATGCTGTTGTAAATATTTTTGATGTAACTTTACGGCCTCAACTCAATGTGACTGGTGTAGTTGAGGTAAATTCTCTCTCTCTCTTTTTCTATATCTCATATATTATTAAAGAAAAATTTATTCGTTTCACTGCCAGGGAACGAAGAATTTAGAAATACTTTTGAATTTTGATTGGAATTCTCTCATTTTGCGAGTATTTCAGATACCTGAAGGGAATGGCTCTGGAGTAGTTTGGGATAACTCGGGACATATAGTTACAAATTACCATGGTAAGAAATTATTATTTTTATTTAGTTTCTATATTTATTATCATTTTTATGAGGATTTTACCACTATACTATTCTTATGCAGTGGTTGGAAGTGCACTTTCAAGAAACCCTAAGCCCGGTGAAATTGTGGCACGTGTTAATATCCTTGCTTCTGAAGGGTAATCTCTCTCTCTCTCTCTCTCTCTCTCTCGGTAGGAAACACACACATGTAGGGAATGAATTAGCTTTTCTGCTGTAAATGAATTGCATGACATAATTAATGACAGTAAAATTTAATTGTAAAACTGTTCAATTAGAGCGGTACATTTTTAAAAATGGCACTCTTTGCTTTTCTATTCTTGTTGGTTTGGAGAAAAATAAACTCTATAAAATTTCACATGGTGTTCTACAGATATATTCTCAAAATTAAGTACCTTTACTCTGACATTTCTATATTACCAGGGTTCAAAAAAATTTCGAAGGAAAATTGATTGGTGCTGATCGGGCTAAAGATCTTGCAGTAATAAAGGTATCAGTTTACTCATTTTAGCAAAATAGAGGGGAAACTAAATAAAATTGGAGGCTTTATCTGTGCTTAGTTAAATTTTGTTGAATTTGATAGGTAGATGCACCACTGAATATTCTGAGGCCGATAAAAGTCGGGAAATCGTCAGATCTGAAAGTGGGCCAACAGTGCTTGGCAATAGGCAACCCGTTTGGGTTTGACCATACCTTAACAGTTGGTGTAATTAGTGGTCTAAATAGAGATATTTTTAGCAAGACCGGAGTTACCATAGGAGGTGGTATTCAAACTGATGCCGCTATAAATCCTGGAAATAGGTCCTTAAGATTTTTTTTAATCTTTGTTTTTACAATTGTTTTGAAATATAGAATTTTGCACTGCTAATTATTGCTTTGTTCCATCAAAAAACACAACTGGTACAAAAATTCTGCTACAACCATAGGACGTGGTAATCAATCTGATGCTGCTATAAATCCTGGAAATAGGTCCTTCAGTTTTTTTTTTTCACAATTGTGCCTGTGCCAAAATATAGAATTTTACACTGCTAATTATTGCTTTGCTCCATCAAAAAACTCAACTGGTACAAAAAACTGGTACAACCATAGGAAGTGGTATATAAAAACTGGTACTATGCATAGTGAATATCGGTCTGTACTATGGATTTATATATTTCTTCAAAGTCAAACAGTTGATCGAAACTGCTCAACCTGACATATGAAATTGTATTTGGAGGCCAAATTTATGTTTTTTTAGAATTTTTTAACTATATTTAAATTATTTTTGGATAGGTAGAAAATCACTACTTTTGGATGGTCTAGACTCTTTAGATCAAGTGATTTTATATCTATGTAAAAAAAATAGTAAAAAAATTCTAAAAAATATAAAATTTGGTATCCAGACACATTTTCACATGGAGATCATATTGAGTGGTTTGGATCACTGTTTGGACTTTAAAAATGAAGATATACATCCATAGTACAGACTAATGTGTGCTATGCATAGTACTGATCATTTTTCACTGCTAATTATTGCTTTGTTTCATCAGAAATCTGAACTGTTACATTAATTAGCTGCATTACCAGTACTTCAATTTTATAATAACACATGATGCCAACATTGTTCACTTTCTTATAAATATATGAAAATGCTTGCATAACCTTGCTTTTGGAAATTTTACAGTGGGGGTCCCATGCTAGACTCAAAAGGAAATATGATTGGTATTAACACTGCAATTTTCACTCAAACTGGTATGTATTATTTTCCTTTTTACTGTAATTTTTAACTGTTTGTATTACTGTGTAGAAGAAACTATGTATATGATAAGCTTTCGGGTTAACTATGCAAATTTAATTCTTTACAATTTTTTGTTTTCACTAATTTCCAGGCCTTTGATTTCATCGATTTTAATAAATAGACTAATATATATTTTATTTTTACTATTATTATTTCAGGTACATCTGCTGGTGTTGGCTTTGCAATACCTTCTTCAACTGTGCTAAAAATTGTTCCTCAATTAATCCAGCTTGGAAGAGTACGTAAAATTAATTAAGAACCCCTAAATGTGAATATATCGGTAGAAATGAAATGTTCAAAGTTTTTTCTTTGTTAATTCTTTAGATGTGATTTTTTGTTTTTCCTGTGCTAAGGTGGTACGTGCTGGGCTGGATATCGAAATTGCCCCTGATTTGGTTGCTAACCAACTAAATGTTCGAAATGGCGCGTTGGTTTTACTGGTAATACTCCCATTTTTTCACATATCACCCCTTAAAGTGGTATATTAACCTAAAAAAATTAATCTAAATAAAGATCAGGATTAGTATTGGACTGAAGCTATGGTACTATGCATATGAAAATGTACATGTAGACTAAATTTTTAATTTTTTAGAATTTTTTTACTATTTTTTAGATAGGGAGAAAATCTCTACTTTTGAATGGCCTTGAATCTTATGAAATGATTTTCTACCAATCTAAAAAAAATAGTAAAAAATTCTTAAAAATGTAAAATTTGATCCACAATCACATTTTTATATGGAGGTCATGTTGAACAGTTCAGATCGACTGTTTGGACTTTGAAAATAGAGATATTGATCCATAGTACGGATCAATATGCGCTATGCATAGTACCTTACCTATGCTTCTATCATTTACTTGTGTGTTATTTATTTTACTATTGTACAGGTACCGCCTAACAGCCAGGGAGCCAAGGCCGGTTTGGTTCCTACAAAAAGAGGTTTTGCTGGTAATATAATTCTTGGAGATATCATTACTTCAGTGGATAATAAACCTGTGAGTACTATATTTTCTTTTTCGAACATTTATTATTTGATTGCATATAAAACCTTAAATTATTCCAAATATTCCAAATAAAGGTTATTGTAGAGTTATATGAGGCACTCCCTCTTTTTACTAGGGTATCCATAAAGTTTATAGTAATTCAATCCTAGTCTATGTTTTGCACCAATTAAATGGATTTTTGTTTTTTGGAAATATTTTTAGAATTTTAGAATTTTTTGCACCAATTAAACCTCTTTATAATTTTACATTTTCTAGAATTTTTTTAGATAGGTAGAAAGTCACTAGTTTTCAAAGGTCTAGAATTTTTAGATCAAGTGATTTATAACCTATCTGAAAAAATAGTAAAAATAATCTAAAAAATATAAAATTTGATATACAAGTACATTTTCATATGAAAATCATGTTGAATGGTACAGATCGATTGTTTGAACTTTGAAAACAGAGATATTGATCCATAGGAATCCATAAAGTTTATAGCAATTCAATTCTAGTCAATGTTTTGCACCAATGAAATTGATTGTTTATTTCCTGAAACATTTGATTGAGTTTATGATTTTCTATTTTAATTTAAGCCTTTTTCTTCAATTTGATGGCCTCTTATGACAATTTAGGAATTCCTATTTGATTGAAGGCTACATCTACTTAAATGTTCTCAAAAAAATTGTGGCATTTAGATGTAGTTATCCATATAGGAGAATTAATACAAAACAAATTAAATAAATGCAATAAGTGTATATTTTCTAATAAACTTCTTAAAATTGTAAAATCAGATCAGGAGCAAATCAGATCTATTAAAGACGCTTGATGACTACAAAGTCGGAGATTCGGTAAAGTTGAAATTGCGCAGAGATAATCAGGATTTAGAAATTAATATGGTATTAGAAGAGATTAAATAATCAAATGCCACATTTTGATATTTAATCAAATGTCTAGATTGAGACTGAATTCATTTTTTTTTTTTGCCAGATTTTTTTATTTGGATATGATTTGTATCTAATTAAGGGGCAAAGAATCATTTGTACTTTTGTTCATATTCAAATTTTATTGAATTCCAATGTTGCCAAATAGTAGTTAAAATTGGTCACTTTTTTAGTTTAACTAACCGGCTTAATGAACAGCTTTTCTTCTTTGTTTTAATTAAGAACAAATCTAGACGAACTAATTGCTGCTTTAAAAAAAATAGAGGAATAAAATTCTCTAAAAATTCACAAGATTTGGATCAAATTGCAAGGCATCTTATTTAATAGTCAACCACAAATGGAATGCCTGTTCAAATTTGTTTGATTTGTTTAGTATTTTGACCATTACAAATTTTGATATTAGATATTTAAAAGAAAACCAAAATATCAGAAAAAGAAAAAGAAAAAGAAAATAATATGTCAAGAATGGGATTCGATTTCGAACCCAGGCTTTTCTTCCTTGTTTTAATTAAGAAAAAAAATGTCAAGAATGGGATTCGAACCCATGCCCTTTCGGACCAGTACCTGAAACTGGCGCCTTAGACCAACTCGGCCATCTTGACATATGTTATTAATTTTCGAATTAGTAGATATGTCATTCTATTATATGAAATTGATATTTCAAGGATGATTGTACCAGTTTTTCGTTTTAATTTAGCAATATTTTCAAACATAGCTCTATAAAAAATATTTACTAAAGAAAAGTTTAATTTTAAAATAAGATATATAGTTTTTATCAAACACACATTATTTGCACCTTAGCTAACTATGTAGGTGTTTTGTTCCAATATGCTGGTTGATGGCATGTTCAACAATCTGGTTCATTAATTTAAGAAAAATATTTCAGTTAAAAATATTTATGTACTCATTAATTTAAGAAAAGTGACCTTATTATATTGCTTTTCAATGTAATAAATTTTTAAAAAAAATAATATAAATTGTTGACTGCGTTGGTAAGAACCCTTTTTGTTGTGAAAATTTTTGGAGTCATTAAGATAAAATATTTTGGAAACAATTGACGAAGTTATTTGCTAAATAACTGTAAACATTTGAGCATATTGTTTCAAAATCCTTAACAGCATGCAGTATATTTAATTAGCCGTATGCTAATTCATTAATTTTTGTTATTTTTTCTCTCCAAATTTTTTTAAATTACCATTTCTCCAAAAAAAATTAAACAAAAAAACCACGATTTATGTATTTATACATTTACCACGGTCGTATTTATGAGATGCGGACTCAATTATTAGGGACCGCATCTAGGGGATGTTGAGTAGAGTCCGCATCCTATAGATGCGCCCATTTTTTTTTCCCCAAAGATTCGAAGGAAATGAAGAATTTGATTTTAATATATAATATATTATTTTATTTTATGGTTATTTTTCAACGAAGACCCTAAAAATTTATTCGCCGATAGCTCTAAATTAATTTTTATTACAAAGTAGTCCAATTAGATATATATTATTTTATTTTATAGTTATTTTTCAGCGAAGACCCTAAAAATTTATTCGTCGATATTTCTAAATTGATTTTTATTACAAAGAAGTTCAATAACATATATATTATTTTGTAATAAAAATAAATTTAGAAATATCGGTGAATAAACTTCTAGGGTCTTCGGTGCTGTTTATCATAAAATAAAATAATATATTATATATCTAATTGGATTTTTTTGTAATAAAAATTATTTTAAGACTATCGGCGAATAAACTTTTAGGGTCTTCGGTGAAAAATAACCATAAAATAAAATAATACATTATATAAACTTTGAATTCGTATCATCTGACAGCTTGGAATAAAATAATAGGAGTAAAGCTAGGGTGTGACATGCTCACCAAGAAAGTTTGGTGAGCATAACTCCAAAAATATATCGGATCGACGTCAAAAGCCGAATCCAAACCGTTGAAATCCATGCACTTCATGAGTGATGCATATACATTCAAAATTTTGAAAGTTTTAAGTTTATTTGCTACACGGTCAAGTGGTCAAAGAAATGAACATTTTATAAGTTAATTTATAAATTATTTTATATATTCAATTTTTATTATTTCTTTGACCACTTGACCGTGTAGCAAATAAACTCGAAACTTTCAAAATTTTGCATATATATGCATCACTCATGAAGTACATTGATTTCAACGGTTTGGATTCAGCATTTGACGTCGATCCGATATATATACTTTTGGAGTTATGCTCACCAAACTTTCTTGGTGAGCATGTCACACCCTAGTTTTACTCAAATAATAGAATCGAAACTGTCGAAACTTTGTAAAAATAAAATAATATATTATGTAAACTTTGAATTCGTATCTTCTAACAACTTTAGAAAAAAAATTGAAACTGTCGAAACTTTGTAATAAAATAATATAATTTTTTTAAACTGTCGAAATTTTATAATTTTTTTAATCTATAGAATCTAGGGATGCGGTCCCAGGAAAGAGGTCAGCATCTCCTAGATGGAGGCATGCTATTTTTCAAATTGTACCGAATCCATGATTTTTTTGTTTATCTTTTTCAGAGATGGTATTTTTAAAAAATTTGGTTTTTCTCTTAATATTTTCTTTTGTTGAGATAAACTTGCAATCTAATACCAAATAGGTCAAGAAGTGTTGCAAAATTTATCCAAAGGACAATACAACAAAGGTACTTAATCAATTAAAAAAAATGCAATCATAGAGTATTTAATCAAGAATAAGAATTTATTAGCAATAGCAAGTAACAAATTGATTACTTTTGTATCAATCGTTAAAAAATAGCTATGGAGATCAGAAAGCATAGATGGGGACAAGGGAAAGAGAGAGTCAGTTTGGAGTGAGATGGGAGAGAATAAAAAAAAAACAAAAGGAAAAGAAGAGAAAAGGGAAAAATTGTCAATTTTCAGTAATGCAGTAATAATTCAATTCCTAGCAAAATTGTCAATTTACAGTAATGTAACCCTACTCAATAGGTTTCTCTAATTTCATTGCATGCCTTGATATGTTCAAAGTTTCAATGAAACATCCTTTCATGAATGTTTGCACTTTTCTCTTGGCACTTGCTAATTTTTTTTTTCCATGAGCAGCAGGTTGAGTCCTTGTTTCTCACAAAATAAAATTTCAGAAAAACGGGCCGAGTTCGGGTCTTTGTTTTACCAGTACTAGGTGTTTGTTTAATGGTTTTCTTGAGTTCGTTGATACTTTTAGATTTTGGAATAACACATGCCAATCATGGTAAACTACACTCTGAAATATATATACCAGCATATTGACTGGGCTAAAACTATGTTTTGGTTCAGGAGCAGGTGTTTGTTCATTGGCCTGAGTGAAGAATTCATATGAGAAGTTGTACTTTACCAGCACTATATAAAAATCATGAGATTGTTGTTCATGTTCGTCATGTTAGAGCACCGACATTATGTTGTATATTGTAACATTACCTCAATAGTATCAGAAATGAGCAATTGTTCTACTATTATAAGTTTCTGAAATGCTTACTTTAATTCCTTTCTACTGCTATAAGTTGTGCAGAGAAATGATCCGAGCAGGGTAATTTTGGTACTTCACCAGTTTTAAATTAATGAAAGAGTCGAACCAACTCAATTTGTAAATTTTATTGGAGTTAACTGACCTATATCACTTGAAATTGCTTTCCTGCTGAGTGATATCAGCATGGTGGTGTGCTTTACATTAAAACAAACTATAGAAATAGTTGCTCTGGCTTAAGTCACATATATTAGATCTGATTTAAGTCAGAGTAGGAGAAATACTAAAATAAAGTTAACATAATTCCTCAACTTGTATATGTTGAATATTTGATTCAATATTTGAGTTATTGGATTCCATAATTAGCATGTACTATAATTAGCATGTTCAGCATTTTCAGCATAATGCACAACAAGGTCATTTTCAGAAAAATATATGTTATCTTTAGATTAAATTATTAAACTGTAATTTTAGAAAATAATGGGTGGTTATTGTTAGGTATAGAGTAATGCTTTAAATAACAATGAACTGCTGTAATTTGTTGTATGAAAAATACAATTACGCATTTTTTCAGAAACCAGTTTTCTGTTTACCAGTAGTTTTTTGCTTACCAGTATTTTCTGTTTTCTTTACCAGAAAAGGCTGCAGCATACAATCAAGTTCCAACAGTATCATCTTATTTCAAAAGTCCTGAGAAAATGGACCCCAATGATCTCAAATAAATTTCTCAGATGAAAGAACATAATAGTTTTTATGGCCAAGAAAAAGTACATCCAAAGTGCAACATAAGATAAATTATTACTAATTGCAGCATAATAGCAACACAAGTTGAGAAATAATTATCAGATCAATGTATTACACACCAACAAAAGGACAAATACATTAGGCAAAATAAAAAAATAACAACAGTTCTTAATTAATTCCAAACACCATTTGACGAATAAACAAATGATTATTAATTACAACCAAAACGGCAGCAATATGTTTAACTTTTAGACACCCTGAGGACGGGCTTTTGAGGAAGTTTATTGAGTTGCTCCTGCAAGTTGCTCACAAAAATTTTAGTACTCTCACTGTCACTCTCACTTCTCTCCCACACCTTCACCTCCATCTCCTTGAGTTGTACAAGAAACTCCAACCCTGACACCCCAGCCGGTCTAATAATATCACTGCATTCAATGATCTTTAGCTGCTCAAGTCTTTTCAATGCTGTCTCTTCAATTGACACCGATTTTAAATCGGTCACATACTCAAGAATCATTACCTGCAACATTGGAAATGTATCCTCGCCAAAGCATAGTTCCTCCATCTCTTCAATCGGGTCATACGTCATCTTGAGACTCTTCAGGTTGGACAGCTTTTCAATGGCCTTAATTTCTTTCAGGTGAGTGAAAATGAAATGTATCTTCTCCAAATTCTCAAGGGAACTGATCCAATCCGGCAATTTATCAAGAGTGCTGTACAACTTTAGGCTTTGAAGATACTTGGGTGGGGAAGATACAGAATCTAAACAATGCCTGAGCCCTCGGCTAGTGTTGCATGTATATGGGAAACATACAGAATCTAAGCAACTCCCTAGGCTTTGAAGATACCTGGGTTGGGAATTATAATGTAAATAATTTACACAATGTCCAAGTCTAGAACACGAATTCTCTTCATATTCATATCCTGCTTTAAGGAGTAATGACCTTAAATGCTTCAGCCTATCAATCACCTTTGCTAATGCATCTGCATTCTCCACCAAGAAACCTGTCACTGCTAACTTAGTTAGGTTGGTAAGCTTTTGCATCTCCTTTGCTAAACTCTTGCTCCGACCAATATCAATTGTACCAAGAATATTTAGGGACCTTAATGCACCTATTCCTCGTGGAGCCCTCACCCCATAATAATGATCTCCTACACATAGATAGGTTAACTTGTGTAGCTTAGTAAGTCCTGTTGGTAATCGGACTACATCTGTGTATTTAATATCAAGGGTCTCAAGTTCACTAAGCTTTCCCAATGAACCTGGGAGTTTTGTAATATCTGTACTCCTTAGACCTAGGTATCTTAAGAGACGGAGCTTGCCCACACTTTTCAGGTCCCGATTTTTCAAACCCAAAGTGCCTTCTAGATCTAGCACTCTTAACAACTTCATTCTAGGATATCTAAGATAGTCTCTCATTACCTCTCCAAATATGGATATGGATCTCAAGTGGGACAACTTCACTCTTTCCAGGACTTTGTCCCTTGTGCATGGTCCCCCAGTGATGACAAGATGCCTCACCTTATCTGTCATGGTTATGAGGTTTTCATCTTCAAGAACTGACACCATATTCTCATCTACAGCCTTTGTATGAATTAGTTCGTACATCATGTCATGAATGTTACATTTTTTAACGTCTCCATTGACAATTGTGTTCATTTGAGATGGTTGGATTAAACTTCTTCCCATCAGATCATTGAAATAATCATTTCCAACATCTCCTATATGTGCTGGCATCGTTTTACGGCTTTCCATTACATATCCATCCGCCATCCATCGCCTTATTATCCTTGAGCGCCTTATTTCCTTATGGTTATGAAAAACACTTAGATATAGCAAACTTGGCTTGAGTTGGTGTGGCAAGCCATCATAACTAGAAGTAAGAACAGTGTTCACTACCCCTAGTTTCGGGTTTTTGGCAAGCTCTGAGCTAAGACGGTCATTTAAAGTTTTCCATTCATGACTGGTTTTATTAGGTTTGGTGGCCAAATAACTGCCAATAGTTACAATAGCAAGTGGTAACCGTTCACATCTCTTTATAATTAAATCGGCTTGGGTCTTCATGTCCTCGGTAATAGGATATTTGGCTATGCATTGCTTCTGCACTTCACTATTCTGTTGAGTTATCTCAGTGGTACTGGAACCATCTTCCGTGTTACACTTGCTTTTGTTGAGCAGATCATCTTTCATTTCCCTATCCTCTCCCTCGATAATAGTGTTGGTTACGCATTGGTTTTGTACTTTAATATTCTCTTCCGTTATCTCAGTGCTACTAGAACCATTTTTCATGTTACACTTGCCTTCGTGGGGTGGATCATCTTTCATTTCCCTATCCTCTTCCTCGGTAATAATGTTGGCCATGCATTCGTTCTGTCCTTTACTATTCTCTTCCGTTATCTCAGTGCTACTGGGACCCTCATTAGACACAAGACAATAATTTGGGGTCTTGTATACTGTTTTGCAAAAGAGATCAAAAGCGTCCTTTTCTGAAAGTTCCTTGATATCATATATATTATCACTTGGGTGAGTTATAGATTCTGCCAGTGGGTTTCTATTTCGTGTGGTTACTATGATTCGGCTCCCATTGCCTGTAGGTAATATTGGCTTTATCCTATCCCATTCTGACACACTAGATAGGTCATCTAGTACAATCAAACACATATTATCTTTTAGATATCTGATTACTTCTTCCTTCTTTTCTTTTATTGTTTTTTTAGGTAATAACTCCGGCTTTATCCTATTCCCTTCCATTTTTTTGCCCTTATTATCAACCTCTTGGGCATCAATTTGGTTAGCCAGGCTTTCTATAAATTCTTCCATGTTGAAAGGATGTAGAACAGTGACCCAAAAAAAATACTTAAACTTGTTTCTAAGTTCTGGACATCCATAGACCTCTCTGACAAGAGTGGTCTTTCCAAGACCACCCATTCCTACCACTGATATCACTTCTCCATCCTCCTTCAGGATAAGCTCAACCAATTTTCTCTTTGGCTCATCCAAGCCTACAAGCACAGCATCTACATTGGCAATTGATCCAGTAGAGGCACTCTGATTGGAGGTGTGGTTACCATTGTCGTTGTTAATAAGGCTATACCGCTTGTTTCTCTTACTTACATCCTCAATTCTAGTTTTCAACACCAGAATTTTTCTCGCAATATCATCCCGTTTCTTTAATGAACACGTTTTACGTAGGCAACTTTTTTTCATCAGGTGAACAGATGCTTCCTGGAGACAATCCTCCACATCAAATGCCAACTCTTCAACTTGGTTGATCCATGTGATCACAATCTCATCTTTCATATTCTCTGTTTTGGCAGCCCTTAAGAAGGATCGCATCATCTGAAGTTCTTCTTTGATGAAAAACAGTTCTTCTTGCACCCCTAGAACTAAACCAATTTCATTTGTGATGGCTGTTGTTGCTGTTTGAACTACTGAATTCAATGCAGATTTAGCTGTGCCTATAGCAGCCGCCTCCATTTTGTGCTTACGGCCAATATATCAAGTTTCTCTGCAGATGACTAAAAAGCACACATTAAGTAATTGAGCCAAAAATTAAAGAAGAAAAGTAAGCAAAAAAGAAGAGAGAGAGGTAAGCAAATCGATATTAGGAGGGCTTGATCGTTACCTGGTCAGAGCTTTGCGATTGTCAGAGCCGTCAATATCACCTATTGTCTCAGATACGTGATACAAGGTAGAAGAAAGTAGTGATGTCTCTTCACACGGTCTAATTCAATTCTCATTAAATTTCTTTTATTTATAAAGTAATTTTGTGTCCAAAATTTTTCCTCGTCAAATAGTACGTGTTGCACCTCCGTTGAACTCGTGTTTGTGTTAATTGCCTCTGACAAATAAAAAGAGAAAAATCACATTCCATTTATCATCATTTGAGCGAGAAATGCCCCATTCAGATTAATGCCTGACGTATCACAACATATATTAATGCAAAGTCACAATTTATGTAATAATGTTTACTACTGCTTGACATGTATACAGAATATGTGATATGACATTTATCCATTATAGATCAACAACTAATGACAACACACCAACACATGTATTGTTTCTTCTAGGGTGCGTGAGGTTTTCAATAAGAATCAGAGCGAGGTTGATTCGATGATTGGTCTCGTTAAGCATTTGATCCACATTTAGATCTGTGTAGGTGGGTTTAAATCTGTACATCTCTAAACCCTTCCTCCTTACGCGCGCAAATCTAAAGTGTCCGCATGAATCTAAATGCAGGTCAATTTAAACCAGACATCACACTAACTTAGTGCCCACCTCCTGTTTTCCGTTTCTTCTATTATTCAACTCAGGGAAAAATAATAATGTCCGTTCTGCTTCTTTAATAAAGGTGTGATCTGAGACAATCCAACAAGTAAAAAAATGATCGTTTTAATTTCAACGCATGTATATATAATAGCATATATTATATATCGGGATTCCTCAGACCGAAATTTTTATTAATAGGAAAATAAATAAATATCGATAATGAGGAAGCATTTCGTGAAAATTCGATTTGTAAGGAAAACGTGATATTTCATAACGTCTAGGGGACGTCATGAACTATCACGACCAGCTTAACAAAATCAAAAAATCAGGTTACCGCTAATTAACTGAAATAAAATCTAGAGCTGACCGTTGTTGTCTATCACGGCTAGTGAAATTCTGAAAAAAAAAATATTCTAGCCGTTGTTGTTTATCATGGCCAGAGCATACGAATTGATTTTACTATATAAAATCGAACTCGGAGAATATGAGAGTATATATGAATTGATTTTAATATATAATATATTATTTTATTTTATAGTTATTTTTTACTGAACACCCTAGTAATTTATTCGCCGATAGCCTTAAATTAATTTTTATTGCAAAGAAGTTTAATTAGATATATATTATTTTATTTTATGGTTATTTTTCACCGAAGACCCTAAAAATTTATTTGCCGATAGCTCTAAATTTATTTTTATTACAAAGAAGTCTAATTAGATATATATTATTTTATTCTATGGTTATTTTTCACCAAAGACCTAGAAGTTTATTCACTAATATCTCTAAATTTATTTTTATTACAAAGAAGTGCAATAATATATATATTATTTTATTTTAGATTGTGATTATTTTCCACCAAAGACTCTAAAAGTTTATTTGCCGATAGTCCTAAACTAATTTTTATTATAAAAGCCATGATTTGAGATATAAAACTTTATTCCCCGATAGACCTGAATTTATTTTGAGATATAAAAGTTATGTTTTGAGATATAAAAATTTATTGGCCAATAGCCCTGAGTTTATTTTGAGATATAAAAGTTATGTTTTGAGATAATGACTTATGAAGTAAAAATTTTACACAATAAATAAATTACATTATTTTTTATCTTATATTAATTAACATCAAGTTGGAAAAATTCACTGATTTAAGATAAATTTGAACATCGAAATAAAAATTTCCAAGTGCTTGACTCAAATTAAAATAAAATCAAAATGCAATATTTTTTATATGTATGTAGAAAAAATAATAAAAATTACGTCTAGTAATTTTATTATGTTATAAATTCTAAAGTTTTATTGGACTACTCTGTTGGGGTTTCACGGTGCTAACCAAAAACCCATTTAGGCTTAAGTTGCGGAATGACCGTAGAACAAAAAATTTCTACGGCCAACTTAAGCTCAGGATTAAACGGGGTATGTCAGGAAACTTTCCAAGGCGGTCCACCTTCAGTATTCCTTTGGCATCAAAACCCAATTTAATCATTTTATAGATCTACTCCATGATTGATTTCTAAAACTTTAATCTACTTACCAATTAAATAGATTAATATAGCATATTTATACCTTGTTTCCAAATCACAGTTGGAATGCAGACCGAGCGAGTAGAGCCTCACCAGGGAAGGAATCGACTCGGAGTATCACACGTGTGATACCTCTATCGGTTATCCACCAGGACTAACCGGAGAGCGGTTTATTTCTTCTGCGAGAAATACCGTAAATCGCGGAATTCTGCAAAAACACTATTCACGGGAAAAAGACGAAAACCCGTAAACACGAATTTTCAGTTGCTCAGTTTTATCAATAAGCAAAACTGACATACCACGAAATTCGGTAAAACACTATTCATCGATCCCGTAAATATACTTCACAACAACCCGCAAGATTATACCTCAACTACGTATAACTTTCTTTTCTCAACCGAAACACTATTTGGGAGAGAAAATATCGATCCGTTTCGACACGAAACGGTATGAGTGAATTAGTGGTTTTTCTCTCTACCCCTCCACCCCTATTTATATGGTTTAGGGTCGGTTGCCAAAAGACCAAAATGCCCTCCAAGTTGGGCCTATTTACAAGATATGTCATTGAATGGATGAGGATGATGACATGTCATGTGGATAAGATCGATGACGTGTCATCTGGATAGGATCGATGACATGTCATGCGGATAAGGACGAATCTGAAAAGACCCGAATGCCCTCGGCCCGAATACAAATAATATTCGTATAATTATTCTGAACAATTATATATTTTTTTTGCGGTTGTTGTTTCGGTAATTTATACAACGTGTCCTGCACATTTATAAATTAACCGGTTAACTTTTATACAATGTGTCACACACGTTTATAAATTAACCAATGTTTTTGCTTGTTATTTTTACATAACATTTATAATTTAATTATAACACGTATAATTAATTATAACCATCTTACTATTGATCATAACCAATTTATAATCAATCACAATAAGATTCTCCGATTAACTCCTATATGGTGTGACCCAATAGGATCTGTGTTATGTTGGTAAATAGAGTTAAAACTGTTTTAACTTCTATAATCATGAGTGGTATCTGGCAACACATCATGACCATCCAATTACACAGATGATGCTGTACTGTACAATATCACGATCCAGTAAACTATTTACTTGTGTCTGTTCTTCTGTCTCATAGCTATCAGATCAGTTTCAACGTAGATGTGTGTCATGCTTGCTAACTGAATCTTTTCTTGATCTTGAGCAGATTATCAAATATAATTACTCTTGTAATTATACCGCTAGCAGATAATCTAACTCTACCAAGGGGCCCAGTGATGCTATAGCTCGTATAGAGATACGAGGGACAAATAGTATTCTTGGTAAACTATCACTTCCTCAGCTAAGCTATACATATGGAAAAGCTACCGTTATGACTGCTTTTTACGGACAGCGGTGGATAACAATCACACATACATATTTCTCAGTGGGAACGATAAATACCTCATACTGTAGAACTTGATACTGAATGAAAACATAAATGACACGAACACAATTCTATTTAATGTTTCATTCGGGGTCTGTCAAATACCATGTTCCTAGAACATGTATCTATGTGATTAAAATGACATCTCGTGTCAGGTGGTTTGTAAAACTTAACCATCTTTTAATCCACATACTAACCTTATCGCGGTAATTAGTGTTCCTGCTAATTACCTTGGTCAGTGACTTTTTAAGAGTATATATTATCTATATTATGGAGTTTCACAATTTCAGTCATGAACTCGAAATGATCCATAAATTCAATAATACTCAAGGCAACAAAATGATATATAAATAAACATTCAATTCATGAACAAAGCTTTATGATAATTTATCGTATTATTGACTTCTAGATTATTACAAACTAACATACTCTGTAATAAAAATTAGTTTAGGGCTATTGGCGAATAAACTTTGAAGGTATTCGGTGAAAAATAATCATAAAATAAAATAATCTATATTTAATTAGACCTCTTTGTAATAAAAATTAATTTAGGGCTATCGGCGAATAAACTAGTAGGGTCTTTGGTTAAAAATAACCATAAAATAAAATTATATATTATATTATATATTAAAATCAATTCATATATACTCTGATATTCTCCGAGTTCAATTAGAATTTTATATAGTAAAATCAATTCGTATCCGCTGGCCGTGATAAACAACGGCCAGAATATATATATATATATATATATATATATATATATATATATTTAGAATTTCACTGGCCGTGATAGACAACAACGGCCAGCTCTAGATTTTATTTCATTTAATTAGCAGTAACTTGATTTTGTTAAGCTGACCGTGATAGTTCATAGCGTTCCCTGGACGTTATGAACTATTACATTTTCCTTAGAAATCAAATTTTCACGAAATGCTTCCTCATTATATATTGATATTTATTTATTTATTTATTTTCCTATTAATAAAAATTTCGGCTCCTTAGACACAAACACGCAAGCAAATGAAAGCAATGAGATGAGACCAAGTTTGCATACCTTGGATTAATTTGAGACTGGAAACAATCTTCAACAGAGAAAGGAATGCAGGCTTGAGAGGGAGAAATGCAGCAGATCTGAGAGAGGGAGTAGGTCTACACTCTACAAGGAGTGCGTATCCTCTGAGATATCTCAACTTTTGCGTGACCGATGTGTCCGGTGCCTATTCGGGGGTGATGTAGGAGGTCAGTATTATGTGTGCTTTGAGATTTGTGCAGAACGTATTTAAACAGTTAAGATTTTCCATGAAGTCACGCAAAGTTTGAGATATCTCAAAGGATAAGAATTCTCCTCTACGAGTCTGTATCCTCTAAGATATCTCAAAGTTTGAGTTAATTTTGGTGCCTACTCAGCATGCATGAGAGAATATTTTTAATTATCGAGTTATAATTATAACTTATAGAGAAATTTAGATATATATCCATCATAACTTCTTAATTTAAATACTAAATTAGTGGTGGAGACCTTAGCCGAAGATACCATTAATTAGATCAACAAAAGTATACATGAAAATCTCTATATTTATAGACAAATATCGCATTGTCATGCATTACTATGGGGACACCCAATAAAATCAAGATCAGTAGGGCGACATACCTAGTAAGTGAAGTCTGAATTCTTTTGAGCTAATCACAGAATTTTTTGCACCAATTGTACAAACTTTTTTTAAGAATCATACACGGTTCATTTTAAATGTTTTTGTATATAAAGTGAATCTAGACACAGTTTTAGAACTGTGTACAATTTATCGTCAATTTCACACACTATGCACTTGTACAAGGTTACGAATCCGTGTGTTATTAGCATTTTTTTACTAATACGTAAATCTCCTATTCTCTAATAGTGATGTGACACTAAAAAATAATTAGCTTATTCTCTAAATTTATCATTTGTGCCACCAATTACGATTTACAAATTCAACAAGAATAAAAGAACCAAAGTAAGCAAAAAAAAAAAGAGAGAGAAAGGTAAGCAAATCGATATTAGGAGGGCTTGATCGTTACCTGCTCAGAGCTTTGCAATTGTCAGAGCCGTCTATATCACCTGTTGTGTCAGCTGCATGACACGAGGTAGAAGAAAGTAGTGATGTCTCTTCACACGGTCTAATTCGATTCTCGTTAAATTTCTTTATTTCTAAAGTAATTTTGTGACCAAAGTTTTTCCTCGTCAAATAGTACGTGTTGCACCTCCGTTGAACTCGTGTTTGTATGAATTGTCTCTGATCAAATAAAGAGCAAAAAATCACATTCCATTTCTCATCATCTGAGCAAGAAATTGAATCCCCCATTCAGATTAAAGCCTGATGTATCCCAACATATATATATTAATGAAAAGTCACAATTTATGTAATAACGTTTACTTTTGCTTGACATATTAATTGAATATGTGATATGACAATTATCCATTATGGCTTAACAACTAATAATAATAAAATAAAATGACAACCCACCAACACGGAGATTGTTTCTTCCAGGGAGCAAGAGGTTAATTTTCAATTAGAATCAGACCGAGTTTGATTCGATGATTGGTTTAATTAACGTTTGATCCACGTTTAGATCTGTGTAGATGGGTTTAAATCTGTACAAATCTAAACCCTTCCTCCTTATGCAAATCTAAATGCAGATCGATTTAAACGACCGGACATCACACCAACTCGGTGCGATGTCCATGAACGTACCCACCTCCTGTTTTCAGTTCTTCTATTATTCACCGCAGGGAAAAATAATAATGTCTGATCTGTTTGTTACCTTTTTTCATCGCATGTATAATAGAATATATTATATATAGGTACTCCTCAGACACAAATTTACACGTTAGCAGAAGAAAGAAATGAGATGAGACCAAGTTTGCATACCTTGTGTTTGAGACCGTAGACAAAATCTTCAACAGAAAGGAATAATGCAGGATTGAGAGGGAGAACTGCAACAGATCTGATAGAGAGGGAGTAGGTTTCCAGAGGAACCAATAATTGATTGGTAGTGGTAGGTAGATGATTACTTTCTATATATTTTAATCCCATTCATAATTATCCAGTTATAATATTTTTAATTTATAATCAATTAATAATCACAACTTATAACCCATTGAACTCAAACATTTTTCTTAATTGATCATGGTTAAATTTATTTTGTTTTTATTAATAAAAAAAATGTCAGGTACATAGAATTGTAGTAATTATTTGTAATAATTAAAACAATACAAGCGTAGAACTAGGGTGTTCTTAAGCTCACCAAGTTGTTTGGTGAGCTTAACTCCAAAACCTATTAGATTAGCTTCAAATAATAAATCCAAATCATTCAAACCGATTTACTTCACAAGTGATGAATTTATATGTAAAGTTTTTAGAATTTTAAATTAATTTTGTATAAAGTCAAGTGGTCAAAAAGTGTTAAAAAAATGAATGAACTAAAATTAATTTATAAATTTTCTAATTTTGACCACTTGACTTTATACTAAAATAATTCAAAACTTAAAATCTTTGCATTTAAATTTATCACTTGTGAAGTAGATGGATTTCAACGGCTTAGATTTGTCGTTTGAAGCCGATATAATATATTTTAGAGTTAAGCTCACCAAACACGTTGGTGAGCTTAAGAACACCCTAGTTTTACACTTTTAATTAACAATAAGAATATCAATATATTACTGCACAACATGTATTACTATAATTATAAATAAACAAAAAAATTATGCAAAATAAACGATAAACAAATTCAATTTAATATATAATTTAGAGCTTTTCAAAAATTTATGGGATGATACATATTAAATTAATTTAAATTATGCAGCCAGACCAGGTTTTAACTAATTAAGTGAATTACATGTACTCCCTATAGTTTGCGTATGTCAATCCTGAATTATTTTTGATGACTAATATCAAAACTTATAAAAATTCATCGATCCGTGAGTCCCGCAACACATGTATTACTCAGCAGAGGCGTATAAATAAATGACTTGGAAAATTTGTCGGTGTCATGCATACAGCTGTATCAAATAATTGTGGAATAATCAAATTATGCTGTGCCGTGTGGGCTGCTCTTTCCTAGTGGTGTGCATTGGTCAAATTTTATCTGCATTTTTAATGTAATTCAAAATTGTCCAGTTAATTATGACACCCCTAATTCATAATCAATTATCACAACTCATAAGAGTGAAGTTAATTACGCACGGTACTATGCGCATAGCGCGTATTGGCCCATGCTATGAACTAATTATTTATTGGCTCGTGCTATGAAAACATATTTTTATTTTGAATGATCATGCGGGTTAATCGGAATAAATAATATTTTTATCTAAACTTATATATATATTTGGATTGATAGATAATAGTTGTTATTTTGAATAACGGAGCTATTTCTAATCCAAACAACCAATGAGCTATACTAAATAGCTGAGAACAATGCTAATTTGTTGTTCCTTTGTCGATATATACCCGCCACTTTTCCTCGAGCTCTCCCTCAGATTTCACGAGTGCGTATCCTCTGAGATATCTCAACTTTTGGGCGACCTACGTGTCCGGTGCCTATTCGGGGGTGATGTAGGGGGTCCGTATTTTGTGTGCTTTGAGATTCGTGCAGAACGTCCTTAAATGGTTGGAATTTTCCATAAAATCACGGAAAGTTTGAGATATCTCAGAGGATATGAATTCAGATTTCACTTGCACACTCCATGCTCCGAAACTCTCGCTTAGATATCCACATTATAATTCACTATATTATGCCCTCGAGAGATGAACAGTGTCTGTATGGGTTCTTCTGTGATCTTGCTTTGCAGAGATGCGTGCAGCAGGTTAAGTTAGCTGGAGAAAAGAAAACTAATGTGAAGCAAAACCGTTCCCTGCATAGAAAGAGGTGTAGAAAAACAAAATATGTAGGAATTGGCAGTCACGTGGTCTCTTCCTCCAACAATAGAT
Organism: Carex rostrata; assembly: GCA_964058875.1. Taxonomy (NCBI): domain Eukaryota; kingdom Viridiplantae; phylum Streptophyta; class Magnoliopsida; order Poales; family Cyperaceae; genus Carex; species Carex rostrata. The sequence goes on along the minus strand of CAXKVT010000049.1, from coordinate 247,985 downwards.
TCTGATGATGTAGTGTAATTAATTATATGCAATGCTCTTAATGCCAATTCGTATCCACTATCCTCTGCATTAACTCAAAAGGAAATCTTTTGAGTTAAATGAATCTTGACCATCCTATCTGTTTTAAGATTAATGCAGATTAGATCCGCACTAATATTAAGGAGTCGGATTGGTTCCGTTTAAAATCAGACGGTTGATATTCATTAACTCAAAAGATTCATTTTTGAGTTAATGCAGAGGATACGCATTCACTTAATGCGGGGTGAATTGAGAATTTTTGTCAAAGGTAGAATTTGAAAATAGATAATATCACTCCATAACTATTAAATTTTTAATTTGTTTTAATCAAGTTACCATATAACTTTTGCTTCCAAAATATTAACAAAATATTCTAGTTATGTCCAAAATATAACCGAATACACTTATTATGTCTAAAATTTTAACGGAATATACTTATTCCATTCAAAATACTAACATAAAAGTTATATTTTATTAATTTTTGGGATGAGAAAGTTATATAATGACTTAATTAGGATAAATTAAAAATTCAGTGACTATGAAAGGACAAATTAAACTTGAGTAATCAATTCGAAACAAAGAACAAAGTTTATTGCCCTCCAGCAAAATTTACCCAAAAAATATACAAAGTAGAGAGAGCGAGGTAACGAACTCAGTTAACTTTTTTTAATATATACCCAAGCACTATGGATTGCACACAAAACTCGCTCAACATATATAAAAAGAAAATTTGATTGTGGGTTACCAGCCAATATGGTCTCAAAAATCAGAATCGTAAGTAGAATTGGCAAATTGATCAAGAAATCGGAATAGGATAAATTACTGAGAATCAGTTGAATCGCATCGAAAAATTATTTTTGATGAAGTTTGTTTTGTATTAAAAAAATAGATATTTTTCATAAAATTAATTTTTTGAATAACATCAAAAAAATTAGGTAAAACATTAACTTTTTTGTAAAATATTTATTTAGAAGCTTGTACATTAGAAATTGCTTTAATTTTATGAATAAAAAAAATTCAAACTTTTAATTGAAATGCAAAAAAAGTTGCTGACTTCGAGTAAAATTTAAAATATAAATATTAAATAAGAAACATATTGTATATATAAAACAAATAAATTAAATTATTAAGTGGTGCTAAAGGTCGGATTTTAGCTCCATGTGTTGTCCAGTCCAATAAGATTTAAAACTCGGATGCGGCCTGTTTTGATTACGGGCCACATGGCACAGCTCATTTTATTATTCGGCCCATTTTTTTATGGGCCGCTCTGTTCAATTAGTCACATTTATTTGTAAAAATTGTGGCTCGTGTTCATCTTGTCACATTTTGATGTGTATGGCTCAATTTATGTTACCCGGAATAGGTTAGCCTATGCACCATTGGCAACACATGATGTGCACTATTCTAACTTCTAATGGAGAAGTAGCTTGCCTTTGTTTGATGAGATAAAAGACTCTTGGATTTAGTAATTATCAATACATTAATTTTGGATGGTTTGGTACTGTAGCATGAACAGTGTCCCGCCCTTTATCTACCGTCCGATGAAAAATGAATGGATTCAGATTTGTTTTGTGACGTTTGCTGATGTTATTCCAATTTATTCATCTTTTGCCTTCCAAATTTGTCCGACATTTTGCCAGCTGTCATCTCCTCCCCCTTCCATCCTTGCCATGTATTCTCCCCTTACTACGTGTTGCTCATGGCGGTCTTCTAGAGTTCTCTCGGTCTCTCCTGTTCTTTATCGCGGACCTTCTTCGTTAGTTACATCGCTTCCCATTTTCCCTTTCTCCTCCTGCTCCCAGCCTCTCATCCATTTACTCTCACTGAAATTTCAAGACGAGAAAGTTCGCGCGCAGCAAATAAAAAAGCGAAATCGCAAACTCTGTTCACTGTTATTGAGGTATGTCTTAGTGGGGACCAGCCGGGAACAGCTTCGTGGTGTGGGACCCTCGCCTGTTCGCTACCACACTCCTGTCGAGGTACTTCAAGCATGGGAACTCCATCTTCGTCAGGCATCTCAACACATATGTAAGTGTTTGATGAAATGCCTCAATGAAATTCATTTTTTCTTTCTCTATTGGATTTAGTTTTGCCTCTGTTGGTAAATTAATGTGAGTGATAACAATCAGGATTTGTCGGTCCGTAATTAAATTTTACATATTTCTAATGGATATGCTGAAGAATTTTTGTTGTATTAATACATTGTTTGAATTAACGGAATGAACAAATTAGTAGTGCCATGATTCAAATATGAAAGTCATTATTGGTGCCCTCAACAAATAGAGGTTTAAAACTGTGACATAATATATTTAAGGCATAAGGCAATTCATGCTATATGGGATTGCAAGTAAAATGTCAAACTGGAACCTGGTAGTGCCCTGCCAGTCCTTTTCTGTAGGAAATACATTCAATTATTCTTTATATTTTGATTTATGCATTTTGATAAGTGTTTATAAGTAAATAACAAGAAATAGATAGCTAGGTCTGTTAGAGAAAAAGCTGATTTGTTAAATGTCATAAAAATAAGGAAAAAAAATTAAGCAAATAAACTCAAATTGAACACAAGTTCAGTAAACTAACGAGCATTTTTCTTCAATAGTATGGTGCCGAGCTACTACCCGGGTCCCTTCATTTTCCATCGGGATAACATCAGCAAACATCACAAAAACACATCCGCATCTCTCTACAGTACCAATCATACTTGCATATTAGCTTAGGCAAGGTTTATAGTAATACAAACTTGATTATGAGTGTAATCAGCAATAATCTGTCTTCTTAGGGATACAATTGCAATGTATGTTGTTGAATTGGCTGATAATCTACAATTACAAACCTATAGTCAATTAAAATAGAGAACAAGTAATTAGAATTGGTCACAAAATCGAGTAACTCTTTACTGACTTATCCAATGATGGACGTCTTCCATGCTTAATTTGCTAAATAAAAATTGAAGCTTAGATCTATACACTGATGTTGAAATTTTAAATAACTGAATGGTCCAGCAGTTTGAAGATCATACTAATTTCTGATGGGTTTTTTTTCTTCTCTAATTTGCAATCATTTAGATGATGATGATGATATAGCGATGGTACGTGACATGAGAAGAACTACCAGGTACACATGGCGATGCAGCTCTTTCCTCATAAGACAAACATTTGTTGCCTCCCAATATCTGTATTTTTTGGCAAATATATTTAGGAAGGAATATAATTAGGGAGGTTAGAAGGACAAGAAAATGACGAAACAGACCCTGTTCCGCCTGACGATGAGTTATAATTTTTATTTGAAGATGAAGGATTGGTTAGATGTCTATATTATATCTTATGGAGCAAGCTGTAAGGAGTACATTCTTCAAAGGGTTGAAGCCTAACTAACTGTGCAAATTGGGCTAATGATACAAACTTCTTTTTGTTTTACAAAATCTTATATATTAGGCTGACACTTATATATGCATCAGTATCTCATATAGATGGTCTCTCAAGCGCTTTTGCAAAGGTCAAATAATTTGCTTTTCTTTCTAGGAAAAATTGGTACTTCTTTCAATTCGATATGTTATTCGAGCCCAAGTAATTTTTCCCATTTTTTTAATTGTGCAGTTAAATAGAGTTGTCAGTGATCCAATTAGGCATGGTGGTTTGATTGTTAATAGAAACTCTTTATCTCGCGAGACAATGAGTACCATTGACCTACTGAAAAAGTCATGTCAGGTTACCAGGATCATACCACCATGTTTCTGGTATATTATAGTACAGTACAACAATAAATATTTCAGTTATTATGAAGAGGAGAAAAGATATATACGTACATGGTCAATAATTGCGAACCGTCATATGGTACTGGTATAATGTACCTGTTTTTGTACCATCCAGACTCATTAAGTGAAATTGCAAATGAAATTTCCATCTAGGATTTGAAATTGGAATGAAATTACCATTGCAGATGCTCTTAATTGGGATAAAAGAAATAAACCACTTAAATGTCTTTTAATATATATATATTAATTATTTTTCCTTGTATGTTAAGTGCAGGGTCTTTAATTCTTCTCCTCCTTTTGGTACAAGATATCGCATGTCTTGGATTCGGTCTCGTACTTTAAAATACCTGGAAAGAATGGGTTTGAAGTCTTTTTCACTGTTTCTGGTAAGCTTCAAAATTTGCAGAAAGAAAAGAAGAAAATAGAAGAAGGAAGGGTTGAATCCGCAAATTCCCAAGGGGATTTACTGGTATCAGTTTTATTGTAAAGGATAGTGATGTGTTTGGTCAATGCACAAGAAGCTGGCTTATGGCTATTTGTGTAGGGAGAGGGGGGTGTCCGATGGGCATCGGACCAAATCCGGTTCGATGGGGGGTTTAAACCGTCAGATCTGCTTTAAGATTCGTGTGTACGGATTTTAAAGCAGACGCGAAATTGCGGGTGCGAATCCTAAAGCAGATCTGACGGTTTAAACCCCCCATCGAACCGGATTTGGTCCGATGCCCATCGGAAACCCCCCTCTCCCATTTGTGTAGGTCAATGCAACTTATAAGGATGTAGGGGTATTTTGGGTATTGTCTCTTTTAGTTTTATACTATTTTGGAATAGAATTTTGAACTAGATTTTAGTACTATTAAAATTTGTAAATTTTGTATGCTGGAGATTATTTTTATGGGAACTAGTTGCAGGGCTAATTTTATCCAAAAAGAAAAATAAAATATATAATAAGTGTGGAAAACAATTAGACAAGATGGTGTACACTTAGATCTAATGCAAAAAAAAGTATTGATTAGACTAAAACAATAAAATAATCTTATAATAAATTACCCATTAAATATGCAACAAGCAAACTACCAATTTATTTATTTCTTCAAGTATCTCAATAAACAAATAGCAGCTTGCACTAATAATATTGTAAAATGAACAAAGTATTTGAATATGATTGATCTCAAACGTAGTACATTGTGACAAGATTGATAATTCAATTTTTAAATATATATTTGAATGTTATTTTAAATGTCTGAGCCTCTAATGGTACCCATGTTGTTATTTGTTAGGTCTTCATTTCTTTTCCTTTTCCTTTTTTCTCTTTTTTCATAGAGGAAAACAAATGACATGCTAGTCTTCTAGAACACACAACTTTACGATCCAAATTTATTCTCACATGGATCAAACTCAATCCGGTACCGATTTAGATTGTAGAGGTCCCATTTAAGATTTGTGCCAGGTTAAAAGAACAATCCAAATCCACTAATTTTACAGAACAGTACCTCTATACTCTATAGTACTCAAAAGAATACGAATTCTAGGTAGCTTATGTTATTCTTATATCATGAAAAAGAAATGAAAATGTTTCAGAGGTAATGAACTTTTCAAACTTGGTTCAATGATTCAAAAATTCAATCATTCTTCTTTTATATTTGTCAATGAAGATGTTATCCTTCTTTTTTGTCTTAAAATGTGAAAGAGGCAAGAGTTGGGTATAGATTTTAACAGAACAGTTTTAGTTTTGTGCAGCACACGAACCATTATCCAGCTGTTTTCATCCATAGTCTGTGCGCTGCACAAAGGCAAAATTACTCTCTTAAATCTTTACCCGCAAGAGTTGCTAATTATTCAGTGTAAAGTTTTCTTTCGTAGGGATTCCTAAAATAAAATAAAAAAACAAAACAAATCTAAAAAAAAAAAAAAAGTAAAGCAAATTTTATAATGTATGTACAAAAATATTTTGCGAAATCTATTCAAGGACTAAAAAAAAAAAAAAAAAACACCGCAATGAGAGAAAATCCATTCAATATATTAGCATCAGCCAAACAAGAGAACAAAGATTGAAACAGTTGGTAGTGTAATATTGTATGAATTCTCTCTCTCTCTACTGGTGGGGTCCATGCTGTGGTGAGGCGGGTGTAACGGGTTCAGGTACACGAGTTACAGATTCAGGAACAGCATTGAATTGAAGGGGTCTTGCTTGACTCGACTGTAGAATGAATGCCATGTCAGCAGGTACTAGTGCTGTAGCCTCCTGGACATGCATGTAAAATTGCAAATTAGAGTTTAATTCTAAACACACTAACAAAACATAAGGGGAATAATGAAAATAATTTTTTCACAAAAGAAAATCAATGAATAATCATCAAAAGAGATGAAGAGATAAAAATGCACTTGAAAACCAAATTTGACATTTTTTGGAACTTTTTAACTATTTTTTTATAGGTAGAAAATCACACACGGGAAATACATTACATATGCTAACCTGGCGTTGCCTTTGGCGTTGCAAGATACTAATAGCCCACGCCATGATATAGCATGGCAAAAGAAATCCAGCTGCTTTGAGTAAAAATAACTACATAAAAGAAAAAATTTAGTTAAGTTACATGAGAAAAAGAAAATTTGAGGTTTGACAGGACTAAAATGTTAATTTTGTAACAAAAGCAACATACCGAAAAAAGAGTAGATGCATCATCGTCTCCATCACTGCCATTGTCAAGTGATAATGTGTGCCTCAATAGCAAAAGCGCCATCAACTAAGTAACAACAAAATAAGAAAAATTAGCTTTCAATAATAAGCAAAAAAACAAGGGGGAATTTTATTTTTCTTTCATAAAAGGTAAAATGATTATTTTATGAACTCAAACTGAGTTTTATAAAGAAGAGAATAAGATGGGTAGATTTGTTCTAGTTTTGAAAATTTAGAATGGTAAATTATGATATTACGAATTTTATAAGGGAATATATGTAATTTTGAAGTTTTTGAGGGGTACACAGAAATCATAAGAAAACAAAGATTTGAAAAACCAAATACAACTCACAATGAGAATAATAGAGCGGCAAAAAGCAGCAGAACTGGTACTGGCAGCAGCATAGTCATCATACTCTTCTTCTAGAAAGTGCCGTTGCGCCTCTGCTATTGCAAGAACTCGTGGGTCACGCAGATCCAGCTGGCTCCCACTTATAGCCCATCCCCCACTATTTTATAAACAAGAACATAAATTTGGATTTAACACGTATAGATAGTAGTTAATGGTGTCTTTTGTAAACAGTACTGCTACCACTGGTACCAGTGGCTGGTATTGAAATACTGTTAGTGATTTCTTAATGAAATCAGTGGGAAATTACCCCACTTTCATCAAATAAAAAAATATATATGATATTAGGTGACAGATCTAGTGGGGTCCCACTTATCACCCATCCCCACTATTTTTATAAACAAAAAAATAAATTTAGATTTAACAAATATAGGTAGTTAATGTTGTCTTTTGTAAACAGCACTGGTACCAGCGGCTGGTGTTGTAATACTGTTAGTGATTTCTTAATGAAATCGGTAGGAAATTACACCCAACTTCATAAAAATAACATAAATTTAGATCCTGCTGGGTCCCACTATCGCCCATCCCCCGCTATTTTAATAAACAATAACATAAATTTAGATTTAACATATATAGGTATAGTTAATGTTGTATTTTTCCAAGCAGTACTGGTATCACTGGTACCAATGGCTGGTACTGTAATACTGTTAGTGATTTCTTAATGAAATTGGTGGTACCAGTAGTATTATAATTATTTTAACATGCCATTACTGCAATGTAGTCTGGCTTGTATGTCTCTAGCAGTACAATCATAGTTTAACGGAAATTCAGACAAAATATAAAGCAAAAGTATAAGTACCCAATATCAATAATGGTCTCGTCAGGTGGGGCCCGAGGAGTTGCAGTGTAGTCTGGCTTGTATGGCTGTCAATTAAGAACTTTACTTTATGAGCTCAAGTTATTCAAATTAACATGCAAATGATAAATAAAATAAGGGTATCTAGAGTCTCATATCTATTACATTAACGAGAATGGCTATGGTACTATGCATAGTGCATAACTGCATATTGATCCTTACTATGGATTAATATATTCGTTTTCAAAGTCTAAACAGTTGATCTTGAACTGTTCAACATGATTTCCATATGAAAATGTACTAAGAGACCAAATTTTATATTTTTTAGAATTTTTTTACTATTTTTTTAGATAGGTAGAAAATCACTACTTTTGAATGGTCTAAAAATCTTTGGATCAAAGCTATTTTCTACCTATCCAAAAAAATAGAAAAAAAATGTAAATTTTGATCCACACGTATATTTCATATGGAGATCATGTTTAACAGTTCAGATCGACTGTTTGAAGTTTGAAAACGAAAATATTGATCCATAGTACAGACCAATCCGCGCTATGCATAGTACCATAGCCTCACTCATGAAACAATATTACCTTGAATAAAAAAAAAATAATGCAAATTACCTGGTGACAAATTTCACAATTTATATCTCCCTTCTCATTGCACCACCGCTGCACACAAGCTCTATGCGCATACTATAACAAATTTATAAAAAATCAACATTATCAAAACAATCATATATATACTTTATCACATAAAATGTGTTGCTAAATATAGAAATTTCAGGATTTAAAAAAATATGATACCTTCAAACTTCCATTGCATGCACAAGGTGTCTCCAAGTTCTTTATCAGATCCTCCTCTTGACAGATACGGCACTCAGCGGGGGTGCCGATAAGCGGCTCTGATTCGTCCCCAGATGATTCCACAACTGGAGCAAATAAACTCTCTTTTCCTCGATCTGATTTCTCAGCATCTCTTTTTGGTTCCTTCGGTTCAGGGCTTTTTGGAGTCTCCACATTCACCACAACATGATCACCCATAAATTTAATCAAATGATTTTGAATGCTTGAACTTGATTGTTGTTCCTATAATTAACATAGGGATCATCTCAGTACAACAATCAGAGAATTTGACTTCCATTTTAGCAAAATCGAAGTCAATTTATTAACCCACGGTTGATAACAAATCATATTATCTTTTACAGAACAAAAAAATTAAAGCTTTATATTGTGCTGAACAAGTAGTCTTTTACAGATCAGTAACATTTTCAAAAGAATTTTACCAGTACAAAATAGGTAAAAGTTTTGCTCTCAAATTCTCAGCAATTATTGATTTAAAACAGAAAATCTACGCGGATTTTACCAGCAATCTGTCGTTGCAACAAATGGTTCAATAATATTACCAGTACAGAAAAGGGGAAGATTGTGCTCTCAAATTCCCAGCAATTATTGATTAGAAACAGCAAATCTAAGTGGATTTTACCCAGAAATCAGTCCATATTGCAATAAACGGTTCAATAATTTACCAGTACAGAAAAGGGAAGATTTTTCTCTCAAATTCCCAGCAATTTTTTATCAGAAACAGCAAATCTAAGCTGGTTCTACCAGCAATCAGTCCATATTGCAACAAATGGTTCAACAATTTTACCAGTACAGAAAAGGGGAAGACTTTTCTCTCAAATTCCCAGCAATTTTTTTTATCAAAAACAGCAAATCTAAGTGGATTTTACCAGAAATTGGTCCATATTGCAACAAATGGTTCACTAATTTTACCAGTACAGAATAGCTAAAAGTTTTGCTCTCAAATTTCCAGCAATTATTGATCAAAAACAGCGAATCTAAGCTGATTTTAACAGCAATCAGTCCATATTGCCAGAAACCCTAACCTAAAGTGAGAAAAGGTTAAGAAAAGGAGGTACCTTGGAAGCAGCTCTGAATCAATGTCGCCTTACACGCTTCTCTTCTTCTTCTCTTTCTCTCTCTTATCGAAGACTTGTCCGTTTCTCTTCTAAAATTCAATCACACGCTAAAGAATCTTTACTATTTATTACTTGCAAGAGCAGCTGCTAAAGCAATGTATAATATTTCCCTGGGGTAGGTGCATTTCGTATTGCGTACCTTTTCAGCAATTAATTAAGTCTAACACGGTACGCTACCTTTCGGTAAATCTTGAACGTGGATACACCGGGTTTATTCAGATAATTTTTTTTTGTAATTTAAAAAGAATCTGATTTTTTATTATCTTTAATAGAAACTTCTTGGTTGGAGTTGGGCCGTTGGAGTAGACTACGGGAAAAGACTTTCACAGGGTAGGATTTGCTTCATGCAGCGCACAGATACGAGTGTCAAAGTAGCATTCGTATGCTGTATGAAGCCAAAATATATCTGTTAATATATGTACTTGTATAGTATATCGCTCTCAAGTTGAACGGTCTTTTAGGTGTTGGTTTTTTGTGACGCACCTGTGTGGCACAAGCTGCAACATTACATGTTGTCAACTTGTCATTATAATAATTAGCAACAATGTTGAGATTTTTGTATTTTGTATATGTTGTGTTTATTATTGAGGTTTAAAACTTTTTAATCTTACTTCTGTTACATTTTCATGTATATTTTTTTAATATTAGTGAGAGGTTTCAATCCATATAAATATGTAACACTGTTAGTGTAGTGAGAAAGTAGAAGAAAAAAATTTATAATCAAACCTAATGTTTTGGATAGAGAATTTTTTTACTATTGTTGGTACTAAAATTTTCTTGAATTTAGAATTCCTTGCTTTTTATAATTTAATGTTGTAAGTAATATCATTTGGAATAGGTGTCATTGCTCTCCATTGTTTATCCATTAATTTATACTAAAAATACATGTATTGTATGATAGAAATAAAAATAAAAGAAAGATATAAAGGCAAACTTATTTGAATGCCGTGCTACAATTTGTACCACATAATCTACATTTTGTTACACATAATAAGAAATAAGTAATAGCATTAGCGAGCAAATAGAAGAAAAGAAATATAATAAAACGTAATATTTTGGATAGAGAAAATTTCAATATTGTTAGTACTGCTTTTTTATAAAATTAGATTTCTTTTCTTTTTTATCTTAAAATTTGTTAGTAATATAATGTGCTAGATGTCATTGCGTTATGTATTATTTATCCTCTTAGATGTAAAGCATGATAGATATGAAATATATGTTAATATGTTTAAAAAAATATTTAAGTCTTTTAATTTATCAGTTTTGAGAGCAAATGATTTATTTTATTGTGACGCACAAACAATTATATACCTAAATGTCATTGTATACATACGTAAGTGAGTTATTTGTCTTGAAAATTTACCAATTAGTACAAGAACTACATATTTTATTTTTTTAATAAAGGGTAAAATGGGTACTTTAAAGAATTCAAAATAAATTTTAATAGAAAAGTCAATAAATTGGGTAAATTTGTGAGTTTTTAAAATTTTAAAAAGAAAACATGATAGTATAAATTTTAGAGGAGAAATATGGAATTTCATGATACTTGAGGGGTATAAATGAAACTCCATCAAAATTTTAATAACTTTAAATTAAGATTTCAATGTAAAAAATTGTTAGCTGTGGTCTATATTATTTTCTGATAATTTTATTTTTACAAATGAATTACATAATTTTTTTTTTTTAAAATAAAAAGTAGAAACGCAATAAATGAACAAGAAATAAAAACATTTGAACCATTTTTTTATAAAAATATAGTTTCAAATTTTGCAATGAATAAAAAAATAAAACACTATACTACGTGCTACATCTATTATGTTTTGCATTTAACATTGTCCCTTTTATCCTTAGAAATAAACAATAAAATTCCACCTCAGATATCAACATATTCAATTGTATATAATTAATGACAGTGTCTTTTAGCCACGGATGCCACACAGATGTCTCCAGATAAAAGCATCAACAATAGATCCCCAATTAATAGCTCTGAAAGGCAGGTATGTATAGACCCGGTGTATCACGCCAGCTGTAGAAAGAACGCGCAATTTGGTAATTAGTGTTGACCATGTTTATCTAATGGATTAGGTCTAAGATTATATTTGTTTAATTATTTTTAAATTAATCTTTCCCTGCCGCCTGCCGTGTTATATTTCAACAGGAGATTAGTAGACTATTATAGACCTGGTCTTTCCCTTCTAGAAAGCTGTAGCAATTTTTGTTCCTTGCACCTGGTCTTTGAAGGTAAGCATGAACAGTCGAACCAACCTTATCCGTTTTATTGGAGAATCCGACCCGTTTTTGTTTCCAGAAATGTTTGGAAACTTCCTATCTATCCTTCAAAATATCTAGAAAATAGTTTGCAGTCTTGAACCGAAAGTTTTATAAATAGTATACAAAATAAATAAATAAAATAACATGGTTTTCAATTATTTTTTTAAAATGACATTTGAGCTAATAATCGAGCAGAATTGAAGCTCAAATTGCAATTTTGTTGGATGATCTAGTAGAATTGGATTCAACTTCTCCAAATTTATTCAATATTCATTCGTAATTTTGTGATTCTGCTAGAGTTACAATTCTGCTGGATTATTGAGCACAATTACAATTCCAGCTCTAATTCCACTGAATTTTCCAGCAGAATTGTTATTTTTGAAAATTACTGAAAAGTAATGTTATTTTTTTATGTTATTTATAAAAAAATTAGGTCTTGAGCGTAATATTAATTTTTTGGTGTTGTGATTATAAATTTTAAGTTTGTTATTTTTATTAGCCGATTATAAAAAAAAAAAAATCAATATAGTATATATCCATATTAAGTTTACAAAAGTAATGGATGAACTGAATTTTAAAATTTATCACATTGAAGTTATAATGGATGAACTTCATATTTCTTATTCATAATCGTACTTAATTATATCTAATAAGCTAATTAATAACAAAAATATTATTATACATGTTTTATCAAAATACAATACAGATCGAATAAATAGATAAAAATAATACATATATTGACACACCTAATTAAGCCCCTAACTGTAACTGCCCCAATCGATATTCTGAAAAATAATTGGAAGCTTCCACTGCGTCAAACTAGATCTATATATATATATATATATATATATATATATATATATATATATAAAATAATAAATAGTATTTTTAAAAAGTTGACCAAGAAAATGGCCATTACAATATCCATTCACAAGTGATTAAACATTATTATTATTATTATTATTATAGTACAGTAGTGCTGTGAATGACACAGAATTGAAAATACAATTAAAATTAAAACAATTAATGCTGATACAGAAAGCAAAAAAAACACAACCAAAAAAATATGCATGCATCTTAATTACCAGTCCCCTGCAATTACAATGCACAAAAAAATTAACATCCAAATTAACAATTAATTAATGTTTAATCCAACATATATATATAATGACATGCATTTCAATCAGGGAACTGATCTAGCTCTTCTCTTTCTGCATAATTAATTGATTAATGGCAACCACCATTGTAGTACTTCCCAGTACAACGACTGGGGGTGTACGGCGCACCTTTGGCGACCCCGGGTTGAGTTTTGCTTGCAAAAGTTGAGTAATTAATATTATCACCACTTACAAGGCCAAGAAGAGATGTTGAGAGAAGAACTACAACTAGTAGTAGAGAGATGACTGATGAATATGATGATCTCATTTTTCTTATTTGCTCTTCAATTACTTGTCATCTTTGCTTTGCTTTTCTTTATATAGTGAGAGAAGTGTGCATAAGTCCAAGATTGGTGTGTGCTGGCCTTAATTTGTAAAGCTAGCTTCACATGCATGACAGAAAAAAATGAAAGATTCCTGCATGGTCAAGAGCTAGCTAGCTAGGCTGACAGCTTGTGGTAACTGTACATACATGTCACGTGTAATCTGTCAATTTGGAATTTATCAATCAACTAATTAACCGGATGAGAAAGACAACTGCAGGGAACAGGATTCATTTGTACTCGACCAGTACCAGTACCAGTGGGTATTGTTAATTGACTTCTTTTTCCAGACAAATTAAACTATAGAACTCACCTAGCATGCAACCCGTGATTTTTAATGATTAATTAGTGGGGTATATATGAACTACTCAAAATTCATTTTTATTTCCAAAATGCATTTCTATCTCTAATAATATTTTTTTTTAGTATGATTTCACATGTAAATTATATATATTATAAAGAATTAAGGTTATTATATAAATAATGTATCGACCAAAAAGGTAGTTAATTATGACTGTTTTTATTTAAAACTGGATTTGTTAGTTATTGTTGTTGTTTCCAAAACCATTTTGTCTGTTATCTATAATTTACAAATATTTATTCTTAATATAAAAGTTTATATCTGAACTCTGAAGGCACTAATATTTAAGTAGGTTGAGTCCAATAGTGTATTGATGTCGGGTAGGGGCCGGGCGGGCAGGGCAAACCCAGGCACGGGCACGGGTATCACCGGTAGACGGGTACCACGAGCTGGGCATCACGGGTTTTTTTTTTCAAAAATCGTGCCCTGTCCGTCTTATATCCGTGCCCGTTGTACCCTTGAGGGGAAGGGCGGTCCGGGTAGGGGGGCCGGGCGGTTCGGGCAGGGGGGCGGTCCGGTCCGGGTTTTTTTTCTGTTTTTTTTAACAGTGTCGTATAAATATTATTACGTGTTTGTAATTCGACTTTTAAAATCTGAATAGTTCAATATCAAATAGTGTATATATATATACATAAAATTATCACGTCACATCTTTATAATTCTTAAATAAATAAAATTTATAACTTATATATATAAATTATTCTTGCGAAAATTTGTATGTTTATTCAGCTAATTACAAATGTATTTATTTATTTCTTTACACGAGTCATTTTATTTTATTTTCAAATTATCATTGTAATTAAATAGTTCCATAATTTATTTATATCTCGAAATTTTTAGTGTACATTTTAAATTGATAATATATTTTGTAAACATTCATTTATTTTCAATAGGTTAAATAAAATATAAATAAAAAATATCTTAAATCAATTACTTTAAAACACTAAAATATAAATAAAAAATTTCTTAAATCAATTACTTTAAAAATAATTATGAATTATTTTAAAACAATACATTAAAAAATAAAAGTTACTCTCCTCCTTTATTCTGGGCTTGGGAGCGGCTATGTAAAATAACATAACCGGAGTTCTAACTTTTTTTTTGTTAGTAATTCTTCTTTAAAATGAATAATTTAAAAACTAATTGAAATGTTTAGAAATTTATAATTTAAAAAATAACCATAAAAATTAAAAGAGGTTAGAAATTTATACCGACACTACCTATCTAGAAGTTCTCATTCCTATACCATTTTTCGCTCTCTTCTGCACCATCTGAATCCAAATTAGCCTTGTGCTGCGCCTCGGTACCGCTTTCTTCAATGTCGACTTCGGATGATGATGCTTCAGGCACATGTTGCCTGCGCTCTTCAGCTTGAATCCAATCTTTTAAGCACACAAGTCTCTCAAAAACATATGCACCCAACTTACTGCATTTATCGAGAGAGGATCTTGTTCGCTGAACTAAAACAACTTTCGGAAGGGATGGTTGACACGGGCACGGCAAATACGTCGCGGACCATCATCGCCAACGTTGGAAAGGTTCTTTGATGCCTCCTCCACCATGCCATGATGTCAAGTCCATGTTCATTTTTGTTGAGCATCGACAGATAGCAGTCCATCTCAATTGTGGATGTGTGAGGTTCGCTCTCCGACTGAAAATCTGCTAACAATCCACCACTGCTAGTGCTCCTGAAAGTGGAACTATTAAAAAATAAAAAAAAATTAGTGGACAAATAATGTAGATATTGTAAATAATAAAAATTAAAAACACGTGTATATTTATATTCATACCTAGGGGTGGCACGGGACGAAGACGGGTTTTGGTTAGTACTCATTCTTGAGTGGTATATGTTAAACATCTCTCCGAACTTCGAATCCACGTATGCCTCCACCCCGGTTTTGTGTAAATGTAGATTATCTTTGTACCTTTGAAATACTTTGATCGTGTAAAACTTCTTGTATGCCGGGTTGAGGCAGTTCGCGATAATCGTGACGAGGGGTATATCTTCCCAATATTTTAGAAATTTTTGTTTCATGGTATCTACGATCGGCATGAGAGATTTATTGTGGGTTTCAGCTTGTTCCAAATGACAATACACCTTGGAGATGTCATAGAGATGCCTGAGCAACTGAAATGACATTGGTGAGTATGAGCAAGATAGTTGGACAGTTGCTGTAAAAAGGTTCTTAGAAAATTGCTAAGCCTTTGTAGTTGCTCCCATGCATTCTCTGTCGGTGAGTTCTAATTGCATTCCCTCGGGGGTGGAGCCTCTCAAAAACTCCCATATGACAGTTTTGTAAGGAATGCATCGGTTCAACATCCTATAGGTAGAGTTCCAACGAGTATCTATATCCCAAGGTACTTTCAACTTGCTCAATCCATGGTGGACACATAATCTCGCAAACCGTTTTTTTCTTTCTTGGCTTGAAACAATGTGGTTGAGAGCATCCTTAAATTTAATTATCAATAGTTTTACGGCTTATGTTTTAAGACTCGCCTTCACGACGAGGTTAAGTATATGGTAAACACACTTTTGGTGAAACATTTCACCATTCATGATCGGGTTTAGTGACCGTTTAAAAATCTCAATGGAAGCTATGTTGTTGCTAGCATTATTGAATGAGATAGCACTACTACAAAAATGGTCATTGTACACTGCACATTGTACACGGATTTGGCAATTTTATATAAAAACCGTGTAGAAATTGTAATTTTTTGGAAGGTCGAAATATCTGTGGGATCTCTACACGGATATTTATTAAAGAATCAGTGTAGAAAACCATGAGAGAGCTACACGGACGTTTATTAGAAAATGTACACGGCTTATTGTTTAAATAACAGTGTAGAAAGCCTTGAGAGAGCTACACGGATATTTAATTAAAGAACCGTGAATAAAAGTAGGAATTGTACACGGATATTTATTTAAATAACAGTATAGAAAGCTTATAAGAGCTACACAGACGTTTAATAAAGAGCCGTGTAGAAAAGTTATTTTAGGATTTTGGTTATATAAAATGCCTTCTCCTTTCAGCACCATTTTGATCAATTAATACTCTTTCTCTCTCTGTTGGTTTGATTTCTGCGCACAAGGAGGCCAGATCTGAGATCTTTAAAGTTAATTTGTATCTCTCAACTCTATCTTGCTAAGGTTATCTTGCTAAAATTAGTCATGTATATATACTTCTCTTTTTTTTTGTGCCGAATTCTCGTATTGGCACAAAGTGTTTTTTAGTTAAAAATAAATATATAATTTGTAATAGTTCTTCAGGTGTTTTGACTTATTGTCGAATCAAAGTCAAAGTAGCTTCAACTTCATCTGCAATGTGGATTTTCTTGCTTCGGAGAAAGAGATAGCGAAGTTGGTCTTGCCCGCTGGCTTCGAGTGTCCATACCTTCCTGTCGGTGGTACTTTTGAATAGGAATAGCGAACAACTTACTTCTAAGAGCAGCAGGAGTGGAATGACTATTTACTATAGCTACCTGTAGAGTGAGGGTAAGAATTCGAAATAGTATTAGTCGGGGGAAGATGAGGACTTCGAGTTGTAAAGGAGAAGTTGAAATAGTTGAGTCAAAAGTGGATACTGAGAAAAAGAAAAAAAAAATTCTCATCTCGGCACCAAAGTAAAGATGAGGACTATTTTCTTTTGGTGCCGAATTCTTATCTTGGCACAAACATTGTAACACTGTGAACTTTTAAAATTCAGATTTAATTAAAATAATAAGTGGTTAAATCGAATAATATATATATACGTATATACGAAATTAGTGACGTGGATGGTGAACAATAATTATACGATTAATTGTGTTAAGAAAGAGGAGCAATAGGTGTTATATAAATCATTTAATCAATATCGAACAAGTGGAGGGTTTATTTTGCAAAAAGACCACTTACAAGTGGGGGCCCTTGTCATTCTTTCCTCTTTCCCTCCTTCCTTTCCTTTCCTGCGCCCCCACCCCTTCTCTCTTTTCCTTTGTTTCCGCTAAGAGAGAAAGACAACGAGAGAGTGAGAGAGAGACAACACTAAACCCTCCCCCGGTGACCGTATTGCCCGAAAACGGAGATTTAGGAAGAGGAGCTCAAACCTCGCACATCCATCCGTTCCATTGGTAATTCCCCTTTCTATTTCTCTCTCATTTCTTGATTCCGTGTTTTTAGGGTTTCGGTGAAAACCCGTAGAATCGTACCAAACTGATTATTCCGTGCCTTTGTTGTTTCTATAGTGTAAATTGATTGATTCCGTGTTCCAAAGTGCAACCAAATTTCCAATTTACGGATTTTCACAAAAATTGATTAGGGTTTAAATTGTAAAAGTGCCGGAATTTAATAAATTGACCTATGTATAGATCCTAACGAGCACGGCTAGCGGGATTGACGAGCTTACCGAGTCGCGAGATCGCGGACCCTCTACGTGCCCTACGTAACCAGGTGCGGGGGTTCACGGGATCTGTTTTGGGGTTTATTCGTAGAACTAAATAACGGTGCATATTATTATATTTATGTTGATTGCTTGATTTAAATAAACTGTGCATAGCATGTTGAATCTCTAATTGAAAGCATTTGTTGCCGCATTGCATTAATTGTGATATTAGTGTAATTGAATTGTATAAATGTTATGATTCTCATGTTGGTACGGTTTATCGATTGTTGATCTGTCGTTTTGAATAAGTGAGTGGAACCACAGTATGACTTGGATTGATTGTGTGAAGTGAACAGTGTATCATAGTGGAAAGTCTAGCTAGCTACTAGACTTTCATCCAGGACCCTTATGCGCATCTGGAGAATGGCCCTAGTGAACCCAGTACCGGTTGGGTAAGGGAAGTGCAGTGTAATTTTAGATAGAACTGTGGTTCAATGATTCAGTGAAAGTGTCAGTGATTTCTTTTGAGAAAAGTGGTATTCTGTTGCATATTCGCGGAATATGCCCGTGTATATTTTAAGTGATGAATTGATGAGATTGTATGACTTGAAACCAGAAAATAGAACTGTTAAGCCGGAGGTGATCGATAGTTGATATCTGTACCCCATAACCAGACTTATATATATTATATATGTGAAACCAAATCTTTCTGGAAATTCGTTGATTGATGTTGATGAGATGTGAATTGAAATTCGTTTGAATCTATTCCCGGTACATGTGCATTTATTATTATTGGTGAATAAATAAATAGATACCCTTTTGCTAGTGTATTTAGTTCTGGTGATGGATTTCTCACAAATCCAGTAGCCCTTTAAATTTCGCACTGAGAAAACGGATGACAGGTTTTTCTCACCCCCTCCCCTCGGGGAATTTTTCCCTTTGAATTGAAATGTGCAGGTAAACGCGAGTGAAGTGGGACTCGAGCTCGACACGTGAGTATAGGCCGGACTAATAGGTTATGCCAAACCCTTTTATGCCCATTTTGAATGTGTAGTTGAACCCATAGTCGGTTATTTTGATGTATAGGTTATTATCGAACCGTATTATGTTATAAAACCCTAACGGTATGTTTTAAATTGTTGTTATGACTTAAATGTTGAAATTGCATGTTAAATGTCATTAAAATTTCTAGTAAATGGGGAATAATCGTTTAATTATACGGGGATTTGATCGGGTTTGAAAACGGGGTGTAATTTCACGAAAATGGGCAAATGAATGAAAAACAGTACCCTTATTGCAGGCCGCAATAACCCTATTGCGGGCCGCAATGAGAGTAGACAGAGGGAATTTCGCAGATTAAAATCCAACCAGATCATTGCGGGCCGCAATACATTCATTGCGGGCCGCAATACATTCATTGCGGGCCGCAATGAATGGAGACAGAGACCAACCAGGTCATTGCGGGCCGCAATGAATGGAGGCAGAGACGATTTGCAGAGGCTGGAAATTTTGGAACTTGTTGCGGGCCGCAACAGCCCTATTGCGGGCCGCAATGGGGATTCTGAAAAATGCTGTTTTGGGTATAACTTAGCCAAATTAAATCGGATTTGAACCAAACTTGTTTTAAATCAAATCATATGATAGTATGATTGTATTTTAATTAAAATTTATGTGAAAAAGGACTAATCTGGGCCGTCGGTTAAATGACTAATCTGGTGCTTCGTAACCTCAGACAACGCTCGCAGGGGGCTGCCGCCCCCCTGCCACCCCCCACATACTCCTAGGAGCAGGCCCACACACATAAACATAACAATATATATATATATATATATATAAAACCGCATTTTAAAATACTGGCGAAAACTGCGCGACCCCCTGTTCCGGGGTGTGACAAACATAAAAAAAATTGATTTTCTATGATGCCAAATTCTCATCTCGGCACAAGAAAAAGAAAAAAAATTGATTTTCTTGGTGCCGAATTCTCATCTCGGCACAAGAAAAAGAAAAAAAAATTGATTTTCTTGGTGCCGAATTCTCATCTCGGCACAAGAAAAAGAAAAAAAAATATTTAATTTTCTTGGTGCCGAATTCTCATCTCGGCACAAGAAAAAGAAAAAAATGGAAAAAAAAATAATTCTACACAGATATTTAACTAAAATTCGTGTATGAAGAGTTATAAAATAATAATATAAGAGAGCTACACGGATATTTAACTAAAAGTCTGAGTAGAAAGAGGAATCATACACGTATATTTAATTAAAGTCCGTGTAGAAAAAGGAATCATACACGGATATTTAGCTAAATATTCGTGTAGCTCGGTTATATGGAGAGCGACACTGGCAATCAATCATACACGGCTGTTTATGTAATAATCCGTGTAGCTATCTTATAATCGCACACGGGTAAATATCTGTGTGTATTTATTTAAGGATTTCTACACCCTCACAATGTACACGGCAGGAAATCCGTATAGCTTCTCCATTTATGTTCGTGTGCAATCTCTTATTATGTAGTAGTGTAGAAAAAACCTTGTTAGCCATATCTCTCTTAATGTTATATTCTTCTAAAACAAAAATAATGGATTTGAAAATTACATTTGCATTGTGCGGGGATTTCAACACTCTAAAACATAATAAGAGATTGGTTGACCTAACCCCCGAATGCATTGGTTGACCTAACCCCCGAATGCATAACCGGGAAAAACTCAAGCAACCACCCATACTTATTGGTTGTTCTTTATGGGTAATGTATCGGTCCAATTCACTAAGTGTTACGTTATGAAATTTTTACAATTAAATTCGAATGATTTAAAAGAAAGAATCGATAAATCATGTTAATAAAATGGAAGTTTAAACCTTAATTAAGGTTCCCCTAAATAAGTAAGTTAATTGTGAATTGAAACCGCGTCGAAATTTCGAGATTTCGGAATTTTATAGCCCCAGTGCGGATTAGGTTGACCGCAGTGCGGGTGGAAGCCATCCGCAGTGGCTCAGGCTTTTTCTGGAATTTTGCCAAAAAAAATGACTAAGTAGTGAGTGCGGGTGAGGGATCCGCAGTGCGGATGAGTTTAGCCGCACTCATGAATTTCTGTATTGCACTGAATTTTCCTGAAATCGGCTAAGTAGTGAGTGCGGATGAGGGTGAACCGCAGTGCGGATCAGGTTCATCCGCAGTAGGCTCGGACTTTTCCTGGATTCGGCTGACAACCGACTAAGTCTCGAGTGCGGATTAGGTAACCCGCAGTGCGGATTGGCTAATCCGCATTCAGGGTAATTTTAACCCTAAAACCCAAATTAAACCTTCTCTCTCTCTCACTTCACCATTTTCCCCATTTTCAAGTGAATTTCGGTTAAGAGAGAAGGAAAAGATCCCGTGAGTTTCCGTTTCGTTCAGACTCCCGATTGTTGCGAGAAATCGAGTCTGGAACCGAGAAAGCAGCCGAGGATCTCTCCGAACCCTTCTAATTGGTATTTCTTTCTCTCCTTGTTACTTTCGAAACCTCGAATTTTCTCGATTTCTCGGATTCTTGTTTTAAACCCGAGATTTTTGTTCGAATTGCTCAAGGACTAGTTCCTCTACACTTCTTACTAGTTTGTTTGTCAATCTTTTTCCCGATTTCTCCCGATTTATGAAATCTGATTTCTAGGGTTTCGTGCCAAAATTGAAAGTTGGCATAATCGTGATTTGATTTGTTTAACCCGACCAATTAGACTTGTAATCGGTAGGGTTGCCTCCTGATCGTGAATTTTTAGAATATTTAACGGCTGATTTGAGGTTTTGACCAAATTAGGGTTAACCAAACGGTGAATCGAATTGATCCGAGAACCAAAGTAGTGAAACGGTGATTGATGGTTACCAAAGTGAAATAGTATAAGGCTAGAGGGCCTAGATGGAATTGTGTACCGTTATGTGAGATTTTGGTAAGAAAGAAAGAACCGAAAAGAATCGATACCAAAACATAAGAATTGATTTAGGACTGTACAAACCCTAAGTAAACGTATGGACCACTGAACCCGAATTAAACCAAGTAAACGTATAATATAGGTGTAGGCTCGGTCGAGCAAGAACTTGCTAGACAATACGAGACGTCCGATCCTTAAGCTAAGCGGTACGCTCGTCATAATAAGGTGCGGGATTCTTGAACTTGTTTGATACTTTATTTTCAGGAATTAAACTGTGTATTCGTTTGTCATGTTGAATATCATTGATTGCATCTGAATTGTGTAGAGCATTTGCATAGCCTAATCAAATTAAACTCGAATTGATCTGAATTGAATGATTTGCATGCTGGTATGGTTATAGGTTATGTTGATCTATTGTGATCTGATTTTGATTGAAAGTCACCACGAACTAAATGATTTGATGTGTATGTGAATGGATTTACGAAGTTAAGCACTTGGATCCAATGAATTTGCCAAGTCGGGCTGTATGCTGACTTGGATTCCCAGGATCCTAAATGGCCTTAGGTGAACGGCCCTCGATATTCCCAGTACCGGTTGGGACGAGGGAGGGTGATTATGTTATGAGATGTGTGATTGGAAATCGTGGTTGACTTGTGTAACGTCTATGGCTCGGTAGCATTTTCCTACGTGTTAATGCATTTGAACGGTCGATTGAATATGACGAATATTGGAAACGATTCTAAAGTGGATTTTCTTTACATGATTTGAACCAGACCTTAATAAACTGTTAAGCCAAGCGGTTGCAGATGGGTGTCAGATAAAGGGTCCAGCGGTTGGCCATCTGTAGGTGTCAGTAACCCTACAGATGTGGGTTTGATAAAGGTTCAGCTCGAAAGAACATCTGTAATTGCTACAAGCCCTACTGAACTGAGTTAGGAATCGAGTTAAGCCAAAATATATGTTGTGTTTGAGATTCATCTTGGAAATTCCGTAAACTGTGTTTCAGGTTGATTAACTGTTGTCGAGTAGTGGCATTCTGTTATTTATGTTTTCTTATATAACTGTTTGCATTGTTGTTGTTTGGGTTTCATTATTGAATATAGAGTTTGATTGCAAGTCCAATAATTCAAATGTGGCAAATTCGCACTGAGAATTTATTCTCACCCCCACCTTCCCCGTTATTTTACAGGTATTGGTGCGACTGATTCCGGAGAGGCACGAGAGTAGTAGGCCTTAGTAGCTTACCAGTATATGACCCTAGATATCTTTTGTTGTATAGATTTAGGGTAGGCCTCGTGGTTGGTATCCGGATGAGATACTTTTGTTGTATTATATGCTGACCAGACTGTGTACTCTGATATATATATTAGAAACTTGTTTGAATTGCTTGTTGTTTGGTTTGAAATGTGAGTAGCCTTGTAAGCATACACGGCGTTGTATGCTTACGGCGGGGGACTGTTACGACCCGTGGCCGCGGGGTGTGACAGCTTTCTTCGGTGGTATCAGAGCTCAAGGTTTAAACCCTAACCAGACTGATAGGATACGTGAGTGGGGTACGTTATACTTCGGGTCGTCACGGCTAACGACTTGTTCGTTCTATGAGATAAGTATATGCAAAGCTAATGACTATTTTCTTCTTATTTAAGAATTATGGAAGGACGTCGAGGTAGGGGACGACCTAGAACCAGGAACCCACTGAACGAACCGATCATTAATGCGAGCGAGGCCGGATCTGCAGGGCCTGAGGTCCAGAGAGTTGATCTTGGACCTGGAGGTGCGCAGAACCGGGACCGAGATCTAGACGATAGGTTGATCGCGGCTTACGAGAGAGGTCGCCAAGCAGAAAGACGTGAGGTGGCACCGGAGGCTCCCCGAGGAGGTCCGGAAGATTTTAGGAGGTTATACGACTCCTTTATGCGCCTTAATCCACCTCGGTTTAATGGCACTGGTGAGTATGCCGCTGCTGAAGAATGGCTCGCGAGCGTTAGTGCGAAGCTAGTTCTATGTAGAGCACCAGAACAAGATATGGTGGAGCTGGCAGAGCAGCAGTTAGAGGAGGGTGCGAGGTTCTGGTGGGATGGAGCCCGACGTAGTTATGTCGGGGAGAGGCCAAGATTCCATGGGAGTGGTTTGAACTGCAGTTCACTCGACGGTTTTTGAGTAACATCCAGCGAGAGGCGCTGCGGAGGAAGTTCCTAGACTTAAAGCAGAGTGGGCGAGCAGTGGCGGAGTATAACAATGAGTTCCTTGCCTTGTCCAGGTACGCGATTGATGTGCAGACTGATGTGGTGAGATACCATAGGCAGTACCTGGATGGACTGGATGGAGGGATATCGATGATTGTGGATACCCCTATGGCTACTGAGTTGCAGGCCATGATGGATCACGCTGAGCAAGTGGAGTTGCACAGCAAGAGAAGGAGGTCGGAGATGACAGAGAGGAATGTCAAGCAGAGGGAGGACCAAAACCGACGGTTTAGGTCAAGGGGAGGACCGTCGACAGCTAGACCACCCCCGAGACAGTTTATGGCACCTAGACCCCCTCCGAGGCAGATAGCAGCACCGGTACTCCGGCCGGGCTTCGTTTCTGTGTGGTGCCGTTCATGCAACCAAGCACACTCTGAGATCGATTGCAGACGCCGCAACCAAGCGTGTTACACCTGCGGCAGCATGGAGCATTGGGCAAGAGAGTGCCCGAATGCGGCACTAGGGTTCCAGAGGAACGGCGGTGGCAGAGGGCCCATGGGACGTGGATCTGGTAGACCACCATTCCGTGGTCGAGGTGCGTCACAGACCAGCGGAGGCAGGATTGGAGGTCGAGTGGCTGCCCACGCACTCGGCATAGCAGATGTTGCATATGACGCAACGAGGGCTCTGGAGGAAGGTGAAGGCTCGCAACCATCTGATTCTCGAGCTGATGTGATGACAGGTATACTTTCTATCTCGGATGAGAGTGCCTATTGTTTGATAGATACTGGGTGTAGCCATTCCATTGTATCGAAGGCTTGGGTAGAAAAGTATAACTGGTCAACTGAAACCAATAACCAAGTCCTGAGTGTCCAAACCCCTTTCGGTTCGACTGACCGAAAGATAACCATATGCCGAAACCAAAAAGTCAGAGTTGATGGAAGGGATCTCGAGATAGACCTGTTGGTTATGGAGATCACGGGTTACGACGTTCTATTGGGGATGGATTGGTTAACAAGACATGCCGCAACGATCGACTGTCCGCACCGCAGGATTTGTTTTGTGACCGCAAAAGGTGGTATGTCGTGCATGCTGAACTGTAGGAAGGTTGGAGGGTTGATACCGTGCATCTCGGCTGTGGAAGTTAGGCACCTGATCGATTCAGGGTGCACTGCATATCTGGCAGCAATAGTGTACACTGATACGGAAGTTCCTGAGATGAATACGATTCCAGTGGTGTCGGAGTTCGTGGATGTATTTCCGGAAGAAATAGTCGGATTACCACCGGAACGAGAAGTGGAGTTTGGCATAGAAGTGGTACCAGGTACGACACCAATTTCAAAGAGTCCGTATCGTATGGCTCCTGCAGAATTGAAGGAACTCAAGGCCCAATTAGAAGAGATGCTGGAAAGCGGGTTTATTAGACCGAGCACATCTCCATGGGGTGCTCCGGTGCTGTTTGTGAAGAAGAATGATGGTACCTTGCGGTTATGTATCGACTACCGTGAATTGAACAAGGTGACCGTCAAGAATAGATACCCGTTACCCCGAATCGATGACTTGTTTGATCAGCTGCAAGGATCTTCGATCTACTCCAAGATAGACTTGAGAACGGGGTACCACCAGCTGAGAATACGTCCGAATGATGTGGAAAAGACAGCCTTCCGAACGCGCTATGGGCATTACGAATATATGGTGATGCCGTTCGGGCTAACGAACGCTCCGGCTGCATTTATGGACATGATGCAGCGAGTGTTTCACGACCTATTGGATTCAACTGTGGTGGTGTTCATCGATGACATCCTGATATATTCAAGGTCACGTGAGGAGCATGAGGTACATCTGCGGATAGTGTTACAGAGATTGAGGGATCATCAACTATTCGCAAAGTTTTCGAAGTGTGAGTTCTGGCTTGAGAAAGTGGCCTTCCTTGGGCACGTGATATCAGGTGAAGGGTTGGCCGTGGATTCAGAAAAGATTCGGGCGGTGACCGATTGGAAGAGGCCAGAAACAGTTACGGAGATTCGCAGTTTTCTGGGGCTAGCCGGATATTATAGAAGGTTCGTACTTGGATTCTCACAGTTAGCTGCTCCCCTTACGAAGCTTTTGCATAAAGGTGTGAAGTTCGAGTGGGGTGCCACTCAAGATCAAATTTTTGAGGAGTTGAAGAGTCGGTTGGTAACTGCACCGGTTCTTGCCATGCCCATCACCGACGAGGAGTATACCGTCTACACCGACGCATCCGGATCTGGTTTGGGATGTGTATTGATGCAGAAGGACCATGTTATAGCATATGCTTCTCGGCAGTTACGATCACACGAACAGAATTATCCGACCCAGGATCTGGAGCTAGCTGCAGTGATCTTCGCTTTAAAGATTTGGCGGCATTACCTGTATGGAGTGAAGTGCCGTATCTTCACGGATCACCAAAGCTTGAAGTATATCTTCACTCAAAGGGAGTTGAATTTGAGGCAGAGGAGATGGTTGGAGCTGATGAAGGACTACGATCTGGATATCCAGTATCATGCCGGAAAGGCAAACGTGGTAGCAGATGCGCTAAGCAGGAAGAGTCAGATCAATCTGGCATCGATTATCACCAGCGAGACACACCTTCTCGAAGAAATGAGAAGAATGAATCTGCACGTGGGTGCATCCCATGAGTTTGCATTGGAAACCTCATCTCGATTGATTGGAGATAGCAATAGTGCAGGTACAGCTACAGTTGCCTCGATTATCTTGGCCGCGGTCGAGGTTCGACCAGAGTTACACGAACAGATTCGAGCAGCACAACAAGAGGACCCAAAGTGCCAGAAATTCCGACAACATTTCGAGTCAAAGGCAGACTCGCCATTTCAACTCCACGAAGATGGTATTCTGCGGTTCCATGACCGCATATGCGTTCCGAATGTCTCAGAACTGAAGAATCTGATTCTGTCAGAAGCACATGACTCGGGGTATACCATTCACCCTGGTGAAGTCAAGATGTATCAAGATTTAAAGCGATATTTCTGGTGGCCAAAGATGAAAAGGAACGTGCAAAACTATGTGGAGAAATGTCAGGTCTGTCAGCAAGTTAAGGCAGATAGACGGAAGAGGGCGGGCTTACTAAGACCTTTGGAGATACCCATGCGGAAATTCGAGTCTATCACTATGGACTTCGTGACTGGATTTCCGAGAACCGTTGGACGATATGATGCCATATGGGTGATAGTGGATCGGTTGACGAAGATTGCACACTTCATTCCACTCCGGATCGAGACATCCGGAAGAGAGCTAGCCGATTTGTTCCTGCAATACCAGTTTAAATACCACGGATGTTCGCGACACATTGTCTCCGACCGAGACACTCGATTTACATCTCACTTTTGGGGAAGCTTTCAAGAAGCCATGGGCACAAAACTGAGATTCAGTACAGCCCATCATCCGCAAACCGACGGTCAATCCGAACGAACCATACAAACATTGGAGGACATGCTTCGATCCTGTGCTTTGAGTTTCCGAGAATCTTGGATCAACCATTTGTACTTGGTAGAGTTTGCGTACAATAATAGCTACCATTCGAGCATTGGAATGTCACCACAAGAGGCACTTACGGGACAGCAGTGTCGCACACCGCTGTGGTGGGGACCCGCAGGTACGTATTCACCTACCGGACCTCAGATGCTGGAAGAGATTGCCGAAAAGACGAAAGTCGTTTTGAGTCGGCTTAAGTCGGCCCAAGAGCGACAAAAGAAATATGCAGATGTGCATAGAAGACCGTTGGAGTTTCAAGAAGGGGATCACGTGTGGCTTCGAGTTTCACCCGTCAGGGGTGTACACCGATTTGGCGTATCAGGCAAGTTGAGTCCTAGATACATTGGACCGTTTCAGATTTTGAGGCGAATGGGACCGGTGGCATATGAGCTTGCATTGCCACCAGCATTGGACCGGGTTCATCCGGTGTTTCATGTGTCACAATTGCGCCGATACGTACGAGATCCATCTCATTGCATTGATCACTCGGACCTGCATGTCCAAGGTGACTTGTCCTATCAAGAAGAGCCAATGCAGATATTGGACCGAAAAGAACAGCAACTTCGGAGCAAAACGATTAAGCTTGTCCTGGTCAAATGGGGACGCCATTCGACTAAGGAAGCAACGTGGGAACATGAGGAAACCATTCGTGAGAAGTACCCGGAACTATTCAACGACCAAGGTACGCAATTTAGTTCAGAGGACTGAACTCTATTTTAAGGAGGGGAGAAATGTTACGTTATGAAATTTTTACAATTAAATTCGAATGATTTAAAAGAAAGAATCGATAAATCATGTTAATAAAATGGAAGTTTAAACCTTAATTAAGGTTCCCCTAAATAAGTAAGTTAATTGTGAATTGAAACCGCGTCGAAATTTCGGAATTTTATAGCCCCAGTGCGGATTAGGTTGACCGCAGTGCGGGTGGAAGCCATCCGCAGTGGCTCAGGCTTTTTCTGGAATTTTGCCAAAAAAAATGACTAAGTAGTGAGTGCGGGTGAGGGATCCGCAGTGCGGATGAGTTTAGCCGCACTCATGAATTTCTGTATTGCACTGAATTTTCCTGAAATCGGCTAAGTAGTGAGTGCGGATGAGGGTGAACCGCAGTGCGGATCAGGTTCATCCGCAGTAGGCTCGGACTTTTCCTGGATTCGGCTGACAACCGACTAAGTCTCGAGTGCGGATTAGGTAACCCGCAGTGCGGATTGGCTAATCCGCATTCAGGGTAATTTTAACCCTAAAACCCAAATTAAACCTTCTCTCTCTCTCACTTCACCATTTTCCCCATTTTCAAGTGAATTTCGGTTAAGAGAGAAGGAAAAGATCCCGTGAGTTTCCGTTTCGTTCAGACTCCCGATTGTTGCGAGAAATCGAGTCTGGAACCGAGAAAGCAGCCGAGGATCTCTCCGAACCCTTCTAATTGGTATTTCTTTCTCTCCTTGTTACTTTCGAAACCTCGAATTTTCTCGATTTCTCGGATTCTTGTTTTAAACCCGAGATTTTTGTTCGAATTGCTCAAGGACTAGTTCCTCTACACTTCTTACTAGTTTGTTTGTCAATCTTTTTCCCGATTTCTCCCGATTTATGAAATCTGATTTCTAGGGTTTCGTGCCAAAATTGAAAGTTGGCATAATCGTGATTTGATTTGTTTAACCCGACCAATTAGACTTGTAATCGGTAGGGTTGCCTCCTGATCGTGAATTTTTAGAATATTTAACGGCTGATTTGAGGTTTTGACCAAATTAGGGTTAACCAAACGGTGAATCGAATTGATCCGAGAACCAAAGTAGTGAAACGGTGATTGATGGTTACCAAAGTGAAATAGTATAAGGCTAGAGGGCCTAGATGGAATTGTGTACCGTTATGTGAGATTTTGGTAAGAAAGAAAGAACCGAAAAGAATCGATACCAAAACATAAGAATTGATTTAGGACTGTACAAACCCTAAGTAAACGTATGGACCACTGAACCCGAATTAAACCAAGTAAACGTATAATATAGGTGTAGGCTCGGTCGAGCAAGAACTTGCTAGACAATACGAGACGTCCGATCCTTAAGCTAAGCGGTACGCTCGTCATAATAAGGTGCGGGATTCTTGGACTTGTTTGATACTTTATTTTCAGGAATTAAACTGTGTATTCGTTTGTCATGTTGAATATCATTGATTGCATCTGAATTGTGTAGAGCATTTGCATAGCCTAATCAAATTAAACTCGAATTGATCTGAATTGAATGATTTGCATGCTGGTATGGTTATAGGTTATGTTGATCTATTGTGATCTGATTTTGATTGAAAGTCACCACGAACTAAATGATTTGATGTGTATGTGAATGGATTTACGAAGTTAAGCACTTGGATCCAATGAATTTGCCAAGTCGGGCTGTATGCTGACTTGGATTCCCAGGATCCTAAATGGCCTTAGGTGAACGGCCCTCGATATTCCCAGTACCGGTTGGGACGAGGGAGGGTGATTATGTTATGAGATGTGTGATTGGAAATCGTGGTTGACTTGTGTAACGTCTATGGCTCGGTAGCATTTTCCTACGTGTTAATGCATTTGAACGGTCGATTGAATATGACGAATATTGGAAACGATTCTAAAGTGGATTTTCTTTACATGATTTGAACCAGACCTTAATAAACTGTTAAGCCAAGCGGTTGCAGATGGGTGTCAGATAAAGGGTCCAGCGGTTGGCCATCTGTAGGTGTCAGTAACCCTACAGATGTGGGTTTGATAAAGGTTCAGCTCGAAAGAACATCTGTAATTGCTACAAGCCCTACTGAACTGAGTTAGGAATCGAGTTAAGCCAAAATATATGTTGTGTTTGAGATTCATCTTGGAAATTCCGTAAACTGTGTTTCAGGTTGATTAACTGTTGTCGAGTAGTGGCATTCTGTTATTTATGTTTTCTTATATAACTGTTTGCATTGTTGTTGTTTGGGTTTCATTATTGAATATAGAGTTTGATTGCAAGTCCAATAATTCAAATGTGGCAAATTCGCACTGAGAATTTATTCTCACCCCCACCTTCCCCGTTATTTTACAGGTATTGGTGCGACTGATTCCGGAGAGGCACGAGAGTAGTAGGCCTTAGTAGCTTACCAGTATATGACCCTAGATATCTTTTGTTGTATAGATTTAGGGTAGGCCTCGTGGTTGGTATCCGGATGAGATACTTTTGTTGTATTATATGCTGACCAGACTGTGTACTCTGATATATATATTAGAAACTTGTTTGAATTGCTTGTTGTTTGGTTTGAAATGTGAGTAGCCTTGTAAGCATACACGGCATTGTATGCTTACGGCGGGGGACTGTTACGACCCGTGGCCGCGGGGTGTGACACTAAGCATTTTTTATTCATCAAATTTTGGGTTGGTTCTGGTACCATCCGCGTTAATAAGGGTTTGGATTTGTCTCGGTTCAACCTTTTCACTTGGAACCTCACCCTTTCTTTCATGCATTTCAGCATGTCTCTTAAAGCTAATGATACCACTAGCTTGTTTATACTCAAAAATTTTATTGTAACCTTTTACCTTACAATCTAGAAAGTGCATAATCTTGTTTTTATCTATGGTAATCTCATAAAATCTCGCCCACAGTTGATTATATTCGGGAGGAGCTCTTTCTCTTTTGGTCTTCTTTCCTGCTGGTTCTTGTGGGGGGGACACTTGTCGAAGGAGGGACAACTTCTTCTTGAATTTTAGGTTAAGTTGTCGAAGGAGTACCTCCTATAAGGGTAGTGTCAGTGAATTGACTCGATGCTACAGAAGAAGAGCCCATGCCTCCATATGTATACGATGGTGTCGGTTGAAGTGTTTCTTGTGGAATGTATACGTTTGGATCGTTTGAATTATAATACGGTGCATTCATTTGGGGGGTTGTTGATAATTTGTTTGTAGCATTTGGTCCCTTCTTTGATAATATTGTGGATAATTTAGTGGATAATTAGGTGGTAGCATTTGGGGGAGTTGTTGATAATTTGTTTGTAGCATTTGATCCCTTCTTTGATAATCTTGTGAATAATTTAGTGGATAATTAGGTGGTAGCATTTGGGAGGAAGAACTATCAAGATAATTAGGTGGATAATTTTGTGAATAATTAGGTCGTGGCATAGCGGAGCCAAAAACTGAGGCCGACAATCTCGAGGCAAAATCTTCCTCCTCATTGCGATGAGGAGTTGTCATTTTTTAAACCTATTAAAAAACTAAACATAAATTACTTAACATATTCACAAAAATAAATCTAACCTATTTTTTTAACCTATCAAAAATAAATCTAACATACATTTGAAAAAAAATTAGAAATTAAAAAAAAGAAAAAAAAAATTAGAAAACAGAAATTAAAAAATAGAAATTAAAAAACAGAAATAAAAACAGAATTTAAAAAACAGAAATAAAAACAGAAATAAAAACAGAATTTAAAAAACAGAAATTAAAAAACACAAATAAAAAAAGAAATTAAAAAACAGAAATTAAAAAAAAGAAATTAAAAAACAGAATTTAAAAAACAGAATTTAAAAAACAGAAATTAAAAAACAGAAATTAGAAAAAACAGAAATTAAAAAATAGAATTTACAAAACAGAAATTAAAAAACAGAATTAAAAAAACAGAAATTAAATATTTTTTTTCTGTTTTTTAAAAATAAATCTAATTATTTCACATCAATAAATCTAACATTTTCAAAAATAAATCTAACCTATTCAAAATAAATCTAACATTTTCAAAAATAAATCTAGCTAACCTATTCAAAATAAATCTAACATTTTCAAAAATAAATCTAATCTATTCAAAAATAAATCTAACATTTTCAAAGATAAATCTAACCTATTTAAAAATAAATCTAAGCTATTTTAAAATAAATCTAACATTTTAAAAAATAAATCTAACCTATTCAAAATAAATTTAACATTTTTAAAAATAAATCTAATCTATATAAAAATAAATCTAATATTTTCAAAAATAAATCTAACTTATTCAAAATAAATCTAACATTTTCAAAAATAAATCTAATCTATTCAAAAATAAATCTAACATTTTCAAAGATAAATCTAACCTATTTAAAAATAAATCTAACATTTACAAAAATAAATCTGACCTATTTAAAAATAAATCTAAGCTATTTTAAAATAAATCTAACATTTTAAAAAATAAATCTAACCTATTCAAAATAAATTTAACATTTTTAAAAATAAATCTAATCTATATAAAAATAAATCTAATATTTTCAAAAATAAATCTAACTTATTCAAAATAAATCTAACATTTTCAAAAATAAATCTAATCTATTCAAAAATAAATCTAACATTTTCAAAAATAAATCTAACCTATTCAAAATAAATCTAACATTTTAAAAATAAATCTAATGTAACATTTTTAAAATAAAATCTAATGTAAGATATTCACAAAAATAAATCTAATATCTTTTTTTAACCTATTAAAAATAAATCCGAATTTGAAAAATAAAATCTAACCTATTCAAAACAAATCTAATTACTTCACATATTTTCAAAAATAAATCTAACATATTTTTTTTAACCTATTAAAAATAAATCTGAATTTGAAAAATAAAATCTAACATCAAAACAAATCTAATTACTTCACATCTAACAAATCTAACATAAACTAAATAAATCTAACATATTCAATAAATCTAACAAATCTAATTACTTAACAAATTTAACAAATCTAACATAAAATAAATCTAACAAATCTAATTACTTAACATTCAATAAATCTAGCATAAACTAAATTTACTCTACAAAAATAAATTAATCTAACATGAAATAAATGTAACCTTTAAATCTCACGGAAAAATTTTGCAAGAGGTGCCGAACTTCGTAATTTCGATACCATCGTAATTCTGTTTGCGTATTTGTAGAAGGAATTAAACTTACAACTATATATTTTTTAAACAATAAATTTAAAATTTGAGAATAATAAAATTTGAGATTGAGAGAATATAGATATTGAGAATTTGAGAATTGAGATGGTGATGTGAAAATGAAGGGAGGAAGAGAGGTGTATTTAAAGAGATTTGATTGGGGGATGAAATTTAAATTTTAAAAAGAAAAAAAAATGGTCAAATCCGGTCAGTCCGGTTCGGGCACGGGTGGGTCCAACCGGTCGGGTTTGATTTGACCGGTCCGGATTTGACTTGAACTGGGGGGGAAAATTTGAAAAATTTTGAAATTCAAATTTTAAACGGGTATATAGGTAGGGTATACGGGTAGGGTACAACGGGTAGGGTACAAGGGTATACAGGTACGGGAACGGGCACAGGTAAACCGGGTTTCCGGTCTGGTTTGGGCGGGCACGAGTTCACGGCGGTCCGGGTACACGCGGGTTTTTGCCCCAAAACCGGTATCCGGTCCATTTAATACCCGTACTCGCCATATCCGTTTACCCATCTATAGCCGGGCACGGGTACGAGCACCCAGGGCAGCGGGCACGGCCGGATAGGGCGCGGGCTGCCTGGGTCGGGTTTTAGCAAATCACTAGAGTCCAATATTAAATGTAATTATTTTGTTTATTAAGACATGTTTGTAGGATACAACAAATACGAACTGGGCTTGGCCCAATTAATGTCATTTCAATTGTTGGGCTAATATGGGCCCAAATACGTGGAAAGTTTGGACGAAGCATAATTATATTTTTGTAGTTCATCTTCTTTCCATCAAGCGATAATTAAATTCAGCAAATTTTGAAGATAATATATCATCATTAATTAGTCTTAAATTAATGGTCCTGATTTTAATGGCCTCTATATTGTACTGGATATATATTTAATTAATTATACTGGATATATATTCAATTCTGCTAGATAATCCGGCAGAAGTATTACTTTCGAAAATTCCAAAAAAGTAATGGTATTTCTTTAAATTTTTTTTATATTATTTATAAAATTTCGACTCTACCTTGAGCATAATATTAATTTGCTGGCCTGGTGTTGTGATTATAAAGTTTAAGTTAGTTATTTTTATTAGCCGATTATAAAAAGTTAAATATAATCTTTATATTAAGTTTAAAAATGTAACGAATGAGCTGAATTCTAAAATTTATAAATGTGATTAACTTCAATCGATGATTTCAAATTTCTCACTCATGACAATATTTATATCCGATAAACTCATGATCGAAGAACAACTATATTACCATACATGTCTTATCAAATCGAATAAATAAATAAAATAGTGAATATTTTGACATCCTTAATTATTAAGCCCCTAACTGTAACTACCCCAATTGATATTCTGAAAACTAAATGGAAGCTTCCACTGTGTCAAAATCTCTCTATATAAAAACTAATTAAATAGTACTATATTAAAAAAGTTGACCAAGAAAATGACATTTACAATATCCATTCACAATTCACAATTCATTAACATTATTATTATAGTACAGTAGTGCTGTGAATGACACAGAATTGAAAATACAATTAAAATTAAAACAATTAATGCTGGTACATAAAGCAAAAAAACACAATCAAACAAATATGCATGCATCTTAATTGCCAGTCCCCTACAATTACAATTCACAAACAAATTAACATCCAAATTAACAATTAATGTTTAATCCAACATATATATATAATGACATGCATTTCAATCAGGGAACTGATCTAGCTCTTCTCTTTCTGCATAATTAATTGATTAATGGCAACCAGCATTGTAGTACTTCCCAGTACAACGACTGGAGGTGTACGGCGCACCTTTGGCCGTACCGGGTTGAGTTTTGCTTGCAAAAGCTGAGTAATTAATATTAGCACCACTTACAAGGCCAAGAAGAGATGTTGAGAGAAGAACTACAACTAATAGTAGAGAGATGACTGATGAATATAATGATCTCATTTTTCTTATTTGCTTCACATATATTTGCTCTTCAATTACTTGCCATCTTTGCTTTGCTTTTTATAGGGAGAGAAGTGCGTATAAGTCCAAGATTGTTGTGTGGCCTTAATTTGTAATTAATGCTAGCTTCACATGACAGAAAATTGAAAGATACATGCTAGGCTGGCAGTTGGTACACTATTATCATATAATCCTCTCTTTTATATGCTATACATAAATTGTCTTTGTCAAAAAACCTTATAGAGGAAGTAGCGTAATTGTTGCACAGACGTAGTGAGCCAGCGGGAGAATTTTGACCTACCAATAATTTTTGTATTTTATTTCTCTTTTACTTACTGTTTTAGCATTTTTTTATTTTCTTTCGTCCTTAATATCTTACTTAAGCTCAAGCTTGTTTGAGCTTTTATGTTTTCTTTTCATCCTGCAACTACAAAACTCTTGTAATCACTGTTATCAATCAAATATGGACGAGAACCTTATTGTTCCTCAAAAATAGTTTGGAAAGCTTAGTAATATGATGATCTCATTTTTCTTATTTGCTTGATATTTGCTCTTCAATTACTTGCCTTCTTTGCTTTGCTGTGAGAGAAGTGTGTATAAGTCCAAGATTGCTGTGTGCTGGCCTTAATTTGTAATGCTAGCTACAAATGCCACAAAATTGAAAGATACATGCATGGTCACGAGCTAGGCTGGCAGTTGGCACACTATTTATCCTCTTTTCTGTGCTATTAATTGTATCTTACCTAGAAAAGCTCAAATTAATTGTATTTTACCTAGAAGAATGAAAGATCAATGCATGGTCACGAGCCAGCTATGCTGGCAGTTGGCACACTATATGTCGTCTCTTTTCTGTTAATTCATTAATTGTATCTTACCTAGAAAAGCTCAATTTAATTGTGAAGTAAGAGATAGAATAAATATTTTGTTTCACACATAAGCTGTCAAACAAAGATGAGTAAGAGATGGAATAATTTAAATCACCACTTCAGACGAATTAAGTACTTATAAACTCTATTTGTAGGGTCCATACGTGATCATTGACATATATTCATTTCTCAACATTTTACTTCTCCAGATAGATTAATTTAATCGATAATTTAAACTATCAAACAAAATATAAAATAAGATAAAAGGTCTTTGTCCACTGGCTTTTGTCCACGAACTGTCCACAAGCTTTATCCACTTGCCTTTAACAGCGATGGTCCCCACCTTCAACGGATATTCAAATTCTTCGCCTATTTAAACCTTCCCGATCAGATCATGGGTTACCTTTTTTTTGAATCTCATTTCTCAAACCGTCTTCCCGATCGCGATTTCTATGGAGCTAGTCGATAACCCAAATGAGATTCAAAAAAGTTAAGCCTTTCCATCATTCTCTTTCCCGATCAGATTTTCTCGATCATCCGATCAGATATTCAAATATCAGTTACTCACGTATTCGAAAAAAGGTTCTTTCATTCTACTTCTCTCTCAAAGGAGATGCTCTTTTATTCTTTAGTGCATAGTTCTTTACTCTTTTTTTATTTCATTTGTTGAATTCCAATGCTTTAAGTAGTTGAGAAGGCAATAATGACTTCTTTCTGGTTTTCTGAAAGCTTAGGCAAAGTTGCTACTTAACAAACTTTTTTTTTTCTATCTAGAATAGTTTCTGATTCATTTTTCCTTTGCTATGTTGATTTTAATTAAGATTACTGACTCGATCTTGTTTTTTATACATGATCGCAATGGAACCTTCAATCGTGGAGTGTGATCGAATAGAAGTTGTTTTTGTTGAAGAGCACGGTAAAATTCAAATCTAGTAAGTTATTTCTGTTGAATTTGTTGTTTTTCGTTGTATGCAGTAACAGATCTAGCATTTCAAATGAAATCTGGAGAAAAGAGATGATAGAGAGGCAATATGGAGTAATGATATGTTAATTTTACTGTATTACCCCGTTAATTTTACAGTATTCATATTGACATTTTACAGTATTCATCTTGTGGAAATCTGGAGAAAATAGATGATAGAGAGGCGATATGGAGTATTGATCTGTTAATTTTACAGTATTGTCCTGTTAATTTTACAGTATTCATCTTGTCATTTTACAGTATTCATCTTGTGGAAATCTGGAAGAAAGAGATGATAGAGAGGCGATATGAAGTATTGATCTGTTAATGTTATAGTATTGCCCCGTTAATTTTACAGTATTCATTTTGTCATTTTACAGTATTCATCTTGTGAAAATCTGGAGGAAAGAGATGATAGAGAGGCGATATGGAGTATTGATCTGTTAATTTTACAGTTTTTCTCCTGTTAATTTTACAGTATTCATCTTGTAATTTTACAGTATTCATCTTGTGGAAATCTGGAGGAAAGAGATGATAGAGAGGTGATATAGAGTATTGATCTGTTAATTTTACAATATTCATCTTGTAATTTTATAGTATTCATCTTGTAATTTTACAATATACAAGATTCTATTGAAAATTCTACTGTATACAAGATTTAATTTTACAGTATAAAAGATTCAATTGAAAATTCTATTGTATACAATATTCAATTTTACAGTATACAAGATTCAATTGTAAATTTTACCGTGTAGAAGATTCAATTTTACAGTATACAAGATTCAATTTTACAGTATATAAGATTCAATTGAAAATTTTACTGTATACAAGATTCAACTTTACAGTATACAAGATTCAATTTTATAGTATACAAGATTCAATTTTACAGTATACAAGATTCAACCCAGTGCGGAAGCTAATAATTAACTCT
Source organism: Carex rostrata (assembly GCA_964058875.1). Lineage (NCBI taxonomy): Eukaryota > Viridiplantae > Streptophyta > Magnoliopsida > Poales > Cyperaceae > Carex > Carex rostrata. The sequence continues at coordinate 209,675 of CAXKVT010000049.1, read as the reverse complement.
AACTGCCAATAGCCGCTAATAACCGCTAATAACTAACTCTAACTGCTAATAGCCGCTAATAACCGCTAATAACTAACTCTAACTGCCAATAACTTCCTATAACTGTAATTTTTGAAAGTACAATTTGAAAGTACATTTATTTTGTCCTGTTGTGCAAGTTGCAATCTTTTTCTAACTATCATGGGACCACTTCAAATAGTTGCTGGATATTTTGTGATTAACTGATATATTTTATGTGATATATTGTATAATTATACAACATATAGAAGTAATTTTACAATATTCGTGCAAGTTAAAGCTGTGAACAAATGGTGAACAAAAGGCTGTGGACAATTAGACGCTTCCATGGTAGTTATATTGGGAGAACAATTAAGCACAGCTTGAGTTTCTGAAGTGGTAACACAGTACATGTCACGTGTAATTAATCTGTCAATTTGGAATTTATCAATTAACTAACCGGATGACAAAGTTAACTCAGGGACCAGGATTCATTTGTTTACTCGACCGGCCAGTATCAGTGGGTATTGTTAATTGACTTCTTTTGATAATTCATCGTACCGTTATTTGTTTTCACTTACATATATCTGCCAAACAAAACTATTGAACTCAGCTAGCATGCAACCCGTGATTTTTAATGATTAGCTTAGTGGGGTGTGTATATTAGTATATATATATGAACTACTCGAATGATCTGAAATGGACCCTCCAGTTCCGAATTTTCAATTTTTCAGCGACAAATTTTTGATCAGATCTGACTGAGTTTGCACAAATCTTAAAGGAGATCGGACAGTCTAAAATGCGAATTAAAAGAAGAGTTTTAATTTGCAAAGTAGCGTAGCCTTACTCTTATTCTTAATATAAAAGATTATATTCGAACTCTGAAGGCACTAATATTTAAGTAGGTTGAGTCTAATATTAAATGTAATAATTTTTTTTTATGAAGACATGTTTGTAGGATATAACAAATACAAACTGGGCTTGGCCCAATTAATGTCATTTCAACTGTTGGGCTAATATGGGCCCAAATACGTTGAAAGTTTGGACGAAGCATAATTATATTCTTCCAACTCATTTTCTTTCCAACTAGCGAGAAATTCAGCAAAATTTCCCTAACTGTAACTGCCCCACTTGATATTCTGAATACTAAATGGAAGCTTCCACTCCGTTTCAGAGCTACTTTTAGACCTTTAACTAGGACCACATCTAGATGATCTCTAATAGTTTTTCAAAATTAATAACTAACCAGGACAATTCTGTAAACAAATATATGTAAAAATAAAATTCGAATTTTTTTTCAACATTTTTTTTCAAATTTTTTTCAAAATTTTTTTTCCAATTTTTTTTTTCAAACTTTTTTTTCAAATCTCATTTTAAATGCTACTTTTAATTCTTTTGAATTATGTAAACCTTATCACATAACTCTGTAGACAATTTCGTTAAATGCTGTAAATCGGTTAAAAAGTTTCAAAATTTTTTTTTTCAAACTTTTTTTTTCAATTTGCATCTAAATGCTACTTCCAATTGTTTTGAATCCTATAAACTTTATCACATAACTCTGTAGACAGTTTCGTTGAAAACAATAAATAAGTAAAAAGAAATTCAAATTATATATTTTTTAAATTCTATAAACCTTATCGCATGACTTTGTTGTATTCAAACTTTTTTTTTTCAATTTGCATCTAAATGCTACTTCTAATTGTTTTGAATCCTATAAACCTTATCACATAACTCTGTAGACAGTTTCGTTGAATACAATAAATAAGTAAAAAGAAATTCAAATTATATATTTTTTAAATTCTATAAACCTTATCGCATGACTTTGTTGTATTCAAACTTTTTTTTTTCAATTTGCATCTAAATGCTACTTCCAATTGTTTTGAATCCTATAAACCTTATCACATAACTCTGTAGACAGTTTCGTTGAATACAATAAATAAGTAAAAAGAAATTCAAATTATATATTTTTTGAATTCTATAAACCTTATCGCATGACTTTGTAGATGCTACTTCTAATTATTTTAAATCTTATTACATAACACTGTAAACTGTTTGTTTGAACACTGTAAATCTAACACATGAATTCAAGTACAAGCATGTAATGTACACAGGCTATAAATCATTCACTCAGCCTATACATCGAGTCTGGCATCAACCATGATTAAGTATGTCCTTGTAATTCAAAATTGAATTTAATCTTTGAATCTTGAGTTGCTTCTTGAACCGATTGATGAAATAATTGGCTCTAGACTACATATAAAATAAAATAAATCAGTTATTTACTGAACTACAAATTATCTAAGAAAAGTGTTTTGCCAGTCGATACTTCTGCAAGTGATTTTACATAGTATTAGTGAGGACCTAGTTGTGATTTTGCATTCCTACTTCTGCAAGTAAATGATTCAGAACTTTCTAATACACCATCTGAAAGTATAAAGTCTACTAGTTCAATAAATTAATTCATTGCAAGAGTGTAGCTTCAGCCATAAATTCAGTCCTAAACAACCCCCCTATAACTCGAAAGAAAAACCTCAAAAGACAGGTGCATTAGACTCAAAAACAAGCAAGTTAGGATAAAATTTTATATTTGTAGCATTTTTCTATAATTTATTAGCTATTTTTTTTATAAGAGGAGGGTTCAAATGCCTCTATTTTTTGTGCCTCCACCATGCCTCCATTTTTTAAAACTTTAATAACTCAAAATTTAAAATTTAAAAGTCAAAATAAAACCGTTAGATGTGATCTATGTTATTTTCTCTCTGTGCTCGTAAAAAATTATTACATTTCAATTTTGATAATATGTGAATCAATAAGTCCAAAAATCAACGTCTAGAAATCATCCACATTAGTGCATTTTTTACAAGCTCTTGATGACAATCAAAATAAAATTAAAATATCATAAATTTTTACACATGCATAGAGAAAATGATGTAGATCATATCCAATGATTTTATTTTGACTTTTAAGTTTTAAATTTTTAATTATTAAAGTTTCTAAATATGAAGGCATGATGGAGGCACAAAAAATGGAGGCATTTGAACCCTCCTCTTTTTATAATGCACATTTTCAAAATACAAAAAAAACTGCTATTTTTTCTGCACAAATTACCATATATGTCCGTGCATTCAAGCATCCGTTAAACATAGCTAGAAAATTATAAAAAAATGTAAAAATTAGCTCGCATATAGCTTTGACTTTCCTCTACATTTCCACAAAAAGAACTAAAAGTTTGGTTCAATGGATCTCTCACTAATATAATTTGAACCTGGCCTGACAGTAAATAAAGAAAAAACAGGGGAACCAAGGAAGAGAGCATTTCATCGAACAGTTCATGTGTAATACCTGAACAAGTGAAGGCCCGTGAAAGCCAGTGTCGGTGAGATCCTGTAGCTAGTTAATTCAACTTCAAATATATCCAAAATGCACACCTTAATATTCTCTTGCCCGTTAATCAAATATGGATATTACGCTCCATTGCCTCTATAAGATCTCCATTGATTTTCTTCTCCTTCAAGTTCAGAGGGCGGAATCGATTTTCACTAATCACGATTGGGGATCAGACCTAGTAACGCCATTTTCAGATCCTCCGTGAGTCACAACAAGAATGAGCCACTTTTCGCGAGGATAAAAAAGTGACTTTTTGCGACGGACTACTTTTATTGTTCAGCTTTTTCTTTTTGCGACGGACGACCGTCATAAATGCGTTTTTTCCCTCGCAAAAAGTGTCTACTTTGTTGTAGTGAGTCCGTCACCTCCCAAACCTCTGGTAAAGTCGTTGCGATCTCCGGCGGATGATGTTGCGGTGGCAGAGGAGGAGCGCCGCTTGAAGGTCACGAGCCTCACGTCGATGGTCCCAACTCCCAATAAGGAAGTTGAGGAGCACGGAGGGGTGGCAGGGGTAAACCAGCTGAGAAGGAGAAGGTAGAGAGACAGGATCCCTGAATTGAAGATGGAGACGAAGAAAGTTTTTTAGATCCAAAATTTCAAAAACGAAATACGTGTTTTTCTCCTAAAAAAGAAAAAAAGAAAATACGTGTTTAAATGACGACGTCTGTTAAAAACAGTTAGAAACCACGTGAGAAAGTGGTTTCTGGGACTCCTGGGGATTATCTGGGGATTTGATCGCGGGGACGATACCAAACAAACAGCAAAATTAACAATTAATCCAACATATGACAACCATGAAACCCACTTCTTTTCATATAAATGATAAATCTTCTCTTTCTTCATTTACATTGAGCATTCAGCATCATGGTAATACTTGGAACATGGTCTGGTGTACGGCTGACCTTGTTTATTATCTCCCTGCTTGGCTGGTCTGTTTGCTTGACTTATTGGGTCATAATTTAAACCACCACTGACGAGGCCAAGAAGAGATGCTGAGAGAAGAACTACAACTAGTAGTAGAGAGAACACTGATGAATATGATGATCTCAGTTTTCTTATTTGCTCTTCAATTAATTATCTGCCATCTTTGCTTTGCTTTGCTTTTTTATAGGGAGAGAAGTGTGTATAAGTCCAAGATTGTTCTGTGCGCATGCTGGCCTTAATTTGTAATGCTATAGCTAGCTTCACATGCCACAAAATTCAAAGATCCATGCATGTCACGAGCTACCTAGCTAGGCTGGCAGTTGGTACACTATTTATCCTCTTTTCTGTGCTATTAATTGTATCTTACCTAGAAAAGCTTAATTTAATTGTGCATTTAATTGTATCTTACCTAGAAAAATTGAAGATCCATATATGCATGGTCACGAGCTATCTATGCATGCAGTTGGCACACTAGCTATATATCCTATCTTTTCTGTGCTATTAATTCATCAATTGTGTCTTACCTAGAAAAGCTCAATTTAATTGTGAAGTAAGAGAAGGAATAAATATTTTGTTTCACACTTAAGTCGTCAAACGAAGATGAATAAGAAATGGAGTAATGGCGGAATAATTTAAATCAACACTTCAGACGAATTAAGTACTTATTCACATTTACTCTGTTTGTAGGGTCGATTGTCATTGACAGATATATTCATTTTTCAACATCTTACTCCTCTAAATAGATTAATTTAATCGATAATATAAAATGTCAAACGAAATATAAAATAATATAAACAATTTAATCATCATTAAATTTAAATTACAACTAAACATATAATAGAAAGAGAGATAAACCATGGTAGATATATTGGAATTTTTTTCATAAACCATAATTAATAAAACGAATTTTACGAAACCAATATGATTGATTTTTTTTTTCAAAAACCATAAGGACCGTATGGTCCCTACGGTCTCCAAAATTGCATTTTTCCAGACCGTAGGGACCATACGGTCTTACCATTTTTTTTTTTAAAAAAAAATTTTAAATTTTAAATTTTTTTTTATTTTTTGTATTAAAATATTAGAAATATTGAATATATTTCTTTGAAAGTAGATGAAATATAATATAATTTGATTTATTAGAAAGATTGCAACAAATAACCCGGATCAATATTTTTTAGATCGGATTTTTCGCGGCTGTAAAAAAAATTAATATATTTCTTTATGTGTTATTAGAAAAAAATAAAAATGCTTAGATTCTGAGTTATTGATCCCGGTTCAAAAGTCACTTCTAGATAATCCAGAAAATATTGTGATCCTTCTAGGACATTTAATTTATAAAAAATTGTATCTGTTTTGAGAATTCTTTTTGAATAACAATCATTAAATAACTTTTTTGTTTTTTTTTTCAAAAATAGATACAACTTTTCATAAATTAAATGTACTAGAAGGATCACAATATTTTCTGAATTACCTAGAAATGACTTTTGAACCGGGATCAATAACTCAGAATCTAAGCATTTTTATTTTTTTCCCAATAACACATAAATAAATATATTAATTTTTCTTACAGCCGCGAAAAATCCGACCTGAAAAATATTGATCCGGGTTATTTGTTGCAATATTTCTAATAAATCAAATTATATTATATTTCATCTATTTTCAAAGAAATATTTCAATATTTCTAATATTTTAATACAAAAAATAAAAAATTAAAATTTTTCTGTTTTTTTTAAAAGAAAAAGAAAAAGAAAAAGAAAAAGAAAAAAGGTAAGACCGTATGGTCCCTACGGTATGAAAAAAATGCAATTTTGGAGACCGTAAGGACCATACAGTCCTTGTGGTTTTTGAAAAAAAAAAAACCAATCATATTGGTTCAGTAAAATTCGTTTTATTAATTATGGTTTATGAAAAAAATTCGATATATTGGGAGAACGAGCACAGCTTTTCTGAAGTGGTAACACACTACATTAAATGGGCTAAACCGGATGAGAAAGTCAACTGCAGGGACCAGGATTCATTTGTACTCGACCGGTACCAGTGGGTATATATTGTTATTTGACTTCTATTGATAATTCACCTACCATTGTTTGTTTTCACTTACATATATTTGCCAAACAAAACTAGCATGTAACCTGTGATTTTTAATGATTAATTAGTGGAGTATATATGAACTACTCAAAATTCATTTTTATTTTCAAAATGCATATCTATTTCTAATAAATTTTTTTTAGGATGATTTCACATGTAAATTATACCATAAAGAATTAAGGTTATTATATAAATAATGTATCGACCAAAAAGGTAGTTAATTATGATTGTTTTTATTTAAAACTGGAATTGTTAGTTATTATTGTTGTTTCCAAAAACATTTTCTGTTATCTGCACTTTACAAATATTTATTCTTAATATAAAAGTTTATATCTGAACTCTAAATTTTTTTTTATTAAGACATGTTTGTAGGATACAACAAATACGAACTGGGCTTGGCCCAATTAATGTCATTTCAATTGTTGGGCTAATATGGACCCAAAGACTTGGAAAGTTAGGCTCAAGCATAATTATATTTTTGTAGTTCTTCTTCTTTCCATTAAGCGATAGATTCAGCAAATTTGAAGATTATATATGAGTGAGTCTATGGTAATATGCATATCACGGGTTGTTACCGTGCTACGGCTCTATATTCGAGTTTTCAAATCCTAACGGTCGATCCGAACCGTTCATCTTGTTCTCCATATTAATATGTGTTTGGAGACCAAATTTTACATTTTTTGAAATTTTTTTACTATTTTTTTAGACATTTAGAAAATCACTTGATCTGAAAATTCTGGACCATCCAAAAATAGTAATTTTCAATAAATCTGAAAAAATAGTAAAAAATTTTCAAAAAATGTAAAATTTGGTATCCAAACACATATTAATATGGAGAACAAGATGAACGGTTCGGATCGACCGTTAGGATTTGAAAACTCGAATATAAAGCCGTAGCACGGTAACAAATCGTAATATGCATAGTACCATAGACTCACTCATTATATATTATCATCAGTTAGTCTTAAATTAATGGTCCTGAAATTAATGGCCTCTATATTGTACTGGATATATATTTAATTAATTATACTGGATATATATTCAATTCTGCTAGATAAACCAGCAAAACTATTATTTTCAAAAATTCCAAAAAGGTAATGCTATTTTCTTTAAAAAAAATTATATTATTTATAAAATTTCGAGTCTATCTTGAGCGTAATATTAATTTGGTGGTGTTGTGATTATAAAGTTTAAGTTTGTTATTTTCATAAGCCGATTATAAAAAGTTCAATATAGTCTTCATATTACGTTTACAAATGTAACGAATGAGCTGAATTCTAAAATTTATAAATGTGATTAACTTCAACGGATTATTTCAAATTTCTCACTCATAACCATATTTATATCCGATAAACTCATGATCGAAGAACAAATATATTACCATACATGTCTTATCAAATCGAATAAATAAATAAAATAGTACATATATTGACACCCTTAATTATTAAGCCCCTAACTGTAACTGCCCCAATCGATATTCTGAAAAATAATTGGAAGCTTCCACTGCGTCAAACTAAATCTATATATATATATATATTTTTTTTTTTTTTGAAAGAAACTAGATCTATATTTTTTGGTGAGAAGGGATCCACTTACACTGCGTCAAGAGGAGTGATCCACTTACACCATTTTTTGGTGACACTAGATTACACTCTATATTTTCAAAATTCAAACAGTCAATTCAAACCGTTTAACATGATGGATATATTAAAATGTGTTTGCAGATCAAACTTTACATTTTTTTCAAAATTTTTTTACTATTTATTAAGATGGGTACAAAAATTCAATGGTATGAATATATCGATTTTGTTAAATACTTATTAAATAGTAAAAAAAAATTCGAGAAATGTAATTACAAAGGGTGACGAAGAAAATGACAATTACAATATCCATTCACAATTCATTAACATTATTATTATAGTACAGTAGTGCTGTGAATGACACAGAATTGAAAATGCAAATCAAAACAATACTGATACAGAAAGCAAAAAAAGAAAAAACACAACCATACAAATATGCATCTTAAATTTAAAATAAAAATAAAATGGACAGTCAATTAATTAATACTTAGATTAATTGGCAGTCCTCTACAATTACAAACAAACACTAATAAAATAACAACATATAATTAATCAAACACAATGAGAAACATGAAATTTAGTTCTTTTCATATTATATGTAGCTCTTCTAGTTACCAGTCGAGGCACAATTTATTTTGTTTATCTTAGCACATTTTTGGTAGCTGTACGGCCCACCTGGGTTGTGACCGGGTACAACTCTGCTACTAAGACCTGGGTAACCAAGTTCTGGCGCTCCATTGACGAGGCCAATAAGAGATGCTGCGAGCAGAACTATAAATACAAGTAGAGAGATGACTGATGATGATGATGATGATGACGACATTTTTTGTATTTGCTCTTTCTTTCCTATTTATATATATGAATATTTGTTCTTCAATGACATGTATACCAGCTCTGCTCTGCTTTGCTTTTTATAGGGAGAGAAGTGTGTATAAGTCCAAGATTGCTCTATACATGTGCTGGCCTTAATTTGTAATGCTAGCTACAAATGCCACAAAATTGAAGGAAACATGGTGAGCTAGCTAGGCTGGGAGTTGGTACACTATTTATAATATAATCCTCTCTCTTTGTGTTATTGATAAATTGTGTCTTAATTAGGAAAGCTTAGTAATCTAATTGTGGAGTAAGTGGTAAAGTAAATATTTTATTTCACACTTAAGCTGTTAAATAACATGTAAAATAGGAGGAGAGATGGAGTAAATGCAGCAAGTTAACCATCTCTCTAGTATTTATTTTGCATTTAGGACCCATCATAAGAAAGAAATTCATTAATTTTCCACAATCTTATTTCTCCAAACAAATTAATTTAATTGATGATTTAAGCTGTCAAATAAAATGTAAAATGAAAAAATGAATTGAGTAATTTAATCCTCATTAAATTTAAATAGCAATCAAACACGTGATCATAGAAAAAGCGATATAACCATTGTAGCCGGATAGTAGGAAGAGCAAGCACAGCTTGAGAGATACCGGTAATTTTCGATTTTTTTATTAATCGAAAATAAAATAAAAAAATATTGCGAAAGGGAATTGTTTTGTTGAAAAATCGAATATAGGAAAAATGGGATTGATTATTCCATTTCCCAGACAGTACAAAATTTCCGTCCATTTTATTTTTGGTTTCGTTTCATATAAGAGAATAAAAAAAAAAAAAAAACATATTGCTACAATGCTGGACGAGATAGTTTATCCCGTCCATTTTTTTTTACATTTTTATCTCTGTTTTCAAAATTGAAACGTATGATCTGAACTCGTGCTCAAATATTGAATTTAGGTGATACTCTCTCTCAATTTTTTCTCTGAGAACTCTCTCAATTACAATGAAGCTGGCAAAGGAAGAGTAAATGTGTGCCCTTTTCAGAATTGAGGGCTTTCCTACATGAGTCATAAAATATCAGGTATTGAATTTTACAAACTACAACAACTAATTTATCATTACTGTAAGTAACACCCGCTTATGTTCCAAGTAGAACTATACTAGTTTGGGTGATTATTATAACATGATGAAAAATCATAAAATAAAGATAAATGCACAAAAAGATGACTGAATTTCCCCAGTTGACCAAAGTTTATCAGTCCCAAATTTTACAAATTCTAGCATGAGACCTGATAGTAGAATATTGCAATTTGACCCAAAAATTAATTAACATCACTCAACATACAATTACGATGAAATATAGTTGAAATTTGGCTTACCAAAAGCAAGTACCAATTGAGGATTAATAAGTACTACACAATTTATTTATTCTTTTATAAATGACAGAAGCAAGGGGTCTTGCCCTCCAGATATGACACTCAAGTGAAGAGGCCATATCGCATTACAGAATAGTTGATGGCTTTTCAAATTAGATCGACGGCTTTTTGTTGACTTGGTTGACATCCTCATGGATTGTATGATTCATGGCTGATTCAGGTTTGAGCCCTCAAACCAGTTGTTGTATTTGTATGATCTAGTATTATCTTATGATGGACTATTTATTTGCAATAAAAGTACATAGTGTCTAATGGTGAATTTTTGTTTCAGGATAAAGGTAGTGGGATTAGCAGAAGAACAATTTGATTGGTATCAGGACCTTAGAAGACATGGTACAGTTAAGCACACTGGTTTCCAAATCAATTTTGATCAACTCGTGATGTTCTTAATGGGTTTTGGACACGTCAGGGATATAGTTTCATATCTAAGAACCAAAAATGATGCTAATTAAATGCTAATAAACTTGTTAACCATATTAAAATAGTGATTGTAATATTGTCAATTGTTTAAATTCATGTACAAATTGATGTATGGATATATTTATTGCCATTACTATATTGATTAATGTTTATTGCATGCTTTCGATATATATATATATATATAGAAGGATCCAATTACACCATTTTATGGTGACAGATCTTGACACCATATTTGTATAAGTTATTTTTGTGATTTCAACATCAAATAGTCGATATGAACCGTTCAACATGATGTTCATATTAAAATGTACTTGGAGACCAAATTTTACATTTTTTTGAAAATTTATTACTATTTTTTTAGAATTTTAAAAATGTAAAATTTTGTCTCCAAGCACATTTTAATATGGAGATCATGTTGAATGGTTCGGATAGTCTGTTTGAATTTTAAAATCACAAAAATGACTTATAAAAAATGGTGTCAAGATGTGTCACCATAAAATGGTGTAATTGGATCCCTCCTCATATATATATATATATATATATATAGAGAGAGAGAGAGAGATGAAGGATCCAATTACACCTTTTTAAGTTTGTGACACCGAATTACACACTCGATTTTCAAAGTCTTTAAAGTTCAAATAGTCAATCCAAACCGTTGAACATAATGGATTAAAATGTGCTTGCAGATTACATTTTACATTTTTCTGAATTTTTGTACTATTTATTAATTATTTAACAAAATCGCTATATTCAGACCATTAAATTTTTGTATCCATCTTAATAAATAGTAAAAAAATTCAAAAAAAAAAATATAAAATTTGGTCTGCAAGCACATTTTAACATATCCATCATGTTGAACGGTTTGGATCGACTGTTTGGACTTTGAAAATATAGAGTGTAATTTGTTGTCACCAAAAAAAGGGTGTAATTGGATCCGTCCTCATATATATATATATAGTGAGGAGGGTTAAAATGCACCATCCTTTTTGTGCTCCTAACGTGCACCCTCCTCTCGTATCTTCATTTTTAAAGTTCAAATAGTTGATTCGATCCTTCCAACGTGTTCTTCATATTAAAATGTGGTTAGAGATCAAATTTTACATTTTTTAGAAATTTTTTACTATTTCTCAAGAATTTTTTATTAAACTAAACAATAATAAAAAATTCAGCAAAGTGATGATTTTAAAAAATTCTGAAAAAATAGTAAAAAAATTTCAAAAAATGTAAAATTTGGTTTCCAAGCACATTTTAATATGAAGAACACATTGGAATGTTCGAATCAACTATTTGAATTTTGAAAATGAAGATATGAGGGGAGGGTGCACGTTAGGAGCACAAAAAGAGGGTGCATTTTAACCCTCCTCATATATAGTAAGGCAACCATACATTGCAATGCATAGATATTTTTGTAAATTGGACTATAAATCACCGGATTCAAAGTCCAAATAACCGATCCAAACCATTCATCTTGTTCTCCATATTAATATGTGGTTGGAGACCAAATTTTATATTTTTTGGAAATTTTTTACTATTTTTTTAGATTTATTGAAATCGTTGTTTTTCAGACAAATCTGAACCATAAAAAAACAACGATTTTCAATAAATCTAAAAAAATAATAATTTTTTTAAAAAATATAAAATTTGTTCTGTGCGCATGCTGGCCTTAATTTGTAATGCTAGCTTCACATGCCAGAAAAATGAAATATCCCTGCATGCAGTCATGAGCTAGCCTAGCTAGCAGTTGGCACACCATTTATCCTCTCTTTTCTGTACGTGCTATTAATTCATTAATAAAAAGCTCAATTTAATTGTGAAGTAAGAGATAGAATAAATATTTTGTTTCACACTTAAGCTGTCAAAGGAAGATGAGTAAGAGATGGAGTAATGGCGGAATAATTTAAATCACCACTTCAGATGAGTACATAATTATTCACATTTACTCTCTTTGTAGGGTCCATTGTGATCATTGACATATATATAGGCTACGGTGAGTTGCGAAGTAAAGCGACTATTTTACTTCACACTCATATTTTGCGATTTAAAAATCCAAACGACCAATCCAAATCGCTCAACATGATCTCTATATTGAAATGTGCTTGGATACCAAATTTTACATTTTTTGAAATTGTTTTACTATTTATTAAGCAATTTTGAAAATCGCTGATCCGGTGGTCCAGGAATTTTTACTGTTCATAGCAAAACAACAGTTTTCAAAATTGCTTAATAAATAGTAAACAAATTCCAAAAAATATAAAATTTGGTCTTCAAGCACATTTCAATATGGAGATCACATTTAACGGTTCGGATCGGTCGTTTGGACTTTCAAAATGAAAATACAGCGTGAAGTAGAAACACGTTTTACTTCGCAACTCACCGTAGCTCATCTCTCTCTCTCTCTCTTTATATATATATATATACTAGTATCATACCCGTGCGTTGCAACGGATACATATTATAAAAAAACAAATATATCAATGAAAATAATAATTATCTAAAAATTAAAACACATGTTAATAGAAAATTTATATGATTATATATTTTTAATTAACTTTAATCGTGATCTCGATGATAATTTGATGATGTGATGATTTTTTATTTTTAAGTACCAATGATATCAAATAATAGCTCGATTTGAATCTAATATCAAATATCATACAACAATTCAATATCAACATATAATATGATATCAAAAAACATAAATAAAAAGTGTTATTGTGTGTATGTATATGACACACACACACACACATATTATAAGAAAAATATATATTTACACACACATTCCAATTTATATTCTTCTTTATTTCCAATTTAGAACACACACACACACACATTGATATATTCTATATCGGAAATATATTCTAAATTGCCACACCAATATGTATAGAAACAAAGAAAGAGAAATAAGGAAATAAAAAAAATGATTTCCATCGTGATCCGTATAGAAACGAAGAAGGAAATAATAAATAAGAAAATAGAAGGTGGAGTCTTCTCAATTGGAGTCTTCTCCGTATTGTAACGTATCGTGTGCTAGCTTATGTGGCAGATATGTTTTTAACTAAATTTAGACTTCTATACATAAAACAGATGCATTTAATCAAAAGAAAACAAAATATGTAATTGGAGAGCTGAGATCAAATGCGAAGTTTCATCTCTCAATCGTAGCCGTTGGTGGATCGAACACCCAACGTGCTTAATAATAGAATATATATATATATATATATATATATATATATGAGGTAAGGCTGGGGTGCTATGGATAGCATAGAGGCCTCTATGCTACGGCTCAATATTCAAGTTTTCAAAATCCAAACGGTCGATCCGAACCGTTCATCTTATTCTCCATATTAATATCTGCTTGGAGACCAAATTTTACATTTTTCTGAATTTTTTTACTATTTATTAAGTATTTTACAAAATTGTTGATCCAACGGTGGCTGCACAAAACAGTAAAACCGTTGGATTAGCGATTTTCAAAGAGGCTTAATAAATAGTAAAAAAATTTAGAAAATTATAAAATTTGGTCTCCAAGCAGATATTAATATGGAGAATAAGATGAACGGTTCGGATCGACCGTTTGGATTTTGAAAACTTGAATATTGAGCCGTAGCATAGAGACCTCTATGCTATCCATAGCACCCCAGCCTTACTCTATATATATATATATATATATATATATATATATATATATATATATATATATATATATATATATATATTCATTTCTCAACATCTTACTCCTCCAGATAAATTAATTTAATCGATAATTTAAACTGTCAAACGAAATATTAAATAATGTAAGCAATTTAATCATCATTGAATTTAAATAACAACTAACCATATAATAGAAAGAGAGATAGACTACTGTAGTTATATAATTGGGAGAACAATTAAGCACAACTTGAGTTTCTGAAGTGGTAACACAGTACATGTCATGTGTAATCTGTCAATTTGGAATTTATCAATTAACTAACCGGATGAGAAAGTCAACTGCAGGGACCAGGGATTCATTTGTACTCTACCGGTACCAGTGGGTATTGTTAATTGACTTCTTTTGATAATTCATCGTACCGTTATTTGTTTTCACTTACATATATTTTCCAAACAAAACTAGCATGCAACCCGTGATTTTTAATGATTAATTAGTGGGGTATATATGAACTACTCAAAATTCATTTTTATTTCCAAAATGCATATCTATCTCTAATAATATATATATATTTTTAGTATGACTTCACATTTAAATTATATGATAAAGAATTAAGGTTATTATATAAATAATGTGTCGACCAAAAAGGTAGTTAATTATGATTGTTTTTATTTAAAACTGGAATTGTTAGTTATTATTGTTGTTTTCAAAAACATTTTGTCTGCTATCTGCACTTTACAAATATTTATTATTAATATACAAGTTTATATCTGAACTCTGAAGGCACTAATATTTAAGTAGGTTGAGTCTAATATTAAATTTAATTAATTTTTTTTATTAAGACATGTTTGTAGGATACAACAAATACGAACTGGGCTTGGCCCAATTAATGTCATTTCAATTGTTGGGCTAATATGGACCCAAAGACTTGGAAATTAAGTAATTATATTTTTGTAGTTCATCTTCTTTACATTAAGATAAATTCAGCAAATTTGAAGATTATATATCATCATCAATTAGTCTTAAATTAATGGCCGCTATATTGTACTGGATGTATATTTAATTAATTATACTGGATGTATATTCATATTCTGCTGGATAATCCAGCAGAAGTATTATATATTTTCAAAAATTTCCAAAAGGTAATGTTATTTTCTTTAAAATTTTTTATATTATTTATAAAATTTCGAGTCTATCTTGAACGTAATATTAATTTGCTGGTGTTGTGATTATATAAAGTTTAAGTTTGTTATTTTCATAAGCCGATTATAAAAAAGTTCAATATATATAGTCTTCATATTATGTTTACAAATGTAATGAATGAGCTGAATTCTAAAATTTATAAATGTGATTAACTTCAATCTATGATTTCAAATTTCTCACTCATGACCATATTTATATCCAATAAATTCTTGATCGAAGAACAAATATATTACCATACATGTCTTATCAAATCGAATAAATAAATAAAATAGTACATATATTGACACCCTTAATTATTGAGCCGTCCTAACTGTAACTACCCCAATTGATATTTCTGAAAACTAAATGGAAGCTTCCACTGCCTTAAACTCTATAGATATATAAACTAATTATAAGTAGTATATTAAAAAAGTTGATCAAGAAAATGGCCATTACAATATCCATTCACAAGTGATTAAACATTATTATTATTATTATAGTACAGTAGTGCTGTTTATGACACAGAATTGAAAATACAATTAAAATTAAAGCAATTAATGCTGATACAGAAAGCAAAAAAACAACACAACCAAACAAATTTGCAAGCATCTTAATTGCCAGTCCCCTACAATTTCAATTCACAAACAAATTAGCATCCAAATGAACCATTAATGTTTAATCCAACATATATATATAATGACATGCATTTCAATCAGGGAACTGATCTAGCTAGCTCTTCTCTTTCTGCATAATTAATTGATTAACGGCAACCAGCATTGTAGTACTTCCCAGTACAACGACTGGAGGTGTACGGCGCACCTTTGGCCGTACCGGGTTGAGTTTTGCTTGCAAAAGCTGAGTAATTAATATTAGCACCACTTACAAGGCCAAGAAGAGATGTTGAGAGAAGAACTACAACTAATAGTAGAGAGATGACTGATGAATATAATGATCTCATTTTTCTTATTTGCTCTTCAATTACTTGCCATCTTTGCTTTGCTTTTCTTTATATAGTGAGAGAAGTGTGCATAAGTCCAAAATTGGTGTGTGCTGGCCTTAATTTGTAATGCTAGCTTCACATGACAGAAAATTGAAAGATACATGCTAGGCTGGCAGTTGGTACACTATTATCATATAATCCTCTCTTTTATATGCTATACATAAATTGTCTTTGTTAAAAAAGCTTATAGAGGAAGTAGCGTAATTGTTGCACAGGCGTAGTGAGCCGGCGAGAGAATTTTGACCTACCAATAATTTTGTATTTTATTTCTCTTTTACTTACTGTTTTAGCATTTTTTATTTAATTTCTTTAGCCCTTACTTAATCTTACTAAAGCTTAAGCTTGTTTGAGCTTTTATGTTTTTGTTTTCATCCTGCAGCTAAAAACTCTTGTAATCACTGTTCTCAATCAAATATGAGCTAGAACCTTATTGTTCCTCAAAAAAAGTTTGGAAAACTTAGTAATTTAATTGTGTAGTAAGATGTGAAGTAAATCTTTTATTTCACACTTAATTAAATTGTCAAATAAAGAGAAGTAACATGGAATAACAACAAAATAAGTTAAATCACCACTTGCGACAAATTAAGTACTTATTTACATTTACTCTATAATTTGTAGGGCCCATTGTTATTTGACAAATATTTATTTCTCAACATCTTACTCCTCCAAACAAATTAATTTAACCGATAATATAAACTGAGCTACAAACAAAATACAAAATATAGTAAGCAATTTTTAAAATTGGCAGTGGTAACAGTGTCTCCATAAAATTACCTCAAAATTTTGAATATAAAAATAAAATTCTCAAAATAAGCACAATACACTGAACTTTGATTGCATTTGGGACATGCGCTTAATACATTAATTCATTAATCTGATTTGGCCTTATTATTCCTCAAATATGTATATGTCATGCATGTGTAATCTGTTAATTTGGATTTTATCAACTAACCGTATGAGAAAGGCAATTGCATGCAGGGACCAGGATTCATTCGTAATCAACCGGTACCAGTGGTTATTGTTAATTTGACTTCTTTTAATAATTCATCGTACCGTTATTCACTACAACAATGTAGATACTTTTTGCGAGAGAAAAAGCAAATTTATGACGGTACTCCCTCGCGAAAAGTACCGTCGCAAAAAGAAAAAGCTGAAGAATGAGAGTAGTCCGTCGCAAAAAGTCACTTTTTTATCCTCGCGAAAGGTGTCTCATTCTTGTTGTGAATTTGTCTTCAACAACATTTGCCAAAATAACATTATTGAACTCAGCTAATAACAACATTTGATAAACAAAATATAACCCAAAACAATGAAAAAAAATAACAACATATACTCGAATTAAAATAAAATGGAAAATAACCAGAACCGTCAGAATTCTGTGCAGTTCTCTTAAAAGTGAACCGCTCTGATCTGGGCGGTTTGGGGCATTTTTCATAAAAAAAAAATAATCGAGGATATTTCTGGATTTTGTTATTTAATGGATGATATGAATAAAATTCTGGCGTAAATTTTAATGATTAGTGGGGTAAATATGAACTACTCAAAATTCATTTTGTTTCCAAAATGCATATATCTCCAATAATATTTTTAGTATGACTTCACATGTAAATTATATCATAAAAGAGTTAATTAATTAATTAATGTTATTCGATGAAAATTGTGTATTCGACCAAAAAGGTAGTTATCATTTGTTTCCCAAGTATGATTCTTTTCATTTGACCGGAATTGTTAGTTATTATTTTTTTTTCAAGCAGAAAATGTTGTTTGTTTTAAGTCTCCTGGTGAGGATTGGGCGAAAAAAAAGAAAAAAAACAATACTATTCCCAAAATATAAATATTGTATGTTATTTGCAATTAAAAAATATTTATTCTTAATATACAAGTTTATATCTAAAGGCACTAATATTTAAGTAGGCTGGATGCAATATTAAATTTAATTACAAAAAATAATTAAGGCATGTTTGTAGGAAAAAATAAATTCGAACTAGGCCTGGCCCAATTATTGTCATTTCAATTGTTGGGCTAATATGGGCCCATGACTTGGAAAGTTAGGCTGTAGCATAATTTTTTTTTTTTTTGTAATTCATCTTCATCTTCTTTCCATCAAGCGAGAAATTCAGAAAATTTTGAAGATTATTATATCATCATCAGTTAGTCTTAAATCAATGGTCTTGAAATTAATGGCATCAATATTGTACTGGATATATATTTAATTAAATTTATTGTGATTTCCGACTCAATTATAAATATTTTTAGAATGAAATTTTCCATTAGGTCATACCATTAAATCAAAACAATTAATACTGATACAGAAAGCAATAAACATAACCATACAAATATTTATGCATATTATTTCTCAATTATAATTTGTAGGGCCCATTATCATTGACAGATATTTATTTCTCATCAATATCTTACTCGTTCCCACATATTATTTCAACAGATAATATAAACTGCGAAACGAAATACAAAATATATTTAGTAAGCAATTTTTAATATTGGTAGTGGTAACAATGTCTCCATAAAATTACCTCAAAATTTTGAATATAAAAAGAAAATTCTCTTTGCAATATTTGTAACTGGGTACGTACCCGTAACATAATTCCATGTGTGAGATGGATACTGGTAAGGTACTGGTCTTGAACCGGCAAAGAGACGTTTAGCAATTTTAAGGTCATCAAACAAGCATCAAATGAAGCCTTGATCTTCTAAATTTGCCCATATATGGATTTTCACATGATGATTGCTAATTAGTAAACGAATCTTTGTTTTGTCTTGGGCTTGGTACATTAATTTAAGCGATCCATGGATCCAGAACCATACAAAAAGATAATTCAAAATTTAACAACAACAAAATTCAGTCTAAAAGATTAAAATAAAATAAATAATAAAAAATTTAGCAATATATTTTACAAGGATCACATTTATTGCTTGAAACTAACAAGTAATTACAACCATTATTTTGACACCATAGATGATATATATGGGATTTTGGCAAACAGGCAAGATTTGATCATGGACACACATTTTATTTGTAGGATGAAGTACTTATATACTATTTCAATTTTTAGATAAAAGTTTGTATTAGTCAATTGACATCTAAATTATCTTTGCACCAAACATTTATCAATGAACTGTATCTATTTCATTTTTATAAAGTTATATAATCTTCATAATTTTTATGCTATTTTATTTAACATTTGTTTATGTTTTGGTTGTGTTGTTGTTAGTATGTTAAATATAAACCTGCAAAATGAAATTTCAGCGAGAAATAAGAAGGCATATATATAGTTATCTGAGAAATGAATATTTGTTAACAACTTCTAACACAGAGAGAAATTTACTTAAGATAAATCCACTATTAGATAAAACAGAAAACAAACAAAACTGATTACATAGCCGATCGAATAATCCATAAGTTACAATCAAGTTTGATACAACTTACCTTAAAATTTCGACACAAACAAAATAGATAATTGCTCGCTCGCCTCTTATTCGCATCAATCAACTGTTAGGCGCCAGATTAAATATAAGCCAAATAAGAGCATCAGACAACAAACTGAGAGGAAACAAAAACAGACAAACTCGCAATGCAACTTAAAGTTTTGCAGTATATGCATAGAGATCAACCTCTAATTAAGCCCCTAACTGTAACCACCCCAATCGATATTCGATATTCTCAAAACTAAATGGAAGCTTCCTGCACTGAATTCGCATCCTCTGAGATATCTCATATTTTGTGTGACTTCTTGGAAAATCTCAACCATTGCAATACGTTCTGCGTGAATCTCAAAGCTCAAATAATACTGCCCCCCTACGTCACCCCCGAATAGGCACCGAACACGTCGGTCACGCAAAATAGAGACATCTCAGAGGATACACATTCTCCTGCACTGGGTCAAACTCTATATATATAAATTAAATAAATAGTATTTTTAAAAAGTTGACCAAGAAAATGGCCATTGCAATATCCATTCACAATTCATTAACAATATTATTATTATAGTATGTACAGTAGTGCTGTGAATGACACAGAATTGAAAATACAAATCAAAACAATACTGATACAGAAAGCATAAAACACAACCATATATACAAATATCTAATTGGCAGCCCCCTTCAATTATAAACAAACATCTAATAAAAGGACAGTCAATTAATATTTACATTAATTGGCAGCCCCCTTCAATTATAAACGAACATCTAATAAAATAACAACATATATATAATTAATCAAACAAAATGAGAAACAGGAAACTGATCAGTTCTTTTCATATATGTAGCTCTTCTTCTAATTCTACTAGCTAGCAAGGGTGGTGGTAGATCCCAGCACACCGACTGGGGGTGTACGGCTGACCTGCTTTATTATTTCCATATTGTTTGTCTGCCGTACCTGATACCCCATAAGTTATATATTGTTTTCCACTGACGAGGCCAAGAAGAGATGTCGAGAGAAGAACTACAACTAGTAGTAGAGAGATGACTGATGAATATGATGATCTCATTTTTCTTATTTGCTTCATATATATTTGCTCTTCAATTACTTGCCTTCTTTGCTTTGCTTTTTATAGGGAGAGAAGTGTGTATAAGTCCAAGATTGCTCTGTGCATGTGCTGGCCTTAATTAATTTGTAATGCTGGCTTCACATGCCAGAAAAATGAAAGATCCATGCATGGTCACGAGCTAGGCTGGCAGTTGGCACACTATTTATCCTCTCTTTTCTGTGCTATTAATTGTATCTTACCTAGAAAAGCTCACATTTAATTGTATCTTACCTAGAAAAATGAAAGATCCATGCATGGTCACGAGCTAGCTATGCTGGCAGTTGGCACACTATATATCCTCTCTTTTCTGTGCTATTAATTCATTAATTATATATTACCTAGAAAAGCTCAATTTAATTGTGAAGTAAGAGATGGAATAAATATTTTATTTCACAATTAATCTGTCGAACGAAGATGTGTAAAACGAAGATGTGTAAAAGATGGAATAATGGCGGAATAATTTAAATCACCACTTCAGACGAATTAAGTAGTTATTTACATTTACTCTACTCTGTCTGTAGGGTCCATTGTGATCATTGACATATATTCATTTCTCAACATCTTACTCCACCAGATAAATTAATTTAATCGATAATTTAAACTGTCAAACGAAATATGAAATAATATAAGCAATTTAATCCTCATTAAATTTAGGAAAAAAATTTCAGTGTACCCATCTAAAATTTTAAAATAGCCAATACCCCCATTAAATCATCATAATATCCTCCCAATGAGGACGGTTCAAATGCACTATCATTTTGGTGCTCCAATATGCTCCACATAGACTACATCATTTATCTCTATTTTTAAAGTCCGAACAGTCGATCTGAACTGCTCAACATGATCTTCATAATAAAATACGCTTGGAGACCAAATTTTATATTTTGTAGAATTTTTTTACTATTTTTTAAAATAGATACAAAATCACCTTTTTAAGGAGATTTTGGACCATCCGATAAAGTCATATTGTACCTATCTAAAAAAATAGTAAAAAAAATTCAAAAAAATATAAAATTTGCTCTCCAAGCATATTTTATTATGAAGATCATGTTGAGCGGTTCGGATCGACTGTTCGAACTTTGAAAATAAAGATAAAGGACATGGTGCATATTGGAGCACCAAAATAATGATGCATTTGAACCCTCCACATATCCAATATGCCCATAAATAAAAGTAAATTTCTTTCTTTAATCCCTTTTTACTTATTTTATCTTTTATTTAATTATTTTAAAATTTTAACGGACTATCATACCCTTTATTTTTAAACTTTGTTTTTAAACAGAGTGTCCAGTCCATTTTTTTTTGTTCTTCCTCTCCTTCCCGATCAAACTGCCGATCAACGACATTTCTTCCTCTCCCCTCTTCTCGTTCCCAGTCCTCCGCTATCACCGTTCACGTTGTCATTCTTCCCTCCCCGTTTCCGTCGTCGCTAGCTCTTCCCCTTCTCGTCCCCCTCACGGATCGAGCATGCCTCAGGCTGTGGAGATGTCTGGATGACGGCCCAAGGCGGTGCGAGTCGGCCATAAGAAAAACGAAGCCGGTGTCACCACAAATTGAATATACGCTATGCGATATCTTGGTTAGTTTTCGATCTGAGAGCTTTTATCTCTTGTTTTTGTATTTTTAATTTAGTTGATTCAGTCATGTTTATGCATTTCGTTATTTTGAATTGATTATATAATGAATGAATTAATGAATTGTTATTTTTAAGTCAAAAATTGACAGGTGATTTTGATATTACGACATCAATTAAATACTCCTGACACTACATAAGCATGATGCTTCATTCATTCTCTTCATATTAAATTTGTCAGTTGTTCGATTCTTTCTCCTGTCGCCTTACGTTGACATCATTTCTTATTGGCTGAGGTATCTGTTCTTACCAGTATTGAGCAAGAGTTTGACTAAAATTAGCATGGTTCCGAAAATCGGCCGATTCCGAGTCGACTCAGAATCGGCGGTGTTCGGGCCGAGTTTTACCCGATTCTCGCGCCCGTGCGAGTTTTTCGGCAAAACTCGGATGAACAGTGCCGAGTCAGCCAAGTTTTCCGATTTTTCCAGCCGAGTCAGCCGAGTTAGCCGAGTTTTACTCGATTTTTGCCCGATTGTCACTAACCTGTGCGAGTTTTGTCCGATTATCGTAGGCTGTGTTGTGCTGAGGAGAAGAGAAGAGGTCGGCCAGCTGAGAAGAAGAGAAGAGAAGAGATCGGCTGGCTGTGACGCGCAGGGCTCAGTGCTGACTGCTGAGTCGCTCAGGGAAGAGAGAGTCGCCATGGGCGAATTTGTTTTTGAGTCGGAATTTGTTTTTGGGAAGAGAGAGTCGCAGGGGGAGCTGAGTCGAAAGGAAGACAATGGGAGAGATGAAATGTCAGAAGGGAAGAGAAACGAAAATTTACAGATGGCCCCTCTACATTTTACATTTTTACTCTTTTTTTGTTTTACCCCAAATTAAAGATGAATTAATTATGTTGATTGGTTCTGTTGATTAGACTAAAGTTAAAGTAGTAATCCAGAATTTTCAAGCTCATCTACGTATAGAGTACAACCAGACTACAATTCAAGTAGTAATCCATAATTTTCTAACACATACAATCCATATGTTGGATATGAGGATGCTAATAATTCTTTATTTGACACTAGATTAATGTCTTCATTTTTTTGCTTTGTACAACAATATCCCCATTCATAGTTTAATACAGAGGACGATGAGATGATCGAGCCAGCTCGGCATAGCTTCTGGCAATAAAAGTGTGTTCTATTTGTAATGTTTGTAATACATTATATAATTAGTAAATTATGTGAGTGTAATATTCTCTTAATTAACATAGTTTTTTTACAAATTGTTTTTATAAATTTTTTCCTATTTTTTGGCTACAAAAGGGTTCTGCCAATAAAACCCGAGTTACTGATCCGATTCTTCCAATTTTGGCTGATTCATCCGATTCTTACTCGACGGTCAAAAATCCGATTCCGAGTTTCAGAACCCTGAAAATTAGAGCACATTTAATTGTACTTCTAGATGTGGTAGGTGAATTGAGATTTTGTCGATGCAAAATTCAACTGAATTGAGGTACAATTGGACATTATAGCTTAAGAAAGCTAAATTGCACGATTATATTTTATCTGATGCTCGATTGGAAGTAATTTGGGTTAAATGTGAAGTAGGTAATGTTGGGAATCATAAAGGCCAAACAATTACGTCTTATCTAGAGATCAAACAATCACATCTCATCTAGAGTCAAACACTTACATCCCGGGAAGAAGAAACAATCCCCACCTTAACCTAAGACCGTCCTATGCCAAATAGACCCAAAACATAATCTTTAGTGCGGAATACAATACCTGATTCCATGTCGTTTGCCATGGAATATCTAACCCTAGGTTGGAGAAGCAACCGTCTCCATGAGTGTGAGACAAGACTCTTGCAAGCTTTTCCTTTCACGCCCTTTTGGTTGAATCTTAGATTAGGTCTTCCAAAGCAACAAGATCGTCCTTGAGAAATCATTTCCAAATTTCTAATGGATTTCTCCTCTCAATTCTTTGATGGTGAAAAAAGGGAGAAGACTCTCAGAATTCTATCTAAGAATAACCTCTTTTAAGAATTCTGAGTAGAGTTAGTTATCTTGTGCCTTGGGGATCCATCTATATATAGTTATGCACTTCTGGCGCACGAGTGCGGGTGGTTCACCCGCACTAGATTCAGTTCGTCCGCACTGGGTCAAAACGTGTCTAAGTAACTGCCTTAAAATTCAGCCCCAAATTTTTTCCAAGTCCTGACTACGGGTGGTTGACCCGCACTGGAGCTCAGTGCGTCCGCACTACGCTCAGACTTTGAACTTCCAGAAAATCGACTAAGTCCTCAGTGTGTCCGCACTGCGCTCAAACTTTTTCCTGCATTGTTCTGAAGTTCCTAAAAATTGGCTAAGTACTGAGTGCGTCCGCACTCAAATCCAGTGCGGGTGAACCACCCGCACTGGGCTACCAAAAGGCTCCCAAAATTTGGCTAACTCCTGAGTGCGTCCGCACTCAGATCCAGTGCGGGTGAACCACCCGCACTGGACTCCCAAAAGACAGTTTTCTCAATTGCAAAGTTCAAAATCAGTCCATTAATGATTTGTTACCCAAATTATTCTACACACTTATGGACCACATCCTATTGAATACATAGATTGTCGTATATCTTAATTCCATATTATATCACTTTAATTGTGACAATCATATATGACAGTAAACAATTCATAATTATATCACATATAGGCTCAACGTTGGATTAAGATCCAACAGGTAATACTTGGTACATTCTATCTTTAATCTTTGTGTAATTGGGACATGTAAAATGAATTATCTATGTATGTTAGCTTGGTACCAATTATCTGTGTATATTAGCATCATGTTTCATTCATTCATTCTTTCTCAGATTAAATTTGACTAATTGATAATATTTGTACAAATTCCTACATTTTTGCTTTGCCTAATAAGTTGTTCCGTTGAGGTTCGAAATACAATTTGGTTTCTCCAATTGGTTCTGTCAGAACTCGTACAATTGGTCGAATACTAATGGTAATTATACTACTACCATTTCATACTTCTTTGAATAACTATTTTTCACTGAACAAGTCCATAATGAAATTATATTTGAAATCTTGCATGTCAAATGGACTCGGAGATCTGATACTAACTTTAAGTCATAAGAAAAAAATAGTAATGAATTATGATATGTATATATTATTGACATAAATTGATGTCTGATTATGATTTGTGCAAATTTTAGACCATAAGTGGTTGTGCAAATTTTGTGCTTTAATTACCACGTATGCACAGCTGAGGTAAATTGATGTCTAATTATGATTAATTATAAATTTTAGACCATAAGCGAGGTGTAATCATCTAAAATTTCAAAGAACTTAGTACCACTATGTGCCAGTAAAGCACTTATAATCAACCAAAATAAACCATAACAGTATATAAATGTAAAAACTTGTTTAAGTTAAAGTTAAAGGATGAGATGGATCTTTAATTAGCTCAAACATCCGGACAGAGTCCCTGAATCTTCAGGGGATGATGGTTCGAATCCATCAAGATCCTTAAAAATACATAATAAGTTATGAAATTTTACCCATGAAAATGTACTTAAATGTCTTGGAAGGGTATAACTCAGTCATGTTGGTTGCATTGCTTACAAACAGATTAATCCTTCGACTGGTGTTTTCTGTGTCAGTGAAACCTGAGGCATATTAATTATCCAGCTGATCCATATCTTGAACCAATCTTTCTTCATCTTTATAGGAAGGTCGTGTGCTATCCTGCTACCTTGCTTTTTTCATCAAAGCAAACGGAGTATAGTATAGATAGATCTACTTAAGCCATGTGTGAATTTCTATGTTGTCTTCCAACTTAAAAATATAAAAGACATTTTCATTCAGTTGGTTTATTGATCAATTGCATAATATTTTTTTTTAAGCAACTTTCATAAGAAAATATTCATTGCAAATGGATTAATAGCTCGAGTGAGAAATAAGAAACATATGGATTTCAATATTCATGATATATTCTTATTCGTCTTCTCCACTTTGATAAAAAGAATATAAAAAGTCAATAAAAAATCCTCCCAAATCCTTAGAGGCGAGACCCTCGGAAAAGAAGTAATTATCCTCTCTATTCACATTCCCAAAGGAAGAAAGGAGAAAAGAAAATCCTCCCTCGCTCTTTTTAAGTCAGAAATTCGTTAATTAATTATTAACAATCAACAATTTCGTTAAGAATAACATGTTTAGCTTCTTTTCTTCATTCTTAGTTTCCATAATTGCGATTGAGTATTGTTGTTTAACCGTAATTAAGAAATCCTATAGAGATCTGTTTTCATATCATGCCAGATTAAAACGAAGATAATAACAGGACATCTCCATTTTAAAACAAGGTCATATTGGTCACTTAAAATTTTGAAATAACTGCATAAAAGATAAATTAAATAAAAGGGGATAGAAGAAAGAAAGTTATTTTTTGATGAGGATATTGGATATTATGGTGATTTGATGGGATATTGATTATTTTAAAATTTTAGATGGGTACACTGAAAATTTTCCCTTAAATTTAAATTACAACTAAACATATAATAGAAAGAGAGAGAGACTACTGTAGTTATATTGGGAGAATAACCACAGCTTGAGTTTCTGAAGTGGTAACATAGTACATGTCATGTGTAATCTGTCAATTTGGAATTTATCAATTAACTAACCGGATGAGAAAGTCAACTGCAGGGACCAGGATTCATTTGTACTCGACCGGTACCAGTGGGTATTGTTAATTGACTTCTTTTGATAATTCATCGTACCGTTTTTTGTTTTCAGTTACATATATTTGCCAAACAAAACTAGCATGCAACCCGTGATTTTTAATGATTAATTAGTGGGGTATATATATATGAACTACTCAAAATTCATTTTTATTTCCAAATTGCATATCTATCTCTAATAATTTTTTTTGTAGTATGATTTCACATGTAAATTATATCATAAAGAATTAAGGTTATTACATAAATAATGTATTCGACCAAAAAAGGTAGTTTATTATGATTGTTTTTATTTAAAACTGGAATTGTTAGTTATTATTGTTGTTTCCAAAACATTTTGTCTGATATCTACAATTTACAAATATTAATTCTTAATATAGTATCCATATTAAGGTTACAAAAGTAATGGATGAACTGAATTTTAAAATTTATCACATTCACTTCAATCGATGACTTCAAATTAATTTCTTACTCATAATCATACTTATATCTAATAAACTAATGAAGAACAAAAATATTACTATACATGTTTTATCGAATACAATACAACATAAATAGATAAATAGTACATATATTGACACCCCTAATTAACCCTAATTAAGTCTCTAACTGTAACTTCCCCAATTATATCGATATTCTGAAAAATAATTGGAAGCTTCCACTGCGTCAAACTATATATATATATATAAAACTAATAAATAGTATATTAAAAAAGCTGACCAAGAAAATGGCCATTACAATATCCATTCACAATTCATTAACATTATTATTATAGTACAGTAGTGCTGTGAATGACACAATTTTCAAAATGCAAATGAAAACAATACTGATACATAAAGCAAAAAACACAACCATACAAATATTTATGCATCTTAAATTAAAAAAATAAAATAAAATGGACTGTCAATTAATTAATACTTATATTAATTAATTGGCAGTCCCCTACTATTACAAACAAACAAATGTATATTAACAATAATTAATCCAACATATATAATGAGAATCAAGGAACACAGTTAAATCTAGCCAGTCGAGGCACAATTTATTTTGTTTATCTTAGCACATTTTGGGTAGCTGTACGGCCCACCTGGGTTGTGACCGGGTACAACTCTGTTACTAAGACCTGGGTAACCAAGTCCTGCTCCATTGACGAGGCCAATAAGAGATGCTGCGAGCAGAACTATAAATACAAGTAGAGAGATGACTGATGATGATGATGACGACATTTTTGGTATTTGCTCTTTCTTTCCTATATATATATATGAATATTTGTTCTTCAATGACATGTATACCAGCTTTGCTTTGCTTTGCTTTTTATAGGGAGAGAAGTGTGTATATACAAGTCCAAGATTGCTGTGTGCTGGCCTTAATTTGTAATGCTAGTTACAAATGCCAGAAAAATTAAAGATACATGCATGGTCATGAGCTAGGCTGGCAGTTGGTACACTATTTATAATATAATCCTCTCTCTGTAAGTGTTATTGATAAATTGTGTCTTAATTAGGAAAGCTTAGTAATCTAATTGTGGATCGAGTAAGTGGTGAAGTAAATATTTTATTTCATACTTAAGCTGTTAAATAACATGTAAAATAGGAGGAGAGATGGAGTAAATGCAGTAAGTTAATTAAACCATCTCTCTAGTATTTATTTTGCATTTAGGACCCACTGTACGTCATAAGAAAGAAATTCATTAATTTTCCACAATCTTATTTCTCCAAACAAATTAATTTGATTGATGATTTAAACTGTCAAATAAAATGTAAAATAAAAAAATGGATTAAATAATTTAATCTCATTAAGTTTAAATAGCAATCAAACACGTGATCATAGAAAAAGCGATATAACCATTCTAGCCAGACAAGAAGAGCAAGCACAGCTTGAGAGATACCGGTAATTTTCAATTTTTTTATTAATAAAAAATAAAATAAAATAAATATCACGAAAGGGGATTGTTTTGCTGGAAAATCGAAATATAGGAAAAATGGGATTGATTATTCCGTCTCCAGAATGGTACAAAATTCCCGTCCAGATTAGTGCCCCGCTAATCTCGCTAAGCAGAAAAAAGTCATGGACGGGCTAGATTATCCCGTCCAGCACTGTGATAGGCCTAAATTATATACATATTCAATCTGATTTTTATCACAAAATAACACAAAATATCATGTATTTTGAATATAAAGTGAATAGAATACACCTAGGATCAAGT
Organism: Carex rostrata; assembly: GCA_964058875.1. Taxonomy (NCBI): domain Eukaryota; kingdom Viridiplantae; phylum Streptophyta; class Magnoliopsida; order Poales; family Cyperaceae; genus Carex; species Carex rostrata. Next base: position 180,156 of record CAXKVT010000049.1, on the reverse strand, counting down.
TACTGCGTTTGTTTGGTTTTAATTTGCAGGGACATGAAGAAAAATGAAGAAAACCGAAGAAAAATGTCCAGTGTGGACGCACAGTTTGCGATACAGCCGCACCAAGTACTTAGATGGATTTCTGGACGCACGCCAATTTTAAAAAGGTATAATAAGCTATTCATCCAAATCCGTGTGGACGTACGGCTTTCGATGCAGCCGAAATCTGGACACACAGGCAAAATCCGAGCCAAGTGCGGGTGGCCTGGCCGCACTGTAGCAGAATGCAGAACTGGAGCCTGAACTTAAAATAGCCATAACTTTTGATTCGTAACTTCGTTTTGGACATATGACCACTTTTCGGAAAGCTAACAAGAAAATCTACAACATGAGAAACTAAAAAAGGAAATTTGGGATTAGTGCGGACGCATTGGACCTGCAGTCAGTCAAAATTACACGTTTTCAACACGGTTTCTATGTTTAGCGCACCAAGGACGTATTTTGACAGTCAAATGTGGTCAAGGCAATATGAGAAATAATCCAAATATAGCACCCACTAACTCCACTTCCTAGCCTCTTAATTGGGCATAGCCCTTGGCTATAAAAGATGAAATTAATTCTCATTCAAGACACAACTCTCATCTCTCTCTCACCCCTTGGTGCATGTCCATTTCCAAAGAAATACACACTTAGGGTAAAATTCAGCAGCCAAGGAAAACTTTTCTAAGAGGGAGAAGAAGAAGATTCGAGCAAGAAGTCGGCCAGATTAAGGGTTTTGATCCAAGAAAGTGTGTAATCATTTCTTTATTTCATTTCTTCTTATTTTTGCCAATCTTTGTAATGGATCTCTCCAAGAGGGAGTAGTTCTCTTTCTAGGGGTTTAGGTCAATGCATGAACTTGTTTAATTCTATTTTATTTGGTTATTTGTTTTTATTATGATTGTTTATTAGGATTTGATGTTAATTTTTGTGATTTATCATTTGTGTTAATTACATAATTAGTACTTGAATTGTAGTTATCCTGTTTTGGATTCGAAAGAACCAAAATTGACTATGATCAATATGATAGTACCAAATTATGAATGCAAATACCCTAGGCTTGGATTAGGATCTAACCAATTTGTAATCTAAGCTGGAACTACAGAAATTAAGGTTAGGGACTTGGTGAAGGACCTAACCGTGAAGTCAAACCCTAATTAGGACTTCTCAAATTGAGTCGAATGTTGGTATGATGGACTTAATCGTGAAGTACCAATATTCGAGGAGATGAGAGACTAACAAGAGCTTATGGTCTAGGTAGCTAGGGTGAATGACCTAATCGTGAAGTCCGAATTACTTAGACAAGTTATTAATTCACGAAAGTGACCCTTAATGACATATTAGGTTAGAAATCTCATCAAATCATACATGAATTCAAACAAATACCGAATGGATAGAATTAGCAAGGGATTGTAGACCGAAAACCCCTAGATCTCTTAAACTTGAAAGCAACCAACCTTCATTTTTATTTTCTTTCATTTTCAGTTATTGTTTAAAACTCCTTTTTCGGGTATTGAACCCAATCTTAGGATTAATAGAACAAACCCCCCCTATTTACTTTATTTCAACTTTACTTTTCTTTTATTTTTTGAAATTAATTGTTAAAGTTTAAGCATAGTATCTAAACGTACTCCTTGTGGTTCGACATCCTAAGTACTACATCGATAAGTTGTGCGCTTGCAACAAACCTTTCTTTGGATATTGAAGGTAATAAATTTGAAGGCATAAAAGAGTATAATCAAAGCACAATTCCATAGCCCCAAAATACTCATCACACTGTAGCATTTTTTTTTGTTTGGTTTCATATAAGAAATGAAAAAAAAAATGCTACAGTGCTGGACGAGATGGTTTATCCCATCCATTTTTTTTTAGTTAGATCGCTAATTAGAGTCAAGATTAACGGAACGGGATGGTTTATCCCGTCCAGTTACAGTGTATGGATGGGATAAATCATCCTGTTTTTTCTAGATTTTGATTTTCTACTGAAATGACCCCTTTTGCGATATTTTTTTTTTATTTTCGATTAATAAAAAAATTGGGGTAACACTGGCCCCATAAAATTTTCCACAAACTGTGCTTTTAATAGAAATTTCTTAACAATAAACTGAACCTTGATTGCATATAACACAAATTTTATACTTTAAAATTTATTAATCCGATTTGGCCTTATTATTCCTCAAATATGCATCTGTTGTGTGTTATCTGTCAATTTGGAATTTATTAACTAACCGGGTGAGAAAGGCAATTGCATGCAGGGACCAGGATTCATTTGTAATCAACCGGTACCAGTGGTTAATTATTGTTAATTTGACTTCTTTTAATTAATAATTCATCGTACCGTTATTTGTCTTCAACAACATTTGGCAAAGAACATTATTGAACTCAGCTAATAACAACATTTGCTAAACAAAATATAACCCAAAACAATGCAAAAAAATAATAACATATCCTCCAAATTAAAAAATAATGGAAAATAACCAAAACTGTCAGGGTTCTGAGAAGTTCTCTTGAAAGTGAACAGCCCAAAATCTGAGCGGTTCGGTAATGGAGGATATGAATAAAAATTTCGACGTAAATTTTAATGTTTAGTGGGGTAAATATGAACTACTCAAAATTCATTTTATTTTCAAAATGCATCTCTCTATCTCCAATAATATTTGTCGTATGATCACTTCTAAATAATATCATAAAGAGTTAAGGTTATTAGATGAAAATTGTGTATTCGACCAAAAAGCTGGTAGTTATGATTTGTTTCCCAAGTATGATTCTTTTTTATTTAACCGGAATTGTTAGTTATTATTGTCTTTTTCCAGCAGAAAATATTGTTTGTTTTAAGTCTCCTGATGAGGATTGGGCGAAAAAAAAAAAAAAAAAACACATATATATTATATGTTATTTGCAATTAAAAAATATTTATTCTTAATATACAAGTTTATATCTGAAGGCACTAATATTTAAGTAGGCTGGATGCAATATTAAATTTAATTACAAAAATTAATTAAGGCATGTTTGTAGGAAACTAATGAGCCTGGCCCAATTATTGTCATTTCAATTGTTGGGCTAATATGGGCCCAATGACTTGGAAAGTTAGGCTGAAGCATAATTTTATTTTTGTAGTTCATCTTCTTTCCATCATTATTGTCTTGAAATTCAGAAAATTCAGAAAATTTTGAAGATTATTATATCATCATCAGTTAATCTTAAATTAATGGTCTTGAAATTAATGGCATCATTATTGTACTGGATATATATTTAATTAATTTTATTGTGATTTCCGACTCAATTATAAACATAACCATACAAATATTTATGCATATTATTTATCAATTATAATTTGTAGGGCCCATTATCATTGACAGATATTTATTTCTCAACATCTTACTCCTTCCCACATATCAATTTAACCGATAATATAAACTGCGAAACGAAATACAAAATATATTTAGTAAGCAATTTTTAATATTAGTAGTGGTAACAATGTCTCCATAAAATTACCTCAAAATTTTGAATATAAAAAGAAAATTCTCAAAATAAATGTAAGCACAATAAAGTGAACCTTGATTGCATTTGGGACATGCGCTTAATACATAAATTCATTAATCCGATTTGGCCTTATTATTCCTCAAATATGTGCATGCCATGTGTAATCTGTCGATTTGGAATTTATCAACTAACCGAATGAGAAAGACAATTGCATGCAGGGACCAGGATTCATTTGTAATTAACTGGTACCAGTGGTTAATTATTGTTAATTTGACTTCTTTTAATAATTCATCGTACCTTTATTTGTTTTCAACAACATTTGCCAAAGAACATTATTGAGAACTCAGCTAATAACAACATTTGCTAAACAAAATATAGCCAAACAATGAAAAAAAAATAACAACATATCCTCGAAATTAAAAAATAATGGAAAAATAACCAAAACTGTCAGGATTCTGAGCAGTTCTCTTGAAAGTGAACCGCCCAAAATCTGAGCGGTTCGGTAATGGAGGATATGAATAAAAATTTCGACGTAAATTTTGATGATTAGTTGGGTAAATATGAACTGCTCAAAATTAATTTTATTTCCAAAATGCATATCTCTATCTCCAATAATATTTGTAGTATGACTTCACATGCAAATTATATCATAAAAGAGTTAAGATTATTAGATGAAAATTGTGTATTCGACCAAAAAGGTAGTTATGATTTGTTTCCCAAATATGATTCTTTTCATTTAACCGGAATTGTTAGTCATTATTTTTTTTTTCAAGCAGAAAATGTTGTTTGTTTTAAGTAAGTTTCTTGAGGATTGGGCGAAATAAAAACTATTCCAAGAACATTTTGTATGGTATATGCACTTTAAAAATATTTATTCTTAATATGAACTTCAGAAAAAAAAAATACTTTTCCAAAAAAAAATAGTATGTTATCTGAACTTCAAAAATATTTATTCTTAATATACAAGTTTATATCTGAAGGCACTATTATTTAAGTAGGCTGGGTCCAAAATCAAATTTAATTAAAAAAAATTAATTAAGAGACATGTTTGTAGGATATAACAAATGCGAACTAGGCTTGGCCCAATTAATGTCATTTCAATTGTTGGGCTAATATGGGCTCAAATACTTGGAAAGTTTGGCTGAAGGATAATTATATTTTGAACAATATTATATCATCATCAGTTAGTTTTAAATTAATGGTTTTGAAATTAATTAATTAATTAATTAACATATATTATCCATCTCAACAAAAAGTATTTGTGTTGTTTTAGAAGTCGCATAAATAAATATACAATACATATATGCATAACTTCTGATTTTGCACTGTACGATACTCTGTTCCTTTTGGGGGTAATATAAAAGAAAATCGGGAAAGTAAACAAAATAAATTAAAATAATTAAATCAATTTGAAATTGTATTATGACTGTTGAGTATATTTTGTCCCTATCATGTAAAACTTATGAAATTTTCTTTAAAATTGCTTGTAATTAATTGTCGCTTTTCAGAGATAAAATCATGAAAATGATTGACAATAGCTTTACAATATCCATCTATTGATTGAAAAAAATCAATAAATGATCAAAATTAAGTCAAATCCCAAACAGATCAAATGAAACTTTATGGATCAATTGTGAAACCGGATCAGAGAGATCAAGTCGAGTTTAATAATAGCAATTTTTTTTATGTTCAGTGATATGGATTTGGCTAATATGCTATGGGTAGCTAAGAGGACTCCCGTGCTACGACTCAATATTTGACTTTTCAAAATCCTAACGGTCGATCCGAACCGTTCATCTTGTTCTCCATATTAATATGTGTTTGGAGACCAAATTTTACATTTTTTGATAATTTTTTACTATTTTTTTAGATTTATTGAATATCGCTGTTTTTTATGGTCCAGATTTGTCTGAAAAACAACGATTTTCAATAAATCTAAAAAAATAGTAAAAAATTTCCAAAAAATGTAAAATTTGGTCTCCAAGCACATATTAATATGGAGAACAAGATGAACGGTTCGGATCGACCGTTAGAATTTTGAAAAGTCGAATATTAATTGAGCCGTAGCACGGGAGGCCTCTTAGCTACCCATAGCACCGTAGCCAAGTCCCTGTGATATAATTTTTATATATAGTTGTTATATTCTTTTGTTACATTAGGTATATAAGTTATCATTCATTAACTGCAAAAGGAATACACACACAGATCATATTTATTATAAAATTGTTATGTAGCTGCTGTATAATTCATGGATCGGAAAATCGGTCGAGACCGAATTGACTCGGCCGAGTCAGAACGGTATCGGTCGGGTCCGAGCCGAGTTTCGTCCGAGTTTCACACTTATGCGTTTTTTCATCAAAATTCGGTTGAATCGGGTTGACTCGGCCGAGTTATCCGAATTTTGTCCGAGTCAAACTGAGTCAAGCTGATTTTGCCATTTTTTGCGTGAAATTGGGTTTATCGGAAGAGGAGTTTTTGATTTCGGAAGAAAGAACGAAGGAATCTGTGGAGGAAGAAAGGCTAATAGAGACATTTTAATTAAACTTGGTGTACCAAGTTATTAAATATAGAAACCTAAAATACATTGGTCCATAATGAACTAGGAGCAACCAGAAAAATATGAAAGGGAGATGGGCCATATGTAAGGTTTAATGTCATATGAAAGACTGCCTCCACCTTTCTTTATCCTCTCCATTTCGTTCCTTATTGGACTCATCCATTTTTGCATTTTTTTTCATTTTTGCACTTGCTTTCGTTTTTCTATGTTTTCTGTCTCCTTTTTTATTCTTTTTCATCCATTATTTTTCTTTTTATATTTATTTATTTTAGGAATCAAAATTATTTTATTTATTAATTTCTTCTATTATTTTAGTAAAAACATACTTCTACCTAAAAAATTCGAGTTTCCGATTCGATTCATCCGATTCCAATTGATTTCTCTGATTCTAATTTCACATTCAAGTGACCGATTCTGATTCTGATTTTGCGAACTATGGTATAATTTATGGTGTTAGCTATCTAAATTATTGGACCTTCAATTGTTAAACTATTGAAGATTTCCAAAAGATAGAATACTTTATTTAGATTGTTGTTGAAGTCAATAACAGAGGCCACAAGACATTCTTTTCTATGGAAGGCTGAATATAAAAATTGGTTTTCAGGGGCCTAAGTGGAAAAGGTTATCTTTGCTATAAATTGCCTTGCTCATCTTTTCGCTTCCTAGTTTCTCGACAGTTCAACGAGATTCTAGTGCAAAGGAATATTAAGTGCTAACAACTTAACAAGGTTAAGTTCAAAATGTGCAATATTTGCAACTGGGTACCCATAACATTCCATGTGTGACATAGATACTGGTAAGGTACTGGTCTTGAACTGGCAAAGAGACGTTCAGCAATTTTAAGGTCATCAAATAAGCATCAAAGCCTTGATCTTCTATATTTGCCCATAAATGGGACTGTTGTTGATCTTCTAAATTTGTCCACATATGGATTTGCACATGATGATTGCTAATTAATAAACGAATCTTTGTTTTGTCTTGGGCTTGGTACATTAATTTAAGGGATCGATGGATCCAGAAACATATAAAAAGATAATTCAAAATTTAACAACAACAATTAAAATTCAGTCAAAAAGATTGAAAAAAATAAAAAAATAAAAATTAAGCAATATATTTTAAAAAGGAGCACATTTATTGCTTGAAATTAACAACCATTATTTTGACACCATAGATGATATATATGGGATTTTGGCAAACAAGCAAGATTTGATCATGGACACACAATTTATTTGTAAGATGAAGTACTTATGTACTATTTCAAATTTTAAATAAAAGTTTGTATTAGTCAATTGACATCTAAATTCTTTTTGCACCAAACATTTATTAATGAACTCTATCTATTTCATTTTTATAAAGTTGCAGATTCTTGATAATTTTTATGCTATTTTATTTAATATTTGTTTAGGTTTTGGTTGTATTGTTGTTAGTATGTTAAATATAAACCCACAAAATGAAAATTCAACGAGAAATAATTAAGAAGGCATATATATAGTTATATGACAAATGAATATTTGTTAACAACTTCTAACACAGAGAAATTTACTTAATACAAATCAACTATTAAATAAAACAGAAAGCAAACAAAAATCATTACATAGCCGATCAAGGAATTAATCCATAAGTTACAATCAAGATTGATACAACTTACCTTAAAATTTCGACACAAACAAAATACAGAATCGCTCGGGAACCTCTTAATCGCATCAATCAATTGTTATAGGCGGCATAAAAGCCAAATAAGAGCATCAGACAACAAACTGAGAGAAAAAAATTAAAACAGACACACCCACAATGCAACTTACAGGTTTGCAGTATATGCATAGATATCAACCTCAATTTCAGCATCACCATTGATTAAATTTACCGAGTAAGTCTTTATGGTCATGTAACCCTGCGCCATACGAAAGTAGCCGGTGCCACCTACGATCGATACTTCTCTGATCGGTTGTGTAATGTCATCTGGACCAAGAAATGCTAGTGAGCTCCCGTTATATTCACCGGCTGTGAACACGATATTAGCGTTCCATACAACAGTCAGGGAATTCATAACAGTAAATAAACCCTGGGCCTTACCAACCGGGTTTGAGGTAATGTTGGGTCCCTGAGTTAACAGGTTGTCTACCACGACAACGCTACCGAAGTTGTAAAACGAACCCGGAACGGGGATGTCGCTCTTGGCAACAAGGACCTCGTTCTTCCCAGCTAGGAGGTGCATGTAGAAGTGTTGGTGCACCAGATCATTGTAGCCATATGTGAGAATAGGTGATAGAGAGAGAAAGAGGAGTGAGAGGAGGAGACTGCTGTGTGGAGCCATGAGAACTTTTTTTTATATATATTTATTAAAGGATATTTGAGATGAGGAGCTATGTAGGATGTGTGCATGGAGTGTGTATATATATAGGTGATGTGCACCGGTGAAGACAAATGTCAACTGTTCAAAATAGTTCTCCAAAATATTGGTATTAGTCGTGGGAGCCAATCTTTTAGTTCTAAATAGTATCTTAAAAAAACAAATAGATTAAATGCCTGGAAGAAATAGATTAAATTAAAATGAGTTGTTCACTTCTCCATTTTATGAGAACTGAAGAAGAACCTTGTGGTAGGAGTGCATCATATATATATTTTTTTTCCTTAATTTATGAGAAAACTTTTTATATATGTTCTTAATTGAACCTTATTTACTTTAATTACCATGCATAGAATTTAACTAGGCACTGATGGACATGGCAATAGGGGTGTCAATGGGTACGATACTGGTAGGGTGAAAACATTTTCATACCCATACCATTAAGAATTGACCTTACCTTCCCGTTAAGAATATGTCTTATCCTATCCTACCCGTACCCGTTAAAATTACCTGATAACGAAATGGTAACAGACGAATAACGAATAATGCTAATATAATTATTTTATTATTTTTACAAATAAACCATCAAAACTCATCATGTCATACATATGCAACCACAATTACAAATATAAAAAATACAAATACAAATATGCAATCAATTCTAACTAATAATTTTTTTATAAAGAAAAAAAAAACAAAACCACCAAGATCTCTTCTAACAAATTTAATTCGTCATTAAAATAAAAAAATAATATGTTTAATATAATATTCTTCTTAGAACAAAAGACATACATTTTCTCGTGATATTATTATTAATAATATCTAATTATTGCGACGAAGAAGGAAAACAATTTCCTCGTCAATTTTGTTAGCGTGCATACAGGGATGGGTAGCGTCGACACAACGATATGGAAAATAGAAAAATGAATAAATTGAATATAATATTTATATATCTATATGTAATTATCTGTTACCGAACGGGTACGAAATAGCCTTTACCCATATTCATATCCGTTTACTTAATAATTTTTTTTTCTATATTCATATCCAATAAGCTAACAAAAAAACAACTTTACTCATATGCATCTTATCAAATATGATACGAGTAGAGGAGTAGAGTAAATGAGTAAATGGGTGTCATTGAGACCCCTGCATATATGGCAGTGTATAATAATATCATGACAAAATGGAGATGAACTTGAATCTTCTAAGCATAAAATGGGGAGCATATTTCTAAGGATGTTAATTTATTCATAAATTGTATTGGTTGTCTGGCCGCCGTAAATAAATTAATAAATAAATTTTCTAAGCAGAAACACTCAGAATTTCTGGGGCTCATTGGTGTTATAACGCATGTGGCGGTCTCTGGTTATGGTGGGTTTTCCCAGTGTTGTAAAAAAACGTCTATTTAGACTGATTATCGGACGATTAGTCATTGGCAATGACTAAACTGTTATAGATTTTTCTGACTATATAATTGGCTGATTATTTCTGATTATGATCGATTATTACCGATTATTTCTGATTATTTCTGATTAATCGCTTGGCAATATCATGCCTGTCTAACGATTCCATACCGTTATTTACAACATTGAATTTTTCTAGATCCATGCAATATCAATTTTTAAATCTCTCGGATCTTATGTCATTCCAATTTAATTGGCGTTCTTATCTACCATTATTTTGTTGTACTATACAAAAGGTGGGCCGAATTAGGAATTCAATAAATAGGATAAAGATAATATGCAGATATTTTTGTATTTGTATCCATTAAAATTAATCTTATCCGTTAAGTTTATCTATACTAGTATCTTACCTTTAGATAACGAATAAATAACAAATAATTATTGATCACATTATTGTACATAATATCATCAAATATAGAAAATAAAATTAATTGTTGATCACATTATTTTTTGAATGACTATATGAAATACTAACAAAATAAAATGATATAAAACATTATATAAATCAATCTCATCATAAATTACGAATAATTTTTAGAATACAAGTGAACCCTCTACCTATCTATCCTTCGAAATGATATAGAACATATTGTAACTGGGCTTGGCCCAATGTCATTTCAGTTATTGGGCTAAAGCTGGGCTAGAATACCTAGAAAGTTCTCTCTCTTAATCATAATTATTTTGTTTCTTATTCAATTTATTTCAATCTAGCGAGAAATTCAGCAATTTTTAAAAATTATTAGATCATCATAATCAGTTGAAAAACCTATAATGAGGAGGGTTCAAATGCTTCATATCTTTCATGTCTCATTTGTGTCTCGCTTCAATTTAAAATGTGCTTGAAGATCAAATTTTTTATATATTTTTTTTGAAATATTTTACTATTTGTTTAGATAGGTTTTAAAATCATTGTTTTTTTTTTCAATAATATAATTCTGGATCATCCAAAACAGTTATGTTGTACTATCTAAAAAAATTAGTAAAAAAAGGTTCCAAAAATTTTAAAACTTGTTGTCCAAGCACATTTTATCATGTTAAGTGATTTCAATCATCTATATTAATTTTGAAAACGAAGATAAAAACATGAGGTAAGAACGAGATATGAAAGATACATTTGAACCCTCCTCTACCTATCTATCTTTCGAAATATCCAGACTTAAGTTGCAGTCTTGAGCATAATATTAATTTGCTGGTGTTATGATTTTAAATTGTAATTCTAATATTGTAATAATACAATTTTAAAAAGGTAAGTTGCAGCATAATATGTAGACTTAAGTTGCAGTCCTTAAAGGTGCCATTGCTCCTTTAGCACCTGAAATCATCGTAGTCCCAGGTGAATCGTGAGGCTGTTTGGTTCTACCATTAGCTTTTGGCAGGGATTTAGGCAAAGTAGAGGTCACAATGGGCCACATGCTTGCTATTACAGACAAAACACAGTTGCGCGTTTCGACAGGAGGAAGCCTTGTGTTCAGTGGCGGAACTACACGGTAAGAAAAGGGGGCTAAGTTCCCCTGTTCTTTGAAAATTTTGCATTTTTGACCTTGAAAATTTTAAATTTTATAAAAAATATCACTATTAGCCCTCCTCATAAAATAAAATTACATGATGTTTTTTCTTCCAACCCCCTCTATCTGATCAATTTTCTAGTTCCGTCCCTGATTGTGTCCTTTATCGCCGCATGTTACACAAGTTGGATTGTTTGCAGTCGATTGTGAGCGGATTGTGAGCGCATTTCGACATATGCAGTAGGTTATTATTGGCATGCTACAAAATATTCGAAGAAAAAATTCGGATAAAATAAAAAAAATCGAAGAAAAAAATAGAGAAGGAAGAGAAGTTGTTGATGATTCATATTGATGTCGTGAGCGTTACACTTACACATCCTATATTTATTAATGTAAAAACTGAATCACATGGCAGACAGAGACAGCGACCAATTTGCTGTTCAAATGATTAGAAAAATATTAGCGGGTCTTTAATTTAATTAATAACTAGTTCCTCATTATCTTTATATTCAGATTAATAGATGTGACTAGATCTATGTTTTCTTTACTATCTTTGATGTCCCCGCAGTTGACTTCATCCTTTTCTAAGTACACTTATCTATGGTTTTGCAATTAAAAAAAAACCAGAAGATAAATTAATCATTGATAACTGACGTAAAACACATTCTAAACTCTACTCCAAGTTTACAGGTTTTGTTTCATTTAATGGGATATTGAACAATAAGAGAACTTGCTCTTATAATATTTGACGCAATCTCGGATTCAAATCTCAACTCCACTAGTGACGGATTTTGAAATAATTTAGTGGAATTAGAGACAAATATCGTGCTAAATAGCAAAGAAGAAAATTTTTAAAAGAATATTTAATTCAACTATCTTCCATTTTATACATTCTTCTCCTTATATAAGATATAACATGTAACATTGAAAATACTAAAACATTAATTACAACATAAAAAAATATGCAAACATAAATATTATAAAAAATATGCAAAAACCATCTTGGAAATCTATCACATTATGACATTTTAGAAATATCAAGCGGATCTCATCTTTATTAACAGTTGCATGCTTCTCAAAGTGAGTCCGAACCCGAATCCGAATTGATGTCAGTTTGGTTTTCGTCAATAACTCTTTGAATAGCAAGGAGGCGTTGACGAAGAAAAATAGTGAGATAGACTTATCTTTTGATGAAAGAAGATTAAAAGAAAAAATGATTTGGAAAAATGTGAAAAATTCTGGTTGGAGAGGAATTATCAATGTATAAGAAATAAAATCTGATTAATTTATTCCGATAAACAAAATTCAATTCTAAATCAATTTTACTTAAATTCTTGTATTCATTTCTATTTTATTGATTAAATTGTTATCTAATATTCATTTCGACCGACATGGATCTCATATGAAAGATTGAATCGATTCTGGTCTGTCAAAATAAATGAGAAGTCAATTCTATAGTGGACTGAACATAAAAAATGAATTCTGCACAGAAATTGAAATAAAAGTTCATGCATTTGTAAAAACATGTATATGACATCTTCATAAGCTTTGAATGACCAGTCCAGTCCTTTCCTTATAGATCAAACGCAAACAAAAGAAACTGGAGAAAACGAGATCCATACAATTATCTGGGCCGGGATTTAAGCCTATAAGTCTGGCCCATAATTAGTTTCCTCTTTTTAAAATACTTAGCATAGCCCATAATTAGTTACTACTATTAACAAGCCCTATGTTGATTTTTGTCCAAATAATTTTTTTAAATCAATTAAATGAAAATTGTGAGATCCAGTTAATTAGATACAAAACCACAAATTTTGAAGGAAAGCGCAAGAGAAGAGGAAAGAAAAAGTGAGGTGAACTTAATGCTTTCGCTCATTGGCTTTTCTTCCTTTCTTTTTCTTTAAAAAAATAATTTTTGAACACAGCCTTAGTTAACGTTGATGTACGTTAAAAATAAAATAAAATTGTCTCCTTTTGAAGTTATCAAGAAATCAAATAGTAAAAATGCAAATGCTAGTAACATTGCAATCCATCTTTGGTAATTTGTTCGAGATTATGGAACTTTTTAATTTTTATACGACCTTTATAAGGCGATAATGGCATCTCCACTACTCTCCCCTGTCAACCTCCCTGTACCACTCATCCTGTTATAGTTGGTACGGTCCCCATCTTTACAAATACAAAGGTAGGCTCTATATATACCGATTCTTGTTCCACTGTACCTACTCTTGTAGTTGCTCCATTGTACCTACTCTTGTTCCACCATTTTTTTGGCCCTCATCCTTCTACTAAGCATTGCCTTTCACTACAACCAAGCTTTTTCCCGGTGATCGATGTCTCGCTTATCAGAAGAGGATGAAAAGTTCGTGGGGCTTAGCACTGTAGGTTTAGACAGTACAGAAGTAGTAGGCTAGTAGCCTCAGAAAACCTCGAGCACTAATTGGGATCTGTGTCTTCTCTCCCGTGTGATTTCTATATCAATAAATATTAGGCGCTTAATTTTGTGATTGCATATTTCAATATCAATAAAAGTAATAATTAATGAACATGTCAAAGATGGCTGATTTCCATTTTATGACAGTACATAGGAAACATATGTACGATGATATTAGTCACAACAAACAAGAAAACAATAATATCCCTTAAATATTAACACTAGTACTGTTGTTGTGTTTAGCAGAAATTGTCACGTTTCAATTGTGATTATATTATTATATTAACATGTGAAGGCATAATTGGAGCCCTCTATGTATTGAGTTTCAATAGATATCATCATATTCAGTGATGACGAGGACAGACTTAATATTTCAACCTATCGGGGTTAAATACACATTAAGGATTAATTATGTAAAAAAAATCATGCTCAATGGGGTTCAATTTTACAATGTTCATAATTTTACTATACCCTATATATAACCTATGGGGAGGGTTCAGATGCCTCCATTTTTTGTGTCTTTCTTATTAAAACATTAATAACTAAAAATTCAATACATAAACATCAAATTAAAACCATTAGATGTGATCTATGTTGTTTTCAATAAAAGATCATAAAAAAATATCACATTTTGATTTAGTTTTATGGGAACCAATAAGTTGAAAAAACCAATGTCAAGAAATTATCCACATCAGTATATTTTTATAAGTTCTTGATGACAAACAAAATAAAGTTAAAATCTTGTAATTATGTACACATGCATAGATAAAATGATGTAGATCATATCTAACGGTTTTATTTTGAATTATAAGTTTTAAATTTTTAATTATTAACGATTTAAAAACGGAGGAATGATGGAGGTACAAAAAAATGAAGACATTTGAACCCTCCTCATAACATATATATAGCATTTTTTTATGAGGGTTCAAATGCACCATGATTTTGTGCTCCAATATGCTCAACATCCTTTATTTTTGTTTTCAAAGTCCAAAAAGTCAATTCAAACCGCTCAACATGATCTTCAAAATAAATTAAATATTCTTGGAGACCAAATTTTATATTTTTTTACTAATTTTTACATAGGTACAATATCACTTTTTTTAGATTGTCCAAAATCTCTCTAAAATAGTGATTTTGTACCTATCTAAAAAAATAGTATAAAAATTCAAAAAAAAATATGAAATTTGGTCTCCAAGCATATTTTATTATGAAGATTATGTTGAGCGGTTCAAATCGACTATTGGGACTTTGAAAATGGAGATAAAAGATGTGGAGTATATTGGAGCACAAAATCATGGTGCATTTGAACCCTCCTCTTTTATTATATATGTGGCTATTAAGCTATTACCAATGCCAATATATCATACTTCAAAAGTACCCAATTCAAACTATACTAACTACCAATTCACAAATTTACTAAATCCAATTATCTACAATATTTTAACCTATACTAACTAAACTATGCTAACAATGCAAACTATACTAGCTAAACTATGACCTTCAAAAGCAATTCAAACTATACTAAGTAAATCCAATTATCTAACATATATATTTCAAACTATACTCACAATGTAAGTTGTTACACTGCATGTTGTACTGTACTCGGTGAAGATGCCGTTGGTAATAGGATAGATCCAAGAGTTTGAAATTAGTCAAGTGACTTTTAGTTTAATGGAGCAAACTAACTATTTGTGTACAATTGTTTTTATTCTATACATCATGTGCTGCATGAAGTTAAAACTGCTCTGTTAAGCTCTTGATAACTGACATCAACACATATATATATTGCAAATGATGATAAAGGATATATATATATATATATATATATATAGAGCTTGGCTAAGATTAAAGTGGTAGTTCCTAAGTTTTGGTGCTACCAATTTGTTTTTCAGTTTTCAAAGTTCAAAACGTTGATCCGAACTGTTCAAGTTGATCTCTATATTAAAATATGATTGGAGACCAAATTTTACATTTTTCTGAATTTTTTTACTATTTATTAAGCCACTTTGAAAATCACTGATCCAACGGTAGTTTCTGATTTTACTGTTTTGTTAAGTCACTGTTGGATCAGCGATTTTCAAATTGTATTAATAAATAGTAAAACAATTCAGAAAAATTCAGAAAAATGTAAAATTTGGTCTCCAAGCATATTTTAATATAGATATTGACTTGAACGGTTCAGATTGACGTTTTGAACTTTGAAAATTGAAAAATGAATTAGTAGCACCAAAACTCAAGAACTACCACTTTGATCTTAACCAGTAAGAGTCATGTTTTATTTAACACTCATATCTCCGTTTTGAAATACCAAATAGTCGATCCGAACCACTCAACATGATATCCATATTGAAATGTTCTTGGAGACTAAATTTTACATTTTTGTGGAATCTTTTACTATTTTTTATATATATATTTTGGATATGGGAAGTGAACATTGATATTTTTCAAATAATAATTTGAAATTAACGTAGTATGAGCAATTAAGGTAAGCATGGACAGTCGAACCAACCTTATCTGTTGATTGGATAATCCGACCCGTTTCTGTTTCCAGAAATGTTTAGAAACTTCCTATCTATCCTTCAAGATATCTAGAAAAGAGCTACAGTCTTGAGCCGAAATTTTTATAAATAACATACAGAATAAACAAATAAAATAAAATAATACAGTTTTCAACTAGTTTTAATAAATAACACTTTCGCTGACAATTCAGCAGAATTGGAGATCGAATTGTGATTTCGATAATTCAGCGGAATTGAATTCAACCTCAGAAATTTTATTTAATTTATGCGTAACTTTGTAATTTTGCTGAATTATTCATTGGAATTGCAATTCTAGTTCCAATTTTGCTGAATTGTCTAGCAGAATTGCTATTTTTGGAAATTATAAAAAATGATGTTATTTTATTTAACTTATTTTTTATATATTATTTATAAAAAAATTTGGTCTTGAGCGTAATATTAATTTTCTGGTGTTGTGATTATAAATTTTAATTTATATGTTTATTAGCCGATTATAAAAAAATCAATATAGTATCCATATTATAAGTATTTAGGTTTACAAATGTGATAGATGAACTGAATTCTAAAACTAATCACATTGACTTCAATCGATAGCTTCAAATTTCTTACTCATAATCATACTTATATCTAATTAGCTAAAGAAAAACAAAAATATTACTATACATGTTTTATCGAATACAATACAACATAAATAGATAAATAGTACATATATTGGCACCCCTAATTAAGCCCCTAACTATAACTGCCCCAATCGATATTCTGAAAAATAATTGGAAGCTTCCACTGCATCAAACTAGATCTATATAGAAAACAAATAAATAGTATATTAAAAATGTTGACCAAGAAAATGACAATTACAATATCCATTCACAATTCATTATTATTATTATAATAGTACAGTAGTGCTGTGAATGACACAGAATTGAAAATACAAATAAAAACAATAATACTGATACAGATAGCAAAATACACAACCATACAAATATTTATGCATCTTAAAATTTTAAAAAAAAAAGTTGAGAATGACAGTCAATTAATAATTACATTAATTGGCAGTCCCATACAATTTCAAACAAACATCAAAATTAACAATTAACCCAACATATGACAACCAGGAAACCCACTTCTTTTCATATCAATCTTCTCTTTCTTCATTAACATTCAGCATTACGGTAATGCTTGGAACATGGTCTGGTGTACGCCTGACCTGGTGTAATATGTCCCTCCTTGGCTGGTCTGTCTGCTGGAGCCATTGCGTTATAATTTAAACCACCACTGACGAGGCCAAGAAGAGATGTTGAGAGAAGAACTACAACTAGTAGTAGAGAGATGACTGATGAATATGATGATCTCATTTTTCTTATTTGCTTCATATATATTTGCTCTTCAATTACTTGCCATCTTTGCTTTGCTTTTTATAGGGAGAGAAGTGTGTATAAGTCCACGATTGCTCTGTACATGTGCTGGAAATAAATCTGCTGCGATCCAAGGGGATTGCAGGACCCTGTTATTCCAAATCCAACCTTTCATATTTTGAAAAGCACGAATTGCAATAAAAGTTATTTTTATGCACAAATCTCAAAACAAATAAAAGGTTGGATGTGGAATAACAGAGTTCCTGCAATCCCTTTGGATCGCAGCAGATTTATTTCCCCGTGTGCTGGCCTTAATTTGTAATGCCAGAAAATTGGATGGAACATGGTGAGGTAGCTAGGCTGGCAGTTGGTACACTATTTATAATATAATCCTCTCTTTCTGTACTATTGATAAATTGTGTCTCAAGTTGAAAAGCCTAGTAATTTAATTGTGTAGTAAGAGGTGAAGTAAATCTT
Organism: Carex rostrata; assembly: GCA_964058875.1. NCBI lineage: Eukaryota > Viridiplantae > Streptophyta > Magnoliopsida > Poales > Cyperaceae > Carex > Carex rostrata. Next base: position 161,995 of record CAXKVT010000049.1, on the reverse strand, counting down.
TTATTTCACACTTAAGCTGTCAAATGGAGAGGAGTAAGATGAAGTCACGGCGGAATAAGTTAAATCACCACTTCAGACAAATTACGTACTTATTCACATTTACTCTTTAATTTGTAGGGCCTATTGTCATTGACAGATATTCATTTCTCAACATTTTACTCCTCCTGACATATTAATTTAACTGATAATATAAACTGACAAACGAAATATTGGATTTAAAATTTTTTCTAAACATATATGAAAATAAAACCCAAAAAAAAATTACTACATTACGTAAGTTATGGAAGCATTCTTTTTTACGGAGCTAAGGGGAAAGTGAAAAACTGGTAGGACGTTATGGTTTATAACGTCTGGGGAACATTAGATTTTCCTAGATTTTTTTATTTTTTCTTAGATTTTGAATTTCTATGAAACTGTTCCATATTGTTGATATTTTTTTTCCTATAAATAAAAAAAAATCAGCTACAAGTAACCCATCTAACCTGACCAACCTGTCAGACTCGATCGATCACCCCATGCACCTGTTTTTTTTATTAATTAATAGGAAAAAAAAAACAATATAGTAACAGTAAAGTATTTTGATGAAATTCGAAATTTAAGAAAACCGTTTTGGTTTATAACATCAAAATTATCAAAATTAATTAACTCCTAATTAACGAAAAAAAAGGACGTTATAAAGAATAACGTCCAGAAATCTGCAATATAAATCTCTCCTCCCATCCAGATTTCAGATCCAGCGCAACATGTGACCTTGTAAAAATGAGGTATGAGTCGTCCAGTTTAATATGGCACAAATCGGATCACCCCAACCTGAGAAATAATTAACTTAAATTTTATCTTGATTTGCATTTAGGACACGTTTAAATACCTTAATTTATTAATCTGAATTGGTCACAGTAATCCTCAAATATGTATATGTCATGTGTAATCTGTCAATTTAGAGGGTATATATGAAATTCTCCATTAGATAAGAATTTCACGTGAATCTTAATGAAGATCAAACAGTTGGATATCAATCATTTTAAGGACTGAATTAAGATAGTATGAGTTGATTAAATGTTCATGTAATTTGATGGCCCCGCAGCACTGAAATTCAGATAAAGATTTAATCTGTCATCATGTTTAGTAGGAAATTTTATGTATATATGAAGGATGAGTGCTCTTTCTCTCTACTTTTGCTAATGCAAATGGGTACCTATGCCTCTTTTAAAAAAAAAAAAAAAAAATGAGTGCTCTTAGTTTCTCCATGATGATTTGGTATAGTTGTTCTGTGGGGCGCATGGAGAGCAAAGGCAGATTCTTCTAGTGGTTAGTGCAAAAAGCATAGATGGTCTGATTATCCCTCTTCTCCAATCTTGGTGCCAGTCTGCCAGAAGTGAAACTGTCACAGAACAGCTCAGTTGAACTCAAATGTGCCTTGAAGAAATATGAATTCTGGAGCCCTAGTTGACCATATAGCGCCTGAAAAATATATATCTTTCCAGAGCCCTACTTGTCTCTAACTTCTGCCATTACAAAACCGAGTTTCTTGGGTGTACTGACGGTGCACCAATTTACAAGTGTATTTCTTGGTCTTGTAGTGCGCCATGCCACAGGAAATTTTTCCTCATTTTTTTCATCTGCTCTATTGCCCACATTGTCACATAAAACACCAACATGAAAATATATGGGCAAGGAACTATGGAAGATAGTACCGAGTTAATCAGAAGTTCAGAACCACCCTTCCTGCCATCATTAAGCATCTGACTCTGATCGGTAATTTGGAGTCGGATAGCAGAGTGCGATTGTAATATTTATTTGGACACTTGTATAAATATTTATGTATATTGTAAAATTCGTGTGCACAATTTTTCTCATGCATCGAAAAAATTGAGACATATATATATAAATTCCATCTAATTTTTTTTTATATGGAATTCATACTTTATCTGTACTTGGAAGATATTCATTCTTAAAATAGATAGAATTAAAGTTGTTCATATCTGAGAGCACTCATTATTTTAAGTTTCGCCACTTTCACTCTTCCAAATTATCATAAGAATGTGAAATCAAGCATTTCTTAAAATCACACTTCCGCTCCGTTTTCACCCCTACCCTGTCATCACTATTTTTATTATTTTTCTTTAAAGATGGTAAGAAAAATAAAAAAGTCCCACAATAAGAATCGACTTTAATCATGTTGGTTGGTGATGTTTACTCCAATTGCAAGAATAAATTTAATAAATTATTTTTTGTAATAAAATGTATTTCATTTTTTGCAATGATTTGCTGGAATAAATTCAATAAATGGCTCGAGCAAATAAAGATCGTTTTGCAGATGCAAGGATTTTTGTTTTAATTGACAAGACCTGGAAATAAAACTTAATTAAATAGGTCAGATCGATTGGAAGAAGGTACATATATATATATGCTTTACACAATAATTTGCATTATAAGATGACTATAAAACGGGGGAAAAGCAACATACCATCTGAAAAAGCAACACATATGAAATGACCGACAAAAATAAAAAGAAAAGACTAAAGCGAAAAAGAAAATATTAAAGAAAAAGTAGATGCCATGCATGTACGATCACTCTTTTGAAGGAGCAAAGCTGTAGTTGTGCATGTGATGTTCCTATATGAAAGAATGGGAATCAAAATTTATTGTCAGTGAAAATGGGATAACAAATTATTACGCCAAAAGTGCAAAAACTGTATTGGTTGTAGTTAGATGGATAAGAACCCTAAATTTAGCTATCATACTTCAAACTGCAAAAACTGTATTGTGCCATCATGATATAGTTAACTTCAATCGATTATTTCTTGAGTTGTTGGATGTGGAGCGTGGTAGTATTGAACCAGTTTGTTATTTCCTTCATGAAAATCATTTTCTTTGGGTTTCCAGTGAAGCCATGAGCAAAGCAGGGCATATATATATTTGATCTGATTGTGTGGGTTGAACTTAGTTTTTTCTTTTTCTCACCTTACCCTTAGAGGGATTTGAAGGTGCACGTACTATAAGTATAACCTAGCTAGCTACTTGGGTAACTATTAATGTAGAATTAATCCTTTTTTGCATTTGATCGGAGGTGTTATATATCATATGTTCAATGCATTAAGAAAAAAATAATCAAAAATTAAGCAAGCTTCCATCGGTTCAATATGAGGGCATGCATTGTTGTCATTCTCATAAAAAAATTTAATAATTTCTTATTCTGTTTTATTTTTATTTTGGAATTGGCCGGCTCGAAAAATCGGACTTTTTTGTCAGAAACTTGTTTTACACTAGAAAAAATAGGAAAAAATTGATAAAAAATAATTTGTCAATAATTTATGCTGAGACTTAATTTCTGATACATTTTAAAATGGTTTAGACTTAATTTGAGCTTACTTAAGACTATAAGGACTTATTAGTAATTTTAGAAAACTGTCGGAGGGTTTGGTGCAAATAGTGAGACTCAAAATTGAAGAACTCTTCTCCGACGGCCGATTCATTTTACGAATATCGTCAACTGTCGTAACCCTTCCCCAGCCGAGAACTTGGCATATCTATTTGCAGAAATAGGACCAGAATGGTAGAAATTGGACGAAAAACATAGAATTCACGTTAATCGGCAAGGAATCGGATCGAGTACGGCCGATTCCGATCCATAACGGCCGCTTTTTTCCTTCCATGGTTAGAATTAATCCTTTTGCATATCTGAGGTGTTATATATCATATGTTCAATGCATTAATAAAAAAATAATAAAAAAGCGAGCTTCCATCATTTCAACATGAGGGCATGCATTGTTGTTATTCTCATAAAAAAGTTAATAATTTCTTATTTTGTTTGATTTTGATTTTGGAATGCATAAAGTTCATAAAATACAATTAAATCTACATTTTATTTTTTTTGAGACTACAGATTGTGAGAAATGATTGAATTGATTCTGCTATGTCAAAATAAATTAAAAGACAACTCTATAGTTGACTGAATATGATTAAAATAAAAGTTGATATGTTTGTAGGAACATGTATATTATGACATCTTCCTAAGCTTTTCAATGAATAGTTCTTATAGCTAGATCAAACGCTAAAAAAATCAAAATTTTAGAAGAACCCACAAAAGGCTTTATATATACCTTATAACCTTGGCATGAATAAAGAAATTCTTACCCTTTTAAATTTTAAAATTCGTCTACTAATTTTGTAGTAATTTAAATTAGAATTTTATATTTTTAATTAGATGAAAATAATTCTATGGCTATCCATGATATAGTATTGATGCCATATCAACAATCAACAAGAATATTCTCTGAATTAATCAGATAGATTAAAACGTTTTAAATATTTCTCGTATTTCTCCTTTTTTGTTGTTTAAATTTTTTAAAATGATTTTAATTATGAGAGCGAGAAACCATCGTCGTCATGTTATTTTTCTAATTCCCAAATTGGGTCTATTGGCCAAAAGAATACAATGTGCTCGAAATAATTTAATTGAAAGACTTGAAAATAAAAGAATGTCTAAAGTGAAAGAACATCAAATTCAAACATTAGAAAATTAACAACTTTGCTACAATGAGAAAGGAAGGAAAAACAACAAAACAAAAGCGAAACTGGTGAAAAGGAGATCCATTTGGGATAATCTGGGCCGTTCTTAAAGCCCATAAATCAAGCCGAAAATTAGTTACATACCAGGGATAATAAATCTTCATATTGGGCCCTGAATTATCTGAATTTGTTTTATTTACATGTATTGATGCCATATCAACAAGAATATTATCTGAATTTATCCGATGGATTAAAATGCTTTAAATGTTTATCTTATTTCTCATTTATCATTGTTTGAATTTTTTTGAAGTGAATTTTACTTTTTTTAATTGCCAAAGTTGGGTTTATTGGGAAAGAATATACGATTTGCTCAAAATAAAATTCAAATAATGGAAAATAAAAGAATGTCTAAAGTGAAAAAAAAAGAAAAGAAAAAAGAGATGAACTGGAGAAAATGACACCCGTACAATAATTTGGGCCGCGTTGTAATCATATAAGGCTAGCCCATAATTAGTTACTATAAATAGTCCTATAATTCAATTGATAGATCCACATGAAATTCAAAATGACCAGCCCATTTCTCTTTGGTGTATCTCTGTGTAACTAACAAATAAAAAAACTAAAGTATATATATAAAGCTTAAATTGACTACAAAGCTGAAAAAAAGACTACATTTTATATGTCAAAATATGACAATAAAATAATTTTAAAATATCTTTTAAATATTTTTTTGAGAGGTAGGCAAGTGTCCTTCGTGACTCATGTGGTTTCACCTCTGGCTGGATGACACATCTGATGACTTTTAGGGGTTGATGATCTGCTATGGCAATATCGTTAAAGGTCTATACGTGTGGTGTGGATACTAGTATTGTCTTCTGACTGACTCGTTTCATCAGGCTGCATAAATTATTCTCCTTCTCCCTTGTTCGATTTTAAAGTATTTGTTTTCCCTTGAATTTTTTTTTCTTTTACATATATTTGTTTACAGAATTTTAAAGTGGTCATGCTTAGTTATTAGTTTTGAAAAACGGTTAGAGTTTTTTTGGATGTGGTCCTAGTTAAAGATCTAAAAATAGTTTCAGTCAAAGTAATTAAAGTTGTTAAAGTATTGAAGTTTTTATGTCGACAAGATTCGTTAAATTGATTTACATGATTTAGTATTGAAATTTACCGACTCCGCTCCATTAGTTACATGATTTTTGAAAATATTCAGAAATTTTTGGAAGATTGATGTTCGGAGACAGCACTGGAATCACAAGTTTTCTTTAATAGGGACAACATGACTAATCACGTTACTTTTATTTGTCTTTTTTCTTCACATAGAAAATGTACTACTCATAAATATGTGGTCGTTTTTTTATATCTATGATAAGAATCACATGTTAATGCACCTACTATAAAAAATCCATTTTACTGCCGCATGGGACCCCTAAAAATTCTTATTATTGACATTTTTTTATTATATTTTGTTATGTTCTTTTCATGTAAAAAATTCAATTTGTGGTTCATATTTTTCGTTTTCAATTTGTGGTATTTTTTTTCAGTTTGTAACTAAATTCATTTTTTTATTTGTTAATATGAAATTTTTTATTGGTTCCACATTTTACTTCCTCATAAAAGAAGAATTGTAATCGATTTATATTTTTTTCAATTTATGCTTAGTCAATTTTTCAAATTTTGAAACTTAAAACCGAGTTGAAACTATTTTTTTTACTTATAGTCTCTTCTTTAATTAACTTATTGAAGCACATTTTGAAATAGGCATTGATTTTCATAACTATCCACTTGTCCCACTTCGTGAGTCTCAGTGTTGAGAGACATATAGTTGAATCATGATATACATTTAGGACATAAAATATACGTAGATTTTGTTTAATTTTAATTGCCACTTGCTGTAAGAGATATATATAGTTGAGATTATGTAGTTTGATAATAGATATATGTTACAATATTTATCTGTCTTCTTACATAAAAAAGAAACAATACTGGAATAACAAGTTTTCTTTACATGAAAATAACACTAGTCATCACGTTACCTTTATTTGTTTTCTTTCTTGACTTACAAAAAATATTATTTATAAATATGCTCATTTTCTTTATCTTTATTTGTCTTATTTCTTCAATTAATTTGTCTTCTTTCTTCACTTTACATGGAGACAACACTAGTTATCCCGAATCACCACCAACTAATTTCGGTTCGACTTAGACTATTTTGCATACCATGCGTATAATTAATATGCTTCTTCTATGGAATTGAAAAAAAAATTCATCTTTCTAATTCATTAAATATATCTATTACTTTTCTAAAAATAAAATTTATAAAAGTAGACGGAAGGTATTAATTTTGACTACAGCTGCGGATGATGGTATTGTTCATCTGTGACTGTGGGACGTCATCACTTCTAAATTACAAAACGTATGATGTCTATATAGGGGTGAAACAGTACGTAGAAATATTATAGAGTTAGGCTACTATGACATTGGTGTTATTTGAAATTAAATAACACAAACTTTTAAACCCTTAGATCTGCCTTGAGATTCGTAATATCCGCTTTTACTGTTCAAGCACTTTATTTTGTACGAATCTCAAGGCAGATTTAAGGGTTTAAAAGTTGGTGTTATTTAATTTCAAATAACACCAATGTCATAGTAGCCTAGCCCAATATTATATACTTCAGTTGCCTATTTTCCCTGTTGTGAACAGGGGTTTAAACGGGACCACTCTCCCATGCGATGCAATCAATCGCTCACCACTTTCAAATTTTCTTTGTTTTTCCTTGATCTGCTATGGCAATATCGTTAAAGGTCTATACGTGTGGTATGGGTACTAGTATTGTCTTCTGACTGACTCGTTTCATGAGACTGCATAAATTATTATTCTTCTCGCCTGTTTGATTTTAAAGTATTCGTCTTTCCTTCAATTTTCTTTTTTTACGTGTATTTGTTTATAGAATTTTAAAGTGGTTTAGTTATTAGTTTTGAAAAAATGTTACAGATTTTCTAGATATGGTCATAGTTAAAGGTCTAAAAAGTGATTCTAGTCAAAGTATATAAAGTGAAAGTTATTGGAGATTATATAGAAATGAGAAGTTTTTATGTCGACATGCATGATTTGTTGAATTGGTTTACTGAATTTAGTATTGAAGTTTACTGACTTCCCTCCATTAGCTGCTTCATAAATTAAATTCTGCATGTTGTGAAGGAATCCAATTGCATTGGATGTCTGTTTTTTAAACCAATTGAAAGACGTACATAAAATTAACTCATCCCTTTTAATTAAAGAACAAAATATATATGAGCAAGTTTTCATCATATTTTAAAGGCGTAACTAAAATTAACTCATCCATTTTAAATTGGCACCGCTAATTAAAGAAAAATAATATATGAACAAGTTTTCATCATATTTGAATTTCTAAGCATGATGATAAATTAAAAAATATTATTGATTAGGAGATCAGATAGTGGGTCCTATATATTCCACATTCATATAATTGTGCATAATTATTAGTTGGGTAGAGCCAGGTGTCGCATATCTAATGTCTTGGAGAAATGAGAATTCACCCACCTTAAAATTAAGGCACTTTTTGTCTAGTGAAGGTTTGTTCTCTCTCGACCTTTGGGTACAACAACTCTAGGACTGATTCCTAATATAACTCAAACATTGATTTTGGATCTGGACCGTACCGTTCAATCGGAATGTGTAAAAATATACAAGGACCTGGATCGCGTCCCGTGGGATCCAAACTGAAAATTTAAGTTACTTTAGAGGATCCGGACACATTACGGATCTAATCATATTTTTGTGTTACTATGTATTGCTCTAATATAATAATGATTTTGTGTTATAGTTAATTTTCTTTTTTAAATAAGAATGGGATCAACTCTTATAATTTTTAATATTGGAAAGAAACTTTTTTAATATTGAATATTGTCAGAATTGAAATTTGAGAAAGATGTATTAATTTTTAATATTGTATTTCTCCTCCTTGGTATAAAAGCGTTTGCTTTTCATATGGAACCAGAACAATGCATGAGACACGGTTTGCTTTTCATTTTTTAATTCGCTTTCCATTAATGATTGCCTTTTTATTTAAACTATCTACAATTATAAAAATTCAATGATAAACATATGATGTAGTGCATTTCGTGCAAAATTTGGAATTAATTTATTGTCGTTTGTCTACAATTCTCCCTTTTTATTAAGACATGTTTGTAGGATACAAGAAATACGAACTGGGCTTGGCCCAATTAATGTCATTTCAATTGTAGGCCTAATATGGGCCCAAAGACTTGGAAATTAAGTTCGGCTTAAGCATAATTATATTTCTCTTGGAATAAAAGCTCAATAATTATTGGCGGCCATTTAGTATGGAACTATGGATGACACCTCTGATGTGCGTTTCTCTTGAATAAAATCTCTAAAGTAGCTCAAAGTTTGAGTTTGGATCCGGACCGTCTAATTGTAATGAAATCTGTGATCATGTGCTGCATGAAGTTAAAACTGCTCTGTTAAACTAACGACTTCTACAACTCGTTTTATTCTATAGATCATGTGCTGCATGAAGTTAAAACTGCTCTGTTAAACTCTTGATAACTGACATTCACACATATATTGCAAAGGATGATAAAAGTTAAAAAAAATAGTCTTGTTATTATTTAACATGTTAATTAGGAGATGGTAAAAAGTTGTATTCACAAAATGAGAATTTACACTAGTTAGCCAGATTATGATACATATTTCCTTGCATAAATTTTTTTTATCTTGTCGATCACATTATAACAAAAGGCAAAAGATAGTTTCAAAACTTCTAAAAATCTATGATACTTTTGAGGAAAAAATAATATAAAACCTAAGAAAGAAGTGAAAAATTATTTCAAACGAATGAGAAAACAATTAAAAAAAAAATTACCCTTCAGTAAGCTACCCTGCATATGCATAAAAAATGTAATTAAGTTAGTTTTGCAAGCATGTATCTTCTGCGGTCAATAAATTCAAATTCGTTAGTTTAAACTAATTTTTTTCTCTGTTATGTAAAGAATTTTTAGGGGTCCCATGCGGCAGTAAGATGGATTTTTTTGCAGTAGATGCATTAACATGAATGTGATTCTTTATCAATAGTATTTTTCTAAGTGAAGAAAGAAGACAAATAAAAGGCACATGATGACTAGTACTGCTGTTTCCAAGTATATATAAAACTAATATATCTAACCTTACAGTTCCAGTGTTCTTTCTTTTTTATGTAAGAAGACAGATAAATGTAACATATATTAATTTATTATGAAATTATATAATCTTAGCTGTATATATCTCACAGCTAGTGGCAATCATAAATTAGAGTACCGATACTATAGTAATGTACTATCCTATACGTACATAGCCAAAAAGTTCTTACAGTCATCCTTCTCAATATCCATGAGAAAAAGAAACATGAATTATCTGGCATTTTCAAAATTGTAAGTATTTCTTCATAAAAAAAAAACAAATTGAATTGGACATATACTAGTATCATTGGGATTGGAAAATTTTGTTGAATTCTGTTCGCAACAACAAAAAATGAAGATAATATATATATCAGTTCATTTTTTCTTTTATTTTGAATGAACAAATAGGTAAAGTGCATATAGAGGTGGCCCTTGATTTAGCTTCAGGAGTGACAAAAACCTAAAAAGAACAGAGATACATATTAAGCTACTGTTGTTCGAATATAAGAAAAAAGAAATGTGTGCAAATTAAACATCACGGACGTACCCTCCTGATTTGAACTAATAATTAGTAATTAAAACATAAAAATGCATCATTATTAATTAATGGCTAATTGAGTTAAGATCAGAGATGAGTTTACATGGGAAAGGATGGGGATGAAAGGTCATAGTGTACTATTTATGACTATTTGCATTTCTTTAGAAACATGCAACCACAAGTTAGCAATTTGACGTAGCTAATGACAAGTCACCTACTCAACTAGAAAAAACATATATAATATTAACCCTGCCGTTTTTTATTTTAAAAACCAACCCAATGGACCATATATAAAACCCACAGTTCAATATGAGTACATATAAAAGTTCTAATAAAATCTACATAATAAAATATGAGTAATGTTAGTAGACTAGAATTAGGGTGTTCTTAAGCTTACTAAACTCTTTAGTGAGATTAACTTAAAATTTTATCCGAATGACATCAAACAACAAATCCAAACCATTGAAACCAATCTACTTCACGGGTGATGCATTTATATGTTAAATTAATAAATTTTCTATTTAATTTAGTTGAGCGTTCTAGAAAATAAGTTTTATAAGTTCCTTTAATGCGTTCATTTTTCATCATTTTTTACCACTTGATTTTATATTAAATTATTTTGAAAATTTATAAATCTACATGTTTGTTAAGTAGACTGGCTTCAATGGTTTGGATTCATCGTTTAAAGTTAATTCAATAAGTTTTGGAGTTATGCTCACGAAAATATTATATTTTAAGCATAAATATATTTGAAGTGCAAGGAATGCAAATGTGAAATGTTTTTATAATAGTACAATTTTTTAGTAATGCTCTGATCGAAATAAAATATGTCTGTTGTTCTCACGAGAGAGATAACAAACCGGTTTTCAGTAATGCTTTGATCGAAATAAAACGAATAGATTTCAATTCAATAGAAAAGAAATGAAAAAAATAGATTTGGGCCATGCCCATCGTAGCCCAATAATTGAAATGATATTGGGCCAAGCCCATTTTTTATTTGTTGGGTCATACTGCTCCAAACCTGTCTTAATTGATCATTTTATTTATATTTAACATTCGACCTAGCCTACTTAATCTCAATATATGTTTTATTGGTAAATTATCATTATTTTTTTTATAATATTCCAAATAGATTAAAACTAAAATTTGTGTAAATGCTTTTTTTGCTCTTAATCTTTTTTTCTTTTTCTTTTTTTTCATTTGATCTGAGGTGTTATTTATCATATGTTCAATGCATTAATAAAATTATAATAAAAAAGCGAGCTTCCATCATATCAATATGAGGGCATTGTTGTCATTCTAAAAATAAATTTCAAAATTAAATTAAATCTACAGATTGCGAGAAATGATTGAATTGATTCTGGTATGTCAAAATGAAATACCGTTAAATTTTTTATCATACATACCGTGGTGATATAGTAGATTAAATTACAAATATCAATAAATTAACGTGACTGATGCATACAGCTTGGCCTTAGGTTCATTGATCCACAACCAAGCAAAAACATAACAACAAAATTAAAATGCAAGAATTGCAAATTAAAAAAAAAAAAAAAAATACATAGCGGGTGTGAATTTCCACCATTCATAAAAGACGGATTCATCTGCTAGGATTTGACAAATGAGGCGGAACCATTCCGGTGTTTGGTACCACTGCAATACTCTAAAATTGTGGGATAAAAATGACTGGATAATTCTGAGGCAAACGTACCAAATCGTTTATATGCCTTGCAAACTATTGTGGCAACTAGATAATTCTAAGGTTTTCTCCAATGTTTTATCTTTCATGCATGCATTCTTGCCGTTATTCTGTACTAGTGGTTATTACTTCTGGGATCATCTTAAGTTCTCAATAAAATATTTATTTTTTTCTTATGTTAATTTGTTGCATGTGAGGTTGATCGAGTTGAGGGAAATTAGGATTGATATGTTTGGAGTATTTATAGGGGAATTATGAGTCATCATTATTTTATGCTATTATATATAATTGAGTTAGTTGAGTCATTGTTTTTTTTATGGTACCTCTTGCATTTGCGTTAGGTGAAGCTGTTAGTAACATACATGCATGGTGCCAAAGTTGTGATCGACAATTTGGTGTGCTTAATCTATGCATGCGAAGGAAACTGATAGGAATGGAAACAACTAATCAATTATCATTTAACTTAATTTAATTCAATGCATGAATCTATGTTTTTGGTGGATCAAAACTAATTAATTTGGAGTTCCACTATAAATAACATTGTGTTTCACGAATTTTATTTCTCGTGATTTCAGCTGATCTTCCAAATAGTCCATTAACGAAGCATATATGATTTAGTATTCCGATCCTCACGCCACAAGTTTTATTTTAAATACAAAATTAAAACTGAATGATCAATATTTGACAAACAAAAATTTAGTAACTTTGGGTACAAGTTTGGCCCAGTATCATATCAATTATTGTGCTAGGTTGGGCCCAACTACTTAGAATAATAATTTATCATTTCATTTACTTTCTTTCAATTTTGAGAGAAATTCAGCAAATTTTGAAGATTATTAGACCATCATCAGTTAGTAAAAAACTAGATGCTTTGTTGCGGCGTTGCCGCAACTGTTTTTTGGTTCCTCTTGATGTACACATATTCCATTCAGAACCGGAACTCGGAAGTACAGTTGGTACAAGTTAATCGAGATATAAATGTTACAATAATTTCCAAAAAAAATCCAGTGAAAATAATTTGAATTAATTAGATGTACTGTCAGATTTGCAACATCACAAATGTATGTACAAGGCCCACTGGTACATAACAGTAAGGCTTATAAATGCAAATCAGAGAAAAAAGAAAAACGACCAGTATCGTGACTTGATCTGACCAATTGGATACCAAAAAATTAACAATAGACTGTCTCACTGCATCAGTAAATTGTTCGGCTTTGAAGCCCTTTCGAGGTGGACCACCACTTTGGAAGACTATTTTTAATCTGAAATCATATCAATTAGATTGTTTTAAAAAAAATAAGAAATGATTCATAAATGACACTATCGAAATGTAAGCTTACTGGAGCTCTGTGCGGCAATCCCCTTTTGGCAGAATTTTTTCTTCTTCGACTGCTTATAATCTCATCTGAAAAATATGAAATAAAATGAAAAATAAGTACATAGAAACTGAAATCAATCAAAAATTCTAAATCTAGGCAATCTCCTAAATCCTCCCACAGTTGAATTGTACACATGACTACAATATAACCTTCTGTCTGGTATAGAAGTTTTGACCTCAAAAAATAAGCTCAAACTAATTGTGGCAATGAAATCCAACTCAATCAGAATTCATAACAAAAGAGAAATGAAACCCTAAATAGAGGAAGTAGAAAATCAGAGATTCACTCGTGAACAACCTCGCAGGGAAGAAGTTAAAGAGGAGAAATTTCATTAAAAATATATGGAAGTTGTTGTCTGCTTACTATAGTAGAGTAGCTCTTTCGAAATCTGTTATCTGGCATTCAAAATCTGTTATCTGCGGTAGCGACTGGTCCTGATATATTCGGGTGGTTGAGTATATCTTGCGGTTGTATTTTTCCTGTGATTTTACCGAGATGTTAGTTTATATAACAGAGACAACTAAGTATTGGTTAACAAATTTTATTCTATTAGAGATTACCGAAATGAAAGAATATCTTTAATATTTAATTTTAAGTAGATTACCGAAATAAATATAAATTAACCAAATACAAATATCAAATGCAAATTTTCAAAATATTTCATGCATTTATAATAAGATATTAATGTATGAATTTTATGTTTGAATATTTCATTTTATGTAGCTTACTGAAATAAACATAAATTAACCAAATACATATCCCATATGCAAATTTGGTATACTGTTTGTATTTGGTACAGAAGCTGTACAGATTGGCTGTTTTTTACTAATAGAACAAAATTGTATCATAACTGACGTTAACTCTTTCCACTCAATGCATTTCATCTTGTAGGACGGAGACTTGTGCAAATGAAGTCCAGTGAATACAATCGACCGTGCTGAAAATTTAATTAATACATATAGATTAGCTTTATTAGTTTTGTTTCATTATTAATGTGTTCTCATTTATTTTGGTTTCATATTATGTTTGACAAATCCACTGAGACCCCAATGTACTCATTGTTAAACTCTAAAGGAAATACAAAAGCCCAAATCCGTACCAGCAAATATGGTAGTAACTTCAATAAAATGAAATTAGAAATAAAAAATTGAAGCCTTTCAAAATATGTAAAAACACACCCACTTTCAAAATTGGGATTTCCAGATTGGCAATACATTCTGGCTCGGCCAAAGTGGTGTGGCATTTTTCTTTCTTTTTCTTTTTCCTTTTGATGAATTTACTAGCTAGGACATTGGCTGGAATCGATAAACATGTGTAACAACATGCCAAAATTGATTTCATTAATTGACTTGACATATTTTATTACCATTTAATTATCAATGTGTATATGCTATGAGCTGCAAGTAACTTGTACACACCACATGATTCCTGTCTGCTGGTAGGACTGCTGATATGACTATTGGTACACTTCAGCTTTTGTGTCAGCTGGTACGGCTACTGGTATTGCCACTGGTACTAAACCCACTTTGGTGCCTTCTGAAACTGCTTCGGTATTGCCGTATTGCTACTGGTACATAATCAGCTTTGCTGCCATCCGTGGTTTTTGGAGATGTCATATGTAATCTTTTTTTATTTATGGTATGTACTTTTATCTGTTTTTCAACATTCCCCTTGTATATGTGTTTTTGTATGTATATATTTTTGGTAGATACTGTCTGGAAGGGTAGTAGTTTGGGAAAAAACACATGGATAGGGTTTAAATCATGTAATGAGGATTGATTTATGTATGTTGAACCATTCAAGTTATGTGGGTATTTTTATGAAAATATATCATTTTGTAATATGCTCCCGTCGCAATGCACGGACACAATACTAGTATGAATATTTTATTTCACTTCAAATAAAATGTGTTTTAATCTAACATTCGGGATTTAGTAGTATATTTATAAAGGTTTGAATTTCCATTATCTAAATAAATATTATAGATATACATAGGAAAATTTTAATTCAAAATAGATGATTCTAATTTTTTTTTCTTTTTGATTATATGGTCATACAAAATGATTCGATAGATTTTCTATTAGCCTTGAAATTTTTTTAAAATTTAGTTAAAGAAATGTTACTTAGAAACTTGATATTTTATTAATCAAATTTAATATTTGTAATAATATAAGGGTTAGTTTAAATTAACTAACCAATGAATATGAAGGAAAACTAAATAATATCTTGTAACATGATGTTAACAAAACTTAGCATTTTAATGGTCAACTTTATTTCTAAAAAGCCAAGGGTTCAAGTGCAATTTACCACTAAATTAATTGAGAATATATAAGAGACCATTGGATTTCTTTTAATTTCTTAAATAATGCATATTGAGACACATGGCAACCACTTCTTTTATGTTATCAAATTTACATCTTTAACATTCACCTAATTTCATTTTTGTCTCTCACACGTGTAAGTCCACAATGCATCCACCTATTCCTTCTTTTCTTCCTTTCTCGCAAAGTCCATGAACCTTCTCTAACCATAAAAAATATTGGAAGAGAAATTAGAGAGAACCGAATGAGAATAAGAAAAAGAATAATTAGTGGAAATAGAGGTGGTAGTGTCGACAGCTTTGCAACGGGAATAGCGAAACACAAGGTGATCCTTGGTGATATCGTGAGGAGATTGTGCATTCGAGAAACCTAGGGAAGATGGCTCTGGTCTCCCTGGACTGCTGATGGTTTGAGATGTGACTGGGTAGAGTTTTGATTTGTCTTTTATCTTTTTCAATGAAAGAATTGCCTATCATTAGGCTTCAGGTCATATTATCGCTTCCTTCTCCAGCTTCGTCAGGTAGCTCAAGTCTCAACACGTAGCTAAGTGTTTCATGGAATGCCTCAGTGAAATTCAAATTTTTATATTTTTCTGTTGGATTTAGTTTCTCCTTTGTTGTTAAGATGATGTGACCGATAACAACCAGAATTTTCCAATGGGGAAGGTTAAGCTGCCAGCTTGGAAGCTACATGCATGAGCATTCACACCGTCAAATCATATCCTGACACTAGTGAAAAACAGGAATTAGGATCGGCTATATGAAACAACTGATTCTAATATCTATCTAAATCGGTTTTTTTAAAAAAATTGATCCCAAAAACTATTCAGATCAGATTTTAAGGTCAACCGATTCTAATTTATGAACTATTAGGATCGGTTATATGTTAGAACCGATTCTGCTACTATCAGGATCGGTTTTTATAGACAACCGATCCTAATAGTTCATTAATTAGGATCGGTTATTTGTAAAAACCAATCTTGATAGTATCTAGATCGGTTCTAACAAACAACCAATCTTAATAATTCATAAATTAGGATTGGTTGTTTATAACAACCGATCCGAAACGAACGGACTAGATTAAAAGTTTCGCACAGAAAAGCACCATAGAGGATACGCTTTCGAATCTCGGCACGAGGGTAGACTTCACGGGGTAGACACAATCGGTGCGAAAATATTCGTGCTCGATAGTAAAACGATGTCAGCACATTTCCATGTTTTACAACATTTCACTGAAATATGAAATATGGAAGGTATAATTTTGTATATTTTATTTTGACCGAATGACTTATAAATGATAACATGCACGTCTACTGAATATTATGACCAGTGGCGGAACTAGAAATAATCGGTAGGGGGGGCCTAACTAGTTTCTCTCACTCTTAGGATATCAATTTTAGTTTCATGTTACACGATTAAATGATTAAAAAAATATTTAGCAATTATCAATTGTCATAATATTTTACTTTTAAAATAAAATATTTTAAAAAAATAAATATTATATTAAGTAACGAAACACCTATTTGGTGAATTCAGCAATTTCAATCAAACCGTAGCAAATTTCAGATTGCAATCCTTATGATGTGACTTTTTAATCAAATCCGATAATTACCACAAAGTCATCTCTTGAATCAGGCAGTTATTTAAAACTTGAAATTGCTAAATTATTACCTTCCTGAATCCTGATCGCGTGAAGAGAAGGGCAGCAATTTTTGCTTGAGAGAGAGAGAGATCGCGTTTGGGGAATGGGGATGGTTTCTCAATAACTGGACGAGTCCGGTTTGATTTAGCAAACTGAGAGAGCTGTTTCAATCAGGGCCTACGTTTTCCTCCTCTGCCTTAAGGCCTGTTTAGAGAGTCCTTCGGTGCTAAAGGGGGTGCCAGTTTTATTTTTGATTAATAGGCCTCTATAAATTTTTTGGGCCAAGGGGGGCCCTGGCCCCAGGCTGGCCCAGGCCTTGGTTCCGCCCCTGATTATGACTATACATGGAACATTACACATGACTTATATAAATGATAAATTATAGTAATTGTCTACGTTTACACTTACAAATTTCTTAACAACAATTCGTATAAATCTGGAGGTCTTATTTACAAGTAATTTAATAATTTTCTTGATAAAATATAAGAATGGCTGCAAGGACAGAACAAAAAAAGAATATTATTCTCTTTAGTTTCTTTTTGTTTTCTGCTTCCATAAAAACGTTTCTACCTTTTTGTGCTGAATTCATTTTTTGATTTGTTGCTGGAGTGTCCACTTGTTGCTGAATTCATTTTTTTCTAGAATAATTTCTTATCATTGTTAGTTGGCAATTGGACTTCATTTGTTTTTTGTGTTTTGTTTCCTTTTGTCATGTGATGACCCTAATTGCGTGGATCCAACCTAATATATATATATATAGGATTTGGCTAATATGCTATGGGTAGCTAAGAGGCCTCCCGTGCTACGGCTCAATATTCGACTTTTCAAAATTCTAACGGTCAATCCAAACCGTTCATCTTGTTCTCCATATTAATATGTGTTTGGAGACTAAATTTTACATTTTTTGGAAATATTTTACTATTTTTTTAGATTTATTGAATATCGCTGTTTTTTATGGTCCAGATTTGTCTGAAAAACAGTGATTTTCAATAAATCTAAAAAAATAGTAAAAAATTTCAAAAAAATGTAAAATTTGGTCTCCAAGCACATATTAATATGGAGAACAAGATGAACGGTTCGGATCGACTATTAGAATTTTGAAAAGTCAAATATTGAGCCGTAGCACGGGAGGCCTCTTACCTACCCATAGCACCGTAGCCAAGTCCTATATATATATATATATAGAGAGAGAGAGAGAGAGTGGCTAATATGCATTCGGTTGCATATGGACCGAAGTACTTACGGTCCAAATTTGATTTTTCAAAATCCAAACGGTCGATCTGAACCGTTCATCTTGTTCTCCATATTAATATGTGGTTCGAGACCAAATTTTATATTTTTCTGAATTTTTCTACTATTTATTAAGTATTTTACAAAATTGTTGATCCAACGGTAGCTTAACAAAACAGTAAAATCAGCAGCTACCGTTGGATCAACAATTTTGTAAAATACTTAATAAATAGTAAAAAAATTCAGAAAAATATAAAATTTGGTCTCCAAGCACATATTAATATGGAGAATAAGATGAACGGTTCAGATCGACCATTTAAATTTTGAAAAATCAAATTTGGACCGTAAGCACTTCGGTCCATATGCAACCGAATGCATATTAGCCACTCTATATATATATATATATATATATATATATATATATTCATACATTGACCTGGCATTTGACCGTGGTGCGGCCCACTGAGTTGGAGATTTTTGTCGGTTGATTTATCATCAAATGGAGAGATTAAAGAGAATCGCAGTCTAAAGTCTCCCAAGGAAACTTAAAAAAGAACCAAATTGTCTATCCAGAGTCACTGCAGAGTGGGCCCCCATTTAATCCTAAATCCAAAACTATTTTAACTCTAAATCCTTTAACAATAATCAGATTCACCCCGCAGTGATTCTGAGGGCAGAAATTTTCTGCACCCAGAAGCAGGAGATCTGATTTCCTTAAAAAAAGGTCAGTTGGCATTTAAATTTAGATAATTTAATACAAATGAGCAATTGGTAGTTGCGCCAGCCGCCATGAATTCTGTATGAATACAAATTGGATTTTATTATCAGTAATTTCCACGTGTCCTTCTGTAAGAGGAATAATTTATTTTTTTATTGTCAACTTGTATTATTTTTATGTTGAACTCTTTTGTAAGATAAATATTTAATTATACATTTTCTTCATTCATGTGTTTTGTCTTAGTAATTAGATCAGGCTCAATAATTAGGAAGAGGGGGCTGTCCGATAGCCATCGGACCACTTTTGTGTTCGATAGATTCTTTCACCGTCAGATCTGCTTTAAGATTCGTGTGTACGGATTTTAAAGCAGATGCGAAATTGCAAGCGCAAATCCTAAAGCAGATCCGACGATGAAGATAACCCATTGAACACAAAAGTGGTCCGATGAGCGTCGGACGCCCCCCTCTCCCCAATAATTATGTTTGAGCTGGTCATGGACCTACCGCTCTCCAACCTTTGTAATCCAGCTCAGCATCAATAATTTGGACAAGACTCAAGTGGACTTCAATTTTAGATTTTAGAGGAGATAACATAATATCTATAAAACAAGGAGAGAGACGAATCGGTCTCCCCCAGTTAAGGCCTCCCCATGCTACCTGTCAGAAGTTAATTTAATTTAATCTAACAAATTATTGACCGTCAGATTCCACTATAAAATATTTCCAATATATGTGCAACATACGGTAATATAAATATAGCACAGTATTGATTTTCACACTGCGCACAAATCTTCCCCAACAATCTATCCTCCTCCACAAAAGAGTAAGAACAATTCAACCTAAACGTGATAGTAATGGCCATTCCATCCACCCAACTGGCTTTGTTTTTCAAATTATCATTATTTCAAATTATATTTTCAAATTTCTGGACCATATTGGTCCTATCATTTTCTTTTCATTAAACTAAAAATATACATGCACCATAACTTTTTTATTCCAAGCATCAAAGGTAAATGTTCTCTATGTGAGAGGTCATGGTTTCGAAACTTGGATAAAGAAAATCTTTTGTTGTAATAATATGGGTACTAAATAGTTGGGTGGCTTGACCTCCAACCTTTACTACAATATATATATATATATATATATAGATATATATATATATATATATATAGAGGTAGACTAATATACAATCGATTGTTCCTGAGGTCCCGTACAACCAAGTCATTTTCCAATTTTTAAAGTTCAAATGATCGATCGAAACCGTTCATCTTGTTCTTCATATTAATATGTGCTTGGAGACCAAATTTTTCATTTTTCTGAATTTTTTTACTATTTATTAAGCCACTTTGAAAACCGCTGATCCAACAGTGGCTTAACAAAACAGTAAAACCAGAAGTCACCGTTGGATCAGCAATTTTCAAAGTGGCTTAATAAATAGTAAAACAATTCAAAAAAATATAAAATTTGGTCTCCAAGCACATATTAATATGGAGAACAAGATGAACGGTTTGGATCGATCATTTGGACTTTAAAAATTAGAAAATAACTTGGTTGTACGGGACCTCAGGAACAATCGATTGTATATTAGCCTACCTCTATATATATATATATATATATATATTCCTGTCTTTCTAATTTCTAGTTTATTTAATATTTTCTCAAGATTTAATTTTTATTTGAAAATAAAAAAATGGATAATTACTTTTTTTTACTGGTTTACGTGATTTGTTTGATTGAGTCTTTAGGTCATCACCTCCTACCGGTTGTGTAGTCCGAATTTTTATTAGGGGTAGACAAAAAAAGTTGCTAGTATAACTAGCGGGTTTTGGACTACTGTGAATTAAATCAATCCAAACTGTGAATTATCTAGGGATAAGTAAATTTTCTCCAGAGATAAAACTTCAACCCAATTATACATAGATCTATACTGGTTTTCAACAGTGCAAAAGAGGGAAATTATACGAAGGAGTTATAAAAACTGTCATGTGGAGTGGAAGGTCTGTGAGACTATTCAAAGATCAAGCGAAGAAGATACCAAAAAATTGGTGGAAGAAGTACGAGATTAATGGACGATAATACAGCACCATCATCTTGAATGCTTTCATGTTGTTTTCTTTAATTTTGGATTTATATTCATTATTCTAAAGCTCAATTTTGAGCCACTAAAATTTCATGTGTACCCTATTCATTCCTAACTTTCTCTTCATTACTTTGGATTTCTATTCATTCTAAAGCTCTGTTTGAGCCACTTAAATTGACTGTGTACACTATTCATTCCTGACATTCTCTTCATTACTTTTGGATTTCTATTCATTCTAAAGCTCAACTCTAAAATCTTAGTTCATGATCGTCACGAGCCATCTCAGAGCTAGACCGAACTGGCTCGTTAACTTGCTGGACTTTATTGGGTCACTATCATATAAAATAAAAGAAATAAATAATAAAGCCTATCAAGCAAAACATAGTTTGCATCAAATATTCAGTTAAGTGCAACTAAACAAATCAACTATCAAATCGAAAATTCATAGAAACATACTTCACAAAATAAATTCATGCATACCAAATCAAACAAATTCATACAAATTAACGTATTGCCACACGATTGAGGATGGAGGATTTGAGGGGAGACACGGCAAGAGAGAGAGAGAGAGAGAGAGAGAGAGAGAGAGAGAGAGACTAGAGAATGGTATTAGAGTGTGGGACTCGGACGAGAAAAATGGCAAACCGCTAAACCCTAAAACTGAACGGATGCCATTAAACTACATATATCTAACAGCCTACAAATACATGAATAATATAAAACTCCTGGTCATTATTATTTGGCACCAATTCTAGCAAGTAGGCAACATTCTTTCTTGAGATAATAACGAGAAGCCTCCAACGTTCCCTACAACATTATAAGATAGAGTATTGAAAATTATAAGTTAAAGAATTATGTTTTCTAGTATCCAATAATTAGTTAATGTGTTTGAACCTGATTAGCTATTTAAACCAAATTCGCTATTTTTTCCCTCTCCCCCTACGAAAATATTGAATCCGCACTTGTTTCAATGAGTGGATACATATATGAATATAGATAGTAAACATATGCTGAAATTTAAAACCAAATTCGCTTTAAATGGATCCGAATACAGAGCGGATTGATCCATGACAGAAATTCAAATACGAATACAGAACAATTAATTGTCATATAAGTAACTCATATAAACTTTAAGAAAAGAAATTAAGGAAAACAAAATAAAAATAATATTAAGGAGTAAAATGGAGGTTCCATTTCTCCACAAATGGCGGATTGTTTTCATAGTCATTTTTTTCATCAAGCCGGCCCCTTGCATGTGGAGTAGTGGGGTTCAGATAAGAAATTAGCACTTCACCAAATTAATCATTTGATGCCTCGTCGCAGGAGTTGACTCTTAGCAATGACCATCGCTGTCTAATTTATTTATTTTTATCTCGGCAAAATTCTTCATATTACCAATCAGATATGGTCAAGATAAGAATCTATTACTATAGCAAATCATCTGATGCCACGTCACAAGACTTGAATTGCTGCAATGGCCATCGCTGTCTAATTTATTGAGCCACAAAATTCTTCATATTACCGTTCTAGTACACATATATGGCCAAGATAAGAATCCAACATTTGCAGCAAGTCATCACATGCCACATCGCAAGAGTTGCATTGTCATCCTGCAATTTTTTTATTTATAGAAATTATTTAATCATGTGGTATCATGTCACAATAAATTCAACTATTCCACGTACACTAAGGGATGGTAATGGTATTTTGATTTCAGAATTTCAAAATTTAAAAAGGTTAGATTTCTAATCACTTTTTGTATACAAACTAAAAAGTAAAATTAAAATTTTACTTGGTTTATATTTTCAAATTTTCATCCTAATTATGTCTGGTAAAATTAATATTTTTAAACTTTGAAATTTTCTGTTCTTGGAAAAATGGATTGCCAAATTCGTACCCTTCAATGCCCAGAATTTTAAGTTCGTATCCTTCAAGATCAAGAATTTCTAATTGCATCCTTCAAAAACCGGGTTTTCAAATCTCTATTCTTGAAGGGTCGGATTTCAAATTATCTTTATTTTAATGGACTAGATATTCATATTCCTATCATTGTTTTTTCATTAAACTAAAAATATACATGGACCATAATTTTTTTATTCCAAGTGGCAAAGATACATGGTATCTATGTGAGAGATCATGGTTTCGAAACCCGGATGGAAAAAATCTTTTTTGTAATAACATGGGTACTAAATAGTTGGGTGGCTTGATCTCCAACCTTTACTAAATATATATATATATTCCTTTCTTTCTAAATTATAATATTTTCTGTAGGTTTAATTTTAGTTTGAAAATTAAAAAAAATGGATAACAACCTTTTTTTACTGGTTTACGTGATCTGTTTGATTGAGTCTTTAGGTCATCATCACCTCCTACAGGTTGTGTAGTCAGCATTTTTATTAGGAGTAGACAAAAAAAATTACTGGTATAACTAGCAAGTTTTGGACTACTGTGAATTAAACCAATCCAAACTGTGAATTATCTAGGAATAAGTAAAATTTTCTCTAGAGATAAACAATAATCCAATTATAAATAGACCTATGTCGGTTTTCAGAAGTGCGAAAGAGGGAAACTATATGAAGGAGATACAAAAAGTCTTGTGGAGGGGAAGGTGTGTGAAACTATTCAAAGATCAAGCGAAGAAGATACCAAAAAATTGGTGGAAGAAGTACGAGATTAATGGACGATATTAGAGCACCATCATCTTGAATGCTTTCATGCTGTACCCATTTAACTCTTTTAAAAATATAAAAATATGTAGTCTTTGCATGTAAAAATAAAAGTCTAGTCTTCTAATTACTCGCTTTCTAAAGACAATTTGTTTATTTTTCTACTTGTGATGTATTTGGGCATACGCCTGTGTATGCATCACAATTAATAAAATGAATTATTTACTCTCACAACTGTCCAGATAAAAGAGTGGATATTTTCTCTTAAACATGAGACGTATTACTTATTTTTTTTAACAAAGAATAAAATGGTTACTTCCAACAATTATACAATTACAATTTTCTACATCTAGTACTATGATTAAGCATCTCCTCAGGTACAAGACAGTAGTATACTCACCGCCAAGCCAAAATCAAGTCACTGCCTATTTGTATAAAATTAGAAGTACATCTAACTGAATAGACAGAATTGTTGATTCTTGGTGGCTGCTGTTTGGGAATGCAGTAAATGCCCTTTCTCTTGGGTGAAAATGGAATATGGAATCTATCCCCTTGTCCAATGGGATAAATACCAAATAAGAGAGATCCAAACAGAAATGGGAAGGAGCTGCTAAATTTACAAATTCAATGAGGGCTGTACACTAAATGGGTACTTCCAACAATTTATACAAAAAAATTCAGCGAAATTGAGAAAAACGTTAAATTTGACCGATCATACACTAATATTATCTAAATTAATACCATTCTGTAGAGTGTAGACTATCTAAAATGTCATTCTTTTAAAGTGTTACAACACAAAATGCTCACATACAAGTATAGATTTTGAAAAAACATGCTAAATTCAACAAAATTTTTATGTATTTTACAATATGTTCATCCTCTTAACTCAAATATCCAAAGCTTTGTATATACAGGACAAAGAAAATTAGCATGATTTATTTTCCTACAAATAAACTGTGCTTATGGTGTGTTAATTTGCTGTGAATTGTCTTTTTTTTAATTTAAAATCATGGATTGGAATTCAAGCTATCAAACACATTTTCAAACCTCTCTATATATTACATATGATTTTTCTATTTTTTGAGTTTCAAATCTTTGACTTTCCATATGGGAGCTTTGCGCCTTTGCCACTAGATCAAATGTAGGTTCTTGCTGTAAATTGTGTTAACAGTAAAAATGAGCAATATAGGTTAACAATATTAATTTAGATTAACAAATTTAATATAGATTCGTTAATCAATTAAACATTCAATTCAAAATTAAGTGAATTTCTCTGTGAACTGTTTAAGTCTAATTAAGTAAAGAACTATTTCAACGTCGTTGATAGCTCCTGCGTACCTAACTGGCATTTTTTATATTATGTTCATAACAGATCCATTCATCCAGCCGTTAGATACGGTACCAGCCAAAATAATAATTATAATTATAATAATCACAAAAATAATTAATAATAAAAGACTTGGCACACAATTCGTGGTCTACTGAGGAAAATTCTACGTTTCCACATTATATAAGATCAATAATCCTCTCTACATTTCTTCTCCAATCTCTCATATGAGAAACTAGATTAAGTTACTGAATTAATGGCTAGCAAGATAACAAGTTCTCCTATGACCGAAGAACCCAAAACTCAGAATGAGCCTGAGCACCTGTTCATGCCAGAGAACCTCCTCAAGGCTGCTATTCTCGGCAAAGATACTGAACTGAAGCAGATTCTGGTGTTGGGCGATGAAGAACAAGACCAGACCCATCATACAAAGGTATATGTTGATGTCCCGCCAATGGAGCCCTCTGACTGCCTCAGAAGCATAACAGGTAATAATATTTTTGCTCCTTGTTGCTTTCTTACATAGTCCTAAACTCCTAACATGATGCATTAGTGAATTAACCTGTGTCGTGTTATGCAGCCATGTGCTACAAATTACAAGTATTGTATCATGCCAAAAAATATGGAAATCGGACATGACAATTGTAAGAACACGGCACGTGCCAATAATTGCTTTTGGTTTTCACCTTTTATTCTTAAAAATATGCAACAAATAGGGCACAAAGCCAAACAAAATTATGAAAAAATGAATTTGAAATCAATAGTTTTGCAAATTTTTTATTTTTTCCTCTTTTTTCCAGACATTGGACCAACTTCGTTTGAACAAAGAAAAAGTAAAAGAAATAAAAATTGTTAATATGGTTTGCAAAAAGTTATATAAATTCTATAAGAATAATATATGCATCAACTTTTTTCTTGAGTTGATAAAAAAAGTCAACAAAATTTGTCTATTTAGACTTGGTGTATGTACACCATTGAAGAATATTGTAAGGGTTTTTGTGGACTAAGTTCAAATATGAAAATATGGGAGAGATGAGGCTGTTTCTGAAGTAGAACCAGACATTGGGCTGTCCCAAACTTTTCATGCTCCTTTTCAATTCAGACCATTGGAGCAATTCATTTTCACTTTTTTTTTTTTTTTTTTTTTTTTTTTTTTTTTTTTTTGCATTTGTTCTTGGATTGTTTTGTCTACATTTTTAGGGATCAACGGTATAGTAATATTTGTATTATATTATAGTAGATTATTTGAATGTTATTTTTTGTCTTCATATAATTTTTTAAATAATCAATATTTTTTTTCAATTTTTTCTTATATTTTTATTACAAAACATGTTCCTTCTAAAAATTAATCTGAGTGTCTAATCCAATTCGGCCGTTTCCTATCGATTTATACGATTTCAATTTTGATTTTCAGTGCCATGATTATTTAAGTATTAACTCACAACCTGAGAATGATTGATTTATTGATTCTTAAGCTGGAGTGGAATCTACCAGGACCTGATTTAATCTGGATCTGAGAACCCACTAAGACGCGACATTTATAGGGGCGAATCTATGTATATGTCTGGGGTGCTAAGTCACCCGTGATTTTAATTTTTCAATCATGTATATTAAAATTTAATTAAATTTTAGTTTTTTTAGTTTTTATATATATAGTTTAGCTTCTTCCTAAAATGATAATTTTTTGCTTGTAGCATAGTGATTAGAGTTTCACTTGGTGATTGTGAGGTCATGGGTTCAATTCTCATTGACCACATTATTTTTGTCTTGTTATATATTATGCATTTTATAGTTTAGTTCTGTTATTTAAATTTTCAAGTTCCGCTTCTGATTATAAATGCCACAAAATTAATGACAATTGACAATTCCTTTTACAGGTATGGAGGATACCATTCTTCACATACTGTCTGCCAATGGCCACGAAAAACTTTTGTCTACAATTTGTACGAAAGACAGCTTAATGCTGAAGGCATGCAATGCAAGAAATGAGACTCCCTTTCACAATGCTGCAAGATTTGGGCACACAAACACCATTTCGAAGTTGATGGATTGTGCCAAATCAGCATTTGGTAAGGAAGGGTTCATAGAGCTTCTTAGACGAAAGAACTTCTTCGGGGAAACAGCCTTACATGAAGCAGCCAGACATGGACATGGAGATGTGGTCTCTACTCTGATGAAAGAAGATGTGGAATTGGCGGGCCTGGTCAACAATGATTCTGCATCTCCCTTGTATCTGGCTACTGTAAGGGGATCGCTCGAAATGGTAAAGAAGATGGTGGAAAACATACCATACGGCGAAATTAGATCAGAATATTACTCAGGACCAAAAAAACAGACAGCTTTGCATGCTGCAGTGTTCCATAGCCCAGGTATATATCTATATCGATTTATTTTAGTTTTATTTAACTTGAGACGGCACTCCTTGCTAAGGTTTATAAGGGGGTTCATTTCTTCAAATTTATTAATAAAAAAAATATTTTCGGTAAAGCAGTTTGGTAGGGTATTAACGGTTGAAAACCATGGCTCAGATAATTGGCCGATTCCTAGTTGCCTCGGCCCAGTCGGAACGGAATCGGTCAGAGGAACAGATTTTCTTCCGACTTGACTTGGTTGTGCGAGTTAGGTCCAGAACACTGATAAAATTGATAGTGAATCGAAACAATCGGACAAATTTGCTCAGTCTCTTGTGTCTAGCACAAAATTACTCAGTTTTGATAATTCAATTGAATTAATTTTTTATTTTTTATTTTTGCATAGCCGTCAAAATATATGGGGAAGATAGATGTAACTCAGAGAAGGCAAGTTTTATCAACATTATAAAATATTTAATAGACACGGTGTACGTGAGATATACAATTTTGTTTTGAAAATACAACATGATTCATATGGACCATGTTCATACAAGTTATTAAATAGATAGAGTTATCTGGACGAATTATTGTAATGTTCAATTAAATAGGCAAGGGTGCACCGTTTTGTTTTATGTTGTACTGCTATATTAAATAGATAATTATTGAGTATTTATTATTATAATAATTATATGAACTCTCACTTTCCAGTCTTCCAACCGCTTCCCGCATCAACTTTTATCTAATGATATATTATAGACTTCACTAATTATATAATCCACTTTCTCAATCCCCGTACTCGTCTCCACGTCAACTCATAAGCATAAATACTTGAAAATAAGAAATTAATACTTTATGTGTAATTTGATATGATCATTTTTTATTTTTAGTCCCCCAACCGTTCCCGCATCAATCTTACTTTAATGAAGTAGTGGGGATCTTATATCCTTGTATCAACCTTCTTCAATCGTTCCATGTCAACATTCCTCTAATAAAAATAGTTGACCTCATAAGTAGAAATACTTTAGTGCATAGGTATAACTACTTGCAATACTTGAAATTATATTTTCAGACGTCATCTAGTATAGTTGCAAATATCTGCACGATAAGGTATAAATACTTTCGTGGCGACGAGTCCAAAAGAACTTCGTCATAGACCTCATTTGAAAAAAAAAAAATATGTACAAGACTTTCATGGTTTCATATTCACAAAATTCCTTACAAATCGTCATAAGTATGGATGAGATTGAAAGAAGAAAAAAAAATCACCTCCAAGAAAAAGCTTTGTAATCTCTAATTTAATATTTATACTATAAAAAAATTAACTATATATATACACATGATATGTTTTCTATCAACAAAAAGCTTTGTAATTTTTGTCTATTTTCTGAATACAAAATAAGCTTTTTGGATCTGATTTGACCAATTTGTACCGATTCATCCAATTCTGATTTTATGGTCCGAACAAATAATTTTTTTGGTGATTGTAATATACACATATTTTACATTAATTGGACTTTGTAAGGTGCGGTAATGCATATGCGCAACTTGTCCAAATGATGTCATAGGGGCTCGCCTTGGATTTGATACCAATTTATTAGATATAATATAAATATTGGTGGAGGGAAGAGAGTAGTTCAATACAAAATTTTGTAATTTTTCTATTAAATTTCAAACTGTAGTTTCTCTCTCTTACACATATAAAATAGAAGAGAGTTCAAATGCCTCTATTTTTTGTACCTCCATCATGCTTCTATTTTTAAAAACTTTAATAACTCAAAACTTAAATCTTAAAATTCAAAATAAAACCGTTGGATATGAACTACATCATTTTATCTATGCACATGTAAAAAATTATGACATTTCAACTTTGTTTTGGTTGTCATCTTGAGCTTGTAAAAATATACTAATGTGGATAATTTCTAGACGTTAATTTTTTAACTTATTGATTCACATAAAAGCAAAACTAAAATGTGATAATTTTTTATAAGCATATAAAGAAAATAACATAAATCATATCTAACTGTTTTATTTTAACGTTGAAGTTTTAAACTTTGAGTTATTTAATATTTTAAAAATAAATGCATAATGGAGACACAAAAAATGAAGACATTTGAACCCTCTACAAATAACACTACATCTATATATAGACGTACGATAATTTGTAAGCTTCCCAAAAACACACTATTGACCATTACACTCACATTTTACTAAGCAAAGAAATTTCTAGGACACTCTTCATTAATTACTATGTTCATGAGTTTACATAATTCTTATAATTAAGTTTATAATTTAACTATTTAAGCTAGGAAGAAATACTGCTTACTAAAACTGAACTAGGCTTCCCAATTGAACTTCTGTGTGTTTTCATATTGACAGAACTCACCAAAGAAGTACTACAACTGTACCCAGAACGACTTAGTAAGGGAACCGATGAAACAAGGAAAATCCTCCACTTGGTTGTATCAACTGGAAACCATACGATTGCGAAACTCCTATTGGATAAAGATCGATCATTGGCATACATCAAAGATTCAGATGGATCATTTCCTGTGCATATTGCAGCACGAATGGGCCATGTCAGAGTGTTTTTCCTTCTCTTGAAAAGGTGCCTTGATTCAGGTCAGCTACTGGATGGTAATGGAAGGAACTTCCTACACATTGCCATAGAAGCTAAGAGGACAGAAATTATCCGTAAATTGCTGAAAGATTCAAGAGACGAACTTCCCGCCTCCTACTCCGCAGAAATGTTCACTATAATGTTCCACACAATGGATAACAACGGAAACACACCAATACATTTTGCGGCACAAGTTGGAAATTTTCAGCATGTGAAATTTCTTTCGAAGGACATTATATTTGACATGTCTTTGCAAAACCAGGAAGGTCTAACAGCTTTGGACATATTACTGATTCGATACAGAAAATGCAAAATAACTCAGGTTATTCTTCTTACTATTTCTCATCAACCTTGATTAAATTTCCTTTTGTTTTTACAAAAATAGTGCGTGCCAACCAACCGGCTTATAGCCATTGCATATTTAACTGGTGAATGCATGCATGCATGCTTGAGCGAGAGAAAGAGTAAGATATCAGTAACAAATAAAAAGGAATAGGAAACCATTCTCAGAAGATGAATACTTCTCGTTGATGGTAGTTGTTAGCAAGATTAAATGATATATGATATATCTGTTCTGTATTTGCAAGCCAAAAGAATAGAAACAAAAAGCTGTCAAATTAAATACATGAATCTGCCCTAACTGATGACAACAAAGGAAGGCACAGCCTTCCATCACTGCCAATGGGTCAGCACTACCCATTACTAAATGAATTGGTCTCTTGTAGGGCTTACATGTAAATACACCTCATAAACATATAGAGCTAATTGTGTTGTTTTGTAATTTGTTTTGAACTTCAACTTGTATATTTCTTTTGCCTTAATTTCTAAGACATACCTTTTTGTTGCATTGCAGGGAAAGTACAACTTTGAAGAAATGTACATTCGAAAGGAAGGAAATCATTTCAGTGCAGCTTGGTTGCAGGACTACAGTAAAGACCACATGTCAAAAACAGAGTTAACTCTAGGTGCCAAGCAGGACTACATACCGACAACAGACTCAACAGGTCCTAATAAGAGCTCAGATAGTGTGATTACCAGAGCCCAATTAGTGGGCCTGGGTTCTGTGCTTATTACAACAGTATCATTTGCTGCAGCTTTCACTCTGCCAGGAGGTACAAATCAAGAAACTGGTACACCAATTCTTGGAAGAAAATATTTGTTCAAGGCATTTGTCTTAGCAGACTTCTCTGCATTTTGCTTATCCTTCATCTCTACTACGCTGCTTATAAGAAGCTCGACTGATGAAAATTCGGATTATATGAAAAGGGACGTTGTTAATTCCTTGAAAATATTTCATTTTGCTACAAAATGCATGGTCATGGCGCTGGCATTAGGTCTGTATCTGGTGCTAGCTCCTGTTAGCCATACTGGAAGGATAGTTCTTGTTCTCTCTATTTTGTTGATTATTTACGACCCAGCTGGATATGGACTTCTCAAAAGAAATCATTTCTCCACAGAAGATATGATTATTTACGACCCAGCTGGATCGGATGAAAATAGTCATCGAATATTATGGGCCATTGTTATCCCTCTATTCTTCATTTTTGTGTTCGCATTAATTTAGAGTTTATATCATTGAATGGTTTCAAATTACAAGGACTCAATTTGTAATAAATCATTGAGAGAATCCTGTAAAAGCACTGAAGCAGTTCTTATGCTGCATCATTCAAGTTTCACTGGATTTTATATTTTGGGAAAATTGGTTATTTGCCACTTCAACAACTTAAAATTTGAAAAATGTCATTCTGACATTAGAAATCATCCTAATGCTACTTTAAACTTAGTTAATTTTTAATTTTTTTACAAATATACAATTCTTATACTATTTTTATTCAAAATTAACTGACAAATTATGTTTTGGAATACGTATTTCTGTATTTCCGATTATACCCTTCTGATACAATTTATCCAAAAAAAATCTCTCCTCCTTCCTCTAGTATACATCGCCTCCTCCTTCTAGTACAGTGCTGTTCTACCCAGCACCTTCATCCGCATCAAGGAAGAGCTAATAGAGCCCAGGCGAAAAACCCAAAATAAAATCCCAAAATAAAATCCGAAAGCAATTGAATAACAGATCCCTCTTCTCTGAATAGTCGGTTTCATATAGAGTCCTTTCATGGGTCGTTATTCTGTTGGATTACCTAAGATCGCAAGTCAATTCGTAATACCAAAAATCTTAATCATGACTCTGTTCACATATCATTTTCTTCGGAAATAACCACAGAATTCAGATAAATCTTGCGTGCTTACATTGAATGGCAATTTTGCCTTGAATTGACATGCTTTCTAAAATCTGACTAGGGAAACGAGAAATAATTCTTCGTTAATAATTCTTCCTTAATATTTTGGGGAGGCAGAGTACGTGCTGCTTCGTTGTTCTTTGGAGTGAACGAAGCGGTTTTGAACTTAGGGTTCGTGGTTTTGGAGAGAGAAGCTGGGAGTTATGTTTTTTTTTATAAGGGTATTTTAGTCATTAATTATTATTATTATTTTTAACAAGACTAATATAGTATTTGTGGCAAAATTAAAAATTAACTAAGTTTAGAGTGGCATTAAGATGATTTCTAATTTCGGAATGACATTTTTCAAATTTTAAGATTTTGGAGTGACAAATAACCAATTTTCCCTTATATTTTGCATGACAATTCTTTTTTTTTTAACAGATATGCTTTTCTTGTAGTGTGCTTATTATTTTCTTATTTAGGAGTTATATAAGTACAGTCAGGCAGTTATTATTGGGTCATACTGTAATTTAATGTTCTGCTGTATACTGATACTCATACTCTCTCTGTCTCTCTCTCTCAAGTAGAAAACCAAGTTCATTCAGTACATATCTATAAAGTGAATTATGTACAATTGTTTGTGAATCGAGTTGCCATGCACATGCAAATAGTGAAGCTCTTTGGTTGTTTCATGCTGATTAAGTGATACAAGCTAAAATATCAAAATATCAAAATGAAAGAACTTTAAAAGATGAACTTAAGCAAAAATTATTCATGAAGTAAAGAAAAAGCATGATTTTAAATTCGGAGTATTAGTTGTACTTTGGTAATTAGTCAAACCTTATTTTCTATGTGGAACTCCATTAATCCAGTAATAGTATGATATTTATTACAGAGTCAGATAGTCAAATCTTCAATAATTGAATAATTTACCCAATAATAGTATGTCATAATAAGACAGATCCAATAAACTCGGCGTCAATAATTATTTCTGGAAGACAAAACTATACATCTCCAATATTGAATTAAGGATGCACCGTGACTGTATTTACCAAATTTTCTCACCATTTTATAATTGTTGCTGCCTACTGCCTCTCGCGCGCAAAGGGGAAACCTTGGACCGTATCTTCTAATATTGAGGCTTAAGTAAGCTTAAAATCCTGAATTATTTTTGTTGGGTCTTTTTTTTTCTCCATTATACCTAATATTTTTAGTGCTATTCTTTTCTCTGTTTATAGTTGATAAAATTATTGAGATTTGTGGTGTGTAATTTATCAGGATTTTATTTTGTTCTGGTTCCATTTGCTTTCTTCGTCTTATCTATTTTTGTTAAGAGGTGCCAAAGAAAAGTTGCAAATTCTTCTGGTAAAACATAATTCGGCATCTATTCTCTGTTGAAGCCCGATAAGATGTACTACAAGAATTATGGTTAAGGGGCTGATTGGCAACCCTTATTATTGCACTAAATTATGAAGTTGTGAGGGAGTATATAGAGTAGACTCAGGTGTTCTTAAGCTCACCAAGTCTTCTTTTATACTAATTAAACTTCAGAATAACATTAATGTGCTTGTTTTTGCTTCTATGTCACGTGTCATATCAAAGGCGCTTTTTAGTAGGTTAACGTTCAGTTTACCATGAGCTGTAACAGTTCTCTAGATGCCTTATGTAACACAAAGTTCTAATTACTTTTGCAGTGAAGGTCGGCACAGGGGATGGGCATTTCCTACAATATAGGAGTTATATTTTTTAGGTGCTAAAACTACTGCATTCTTAATACGAAATTTCCAGGTCTGTTTATACTGGTTCTTTACAGGATTCTTGCATTAGATTTATGGGATTCATCGCTAGTGTATATAGCATGGTTTTGGGTTCAATTCACTACTAGGTAGTCTGCTAGTGACAGGTCCTCTCCCGCTACCTGTCATGGGGGTTGCTTCTCCCACACCGACCTTCTTCTCCGATTGTTCTGCTGTTCCATCACTTTGATTTAGTACTGTTTTCTCTTCTGAAGGTCTCAAATAAAATGAGAACTTTTATTTTTCATTATAATATTTAGATAGAGAAAGTCAATCAAGTTCGAGAAAATGAATTTCGGCATTTTTTATTTTGTAACTTTTAGTATATCTGAAGTTTCTTGGAGAATTTCAACTTTAGTGAAGTACCAGTTTCAGTATGAACCGTACCTGACTTGTATGTAATATGATAATTGTTCCTGGTATTGTCTTTGGCACTGCACATGATTTTGCTCAATTTAGAATTTTCTTGGTATCTAGGGGATATTCTGATATTATTGGATATTGGTTTCTTACTAGTCTTTATATCTTGGTAGCTTACGATGATTGGATAGAGCAATAGAGAGACAGGATGCCATACCACTACCTGCCCTTTCATTCTAATCTTTGAGTTACCATCTGAAGCAGGAAGCATTTTGTCAAATGTCAAAGATTTTGGAGTTTACAGATCCAACACTTTGATCATGCAGCCAAAATTGAAAATGAATCCTTAGTCTGTTAGGATCTTTACCACTTTTTCAAAAGAAAAAGAAAATAGCGTTTTTATTTTTTATTTTTTTACTTCAAATAAAATAAAAATTGATTCTATGCTTTTTATTCTCTTAGATGTGCATGGCGGCAGATGCCAAAACCAAAAAAATAAAAAGCATGTTTTTTTATTCGTAGTATGGTCTTTTGGCTAATTAGAATTTTGCTGAATAGATGCAACCATGTAGGTATCATACCAGCAAGACATGAGATATTTTTCGACTTGTTAGAGAAGTTGGTTGTGCTGGTATATCTGTCTGTTAAAAATGTAGCATGTTATAGTAGTTGTCTTCATCAGAGGTACCAAAATACAAATTAGTTGTAGTTTCTTTGGTTAATGGCTAGATTCTGTACTGTAATAATAACCGGAATAAAATGTGTGCATAGAATTTTCTGTACTTGACCTAGTGATATCTCAGAGCAGGATTCAAATCGATAGTATTATTCTTAGAAAGTTTTTAATTTAAATGTTTGAAACTTTTTGATCAATTGGTAAGCAATTTGTGCAGCAATTGGTAAACTTTTTGAGTATCCATTAAACCGTGTTTCTTTTCTTTCAATTCACCACATGGTTTTGGATTCTTGGTATGGTTCCATCCAAATTCGTGTTTATACTTGAATTCATGCAATAGATTTATAAAATTCTTGTATTAGGTTGAGAGATTCAGGTTTTCAATTATTTGTTTCACGTAACTAGTTTTCCTTTAATTTTTAGTGTGTGCGCATCATGTTTCCATAGAAATTTAGGTTTAGAAATTCAGGTTTTCATGTACTATATTTTTTTCTTCCCTTTTTAGAGTGTTGAAATGAGATGCATTGAAATTTAGGTTTAGAGATTCAAGTTTTCATGTACTATATTTTTCTCTTCCCCTTTTTTAGAGTTCTGAAATGAGATGCATTATGGGAACCATGGGATTTTGTAAAATCAATGGGGCAAGAGAAAATATATGGTGTTTTCGGATTGCCGGTTGTTAGTGGAAGCAATGCTAAATGATAAGTAGTGTTATGTTAGACTTTTTTTATGTTTGCTTTGATTTGTAATAAATGTTATGTTTGGTGGAAAATATGTATATTTTTTATTTGCAATTCATTTTTTTTATGTTGTTATGAGGTTAGTTGTTATGTTTACCGTATATGGAGTATCACATTATAAAATTCAAAACAATTAGTAGTAAAGTAGTATCTAGATGCAAAATAAAAATAAAAAATTGAAAAAAAAATTAAAATTTGAATGTTTTTTACCGGTTTACAGTATTCAACGAAACTGTCTACAGAGTCATGTGATAAGGTTTACATTATTCAAAATAATTGAAAGTAGCATCTAGATGCAATTTCAAAAAAAATTGAAACTTTTATTGTTTACAGTATACAACGAAATTGTCTACATAATAATGTAATCAGGTTTACATAATTCAAAACAATTGAAAGTAGCATTTAGATGCAAATTTAAAAACATAAAATTTGAATTTTTTTTACAGGTTTACAGGATTCAATGAAACTATTATAGAGTTATGTGATAAGGTTTACAGAATTCAAAATAATTGAAACTCGCATCTAGAAGAAGATTTGAAAAAAAAATTGGAAAAAAAATTTGAAAAAGAATTTGAAAATAAAAATTCGAATTTATTTTTACATATATATGTTTAGAAAATTTGAAAATTTTAAAGAATAAAAGTTTGAAAAAAAATTAAAATTTGAAATTTGTTTACTGATTTACAGTATTCAACGAAATTGTCTACAGAGTTATGTGATTGGATTTACAAAATTCATAACAATTGAGAGTAGCATCTAGATGCAAATTTAAAAAAAAAAATTGAAAATAAAAAAACATTTTAAAGAAAAATTTGAATTTTTTTTACCGTTTACAGGATTCAATGAAATTATTTACAGAGTTATGTGATAAGGTTTACCGAATTTAAAATAATTGAAAGTAGCATATAGAAGTATATTTAAAAAAAAAAGTTGGAAAAAAAGATGGAAAAAAAATTGAAAAAAAAATTGAAAAAAAAAATTGAAAAAAAAAATTGAAAAAAAAAATTTGAAAGAAAATTGGAGAAAAAAAATTGGAGAAAATAATTTTGAATTTTTTTTATTTATTTTTTTTACATATATCTATTAACATAATTTTAAAGTGGTCCTTGTCAAAAGTGTAAAAGCGGTCCCAGTAAAAGCGGTTAAAGTTGTTAAAATTGAGGTTAAAGTGGAGATTAAAGTGGAGTTAAAGTGGAGGTTAAAGTGGAAGTTATTGAGGACCACATAGAAATGAAGTTTTTATATTAACATGATTCGTTGATTTAATTTACAGGATTTAGTATTGAAGTTTACTGACTTTGCTCCATTAGTTTACAGGATTTATAAAAATATTCGGAGATTTTTAGAAGACTGAAGTTGGAGGACTATTAGCTACTTTCTTGTTTTATATTATCTTAGTAATTACATCAGGCTCAATAATTATGTTTGAGCTGATCATGGACCTACCGCTCTCCAACCTCTGTAATCCAGCTCAGCATCAATAATTTGGACAAGACTCAAGTGGACTTCAATTTTAGATTTTAGAGGAGATAACAGAATATCTATAAAACAAGGAGAGAGACGAATCGGTCTCCCCCAGTTAAGGCCTCCCCATGCTACCTGTCAGAAGTTAACTTAATTTAATCTAACAAATTATTGACATTCAGATTCCACTATAAAATATTTCCAATGTGCAACATACGGTAACTGCGCACAAATCTTCCCCAACAATCTACCCTCCTCCACAAAAGAGTAAGAACAATTCAAGCTAAACGTGATAGTAATGGCCATTCCATCCACCCAAAGCATTAGATCAAGTGAAATGGTGTCCGAGTTACGCCCCGTTATGCCATTTGATCTTTTCATGGCAGCAACAGAAGGCAATAACGATGTATTAGTACGACGTCTTGGACTACAACCGGAAGAACCAACAGAAATTCTGGTAATATTTTACAAACTATTTCTTGCTTATATTTATAGTGTCTGTAATGTACGTAATTAAACAGAGGGAGCACAGAGGGAATTGCAAATCCTGTAATTGAAAAAGTTATATTTATTAAAAAAAAAATAAGCAACCAATTATCTCAATTGCTTAATTTGCTGTGAAATTCCTTTTGTCAGTCGTAATATTATGGAGACCGCTAATATATTTATTGTCAAACAATATATGGCTCAATTTTGGATCAATAGATTTATTGCCAAATCAATTAGTAGCATTATTATTAGTCCATTATTATTTCAAACTTTGTTTAATTTGTGTTTGGATGGTTGGGTACTTGGGTAGTTCGATATATATATATATATATATATATATCCGGCTAAATTGCTGCTGGCAGCAGTTCTGCCCAAGTGCTGCCGGGGCTATATTTAGCCGTGTGGTGTCCAAACAACAAATCCAAACCGTTAGATGTTTAATCTATATTATAATCTACTTGGAGACCAAATTTTACATTTTTTGGAATTTTTTTACTATTTATTAAGCTGGTTTGAAAACCGCTATTTTCAGTAAATTTCTGCAGAACAACGGTTTTCAAACTAGCTTAATAAATAGTAAAAAAATTTCAAAAAATGTAAAATTTGGTCTCCAAGTAGATTATAATATAGATTAAACATCTAACGGTTTGGATTTGTTGTTTGGACATCACACGGCTAAATATAGCCCCGGTAGTACTTGAGCAGAACGGCTGCCAGCAGCAATTTAGCCGGATATATATATATATATATATATATATATATATATAGTCACCAGGTTGGTTTGCTATTCCAATCAGAAAGTTGAATTGGTGACTATTCTAACTAACTGAACTAATATTAACCTCACCAATTCCGTCGTGGTCAGAAAGCCCATAACCAAAGATCACGTTTGTAGTTCATGCTTGATGTACATTCCATTCCTTAATGAGAACACCCGAGATCTATTTTCTGATGACAAGCTAAATATTGTTGGCCACATGCCATTACTGCTAGAACATGTAAATCGTTTTTATTTTTATTTTTTAATAAATGAAAAATAGTAGGCCTAAACCTACTTTCTAATAAAAGTGTAGCTAATTGTTGGTTTACGCATGCATGCATGGCATATTTTAGTTTGATTTAGTAATTTGCGATTTCTGTTTTTAGTGGAAGACAAAAAACAAAAACAAAAAAGAAGAAAGTGCTGATGGAAAGTTATATATAGAATCGCTCTTTTTTTTTATTATAATTCGAGTAAAACTAGGGTGTTCTTAAGTTCACCAAGTTCCTTGATGAACTCAAATCTAAAACCCATCAAATTAGTTTTAAATGATGAATCCAAACTGTTGAAACCCGTCTATCTTATGAGTGATACATTTACATGTAAAAAAAATAAAATTTGTACAGAGTCAAGTGGTCAAAAATTTTTTTAAAAATGAATGCATTAAAATTAATTTATTAACCTTCTAATTTTGACTACTTGACTTTATACTAAATTAATTCGAATGTTTAAAATTTTCACATGTAGAAGTGTCACTTGTAAGAGTGGCGAGTTTCAACAGTTCAAATTCATTATTTAAAGCCGATTCGATGAGTTTTAGACTTGAGTTCACCAAGGGATTTGATGAACTTAAGAGCACCCTAGTTTTACTCCTATAATTCTTATATATACAAGTCGATCCAGAGATCATTATTTTAAAATTTATTTTGTATAAATTCACAATCCAGCAATGAAAATTTTCATTTTATTAAATTATGTGAAGTTTATCTATCAGGTTCTTTGAACTTGCGCAGAACCACTCAAATTTTATAACACAATTATATATATGTTATTACAATATAAAGCTTCTAAATAATGATTGTCGTCACTTTAATTATATATACATGTAACATGTATTTATTAGATGTAATTAAAAAGCTACAGTTGTTACTGTTTTACATATCTTTTTCTATTAAATTAACATATCATGACCTAATTAAATTTTATATTGTCTAATCAGGAGGCTTCACATTCTTCTCACAAACAAATAAAGACAAACACCACTGTCCAATCCGAGCTCCAAAGTGCAACACGTTGTGGAGACACCCTTCTTCACCTACTTGTTAGTAAGGGGCACAACGAGCTCGCTTTGATGGTTTTACGAAGAGATGTGTCCCTATTAAAATCGCAAAACAAGAATTTAGAGACACCTTTGCACTGTGCTGCGAAAGTCGGAAACGAGAAGGTCATCTACAACCTCATTCAAATTGATCCTTTTGCCGTGAAGGATGCTCTCGAACATACAAATGAAAGTGGGGATACAGCCTTGCACGTTGCTGCTAAATACGGAAATATAGATATCGGCCTCGCGTTGATGAAGTTGGACCCAGAAGTGGCATATAGGGTTAACAACAATATGTTTTCGGCATTGAACGTAGCAATCGACAAAAATTATACTGAGATGGTACAGACCATGTTAGAACAGGACCGTACTCTGGGATACACCCAATTTTCCACCGGAATGTTGCCAGTTCATTTAGCCGCAAGCACGGGCAACAAGGAATTGGTATTGCATTTAATAGAAAAGTACCCTGATCATGGAGAGTTGCTGGATTCTGACGGAAGAAACCTTCTTCACTTTGCTGCGGAAGAGAACAAGAATGAAATTTTTGAGGAGATATTTGAAAAGACCAGCGATCGAGAAATGATTGTAAGAATGAATAATGCAAAGAATTATGAAGGAAATACACCATTGCACATTGCAGCAATGAACGGACACAAGGAAACTATGTTAGCTATATGAAAAAACAAGATGAATGTCGATGCAGAAACAGTCCAAAACAAGCAAGGCTTAACACCACTCCAACTTTGCAGGAGGAAACTGAAAGAAACTTATAAGGTATGCTTAAATTAAGAATTACATCAGAAAATTATTTATTTTTATTTTAGTTATCTCTTATGTTACTACCAACTACTGAAATACGAAGCATGTAAAATACATACTAGCAAATTAGGTAATTAATTAGGTAATGCATAATAGTTTCAGTGTTGACACGCCAATGGGACTGCATGCTCCTAGTATAAGCAAATTACTAATTAGCACGACTTTTTTAACATGCTATTCTTCCTACAGTACACCATTTATTTTTGGATAAACAACACATATATGAATTTTACTCTAGTACACCATTTTTTTAGTTAAAAAAATATTTGAATTGATCTTAACCCATTAACAAAGACCAAAAAAAAAATTCAACATTTAGCTTTAGTGGTACCAAATCTATTAAATTTAATTGTGATAATTGAGAGATAGAAATGTGAAATCTTTGATTTTTTTTCTTTAATGATTCTGGTGATAAATATTATTGCAAGTTTTTCGGTGCAACTATTGGAGTATAACCCAAGAACATAAATATTTATCTTTTCCCATTTGCAAATTTCATTCATGTTAGAACTTGATCACTATTTATTATATGTAACTGTTATTTGTCAGAAAAAATAACTTTGATATCTGTTCTCTTACAGGATACAATTAGGAAAGACGATATTAGGGAGTACGTTAAGAAAGAGGGTTATAAATTTACTAAAAAATGGTTTGATGATATAATGGCACCACCAACGAAAAATAGATGGGAGAGAGCTCAAGTTATCGGACTGGGCTCTGTACTTATCACAACTGTAACATTTGCTGCCGGTTTCACAGTCCCCGGAGGCTATAACCAAGACAACGGTACACCAGTTCTAGGAAGGACATATATGTTCCGAGCATTTATTCTAGCAAATTCCATGGCATTTATGAATGGATTCTTAAGCTTAATTTCGATTCTTTCTGAAGTTCAGGATGATTCACGTCCCAGCCGCTTTGAATATCCAACTATTACATTTTATGCTGCAGCAAGTTTCATGCTTATAACATTTGGATTAGGAATGTATGTGACACTTGCTCCAATTTGCTTGCCGATTGCCATCTTCCTCCTTGTTACCACTCTGTTTTTGGGAACTCCTGCCAGCATATTTTTTGTTGTGCGCGTCGGTAAAGCGGTTTATGAAAAGTCAAATAACCTTATACCTTTCATAATAACATATTTGGCGTCTATCCTGTTCATCTTCTGCCTGGCATTAATGTAGGTCTGTACATTTCCATTTCCATTATCTGTCCACATTTCTTATTTGTACTAAGAATAATTGTGTTCTTTTATTTATCATGAACCATTTTATTCTTGATGCTCTTCTATTTATGCGGAATATTTTCATTTTTCACTTGGTTGGACTTGATGTTTCTTTTATTAATTAATTTTGTCTTGAACGGGAGGGATTTTTACAGAAGTTTATGTTGGAAATTTTTTTTCTAAGACATTGAAAAAATTAAATAGTCCACTATTTTCGAACCGATGGCCTTCGCCCCGATAGCGAAAGTGTTCACCTTTGCCATTGTCTCTAATCCGATGGCGGTGTGCACCTATGCTATCTGAATTTGTTTGTTTTTACAAGTATTGATGCCATATCAACAAGGATATTATCTAAATTAATCCGAAGGATTAAAATGCTTCAAATGTTCATCTTATTCTCATTTTTCATTGTTTGATTTTTTTTTTAAATGAATGGTATTTTTTTACAATTGCCAAAACTGGGTTTATTGAGAAAGATTATACTTACAATTTGCACAAAATAAAATTAAAAGAATGGAAAATAAAAGAATGTCTAAAGTGAAAGAGAGAGAGAGAAAAACTTGAGAAAACGAGATCCATAGAATAATTTGGGCCTGGTTGTAATCCGATAAAGCTAGCCCAAAATTAGTTACTATAAATAATCCTATAAATCAATTAATAGATCAACATGAAATTCAAAATGACC
This sequence comes from Carex rostrata, assembly GCA_964058875.1. NCBI lineage: Eukaryota > Viridiplantae > Streptophyta > Magnoliopsida > Poales > Cyperaceae > Carex > Carex rostrata. The sequence continues at coordinate 119,155 of CAXKVT010000049.1, read as the reverse complement.
GGCCCATTTCTCTTTGGTCCCGTTTTTTTTTTTTCCTACCACCCTCAAAAATCAGAATTAAATGATCGAATACCACCCGAATAATCAGATTTCAGATTCCGCCACGTTCGCACCGTGGATCTGCGGACGGATCGCCAACCCGTTCGCAAAATGGATCTGCGGACTGACCCGCTCGCGTGACCCGTTCGCACCGTACATCTGCGCACCGACCCGTGGATCTGTACACTGACAAGCTCGCTTTGACCCGCTTGCGTCATGACCCGCTCGAGTGACCCGTTCGCACTGTGGATCTGCGCACCAACCCGTTCGCACCGTGGATCTGCGGACGGGTCAACCCGTTCGCAGATCCACGGTGCGAACGTGGCGGAATATGAATTCCGATTTTTCGGATGGTATTCATTTAATTCTGATTTTTGACGGTGGTAGGAAAAAAAAAAAAGGTCTTTGGTCTATGTTACTAACAAACAAAAACTAAAGTATATATATATATATAACTTAAATCGACTAGGAATTAGCTGAAAAAATATACTACATTTTATATTTTAAAATGTGTATTCTTAATCCTAACACTATTATAAAATATAAATAAATTAATAGAAGGGTGGATATCGAGTAAGGATCACTTAACAGCTTTTTATTTTGATAATTTCATAATTTTAAAAAATGAAGCTTGAAATTTTAAAATTCAACATGACGGCATGAATTTGAAATCCGACATTATTGACAATCCTAGACTATAACATGATCAAATGTGAATATTTTCCTAATGTTCTAGTTTATCATAAATAGTATTAATGAAAAGGGATATATAATGAAAGATCTGTATTTACTATTATTGACGTGAAAGAAAAGGGTCATTTTGATCTAAAATGCACAAATTCGGATCTCTCTAGATGCAGGGGGGAACAACAAAATAGGATAGGATGGGACAAAATTTTCAGGGCAGTACATAATTGTAAATTATTTTAAACAGAGATATATTTTGTACATTTTTTTAAAGAAATATGAGAAAAAAATTAAAAAGATTTTTGGTAGAGGTAAGCAAGTTGTTAATTTTACCACTAGCTGGATGACTTTTAAGGGTTGAGAAGGGTTGGTGTTTAAATAGAAAAAAAACTCCTTTACAAGTGATTAATAAATCGAAATAGTAGGGGCTTTTGTGATTGTATATTTTACTATCAAGAAAAAATAAAATAAAATAAGATTTGCTTTCCTTAATTTCTGCCCATCATCATCCACCGAGCCTCGTGCCGTCGTTTCTGCCAGACAAGTACAGTACTGTACGTCAAGATAACTCCTCCCTCCCTCCCTCTCCATGTAAAGAAGGATACAGGTTGCATCAAGAAAGCAGAGCTGGATCAACTATGGCTCCATTTTATTGTAGGTTGCATCATGCTCATGCATGCGGTCTGGAAGCAGATGTAGCTAGATGGACCCGCGCGCTCTACATCATTTAATATATTGAAGACCCCTTCCTCTCCATCTCCATAGAAAACCCCATTCTTCAAAGAGACCTAGCTGATGACCTTTTTGTGGACAGCTCGAACCCTCCACATGATCTGTTTTTCCTGCCTCAACAGTACCTTGTATCCTATATCATCCACAATTATTTAACATGCTTTTTACACGTGAACAATTATTTTATTATTCCTACGATATACCCAAGAGAAAAAATATATATTTATGATCACAATTCTATTTAGACAAAATTTACAGTAATAAGATGGATTCAATTGAATTCAAAAATAAAAAAAATACAAATCACGTATAATCACAATTCGTTGTAATAACAAACTTTTTTGCTAGATATATATTGATCCGACGGTTGAGTTTGAACAACTATTTGAAAAAAAAAAAAAAAAAAAAAAAAAACAACAACATTGCAGATAGATCGAGTGTGTGTGGGAAATTGATAAAATAATTCTTTCAAAAATAATAAAAAAATTGCCTTCCTATTAGACTCACGCAAAATAATTCTTTCACAAAATGCCTCTAGCAGAACCAGTGTCCAAGTAAAAGAAGACACAAGCTCTGGACAATAACCATCTGATTATTACTCATTGACAAGGATTAGAGTTTGCACTAATAACCATCCTAACATGCGTGATTCATGGCACCACAAATATATATTTTTCTTAGCTGAATTTCTAATAAAAAAATATAAGCAAGCTCTGGTTAAAGCCATTAATGGCTGTTGTGACCCAACCAAAGCAAAAGGAAATAAGAGAAAAATGTGTATTATATATCATAGAAGGAAAAATCATAATCGGAATCGGATCACTCACTTGATCGAAGAATTGGAATTTGATGAATCGGTCAGAATCGGACGAATCGGATTGGAAACTCGAATATTTTTGACAACAACTTATTTTATACTAAAAAAAAAAAGTTGGTAAATAAAATACTAAGCGAAGATGCTACTACTCGTATTATGGAGCTTGATATCCATGTATTCTATCGTGCAATAGAGAAATAAAACAATGGGCAAGAATCAAAGTCAAGTGACCACACATAATACAAATATGGTACTGCTCTTTCAACACGGTGTTTACATCTGTATAAATTGCATGGTGAGTTGTGTGGTGGTTTTCATTTATCTTGTTTTGTTTATTTTGTGTTTTGTTTGTGTTGGCTATGGCGCTTGCTTTTCCGTTCATAGTTATTTAGCTCTAAAATAAGAGTTGTATGTTGCACGGGTCTTCTTTTCTCATAGATAAAATTGTTGTTTTTTTGTTTCAAAATATCATACTAATTGCTTGAATTATTACAATATTATTCAAAGTAATTATAAATATGAACAGACACACTCAATGCACGCTGAATTCATTTTAGACTAATTTTATACAGAATATTTGACGTACTTATTAGAGTTTTGCAATATTAATTTATTACATATATAAAGGATAGATATTAAAACTTATCTCGCAGTCTTCTTATATAATTTTAGAATTATAAATGCGAATCATCAACTTATCCATAATATATGATCTATCCGTTTGGTTATGGTATAACTAAATATGCTCCTTCTATGGAATTGAAAAAAAAATCATCTTTCTAATTCATTAAATATATATACTACTTTTCTAAAAATATGATTACCTTATTTCTGTAAATTTGGATGCTGTTTAATATGCCTAGAAACGTGCATAGCACTGCTCACCATAATGGGCTAAGGAAACACATTGATGTACTGTTGCATATCATGCGGTTTTGAGCTGGGCCGTTGGGCCACTGTGTATTTTATTTTTTATTTTTCTATTTTTCTGGACTTGTAAGTTGTAACAAACAATGGATGTTTTAAAAGTCAAGTTTTATAATTTACAATTGATTGAGGAGTTAAGTGCAAATTAACCTAAAATATTTTATATCCTTATCCGTTCAAATTATCTAATTTATAAATTACCATTGTTGTGTCTTCTTTGAATTACTATACTATTTGGTATAACTCATTTTCTCATCCTTGTTTGGAGACCTGAAAAAATCAGAACCTCACAACATTTCTCAAAATTAAATAATTAAAATTATAGCCATTATAGGTTAATTTGGTCCAATTAAAAACCTCATAATTATCAAAAAATGAGTGATTTTATATATATAATGATTAAACTTAATTTAGTAGTTAAAAATAAATATTTTGATTTATCAGATAGCTAGATAAATAAAATTAATAGATAAGAGGATGGGCTCCTAAATAGACTCAAGTTGAATCTAAATACAGATTATGGAGTAATTGCCGCGTGTCGCTAACTGGAAACTGGAGGGAATTACGACCGTTCAATCTTCGACAGAGGACGACCGGAGCGAAATCTGTCTGTATCTTACTCTTACATTTATTGATTTTTCTTTTCCTCTAAATTTATCTATGAAACGGGTTTCAAATCACTACTAGATTTTTGACTTTTTCCAAGAGTCCGAAAAGCCATTTGCAAGAGCATAAGGGCCCTTGGAATTAAAATGAGCTTTTCTGACACAGTTCTGACACTGTAAACCATTTCCAAAGGCAAACCCTTGAAAAAAGAAACGCATGAAAATACTTCATGTGTGCCCATGGAAGTGTACCATTTACACCCTTGAAAAAAGTTTGGCATGACCTGCGACCCACAAAACAGATCAAATATTGTATTATATTGAAGGCTCATGGAAATACTAAGGCAAATGCTCATGGAAATATTTTTTTGATAAAATTTATATTATTTTATGGCTGGGCATATTGTTTTCAAGGGTGAACCTTGGGAAATGTTTTGCTTAGTCTGTTTATATTATTTTATTGAGAATGTTCATGGAAATAATTCAGAAAATGTCATTGGAAATGTTTTATTGATTCAGTTTATATTATTATATAGTTGGTCATATTTTTTCCAACAGTTGGCCCTTGGAAATGGTTTGCTTAGTCTGTTTATATTATTTTATTGTGAATGTTCATGGAAAAACTTCAGAAAATACCATTGGAAATGTTTTATTGGTTCAGTTTATATTATTTTATAGTTTGTCATATTATTTCCAAGCGTTGGCCCTTGGACATGTTTTGGTTAGTCTATTTATATTATTTTATTGTGAATGTTCATGAAAATACTTCAGAAAATGCCATTGAAAATGTTTTATTGATTCAGTTTATACTATTTCCAAGGGATAGCTGTTGGAAATGTTTTGTTTCTGGAGACAGAACCATATCTATATATTTTATATCTCCCTTTGATTTGTCACAATTAAGCAAATTACAACAGCAAGCAAGTTATAATTGTGATAAACTGAAACATATGATTGAGAAGGCACAAATAATTTAGTTCTTGGAATAAGCAAATATATTTAAAACATATTATAAAACACAATATTGCTTAACTAATTAATATTCTTGATCTGATTGCTCGGAATAATCAGATTCATAATAATCTTCTTCATCATTGTGATACTCTTGCTCCATGTCTTCATCTTCCTCACCTACCTCTATGTTGTTTTCGTCCCTCGCCATTGATTGCGGTGCATTTGATGTTGTTGGCGGAATTAAAGTTGGATCGGTCAGATATTCAAAATCGTTCGCTCCAAGGACAATTCTATCCCAATCAAATTCTCATTGATTTGGTGCCGAGATTGGATTTTCCGTCCTTTCCTCTTGGTAAAATTCGATGTTTGCATCAGCGCCCTCATCACGAAACCTTGCTTTTGGGCTTGTTTTGATTGCCACCCACCATGGACGTCTTTCGGCTTTATTCGATGCATAAGGTAGGTAACACACTTGGGTTGCTTGAGCTGCTAGTACAAACGGCTCATAAGTTGTAAGACGAGAAGTATGATTAACCTCCACAATTCCATGTTCTCGGTCCACCCTTACACCATTTAAAATGTCGAACCAATCACACCTAAAGATAACTACCCTGTAGGCATCATATACTAGCTCAAAGACCTCTTGGAGAACACCATAGTAGTCGATTGGTACGTCATTTCCATCCCACTCTCCTTTGATGCAAACACCGCTACTTTGAGTAACCTTGTTTTGCCCATATGTTTGTGTGTGAAATCGATAACCGTTGACTTGGTACCCATCGTAGAAGTATGTTAGCTTGCTAGGTGTGACTCCTGCCATTCTTACGTAACCAATCTGCGAACCCATCTTGACGAATTTTTGGCAAATCATCTGGGCTTGTGGCTACTCCAGTCATGAGCATACATGTATCAAATTCTCTGCACAATCCAACATAAATTTATGTATTTTAATAGAAATCACTACTTAAAATAGAAATTCGAATAGAATGTCTTGACAGTTTATGTATTTTAATTATTCAAATACCTTTGTTTGTCTTTTTACCTCTGATTTTTAAAAAACAATTGATTTGACGTGTTCCTAACTTCTTTTCTCTTTCATCTAGAGACATATCAAATGTATCACGATATTGTCAAAAAAAAAAAAAAAATTCTCACAACAAGATATTGGTGCGTACATATCAAGATCACTTTTTAGTTTAAAAGATTTGGATTCCTATAACTTTCTAATTAATGTTGATTAGTATCCATTAATTGCTTTCTTTTTTATAAAACAGAAAGTATGATTTGTAAAAAATTGAAATCCTATTGTTTCCTTTTCGATGGAAGGACAGCTTGGTCCTAAAAAAAATTTCCTCGGACTTCATATCTGGCCTAATTAAAATATTAGCTGTTAAAATTTACACCCAATTAGTAGCTAGCTAGGTTACACTTACATTACGTACACCTTCATTCAATCCCTCTAAGGGTCAGGTGAAAAGAAAAGAAAAAATAATATATATGCACTGCTTTGCTCATGACTTCACTGGAAACCCAAAGAAGATGATTTTCAGAAAGGAAATGGCAAACTGGTTCAACACTACCAGGCTCCACATCCAACAACTCAAGAAATAGTCGATTGAAGTTCACAATATCATGATGGCACAAAGCAACAGCATTTACCTTTTACCCATCCTTTCCAACTAGGGAAACCACATATCCTTCATAGGCAAGATTAGTATGGCAGTAGTGTACTACCTGTGGTGATGGCACCTGCACTAGTGGAAAATATGGAATCAGGATCGGTTATATACACATATCAGTAACGGAATCCAACCGATCCTGATGAAGGCGATACTGATACTATCAGGATCGGTTTTATATTTTTTAAAGAACCGTTCCAAATAGAAACTAATAGGATCGGTTTTTTCATAAAACCGATCTTAATAGTAGTTATCTAGATCAGTTTTTGAATAAAAACCGATCCAGATAGGAACTATTAAGATCAGTTTTTATATAAAAACCGTTCTTGATAATATTTTCGAATATTTTTTTTTATTAAAAATTTCATATCTATATCAGTTTTTGAATAAAAACCGATCCAGAAAGGAACTATTAAGATCAGTTTTTATATAAAAACCGTTCTTGATAATATTTTCGAATATTTTCTTTTATTAAAAATTTCATATCTAGATCAGTTTTTGAATAAAAACCGATCCAGATAGGAACTATTAAGATCAGTTTTTATATAAAAACCGTTCTTGATAATATTTTCGAATATTTTTTTTTATTAAAAATTTCATATCTAGATCAGTTTTTAAATAAAAACCGATCCAGATACGAACTATCAAGATCAGTTTTTATATAAAACCGATCCTGATACTTTTTTTTTGTTGGAATGAGGATCTGAAATCTGGATCGGTTTTTAAAAAAATAACCGATCATAATAGTAGTAATCTGGATCGGTTGTTTAAAATAACCGATCCTGATGTTTTATTGAAGCTAAAAAAAATATTTTTATTTATTTAACCAGCTTCCATATATATTATGCTGGCCAGCATCCTAAATATATTTTTTTTTGCACAGTAAGAAACAATAATCAAATATCATATACACATCATAAATTAAATATCATACACATCTTAAATTATTACAAAAAATTCATGTTCATACAAAGTTTTGTGAAGCATTACATATTATAACAAGAAATTTAAATCCAAAAAAAATTAATTAACAAACATACAAGTGACTAATTGAGCTATTTCTTCAATTAACACACATTTATGCAATTAATGTAAAGCACAACAATAAAAAAATCAATAATTACCTCTTTTGCAATCACATCACTTGAGATTAAAAAAGATCCTAAAAATAAAAACAAATGTAACAATTAGATGGAAAAACATTTTACAATAAAAAATACAAAAAAATGTGTTTTTAAAGCATAATAATGAGAAAATTATATAAAGTTAATACCGTAATAGTTGATCGGCCGAGCCGGAGGTGCGAGAGGCTCGGCTTTGAGAGGAAGAGACGGAGAGAAAGAGAGAGAGAGACACGGAGGAGAGGGAGAGACGGAGACAGAGAGAGAGACACAAAGAGTACAGAGGGAGAGACGGAGACAGTGAGAGAGACGCTAAGTTGAAAATGAGAGGCGCGGAATGAAAATAAGAAGAACCCTAAGCAGGTTATATAGGGAGTTATCATTAGGATCGGTTGTTTATAAAAAACCGATCCTAATAGTATCAGGATCGGTTTTTTATACTAATTTTTTTTGGCGGGACTAACTTTGAAAAAAATAGTATCAGGATCGGTTTTTTATATAAAAACCGATCTTGATAAATTTTTTTTTCAAAATGGGTTCTGCAAAAAAAAAAAAAAAATCAGGATCGGTTTTTTATAAAAAACCGATCCAGATACTATCAGAAACGGTTTTATTGCTAAAAACCGTTCTTGATAATTTTTTTTTTTTTTTTTTTTTTTTGCTGCAGAACCAACTTTGAAAAAAAATAGTATCAAGATCGGTTTTTTATAAAAAACCGATCCTGATACTATATATAAGAAAGATCACTGCGGTAAACCCCACTCATATTGATGGTCTATCAACCATCAAACGGCTACCATTTATTTTCTTTTCTGTTGATAATGCATGTACACAGATAAATATTAAGAAAAATGTGAAAAATATCAAATTTATTTATTTGTGTTTGTATGGCCAAATCAACTCTACTATGATCAATTTTGTACAATTTTATTATTATTAATGGCATCAAATTGTTAAATGGAATGCAGACCGTTCATTTCTGCATGATCATCCAACGGTGGGTCTGTAATTAAATGACATGTAATAATTTTTAAAATGATCAAGATATAACATGGAACATTAATAACGTAAAAGTGCCGAAGGCCCGACAACTGTAAGTTTTGATCCAACGTAAATTATTTACGGCCGTGCGATGTTGCTATATTGTTTTGCTTTGATGAACTAGTACACGAATCCCGAATTGTATCAAATTTTATAATGGTGAAATTAATATGACATTCTTTCATTTTAACGGTTCCGATCGACCAAATGCTAATATTCGTATTCGTTCCTTCACAACCCCACACAACAAGGGTTCAAGTCCTATGTATATTATTATATGGCACAAGTCATTGATGCATCATGCATGATTGTATAAAAAAATTCAATAGTCAAAATGACTTCAAAATGAAATATCAATGTCAAATAACTAATTATATTATCACATAAATTTTAATAATGTAAATTACATTAATTTTCATCAAAAAATATTTATAATTGAACCATATGCCATATACAACAACCATATATATATTCTATTAATCACCACACTAATTACATATACAACAACCATATAATTGAACCATATGCCATATACAAAAAAAATAGTATTAGAATTGGTTATTTGAAATAACTGATTCTAATACTATTTTATTTTCAAAGTTGTTCTTAAAAAAAAAAAAAAAAAAAAAAAATTATCAAGAACGGTTTTTAGCAATAAAACCGTTCCTGATAGTATTTGGATCGGTTTTATTGCTAAAAACCGATCCAGATGCTATTTTCTGATATATATTTCATTTGTTATATGTATTTAAGTTATCTGAGATATATATATATAACCAGAGATTATTTAAAAAAAAATAAACAACTTGTTTGTGTTTGTATAATTGTTTGTTTAATTATTTATTTGTTATTTATAAATTAATACCATAAAATTAATTGCTTAATTGATGTCATGAACAAATGGAAACGAATTCATATTACCTGAGATAACAAAATATATATGGTTAGACCAAGACCATATTATTTCGAATTTGATCAGACGGTTCATATATAGGATGTACATAGGGAATGAAATATCTTTAATTTGACCTCTTTAAAGAAATTAATTTAATTATAAACCTCTTTAAAAAAAAAAAAAACGTACTTGAAAGCTGGCCAGGTTTTACCATGCTACCTTAAAAAAAAAAAAAAAAAAAAAAAAAAAAAAAAAAAAAAAAAAAATTTATCAAGAACGGTTTTTAGCAATAAAACCGTTCCTGATAGTATCTGGATCGGTTTTATTGCTAAAAACCGATCCAGATGCTATTTTCTGATATATTTTAATTTGTTATATGTATTTAAGTTATCTGGATCGGTTATTATGTATAGACCCGATCCAGATGCTATTTTATGATATATTTCAATTAATAAGATTTATTTGAGATATTTTAATTATCAGGATCGGTTTTTGTTGGAAACGGATCCTGATACTATCAGGATCGGTTTTTACTAAAAACTGATCCAAATGATTGAACTATTAGGATCGGTTCTAAAATAAAACCGATCCTGATAGTATCAGGATCCGTTTCCACAAAAAACCGATCCTAATAGTAATAAACTAGGATCGGTTGTTACTAAAAACCGATCTGAATAGTTTTTAGGATCGGTTTTTTTAAATAAACCGATCCAGATACTTATTAGGATCGGGTGTCCATATAACCGATCCAGATAGGCCGATCCTGATTTCTGTTTTTCCACTAGTGCTGGTGACATACAACCAATCTAGAATGGTAAGGTATTTTCTTAATTGGAGAGGTGATGGTGTATGACACTTTTCCTTGCTGTGCTGTCATGTTGCTCTGGTGGACAGTTGTTGAAAGAGCTTTTATATTAGAGGTCCTGAGTAAACTCACGACATTATCGATCATCAGCTCGAGAGAAGTTGAACAGAACTGAGGGAGGTCCTCAGAGGAATATATACATAAATCGAAAAAGAGATTTTATAAACGAAAAAAGATCAAAAGTTTGATTTACAAATTAAATTTCAAATTTTGATACAAGTAAAGAGATTTGATAATACAAAAGACAACTAACATGTAGAAATGTATATCCCATAGACAAAAATCAAAAGGACAAAAAATATTTAGTGAAAATGAATTCTTATTAATAAATTAGTTGTTCCATTTTATGGCACTAATTAATAAAGGGTAAAATGAGAACTTTAAAATAACTTTTTGAAATGTGCTGTTGGACATTAAAAATGTGTTGGTTTGAACTTTGAAGAGAAGGATAAAGTATAGTCCTTTCATTTTAAAATAAAAAAATAAAAAAATAACTTTAAAATAAAATTTTAAAATTAGATTAAGGAAAGAGAAATGAGAAAGGTGGTTTACTTTTAGTTGGAAAATAAGCAATTTTCAAATTTTGATGAAAAATTAAATTATTTACAATTTTTTATGGGTACAACAATAATTATTTCAAATTAAAATGATGATATAAGAAATTTAAGTATTTTAATGAGAAAATAGGCAAATATAAAATATTTTATTGAGTTTACCAACAGGCACAAATCAAAGCCAAAGGTGAAATTAAAGCATCATAACCTAATTTTTATTTGTAAAATAAATGTGATATTTAAATATCTATATAACTTTTATCTGATGTGATGCACCTTTTGTTTTACTATGACATTTTTTGTTATGTCACTGGAGTCATGTTCCCCAAATAATACTGTTCTGGGACAGGATGTTCTTATCTAGTGATCGAAACAACAAACAAACACAAATCAAAGCGAAAGGTGAACTTTTTAAGGTGCTGTCCATAGCTGTCAACTTTATTCAGGTGCTGTGCATAGGAACAAGCACAAATCAAATCCAAATGATGCACTTTTTGCTGTAGTGCACTTATTGCGTTCTACGTATTGTTATTTCATCTTTTTTTTTTTAAATTTATATTATTTGTTTATTGATTTTAGTTTTTAAAGTATCATTCGTTTAACATTTTACTTCTTAAAAATTTCAAAAAAGTATATTTTTATACTTAATTTTTTTTGTAACAAATTTATTTTACATTTAACATCAATTTAAAAAATAATAATTTCATCATTTATCGTCATTATTAGTATTGGAGCTATGAGTGTAGATGTAATCATCAATATTCAAACAGTATAAATAATGCAGAAACAAATATATATATAATTGTTTATGACATCAAATATGCATAGCATTAGTGTTCGTGACAATTTCCCTTATAAATTAACTTAAACTGTTATTTATGTATATCTTAATTTAAATAGGATGGTAGAACAAATTTGTTACAAATAAAAAACATAGGATCAAAAGGATACTATTAATTAAACTTTTGGAGCAAGATAGTAAACATGTGATAATTAGGACTAAAATGATATTCTTGCAAGATTCTAAATAGCGTTTATCGCATTATAGCGGGAAGGCTACAAAAAAAGCTATTGCGAAAGCTATGCAACATAGTCTTTATATATATATATATATATATATATATATATATATATATATAAATTACATTATATATTTGTACTAAATATCAACATTATCTAAGTTTCACAGAACAATAAATAACACCAAATTGATTAAGAAATTATAATATTCATATTGAACTAATACAAAGTCCAAATTGCGTCTCAAAATATTCATAATTGTACCAATATCATAAACTATCGATCTTTTACTATTCAAAATATCTTAAGCATCATGACATAATCTATTATTTTTCTATTTAAATTATAAAATAACCTAGGCAACATGGCATAATTAACTATCTTAATCTATTCATAATTAAATTTGGATTTTTATTTACCTTTTTAACTCGTTGATGGACAACAAGAGTTCCTTCTCATTTAAATTAATAATTTAAAAACAATCACGGTTAAAGCCAAAGCCCAATTTATAAAGCCCATATAAATTGAAATGGAAAAAAAAAAAAAAAAAACTCATGTTGCATAGCGCGTGCTACTTGCGCTACACACTATGCACTATAGCGGACCGCTATTACCGCTATAGCGTCCGTAGCTCAAATAGCGTGTTTTGATGCCATAGCTTAGATTTTAGTCTCCAAAAATGCTATAGCATGCTATTTAGAACACTGATTTTAACTATGAAAATGATAAATGTGTAATTTTGGAAAGAAAATGATAAATTTCCGTTTTGATTGTAAACTCATGCCAACTAATTGATCCGATTTAATCCAAGTATCATTCAATTCTATATATAATAGAGGATGTGTTTTATTGTTTTCAATAACTTGACGCATATTCAGGGTCTTTATTGAATAAAATAAATTTGAGGACTCAAATAAACAATATGCAATAATTTTGTGGCTAAAACATATTTTTCTCTTAGAAACAAAAAGGTAACTTAATATGAAATTCAACAATGACACCACAGACCATTCAAATATAATGACAATATATGCAATAATTTGACTATTAATGTGTACATTATTACCATTTTAATTCATTCAGTTTTTTTTTATTTTAATTTTTTCTTAAACTAAATTTTGACAGTGGCTATGAAGTATTATTCAGTTTTATAATTTTCAATTGTCAAAGTCGAACCGTAAATAAATAAATAAACAATTACCATAAATTATATAACGAAACAAATTTAACAAACCGAACAATAAAATTATTTATATAAAAAATAATTAATTCGAATAAAAGTAGGGGAATTTCATGCATATCCTATTTGTTTTTTGAAATTATGTATTTTTCCCTCTAAAATTCTTAATGTCATATTTACCCCTCAAACTTTCAAAAACTAATAAATTTACCAAAACCTTTTCCATTAAAACTATTTTAAATTTACAAAGTTCTCATTTTGCCCTTTAAAAAAAAACCAACAAATGCCCTTAGTCATGTTCAACAACGAAGCTTAGAGTGTTACAGCTTAAGAGTTTAAGCTGTGCTAAAGAGGAGATGTTCGGCTAACAAAGGCTTAGAGTATTAAAGCTTAAAGTGTATAAAGGTGCTAAGGAGGAGCTCTAAGGAGGCACTTTTCCGTAAGCCTGGGTTTTTATTGGCTTAAGAATTTGCTCTAAGGAAGCTTAAAAAAGATGCTCTAAGCTTGTCTAAGAAATTGTTGTTCAGCTAACTTAAGCAGCTAAGGAAGCTAAAGCCACTCTAAGAAGACTAAAACCTTATTGCCAAACATGACCCTTAGGCTTCCATTTCACATATCAATCTTCTCTCTCCTGCTAGGCTTTCATTTCACATATCAATCTTCTTTCTCCTGCTGGGACCCAGCTACTCTCTTTTTGTTTTTCTGCCTCCACCCAAGGTGGCTCTCTTTCATTTCTTTTAATTTTCTTTATCGTACTCATGCTAGCCTATGTATATATAAAGAACCACTCACCCATTTGATTTTAAATTGTGGGACTAATTCTATGTTCCGGATCTGGATTCTTTTTTCTTTTGTAATTACATATATTTCAGAGCATAAAAATCATATATTTTAATGTCAACTATTTAATTACCAAGAAGCACAATATATATGCTCCAGTACAATTTATTATGTCGAAAAAATAAGATGCAAGAAATATACATGCTTAATTTTTATTCTTTGGTCTGATGCTATATATTAGATTAAATGTTTGTTTTCTGTAAATGTTTCTGATAATTTTTTTTGTTGCTGCAAATGTTAGTAAACTGTTTTTTTTTTTTTTGTCATTAGATATATTAAATGTTTATTTTATTAAACGTCTTTAATTGTTTTTTCTTATTTTGTTTGTACCATTTTAGTAATATTTTTTGTTAGAAATGGTTCATCTTTTTAATATTATTATTAATCAATTTTATTTAATTTCATTAATATATTTTTTTTAAAATATTATGTTTACCAAATGTTACAATTTACAACCCATTAAAATATTAAATTTACAATATATTATTGGTCTAAATAAATATATAGATGGGGACATGAAAGATTTTTTTTCATTGTAATTTTATATTTAATTATTTTTTTAAAATACCAAAACTGGCACCCACTAAACTATACAATGGAGCCGCCTTAGTTTTATTTACATGTGTTTTCTAACAATGATCTCAACCCAAACCCAGATGGTCATAACAACTACAATTATCTCAACTCTTAAAAGTTTTGATATACTATTTTCTGATATTAAATGTTTAATTGGATTTTAATTATATCATGTTATAAAATCAATCTTATAAGTTTGTGAAATTTAAGGCTTAAATCCGTTTTGGAGCCGTCCCATACATATCTGATCACTTGTATATATAACAATGAAGAAATACACGTGTCAAAATTTTGAACCCGATTCGATTTAAAATTATGCGGGTTTGAAATTTTATGATATAATTAATGGAACCCGAACCTTGCCCTTAGCCAAGTTGGATCGATGAGGAAAATCGTCAGGTTCATCCAAGATCTTCTGTGACATATCGCTAGAATGCATTCATATGTTGCCTTATTTTATTGTAAGCAAAAAGCTTACATATAGGACAAATCTCGAAAAGGTACAGAGAGATTGACTGTGGCCTTTCTAAATTTTTTGTGATTTATTTTGCATTAAAATTAAATAAATAAATATATATATAATACAATCACCAAGTTGAAGGTTACTGAATTTAATCCTAAGTTAGTACTTTGTATTTGTTCAAAAGTACAAGTTAAAATAAAATAATCTATATAATCAGTCCTCAATGACAAGGAATTTTGTGTGCAAAAAAGAAAAAGGAAAAACAAGATGTGACAGTTTGACGTGTACTTGTTTTTCCCAGTAAGTATCAATGAATGCATGAAAGATTAGAATTAAAGCATGCCCTCGTCTCGTCTTTGTTAAACTCAACTAATTCATCACAGTACTGGTAAGCGACAAATTATACATCTTCCGTGATAAAAGGGGTTTTCTTTCTCATTTTTATCATGAGCTAATTTTAAGCAAGCATCGATTTGACTGCCACAATTTTCAGTCTTTTTGAACAATGCTTTCGCCAATTTTTTCCAATTTCCAATTTGTCATTTTTCAGTCTTTACTCCACTAACCAAAAATTTGAAATTAAACATCTCATCGCATGACTACACATAGCCACATTTAGTTGGGGAAAAGGACTGGTAAGCGACAAATTATACATCTTTCGTGATAAAAAGGGTTTTCTTTCTCATTTTTATCATGAGCTAATTTCAAACAAGCATCGATTTGACTGCCACAATTTTCAATCTTTTTGAACATTAATGCTTTCGCCAATTTTTTCCAATTTCTAATTTGTCCTTTTTCAGTCTTTACTCCACTAACCAAAAATTTGAAATTAAACATTTCGTCACATGACTACACATAGCCACATTTAGTTGGGGAAAAGTACTAGTAAGCGACAAATTATACATCTTCCGTGATAAAATGGATTTTCTTTTCATTTTTATCATGAGCTAATTTCAAGCAAGCATCGATTTGACTGCCACAGTTTTCAGTCTTTTTGAACAATGATTTCGCCAATTTTTTTCAATTTCTAATTTGTCCTTTTTCAGTCTTTACTCCACTAACCAAAAATTTGAAATTAAACATCTCATCGCATGACTACACATAGTCACATTTAGTTGGGGAAAAGGACTGGTAAGCGACAAATTATACATCTTTCGTGATAAAAAGGGTTTTTTTTCTCATTTTTATCATGAGCTAATTTCAAACAAGCATCGATTTGACTGCCACAATTTTCAGTCTTTTTGAACAATGCTTTCACCAATTTTTTCCAATTTCTAATTTGTCCTTTTTCCGTCTTTACTCCACTAACTAAAAATTTGAAATTAAACATCTCATTGTATGACTACACATACCCACATTTAGTTGGGAAAAAGGAGTGGAGAGAATCAATTAAGCAATTGACATAGGATTAATAGTTTGAAGTATTTAATCAAATAATATTGCCATAAATAAGTTCCCCTAAAGGGAAGAACATGATACGGTGTTAGATTAAAGAAAACAATCATGAAAAGGGGATGATGCAAGTCTAAGCGCAATTGGCTTTCAACTTTCAATCCAATTAATTGCAGATTCAATGCATGTTAATTCAGAAAATATGGTAACTCCACCCCCAGGCCCTCTGTAACTCCAGCAATACAAATCGGGGGGTGCTTCAATTAATTATTGCCTTCCCTTGAGGTCAACCTAGGGTTCTAAATACGTGTTGTGATGTGATCAAATTAGATTTATACGTGATGTGATTAAATTTAGAAGAATAGTCACGGCACATTAGTTACACCGTAATCATTCGTGACTAGTCATGTTTAACTATTTTCTTTCATAATTTAGGTTATAGTTTATTCAAAATTCAATACTCGATCAAGATCTAACGGTCCTAATTACACGTGACTCTCATGACTATGTGTCATGCCATGCCAAATTTTCAAAAGATGGTCACAGCACGTGTGCCGAACCATGTCAAATTTTCAAAGATAATCTAGATATGGAACACGCGAATCACGGCACATGATGTGCACATGTGCCATGATGGAACCATACTGTGTCATAAGATATCCGGTCACACTGTGACTTTTTTAGATACCTAGTCACCCAGAGTGGCAAGTTCGAAATTTGAGAAAATTTTAGCTTGATTTATATTTGTGAGTTGGACATAATTTAACAATTAATAGTTCGTTTTCTTACAATACATATAATTAAATATTTCAAATTCTAATGTTTTAATAAGGAAAACAAATTTTACAAATAATTTTCAAGTAATAGGGACATATATAGTTTGTAAAATTGGTAAATCATCTGATAATAATTTGGGAATTTTAGTGAAAAATATATTTTAATAATCTGTTTATTAAATCATTAATTTAGAAAGATGTTGAGCATGTATATGTGAAGTCCTTAATGGACATATCAAGTTAAATAAAGTGAATAGACAAGAAACATAGATAGAAAGAGGACCACTGAAGTGAACTCTCACTACAAGAAAACATGCATTTATCGGCACTTATAAATGCCACTAAAAGGCTATAAAAACACCACCATTGACCTTTCCCGGCATTTCTCTAAGTGCCGGAAATACAAGTGTCGGAAAAGGTCTTTCCCGGCTCTTTGGCTATGTTTTCCCGGCGTTTACAGAGCGCCGCCCGAAATTTTACTTTTCTCGGCGCTTACATAGTGCCACCATAATTGTTTGGCTTTTCCCGGCACTTGTAGAGTATTCCCGGCGTTTATACACCCTTTACCGGTGTTTACGAAACGCCACTAAAAGTCTAAGCATATTAAAAAAAAATACGTTTTCCCGGCGCTTATGAAACGCCGCCAAAGGTAAAAAATATTAAATAAAAATATATATATATATATATATATATATATATATAGAGAGAGAGAGAGAGAGAGAGAGAGAGAGAGTTAGCATATGTGATGTTCAAACAACAAATTCAAACCGTTAGATGTTTAATTTATATTAAAATCTACTTGGAGACCAAATTTTACATTTTTTAGAATTTTTTTACTATTTATTAAGATGGTTTGAAAATCGCTGTTTTTATTAAAATTCTGCACCATAAAAAAAAGCGACTTTCAAACCATCTTAATAAATAGTAAAAAATTCAAAAAAATATAAAATTTGGTCTCCAAGTAGATTTTAATATAGATTAAACATCTAACGGTTTGGATTTGTTGTTTGAACATCACATATGCTAATATAGCCCCGGAAGCAACTCGGTCGAAGTGCTTCCGATAGCAAATTAGCCACACTCTATATATATATATATATATATATATTTTAAAAAAACCAACAAATGGCCTTAGGCTTCCATTTCACATAATGTTCAGAGTACGTCCGATGCCCATCGGACCTTCTTTGGTTCGATGGGTGTCGTGACCATCCGATTGCATCAAGATTTGTAGTCTCCGTATTAAAATCCGTGCGTATATTTATCATTTTTTGTGTGCCTAAATCTGAGTTCTAATCATACAGTGTTAAAGCTAATTGAACCTAAAAGTAGGTCCAATGCCCATCGGACCTACTCTCTCTTTCACATATCAATCTTCTCTCTCCTGCTGGGACCCACCTTCTCTGTATTTCTTTTTCTGCCTCCACCCCAAGTGGCTCTCTTTCATTTCTTTTAATTTTCTCTATCGCACTCGCGCTAGCCTATGTATATATAAAGAACCACTCACCCATTTGATTTTGAATTGTGGGACTAATTATATGTTCTGGATCCGGATTCTTTTTTCTTTTATAATTACATATATTTCAGAGCATAAAAATCATATATTTTAATGTCAACTATTTAATTACCAAGAAGCACAATATATATGCTCCGGTACAATTTATTATGTCGAAACAATAAGATGCAAGAAATATACATGCGTAATTTTTATTCTTTGGTCTGGTGCTCTAATAATTTTTATGATATTAAAGCAAGAAATTGTATGCTATATATTAGATTAAATGTTTGTTTTCTGTAAATGCTTCTGATAATTTTTTTTTTTTTTGCAAATGTTTGTAAACTGTTTTTTATTTTTTTATTTTTGTCATTAGATATTTTAAATGTTTATTTTTTAAACGTCTTTAATTGTTTTTTCTTATTTTGTTTGTACCATTTTAGTAATATTTTTTATTAGATATGGTTCATCTTTTTAATATTATTATTTAATCAATTTTATTTAATTTCATTAATATAATTTTTTTTTTAAATTATATTTACCAAATGTTATAATTTATAACTCATTAAAATATTAAATTTACAATATATTATTGGTCTAAATAAATAGATGGTGCCATGACAGTTTTTTTTTTCATGATAATTTTATATTTAATTACTTTTTTAAAATACCAAAACTGGCTCCCACATAACTATACAATGGAGCCGCCTCAGTTTTATTTACATGTGTTTTCTAACAATGATCTCAACCCAAACCCAGATGGTCTTAACAACTACAATTATCTCAACTCTTAAAAGTTTTGATATACTATTTTCTGATATTAAATGTTTAATTGGATTTTAATTATATCATGTTATAAAATCAATCTTATAAGTTTGTGAAATTTAAGACTTGAATCCGTTTTGGAGCCGTCCCATACATATCTGATCACTTGTATATATAACAATGAAGAAATACACGTGTCAAAATTTTGAACCCGATTCGATTTAAAATTATGCGGGTTTGAAATTTTATGATATAATTAATGGAACCCGAACCTTGCCCTTAGCCCCTTACATCCAGAAGACTAGAAGCAAGCTGGATCGATGAGGAAAATCGTCAGGTTCATCCAAGATCTTCTGTGACATATCGCTAGAATGCATTCATATGTTGCCTTATTTTATTGTAAGAAAAAAAGCTTACATATAGAACAAATCTCGAAAAGGTACAGAGAGATTGACTGTGGCCTTTATAAATTTTTGTGTGATATATTTTGCATTAAAATTAAATAAATAAATATATATATAATACAATCACCAAGTTGAAGGTTACTGAATTTAACCCTAAGTTAGTACTTTGTATTTGTTCAAAAGTATAAGTTAAAATAAAATAATCTATATAATCAGTCCTCAATGACAAGGAATTTTGTGTGCAAAAAAGAAAAAGGAAAAACAAGATATGACAGTTTGACGTGTACTTGCATTTCCCAGTCAGTATCAATGAATGCATGAAAGATTATAATTAAAGCATGCTCTCGTGTAGTCTTTGTTAAACTCAACTAAATCATCACAGTACTGGTAAGCGACAAATTATACATCTTCCCTGATAAAAAGGGTTTTCTTTCTCATTTTTATCATGAGCTAATTTCAAACAAGCATCGATTTGACTGCCACAATTTTCAATCTTTTTGAACATTAATGCTTTCGCCAATTTTTTCCAATTTCTAATTTGTCCTTTTTCAGTCTTTACTCCACTAACCAAAAATTTGAATTTAAACATCTCATCGCATGACTACACATAGCCACATTTAGTTGGGGAAAAGGAGTGGAGAGAATCAATTAAGCAATTGACATAGGATTAATAGTTTCAAGTAATTAATCAAATAATATATAGCCATACATAAGTTCCCCTAAAGGGAAGAACATGATACGGTGTTAGGTTAAAGAAAACAATCATGAAAAGCGGATGATGCAAATCTAGGCGCAATTGGCTTTCAACTTTCAATCCAATTAATTGCAGATTCAGTGCATGTTAATTCAGAAAATATTGTAACTCCACCCGCAGACCCTATGTAACTCCAGCAATACAAATCGGTGGGTGCTTCAATTAATTATTGCCTTCCCTTGAGGTCAACCTAGAGTTCTAAATACGTGTTGTGATGTGATCACATTAGATTTATACGTGATGTTATTAAATTTAGAAAACCCATGTACTGTTTCTGGAATTACATTTGTTATCGCTTGTGAAATTGTCGAACCCTGGTTGGTAGCCTCCCTTCATACAATCCTTATCCATGAAATTTTTTCGAAGAGATAGTGGTTCAGACCCTTATCCTTCATATGCTACATTTTCCAAAGAGAAAGTGTTTCAAAACCTTATCCATGAAATTTTTAAGTCCATAAACTCGCCACGTGACAGAGATACTTGCTCACTCGTTTGCAAATTTTGGCACAAAAATGAGGGGGAGACCCGACAACACTTGTCAGTTCGAAACATGTACTATGTCAATCCATCTCGCGCTTTCACTCGCTTCTGCAATATCCAGTCCATCTCTCTGAAGGTTAAACCCCGAATCGCTGATTTTAAAATGGTGTCGGAAGATTGGGGAGCCGGCTTCACTCCGTGGGCAAAAGACACATTTTGCCCACGGAGTGAAGCTGGCTCCCCAACCTTCCGACATAATTTTAAAATTAGCGATCCGGAGTTTACCCTTCAGAGAGAAGGACTGGATAATGTAGAAGTGAGTGAAAGCGCGAGATGGATTGACAGAGTATATGTTTCGAACTGACAAGTGTTGTCGGATCTCCCCCTCATTTTTGTGCCAAAATTTGCAAACGAGTGAGTATCTCTGTCACGTGGCGAGTTTATGGACTTTAAAATTTCATGGATAGGTTTTGAAACAATTTCATGAGAAAGAAGTAGAGTTTGAAACGGTTTTTGCTGATCTCAAAAGCAAAACGGGTGGAGAAGAAACTTGGCTGGCATCTGTATACAATGAAAAGAAAAAAAAAATATTATCGTAAAATAGTCTCTTGAAAGTTATGAAATAAGAAAAAAAAAATGAGTTGTTATATTTTTTCTTTCATAACAAAAAATATTAAGAGAAAAACACAGTGGTTTAATAAAACAATTGTTTTCATTTTATTTTCATGTTAAATTTTTATATACAAGTGATTAATTTTTAAGGTTGATTTAGTTTTATATTTTAATATACATTTACTATTCGCATCCATATCTGTATATGCTCATTAAAATATAAATGTATAAATTTAATGTTAACATTATCTGTTCCAAATTTGCTCCATTTACACCCCTACCACCAAACTAGTTTGCTCCCATAAAATGAATGGAAAAAAAAAAAAAAACTAGCTTGTTTGAAAACCTCCCAAAAGTTAATAACTGTCTCTTGTAATATTTACCAATACTACTCCGTCCGTATTAATTGGATTGTGAACATCTTATTTTTGTTCATAGATCATGTGATGCAGTTTTGAGCAAGTCAAAATATGGTTTAGTATATGTATAATTAGTTAATATCTATGTTGCATGGATACAAGTACGGGTACCGTATCGTATCAGATACGATATATATACGAGGATACTACAGTTTTTAAAAATCTCAGATACGATATGCTTATTATATATACTATTTTTTATTATTCTAATTGTTCTTAATTCGATCAATACTTGTATTATATAAATTAAATATAAAAAATAATAGAATATAATAATGCAACCATAAGTTAAAGTATATTAGTTACTATATTTTAACAACAATAGTGAGTTGTTGTAGTGGTAAGGTGTTTGTTACTTTGGACGTCCGCACGCGGCTCACAGAGCGTTATCCTTAGCACGTACCGCCATTATTTAAAAGACTATCAAACTCTTTTTCTTGTACTAGTTCAACTTTCATTGAATTATCACGTAAATTAAAGTCTGAATACTTCCTTTAGAAAAAATAATACAACAGCATTTAAACAAGAAAGACAAAGAGAGAGAGAGAGAGATTACTTACAACCAGCCTTGCTCTCTTCCAGGATTCGAGCAGCCTCAGTACAATGCAATACGAGAGAGCTAGTGAAAAATAGGAAGAGATAATGAGGTATTCCATCCAAAGATCCATTCCTATATATAGACTTTTTGAAGGCAAATTAGAGGTACCGTCTAGTCTTTGTTAAACTCAACTAAATCATCACAGTACTGGTAAGCGACAAATTATACATTTTCCGTGATAAAAAGGGTTTTCTTTCTCATTTTTATCATGAGCTAATTTCAAGCAAGCATCGATTTGACTGCCACCATTTTCAGTCTTTTTGAACAAAGCTTTCGCCAATTTTTTCCAATTTCTAATTTGTCCTTTTTCAGTCTTTACTCCACTAACCAAAAATTTGAAATTAAACATCTCATCGCGTGACTGCACATAGCCACATTTAGTTGGGGAAAAGGAGTGGAGAGAATCAATTAAGCAATTGACATAGGATTAATAGTTTGAAGTAATTAATCAAATAATATATAGCTATACATAAGTTTGCCTAAAGGGAAGAACATGATACGTTGTTAGGTTAAAGAAAACAATCATGAAAAGAGGATGATGCAAATCTAGGCGCAATTGGCTTTCAACCACTACTACAAAAATGATCATTGTACACTGCACATTGTACACGGATTTGATAATTTTACCTAAAAACCGTGGAGAAATTCTAATTTTTTTGAAGCCCGAAATATCTGTGGGATCTCTACACAGATATTTATTAAAGAATCAGTGTAGAAAGTCTTGAGAAAGCTACACGGACGTTTATTAGAAATTGTACACGCATTATTATTTAACTAACAGTGTAGAAAACAATGAGAGAGCTACACGGATATTTATTAAAGAACCGTGTAGAAAGGTAAGAACTGTACACTGATGTTTATTTAAATAGCAGTGTAGAAAGCTTGAGAGAGCAACATGGACGTTTAATAAAGAACCGTGTAGAAATGTGAAAATTGTACATTATTTTTTGTTTAAATAACAGTAAAGAAAACCTTAAGAGAGCTACACGGATTTTTTACTTAAAAATCCATGTAGAAAGGTTATTCTAGTGTTTTGGTTATATAAAAGACCTCCTTCCAGCAGCGTCATTTTGATCAATTAATACTCTCTCTCTCTCTCCTTCCAGCAGTGTCATTTTGATTTCTGTGCACAAGGAGCTAAGATCTGAGATCTTTGAAGTTAATTTGTATTTCTCCTCTCTATCTTGCTAAGGTTAGTCATGTATATATATATTTCTCTTTTCTTCCTCTAATTTTATGTTGCTAGCTTATTATTGCTTATTTAGGTCAATTATAAATTAATGCATGCATGCTTGATTTGTTAAGATCATGTAAATAATTAGTGTATTGTGGACCATTTTTTGGAAGTGAGAAGTAAATAAAACGCCTAAGGTCTCCATCATCATATCTGAAGAAAACCGTTGAATAGGTAATACATCATGTCATTTTTGTGGTTCTTTTGAATCCACTGATCATCTTTTTGTGCAATGCACCTTCTCTTTTCAAATATGGAATTGGATTGCCCAACATAATAACTTTATGTTTGAGGGATCTACTATGGTTGATATATGGTTTATTAATGCTTCTATTCCTCTTAAAGATAAGCCATTAGTAGAGCTTGTCCGTGGTGCTGTGCTTTGGTGTATATGGCTTGAACGAAATAAGCTATGTTTTCAACAATCTC
Source organism: Carex rostrata (assembly GCA_964058875.1). Classification (NCBI taxonomy): domain Eukaryota; kingdom Viridiplantae; phylum Streptophyta; class Magnoliopsida; order Poales; family Cyperaceae; genus Carex; species Carex rostrata. The sequence goes on along the minus strand of CAXKVT010000049.1, from coordinate 94,802 downwards.
ATATGACTACTTTAAAAGCCCTTGGCTCCAAAATTATTGCTTTAGCTACATTTTGGTGTAAGACTTTAAATAATGACTCATTACTTAATTTGTCTTTAATTATGTCTTTGGATACTAATGCCTTGCCTTCTCAGGATCTAATTGTATTAGGTCAACAGGAAACAATTCAGGAGGGGGATTCAGACATAGAGGTCGAGCACCCTATACTGACACAAGAAGATTTAACCCATATGCTTGGGTTAGAGTTTCTAAATGAGTAGGGTTGTTTGTTTGTTGTCTGCTGTTGTTAGGAGTTTTTGTTGTTGGCTGCTGTTTGTTTTTTATGTTTCAGTTCTACTCTTTGGGCGTTTGTTTGCCTAGGGTTGTTTCTATGGACTAGCTTTTTTGGTACAAACTGTATGCGTTTCCTTATCCAATTATTTGGAGATTGGAAGCAAACAATTTTATGGTTTCTAATGAAATCGGTGGGTAGCCACTTTTTCAAAAAAAAAAACTTAATACATATAGCGCTACTGGACCGTTCTGTGCTCATTGTTTTTTGTTTCGCATTAGTAATTTGTATATACTAGTCACATATTACCGTGGAAATTAATTGAAAATCTGTTTTGTTCATTTTTTTTAATGTGATTAATTTAAAAATTGATTGTCTAATCATGTATTAGTCAATAATAAATGCAAACAATTTATACATATTATGTTAATACATATTTCTTTATTTTAGTTAAAAAATAATAATTGTTCATAGATGTGATCGATGCAGTTTTGAGCAAGTCAAAATATGGTTTAGTATATGTATAATTAGTTAATATCTATGTTGTATGGATACAGGTACGGGTACCGTATTGTATCAGATACGATATAGATACGAGGGTACTATAGTTTCTAAAAATCTCGGATACGATATGCTTATTATATATATATATATATATATATTTTATTTTAATTATTCTAAATTCAATACTTGTATTATATAAATTAAATATAAAAAATAATAGAATACAATAACGCAACCATAAGTTAAAGTATATTAGTTACTATATTTTAACAACAATAGTGAGTTGTTGTAGTGATAAGGTGTTTGTTATTTTGGCCCGGTCCACGTGCGGCTCACAGAGCGTTATCCTTAGTACCGTTGTATCCGCTCCGTATCAGTGCATTTCTAAACCATATCGGTGCATTTCAAAGCATATCAGCGACCGTATATATCATCAAGTTAAGGATACGCTAGTTCATCCGATACATGTCGGTGTCGGACACGAGTACGAGAACCATTTAGGAGTATCAAGGCAACATAAGTTAATATACATTTAACTTATCTAAAATGCACACTCATACTTTAATTTTTAGATAGAACCGAGAAGTATAGAAGAATGTTGTGGGGATGATAATTTGGGACTAGCTACATAATATTCCAACTTTGTGAATCAAGTATATACTAACTTGGGTTTCCAGCAATTAGAGGTGCTAATTGGTCGGTTTGATTCAAAGTGAGATAAAATTAGTCCAACTTTTTTTTTTGGGTTAATTTTCTATATACTGACAGGTCGCAACAATCTGTCACTTTAATCTTAAAAAGTGAACTGACAGGTCCATAGTTTAGCAATTCTAGTCCTTGAAAAAATGAAAGAAGGCAGAAGTAGAAATAGCTGGAAGTCTTAGATTACAACATGTCATTTTCTTAACAACTACAATTATCTCAACTCTTAAAAGTTTTGATATACTATTTTCTGATATTAAATGTGTAATTGGATTTTAATTCTATCATGTTATAAAATCAATCTTATAAGTTTGTGAAATTTATGACTTGAATCCGTTTTGGAGCCGTCCCATACATATCTGATCACTTGTATATATAACAATGAACAAATACACGTGTCAAAATTTTGAACCCGATTCGATTTAAAATTATGCGGGTTTGAAATTTTATGATATAATTAATGGAACCCAAACCTTGCCCTTAGCCCCTTACATCCAGAAGACTAGAAGCAAGCGGGATCGATCATCCAAGATCTTCTGTGACATCTCGCTAGAATGCATTCATATGTTGCCTTATTTTATTGTAAGCAAAAAGCTTACATATAGGACAAATCTCGAAAAGGTACAGAGAGATTGACTGTGGCCTTTCTAATTTTTTTGCGATTTATTCTGCACTAAAAATAAATACAATCACCACAAGTTGAAGGTTACTGAATTTAACCCTAAGTTAAAATAAAATAATCTATATAATCAGTCCTCAATGACAAGGAATTTTGTGTGCAAAAAAGAAAAAGGAAAAACAAGATATGACAGTTTGACGTGTACTTGCGTTTCCCAGTAAGTATCAATGAATGCATGAAAGATTAGAATTAAAGCATGCTCTCGTCTAGTCTTTGTTAAACTCAACTAAATCATCACAGTACTGGTAATTAAGCGACAAATTATACATCCTCCGTGATAAAAAGGGTTTTCTTTCTCATTTTTATCATGAGCTCATTTCAAGCAAGCATCGATTTGACTGCCACAATTTTCAGTCTTTTTGGACAATGATGTCGCCAATTCTTTCCAATTTGTAATTTGTCCTTTTTCAATCTTTACTCCACTAACCAAAAATTTGAAATTAAACATCTCATCGCATGACTACACATAGCCACATTTAGTTGGGGAAAAGTACTGGTAAGCGACAAATTATACATCTTCCGTGATAAAAAGGGTTTTCTTTCTCATTTTTATCATGAGCTAATTTCAAGCAAGCATCGATTTGACTGCCACAATTTTCAGTCTTTTTGAACAATGCTTTCTACAATTTTTTTCAATTTTTAATTTGTCCTTTTTCAGTCTTTTCTCCACAAACCAAACATTTTGAAATGAAACATCTCATCGCATGACTACACATAGCCACATTTAGTTGGGGAAAACTACTGGTAAGCGACAAATTATACATCTTCTGTGATAAAAAGGATATTCTTTCTCATTTTTATCATGAGCTAATTTCAAGCAAGCATCGATTTGACTGCCATAATTTTCAGTCTTTTTGAACAATGCTTTCGGCAATTTTTTCCAATTTCTAATTTGTCCTTTTTCAGTCTTTACTCCACTAACCAAAAATTTTAAATTAAACATCTCATCACATGACTACACATAGCCACATTTAGTTGGGGAAAAGGAGTGGAGAGAATCAATTAAGCAATTGACATAGTATTAATAGTTTGTAGTAATTAATCAAATAATATATAGCCATAAATAAGTTCCCCTAAAGGGAAGAACATGATGCGGTGTTAGATTAAAGAAAACAAACATGAAAAGGGGATGATGCAAGTCTAGGCGCAATTGGCTTTCAACTTTCAATCCAATTAATTGCAGATTCAGTGCATGTTAATTCAGAAAATATTGTAACTCCACCCCCAGACCCTATGTAACTCCAGCAATACAAATCGGTGGGTGCTTCAATTAGTTATTGCCTTCTCTTGAGGTCAACCTAGGGTTCTAAATACGTGCTGTGATGTGATCAAATTAGATTTATACGTGATGTGATTAAATTTAGAAGAATAGTCACAGCACGTTAGTTACACCGTAATCACTCGTGACTAGTCATGTTTAACTATTTTCTTTCATAATTTAGGTTATAGTTTATTCAAAATTCAACATTCGATCAAGATCTAACTGTCCTAATTACATGTGACTCGCATGACTATGTGTCATGCCATGCTAAATTTTTAAAAGATGGTCACGGCACGTGTGCCGAACCATGTCAAATTTTCAAAGATAATCATAGTATGAAACACGCGAGTCACGGCACATGATGTGCACATGTGCCATGACGGAACCGTACCGTGTCATAAGATATTCAGTCACACTGTGACTTTTTTAGATACCTAGGTCACCCAGAGTGGCAAGTTTGAAATTTGAGAAAATTTTAGCTTGATTTATATTTTTGAGTTGAACATAATTTAACAATTAATAGTTCGTTTTCTTACAATACATATAATTAAATATTTCAAATTCTAATATTTTAATAAAGAAAACAAATTCTACAAATAATTTTCAAGTAATAGGGACGTATATACTTTGTAAAATTGGTAAATCATCTGTTAATAATTTGGAGATTTTAGTGAAAAGTATATTTTAATAATCTGTTTATTAAATCATTAATTTAGAAAGATGTTGAACATGCATATGTGAAGTCCTTAATGGACATATCAAGTTAAATAAAGTGAATAGACAAGAAACATAGATAGAAAGAGGACCACTTAAGTGAACTCTAGATTATTCAAGGGAATAATACATGATTCCATTGCAGGAAACGTGTATATAAATATTATTGCTAACATATATATATATGACCCATGTGTAAATTATATAATGTTTTAACGTCATTTTTTTTTTATCTGACAAGGTTCTCTTGTAGTAACCTTATAGGTAAAGTATAGAAATACACGATTCCACAACCTTGTACAATTTATTGACACTTTCATACATGATACATGATACATAATACGCATGAACAAGGTTGCAGGAATGTGTGTCATTTTATGAACACGGTGGTGGAAGGCGATTGGATGACAACGACTTATGTCGGTGGATCATGGCGTGCATAACATCGGCATAATTCATCATATATATTGATTGATGGAGCCGGTGATGGATTCCTCGATATAATTAATGTCATGCAATTTTAGTATCAACGGTTTAATTTAGTTGTTTGAAACCAATATCCGATAAGTATTGAAGTTGAGTTCATCAAACAATTTTGTGAGCTTTATTAACGACTTACTAAAAGTACTCATATTTTGATATGTAGATTGTAAAAATTCAACTCATATTTTGAAACAAGTTCTTTGAAACAAAGATGAATTAATCAAACCATCTAACTTCAAACATCTACAATAAATTTGTCATCAAAATTTGAATCTATGACACCCACATGAAAGCATTAATAACTTTAACCGCTAAACTAAAAACTGATTTTATTTCTTTGTAATACTGAAGATAGATAAAATTTATTGATGAACTTTTATTAATACCAATTGAATGATTAATTAATTAAGTTGATAATTTTGAGAGAAGTTAAAAGACTAATTAATTAGTTTCTTATCATAATTTATTGGGAAAAAATAAAAGAATTTACCTTGTAGTATAACGTGGCTTTAATCTCTGGAGATAGTACTGACAAAAAATTCACAGCAGCATCACAGAAAAGAGAATCAAATGAACACAAATTTTAACATGGTATCGCCCATAGCACACTCCACAACACACACCCTCTCAATGTTTTATTTCATCTCAAAGTAGTTTTGTTACAACACACACAACACATGAATAATAATAATAATATTCTCTCTTAATTATCTGTTTAGAGAGAGAGCTTATATGCCCTCACACGCATACAATAATGGAAATAAATCATATGCATGGTATCTTGAATCATCTTCAAGAAATCTTTGGCCGAATTCACCTTCTTGATTTTCTCCTCCAGATCTGGTGTGGCACTGACTACATGTATCAGCTTGTCATTCCAACAAGTACCATTTTTCTCTTTAAATCTTTCAGCTAACTCCGAATTTCTCAAACAAATTAAGTTGTTCCTGCGTGCCAACATACCTCAAGTCTATATAAGCACACCTGTTTCTGCTCCATTGTCACCAAAAGCGTTTGAGGAGATCAAAACAAATTAAAGAAAGGTCACTATAAGTGAGCATATATAGCTTCGAGAAACTTTCTTGTGCTAATTGCCATTGCACTAGTTTCTTGTGCTAATATACCTCATATCCTACGCCTTTAAACTAAGTCATCATAAAACAAGTTATGATCTGCCAAACTCGATCGAGCTTGATGGAATTGTCGTCAGATGATAACTTGTTTTATGATGACTTAGTTTACAAGGTAACATAACAAATAGTTTTGTTGCCATAGAAGGTTTTGATGTAAACTTGAAAATATTTTGTTAATAGGATTTCACCTTTGATTGGTGAATACAGGACTTGTAATACGAAGTCCATGTATTATTATATTAAATGAACATAGGCATAGATAAAAATTTGTTGTATATTTTTTTGAATTACAGGTGGATGAGAGTAGTGTTATTGCCCCAATTAGCAGTGAAGAAGCCTCTTCTTCTGTGGCCAAGTTGCCAGAAGCTGCTAATGATAAGTTATATCCAGAGAATGGGGATTTTATGGTCTCATCAGGTACTTTCTAGTTGTGCGCATTTTTTTTTTTTTTTTTCATTTCAAAGCCCATAGGCAGTTGTGGGCATTTTTTAATAGAAGAATCTCATGTAAAACTATTGCTTTTTGGGTGAAATTTAACAAGGGTAATATGAACTTCTGTACAGATAAGAAACCATTAGGGAAGTTTGCAAGCTTTCTAGACTCAATTTCTGCACCGCCGGCTTTTGCTGGGGAGCTCCCTGGCAATTTAGACAAGTCAACTGCTCTCCTATCTACGTCTCGTATGGACCCGGTCCATTTGATGGCTGACATGGTACAATTCAACAGTCTAACAGTAACAAGCAATTCAGGTAATGGTGAGATGCTTCTTTACAAATCTGTAGAGTTTGACACAGACCCAAAGTTGTACTGTGGTATATCTTCCGTTTTACGTGGTGGCTTCTGTCTTTTCTCGCTCACAGCATGTATGCTTCTTGTTAGTTATAAAATTGGGCTATGCGTATGTGAGCGCTAGACTATGTTTATGAAGTATGTGTGGGGATTCTATGATATTTATGTTAGTTATATTGGCTTTCATAAATTGCAGTGGATTCTATGATACTGTTTTTTTGTAGCTAGAGTGGGCCTTTTGGTAACTTGAGTCAGTCAGCTCTAGCTCCTTTTGGAAAAAAATTTCCTCTTGTTGCTGTAGTAGTGTCTTGTGCTATACGATCTATATGTTTTTTCATGCGGAATGAAATTTATTTTCCCCATTTCTGATATTCTCATCACTTGAATTCTGATACAACAAAATCCTAATACTCCACATACAACTCCGTGCTAAAACCTACCTAAAAATGAGCTCTCCTAACAAAAGAGGATCGGATACATCCAAGCGGCACCAGCGGAAACAAAGATTTGTGAGATGTTGGGCATTTCTTCTCTTTTGTAGGTTTTCAAAAATAGAAATGTCACCTTGATCATATTTGAATTTGAAATTCAAATTGTAAAAATGTACTGAATCAAGGAACCGTAATAGAGGCTAATATTTTCCTTGCGGTTTCTTTATTTACTAGGGATTTGTAAATATCATTATAATAATTAAGAGTTACCATTATATGTATACAAATATAAGATTGATTTATTGATCCATATAAAAATCAGAGATGTGTAAAGGAACCGTGTTCCTGTGATTTTCTTTTTAAATATTATCTGTTACAGCTTGCAGTTTGTGCTCTTTTTTTTGTAAATATTAACTTCATCATCTTATCTGGTTTCTAGTTTAATTATATCTTTTACGACTAAGAAACAAGTTCAAACCTTAAATTTTCATCTAGTTTTGGCTCGTCCTTTAGTTTATTCTAGAAATATATATATGTAGTCTTCCATTCTTGATCTCGTAAACAATCCCAACTATCTATTATTAACTTATAAAAAGAAATGAATAAATGCGTATTTACACAATGGCTTAGTGTATATTGGTATAATATTCAAGTTTACATTCACACTAGTAAAGTGTGCATTTAAGAGGTTCTAAAAAAGAGTATGAAAGATCAAAATAATTATTGACAGATGCCAAAATGTATTTTGACTTAATCAAAATCACATGACAGCTGTCAGCATTTATATATTAACTAAAATAGTCAAGTTTGCATCTATACTATATGTAAGTGTGAATCCATACAATAGACAAATGTGCATTCAGTATGTACTAGGCAGTTCAAGATGCGTGAAAAGTTCATGGCAGCATTTAGGAAAGCATAAGGATGATTGTTTATTTCCACGTTGTCCACTTTTCTAAAGAAGAGTTTTACAATGCTACTCGATTGATGTCTAAAGAAGAGTTTTACAATGCTACACGTTGTCCACTTATCTGTTCTAGCCTTATTGGTCTGTTCATATCAGAAAATAAGAAAATTATTTATGTTTTATTTTTAATTTGTTGTTGCATTAATATTGAATATTATGGTTTAGATATACAAAATTATACCTGCATTTTTATTTTGTTTTGTTATATATTTATATATTTTTATTTCGCTTTGTTATATATTTATCATGGTTTATATTTTTAATCTGACAAAGTTGTGCGGATAGAAAAATTCAAACTTCATTTTTTTATATTTATTTTTTTATATTAAGAAAATTCCATCAGAAATATAAAAGAAAAAGGAAATATCGAAAAAGTTCTGACAATTTGAAAATATTATTTATTTCAATTCCTAATTTTTAGTTATTTCGTTCTTACACGGGGAAGAACTTGAAGACCTTGTATACTTCTAATGTCGAATCAGGATCAACAAAGACAGAAATCAAGGATTGGGTCGAACTCTTCTTGCCTCTGTTGAATTTATATTGATTATTATGATGTATATATTTCAATATTGTAAATTATATAGTGTAGAAAACGAGATTTTTTACATAGTTTTTTTAGAAATTATTTTTACTAATTTTTTCGTACTTTTTTTTATTACAAAACAAGTTTTTACCAAAAAAATCCGAGTTGCCGATCCAATTCTTCCGATTCCGGCCGATTCATCCGATTACGATTCCATGGTCAAGAATCCGATTCCGATTCCGAGTTTCAGAACCATGGATGTATGCGTTGCTCAAAATAGACTACAAGTTAGATACTGGTACAAAGAACATGCAATATTACAGAACTTATGGCACAAACAACATGTAGAGAAACCCTCTAATTATTAATGAATAATGAAATAATTCCTTTTTATGGTTCTTAATCAAGAAATGCATTAATTAAAGACTATATAAATAGAAAGGAAAGATGCTCTTTTGACATGGTTGATCACGAAAGAGTAAAAAACTTGTATCCTTTAGCCCTTTACCACTTGCCTGTTTCTGTTGATTTTATACAATTTCTGAGGAGAAATTATTTTGAGAAAACAATTATTTCATTTTTTTTTCTTCTTTACACTGTTACCATTCCTATATATATTACAAACATCTAAGCTACTGTTTTGTTACCGTTTGTACCTTGTACCTATGTACAGTATACCTATTTGTTGAATATATGCAAGGAGGCCCCTTTACTTCCTTGATTTAATCCTAGCCTTCTATTTCTAGATCTATGATGATTATTAATCTGAGATCCTAGATCATATTTCTCAACACTCCCCCTCAAGCTTGGAATGTATATATCATACAATCCTAGCTTGCTTGAAATTTTTTCAAATGAACTCGGGTCCAAGCCTTTGGTGAGGATATCCGCTAGTTGATCTTCACTCTTAACGTATGGTGTTTCTATTTCCTTTGCTTGAACTTTTTCTCTAATGAAGTGACAATCCACTTCTATATGTTTGGTTCGCTCGTGGAATACCGGATTCGATGCGATATGTCTTGCGGAGTTATTATCACAATACATCTTCATTGGTTGATCACAAGCAATGCCTATTTCTTTGAGTAGATGTTTTATCCAAGTTAATTCGCATGCGGTTGACGCCATGGCACGATATTCCGCCTCCGCGCTAGATCGTGCCACAACGTTTTGTTTCTTGCTTTTCCATGTGACTAAATTTCCGCCTACAAATGTGCAAAAGCCGGTAGTGGATTTTCTATCAAAACTTCCAGCCCAATCTGCATCGGAATAGCCACATATGATATTAGAATTATTGTTTTTCATCCAAATTCCCTTGCCGGGATTTTTCTTTAAATACCTTAAAATTCTATTTATTGCCTCTAGGTGTGGAGTTCTTGGTGAGTGCATGAATCTACTAATTTGGCTTACGGAAAAAGAAATATCCGGACGGGTGACCGTTAGATAAATTAGCTTTCCAACTAGCCTTTGAAATTGGTTTATGTCTTTAATTGGTTCACCATCCTTATCATTTAATTTATGCCGGTTATCAATTGGGGTAGAGATTGGTTTGCATCCTAATTTACCGGTTTCCTTTAAGAGGTCTAAAGTATACTTTCTTTGGGAGATGAAGAGTCCCAATTTTGAATGTGCTACCTCTATTCCTAGAAAATATTTTAAATATCCAAGGTCTTTGATGTCAAATTTTTCCTTTAATTGGCTTTTAACTCTTTTAATTTCTTCTACGTTATTTCCGGTAACTATAATATCATCTACATATACTAGTACAAGGGTTATATTTTCTCCATCATTTTTAATAAATAATGAATGATCGGCACTACAAATTTTAAACTTACAAGAAATTAAATAAGAGCTAAGTTTTCCATACCATGTCCGTGGAGATTGCTTCAATCCATAAATCGATTTATTTAACCTACAAACTAAATTAGAATTGTTTTCCAATTTATGGCCGGGTGGTAGGTTCATATATACCTCTTCTTCAAGTGTTCCTTGAAGAAAGGCGTTTTTTACATCCATTTGGTACAAATTCCAATTGTTATTCGTCGCAATAGAAAATAAAATTCTAACGGTATTCATTTTAGCTACCGGGGCAAAGGTTTCATTGTAATCTATTCCATATGTTTGAGTATACCCTTTGGCAACTAATCTAGCCTTGTACCATTCTATGGTACCATCACTATTATATTTGGTTTTGTATACCCATTTGCAACCAACGGGTTTTTTGTTTTTTGGTAATTGTACAATTACCCATGTCCCATTTTTTTCAAGAGCTCTTAGTTCTTCCTTCATGGCACCATACCATACCGGATCAATTATGGCTTCTTGGTAGTTATTTGGTTCTAGTGTTCTCTCAATGGAGGTGAGAAATGCATTATAAGAAGAAGAAATATTTTTATATGATATGAATTCTTGTATAGGGTATTGCACCGTATAGGTCTCATAGTCTCTAAGTCTAGTGGACGGTATTGGTGTTCTTATGGACCGTCTAACTTCTTGATTTTCTTCTATCTCATTATCATTGGTTTCAATATTTTCTATTGTTTCTTCAACAACACTTGTCTCAACCTCTTGGTCATTATCTTGTGTAACTAATTGGTCATTTACATGAGGTAGTACTGTTGGTTCCAAATTTATTTGGTCACTTGCATGTGGTGTCTCACTCATTTCCATTGTTTTGAAATATGGCTTATCTTCACAAAATATAACGTCTCTAGACGTAAATAATTTTTTTGTTATAGGATCATAACACTTATATCCCTTTTTAAATGAGGAATATCCCAAAAAAATGGTTTTGGTTGACATATAGTCAAATTTATCTTTTCTTTTAATTTTTACAAAGCATACGCAACCAAATACTCTTAGATAATCAAAATTAATTTTTCATTGGTAAAGGATTTCCATTGGACTTTTATTTTGTAAAATAACGCTTGGTAATCTATTTATTAAATGAGTGGCGCAAAGGATGGCATCCGACCAAAATTTTTTTGGAACATTATTTTGAAATAGTAATGCACGTGTCATTTCCAATAGATGTCTATTTTTTCTTTCCGACACTCCATTTTGCTCGGGAGTGTTTATGCAAGTTGTTTGATGTATGATTCTTTTTTCTTTAAAAAACATTGTGAAATTTTTGTTTACAAATTCCGTTCCATTATCCGATCTAAAAATTTTAAGTTTTGCATCAAATTGATTTTCTATGAGACATAGAAATTCTTGAAAGCAATTGAAAACCTCATCTTTTGATTTTAATAAATACAACCAAGTAGTTCTAGAAAAATCATCAATAAATATAACAAAATATTTGAATCCATTATAAGAGTTAATTGGGGCCGGACCCCATACATCGGAGTAAACTAAATCAAACAATGCTTCACTTTTGCTATTTGATTGGAAAAAAGGAACCGAAAACCTCATCTTTTGATTTTAATAAATACAACCAAGTAGTTCTAGAAAAATCATCAATAAATATAACAAAATATTTGAATCCATTATAAGAGTTAATTGGGGCCGGACCCCATACATCGGAGTAAACTAAATCAAACAATGCTTCACTTTTGCTATTTGATTGGAAAAAAGGAACCTTTGTTTGTTTTGCCAACTTGCATATATCACAATTGATACAATTTGAAAATGAAAAATCTAGTGCACTATTTAAAATCTTGTTGGAAGGATGCCCAAGCCTCTTATGCCAAATGTCTTGGTTAATAGATTTAGCGGAAACACAAACGTTTAATTCTTGTAAATTCAAGAGATAGTGTCCATTTTCAAGAAAACCTTCCCCAATCTTCCTCCCGGTTTTCCGGTCCTGAAAGATAACATTTTTATATGAGAAAATTACGTCACAATTAAACTCATATGTTAGTTTTTTTACGGAAATTAGATTTATAGGGAATGTATCAAGATATAGAACATTATGAACTTTTTTGTTAAAAATATCAATTTCTCCTACACCATTAATTTGTGCTTTCATACCGTTGGCCACTAATACAAATTGATTATTTTTTGCCATGTCTAAATTTGTAAGAAGGTCTTTATTTCCAAACATATGGTCAGTGGCACCGCTATCTATAATTATTTGATTATACAAATTTAAATAATTTGAGTTAGAGACAATACCACAAGTGTTGTTTGAATTTTTCTTGGAGAACCACACAGAGAACTGCTCAAAAAACTGCTGCATCGGATCTGACCCGCTTGACCCGCCAGCGCCATCTGGGTTAGACCCTGGTTCACTTGAACCAATCATTTTTATTAGCCGGTTGGGTTCAGTTTGAGCAGAAAAACCCCCACGCGACTCAGTCCCTTTCTTTCTCTTCTTCCCTTCATTCCAGTCCGCCATTTTCACGTCTCCCCCTCCCCTCTTTGAATCCCACCACTTCGGCCTGAGATGTGGGTGAAGAAAATAGCATTTTTCGGCTTGGTGACCCTCCTTTTTGCAGTGAGAGCATCTATCTCCCTTGATACTTGATCGGTTTGAGTAATTTGGGAAGTTAGGGTTTTTTCCGAAATTGGGATTTTTTGTGGCAAAGCTATGAGTCTCGTGTCCCTCGCTGCCACCGACTTGTGGACCACTCATAGCAAGCCGTCGGCTTTCTTCTTGCTCCACCATGGTGGTAATTTGAGCAAAGGAGGGAAGGGAAGTTGTTAAAAGAAGTTGTGATTTCACGGCTTCATAGCTTGGATTGAGACCCGCGAGATATTGGAAGATTTTATCTTCTTCTTCTCTCTGAATGGCTATTGGATCTGGTATGGGTGGCCGATAAACTCGAAGTTCATGCCATTTCTTTTGAAGAGCACCCAGGTACTCTATATTACTCCTTGACCCTTGTTGTTCTTGCTGGATTTCTAGTTTTAATCGATAAATGTGGGAATTGTTGTTTTGTCGGCCATACATCGTTTTTATGCTTTCCCACAGTGAGAAAGTTGTTTCATGGCCAAGGAATATTTCTGAAACACTCGGCTCCATGGATTGCATGATCCATGTCATGACTCTGTCATTCTTAGATTGCCACTGTTTTTCTTGCCTTTTTTTCGGCCTCAGTTGCCTCATCTTTCTTTTTTGGAACCGGCTTTACAGACTCTCCTGTGATGAATTCTAAAACCTCTCTTCCACTGAGAGATAATCTTGCGGCACTTGCCCATGAGAGATAGTTTTGGCCGTTGAGCAATGAGTTTGTGAGTTTTGAGGTATTGGTGGCTTCTTTCGAATGCTGCCCCTCTGAAGCCATCTCTTTGACGTGCTAGACTTCTGTTTATGGGTTTTGATTTTGCTTGTGTATATACCAGTTTTGCTGGTAAGAATTTGGAAGAGATTTTTTCGGTCACAGAGACTGATGCTCTGATACCATGTTGAATTTATGCAATTTCTGAGGAGATATTATTTTGAGAAAACAATTATTTCATTTTTTTTTCTTCTTTACACTGTTACCATTCCTATATATATTACAAACATCTAAGCTACTGTTTTGTTACCGTTTGTACCTTGTACCTATGTACAGTATACCTATTTGTTGAATATATGCAAGGAGGCCCCTTTACTTCCTTGATTTAATCCTAGCCTTCTATTTCTAGATCTATGATGATTATTAATCTGAGATCCTAGATCATATTTCTCAACAGTTTCACATTGCAAATTATTGCACTATTTCACTTAAAGACCTCTAGTTATTAATGTCACTGAATAGTTCACCAAAAGGGTAACCTTTCTTTTCCTGTGGTCGATCTGGACTTACGTAAGAAATTTAGGCATGGAACCCACCTCGTTGCAAATTTAGGCATTTCATTTAGGCATGCGGAGAAAGAGAGATGACTTATTGTGGAAAGGTGATCATAGTGTACCATTATGTATGACTGTTTTACATTTCTTTAGTGTCAAGTAATGGAGGTAGATATCTGGGCATAAATAATAGATCACAAGAAAAGAAACGGTCAACCAAAATATGTTCTTCTGGATCGATCTGGTGTTCATATAGTTTTCTTGATTGCTAGTATATAGTAATGTTCTAGTACATACTCAAATAAAGAGTTATATATTGTTGTTTAGGATTTTAAATTTAATGGAATTATTTTGTTAAGCTTTTTTTTTCTGTTCATTTTGTTAAGCTTCTTTTTTACTGTTCAAATTACAGTTATTATTTTGTCTGTTTTCTGATTTTCTGTACCCACTCCAACCGACCACTGATCATGTACTTAGTTTGTGACCCTGTGTTGTGTACTGTAACAGTGTACCACCTTTATCTCATCCAAAGTAACTCAAAGTTTGAGTTTGGATCCGGACCGTCCGATTAGAGGAGGCCATGAATTTTGCCCAACTTAAAGTTGGGCGTCTGGATCCAAACTCAAATTGTGAGTTAATTAAAGAATAAATTGTTGTTTTGGCTTTAAAATTTAATGGAATTATTACAAAAAAATACTAATAATAACACCCGGCATGCAATTCTAATTTTTTTTTTTTACTTCTTACAAATAGTAATGAAGGATGGCAAAAACCGAGTGAAAGTACATCAAGGCATGACACAACAACTTTTTGTTTTGTCGGGTGAATTACCATCAGCCGACTATATTCAAAGTAGAGAAGCCGATCACCAAAGGTTTTCCTCTGATAACCTCCCTCGGATCCTTGACCATTTTTCGATGGTCCGAGATAGTGGTGAAGCTAAACAAATAGAGAAATTTATCAAAGACTGTGAGGAACCATGTTTGATAGGTGAGAAGAAGTTCTGTTCAACTTCTCTCGAGTTGATGATCGATAATGTTGTGAGTTTACTCGAGACCACTAATATAGAAGCCTTTTCAACAACTGTCCGCCGGAATAACATGATAGCTCAACAAGCTGGAAAAGCGTTATACACCATCGACACTCCTATAAAGAAAATACCGTACAATTCTAGATTGGTTGTACGTCACCAGGAACCATCCCCACAGGCGGTACACTACTGCCACACAAATATTAGATATCAAGCATTCGTTGTTCCGTTAATTGGAAATGATGGCTCAAAAGTTAATGTTGTTGCGGTTTGCCACCATGATGCAATAAACATCAACCCATTATTTCTTGAATTGTTAGATGTGGAGCCTGGTGTCGAACCAGTTTGTCATTTTCTACCCGAAAATCATCTTATTTGGGTTTCCAGTGAAGCCATGAGCAAAGCAGTGGATATGTATTAATTTGATCTGATTGTGTGGGTTGAACTTCGTTTTCTTTTCTTCTTCTTTTCACCTGACCCTTAGAGGGATTGAATGAAGGTGTACATTCTGTAAGTATAACATAGCTTGCTACTTGAGTAACTATTAATGTAGAATTAATTATTGTTTTGCTACTTGAGTAACTACTTTTGGAGCATTAAATTGTCTGTCAAATTTGGAGAGTAAAAATACTTCAAAGCTTATCCCTACAAATAATCAATTACACCATTTTCAATTTATACTCTAATTGACTAAAAATACTTGAAATTTAATATATTTAAAGATAAAAAATTATGTATAATAAAGTTAAGAATTATCACCCCCACTCAGTGCTGCTCTAAATTTATATTATTATTTTTTTTCAAATGTTTGGTAACTCTTGTTGTTTGGAACACACACATTTTATAAAAAATAAATTACATAATTTTAATTTGGAGTCAACATAATTCATATAATTTCGTGAATAATTGTTATACTCGTACTTATCAAGCAATTATATAAAAATTGCATCAATATATCTTTTCTTCAACTCCTCAAGTATCGTAACCCAAATATTAGAAAAAATAACTAGATGGGGTATGCATGTGTCAAGAAATGTAACAATGCTATGCGCTGAATGCAAAAGTGGCCCCCAAAATATGTGATCTGGATTATTGAATGGGAGTTCAACGAGTGATCCAAATTAAAAGATGCCCAACGCAACAACTCTTGTCCCTTGCTATTTTAATTATTCTAATTGTTAGTTAAAATATATATTCTAAAAGCTCATTTTCCTCTCCCTGAAAGCAAAGTGTAGAGAGAGAATGTGTAAGAGTGAGAGAAAAGACATTATCTCCAAGTGCTGCTGGATCCTAATTAACATTATAAATAAAAGAGAGCTAGGAAAGGAGATGAAAGAAATGATGTGACGGAATCATGTGATTTTATGCCCATAAGGGTTTCCTAATTAAAGAAATTAATAAATGTTCTGAGAGCATCAATACACATTCCATTTTAGGAAAGTGGACAACGTGCTGTGGCCCCATCGTGCTAGCTTTGAAAGTAACTCGATCGATCTTCATGCATATATAATATATATGTTATTTGTTCTAATTGATGCAGTAATAAGGAGAACATAATAATTTGAACTGGCACATATTGCCTCTAATTTTTTTTAAGCAAAAATGGTAATACATATAACCGTATATGTAAAATTTCTAATACCCTACGTACATCATAAATGTCCAGTACTATTACGTAATTACTCAGTAACTGTAACTCTAGCTAGATCTGTAAAGAAATATATCATATTTTGTCTTGATAAAAAGTTGGGGTCAAGCCTCTTTCTTTTTTTTGTTGTTGAAGTACTAAATAGTACATAGGTGATAAAATTAGAAAAAAGCATGCAGATCACTTGATACTATTTTATTTTGTAAATTTTGTTAAATCAAAGGTTACATTTAAAATTAAACATTGTGGACATGATTTATATATATTATTATTCACATATTATATCTATAAATATGAGAAGATATATATGATGTTTGTTTAATTTTACCATATAACATAAGTGACTGAAATTTAATGTTCCAAAATTAGCGATCCTTGATGAATTAGCTGCAAAAATGATAATTGGTGAATTCCTCAATTTTGTTATCTCGGTCTTATATTAGTGGCAGAAATGATATACTGGGACTATTTATTATTATTTTTTTTGAAAATGTCAAAGAAAGGATTCCTTCTTATGACAGACAAAAATTCAGGAAGCAAGAGTACCCCCATTCCCTCTGATTTTGATGAAATTAATCAGGCCATCGATCGGTGGATGATTGAGCCAATCGAGTGCTTAAAATGTGAAATTGATCATTATACCCATGTGATGTGGTCACAGGTCAGTGCTTCAAGTGATGCTATTCTTCTTCATTTCCTTTGTATTGATAGTTGAGGGGCAGCTGAATTGACTGGTCAAGTGATGCTGCAACCAAGAATCCACATTAATCCATACAAAGAGAAAGAAAAAGAGAAAATTAAAGAGAGAAAATGAGAGGAAGAGGAAACGATGGGGACTTGCATGTGCCATTGTGGCCATGTATTTATTTATCATCTTTTAAGGGGTTTTTATGGTCCTTGCGACCAAACATTGGCCATGTTTTGCACAACTATTTTTAAGAATAGTAAATAAATTACATTGCATAGGTGTTTTTATTGTTATTTATTTTTTTATATTGATTTTTTATTTGACTTGAAATACATGTCTTTATATATAGTTTTTAGCAATTTAATTTGCACCATACTTAACTTGGTTTCAGGTTTCAGGTTTGTGAAGAATTCTATTATGATATCATTCTTTGATTAGGGTCATTATTGTTTAAGAGAAACTTCATCTGGGACCAATTAAGCATTAAAGTATTTGTTTTAGTATTGTTGAACAGTTATGATTGCAAAAGACGTGCTAGCTTAAAATTCTTAGTATGAATTGAATGGCTACACAAAATTATCAAAGTTTAAAATTTTATAAATTATTTTTTAGTGAGTTGAACTATTTACGTTTGTATGAGAAAGATATAAATACTTATAATATTTGATATTAATATTTTCATACGTTATCTAATGAACTCAATCATCTATCATTATTCATTTATTTGTTTTGAGGACCAATATAATTTTATGAATGATCCAATGGGCATGCTAATAAGTGGGCCAACACTGGCCACTATATAAGTTTTCTTTTTTTTATTTTAAAAACAATGGAAATAAATTTTGAAGGAATTTTTGTGTAATGTAGATTTCTTTCATATATTTTTTTTTAATTGACCATTTTTGCCTACAGGGACTGCTGACTGAGCTTTGAATTCTTTAGCACTTTTCCATATTTTGTTTGGATCTCTTATGTTGATGAAACCTCCGAAAAGCCTCTAATAGTTTACACAGCAATTCATGATCCAGGCCCAACAGGCCCAAAACAAATTTTAGATCAGATCAGATCAACAAATCATATCACCTTGGTTGCATTTGCATTAATTGCGCCATGAATGATGAAACCCCTCGAAGGTCAACTAATAAATAAACTAAATCTAATTAACAGTGACAGCCTGTTTTATAATAATTATCATTAATTAATTATACATGTGCAGCGTGCAGTACATTCAATTTCAATATTGATCAATCATGTATCATCATTATATAACTAATATAGTTTCTCACCGTATGAGACATCACCATATATAACAATAAATAAAGACGAACAACTTCAATAATCACAATTTCTTCTCCCTGCTCCTAAAAGAAATTGAATTTTAGACAGCTGAATTAAACAATCTACTTTGATCATGGAGGCCGATACCGACTCTGGTTCCCTTCCCCTTGCATGTGTTGTTTCCGTGGTTGGCTTTCGGCCATATGCACCTCTTTCTCGAGCTCGCCAAGTCACTGGCCGAACGGGGTCACCACATCACCTTCATTTCTACTCCCAGAAACATCCGACGCCTCCTGCGCATCCCGTCTCACTTATTGTCATTTATAACCTTTATGCCCCTGACGCTTCCCCACATTGAACCTTTACCGGAGACAGCCGAAGCCACAACCTTTCTCAGCCTTCCCCACATCTTGAGAAGGCGTTTGATGGCCTAGCTGCACCTTAATTTCTCAGCCTTCCTCCAATCGGCTTGTTCCGATGAAATAACAAAGCCCGATTGGGTTGTCATCGATGCACACCACCACTGGCTTCCAAAGATAGCCCAAGATTTTTGTGTTCCCTGTGCCTTGTTCTTTGTCATCCCGGCTCCTTCCATGGCCTTCTTCGGACCCCCTTTAGATTCAGATAACACTGTCAAGCCAAGGACAACAATTGAGAATTTCACCGTGCCTCCGAGTTGGATCCCATTTCCTTCCGACCTTGCATTTCGCCCCCACGAGTTATGATGGGCAGCAAGGACAATGAATCGGGAATTAGTGTCGATCAACGCATGAAATCCACCATCATGGGAAGTGATTTTTTATGCATGAGGCCTTTTTCTCAAAACAAAAAAAAAAAAAAGTACCCTCCATGGACCAGCTAGCCTATGTAGGGTCACATGACATTGCAAAGAGGAAACTGTCTTTGCAAGTTTTATATGTCAGAGCATGCTCCTGTACGGCTGCATGTACTAGCTAGGAAATTATCATGGTTCCGAAAATTGGCCGATTCCGAGTTGACTCGGAATCGGCGGTGTCCAGGCCGAGTTTTACCCGATTCTCGCGCCCGTGTGAGTTTCTCAGAAAAACTCGGATGAACAGTGCCGACTCGGCCGAGTTTTTCGATTTTCAAGCCGAGTCAGGCCGAGTTGAGCCATTCGAGTTTCATGGGGAGAGTCTCAATCGCAGAAGAAATGAGAAGAAATGAGGAAGACGAAGGAGAAGCTGTGCCATTCGATTGCTATTCGATTTGAGTGAAAGGCGGAGGAGAAGAAATGAGAAAGGGGAAGAGTGCGTAAGGAGAAGAAATGAGAAAGTCAGAAAGGGGAGAGTGCGCAGGAAGGAGGAGAAGGATGTGGATTTGAGGAAAATTATAAAAAAACCCAAATTTTGAGAGGTTACATCTGAGCTGTTAGGCAATTCCACCCGACCAAGCCCAAATTTACATATATTTTGAGAGGTTACATTTCTGAAAGGCCCTTAGGCATTTTGAGAGGTTACAAAAAAGTTCTCAACTTTACATATTTTTTTTTTTAGTGAAAAGTCCTTAGGCATCTATTAATTTATCACAAAAAAGCTCAAATTTTGAGAGGTTACATCTCAGCTATTATAGAAAGAAACTGAGTAAAAAAACAGTGAGAAAGAAATCTAGTACCGACCCCATGCATCAATTTGATTTAATGCATTAACAAAAAAGGATGGTTAAATCAAAGACAATTAGTAGTGTGTTGCTACTATTGTTTTGTTTTTTTTTTCATTTGACACTACATTAATGTCTTCATTTTTTGACTCTGTACAACAATATTCCCATCCGTATTTTAATACAGAGGACGATGAGATGATCCAGCCAGCTCGGCATAGCTTCTGGCAATAAAAGTGTGTTCTATTTGTAATGTTTGTAATACATTATATAATTAGTAAATTATGTGAGTGTAATATTGTCTTAATTAACATAGTTTTTTTACAAATTATTTTTATCAATTTTTTTCCTATTTTTTGGCTACAAAACAAGGGTTCTGCCAAAAAAACCCGAGTTACCGATCCGATTCTTCCGATTCCGGCCGATTCATCCGATTCTGACTCGGCGGTCAAAAATCTGATTCCAATTCCGATTCCGAGTTTCAGAACCTTGAACTCAACTGAAGAAGAACCAACACCAACCAGTGCGATTGACCAATCAAGCCCCTCCAAAACTGATGAGTACTTAGAAGTAAATGATCTGGCATCTGACCTCATCAATAACAACAATGAAAATGAATCTCTAAACATTGAGGAGTTTTTCGACATCCTACAAGTTTGATTGTTATAAAAATATAGAATATAAATTATATATTTTATTTCTCTCTTTTGTGAATATTATTTTTTTATTATCTTACGGAATAGTCTATTTCATTTTAAAATCAGATAAATTTTAATTTATAAGTGATTACATACAAATTTTATTGTTATCTGTCCAAATTTAATTATTATAAGGGTTATTAATATTTAAATAGTTATTAATTACCATATAATGAAAATTTTGAGAATGGTTCTAATAGTGAATTATTTTAGTGTAACTTTTGTTTTAACATAATTTTTTAGCAAATTATTTTTTTAAGTACAAAACAAGCTTCTGCTAAAAAAATCTGAGTTTCTGATCTGATTCAACCGATTCTGACTGATTCTTCTGATTCCGATTTTACAGTCAAATATCCGATTCCAATTCCAATTCCAATTCCAATTCTGAGTTTCGAAACCATGTTTTGAAGAGCGCAATGAGTTCACTTTTGACCCTCATAACCTGGAGTACCGGTTAGATTTCTCTTTGATATAGCTCATAAATTTATCAGTGTTGCAGCCTTTGTCTCTTCCCAAGTACTCCGTTTTTCTTAGTTATACAGGGTACCTTTACATAAAGACAACTTAAAGCATGCATTATGTTAAGAGCTATGCATTGAACCGTCTCAGACAAATTCTAAGCAAGTCAACCTGGAATATTTAAACATCTAGATAATGAATATGATCATGTGCGATTATAAAGTATCTTTTGGAAGATATATATGTAGATTGAAGGAGTTTTATGTTTTATATATATTGCTTATATACACATTACTCCATAATCTGTATTTAGATTCAACTTGAGTCTATTTAGGAGCCCATCCTCTTATCTATTAATTATAGTTATCTAGCTATCTGATAAATCAAAATATTTATTTTTAACTACTAAATTAAGTTTAATCATTATATATATAAAATCACTCATTTTTTTATAATTATGAGGTTTTTAATTTGACCAAATTAACCTATAATGGCTATAATTTTAATTATTTAATTTTGAGAAATGTTGTGAGGTTCTGATTGTTTCCGGTCTCCAAACAAGGATGAGAAAATGAGTTATACCAAATAATATAGTAATCCAAAGAAGATAAAACAATGGTAATTTATAAATTAGATAATTTGAACGGATAAGGATATAAAATATTTTAGGTTAGTTTGCACTTAACTCCTCAATCAATTGTAAATTATAAAACTTGACTTTTAAAACATCCATTGTTTGTTACAAGTCCAGAAAAATAGAAAAATAAAAAATAAAATACACAGTGGCCCAACGGCCCAGCTCAAAACCGCATGATATGCAACAGTTCATCAATGTGTTTCCTTAGCCCATTATGGTGAGCAGTGCTATGCACGTTTCTAGCCATATTAAACAGCATCCAAATTTACAGAAATAAGGTAATCATATTTTTAGAAAAGTAATATATATATTTAATGAATTAGAAAGATGATTTTTTTTTCAATTCCATAGAAGGAGCATATTTATTTATGCCATAACCAAGCGGATAGATCATATATTATGGATAAGTTGATGATTCACATTTATGATCCCGCTTGCTTCTAGCCTTCTGGATGCAAGGGGTTATATAAGGGCAAGGTTCGGGTTCCATTAATTATATCATAAAATTTCAAACCCGCATAATTTTAAATCGAATCGGGTTCAAAATTTTGACATGTGTATTTGTTCATTGTTATATATACAAGTGATCAGATATGTATGGGACGGCTCCAAAACGGATTCAAGTCTTAAATTTCACAAACTTATAAGATTGATTTTATAACATGATATAATTAAAATCCAATTACACATTTAATATCAGAAAATAGTATACCAAAACTTTTAAGAGTTGAGATAATTGTAGTTGTTGAGAAAATGACATGTTGTAATCTAAGACTTCCAGCTATTTCTACTTCTGTCTTCTTTCTGCATTTTTTTCAAGGACTAAACTTGCTAAACTATGGACCTGTCAGTTCACTTTTTAAGATTAAAGTGACAGATTGCTGTGACCTGTTAGTATATAGAAAATTAATCCAAAAAAAAAAGTTTGACTAATTTTAGCTCACTTTGAATCAAACCGACCAATTAGCACCTCTAATTGCTGGAAACCCAAGTTAGTATATACTTGATTCAAAAAGTAGGAATATTATGTAGTCCCAAATTATCATCCCCACAACATTCTTCTATACTTCTCGGTTCTATCTAAAAATTAAAATATGAGTGTGTATTTTAGATAAGTTAAATGTATATTAACTTATGTTGCCTTGATACTCCTAAATGGTTCTCGTACCTGTGTCCGATACCGACATGTATCGGATGAGCTAGCGTATTCTTAACTTCATGATATATACGGTCGCTGATATGCTTTGAAATGCACCGATATGGTTTAGAAATGCACTGATACAGAGCGGATACGACGGTACTAAGGATAACGCTCTGTGAGCCGCGCGTAGACCGGGCCAAAGTAACAAACACCTTATCACTACAACAACTCACTATTGTTGTTAAAATATAGTAACTAATATACTTTAACTTATGGTTGCGTTATTGTATTCTATTATTTTTTATATTTAATTTATATAATACAAGTATTGAATTTAGAACAATTAAAATAATAAAAAATATATATATAATAAGTATATAGTATCTGAGAATTTTAGAAACTGTAGTACGTACTTGCTCATCATAGATATTAACTATACCTGTATCCATGCAACATAGATATTAACTAATTATACATATACTAAACCATATTTTGACTTGCTCAAAACTGCATCGATCACATCTATGAACAATTATTTTTTTTAACTAAAATAAAGAAATATGTATTAACATAATATTTATAAATTGTTTGCATTTATTATTGACTAATACATGATTAATTAGACAATCAATTTTTAAATTAATCACATTAAAAAAAAAACAAAATGAACAAAACAGATTTTCAATTAATTTCCACGGTAATATGTGACTAGTATATACAAATTACTAATGCGAAACAAAAAGCAATGAGCACAGAACGGTCCAATAGCGCTGTATGTATTAAGTTAAAAATAAATATTAAGTAAACGGTCCACTATAATAATTAAACTTAAGCCCATTCAATTAAAACTAAGAACGGATTTTCAGACAGCTTTGGAGTTTGTTGTGTGAACCGGTCCTTTATAAGAAAATAGCGCTAAGCAGAAAGTATCTCTCACTTGTCAGTATCACCTTGCTTTCCATCTCCTTTCCTTTTTTCAACCAAACAGCTTGTAATCGATTCCCCCCATGCTGTCTCTTTATCATGAAAACAAATTAATCAACTACAAGTTAAGAACCTCTTTTCTGAGTCCACCAGTGGTGATTAATTAGTATGGCGGTAAATCTACTTCCATCATTTCTTATTTTTTCTGGAAGCTCCGTGCTCCAGCTTTCAAGAAAAATTGTGAAGCTATGACCAACCACCTACCACCCACTTATCCAAATCTTGTCAATTCCACTGCATTTTGATCGGTTTGACATAAATTGAACACTAACTCCATATGTTAAGAAATAATAACACAAACTCGACATGCGTCGTTCAAATTTAAGAGCCCAGTTGGTTAGTAAAATTTACCAAGTGCACCACTCATTTTTAACGAATAAATAATAAGAAATAATATTATATGAAGTGTGAATATTATAGTTATTGTAAGTATTTGTACCTTGGGTTAGTCAGAAAAAATCACAAAGAAATAAGTATATATATATGACCATGATACTATGCTACTGGCAGACATTTTTTAGTACAGCAAAAATTTTGAATGTGAAAATGCTAATTAAAATTCTAGTAATAAAATCAGAATAGTGTAGCGAAAGCATAGTGAATTTTAACTACCAATTGAATTGGTTCAACTATGCATCATAATTTTTAGTCTAATTAATTTCAGAGTAAAGAAAATTTTTTGATTTCGATTTCGAGGACAAAATTTTTTGATGAGAGAAGAATGTTAATATTATGGTTCTGAAAATCAGAATTGGAATCGGAATCGGATAGTCGACCTTTGATGCGGAATCAAAAGAATCGGTCGGAATTGGTCAAGTTAACTCAGAAACTCGGATTTCTATTAAAACACTTGTTTTGTATAATAAAAATAGGAAACAAATATAAAAAATTTATTAGTTAAAAAATGATGTTCAGGCCATCTACTAATAAAATAAAATATGAACATTTAAGTTAAAAAATCACAAAAATAGAAAACGTAAAAAAATAATTATGTGTTCGTCACATGTCACATCTTATGTTCTTCACATTAGATTTTAGCTTGTATATTAAGTCCACTTTTTAGAGAAAATAATTCAATAATATAATATAAACATTCAATATCAGACGATTAAAAAAATTCACTCCATATTTTCTATTATTATTACTATTATTATTATTATTATTATTATTATTATTATTATTATTATTATTTTTATTATTATTTATTATCATTATTATTATTTTGCTATTATTAAACAACATAATAGTTCAGGTAATGTTCCCTTCAAATTATGTTTTGTTATAGAGATTTGGCAGTTAATGTGGCAAGTCATAATATGTTCCGTATTTTTTTTTAATTCATATAAAAAAGAATACCTAAAAATTAATAATTGAAGAGAGTACAATAAAATTTGGTATTTTAATTTCACAGATAATTAATTGAAGAGGAATATTCTAGCATAATATTTCAAAAATTGTCTAACTGAGCAAGTTTGAACCTCCGTTAATATTTAAGTCAAATGAATCATTCAAAAACTCTAGCCACATATAGAGTTCCACGTGGAACACTCTTAATGGGTGTTATATGAAGGCACAAATCGAGACCTAAATGTGTTTCATGTGTGTAATTTTAGCCGTTGATCTAGCTTGGATGAATGACTGGTAGCCCTTGGTAAAAAGAATTCGGAACCTACACCGTAGTCTTTTTTTTTTTTTTTTTTTTTTTTTTTGGTTACATACACCGTAGTCTTGAAAGTTGAATAAATGTCATGATTTTTGATTCCTGAGCCCGGTCTATGTTAAGCTTCTTAATGTATTGAAATCTAGAAGCAACAAATTTATACACCATGTATGTCTATTTAAATTTTGGCAAAGGCTTATATGGACATAAGGATCTATTTATAAAATGAACATATTTTATTTTCAAAGTTCAAACAGTCGATCCGAACCGTTCAGCTTGTTCTCCATATTAATATGTGCTTGGAGACCAAATCTTACATTTTTCTAATTTTTTTTACTATTTATTAAGATGGGTACAAAATTCAATGGTCTGAATTTGATATTTTTTGTACCCATCTTAATAAATAGTAAAAAAATTTAAAAAAATATAAAATTTGGTCTCCAAGCACATATTAATATGAAAAACAAGATTAACGGTTCGGATCGACTGTTTGAACTTTGAAAATAAAAATATGTTCATTTTACAAATAGGTCCTTATATCCATAGAAGCATCACTCTTAAATTTTTGTCCATTAATCTTTCTTCTTCAGACTCGGCGATTTTCGAAACCATGTTAATATGAATCGTTTGGGTGATATATTTAGAAAAATACATAATGTTTAATACATTAAATTTTATGGATCCAAAGTAATCAAGAATAATCATAGCATTTAAATAACGTATGTAATCGTTAACATTTGAATATTTATAAGTATTATTTAATTTGAAATAAGTAATATAGCACCTCAATAATTTTAATATGCTTCCTCAAAATTATTATTGGACTTATTTACAATATAAAATAATTTAGAGGGGGCAAATTGTAAATATCCAAACTTACAACCAAAAAAAGAAAAGAAAAAAAATGACCAACGTGGCCCCCATGCCACAAGAATGAGAACAACAAAAAGAAATGGAACACAAAAAAAAAATGACGAAAAAAAAACAGAAACAAGGAGAAAACAGGATTAGAGAAAGGATGTGTAAATTACTCTAAAATTTACACTAATCTGGCAACTCACAAATTATTCTGATTTGGCTTGTCACACCATGTGCAAAGGGAATGTTATCAACAGAGAATCTCATAAATTTTGAAAATACAATATAAACTTTAATAAAATGTTTTATATGATATTAAGGGTTAGAAAAAAAAAATTATGGTAAGGGTGAAGTGTTTTAGAGCATAATTTCATACTTTGTTTGATCTAATGATTCTGGATCATTCAAAAGTATAAACAATTCCTATTTAGGGAAGCGTCTAATTGTCCACAAATTTTTGTCCACTATTTGTCCACAGATTTGAATTGCGTGAATACTGTAAAACTACTTCTACGTGTTGTATAATTATACAATATATTACATAAAATATATTAGTTAATCACAAACATCCAGCAACTATTTGAAGTGGTCCCATAAGTTAGAAACAGTTGGCAACTTCACAACAAGACAAAAAAATGTACTTTCAAACTGTACTTTCCGAAATTGCAGCTATAGGAAGTTATTGGCAGTTAGTGTTAGTTATTAGTAGTTATTTTGAGAAAAAAAGTGATAAAAATACAAAACTAAATTTTACAACTACTTTTTTTTATTCTTTTTTCTCGATTTAATGAACACACAAATAAATTATCAAAATAATGAATACTGTAAAATTGATCACTTTAACTATAACATTAAAATGTACAAACTATAAAATTACAGACATGTAAAATTCACAGATGAAAACAATAAAATATAATGTTGGAAAATATCAATTTTCAATACTGTAAAAAATATTAAGTTAAACTATAAAAACAAAACATAAAAACTATAAATTTCGAACAATGTAAAATTAACAGATAAAATTTTAAAAATATCAATTTTTTAATATTGTAAAATTGTCAACTTAAACTATGAAAATAAAGCGTACAAACTATAAAATTTCAATAATATAAAATAAGCAGATGAAAACGATAAAACAAAATGTACAAAGTATAAAATTTCAACACTATAAAACTATCAACTTAAACTATAAAAATAAAATGCACAAACTATAAAATTTTAATACTGTAAAATTAGCAAATGAAAACGATAAAATAAAATGTAAAAAATACAAAATTTCAATACTATAAAACTATCAACTTAAACTATAAAACAAAACGTACAAACTATAAAATTTTAATACTGTAAAATTAGCAAATTAAAACGATAAAATAAAATGTAAAAAATACAAAATTTAAATACTATAAAACTATCAACTTAAACTATAAAAATAAAACGTACAAACTATAAAATTTCAATACTGTAAAATTAGCAAATGAAAACAATATAATAAAATGTAAAAAATACAAAATTTTAATACTGTAAAACTGTCAACTTAAACTATAAAAACAAAATGTACAAACTATAAAATACCAAAATTGTAAACTTGGTAGATGTAAGATATAGACCAATTGAATGTATACAACATCCAAAACATCAAAAATAAAAACTATAACATTTCAATACTGTAAAATGACATATGTTAACTACAAAGATAACAATTGCAAATTATAATACATCATTGTTCAACAAAAAATAACAGTTCAAAAGCATCTATTTAACACAACCATAATATTCAGTACACAAATATATCTATCGAATCGCAAATAATGTTCGCCACTGCTCTTTAATCCAAATCATAAATGATGAAGATCACAGATGATTCGTCATGTTCTTCTTTCAAAGGTGAAATCGAATACTGTAAGTTCTTAAATCAGAAAATTCAAATCGACGACATTACAAAAACAATTTATGTAATTTTGAATTCAAATATCAAATTCAAAATAATAAAATTCAAATCAGACATTGAAATAATGTGAGATTCGATATTACTCGCACGGCGGAGTTGAGCACGAGACCTCGTAGAGAGGGAGACTGTCACGGTCGTCATTGGGCTGAAGCTGATCTGCACAGAGGAGTAGAAGAGATGAATATTGTAAAGCCACAAGATGAATATTGTAAAGCCACAAGATGAATACTATAAAACAATAAGATCAATATTGTAAAACAACAAGTTGAACAATCGATCCATTAAAAATTAGAAAACCAGACCATATCAACAGCTGACATATTAGATTAAATTAGATTTGCCTCAAAGTATTACCAGATCGGATCAAGATAAGCCAGAAACAACGAATTGGTAGTGATATAACTTGTCGTATCAAAACCATTAATGAAACTTTTTTATAATGAGCATTCAAACCTCATTATAAATTTCCTTCAAAATTTGCAAACAAAATTACTGTAAATGATTGCATTAATTGACGAAATTACTAGATTTTGTAAGGTATGCATAAAATATGAATTGAAGCAGGCTCGTGGCCCAATTGAATTAAGCAATTCCCTTCGCTAGTGTGTTTAAATCAGAACCCGTGCTGAATTGAAGCGCATCCCAATTTTGTCTCACAAGAGAAATAATAAGAGTGAAAATGAAGAACAGATTTAGCACTTTACCATTCACCAAATCAGCCTCTCATTCTTATTTTTAAAAGGAATTCTGGGATAGAGATTGATTCAGCGAGGACTCTGAGGTAGAGATTGAATCAGTTGAAGCGATCTCTTGATCTATATTGAGGATTAAGCCGATCAATATCAGAAGCCGTGTCACAAAGCGAGGCAGAGCTGCTCCCACAAGGCCTGCTAGGCGCCTCTTGTGGTGACAGAGGCAACCAGGAGGAAGATGTGGTGGTGCTGCCTTTGTTGTAGCAAGAGGAGTTTGAGCTCGGATTTGACAAAAAAAGTTTCATTTTGGTGAAGGGAGAAGATGGATATCATTTTTTTATTTTTCGTTTTAGTTTTCTTGAAGAGAGATATTGGAAAGTTTGAGAGGTGAGAGAGAACGTGAAAATTTTAAATACAGTAATTTGGAAGCGGACAATTAAAGACAGTTAAATTGGATAAGATTGTGGACAAATTGTGTACAACTGACCTGAGAGATGATGCCTCTATAGTTAAATGATTGAGTTGGAGCTCCATGAAGGAACAATATAGTCCCACGCCGACTGTTAACGTAACAATGACAAAAATTATAAAAAAAAAATATAGTCCCACTGCTGAGAACTGTTTACTCCAATTTAAAATTCAGTCAACAAAAGCAATCGAGCAATTAACTAGATCAATCCTCATTTATAGGGACCTAGTAATTCAATTTACACTCTTTGAAGTCTGAAGTAAGAACTAGAGATATAAAACATAGACAATTTTTATTTGTATACCACTTCTAGTAGATCCTTCTCGAAGCCTTTGGTTCTTTGAACCAAAGCACCTGGCTAAAGGAATGGTTGTCGAGTCAAAAAATTTTCTTTCTTTTGTTATAAGATCCTACTAAAAAAAACAGTAATATCAATACATTTTTTTTCTACAAAAAAATAAAAATTTGAAATCGGTACCATACATAATCAAATTGTTGCATGCACTGACAAGATGGCTTTTGTTGGTGGGTCCAACTTTTTTATTGAATATTTGGCAAAAACTTTTTTATTTAATATCATTTTTGCCCATAAGACCGAGATAACCAAATTTAAGGGATTCCCCAATTATCATTTTTGCCCCTAATGCATGAAGGATCGCTAATTTTTTAACATTAAATTTCAGTCACTTGTGTTATATCGTAAAATTAAACAAACATCATATCTTCTCATATTTATAGATATAATATGTGAATAATAATATAAATCATGTCCACAATGTAATTTTAAATGTAACTTTTGATTTAACAAAATTTACAAAATAAAATATATAGTATCAAGTGATATTCTTTTTTTCTAATTTTATCACCTATGTACCGAGCATTTTTATTAATATCCCTAAAACAAATCAAAATTTTAAAAATGCCCCTGTCTCCCATTTTTTTTTAAATATGCCCTGACCGCCAGAATTACGGGCGGCCCATTCCTCTAGTGAGGTGCCACTCCCTGGGGCGCCCCATGCTATTTTTTTTTTTTTTTTTTTATATTAAGATTTTAGTATTTTGATTTGAATAATTTTGTGAAATTTTTTTTTTCTTATTTAGAGTGTATGCCAAAAAATAAAATATTTGATATATTTATGAAGTGATGTCGTAAATATTTATAACTTTGAATTTTTTTGGTGAACTTTGATTTTATTTGTCAGTTGGATATTACAAATCTAAATATAACACTAATTAAGGACTTGGGATTTATTATGGTTTTTATAATATATGTATAATATATACATACACACACACACACACACATATACACATATACATATACTAGTATTTTGATTTAAATAATTTTGATCTAAACAAGATTAGAGTGTATGCCAAAAAATAAAACATTTGGATATATTTATGAAGTGATGTCGTAAATTCATATAATATGCAATAATTTTTTTTTACGAAATTGATTTTCAGTGGTTCGTATAAAAGTTATACAAATTCAATTAATTTTATATATAAATATTTTCTTATAATTTTGAACGAAAATTTTAACTGAGAATTTTTATTTTTTATTATGTATGCATGTATATGTTGATGAATGTCATTTGGAGATGCAATATGTTGGAGATCTTTAACAAAGAGACATCATGTCATGGATCACATACATACTCTTTTTTTGATATGTTGGATCTAATGCACCTTAGTTTGTATGAAATTTTGGTCCAAACTAGATCATAACCAAGCATTTTGGCAATTTGAGCCTAACTTACTGAATTTTGGGCAAAAGCAAAAATGTATGTGTATATGTATATGTATACTAATATTATTTGTTAGTTGGATATCACAAGTCTAAATATAACACTAATTAAGGACTTGGCCTTTATTCAAAATAGTAGTTTAGAGCTATTAAAATAGTATGTGTATATATGTAGCTTTGTATATGTATATATCACTAGTGGAGAACATACAATTAGTGTCGCCTTAAAAAACCGACACTAATACTTTAGTATCGGTCGTTTACAAAAACTCGACACTAATAATATTAGTGTCGGCTGTTTATAACTGGCCGACACTAATTGTTAAGTATTAGTGTCGGCTGTTTATAAAAAAGCGACACTAATACTTAACAATTAGTGTCGGCCATTTATAAACAGCCCACACTAATACATTAGTGTCGCTTTTTTATAAATAGCTGACACTAATACTCAGCTATTCCAATTTCATTTTAAGTCCCGCGCACCTCTTTCAAACGCACGCCTGGGGTTTAAAACATCTCCTTCACTTCACGCTTCTCTCCGATCTGATCTTCTCAAACCTAGCCGCTTCTTCTAGGCGAATTCTAGAAGATGTGATGCAATATGGTCTTGCGCATGCTTCACGAAAAGGGGCGTAACTTTTGATCCGTCTGTCGGATCGGGCTGAAATTTTGACAGGAACTCCACAGCCCAAAACCGGATGCAATACAAATCTATGATTTGTTTCGCCATTTGCGGGCTCAGATTCGCGATCCGAGTCTTCCTTCATGGACTTTTGGACCTTTCTTTATAATTTGTGAGTTTTTAGGGTCTTTTATGTATCTTTTATGTATTTTCTGTTTTAGGGTTTGTATTTAAACAGACGTCATGTCTTTTATGTATTTTCTGTTTTAGGATTTGCACAAACCATTTATAAGAATAACAATAAATGAGCAATTTGGATGATATTTTATTTAGTGAGTGTTATATGTAAATTAGTGTCGGCTTTTTAATAAATAGCCGACACTAAAAGTTAGTGTTAGTGTCGGCTATTTAATAAATAACCGACACTAATGTCTTACTTTTAGTGTCGGCTATTTACAAAGTATTAGTATCAGCCCAATTAGTGTCACCTAATGTCCGACACTAATACCCATAAACAGCCGACACTAATTCCAAGTTCTCCACTAGGGTATATATATGTGTATGTGTATGTGTATGTGTATGTGTATGTGTATGTGTATGTGTATGTGTATGTATGTATATGTTTGTGTGTGTGTGTTTGTGTGTGTGTGTGTATGTATATGTGTATATGTGTATATTATACATATATTATAAAAACCTTAATTAATGTTATATTTAGACTTGTGATATCCAACTGACAAATAAAATCAAAGTTCACTGAAAAAATAAAAAATAAAAAATCATAGTTATAAAGAATTACGACATCACTTCGTAAATATATCAAATATTTTATTTTTTGGCATACACTCTAAATAAGAAAACTTTTTTTTCACAAAATTATTCAAATCAAAATACTAAAATCTTAATATAAAAAAAAAAAAAAAAAAAAATAGCATGGGGCTCCCCAGGGAGTGGCGCCTCACAGGCCTAGTGGGGCGCCCCAGGGGGTGGCGCCTCACTAGAGGAATGGGCCGCCCGTAATTCTGGCGGTCATGGCATACTTAAAAAAAAATGGGAGACAGGGGCATTTTTAAAATTTTGATTTGTTTTAGGGATATTAATAAAAATGCTCGCCTATGTACTACCATAGTTCAAAAAATTGGCCGATTTCGAATCAAATTGGCTGATTCAACTCGGAATCGGACAGGACTGGGCCGATTTTTGTCCGATTCTCGAGTTTGTGCGATTTTTTTCAAAAAAATCGGATGAACAGTGACGAAATCGGCCGATTTTCTGATTTTCCGTCTGAGTTACACCGATTCAAGCCGATTTAAAGTATATTGAGCTGATTTAAAGAAAAAAAAATTTCAAGTGTGGGCCATTTGAGCTTCAATCGCGTCAGAGGAAAAAGAAAATCGTGTGAGGAGAAGGAAAATCGCGCAGGAGGAGGAGAAGGCTTGAGTTGACGGGGAAACAGCAAAATTTTGGAGAAAAAACGAGAGAGCGGCGTATGACTTTCCTTCTCCAGGAAGGAAATGAGATGGAGAAGAAGAGATTAAATGGGTGGGGTTCGCGGGTCAGTGAGAGAGACTACAAAAGAGATAAATGAATTAATAAAGGTGGGGTTCATTTGTAAGAGGAATAGAAAAGGAGGCACGGATTTGAATCCAAAATTGAATTGGATTTTTTTGGCAGCCAATGTCTTCTAGAATAGGTGGGCTTTAAAGATGTGGAGTCCACTCGAAAGGAAATGAAGAGAGAAAGAAAAGAAATATGGTGAGGATGGAGATGTGTGGCATTTTGCGTGGTCACGTAGTTATTTTATTTTTTCGTTAAAAACTTACATAAATGGTCACATAGTTATTTTGTTTCTTCGTTAAAAACTTACTTGTTATGTAAGTTCGATCTATGTTGAACTTTCAGTTTCAAATCATTAATTATTCTAATTTATAACTCTAATTTATAGTTTATAGTTTTTAGAAAATTCTTTTTAATAACCATATTATTTAAATGAAACTTGACATTCTTAACATGTCAGAAGAATTAGGATTTCTAAATATGCAATTGTATTTATAACAATTAATTTTATAAATTTCAAACTTTTAAATTGGTTTAAGAATAATTATATATACATCAAATTTATTGTTCAGATGTTTCTAACTCATAATATGTTTCGATCCACTAAATTTGATTTCAGTAACAAATTATAGTTTTATAGTTGCCCATTTATTTAATTCGTTAGTGAATTTTATTTCCTTGAATCTTAGTATAAAATTTTGTTTTGAAATTTCAAAAGTTTTAATTAGTCGAGATTTTATTATCAATAATTTGTTTAAATTTACTTGACATTAATTAAAATTAAGGTTATAACAAGATAGAAGAAAGAAAAAACAAGATCTTACTAAAAAAAAAAACAAGATAGAAGAAAGAAAATCAAATTTATATGGAAACAAGATAGAAGAAAGACATTTTATAACAGAGGACGATGAGATGATTCAGCTAGCTCGGCATAGCTTATGGTAATAAAAGTGTATTTTATTTGTAATGTTTGTAATATATTATATAATTAGTGGATTATGTGAGTGTAATATTGTGTTAATTAACATAGTTTTTTTTTCAAATTATTTTTATCAATTTTTTCTTATTTTTTGGCTACAAAACAAGGGTTCTGCCAAAGAAACCCGAGTTACCGATCTGATTCCTCCGATTCCAGCCGATTCATCCGATTCTAACTTGGTGGTCAAAAATTTGATTCTGATTCCAATTCCGATTCCGAGTTTCATAACTATGGAAATATTATATTAAATTAAAGTAGTTCTCTATTGGCTTGAGCGGCACATCTCCCTAGCTATATGTCTGGCTTATAGCATCAAATCACCGTGTACATACGTACCCTTCTTTTGTCTAATGTCAAACCTTTTTCTTTTATAGCTTACTAAGGAGGATAATTAGTTTACTAAGACCATACTGTCCTTGTATGCAGGGGCAGATCCAAGAATTTGTTCAGGGATAGGCACAAAATATTAATAAGAGTGTAAAATATTTTTTAACTATATAATCTCATGAGCTAAAGTACAAAATGCTAACAAGATTATAAAATAAAAAAGGAGTGTTTTTACATATAAAAAACAACAAAAATAGTAATACCTGGCTAGTCAAATCAAGTTGATACCAATGGATAAAGATTGCCTTTACGGTTCTTCATATGTTGACATCTTTGCATAATTTTTTCATTCTCAACACCCTTGAACAAATCCCTCTCAATATAAGTAACTAAACAATCATTCAACCATTTATCTCCCATACTATTTCTTGAGTTGTTTTTCACCAAATTCATTACCGAAAATATCCTTTCAACACTAGCCGTAGCCACCGGCAATATCAATGTTAATTTCACTAATTTGTAAATCAAGGGATAAACAATGTGTTTTTTCTTTTCCACAAGTTTTTGAAAAAGTTCAACTAATCCCCTTACCTCCAAAAAATCACTATTATTTTGCAAATCCAAATGGTAATTCTCCAATTGATTTTCTAGAGTATCGAGCTCCCATTGATTGAAATCTGAGGGATAAAATTGAGCAAGTTTAAGCAACTTGTCTTTGTTAAATGAAGAAAAAAATCATTTGGGGTCTAAACATGACATACATATAAGAAGTTCGGTAGTTGTTTCCGTGAATCTATCATTAAGCTCTTGTAATTGCATATCAATAACCATGTTAAATATTTCAACACGATAGTAATGCAAATTATTAAATCCTATTGGTCGACGCCGTGATATACCGGGATGGATACCCTCCATGTCCAGAATTTCAATATTGTGTTTCACACAAAATGCACACACTTCTTGGAATAACAATCCCCATTCATTATCCCTCATTTTTTGCAACCGAGATTTAGTGACACTCACCAAACACATAGCATTAACCACATCTTGGTTTCTAAGTTGCAAGGCTTGCGATAAATCATTGGTGATGCCTAATAACTTTCTCATGAGATGACAATTGAATATAAAATCAAAAGATTGCATCGTTTCCAATAATCCAATTGCCTCTCCTCGATGTTCATTCCTTATCCCCTCCAATTCTACTTCCTCAATTACATCTATCGTGGTCGAAAATAATTTAATTAAATTATTTAAAGTTTTGTAATGAGAACCCCATCGAGTATCACATGGACGTGCAAGACCCATTTCTTGGTTCAAACCTTTTTCGGTTACAATCTCATCATTTGAAAGAGCTTCCACAATTTTCTCCAATTGCTTCTCATGTAATTGATCACGCCTTTTACAAGATGCACAAACAACATTGAAAATAGTAGAAACCATTTGAAATAAACACCAAACCTTATTATGTTTCTTAGCCACCGCAACAAGAGTTAGTTGAAGTTGATGTGCGAAGCAATGCACATAGTATGCGGACCCGTTTTCCCGCATAATTAATGTTTTGAGACCATTGAACCCCCTCGCATATTACTAGCTCCATCATACCCTTGGCCACGTAATCTAGAAAATGTTAGACCATACTTAGCAAATAAACTCTCAAGTGCCGCTTTCAATTGGAGGGATGTAGTATTGGAAACATGAACAATACCTAGAAACTGTTCAACAACATAACCTCTTTTGTTCACAAATCGAATCACAACTGTCATTTGCTCTTTAACTGAGACATCCCTTGACTCATCAACCAAAACAGAGAACCATTCATCTCCAAACTCTGCAATTACCTCCTTAATTGTCTCATATGCACAAGCATTCACTATATCCTTTTGGATTAAGGGTGCAATCAACTTTAGATTTTGTGGAGCTTTGTTCAATATCATCTTATCTATTTCTTTATTATGATCTCCTAAAAATCTCATAAACTCAAGAAAATTTCCTGGATTGTTAGAGTTTTCGAACTCGTCATGCCCGCGAAATGCCAAACCTTGCCTCAAAAGAAGTCGAATTGTATCTACAGTGGCATTTAGTTGTACTCGATAATCCATATCTTCTTTAACACTATGTCTATCTAACACAGTTTGAATGCTTTGGTTTTGGTTCATCAAATTCATACACATCCTATATGCTTGATTGTGCAAACTATTTGAATCACCGACATGTTCGTCAAACCCTTTCTTTGATTTCCAATTTCTATAACCCTCTCCAACAAAAATAGTTCTTCCACCTGAAATAACATAATTCGGTCTAAATAGATAACAACAAAGGCAAAATGCCGCATCTTTTTCGACACTATATTCCAACCAAGTGTTGTATTGATTAAACCAATCTTTGTTAATCTTCTCATTTTACCACCGATATCTCTTTGGGGAAAATTATGGTTGTAAGGTTGAATTGGTTTTTTTATTAGATAAGATTTGGGTTGTATTGAGATATAGGTAACCTTAAACCAGGATTAGAAGGAGGTTCTTGTTGAGCATTATTAGACTTGATTTGTCTTGGTTCTTGTGAAGTTGAACCAATTGGAACTTTAGGTATCTTCTTATAGAACTTGTCCATTTTAATATCCTAAAATGTAGAATTTAATATCATTAGGTCAAGCAATTCAAGCAACCCCTCAAGCAAAACAAGTAATTCACAATTCAAACACCAAACCATATATAATTCACAATTCAATTCAAGCACAATTCAAGACCTTCAATATTTTAATACTCAATTCAAGCACAATTCAAGACCTTCAATGAATTTTCTACATGAATTATGATAGAAATAAATTCAATTGATCAATTCAAATAAGAAATTGAGATCTTACGAAAAATACGAAAGAGGTGGAATTTGGAGACTGGAGTAGAAGGCGTGCTAGGGCCTAGAGGGTGAATAGGGCGAAGAGGTGGACAGGGCGGAGGCGCGTGAAGAGGGCAGAGGCACAGAACGAAACTGCAGAGGCGCGTGCGTGCTGGCCGAGTTTCTCTCCGATAAAGTTCAAGGTCTTTGTATATTCACGTGAACATACGGTCTTTGTTTTTTTGCTCTCTGTCTCGAAACAAAAGCAAATAAGAATAGAAATCTTATTTCATTTCTCTAGCGAACAAAACAACGGAGCAAAGCGGGCCTTGCTATTTAAATCTTCCTGGCCCAGGGATAGGCACAATAATAATTCAGGGGTAGGCACTTGGGCTATTCTATACTGGGTCAAAAAAAAAAATTGAAATCCAGGGGTAGACAAGTGCCTACCCCTGGACCTTTATGGATCCGCCCCTGCTTGTATGCATGTGTAAGCAAGGTAAAACAAAATATTTCAAGAATTAATGTGCATAAGTATGTCATAATACTTTCTAATCACAAAAGAAAATATCAATTTTAGCTTCTGACTTTGAAGAACTCACAAACAACTATTAAGGGTACTTTTGTTAATAAACTATTGTCAAGCTTGAAATACCAACAACAGCAGAGTTAATGTGTACTATAGCAATACATTATGCTTTAGTGAACAGCTAGATATATAGGGTGCATTTGGATGAATCAAGGAATAGCTCGGAATATTAGCAGCTATTTTTGGGTTCAGAAGAGCCGCTAACCCAATATTTCATAGGAATAGCTGAATAACAGCTAACCCGAGCTATTCCTTTATTGAGAATAGCGTTTTTTTTTTTTCATCCAAACGTGTTGTGTTGAGAATATCTCTCCAGGAATAGCAGCTATTCCTGAGTTAGCGCTATTCCTGTGTCACCCAAACGTACTCATAGTGAATTTCTAGGTTTTTAGAATGAACAACTAGATATTATTTATATTAGAAGATAACAATATTCTTTATCCACTGTACGTTCACTTAGTAAAAATATTTATATAGATCGTGTAAAATACATGATTAAGATAGAAAAAGAGAAGTAATAAAGAAGAGAATTGTATATAAAAAAATAGAAGGAATTATTTCATTCATTAATTATTAGAGGGTTTCTCTACATGTTCTTTGTGCCATAAGTTCTGTAAAACATGTTCTTTGTACCAGTGTCTAACTTGTAGCCTATAATTACAAGCAACACATACATGTAGTTTTTTTTATTTTGTGTTGTTTTGCTTAGATTGCATTGAATAAATTTTTGAACCTCTTAATGACCTTGTGTACAACTTGATTTAGAAAATATGTAGGTGTCAAAATATTTTAACGAAATTATGAGACGAAGTAATTGAAAAATTAAACCAAACCGATCTATTCAAACAGAGACAACAGTAGTTACAGTTTTTAGCTGATTCATTTAATGAAGCTGTACCTTACTCTGTTTGCCAACTCTGAAAACCCAGAGGTGTCTTATAGGAAAGGTAAATTTTATGTTTTCGTTTTTTTCTGCAAAGAAATGCAAATAATCTGGACAGTTTTGGACTTAATTTACATGAATTTAAATTGAAGTGGCACTTGAAAAAAGATTGCACACTCAAAATGTCAATCATTTGCAGGGATTCAACCAGTTAATGTAACTTGTAGTGCATTAATATTTTTATAGTAATCAGCCAATAATAAAGGGCTTGCAGTTAAAATTTTTGCAAAATTAGATTCGCTACAAAAATAGAAGTGAAGTTTATTGTAATAACAAAATCCCTTTTCTGAAGTAATAAATAACAAACAAAAAACTTCAATTATAAGAATAATTTTCTTGAAATTATCATATGTTAAAGCCAGGTAAAATTAAGGTGCTTCAATATTAGTAGACATGTTATAATGAGGTCTAAATTAATGCATGCATCATCATCCCTTTTTGGGCTGAACTTGTTACGGCTGTATACTAAATAAACCAAACCAATAATATTAATTATTACAAATTGCTTTTTTTTTTATTGTGTCACAAGTCACAACTCAGAAGCATGCTTTGGTTGTGAGGTGACAATAGCAGATGTAGCTAGATGGACCCGCTCTACATCATTTAATAATTAATATATTGAAGACCCCTTCCTCTCCATCTCCATAGAAAACCCCATTCTTCAAAGAGACCTAGCTGATGACCTTTTTGTGGACAGCTCGAACCCTCCACATGAATATATACATGATCTGTTTTTCCCACCTCAACAGTACCTTGTCATCCACGCACACATGTAGCATAAAACTACTATTTAACATGCTTTTTACACATGAACAATTATTTTATTATTCCTATGAAATATCCAAGAGAATATATATATATATATAGATAGGCTAATGTGCTTCCGGTAGCATATGGGCCGAAATGCTACTGGTCCAAATTTGAAATTTCAAAATCCAAAAAGTCGATCTGAACCGTTCATCTTGTTCTCCATATTAATATGTGCTTGGAGACCAAATTTTACATTTTTTGGAATTTTTTTACTATTTATTAAGCCACTTTGAAAATCGCTGATCCAACGGTGGCTTCTGATTTTACTGTTCCAAACAGCCACCGTTGGATCAGCGATTTTCAAAGTGGCTTAATAAATAGTAAACAAATTTCAAAAAATATAAAATTTGGTCTCCAAGCACATTTTAATATGGAGAACACATCTAACGGTTTAGATTTATCATTTGGACTTTAAAAATTAGAAAATTAATCGGTTGCACGGGAGGCGTGGTGCAAACGTTTTGATATTAGCCATTCTCTCTCTCTCTCTATATATATATATTTATGATCACAATTCTATTTAGACAAAATTTATAGTAATAAGATGGATTCAAATGAATTAAAAAAATATATATACAAATCACGTATAATCACAATTCTTTGTAATAACGAACTTTCTGGTTCCCCAAAAAGAAAAAAATATATATGAATAAGATATTTTAGATGATTATTTGGGGAATTTAAATCTTAAATCATCAACTTTAACTCTTCAAATATTAAATTTATTTTGTTCTACTAATTAAGACACTATCCTCTGTAAAATAAATGTTTGCCTTCATTTTAAATTCTATGGATCTTAAGTGCCACCAGAAGTCCGTAATATTACTTCTTGAATAATTACTAAAGTTTCCTAATTATCAGCAATTTTTATTTAATAGCATAAAAGAATATTTTAAGAGCTGTAATTTAATATCGAAATAGAACTTTGGTTTAATAGTTCCCTTTCAAGTGCTCCATTTTTATAATTATGAGGAAAGGTACAGACCCTTTTTGTTAATAAAGAGATTGTACACATAAATTTGCTTGGAGACCAAATTTTACATTTTTTGGAATTGTTTTTACTATTTATTAAACGGTTCTAGCATTGAAAACGTCGGTTTTCAAACCAGCTTAATAAATAGTAAAAAAATTCTAAAAAATGTAAAATTTGGTCTCCAAGCAGATTTTAATATAGAATGAACATATAATGGTTTGAATTTGTTGTTTAAACATCAAATACTAAGATATGGCCCCGTAAGCACTTCATCGAAGTGCTACTGGCAACAAATTAGCCATACTATATATATATATATATATATATATCATAAGGCGTAGGCCAGATATAAATAATGAGAGGTCCCGTCAATACTTGCACTGTGAGTAAATAGAATAATCCCTAACAATGCTTTTTCTCTAAAAAATGGAGATGAAAGCGAGAATCAATTGATCAAATGCAACTCGATCAATCGATCGAGAGAGAGAGAGAGAGAGAGAGGAGGATGAGGATTCGCTATTCAGTGTCTATATATTTTGCTCTGATTTATGAAATTTCATGTCCTCCTCCCCTTAACTTGATTCATGAAAGAAATTTGAGTGATGCTTGAAAATCAATATAAATGATTCATTGCTTGCAGAACAAACACCAAGACCAAGTTTCAAAGCGTACATAAAATAATAATAATAATAAAAATGAAAAAAAGGGAATCCATCTAATTGTTTAAATTCGTCCAATTTTATTCAAACTAATTCTAAATATGAAGAGACACACTCAATGCACGCTGAATTCATTTTAGACTAATTTTATACATAATATTCAAACTTTAAGTTGCTTTAGAGGAAAGTGGTTTTTGGATCAAACTGATTTACTTTGGAGAAAACTAACTTTTTGGTTTCAAGCAGAAAGAAAAATTTAGTTGCACTTAGTAGAAGGCTTGAGTGACAATTAATTTATTTTATATCAATTGTGTACAAAACTATAATAATATAATTAATATTATAGAAGTAAAATTAATATAATATGATTCCCGATCACCACTAACTGATTTTGGTTCGACTTAGAATATATATTTTGCAAACCATGCCTATAATTAATATACTCCTTCTATGGAATTGAAAAAAAATTCATCTTTCTAATTCATTAAATATATATATTACTTTTCTAAAAATAAAATTTATAAAAGTAGACGGAAGGTATTAATTTTGCCAGTCATGATAGCCAAGTAGTATTTTTGTTTAGACCGTTCGTTCTCTCTCCAAAATGTATTAATTATTGAACCACTTGTTTTGTTTTATTTTATTTATCGAGCGTTGTTTGGTACTAGGTTATACACCGCTGGCCCCCACTCTGCAGTTCAAATGTTTTCCCCCACTGCCCCCCACTTTGCAATCCTTCATTGTTAACAATTGTTGTATACGGTAAAAGCAATAGGTAATTCCTCTCCTTTTCTCTTTGTTTTGTATGTTTCTTTCTTATTGCTCCCTTTTTCAGTCTTTTCTTTTGTTGGTATGCATGTACAAAACCTTTTGAGCAATAAAATTATTGAAAATTTATGTTTGGCTGGCACCAAACTTAAAGATAACAATTTATATAGGTAAAGACAATGCAATTGTTTATAATATTGTTTACAGGTATCTATCAAAATATATATACTGCATAAGAGGATTCTCATGCAGTTACGAATCTTAGCTGCATTACATATACCCTCCTTCCTTTTACTGAATCAAAACATTTCTTATGTGTTCCTTTCATTCTGAAAAGTATGGATGGGGTACAATACAAATCCAATTACTATGTATTTATAAACAATTAACTAATTTGTAAGGGAATAAGTGAAATTTATTGGATGTTTAAGGTCCAAGTTGTAGCAGCAAGGCACAGTGGGCGCACATACATCAACGCAAGAAGTCAGGAACAAATCGAGTCACCATGCGTGTATGACCGCACTCCTTGCTCCTCCCTTTCTTTGCTTGTAATTTTCTCTGGTAATTGAGCTCACTCTGCTTTATCTGAGACAAATTGGTTTGGACCTTGGACACTTGATTTCCATGTTTTTGTTGTTCAAATATCTACGTGTGAATTTCTGATGTATTATATTTTTGGGATTTTTAATCAGGTGGAACAGCATTTAATGGTGTGGTAGAAGAACTGAAAAAAGTAACAACTCGAGTTGCACATGTGTTACCTGTTTCTGACGACAGTGGAAGTACAGCAGAGATTGTTTGGGTGCTTGGTAAATTAAATTTTTATTTTTGATAGAATATTCTGTAATTACAATTGGAATTGCAATTTCAGACAATGTCATAATATTTATTGATTGTTTATTCAAATCCTTGTCTCTCGTTGACTTTTCTAGCTTTCCTAAATTCTAATTGCATTTTCTACTCTTATGATGCGCATTAAAAATTATTTCAGTAAGCTATATTTTTAAGGTGAGATATTTCATTTTGTTTTTTTTATGCATTAAATAGTTATTCTTGTTTGGTTTAATATGGATATCTTTCTTTTCAGTTCCTGTGACGGTCTGATGAATCATTTTGCTTCAGCAATGGCAGGTGATGCTTCCTAAGGTGAATAGAACATCTGCAAAATAGTTTCTCAAAAATACATGCATATTCATCCCAATTTGTTATTGTTGTTGTTGTTATTGGAAAAGGTACTTCTGTTGAATGGCACACATGATAGGGAAACAGCAGGCTTATCTGCTTTTGGGTTCGTAACTGCAATTACGGATTCCCTGAACCAGACTTACAGAGCTCCTCACAAGAGCCTGAATAATTATGTAATTGTTAATGAACATAATTAGACTTCTTTATTACATTATTTTTTAACATTTTGTCTGAAATGTATAATAGCTCCATTTGATGCGCCACCTTAGTGTGAATCTATCTAAATTCTGTTTTTTTTTGCCCTTTTGACTATTGCACTTGGTTAGGCTAGAACATTGGACTGCTTTAGGTCAAATCAGTCTCTGAACTATTGTCTTTGGGTTAAATTGTGTTTCAATTTTATATCCAAGGTTTAAATTGGTGTTGAAGTTATTTCCTTAGTTGGAATTTCTAGAAAACAATAGCAGTATATATTGCCGGTTGTATTACCAGTATAATTTTCTTCAAGTATCAATACCTTGTGGAGGAACTTAGGCCTGTGCTTCTAAATTTAAATAATGCATTCAACTCTTCTTGGTAAATATTATTTTCCTTTTTCCCTAATTCGTCCCTGAGAGGATTTCTTTCCCCTGAAATTGGCTCCC
The DNA here is from genome assembly GCA_964058875.1 of Carex rostrata. Taxonomy (NCBI): domain Eukaryota; kingdom Viridiplantae; phylum Streptophyta; class Magnoliopsida; order Poales; family Cyperaceae; genus Carex; species Carex rostrata. The sequence goes on along the minus strand of CAXKVT010000049.1, from coordinate 50,184 downwards.
TTTCTTACTTGCAAGAACTGTATGCTTTTCAATTTTCTAACATGATAATTACACAATTCAAAATTACTATCCTTTTTAATATGATTTTTAATTTATGTTATTGTTTCAAAAATTGCAGCTTCGTGGGTACAATAACTTATTTTACGGGTCAAAACCGAAAGAAATCAGCACGTTGACGAATTTGCAAGTCCTGGATTTGAGCAGGAATGAGTTGTCAGGACCTAACCCTTCTGAGTTGGGAAACCTGGTCAGCATCTCAAAAATGTATTAATTATTGAACCACTTGTTTAGTTGATTTATCTTTCTTTCCCTACATTTATTTGTTTTTTCATTGATTGTTGACTACCATATTGTCAGATTTCTTCATTATAAATCAGTTGACCTGGCACAATTCTTGATGTACTGGGAAATTTTGTGAGCCTTATCGAGCTACGATTGGATAACAACAACCTTAGTGTAGTCATTCCTGGAAATAACAATTCCAATTCGTAACTTTCAGCACTTTTTGAGGGCTCTGACAGCTAAGATGAATGTCTCCATCACGGAACATGGTCAGACAATAGCTGCAGCTTGGTGGGACAGTAGACAACATACTGAGTCGCTAATGCGAGAGCTGCGAGACACTGTGTGGTCTTCAGGTTGCTCGGCTATATGGCGTGAGAGGAACCGGCGTCACTTCTTGGTTATGTGAAGAACACTGAGTATACTGGTACATGATACCACTAATGAGCTTCAACAATAATGCGCAAACTGTTATGTGTTATGATTTTGGTTCTATTTGCAATTTAAAAACACTGTAAATATTAGATTTGCTGGCTAGTTATTAGCTAAATGTAATGACTTGAGGTTTTGTATAAAATACTCATATATTTTTTCAATACAAATGTTGGTGGGTACTTTTAGCCTCCAACCATAAAAAAAATAAAAATAAATAAATAACTTTCAGCAGTTTTTGATGAATATTTTTTAAACTTAATTAAGAGTTTATTATATGTGTTCAACTACATTAGTTGCTTGGCAGGTCCAAAATAATTGGTCAAAGAAATTTAATCTTATTTTTGTACAGAATTTCATCAGATAAAATCGGATCCTAACCGGAATTGGTCAGTCGAAATGATCCGATTCCACCGAAACGGTGGAAACGCAAATATTTAGAATCTCCAAAATTTTCCCTATACAGTCCATTAAATCCAAAATTATTTCCATCCACATGAATAGAACTTGAGACCTCTTGTATAACAAGCACATACAGCTACCACCATACCACACTAACTTTTGTTACAAGAAACATAATTACATGTAGATATAATACTAGAAACATAATTACATGTACATATAAGTATTGTATTAGTAGATTATTTGATTTAATTATTTGTCAAAACAGAAATTATTGACAAATTATTTTTTTATCAATTTTTTTCTAATTTTTTTAGTATAAAACAAGCTTCTGGCAAAAAAATCCGAGTTTTTGATCTGATTCTAATTTTGATTTTTCCTTCTATGACCAAATTTTACATTTTTTAGAATTCTTTTGTTATTTATTAAACTATTTTGAAAATCATTGATCCAACAGTGGCTTAACCAAACAGTAAAACCAAAAGACACTATTGAATCAGCAATTTGTAAGTTGCAACATATCTTACAACAATTTGGTTATATCTATATTAAAATAGTCGATCCAAACCGTTCAACATTATATCTATATTAAAATGTACATGGACATAAAATTTTACTTTTTTTGTACTATTTATTAAGTATTTTACAAAATTGTTGTTTTTAGACAATTTTAAACCACTGAAAATTAGCAGTTTTGTAAATTACTTAATAAGTAAAAAAATTCAAAAAAAAAAAAATTTTATCTCCAAGCACATTTTAATATAGATATCATGTTAAATGGTTTGGATTGACTGTTTAGACTTCTAAAATTACAAAATCGAATTATTGTATGATGTTGTAAATTTCAAATGTTGTAAGTGGATCCCTCATATAATTTATCTGTTTTCGCTCATAGTGGCATTACTGTTTAAACAAGTTAAAAATGAAGGATACAATAATGAAAAACTAAGCTGTATTTCAACCATAGAATGTATAATAGATTGTGGGTGGATCACAATCTCAATTATGTTATCATAGTCAGCACCAAATAAATAGTTTGTTTCAATCACCTCTAATCCCTGCATAATTACAAAATTGGTAAAAAAAAAACAACTTTCTCATATAGCAATTTAAGTAAATATTAAGTATATAAAATTAAATAACAATAAGAAAATAATACACTGTTAAATAAGTAGCAGAATCCACAGTGATTTTCTTCCACGCATTCCAATTTGGATGCTTTTCAGAGCATCTGCAACTTTGACTTCTTTCAGCTTCTCCACCGGCCAATATCTAGAAATGCAAAAGTTGGTATTAGAGGGGTTGATTTGCAAAGTTTACTACTACTTAGTATTATAGATTTTGTTATCTAGAGTATTAGAACCTAAATTAATAATAAAAATTATTGGGAATTTCAAGTGCATTATGTATCTGTGTGTGGTTGTTCTTTACATGATGCAAAGTATCATACATCTCTCTGAGTATCAATAGAGTTTGGACCTAATAACTATTTATAAAATGTTAGTATAATTAAATTTCTATAGCACTTTTCCATATTTTGTTTGGATTTCTTATGTTGATGAAACCTCCGAAAAGCCTCCAATAGTTTAGACAGCATTTCATAATCCAGGCCCAACAGGCCCATAACAAATGTTAGAACTTAGAACAGATCACATCCCCTTGATTGCATTCGCAATAATTGCTTCATGATTGATGAAACCCATCGAAGCTCAAATTACCATTAATCAATCATGCATGTATCATCATTATATAACTAATAGTTTCTCACCGACCATATGACATATGAGACATCACCAAAACAATAAATAAAGACAAACAACAACTTCAACAACCACAATTTCTTTCTCTTCTCCTAAAAGAAATTGAATTTTAGACAGCTGAATTAAACTCTAATTTCCCATCAGCAAGAAGCAATCTACTTTGATCATGGAGGCCGATACCAACTCCGGTTCCCTTCGCCTTGTGTTGTTTCCGTGGTTGGCTTTCGGCCATATGCACCCATTTCTTGAGCTCGCCAAGTCACTGGCCGAACGGGGCCACCACATCACCTTCATTTCCACTCCTAGAAACATCCGACGCCTCCCACGCATCCCGTCTCACTTATTGTCACTTATAACCTTTATGCCCCTGACACTTCCCCACGTTGAACCTTTACCGGAGACGGCCGAAGCCACCACCGATGTCCCGCAATAACACGTGCAGTATCTCCAGAAGGCGTTTGATGGCCTAGCTGCACCATTCTCAGCCTTCCTCCAATCGACTTGTTCCAACAAAATAACAAAGCCCGATTGGGTTGTCATCGACACACACCACCACTGGCTTCCAAAGATAGCCCAAGATTTTTGTGTTCCCTGTGCCTTGTGTTTTGTCATCCCGGCTCCTTCCATGGCCTTCTTCGGACCCCCTTTAGATTCAGATAACACTGTCAAGCCAAGGACAACAATTGAGCATTTCACCGTGCCTCCAAGTTGGATCCCATTTCCTTCCAACCTTGCATTTCGCCCCCACGAGGCTCAGTCAATTATGATGGGCAGCCAGGACAATGAATCGGGAATTAGTATCGATCAACGAGTGAAATCGACCATCATGGGAAGTGATTTTTTATGCGTGAGGGCCTGCTTCGAGCTCGAGTCAAAGTGGTTATCCCTTCTTGCCAAACTTTACAAGAAAGATGTGGTACCGGTTGGTCTTTTACCACCTCCTGCCGAAGATATTAGTTTGGCCGGAGAGAGCAGAGGCAGCGAGCTTGAATTTGATGTGATTGAATGGTTGGACCAACATCCCGCCAAATCTGTTCTTTATATTGCTCTGGGAAGTGAGGCCGCTCTGAGCACCGAGCTACTCCACGAACTAGCTTTCGGGCTTGAGAAGTCAGCGGTGCCTTTTCTTTGGGCACTTAGGAAACCAGCTGGCATGTGTGGTGCCGTTAGTGACATGTTACCGGTAGGTTTTCAGGAGCGCTTAAAGGAAACTGGATCCGGCCATGTTGCCTTGGGTTGGGTCCCGCAAATGAGGATCTTAGCCCATGGATCCGTAGGTGGTTTCTTGACGCATTGCGGCCCGAGTTCGGTGATTGAGAGCTCGCAGTTCGGTCATCCTTTCGTTATGTTGCCCTTGATCATCGATCAAGGGTTGATAGCACGGGTGTTGGAGGAAAGAGGGATTGGTGTTGAAATTCCAAGAGATGCCGAAACCGGGAACTTCGATCGAGAAGGGGTGACGAGTGTCATTCGTCATGTCATGGTCGAAGAAGAGGGGAAGTTGATTCGACATAATGCAGAGCAGATTCAACCCATATTCACAGACAAAATTTCTCATGTGAAGAACCTCAACGGTTTCATCAAGCGTCTACAAAAATAAAAGTATACCGTCTAGCTAATTCATTGAATTGCTATTTCTTCAATTCATTGTAATTTCTTTTACCTAAACTTGTTTCCCTAAGCCCAGTTTGAAGTGAACTCAAGCCAAGAATATATATTAAACATGTCATGCTCGCAGTTTTTCTAATAAATCAAATTGTATTGTATTCTATCTATTTTTAAAGAAATATATTAAATATTTCTAATATTTAAATACAAAAATTAAATAAAATTTTGTTTTGTAAGAAAAATAAAAGTGAGAATCTCACAAGTTTCTTTTCTTGAAACCGGTCAAAATCTCACCGGTCCCAATTCTTGAACCGGTGAGAAAATAACCAGAAAGAAGTTGGAAAACTGGTGAGATTTTGATCGATTTGAGCAATTTCTGAAATCCAGTACAAAAGTTGATAGAATCTTAAATTTACTATTATTTTTGGATATTAATAAAAAATTTGAAAAAAAGTAACTATTCTCAACACTTGAGTTAGCTCGGGTTAACCGCTATTCCGCTAACACATTGAAATGTTAGATTAGCGTCTATTCCGAATTCAAAATTAGCACTCTATTCTCACTAATCTCATTCTCAATCTCAAGTTGCTAGATGATGGTGAAACCTAAGTTGCTAGACTTATGAACTGACCAATTATATGAACCCGTATCCTCTCAGGTATTGCACAATTATTGCAGAGGATCACTTCCTTTACGGTTTGAGATTAAATCTCAACCGGCTTGGGATTCGGGTCACTGTAGGGGGCCCCATTTTTGGGCTTTGAGATTCGTGCCAAGTTAAAAAGTACGGTTCAGATATAGTAATTGTAAAAGATTCCCTTATCAGGTATTGGAGAGGATGTGAATTCCAATTATATATGGTTGGTGTACCAGATAACCTAATTATTGCTGGACCAACCAATTGTGATAACTTACTAGTCTTTATTAAGCCAATAAACGCAATTCTCATAATTCCCTTGCTAGCTGTTATAAGATATGTTTTAAATTGTTGTTATAAATTTATTATGGATGGGATCATTAATTATTTTAGTCCCATCAGATTTCAAATTTTCTCATTTTTTTTAAATTATATTGGGTCTAGCTCAATACACGGTTCGGATCTAATCATATTTTCTGTGTTACTTACTATGTATTGCTCTAATAATAATGATTTTGTGTTATATTTTTCTTTTTTAAATAAGAATGGGATCAACTATTTTAATTTTTAATATTGGAAATAAACTTTTTTAATCGGATTTTATTATACATAACTTTTGACATAGATTTCTTATAATATATGTTGATGAAACCTCCGAAAGCCTCCAAATAGTTTTGACACAATTGCATGATTCAGGCCCAAAAGCCCAACAGGCCCAAAACAAAATTTTCCGAATACCCAGGTAGAGGTGCTACTTTTACCCGATTACCCGGATTCGATCCGGAACCGAACCGGATCCGACCAGGATCTGATTAATTTGGATAGGGTATGGTTTAAAAAATATAACCGATTAAATTATGGATATAGTTACAAAATTAATAATTTAATATCCGACCCGGATCCGAACCGGAACCAATACTGTAATGGGTAGGATATGAGTTTCATTTAATTATCCGACCCATAACCGAACCGATACCCGTATAAATACCCGATAAAACATATATTAATAACTATTAATACATAAAAATACAACTTTGCATATTAATTTTTGCATAAGCTGTGGTGAGCTCAGTACTTTTTTGAATGTGAGAAAATATAATGCAGTGACATATTCGCTATGTTTATACACATAGATGGATGCCAAATTTATTCCTTTCATAACAGCCGCATTAATTTTTTAAATAAAATTTATTACTCTGCATAATAATGCATTCTTCAATATTTGTCTTGATATCCTCTGCATAATAATGGAAATTTATTGCTCTCATTGATATGTCATTTCTACAAATTATTAGTATTCCATTAATAAATTTTTTGAACCATAGAAAAAGAAATCGTCATCTCCAATATTTTACTTTTTAAAAATTATATCTATTTTTCAATATATTTTTTTTTCAAAAGTTATTTTCTCTCCATCCTCCTGATTTTTTGTGACATATACCCGCTCCGGATCCGGAACCGCCCCATACCCGAACCGGACCCGATAATCTACAAACAAGTTATGGGTATATATCTACCCGAAACCGAAAGACTGGACCCAAAATATCTATGGGTAGATAGGTATCCGGATCCGGACCCGACCCGAATTGAAACAAATAAGTGTATGGATCGAAATTTGGACCCGAACACTTTTAGGGTACGGATCCAAATATAATAGTATCTGGACTCAACCCGATAGCACCTCAATACCTAGGTAATTAACACAGTTGCCATGCATTGAGCAAATGGGATTACAACATCTCTCTCCAGCTTTGTTTGGAGCATAAAAGGGTTCATATCAGTTCCCTATTTTGGAAAGAGGAAAAAAAAAGGACTGATTATTGATTTATTTAATTCAATTGGATTCGAACGCAAACACCGACGAGCAATTTTTCCATTTTCATATATTTTCCAAAAAGAAAAAGACAATCAATCCTGCTCTAATTTTTTTTTTAAACGGTGTCAGAAGCTGCACAGTGTTCCTTCTCTGAAAATTCCAATTTTTAAACAAATAAATAATCCTTCATTTGACATTTTTCTAAGTTTCAATATCCTATCCGTTCATTATATATTAACACAATCATAAAGAAATTTTGTGCATTACAGACTTTTGTCCGAATGTTTGAACATATTTCATCCGAATTCTGATCGGACGGTTTGAATTGAAACTCAGATGGTGCATGTGCATCATGTGAGAGGTTATTACTGAGTTTGGCTAATATAATATAGTGTCATTTTAGTTCATATAACACTGACACCAAAATCTATCGAATCGACTTGAAACGGTGAATCCAAACCGTTCAAACTGATATACTTCATTAGTTATGCGTTTATATACAAAATTTATAATTTTTCAATTTTATTTAGTATGAAGTCAAGCTATTAAATGTAAGAGTTTTTAAATTAATTTTAATGCATTCATTTTTCAACATTTTTTACTGCTTGACTTGATACTAAAATAATTTTTGCATGTAAATGCATCATTTATAAAGTAAATTAGTTTGAACGGATTAAATTAGTCGTTAGAAGTCTATCTAATAAATTTTAAAGTTGATGTCATATAACACCGATGTCATACTAGTTAGACTCGTTCTTAGCTAGAGATCTAAATAAGTTATGTCATAACCAGATACGTCACGGCACAACACATGTGCCGGTCACGTGATATTTGTGTGACACGACTATTTTTTGAAAAATTAACATGGGACAACACATGATCACACTGGTTATATGTGACCAAACATGATGTGTTAGATTTTGATAATTTTTGAAGAGTCACATATAGTCACAATGTGACTATATATCCTTCTAAATTTAATCACAACACAATACATAAAATTATGACTTGTTAAGTCACATTCACGTACTACGTACAGGTCACATATTCAGATTCCTGATTAATTCCAGACTTATTGTATTTCATTTACGTACCAACGAAAACATATATAAGATTTAGAAAATTGTAGTGATTAACTTGGGAGAAAAAAGGAAAAGGAAAAAATGATTTTGTGTCAGGTAAATAACGACCCATGATGTCTGCCTGAAGGAGCAAAACTATACCCATTAATTATTGTCCTTAATTTTACTGCCTCAAACCACATGCATGTGCTTACTTTCGCCTATTTTAATTGTTTGGATATCCCTTTTCCACACAAATTATATATATTACCAATCAATTTGATATTCAACGTATATCTATCTAGCTATTATAAGAGGGTTACTATTATTTTTAATATTGAAATTAACCTCACAATTAACATTTATCAAAATTAAATAATTAAAATTATAGCCATGATAGGCTAATTTGGTCAAATTATCCAATGAGTGATTTAAAAGTAATGGCATTTAAAATTGTATCATCAAACTTGACACATAAATAAAAAGAAAAACATGCTCATTGATTTGTTTCCTATATTTCCAATGAATATTTAATATCAATCATTGGATGTCAATGTTAATAATTTGACCAAATAAATCCTTAACTTTTTAATAACCTAAGACCCAATTTAATTTCAAAACAATCGAATGAGCAAATTGAAACCTGATGGGACTGATAGACATTAATGATCACATCCATAAACCATAATAATTAAAAGATGAACATATATGGAATGGTAGGCTCCTAAGGCTCGCGGCTCGCCTCATATGATGATACGAATGGTTGAAATGAGAACACCAGCGGCAGTAAATGACACAGTTGACAGTACAGTCCTTTCAAAGTTCACAGCCATAATCTATTCATTTATTTTATTTTTATTTATTCATTGGGTCCATGCATGCAGTTTCTCTGTTGCAAACCTAGCCTCTTGTTGTAAACTCGGTTCTTATATATTTGTGTCTTCTTATTTATATTTTATTACATATTATATTATTCATTAAAGAGAATAATGATTTTTTTTTTTTTTTTTTTGCAAAGAATAGATGAAACCGCACTAATGATACAGTTTTCTGAGACCACAACATTACAATAATACGGTTCTAGTGTTTTTCAAACGTTAAATCTCATCTCCACCCAAATATATAGTGCAGTTCCAAGCTCCTTGTCCTTGCATCTATTTTTTGGAAGAAGAAAAACAATCAATCCCTTTTTTTCCGCAAAGATTTAATTATTTTAATTCTAATGTAACATTATTATTTTTATAGGTAAGGTGCATATACTAAACTAAAAAAACTCATAACCAAATACTAGTGATTTGATTTATAACAGCAAGTATAAAAAGAGCACAGACTAGGATTGATGGGCTTGGAATTTAATTTTGGATTTGATGAACATTAAAGTCGTCCAATGCACTTTAAAATCGTGTGCACGAATCTCAGAACATAACGTGCACGAATCGTGAAACTTATCGGACGACTCTGATACTCATGAGAGTCAAAAGTAGGTCCAAAAACCATTAGACCTACCCTTTCCTCGTATAAAAAGGTCATCTTATAACAGCTTGAGAGAAGTCACGATTTGGGTCCCACTGAATGGTGAGCCACACACACACACACACACACACACACACTGACACTGACACACAACACGAGGGTTGTGTTTAACTTGTTATTGTTATTCTGGCGATACGCACATGAAAATGATAAAAAAAACAGTTTCACCCCTCAATTATTGGTAAATATTTTCTCAACATATATCATGTTCGTTTTGTATCTTAGACTCATAGTCTTCTGGCTCTCTGCTTGTGATAATTGTATTACATCTTGTCTCTTTCTGGGGCACTCAATTATATATTATTTCTAAACCTTTAACAATACCTTCCTATTTAACCACCAACTACTTTTTTAGATTAAATATTTAATTCTTAATCACTTAATTCATGTTTAACAATAATATTTTCTCAAAATCTACCAATTACGAGTAATAATATTTGACAATAAATTACTTTTTCAATATGCATCATATATAGGACAAATATATATATATATTTTTAAGATGGATTTGTTATCATATATTCAAAGAAAAATATTAAGAAATTAATACTTCTTGATGATGTATTATAAATTAAAATATTAGTCAAGCTTTTATATAAATTAAAATATCTCAAAATGTACAAAATCAGTCCTTCCTCTCATAATTTCTAAACCTACATTCATAAAAGAGTAATTCATTTCAGTGTTGTAAACAACTGTATGCACTCGTCCGACAGATATGGTACTGTCAAGCCATTAATTGAAAATAACTGGTCATAATTGGGATTAACCATCCATTAATCTAAAAATCTGTAACAGTTTGATCGTCACCAATGACTAATCGGATAATTAATCAGCCTAAACAACCTTTGCGGTGATCATTGCCTTAGAATAAATGCAAATAAGAAAAATTCTTATTGTCTATTTTCAATTCTATTATATCTCCACAGACGGATTCAAATTCAAATAGGTTGACTAACCTGAATTATGAAAAAATATTTTAGGCCATAGTTTTCTTAAGTATGATATACTCTGATGAACAAATTTCCTTTTGTTAGAATTTGATATATTTTTTTGAGTACAACTCATTTTTTTCTCAGTCATTGACTTGCTGGTCTTCTTTTCCACACAACTCAGGTTTGAAGTTTGCCTTTTTTTTTTTTTTTTTTTGACCTACCTCTGGCCAAATTCCTAATCCGTCCCTAATTATATTTTGATAATGTGAGTAACTCTCTTGAAAAATACCAATGAAGTTGGAGTCCTTATCCTCTGAGTTCAGTCAAATTTTGAGTTTAGCTCCAGACTGTCTGATCAAAATCCGGACCAATCTAATCCATGTCTTTAATATACAAGGTCTTTAATATTCGTGCGGATTTAAATTTAACGGTCCAGATCTAAACTAAAAATTTGAGTTAACTGTGGGGATACGAATTAGTGAAGTTTTGCCACTGATATATCACTATTTGAAAGTTTGCATCTAGTGCCACAGTGCCAATCATTATTGTTGTTAAATATAATTTTATTAATGTATTGTCCCAGCATGCAAAAAAAAACATTCTGACAGTCTCCCAATAAAAACCAACGAATAAAAAAAGAAAAGAAAGAGAGAAGAGAGAGAAACAGGAACTAAAGTTACAAGTGGAGCTCAAATGGAGATAGCTACATTCACAGTACCAGGTAATTAATCCATCAACTGTAATAATAAAATCTAAATATCTCTCTCTCTCTTTCTACCTCTCTCCCTCTCTTTGACACTTTTTCACCATTTTTGGGTTTCAGATGTAAATGTAGCACAACCATTTGAGGCCATTTCCAGTTTCTTGGTATCTATTGTACAGGGATTTCATGGGTATCTCTTGGGGTTACAACTGGACCTTTTTGTAAATATTTTTTTGCAAATAAGAAAGAATGTGGTGGCACCTATCCTTGAAATTGCAGTGTGGATTTGCATGGTGATGTCTATAATGCTTGTCACAGAAAAACTTATCATGGCTGCGGCAAGTCTCTATGCGAAGGTCTTTCGATGGCGGCCTAACAGGCATAGTACCAATTTCACATTTTACACATTTTACATATATTTTTTTCTCATGTTAAAAATTTGTGAAGTTTTTGGTTTCTTTTGTTTCTTTGAAGAGGGGAGTGAAGTGGGGTTCTAAAAAGTCAAGTCTTTTCTCCACGTGACAAAAATAGAATGATATTTCTATATTTTGGTGGGAGCATACATGCATTTTGATCTTAGAGATAAGTAGAATAGAATAAGCCACAATTGTAGGGACATGTATGAAAAAAATGAGCATTTACTGGAGAACATAATAGTTATTCTAATTACCTAAGGTAACTCAAATTTTGAGTTTAAATTTGAACCATCCGATATGCCTTGGCACAAATATTAAAGTAGCTCCGTGCATTCTATCTCAGATAGAATTGATCCAGATTCTGATCAGACGGTCTGTATCTAAACTCAAAATTTGAGTTGCCTCAGAGGATCCGGACTCAACATAAAAGGGCTATCTAAATTCGATAGATCCACTGTGGGAACAAAATATTTTGTTTAGATCTGAACCGTCTGATTAGAATTCAGACCATCCCGTCCGAGGTAAAATGCATAGAGTTCATTTAATATTCGTGCAAAAAACAAAATCGGACGGTCTAATAAATGATGCTACCTTAGGTGATATGAATTCATCTGTGGTACCCATGAGGTCTAATAAATGATGCAATAACAAATGAAGTAACACAACCAATTAGAAGTTAGAACATAGATCTTTACTATTGATTGGATGGGAGCATCTAATATGGACCCCCCACTAAATTTTCGAAACAATGATGGTGTAAAATTTGAAATTAAATTCATGTTTGGATGACAGGAGATACAAGTGGGTACCAATGGGGGATGATTTGGAGATAGGTAGCATGGCCTACCCTACAGTACTTGTGCAAGTGCCTATGTTCAATGAGAAACAGGTCCCAATCAATTGTTGCTATTTACTACTTGTCCTCTTGTTACTTCTTTTGCCTCTTAACCTATACCACACCATGTGCAATTTCAAGGGGGAGAAGTACTATTGTTTTTACAGTTTGACATGTCAAATCTTAATTTTTTACAATTTACCCACAAAGCTTAATAAGTTTGTACATGTCCTTTCCACATGGGTTTTTCATTCACTACAATTTTTAGATAATGCAGCAAGAGTGAGGCTATGATAATATGCATGACCTTCATTAAAATTCTCGAGCATCTAAAGGCAATGATTTTCTACCTATATAAAAAATAGTAAAAATTTGATCACAAGTACATTTTCATATGGAAATCATGTTTAACAGTTCGGATCGACTGTATGAACTTTAAAAATAGAGATATAGAATCATAGCTCAAGGTCGATCCGTGATATGCATATTACCATAGCTTCACTCATGTAGCAGTATATTGTATCTATCAATTTTTGCTAGACTTCTATTTTACATTGTGAAGACATTCATATTCAGGTGTAATACTGTTTCTATGTAACTGAGCTAAGCCTCACAGGTGCAATAAACTGAAGGAGAAAAATAAAAGAACAAAAATATTGATTGATTTGGGTCCCGATTACTGATCGGTAGGGACACAAATCGACACCGTAAATGCAAGATTAAGTGCATAATCTTACTGTAAATTATGTCGTGACACATTTTACTACTTGTTAGGTTTACAAGCTTTCAATAGGATCTGCTTGCGGACTCACTTGGCCATCCGATCGTCTCATAATTCAAGTTCTTGATGATTCCACCGATCCTGAAATCAAGGTTATTATTTTTATTTTTTATTTTTTTTGGGCAAAGGCAGGTTTATATTGCAATTTGGGGCACAGTACCTCAAAATGTCTTTAAAGTAAACCTCAAAATTGCCTTTTGAAATTTTGCAATACCAGGAACTGGTAGAGTTAGAATGCAAGCAATGGATGAAGAAGGGAATGAATGTGAAATATGAAATAAGAGACAACCGGTTAGGGTATAAAGCGGGTGCTCTGAAGGAAGGCATGACCAAAGACTATGTACAAAATTGTGAATACGTAGCCATTTTTGATGCCGATTTCCAGCCTGAATCCGATTTTCTCGTGCAAACTATACCGTTTCTGATTCACAACACCCAACTAGCCCTAGTTCAGGCCCGATGGAGATTTGGTAACCCTCTCTCTCTCTCTCTCTCTCTCTCTTATTTACCATATGATCAACCACTCAAATTGGAACCGTTAGGTACTGAGAGAAGTACCAGTATTTTCCTAATTGGTTTCGATTAATTCTAACTTGTTTTTTTATTTTTTTAGTGAACTCAAATGAGTGCCTGATGACAAGAGTGCAAGAAATGTCCATGGATTACCATTTCAAAGTCGAGCAAGAATCTGGTTCCACCATGCATTCTTTCTTTGGTTTCAATGGTAAAAAGATACAAGTACTGGTATCCCCTCCTTTTAGATTGAAATTTAAAATATGCCCATATTACCCTCAAACTCTTTTCCTTGATTTCTGGTAAGACAACAGTTTTTAAAATTTAAAGAAGATTTATAAAAGCATATTTGATTATCTACTATTTTTTTTTTTTAATTAAACAGGGACAGCAGGTGTATGGAGGATATCAGCAATTGAAGAAGCAGGGGGTTGGAAAGACCGTACCACTGTTGAAGATATGGATCTGGCAGTACGGGCCCACCTCGTCGGATGGAAGTTTGTTTTTGTTGGCAGTGTCCAGGTACAATTTTTATACTTGTAGCAGCATGTATGCACAGAAAAATAGAAACTGGTACATGCTCAGATTGCATACCAGTACACCTATCAGCCCTTACCAGTACAGATATACTATCAGTCTAGGTACATATTTGCCAATATAACTAACAAAGTCAGATCGGTTCAGTTTTGCAATGCAACATTATTTTGTGATTTTGTACAAGACATTCTTACTTGTATCAACTGTACTGGTTCAACAACAATCTTACTGTCATGAACTGTCTAGGTCAAAAGTGAACTGCCAAGCACATTTAAGGCATATCGAAGCCAGCAGTACCGGTGGGCATGTGGCCCCGCTAATTTATTCCGAAAGATCTGTTTTGAGATTTTCAAGACCAAGGTTAGAATTGCAAACTACCTTACTATCTGATGCTTTCTAGCATTTCATTTTTTTGCTTAATCCAATACAGTCTTTTGCTTGATTATTAAAAATAGAAATTAGCAATGTGGAGGAAGCTGCACCTGGTGTACAGCTTCTTTGTGGCACGACGTGTGTTCTCTCACATTGTGACATTCGCTTTCTATTGCATAGTAATTCCGACATCCATCCTTGTACCAGAAGTCACGGTACCAAAACTCGGTGTTATCTACATACCAACCACCATCACTATCCTTAACTCTGTTGGAACCCCTAGGTCAGTCATAAATTATCATGCCGTACCAATCGGTTTTAATCTGGCACAAATCTCATAGCGGACCCCTATATATCAAACAGGCACCAAATTGAGTTTTCCCTCAGTATATTTACTCGGTCCAGTATCTAAGGGGATACTCACTCGTACCAATTAGCACTTGTATTTTTCTTGTTATTGTACTGGTACAGATGCAAAAATGGTACAAACATATATTAATAGAACTGAGCAGCAAGTATAAAATCATTAGTATATCACAGATGAATATACATTTAATAGTTGAGATAAACTAAAACTATACTTCTAACCGTATCAGTGGCACTGCTACTCTTTTCGAAAAATAAATAAATAAATAAATAATGTAATGCATGTAGAGTTCCGTACAAAATCTTCACTGACAAGATAATTTTTTTTTATATATTACAGCTCGTGGCACTTGATAATATTCTGGATATTTTTCGAGAATGTTATGGCAATGCACCGTATGCGAGCCACGCTGTCAGGCATCTTTGAGGTAGGAAAAGTCAATGAATGGATCGTCACAAAGAAATTGGGATCCTCTTCGAAACCTGCAAAACCTGAGGAATCTGAAAAGAAAACTCGCTCAAGCATAATAAACAGGTAACCTTGCCAATTTATCAAGGGGGGATTTCATGTATACTTCTCAAAATATTTGAAATTACGTATTTCTCCCTCTAAAATTTGTAATATCATATGTACCCTTTTAAATTTAAATAAGTCACAAATTTATCCTATTAATTGCCTATTCTATTAATAAAGAGTAAAATGGGTGGTTTATAAAATTAGAATGAGTTTTAAAAAGAAAATTCAATAATTAGGGGGGGGGGATACTTAATTTTGAGACCTCTTCTTCTTTTTTAAATGAAATCCTGATTAAGCACCGGTAAGAATAAACATAAAATATATTCATAGCATATACCTTGGCACATTTTTCAAATTATGAAGGTTAAACTCAAACAAAAGACTTCATGCATGGCATATTGTTCTTGTGTTTAGTTTTATTTTTTCTAGGTTTATTCTAACTACAAAAAGTTTTCATTTTCTATTAAACAGGGTTCTTCGGGCGGAGCTTATGATGTCAACGTATCTCTTTATTTGTGCAACTATTGATTTTAAATATGGGAAAAACCACTACTATTTCTACATATACCCCCAAGCTGTTGCATTTTTCATTATGGCCCTCGGACCCCTCGGTCTTGTAGGCACAGTACTTCCCA
Organism: Carex rostrata; assembly: GCA_964058875.1. Lineage (NCBI taxonomy): Eukaryota > Viridiplantae > Streptophyta > Magnoliopsida > Poales > Cyperaceae > Carex > Carex rostrata. The sequence continues at coordinate 34,043 of CAXKVT010000049.1, read as the reverse complement.
GCTAGAAATAAAAATTATCATCATTCTATTTTTTAATATTTTTTTTTGTAATCCTGTAATAATAAAGCTCGATTAGACTTTCGTAGCAAGATATTTCATTGGAGGTGGAAATAGCCGATTCATAACTAGTCTTACTACTTTTTGTCACAAGGTGAAATTTGCTGAAATTTAGGTTATTGCAGCTTTATGCATTTTTTCTGTTAGCTTTCTGTGGGGGAATTTTATGTATACCCCTCAAAAACCTCAAAAGTACATATTTCCCCCTCTAAAATTAATAATATCATATTTACCCTTCTAAATTTCAAAAACTCGTGAATTTACCCAATTTATTGACTTTTCTATTAAACCTCATTTCAAATTTATAAAATACCCATTTTACCCTTTATTAAACAATACAAATATGTAGTGTGTGTAAGAAAAATATCTTGGCTTCTAACTATTTTTTGTCATAAACTGAAATTTAGGTTATTGCAGTTTTATGCATGTTTCTGTTATTGTATATGTAAATTTAGTGTTAACATGCCAATATAAGCAACCGAGTTTAAAATTAAATTACAACTAAATACAGCTATGAATATCAGAATAGCAATCGAGATAACAAAGAGGATACTATACTAAATTTGATGTACACGAATTTATGACATTGTTCTAACTAAAATCTACAAAACAAAAGAAAGAACCGAACATAAAGAGTTAAATTCAATTGAAAAGTACCAGTATACAGGAACAAACTCAAATGAACTCAGAGATGCCATGTAATGCCTTGTGTCTGATGATATCATCAACCGCCTGTAATTTCATGTCGAGAATTATTTGCTCGAAACCTCCATCACTAGGTCTAAGCATCTCCTCTAAACTCATTCGAATGCCGTTTTCTCTAAGCATACAATGCCTCCTTTTAATCTTGTTCTCAAGACTAAAGGCAAAATACTGAGGAAACTTTTTGATTTCGGTTGCAACATCCAATTTCATATCATTCTCTAAGAAATCAATCTTGGGTTCGAGATTGTTGTCTATACTAAAGGTGAGTATCCTAGGGAATCTTTTAAGAATATACTTGACTTCATAGAAAGGAATACCGGTTCGAGTTTGCAAGAATTGAACTTTGGGAAGAAGGGTTGATTCCACATCGGCCATTAGTAAAAGAGAAGAGGAGACAGTTACCGGGATTCCGAGGCTGCGAAGGAAATGAATGGCCGGAGAAAGTTGGGTTCTGACGGGGCAGAGGAGGAGGCGAGGGCACCGGGAAATGGTGGTGGGCAACTGATGGGGATGAAAGAGGGGTTGAAGGAAATGGACGGAAGGTTGAATTGGGTGAGTGAGGAGGAGGGGAAGAATGGAGAAGATACGGGTGATTTGAGAAGGGGAAAGGCCAATGGAGAGGAGGAGGGAATGGGTGAACTGGAGAGAAGGGAGGGGGTGAGAACGGAGAGAAGGGTTTAGGTTCAGAGCACGGTGAGGGTTGATGTTGAGGGTTTGAGCAAGGTAGTTCACTGTGCGGTTGAATGAGGCGGCGGGGGAAATCTCAGGTGAAGTAGTGGAAAGGCTGTTAAGGGTTCTATGAGAACGGCGCTGGGGAGGCGGAGGAGGTGGCGAGGCAAGGCGAACGCAGAGATATTGCATGGTGGTGGTGGTGGTGGTGATAAGAGAAGAGCAGAGCAGAGTAGAGAGCACAGCTTGAAGCAAGCAACGGAGGAGAGAGAAGTAAAACCCACATGGATTTGGATTAGTATCTCTAAAAGTATCCTAAATTTTGAGTTTAGATTTGAACTGTCAGGGATCCTTTAATATTCGTGTCGTAACAGATCTGACCGTGCGGATCGGATTGCAAAATTTGAATTACTAAAGGGAATGAATTCAGACGAGACTAGGAGAGAATGTAAAACCCTTTTGGATTTGGATCAGGATCACTAAAGTAACCCAAATTTTGATTTTAGATCTGGATTGTGGAATGCATGGGTATCCTTCAATATTCGTGTCGTAACAGATCTAACGGTAAGGATATGATCTCAAAATTTGAGTTACTTTTGGTGGAATGAATTCAGGCTCTCTTGGGTTTTGTAAACGGGCTTGACAGGTGAGGCCCAAAATTAGTTTGTCACCTAAATCTCATATAATTAGAAGTCATCTAAGGTAACAGATATTTTTGTTTAGATCTGAACTGTCCGATCAGAATCTGCACGATTATTAAAGAAAACTGTGCATTCTACCTCGGTCCAGATCTAAACAGAAATATTCTGTTACTTCAGGGGATTGGTGTCTTAATTCTAGACTAGAGTAACTCAGAAGTTGAGTTTCGGTCCCCACCGTTCAATCATAATTTGGACTAATCCGAGTATCGGACACAGTTAAAATTCACCGGATCCTTTAATATTCGTGCGGATTGTGATCGGACGATCCTGATATAAACACAAACTTTGGGTTACTTTAGGATATGAATTCCTAGCTCCCTCCCTTTTGTTCTTATTGAGTTTTGACACCATTCATTTCCATTGGGATTTGGGACCTCCGCACAGAGAGAGAAATTAGAAACCCTCAGGTACAAAAAAATTCAATCTCTTCTCATTAAATCTCCCTTTTCGATCGATTCTTTGATCTGAAAACTTTTGTAAGCATCTGTGCTTGTACTTTTTTTTTTGCTAATTTACGCTTTCTCACCGAATTTTTTATTAATAGAAATAAAATAAATTAAATATTTAAAAACAACACTACTTTTAAGTTTTGTCCAAAACTAAGTAGAACGGGTTCTGTAAACCCATCCCACCGGACGGGTCCAATTGACCCATCCCGTTAATCTGATTAGCGTTAAACATAATCACAGAAAAAAAAAAAAATTCACGGACGGGTTTAAGCATCCCGTCCCGGGCCTGAAAAAAAAAAAAAAAAATCTCCGGCCGGGTTTACACAGCCCGTCCCGTTCCGAAAAAAAAAAAGAAAATTCCCAGGCCGGGTTTACACAGCCCGTCCCGTCCCGAAAAAAAAAAAAATTAACAGCCCGGGTTCTGTTAACCCGTCCCACACTTCTTTATTTCTTCCGTCCTTGTCTCCGCAAAGCAAAAATAAATCGCTGTCTCTGTCTCTCATCTCGTTGTCTCCGCTCCGTAGTGCAAAGGAAGGCGGAAGAAAGGCAAAGAAGGGACGGACTAACGCAACCCGTCCGGATCTGCAAATTTTCTTTTCAGGTTTGTTTCAAATATAATTAAATTAAATTACTGTAAAAATTTATTAATTTATAGTAATTTTTAATTTGATTTGTTATCAAACTATTGATTATAGTGAATTTAATTAATTTGTTAATTGTATTTTAAAAGAATTGATTAGGAGTATTCAAACGGTTCGATTTTGAACTGAATTAGTTCGGTTATTTCAGTTTGAACCAATTTTCCTATCACTAAGTTAGATTTAAAATAAAAACAAAGAAAAGACAAGCTACATAACACACCTAAACCCACATGCAATAGAAAAAATGAAAAATAGGAATCACTTAAACCCCTTAAATTACAGTCAGGTATTTGCTCCTCTTTTACTTAATTGGTTGTTCTTGTGACTTAACCATGAAATCATGATCATCATTAAAATACCGGAATGGTATGCTAATTCGGGTCGATTCGGTTATATTTTTAAAACTGAATGATAACTTTGGTTTGCCAAGTTCAGTTCGGTTTCAACCGAAGCGAACCGATGAACACCCCTAGTATTGATAGCATTATTTTAGTTATTCTTGAGATTAACTACCTACTCTCAATCAGTAGTTGCAATTTATTAGATATAAATAATTCATAGGATTATTTGGACAATATTCTAGCCTAAAGTTCATAGTTCATTAATTTTAGATTTGTTGGTAATACAAGTAATTTAGGTAATGTAGGTACTTATTTTCCTAATCTATTCTGAAAATGAATTGAATTAATTAGATTTCATTTTATTAGTTTGGTAAGTGTATTTTGCAAGAAGTGATAAATTAGATAATTTATTCACCTCGTATTTTATTTATTTATCAATTTATTTATTCTTGTGAGTTTTAGAGTTCATAGGTAATTGCTTAATTTAGTAATTTATTTAATTATATTAGTGGTTAGTAAATTTAGATTGTTATTAATTTTTTTAAAAATATCATGCATGCAGAATGTCAAGTAGTCGTGATCCGGGTGGCCCTTCACTTGCTGCATCTGCACATGATGATTTTGGTTTTGAATCGGCATGGTCAGCAAATAATTTTAGCAATTTATTATGGATGCCGCATGACCAACATAAGGTCTCACGAATCCATGATGATGTAAGTTACTACATGAATCATATAATTTTGTTTTTTTTATAGAATGATATAACTATTTGAATTACAATATTTTACTTTAATTAAATTGTATAACATTGACAGGATTACAGAGATGTAGGAGTGGACCCTCGAGGTATCTGGACTGGGATTAAGTACAACGACCTTTGCAAACCATTCTTACTTAGACTCGGTTTGTATCAGGTTTCTCAAATGGCTCACATAAAAATTGATCCAGCACTCCTCGCTGGTCTCGTGGAGCGATGGAGACCAGAGACTCACAGTTTTCATCTTCCCGTGGGAGAGATGACAATTACGCTGCAGGATGTTTCTTGTCTCTGGGCGCTGCCGATCGTAGGGTTACCGGTGACAGGTGCTTCAGACCGTACTTGGTCTATCTTAGTGGATCAACTTCTTGGGAATGGGACCGCAAGTGCGGTGCTTAAAAAGAAAAAGAGATCGGGGCCAAACGACACGCAAGAGGTTCGAGCGACTTCTGGGTATGCTATAAGTTTGAAGGAGTTGCGTATTCGATTTGCTGCAATGCCAAATACGAACCCGGATGAGCCGACAGAGGAGCAGATACGCCAGTACACAAGGGCGTATGTACTCGATTTGTTCGGGTCTATGTTTTTTGCTGATTCGTCGGGAGATTCGGTTCCGGCAATGTATTTGCAATTTCTACAAGATCTTGATTCCCCGGAACAGTACAACTGGGGTGGGACTGTTCTAGCTTATCTCTACAGAAGCCTTTGTGTTGCGGTTCAGCGTAAAACAAAGCTTATGTTCGGGCCAAATGTGCTTCTACAACATTGGTGTTGGTCTCGTTTACCGACCGGCCGTCCTCGTCCCTTAAATGGTTGGAGTCCAAATTGGGCCAATCCAAATGAGCAAGAGTGTCCAGCATTCGGAGATAAGTGGTGTTGTCTCCATGATTATCGCCAAGGTCACAATCGGAGTGGAGTTAGTTACTTCCGCAACGAACTGCAGAAGCTCGAAGATTACATGGTAAATTGGGAGCCCTACAACGCATTGTTAAATCATATACCGTGTCAGCTGCCATCACGAGTTAATGATGAAAGGGGTGTATGGCTAGCTCGTGTGCCACTTGTGCACTTTTGGATAATTGAGCATTATTATCCAGATCGTGTGATGAGGCAATTTGGGTATGCACAGCCGCTCCCGCCACCACTGCCGCTCCCCGAGGATGAGGTACGCCGGTTACATAAATTTGTTCACAGTTCCAATGTGGGCATAGTAAATTGGTCTATTGTGCACCAGAATTACGTAAATGAGGCATCTAATCCAGGAGACCACTTGGTTGTTCCAATCGGGTATTGGAGTCATTACGACATATTGGCATATCGAAGTTGGTTCCAGGAAAATGGCATGTTCAATATCTTCTTAGGAAAGCGGTGCATAGAGGGTCTTGATGATCCCATTCCAGAATACAGAGATGAGATTGGCGAAGTAGGGTACATTCCCGGTGCCCCGAAATCGACACGTGATGTAAGTTTTATAAGTTAAAAATATTAATGAGATGTTATTATTCTTTCAATGGATTTATCACTTTTTTTATTTTGTAGACATTACGAGGGGTGAAGATAATATCAGCAGCTCTGGGATTGACGAAATCGAGGGCACTCAAGAAAATTGGAAAATTTTTTCTGAAAGCAAGTTGTGGCCTTCTCAAAGACAACGGTATGGATGCTAAATTGCAAAGTATGTTGAGGGCGGCCGATCTTCCAGACAATATCGATGACATCTCAGACGGTGATAATGCAGAACACATCCCTGACTTGCCAGCTCTCGACCACGCCACAACTTGTTATATTTGGGAATGATTCCCTTGTATTCTTTACGAACTAGCCCTTTAACGCTTTTAATGGTTAAGGCAACATTCTCCCTAATATCTTCTCGTATAACATCGGCGACCATTTTTGCAGTTAATTGTGCATGATCGGTACGAGAAGCATCGGCATGGCATGTATGCGGTCCTGAAATTGTTCTAATTTCCCACTTAGATGAAAATAATCCAGACTTAGCATACAAACGCCACGCACACCTGGTGTCCTTGCAATTGACTACCATGCTAGTTCTATTGCTCCCCGTAATTTTTACTTCAATATTCTTTTTGATGTGATAACTATTTATTTTCAATTGCAGAGCCTCTTTTGAAGAGAATTCATTACCTACAGCGAGTGTATCATGAACATGTTTCGGCCTACTGAAGAAGTTGACATCTGCGGGTTGAAATGCTGAGGTGTCATTGAAGCTTGCCACAGGGTGACTTACACCACGGTCACTTATGGGAAAATGTTCAGCCTGAACGCGTGGTGTTTGGTGTGATTGTGTCGAGGTATCATCCCGGACATCCCCTTCTGAATCAGCTTCATTATCCCAGTCGGCGTCATCCTCACATGAGTCAGCGTCCTCTTCATCATCACTTTGAGGCACATCATCAAAATCAGTATTAGGATCAGCTGCCTCCGGTGGATCGATCCATGGGCTATTCTGATTATTGTATTCTGTCTGAACAGACGGTGACGACTCGTTCAGATTGGGATAAGGATGCAGATAAAGGTCTCGCCTCGGTGTTTGTTGTGTCGGATAGGGTTCAAAGAAACTGGGATCTGCATAGTTACCACTATATTGGGTATGTCGAGGGTCTTGCCTCGGTGTTTGTTGTGTCTGATAAGGTTCGAAGAAACTGGGACCCGCATAGTTATCACTATAATGGGTCTGTCGAGGTTCTGGATTTGTTTCCGGCACCATACTATTAACGAATAACTGCGGTTGTATTTCACCGATGATTGGAACCAACTCAATGTATAAATCGAGAAAAGTATACTGGGTTTGGGCACGCATACTTTGCATATAAATACCTCTCCAACTCTGATCGCACACAATTTCAATTTTCTCATAATAACGTCGGGCTGTTGTACCAACATTAACCCGTGCATGTGCTTTTAGGTTATACTCATTCTCAGAATATCCAAGTTGACGATAAATTTCACCTTTCACATCATACCAACCGTATTCATCAGTCACACTCAATGAGAATCGAGGACTAATACTATACTCTACTCCTTTACGACCGTGTCGTATTTCACCACCAAAATAAATTCTCAGCATCAACATGATTAATTATTTTTATAAATTAACCTGCACAATAATGAATAAATTACATGTTATTATTATTACATTAATAAAAACTAATATTAATTAAATTATTTCACAAAAATTACTGAATGACATAGCAGAAAATAATAAAATCATTTAATTAAACAAATATAAAGTTCAATAATTATGTAAAAACAAATTAAATTTCATAACATTTTAGTGATACCTTACCAAATTTACCTATTGAAATATATTCATAACTAATATTAATTAAATAGAAATTACATATTATTAACCTACACAATAATGAATAAATTACATATTATTATTATTACATTAATAAAAACTAATATTAATTAAATTATTTTATAAAAATTACTGAATAATATAGCATAAAATATAATTAAAGAATTACCTGTTTGAAATTTAATTTCGCTATTAACAACAACTTCTTTCTATCTGCTGCTATTTGAGTGATGTTTTCGTCTGAACGTCTTGCCTTCTCTCCGTCTGAACGTCTCGCAGAGTGGAAATGAATAAAAGCGTGTCTGAAGGGTATAAAACAAGCTGTCCGAGTTTTTTTTTTTTTTTAAATTCGAGACGGGTTGTGTACTCCCGTCTGCCTTTTTTTTTTTTTTTTTAAATCGGGACGGGTTTTGTAGTCCCGTCTGCCTTTTTTTTTTTTTTTTAAAATCGGGACGGGTTTTGTAGTCCCGTCCGCCTTTTTTTTTTTTTTTAGGAGCTAATTTAATTAGGCGATTATTAACCGGGACGGGTTGTATAATCCCGTCCGGTGGGACGGGTCCTCACAACCCGTTCTACTTAGTTTTGGAAAAAACTTAAAAGTAATATTCTTTTTAAATATTTAATTTATTTTATTTCTATTAATAAAAAATTCGGCGCTTTCTCATATAATCATCTTTTGTGAATTTTGATTTTATTTGTTGTTGTGGAGACCTAATGATGATATAATTTGTGTCAGAGCGTGGATTTGAACAAAAAATGTGTTCTGTTGAAGCCCGATAAGAATATAGAGTTAGTTTTTACTTCATGCAGCGCACTAACTATATCCGGTGCTGTTTTGATTCTATAGTCCATGCGCTGCCTTAAGCCAAAACTGCTCTGTTAAAATTTTCACCCTTAGAATGCCTCATTATTTTGTCATAAACAAGATAATATTGTTTCATGAGTGAGGCTATGGTACTATGGGTAGCGTAGATTGTTCCGTACTATGGATAAAGTAAAAAAAAATGTGCTTGGAGACCAAATTTTACAATATTTTTTATTGGCAGAAAATCACTGTTTTTTAGACGATTCCGGACCACCCAAAAATAGTGATTTTGTGTAACAGTTACCACTATGGAATTTATAGTGCGTTTGGATCGTCAAAAGATTAGGGTTCAGGGTTCAGGGTTTAGGGTTTTTGATGATATTTTGTGGATTTGAATGGTACATATGCAATGAGTTTGAATTATCTGCATTAATTACCTCACTGTTTGAGTTACCTTATGTGATATGAATTCCATATGCAATTGGGATAAAGATGCTTTTGTTCTTTATAAAGAGCGGGATACACAAAAAAAAGTTCCATTTATGTGCATTCTTATATGGGCTCCAGAGAACAGTGATGAAATATAATTATGAAATTTACTGAGGGTCTTCACAACACAGCCTATACCTGTTTTATTTGCTGCTGGTGTTTATGTCTGGAAAATTTGTTTTGAATCTGTTCAGGATAGCCTATGATTATTTACAAAATTCTGCACCTTTTTAAAAAAAAATTCAAAAGGGATGATGACTTGGTCTAAGGGGAAGTTTTTCTGTTGCTTTTGTTTTCGTTTGTGAATTTATACTTGGCATTTTAGGTCCAAAATGTAGCAAGTGTGCTTAATGTTGGGGATTTTGATTTGAAAGGAATAATTATCATTTGATAAAATGAATTAATTTGTAAAATAAAGTATTAGACGGTACTGTACTGACCTTGATTTTAATGGAATTAATTTTGTCCGTGTGATCTTAATCTAGCTAATAATTACTAGAGCTTGATTTGAATCATTAAAGTACGATTTAAATCTTAATTTTCAAAAAAATGCTGTTAAATTTTCTTTTGAAAATTTTTCTGGTACTTTGTTGTGGCTTTTTTTTTTTGTCAAAAAGCATTATATTTACTGTTGCAAAGGCCCAATGATGAAAGAGAAAGAAATAAGAAACCCTTTTCCTCTTGCCGTTGCACTTAACCTCAGTCCTCAGGTACTAAAATGACCAATCTCTTCTCATTAAATCTCCCTCTTCGATCGATTTACATGATGGTTGATTCTTTGATCTGAGAAACTTAAATTTTTTGTTCTTGTAATTTTTGCTAATTTACGTTCTGTAGATCCAAGAGATTTTGTCATATACTTGCTTCTTTTATAATCATCTTTTGTGAATTTTGATTATATTTGTTGTTGTGGAGACCTGATGATGATATAATTTGTGTCAGAGCGTGGATCTGAAAAAAAAAAATGTGTTCTCTGTTGAAGCCCGATAAGAATGTAGAGTAGGGTTCAAATGCTAATTCACATCCTGCCTGGTACCATAAAAGGGAATATTTTCGAATTAGTCGATCCAGACCGTTCTTTAACTTTGCATGAATCTCAAAACCCAAATAATACTGCCCCCTGCGCTAGCCCGAATCTCAAACCGTAAAGTGAAGGGAATCTTTTACACGTATTGGAGAGGATACTCTTCCTTCAAATGCCCCCGTGTTTTTGTTCAAGGTAATATTGTTTCATGAGTGAGGCTATGGTACTATGCATAGCGCAGATTGTTCCGTACTACAGATCAAGTCAAAAGAATGTGCTTGGAGACCTTTATATTTTATGGAAATTTTGATAGGTAGAAAATCACTGTTTTGTAGAAGATTCTGGACCATCCAAAAACAGTGATTCTGGACCATTCAAAAGATTAGGGTTTTAGGGTTTTTGGTGATATTTTGTGGCTTTGAATGCTACATATGCAATGAGTCTGAATCCCCCTGCATTACCTCCCCGTTTAAGTTACCTTATCTGATATGAATTCCACATGCAATTGGGATGTAGATACTCTTATTCTTTATAAAGCAGTGTTGTAAAAAACGTCCGTTTAGGCCAATTAATTGGCCGATTAGTCATTGGCAGTGACCAAACTGTCATGGATTTTCCCGGCTAATCGGACAATTATTTCCGCACATGGCCGATTATTCGCGATTATTCCCGATTAATCGCTTGGCGGGACCTTGTCCGTCCGACGACCGCATACCGTTATTTACATTTATAAAGAGCGGGATAGACAAAAAAAGGTTTCATTTATGTGCATTCTTATATGGGCCTCAGAGAACAGTGTGATGAAACACAATTATGAATTTACTGAGGGTCTTCACAGCAGTCTTTATGATTCTATTTTTTTTTGCAACGATCTGCTTTACCACTTATATTTTTTCTCAAGATTAAATTTTTTTTTTTTTTTCTCATTAAGATGCAGTTTCCAAATAGTACAGCACTTAATGTGTTGCTTACTGCATGCCCTTTGGTTTTTTAAATTTTACAGCTTTTGCTTAAATTTATTTGTGTTGTTGGCAAAGTTTTAGTAAAACCGATCATTTAGAAAAATTAGCTTATTACTTGCACAGACTCCAAAAAATTATGCACATTTATGTTTTACATATTTCAAAAGGACGATGACATAGTCTAAAGGGAAGTTTTACTGTTGTTTTTGTTTGTTGAATTTACTTGTCCTTTTAGGTCCAAAATTAAAGTGTACGGGAGCTTGATTTTAAAGGAATTAATTTTGTTCATTTGATCTTAATCATGCTAATAAATTTGATACAAGGTTTACTGGAGCTTGATTTGGTTGTTAAAGAATTTTTTAAATTTTTATTTAAAAAATGCTGTTAAATTTTCTTTTAAAAAATTATTCTGGTACTTTGTTCTGCATTTTTTTTTTGGTGAAAAAGCATTATATTTACAGTTGCAAAGGCCCAATGATGATGTGATTAGTATAAGAAAAGAGATCTGAAATATTGTGTTCTCCTGATAAAAATATATGTATGCTTTGTCATGTGTAGAATGAGGTCTGAGTTGTCCATTTTAATCTGGCATGAACACATTCTATACCTGTGTTTATTTGCTCCTGGTGTTTATTTCTGGAAATTTTTTATCCCTGCTGCTTCATTTCTTCTCAAGATTTTTTTTTTATATATATATTAAGATGCAGTCTCCAATACAACACTTAATGTGTTGCTTACTGCATGCCCTTTTGCTTTTTTAAATTTTACGGTTTTGCTTAAAATTATTTGTGTTGGCAAGTTTTAGTAAAACTGATCATTTTGTAATTTTAGCTTACTACTTGCACAGACTAAAAAATTCTGCACCTTTTTTTAATAAATAATTTAAAAATAGATGATTACTTGGGCTAAAGGGGAATTTTTTTTTTTTTGTTGAATTTACATGTCATTTTAGGTCCAAAATGAAGCAAGTGTTTTTGTGTGCTCAAAGTTGGGGATTTTGATTTTGAAGGAATAATTATTATATTGATTAAATGAATTTATTTGTGAAACAAAGTATTAGAGGGTACTGCATCTTGATCTTAATCTAGCTAATAAATTTGATACAAGGTTTTTGTCCGTTACTAGAGCTTGATTTGAGTCGTTGAAGTATGATTTAAATCTTTAGTTAAAAATGCTGTTGAATTTTCTATTCTTTTTTAAAATTATGGTTACTTTATGGTGCATTTTTTTTCAAAAAGCATTATATTTACTGTTGCAAAGGCCCAATGATGATGTGATTAGTATAAGAATGGTGATCTGAAAATTTTTGTTCTCTTTAGAAGCCTGATAAAAATATATGTATGGTTTGTCACTTGCAAATAGTTTAATCTGGCACGAATCTCAAAGAGGACCCCCTATATACTAAATAGGCTCTAAAATGATTTTGGCCTGGCTGGGAATAGTGCAGGAATTCACATCCCCTGAGATATCTCAAATTTTGAATTTATATTTGGAAAATCGAGACTGTTCAAAAATTTGATTGTTGTAAGATGTTGTAACTTATAAATGTTGTAAGTGGATCCCTCCTCTCTCTATATATATATATTGTGATAAGTTGGAATCTGTATCCTCCCAGGTACCTGACTGAGTACAATTATCTCTTAGCCAAGTGATTGGAAATCCGAGGTTATGTTTGGAATTTTGTTTTTTAGGATATTAATAATTTTTTTGGCTATTTAGATATAGCAGGTCCATTTTGAGAGTTATGCTCACCAAACTCTTTGGTGAGCACAATACACCCTAGCTTTGCTCTTTTATATCTAGGCTCGAGAGAACAAGTGTTGAAATATGATTAATCTACTGAGGGTGTACATTTCAATTATGATATCTATTTCTTATCTTTTTGTGATTTTTTTCAATTATGTGTACAACTTTCTTTCTTGAAAGCCACTTGTTTTTGTATTGTTCAGTAAACTTTTAAAATGTTTGCTAATTAAATGAGATGCAAGTAAAGAATGAAATGTCGTCAGATAAATCTGTAGTTTTTTATTTAATTTCAAAGAGGATGTTGCTGATTTGATTTAAGTGGGAGTCTCTCTGATGATTTATTCTTGTCTTTTTTTTGTTTGAAATATGTTACAATGTTTTGATTTGATGTTCAAATTATGTGTAACAGTACGAGCTTTATTTGAACATTGTTTTTTGAATAATGCTTTGTCATTCTTTTTGTATTGTGATTTTTCGTTATTTTTTTTTTTTATGTGAACACTAGTGAGGACCCGATGATGACTTATGCTTTGTCATAAGAAATGGATATCCAAAAGAAAACAAATGTTCTCTGTTAGTGCCCGATAAAAATACACAAACATATATCTAAATGTCAGTTTGAAAGTATCAGAAGTAGAGAAATGATCTATTTGCCCTTGGGAACCGATCAATTAGACTGACATTTTTCTAAAACATGCTACATATTTTTAATTTTTTTAATGAAGGGTAAAATGGGTACTTCATACAAGGAGTTTGTGATGTGGCATATGTGATGTTTCGATGTTTTGGATGTGCCACATGAAATATTTCCCTAGTGGCAAGATAAGAATCTGAACTGGTACCCTTGAATTGAACTTAGGTCTGAATATGACCAGCCTGAGTTAACTGTTTGGCACCTCTATATCTCTCTATTTATGTATCTATCTCTATATATTTGAACCTCTAGTATTGAACACTTGGTGGTGCATGTGCATTTTTATATGGGCCACAGAGAATATTATGTTGAAATATACACTTCTTCTTCTTCTTCTTCTTCTTCAAAGCCTTTATTCCCAAACAAGTTGGAGTAGCAAAACAGGGACTACTATTACCCAATTTCTGAGGGTTTCATTTCCATAAAGAGGCTGTTTTTTTTACTGCTGACTCGCTAAGCCTATCACAAACCCTCCTTTTTCCTAGCTTGGGACAGGCTGGCTGTGTAGAAACTACACAGGCAGAGTTATGTTGAAATCTACACTACTACAGAAAAGGAGGGTTGAAAACACTAATGAGTCTGTATCCTATGCATTACCTCACCCTTTGAGTTACCTTAGGTGACATGAATTTCATATGCAATTGGGATGGACATGCTCTTATTCTTTATAAAGAGCAGGATAGACAAAAAAAAAGTTTCATTTATGTTCAATGTTTATATGGGCCCCAAAGAACAGTGTGATGAAATTCAATTATGAGATTTACTGAGGGTCTTCACAACAGTCTATGATTCTTTAATTTTGTTTTTTTGGTAATGTTCTGTTTTGCCCCTTCTGTTACATTTCTTCATTATTGTTTTTTATTAAGATGCAATAACTCCAAATAGTACAGCATTGAATATGTCATTTACTTAATTTTGTTTTTAAAATTTTACAGTTTTTGCTTAAATTTATGTGTTCTTTGCAAGTTTCAGTAAAACTGATCTTTTTGTAATTTTTCATCTTACTAACACAGACTAAAAGATTCTGCACCTTTTTTTGAAAAAAAAATATAATTTCAAAAAGGGTTGGTAACTTAATGTATAGTCAAATTTTGGTTACTTCAGAGGATGTGGAGTTCTGGACTCTTCCATTGGGACCTCTGCAAAGAGAAAGAAAGAAATACCTCTTCTTCTTCCGTTTGCATCTTCTAGCAAGTAGTAGAGCACTTCACTTCTCAATCTTCAGGTACCAAAAAAGAAAAAAAGAAAAAACAATCTCTTCTCATTAAATCTCCTCTTTTCGATTGATTTACCTGATGGTCGATAATTTTATCGGAGAACTTTTCTTTTCTGTGCTTGTAATGTTTGCTAATTTATGTTTTGTAGATCCAAGTGATTTTGTCAAATACTTGCTTCTTATATAATCATCATTTGTGAATTTTGATAATATTTGTTGTTGTGGAGACCTAATGATGATATAATTTGTGTCAGAGCGTGGATCTGAAAAGGAAAATGTGTTCTTTGTTGAAGCCCAATAAGAATGTAGAGTAGGGTTAAAATCTAGTAAATATATTACCAGAGTCATTTTTACTTCATGCAGCGCACTAACCATATCCGGTGATGTTTTTATTCTATAGTCCACATGTGCTATCTTAAGCCAAAACTGCTGTGTTAAAATCTTGACCCTTAGAATGCCTCATTATATTGTTTCATAGGCTATGGTACTATGCCTAGTGCAGATTGTTCTGTACTATCGATCAAGTCAAAGGAATATGCTTGGAGACCAAATTTTATATTTTTTCAAAATTTTTACAATTTTTTTGATAAGTAGAAATTACTGTTTTATAGAAGACCTGAACCATCCAAAAACAGTGATTTTGTATAACAGTTATGACTTATGACTAGAGACTTTACAGTGTGTTTGGATTGTCAAAAGATTAGGGTTTAGGGTTTAGGGTTTGTGATGATATTTTGTGACTTTGAATGGTACATATGCAATGAGTTTGAATCCTCTGCATTAACACACCGTTTAAGTTAACTTAGGTGATATGAATTTCATTTGCAATTGGGATGGAGATGCTCATATTCTTTATAAAGAGTGGGATAGACAAAAAAACGTTTTTATTTATGTGCATTCTTATATGGGTCCCAGAGAACAGTCTGATGAAATACAATTATAAGATTTTCTGAGGGTCTTCACAACACACTCTATACCTGTTTTATTTGGTGCTGGTGTTTATGTCTGGAAAATTCGTTTTCAATTGCTTATTTTCTTTATGATTATTTAATTTTTTTATTGCAATGATCTGCTTTATCCCTTCTGTTTCATTTCTTCTCAAGATTAATTTTTCTTTTTGCAACGATCTGCTAAAAAATTCTTCACCTTTTAAAAAAAGGGGGAATTTCATGTATACCCCTCAAAAACTTCAATATTACGTATTTCCCCCTCAAAAATTTGTAATATCATATTTACCCTTCAAAATTTCAAAAACTCACATATTTACCCATTTCATCAATAAAATATATTAAATATATCTATAAGTTATTAAATAATAATATTGAAGATTCTAAAATTCAATTCAGACAAGTATACCATTACTATCTCATTCTTCCTCTTTGGTTCTTCTTAACCTGTACGCAGCAAAGAAAATTATGAAGAAGGGTGACATTGCTTTCTTTCCTACTAGTAACAACAATAGGCTGTATAGGGTTCACATACTCTATTTTTAAATAATGAGCTCCAATTGTAATCAAGAGAAGCACTGGAATTGAATGTCATGTTAGTTGGAATGCTTAAGATAGTTTTTATATTCTCTGTTTTTTTACCAGTGTAATCTCTATGTATCAGCCTAAGGGCTTCCATATCGAAAAAAAAAACAAAAGAAGGTTGCGAAGATGCAAGCTCTGTCTCCGGATTGGTATCCTCTGGCATTTCAAATATATATTTTGGCCAATTCATTTCAATTCGTTTAATATGGTTGGATATCATATAACTTTTTTCTTATTCTTTGACAAAAGAGGGCTGGGAGCCATGAACGAATTGGGAGCTGAGCTGAGCGATCAGATTCTGCCTCGTGATTCGGAAGGAATTCAAGAGACGTCTTAGAGTTTTTAGGAATGTATCTTGGTCAATCATGGCATAGAATTATTGGGGGAAGGGAAGTGAGAGATTATTGAGGGGAGGGCATAATATGAGTTGAGAGTGGGAACGAGTAATCAAGCAAAAGAGATAGCAAGGTAGACTCTTGGTTGACAAGTTCTTGAAAAAAATTTGGTTGGAGTAATTAGCGGGCACTTGGAGAAGAAGAATGAGAAAAGAAGGGTAGAATGGTCCAAAGTAAATTTTAGAGTATGAAATATTATTATTTAATTACTTTTAAGATATATTTAATATATTTTATTGATGAAATGGGTAAATATGTGAGTTTTTGTAATTTTGAAGGGTAAATGTGATATTACAAACTTTTGAGGGAGAAATACGTAATATTGAAGTTTTTGAGGGATATACATGAAATTCCCTCTTAAAAAAAATAATAATAATCGAAAGAGATGATGACTTACTCTAAAAGGAAGTTGAAGGGAAGTTTTTCTGTTGCTTTTGTTTTTGTTTGTTGAATTTATACTTGCCATTTTAGGTCCAAAATGTAGCAAGTGTGCTTAAATTTGGGGATTTTGATTTTAAAGGGATAATTATTTTTTGATAAAATGAATTAATTTGTAAAACAAAGTATTTGAGGGTACTGACCTTGATTTTAATGGAATTAATTTTGTCCGTCTGATCTTAATCTAGCTAATAATTACTAGAGCTTGATTTGAGTTGTGGAAGTGTGAATTATATCTTTAGTAAAAAAAATGTTGTTAAATTTTCTTTTGAAAATTATTCTGGTACTTTGTTGTGCATTTGTTTTGTGAAAAAAAATTATATTTACTGTTGCAAAGGCCCAATGATGATGTAATTAGTATAGGAACAGAGATCTGAAAAATTTACGTATGCTTTGTCATGTGCAGTGAGATTTGAGTTGTCCATTTTAATCTGGCACAAATCTTAAAGCAGGCCCCTCTATATTCCAAATAGCTCCTAAATGATTTTGGCTCGGCTGGGAATACCGCAGGAATTCACATCCCCTGAGATCTCTGAAATTTTTTTAGTTACCATCTTAATATTTCAAAATTCTGACCTTACCATGGCTTTTTTGAATCTACGAAGTGAGATATTTCTATTTCATGCCAATTTTTTAAAATTTATTTATTTTTATTTCCTATTAATACAAAAATCGGGAAAAGGGAGTAAGCTCCCATTATGAATTGAATTTTTTTATTCTTAACCTTTTAAATTCTTATTTTTTATAAAAAAATATTATTATTAGTTCTGTCGTAACATGATGACACTTATTCCTCCAGTCCTTCAATCTTAAATTTTTGGTTGCGCTCCTGGTCAATACAGTTGGCTTCTAGACATGCGGCATCGATCCATCTGATCTATTATTGTGTTGAATGTTATACTTGAATTCATAGCCTGTCAACCATCAAAGAAAGTCAGTAGTCTCTCTATTTATTCAGGCCATATATCAATGTTGAAAATTCTGCAAGGAAGCATCTATTGGTAGACAATTAAGTTCTCTAAGAAAAATTACAGAGAAAAAAACTTGCATTTACTGCTATCTCAATATTTGTTGGATTCATTCTTCCTCAAAAACGTTGTATATTTTATTTAAGTCAATGATGTATCAAATGCAATTATTGTTTCATGATATTTTGTTATGTGAAATGTACAACTCCCTAACCTAACATTCAATTGGTACGTATGTAGTCTTGATATTTTTCTTATTTTCATTTGATCAGGTCAATAGAACTGCATGTGAGCTAGCTTGAGTGCTTGACAGTGTAATTGTTGAAAATATGATGGAGGATCGATGAGGCCTAACAAGCTAGTGTTATTGGGACAGTGATGGATGACTTTGTTCTTTCTTTCCTGTGCTCCATTGCAGGATTTATATATTCAACTTGTAATTAGTTTTCTTGCTCTTATATTTAGTTGCTAGCTGTGCCCAATTGTGCCTGAAACTTTCAAACTGTTATCTAGTTTGGGCACCTTTCTGATATGTAATACTCAAATTTAATCCAACTTCACAGCTCATCATTTTAGCTTAACTAAACTATATATATATTAACTAGGGCCACAAAAAAGCATTGTAATCTAGGAGGATAGTAATATCAATCTACACAACTAACATTCATGTAAATTCCTAACAAACCCCAAATGAGTAACACCATCTTTGTTATTCAAATGTAGGAGCATTTTCATGAGAGCTTCACTACCTTCTCCTAGATTCTCTAGCGACCTTCTACTCTCGTTATAGTCAATTTGTCTACACTAATCAAGTCGTAGTTGTACAAGTTGCTATCAGTATCAAACTCTGATCCAATGCTTCTGCAAAATGAGGGTTTCTTTGGAGTCGGTAGCTCCAGGTCACATGATAACATCATGACAACTGATGACATCGATGGCCTATCATCGGGGCATTCTTGCACACATAAAAGACCCACATGCATGAATCTTGATAGCTCTATTGTAAGAACTGAGCTTTCTAGTGCTTCATCAAGTAGTTTCAAAATGTTTTCTTCCTCCCAAAATTTCCAAGCCTAGAGTGTGAATTATGAGTGAGGTATGTCTTAGACATTATTTTTGATCACATCAGTTTTGCTATATAAATTATTAAAAAAAAAATACGCGATTAATACTTACATGTACAAGAAGGTTTTGATTCCCCTGGTTCCTCTTGCCAAATATAATCTCAAGGAGTATTACTCCAAAGCTATACACATCAGATTTGACAGAAAATTTACCCTCTGTGATATACTCAGGAGACATGTATCCACTTCATATATAAGAAATACAAATAGAGGAAATTAATAAGCAAAACAGTTTAACATATTCTATATACATCATATAGAAAATTGAATGTACATACCGAGTGCCAATCACTGTTTCTGTGCTTATTACTGCCTGTTCTCTTTCAAACAATCTTGCAGTGCCGAAATCTGAAATCTTAGGATTCATCTCTTCATCTAATAAAACATTTGCTGCTTTGAGGTCCCTATGGATTATATTGAATCTAGAATCGTGATGAAGGTAGAGAAGCCCTCTTGCAATCCCTGTTACAATTTCCAGTTTCATTCTCCAACTCAAAGAGGCACGCTTCTCTGCATCTGTTGCAAGTTCCCATGAATTATAAACAACTTTGACCGGGGTAAGATTTGTAGGTTACAGTTGAAACCAATACTTGCTTTTGGTATTATAAATTGATAAATGATCAAATAGCGGAAACAATTAATAAATGATGTTGTGAAGTCAGCTGCGTACTGAATATGAAGAAATCTAAACTTTTGTTGGTCATGAACTCGTAGATTAATATTCGCTCGTTGTTGTCAATGTAGCATCCATGGAGTTTAACAAGATTCCTATGTTGTAGCTTGGCAATCAGCGTTACTTCATTCATGAACTCGTTGAATCCTTGTGATGATTTCATGGAGAGCCGTTTCACTGCAATTTCTTGGCCACAAGGGAGGTTGCCCTAATTTATATTGTAAGTTATCATTTTGAATAATAACTAGTTAACTTTTCAGTATGCTTTAACAGAAATACCAAAATACTTTCATTTGATTTCAGATGCTTATCTCGCCTCATCATCCAAAATAATTTCATTTGACAATTTTTTTTTTTGAAAAAGATAGATTGTCAGATGCCTTCTTAAAGCTGAACATGAGCAGGATTCAAATAAAAATAATACCTTGTAGACAATGCCAAAACCGCCTTGTCCTACTTCATTTGTTTTTGAAAAATTGTCAGTGGCTTGCATAATCGTCTCCATGTCAAAAATAGGGAGGTCTGTACCTTTGACTGAGTCATTTTGTGACAGGGACTTTTTTGTTTTATCTGTACAAAATATGATTTCTATATAAATTATGACGGTTAGAGATCACAAAGCTACAGTAAATTTGATTTGCACAATCTGTTTACCTTGTTTTGTAGATTTCATCTTCTTCCTCTTGAGTAGATATCCAAATAAGGATATTAAAAGACCTGATATTACGACGCTTGTTACTGTTCCGATTATTATTGCCAGCTTCCTTTTGTTACTTGTTCCTGCATTTATATAGGCACTTATCAAAACCCAATAATTGTTTCCTTCAGTAGAAGAGAAACAATTCATGAAAAATAAAGATATGTGTACCCAATTCAGACTTTGAAACCTTCACATATAGGATGTCTAGCCCACCAGTGACATACTTGATGTCAACCAGTTCAGTGTTCCACATAACACACCCGCTTCCTTTTCCCCTTATATCTGAAGGGGAATAAGCCAAGCATGAACAATTCATCAAGCACCTCCTCCTGCACTCCTCAACACTTATATTAGCATCTACAGTTGCATTATGGGAATATGGTAACTCCGCCCCTTTTAGAGCATAAAACCCATCACTGTTACCAGAACATCCTATTGGGGTTTGTCGTTTGCACCCTCCTGAATAATCTCTCATGTTCCACTTGGTTTGTGTCACTGCCTCAAATCCTCTGAGACAACTACAAACGCCCATACTATTAGGCTGACATATACTGAAAGCACCACATTTTCCAAAGTTATCACACTCATCTGTTGGTACTGACCAGAGCTCTTTCCAACTCTGCTGATCTGGGTCCCAAAGCAACCGCTGCGCTATACCAGCATCATTCATTATTATTCGGGACAAAATTTGGGTTGATTTAACCTCGAATCCATATGACACCTCATCTTTATCCCTCACAAGCAAGAAAGTAAACATATCACTATAAGTTAACATCTGGGTCATCCCACTAAAATATATCCCATTCCACATTCCACTTCTGAACCTAATTTGATTAAGGTCCTTGTTCGATATGACAATCTCTGGAACACCTTTAGTGTCCAACTTGTACGTGTAGTTCCCTTTTGATGGATTGGTGCTGCTTTTCCATGAAGAAAGCACCATTTCAAATCCAGTTGTCATGCTCTTGCGAAGTTTCATCCCAGCAATCAATGAGTTTGTTGGATGATCAAAGCTTTGCCATATGATAGTATTACTTGTTTGATCTTTCAGTACAAGATTTCCTGAATCATTCAGTTGCAATATTGTACTAGTATCATTTGTAATACTTGTCAAGTTAGTACTAGATGACCAGACCATCCTTTCAGATGAATCATATAGCACTAGAGACCCGTTGTTATGTATGGTTAGTATTCCAAAACTGTTGTTCAAGGGACTTTCTCGATTGGCAACCCACACAACAGTTTCTGGTGAAACACTGTACCATATACCGATAAAAAGGTCAGGGGAGGAGCTGGGTTGGAAGAAGCCTAGCTTGAATGTGTTGTTGGACGAGATGAGAAACTGTCTTGTAGTAATGTTTTGGCCGGGAAGTAGGATATCTGTAGACCAAGTAAGCGGTGAGGATGCAAATAGAAAAATAGCAATTATGAGTTGCTTGTGAAGTCGTGTCTTCATGTTTTCAATTTTAAGGAGATAAAACAATCAAATTAATTGTGGGGAACAGAGAGAGATGGAGAAAGAGAGGTAACAGATGGCCATTATTGTCACCCTTTGTATGGCTAATTATAATTTGATCATCAAACAATCAACTAGCTTGACCCTTCTTCCTTGGTCAGTTGGGTCCCACACACCTTTGGTTTTGACTCTTGATTGTTTGTTTCTTGAGGATTTGTGGTATATGTTTATGCCTTTATGAGAATGCAACTAGAGGTGCTATCGGGTCAGGTAGGGTCCGAATACTATTATATTTGGACCCGTACCCTAAAAGTGTTCGGGTCTGGATCTGGATACCTATTTATCCGTAGATATTTCGGATCTAGTCTTCCGATTCCATTACTAATTTTTATTATGCAACATACATAAGATTTTTATTATCTTTATGTGATTTACTTTCCTTTACTAATTTTTGAAATATACCATTAAAAACTGCCTAATTTAATGCAATTAGAATATTCCTTATAATATCAGAACCTTGATACTTATGATAAAAAGAAATAGTAAGGAGCTCATCCTCTTGTATCCTTATTCTTGCCAGGACTTTAATTGGGTCAGTCTCAAGTCTATTTTTCAATTGACATTTATTATCTGTTTAACCGTTTAAAAGTTATCCTAATCCGTCATGTTCAACCTCCATAAAACATTAATTAAATTTGAATTAACAACCCAGATTTGATCTCTTATTCGCCACTTATTTCCTCTTCATCTATTTTACATTATCTTAGAGTTTAATTTGTAGCTAAAAATTGCTTTCGGAAATAACATGTGTTCAGAAATTTCAAAACTGACAGACTAATTCGGTTCTCATTGGTCAATGAGATTTATCATGTTGAATATTCCCAATATTCTACATTATTGCAATTTAATTTTTTTTTGCATTAATATTGAATAAATTAATTGATGATTAGGACATGATTTTGACATGAACAGGGATATGTACAGGTGAATGTTCTCTCTCATTTTAATACTGGTGGGACCAAATGTTAGGAATGCCATATGAGAATTCAGCAAGTGGAGACAACATTACTTAGAATGTCTTATTTGGAAAATAAAGGCGCGTTGAGAATAAAATCTTGACTCAGGAAATACGGCCATTTTTATTAATATCTCTAGAACAAATGTAAATTTTAAAAATATCCCTGTTCCCAATTTTTTTTTTTTAAAAATGCCCTGACTGCCTGGGCCCAGGACGGCCCAAAATTCCCCATGGGGCGCCAGCCCCTGGGGCGGCCCATAGCACAAGTGAGGCGCTAGCCCCCAGGGCGCCTCATGTGTGTGTTTTTTTTTTTTTTTTTTAGAGAAATCTTAGTATTTTGATTTGAATAATTTTGTGAAAAAAGTTTAGGGTTTATGTATATGTGTATGTCAAAAAATAAAATATTATGTGTATGGCTACCGGAAGCATTTTGGTCGAGGTGCTTCCGGGGTTATATTTTAGTGTGTATCAAACAACAAATCTAAACCGTTAGATGTTCAATCTATTATAAAATATGTTTGGAGACCAAATTTTATATTTTTTTGAATTTTTTTACTATTTATTAAGATGGTTTGAAAATCGTTGTTTTTATTAAAATTCTGCACCATTAAAAAATTCAACATAATGCGCGCCAATGTAATACAGCAGTCCCATAGTAAAAATACTACAGTCAGAAATATATTACAATAAACAAAAAAGTTCACACAAGCAAAATAGGAAGTTTATCTGCCCCTATCACGACGTCTCAATAAACCTAACAAACGACTAGTTGTACTGGTATGAGCTGCAGGTGCGGCATTACTTGTAGAGGCTTGGCAACTAGATGATTGGCTCGGAGAAGGGGGGGTTATGTTCTACCAGTTGCTTCAGCAACAATTCTAGCATTTTCTCTTTCGTTGTGCGCGTTTATGGCATCTGAAAATAAAAATACAATTCAGTTAATAATATAATAAAATCATAAATGAATTTCGTACAATGCTACATACCTGCCGGGCGCCTGTCAGAAACAGAACGGCGAGCCCGATTTCCCGACGGTCGCCTACCACCCATCTCGTCCATGGTCATTACAATACGCTTGTGTCTCCTCCTCCCCTTTCTTATCCATCCTTCTGAAGGGAGTATTCTATCACCGACATATGCATGCCACTCGTGCTGATCGGAATAAGAATGGAAAGATCCACCCCAAGTGGAAGCAAGGTAATCGGTACGGTACATGTCAGCAACATAGTGATCCTCGCAGTAGTTTCTCACTCGGCATACCGCCATCACGTGACTGCAGGGTATGTGACTTAGTTGGGGTCCCTGACATGTACAGGTTACCGCCCTGGCATCTCCGAATTTAACCACGTACTTGCAAGCCCTCTTGACAAATGTCATAGTCCCATCTGGTTTACGGCTAGTAGGAACGTACTCATTTGAATTTTTCACTTCGAATTCTGTTCCATCATTACCCATCGGGATAACGGTCATAGTTGCACCTTTGTCCCTGTGTCGTCTTAGTTTCTCCTCCACCCTTGTTGAAAATGATTGGTTCATCCTTATTAATTCTGCGGCCTTAGCACGCCGTTCCTGAAACCAGGCATTTAACTTGTAGAATGTGTCCTCTACAATTGCAGCCACAGGCAACATCCGGCTCTGCTTGAATACTGCATTCAGCGACTCGGACCCGTTGGTTGTCATAATTCCCCAAAGCCAACCTCCATCACGGGATTGATATATTTTCTCGTATGCTGGATCTTCGTTGACATCTCGGGGATTATTTTTGCCCACCTTCATTAGGTAGAGATTTGCCTTTGGCATCTACTACACAAAAAATAAGGAAATAGAATAATGTAAGTAAGCAATTGTACTGAAAAAATCGTTCTCTTAAAATACAATAATATATGTAAACAATTGAAATATATGTACCTTTGCAAAACTGCTAGTCATCTCTACCACCTTTCTCGGCTTTTTCTTTCTGCAATTCCATCTAAATGTTTGTTGAACCCACTCGTCGCCCCCGGTTGCCTTGGAAAGGTTCTCCGCAACGTGTTGCATACACAACCTGTGCACACACTGGCCAGTACGTGTTGACCAATCGTAATCTTCACGATCAAAAACATATTTTATTCCTTTGTGCTGGTCTGATATCACGCAGAAAAACTTTCCTTCCCCAATCACCCGTCTTCTTAAAAACTACATAAAGAATCCCCAGTTCTCGCCGTCCTCTTTATGAACAATTGCAAACGCCAAAGGCAACAGTTGGTTCTCAGCATCATATGCGCATGCTATCAGTAGCCTCCCCTCGTAACGGCCAGACATGAAGCATGCATCAATGCTGATAACGGGTCGATGTATGGAACAGCCTGGATACAAGCACCGAAAGCCCATGCTATGCCCTTGAATTGTTGAGCTCCCTCTATTAGTACTCCGTCTTTATCAAAAAAAGGGTCATGCCATCGCTCATATACGGTGCCGACATTTGTACTTGCCATGGCATGGAGCAATGGTGCCAGATAGCCATACGAATCCTTCCAACTACCGAATATCCTGCAGATAGCAAGTTCACGACCTCTCCACAGCCTGTTGTATTTTGGGATTACATATTTGTATTTGTGTCTGACGGTCATAGCCACCGCCTTGATGCTCATCGATGGATCCAACTTAATGTCCTCCTCAATTGCATCGGCAATTAGTGATGTCGTCAGCTGCGCATGGTCTGTCCTTGTGGACGCAGACTTGCATGTATGAGGTGGTTCACACTTCTTAATCATCCATGCTTCCCCTGAACCCGCAGGGGTTGCAAAAAGGCGGAACTCGCAGCGCGGGTGAGTTTTACACAGCACAACTAACCTTGTTCGGTCCCTTTTGTGTATTATACATTCTCAGTTGCCGTGAACATAAGTATTATTTATTTTCTTTACAAGTTCGTCTATGTTGGTATAAACTTGCCCTGCGGCAAGTTCTTTATTGTATTCAACACGAGGACCGAAGAAACTAATGTCTGCCTCTTCGAAAGCTGTGGTGTCGTTGAATGTGGCGACTGGATGCTTACTTCCCCGACCTGTAATCGGGAATTTTTCTGCCCTGGATAAACCTGGTACATTTGCATCACCATCTGATAAGTCATCAGCTTCCCAAACCCCTTGGTATTCGTCCCCCGTTTCCATTTTCCTTTCTGGTATGGCATCAATAGCATCAACATCAATATCAATATCATTTCGATTAACGGGTACCGGTCCTGACTCTGGCATAGTTGGAAATCTAGGGATTATGGGTGTCTGTCTGGGTGGTGGTGGCAACTCTTCAGTATTTTCTGGGGAGTTGTGGTACCCCTGGTTGTCATAACCGGGGCTGTGGTACCTCTGGCTGTCATAAGGGGACTGCTGGTGATATCCCTGGTTGTCATAAGGGGATTGCTGGTGGTACTCCTCGTGGTCATAAGGGGAGTGCTGGTGGTACCCTTGGTTGTCATAAGGGGAGTGCTGGTGGTACCCCTGGTTGTCATAACCCGAATTGTCATAACCTGAAGGTCCGGCCCTCGTTCGGGGAACCATCTTCGAATATATGTCCATTACCGGGACCCCACAAGCTACAAATTGAGTATACACAGCTCTCCACAAATTGGCATCTGTTATTGGAAACTTAACAAAGTAAGGTCTACCTGTTAGTTTGTAATAATCTAGAAGTCAATAATACGATAATTTATCATAAAGCTTTGTTCATGAATTGGATGATTAATATCATTTTGTTGCCTTGAGTATTATTGAATTTATGGATCATTTCGAGTTCATGACTGAAATTGTGAAACTCCATAATATAGATGATATATACTCTTAATCTTAAAAGGTCACTAACCAAGGTAATTAGCAGGAACACTAATTACCGCTATAAGGTTAGTATGTGGATTAAAAGATGGTTAAGTTTTACAAACCACCTGACACGAGATGTCATTTTAATCACATAGATACATGTTCTAGGAACATGGTATTTGACAGACCCCGAATGAAACATTAAATAGAATTGTGTTTGTGTCATTTATGTTTTCATTCAGTGTCACGTTCTAAAGTATGAGGTATTCATCTTTCCTACTAAGAAATGTATATGTGTGATTGTTATCAAACGCTGTCGGTAAAATGCAGTTATAACGGTAGCTCTTCGGTATACATGACTTAGCTGAGGTAGTGATGGTTTACCAAGAATACTATTTGTCCCTCGTATCTCTATACGAGCTATAGCATCACTGGGCCCCTTGATAGAGTAAGATTATCTGCTAGCGGTATAATTACAAGAGTAATTATATTTGATAATCTGCTCAAGATCAAGAAAAGATTCAGTTAGCAAGGATGACACACATCTACCTTGAAACTAATCTGATAGCTATGAGACAGAAGAACAGACACAAGTAAATTGTTTATTGGATCGTGATATTGTACTGTACAGCATCATCTGTGTAATTGGATGGTCATGATGTGTTTCCAGATGCCGCTCATGATTATAGAAGTTAAAACAGTTTTAACTCTGTTTACCAACATAACACAGATCCTATTGGGTCACACCATATAGGAGTTAATCGGAGAATCTTATTTTGATTGATTATAAATTGGTTATGATCAATGATAAGATGGTTATAATTAATTATACGTGTTATAATTAAATTATAAATGTTATGTAAAAATAACAAGCAAAAACATTGGTTAATTTATAAACGTGTATGACACGTTGTATAAAAGTTAACCGGTTAATTTATAAATGTGCAGGACACATTGTATAAATTATCGAAACAACAAATAACCGCAAGAAAAATATATATAATTATTCAGAATAATTATACGAATATTATTTGTGTTCGGGCAAAGAGCATTCGAGTCTTTTCAGATTCGTCCTTATCCGCATGACATGTCATCAATCCTATCCAGATGACACGTCATCGATACCGAAACAAATAACCGAAAGAAAAATATATATATAATTGTTCAGAATAATTATACGAATATTATTTGTGTTCGGGCCGAGGGCATTCGGGTCTTTTCAGATTCGTGCTTATCCGCATGACACGTCATTGATCCTATCCAGATGACATGTCATTAATCCTATCCACAAGGGCAAAATGGTCATTTCACACCTATGCCACCTTGCATGTGTAGAAGCATGGAGAAGAATGTGGAAGGGTGTGGAAGGGGTATTTTGGTCATTTCACATATAAAAGGATGAGGTGTCAATGGCATATCTTGTAAATAGGCCGAACTTGGAGGGCATTTTGGTCTTTTGCAACCGAATCTAAACACTATAAATAGGGGTGGAGGGGTAGAGAGAAAAAAGATATACATATGCACATTCACATGTATCTTTTCGTGCAGAATCGAATCGGTATTTTCTCTCTTTCTCGGTTTCTCTCCCAAATAGTATTTCGGTTGAGAAAAGAAAGTTATACGTAGTTGACGTATAATCTTGCAGGTTGTTGTGGAGAATATTTACGGGATTGATGAATAGTGTTTTACCGAATTTCGCGGTATGTCAGTTTTGCTTATTGATGAAACTGAGCAACCGAAAATTCGTGTTTACGGGTTTTCGTCTTTTTCCCGTGAATAGTGTTTTTGCATAATTCCGCGGTTTACGGTATTTCTGGCAGAAGAAATAAACCGCTCTCCGGTTAGTCCTGGTGGATAACCGATAGAGGTATCACACGTGTGATACTCCGAGTCGATTCCTTCCCTGGTGAGGCTCTACTCGCTCGGTCTGCATTCCAACTGTGATTTGGAAACAAGGTATAAAGATGTTATATTAATCTATTTAATTGGTAAGTAGATTAAAGTTTTAGAAATCAATCATGGAGTAGATCTGTAAAAAGGATTAAAAGGGTCCTTGCAATGAAAGACTTCAGAAGGAACTCTGCTTTGGTCTTTCCGGCATATCCCTTTTAATTCACGGCTTGAGTTAGAAGTAAAAATTTTTGTTTTACGTTCTTTCCGCAGCTTAAGCCTAAACGGGTTTTGGTTACCGCGAAACCCCAAAAGTGGTATCTAAAACCCTACACTACCCCCCCCCCCCCCCCGCGTGAGTTGTCAATCCGTGTAGCCAATTCTATTTCATACCTGTTGGGGTTTACATATGTCTTTTTGTATATTAGCTACTTCAGTTCCTCAAATGTGGTATTTTCATTAATCTCGAAGCCAAATGCGACTTCTTTCGTGTAATGCACGCCATCTTCATCCCTTTCTAGCTTGCCGCCGACATACAGTGCAACTAACATCTCTTCTTTAACAAACTACATTTTAAAAAAAAATTTACAAGTATTACATGACATAATAATGAGTACAGTAATAAATGACTAATTGAAAAATAATTAAAAAAAAAATTACAATTTTGCTACAGTACGATACAGTAAATGTACAGTACGATACAGTAAATGTACAGTACGATACAGTAAATGTACATTGCGCTACAGTAAATGTACGGTACGCTACAGTAAATGTACAGTACGCTACAGTAATTACAACAGTCAAAATTAACTACAGTAATGACTAATTATCAACAGTAATGACTAATTATTATAATTAAAAAACATACATATTCACTCAGTTTCTCGCCTCGAGCAAAATTCTCAAATCGGGAAGTGACAGAAGCAGAAAATGAAGGGTTTAAATCAGATTAAATATGGGGCGTCCGGCTGTGTGGCGCCTCACTTGGCTTATGGGGTGCCCCAGGGTGTGGCGCCTCACTTGTCTTGTGGGCCGCCCCAGGGGCTGGCGCCTCACATGGTTTTTGGGCCGCCCTGGGCCCAGGCGGTCAGGGCATTTTTTAAAAAAAATGAGGGACAGGGTTATTTTTAAAATTTCTATTTTTTTTAGGGATATTAATAAAAATGGCCGCAGGAAATACGTCAATTGAGGATGTGCTGTTTTACTTGAAAACTATTTTGTTTATTTCCAGAGACAATTGAAAAACAATGATTTTCAAAAAGTCTTACAAAATAGTAAACAAATTTTGAAATCGGTTTCAGATTGCGTATAGATCGAAAAAAAATACCAATACGAATACCAAAGTCAATGATCTCAGAAATCCTAATTAGACTCAGAGCAAACTGGGCCATTAATTTAGGGAGAATTTCATATATCACCCTCAAAAACTTTGTTATTACGTATTTTCCGTAATATAGTATTTATCCTATCCATACAGACCATACTAATACGGAAATAAATCTGCTGTGATTCTTAAGGAATCACAGGACCCTACTATTTCAAATCCATTCCTTCATTTATTTCGAAATTAGTGCACAGAAAACTACTAATTTGGAGATTTGTACATTCCATAAAGTAAAGGGTTGGATTTGGAATAACAGGGTCATGTGATTAATGAAGAATCACAGCAGATTTATTTCCATACTAATACTTTCAAGATACCTTGTTTTGATTCGGCAGTAATTATAATAATGGGTAAATTTCTTCAGATATCACTAAACTTTGTACTTTGTACTTTGTCATGAATTAATCACTCAACTTTGATTTGTTCCAATCAAGTCACTCAATTTTCTATTTATCTCAAATTGGCCACTTTATAACTTTTTCATCAAAAATGCTAACGGAATGTTATTTTTATTTTGTTAATATTTTGAACGGAATATGCTCATTCTGTTAAAAATTGGACGGAATGTGCATATTCCATCAGCATTTTGGACGGAATGGGCATATTTCGTTAGCGTTTTGGATGGTAAAGTTATAGAGTGATCAATTTGGAACAAATGAAAAGTTGAGCGACTTAATTGAGACAAATTAAAATTGAGTGACCAATTCGTGACAAATTACAAAGTTTAGTGACCTCTGATGAAATTTACCCATTAATAATTGAGATAAGATGACGAGTCGTTTGTTATAGAATGCAAGAAAAAGACTACATGCTATGAAAATTAATAAAATTTAGTTATATCATTAAATCATATTTAGCTCTTTAATGTTTGTTATAGAATGCAATAAAAAGACTACATGCTATGAAAATTAATAAAATTTAGTTATATCATTAAATCATATTTAGCTCTTCATGCATTAAAGAATACTGATTTTTTTTTATTAATATCCAGTTATCCCCCATAAAATAAAAAATTACAAAAATATCCGTGGTTTTATAAAAAAATTTGAAAAATACCCAAACTATCAGGACTCCTGGCAGTTTAACTTTTAGACTGTTAGAACTTCTATCAGTCCATTTTTTTTAATCAAAAATGCTAAACTAAATTTCAAAATAAAAATACTAAACTAAATTTCAAAATAAACCATACTAACTAAATAAAATGAAAAATCAATGCTAAGTATACCTTAGATTTAACACTTCATACATTACTTCATACATTTATACGAAGAATGTCTAAGAAAAAGTATCATAAAGAACAACAAAAAAATAATAAAATTTATGTTTAGATCTGGACTGTTGGGTCGAGGTGGAATGCACGGGGCTACTATAATATTTGTGTCGTCACAGATCTAACGGTTCGGAACTGATCTCGACATTTGAGTTACTTTAGTGAAATGATATTCAGGGGAGAATGGGAAAGAAGTAAAACCCTCTTGGGTTTTGCAAACGGGCTGATATGTGAGGCCCATAATTGGGTTCTCTTTAGGAGCCTGATAAAAATTTACGTATGCTTTGTCATGTGTAGTGAGATATGAGTTGTCCATTTTAATCTGGCACGAATCTCAAAGCAGGCCCCTCTATATTCCAAATAGGCTCATAAATGATTTTGGCTCGGCTCGGCTCGGAATACCGCAGGAATTCACATTCCCTGAGATATCTCCAAAAAAAAATTAGTTACCATCTTAATATTTCAAAATTCTTGTTATAAAATATATTTATGTGGATGTTCATTCTATAACTTCCAATATTAATTATCCACTACCTCCACTATCTCCACTACCATGGACATTTATTTTCTCCTTTATTGTAACATCTCTTTCTAGCCTATAAATAGAGGCTTTGTAAATAGAGAATAGTTGACACACATATTATATACAATAGTGGAGAATACAACTTTGTTGTTGCTCTCTTTATCTCTCTTGTTATTTACTTACTTTTGTTGCAACTTTATATTAATTGAACAACACGTTATCAGCACGAATTGCTCGGAAGAAGTTGCAAAGTAATCATGTAAGTAATTTGTGTGATTAATTATTATATCTTTCATTAATTTAAATTTCATTTAAATTTTTGATTATATTTGTTTTAGTTTATAAGAATCATTCCTTGAAGTGAATGATGAAATAATAACCTGAAGTTATTATCAAAACTAAATGTTTATCAAGAACCTGAAGTTCATATTACATTAATATAATAATAAGAGTAATAACCTGAAGTTATTATCACAACTAAAATTTTATCAAGAACCCGAAGTTCGTATTACTTGAATAAAATAATAACCTGGAGTTATTATTAGAATTATTTACAACCTGGAGTTCTATTATAAATTTTAGTATAAAATTAATATAATAACCAGCAGTTATTATAGGCCACTGGATGAATAATAACCTGAAGTTATTCTCAATTAAAACCTGAAGTTTTATTAGAAATTTTCATATAAAATCAATATAATAACCAGAAGTTATTATAGGTCATCAGATGAAAATATAACCCGAAGTTATTTCAAATTAAATTATACAATTGTGCAGCCAAGCAATTTAATAACTAGAAGTTATTAAATAAAATATTTTATTATAACCTGAAGTTATATAATATTAACCTGAAGTTATTAATACATTTAATTTATTTATTTATTCATACAATTTACGTATTCTTTTATTTATATTTATTTATCTCCCTTTTCATAATATGAAGTTATGATATTAATAACCTGAAGTTATGACATTGATAACCTGAAGTTATGACATTGATAACCTGAAGTTATGACATTTATAATTCAAAATTATGGCATTCATAACCCGAAGTTATGGCATTAATAACCTGAAGTTAATGCGTATCTATTTTGTAGTACATATGACAAATCTCACAAAGTTTGAATTTATCTCATTTTTCATTTATCATAACTTGAAGTTATGGTAGTAATAACATGATGTTGTAAATACATATTAATGAGAAAGAAAAACGTCATGAAGATGTTTGTTTCAGATGTGGGATGATAAATCATTGGTCGCGTACTTGTCATACGCCAAAATATTTTGTAGAGCTATATCAAGCCACAATCAAGAAATAAGGGGAAAATGTGGAAACTAACTTTACTGAATATGACTCCAAAATGGATGTCATGTGGATACACATCTTGATGTATTAGATTTCTTCCATAATGTCAATGAAGAAATATATATTATTATTTAGGGAGAAAATATAGTATAAAAATTTATATTTATGTTTAATAAAAGTTTAGTTTACTTTTTAATTTTTTTTATGAAAATGAATAAAAGTAATTTATTTTTGCATTTTAAAGGAAAATGGCTGACGCAATGATAAGTAATGAAGATTCATGTCTGGTAGACAGTGGAACAACTAATACCATATTGAAAAGTAAGAAATACTTTTCACTATTGTATCTTGGTGAGACTAATATTCACACTATATCTGGCACAAGTAATTTAATAGAAGGCTCCGGAAGAGCTTGTATTTTGTTACCTGAAGGAACAAAATTAATAATAGATGATGCATTATATTCAAGTAGATCCAGAAGAAATCTACTAAGCTTTAAAGATATTCGAAAGAATGGTTATCATATTGAAACTATGAATGAGAAAAATTGCGAGTATCTTCATATCACATCTATTAAGAATGGCCAGAAGATCATAATTGAAAAGATGCAAGCAATGTCATCTGGATTATATAGTACTTATATAAGTAAAATAGAATCAAATATGGTTGCTAACCCGAAGTTAACCGTTACTAACCAGAAGTTAGTTGATCCAAAATTATTTACATTATGGCATGACAGATTGGGTCATCCAGGAAATATAATGATGAGGAGAATAATTGAAAGTGCAAATGGGCATCCCCTAAAGGACCTGAAGATCCTATTATCAAAAGATATGACATGCGAAGCATGCTCTCTTGAAAAACTAATTATTAGACCATCTCCAAATAAAGTTGGATCTGAAGCTCCTTCATTTTTAGAAAGAATTCAAGGAGATATATGTGGACCTATTACACCTCCATGTGGACCGTTTAGATATTTTATGGTGTTAATTGATGC